>CM038679.1:711495553-712905710 GCA_021605205.1 Aegilops longissima | reverse complement strand
TTCCTTGGATCGCTCCCAAATTCCGAGTCTTCGAAGTTCAACGCTTGCCACTGCTCGCATCCTTAGGGTGACTCAAAGATCTTGTCTTTTTATCTATCTCCGGATCATTTGCGCATCTTCTCGCTTCTTCTCCTCCCTATCCGCTGCGTGCCAACGCAGGAGCTTTGCTACCTTAGGGTCCGCGAAATACCGCTGCATTTGAGGAGTGATCGGAAAGTACCACACCACTTTTTGAGGAGCTTTCTTCCTCTTCTTGTATCGAGTGACGCCGACACCGTACATATGGTAGACTCCGCGTGCTCGTCCCAATAAATGATGCAATTGTTCATGCACACATGGTATTTCACGTGCAGTAAATCGAGAGGACACACGATTTTCTTCGCCTCCTCAAACTGGTCGGGCACTTGTTCCCCTTGGGAAGACGTTCGTGCTGAAATGACATGTTCTCGCCGAAGCATGCGCCGGTCATTTTGTGTTTTACCTTCATCTCCGAGCCATGAGCGCTACTTTCAGCGGTATCCTCGGCCTGCATCCTTCATACAATGGAGTAACCGCGCCTAACTCAAGTTGATCCATCTTGGCTTTCTCTCGGCCAGCGGCAGCTCGGGCGTTATCCGCCTTCTTGAGAAGCAGCTCTTGAATATGAGGGTCCTGCACCCAGCCCATCGATGGTCCAGCGTCGTCTGCTCTTCCGCCGCATCATCATCTTCATGATCATGCCCGCCGCCCGCTCCGCATCTTCCTCATCATCATGTCTTGCATCTTCTACATGATGACTGTGTACAATCACCGCCGTGATCATCTCCGGGATTCTTCGTCTTCTCCCGCCGAGCCGCGGTGGTTGTCTTGCTGCCCTTCCTCATTTCTTGCCCGCCCCCATGGACGACTTCGTAGTCATCTTCATCACCTTGCCACCGATAGCCATCCATGAAACCACGCAAGAGCAGGTGGTCCCGCACCTGCCGGAATCCGGGTCCGCAATAAGGCTCTTCACTTGCATCTTCGACACGGACATCTTATCTCCGTCTCGTTCTTTTGAAGCATCTCGGCCTCAAGGACCTCAAAAACCTATTCACGATGCCTTCGGTCATCGTATGGACTATGGTCGTCATGGGTAGAGCAAAACGATATTTTAGAACCAAACAAAATTCGCATGACTTTCCCTAAAAATAGGACCAAAAGAATGCTTAATGCCAAAATTCTCGCCAAACGGAAATGAATCAACATTCCGCAAAATATTGGCAACTATCGATTTCAAATACCGCACACCTCCAAACACAAACACATATGCAACACCACAAACATATGCAACACCACTAACATACATAGATCTAGCTATGCCATAAAAAGTGCATGTGCACATTGTTGTAGGGAGAACAACATAAATATAGCTTCTCCCCTTACTTACCTATTAAAACAAGGTAATTTAACCACTTAATTTGAATGAATCTATGGTGGAAATGAGGTGAAAAGAGGAAGCACCCAGACAAGGAGGAGGTGGAGAGAATGAAGTGGGGAGAAAGTGAGTGTGGGTAGGAGAGGCTGTCCAAAATATCTTGTTGCTGCCCACTTACTAATGGCACACCAGCACTAAATGCGCCATTAGTAATCCAGGTTACTAATGGCGCACCTTCTGGCGGTGCGCCATTAGTAGTTTTGCAAAAAAAAATACTAATGGCGCACTGATCTGCAGTGCGCCATTACTAGTTTAAACTACTAATGGCGCACTTCATCTGGATGCGCCATTAGTATGTTTGGACAGGCGCACTAGTTCAAAAAAAAATTGATACTAATGGCGCACCCTTTGCCTGGTGTGCCATTAGTAGTTACAACTACTAATGGTGCACTTCATCTGGATGCGCCATTAGTATGTTTGGACAGGCGCACTAGTTCAAAAAAAAAATTTGATACTAATGGCGCACCCTTTGCCTGGTGCGCCATTAGTAGTTTCATCTCTAATGGCGTATCAGCAGGTGGTGCGCCATTAGTATATACTAATGGCGCACCAACTGTCTGGTGCGCCATTAGTGTCAATCCCATCTATAGCCTTTTTCTAGTAGTGATTACTCCAAATCTGTTGGAAAAAGCAGTGCCTAGAAGGCCCTTAGGCAAGCTTAGGTGCTAGGCGATTGCCTAGGGCATAAGGGGAAGTCTAGACAGGGCAAGCAAGAAATTGTCTACCTGAGTGAGAAATGATGCCATATTAAGGCCATATTCCAACGGTAGTAACTGGTAGTTAACTTACTTATATGTCTTGAATTAATATATAATACACATATAATAACCAACACTCTGATAGTAAAAACTATATAACCGCCTAGGCCACGATTAAGGCGCTTAAGCACCACCTAGGTCCTAGGCGACGGCCAACTGCCTCGCTTACGCCTAGCGCTTTTTCTAACCTATACATCATTACTCCACATTGCTATGAAGCACGGTGTCAATCCCATGAACAACAAAATGTAGAATCAAGAGTAACAAGAGTCGCCTTGGCATCATGAACGCTCTTGGCATCAGGCGCCCTAGTGCGAGATAGCAATGAGGGACTCTGTACGCATGAAGAAAATCTCGAGCTCCTCGTAGCAGACCTCAAATCAGTGAACCACTCATCACTTTTGTGAAACAAGAACTAATATAAAGTTTTGAGAAAACCATGTGTGAGAACAACTTGGAACTAAGTCAGGTGAACTAGATGATTGGATATCATTATATGCATCTTGTTAAGACTTAATTAATACATGTCAATTAACCAAATCATTCTGAGTGGTCGCTCCATCGCTTGCGATGACCCAATGTCATCGTCGATGCCTGCTCCGTAAACAAGAAATAATTGATTGTGAAAGATAAGTGTTTCATTCCTCTCCCTAATCGTTGAAATTCAAACTATCCACTAGCTCCTCGTTACTTTGGATTCTAGCCCTTCCTTGCGGATTTAATATCCAAAGTAAGTCTTTCGGGTTTCAAATGCTACTATTTGTTCATGGGCAGAAAATCCTAAATCTTATTTTTGCGTACTCCTTACTCTTTTCTCACATCGTCCTACTTTCACTTCTACGGGCCTTCTATCCATACGAGTTCGAGGATTATAACCGTGTAGCTCATCCAGAAGACCATCAATGATCGATATATGTTATTTATTTATCATGTTTGCGCATTGAGTTGCCTATAATCCATAGGCGCTGCCAGGCATGGGAAACTATGGTCACATGACACACTTGAAGAACATGAAGACCCGAAAAATGAAGAAGGCTCAATGGCTATTGTGATGGTGGTCAACCCGAGCCACCAACGTGTTCGGTGGAATGCCAAGTAGGTAAGAAATTTGTCCGCTTGTTCCTTTTGATTTGTTTGGTTCAATTTAGAGAATGTGATTGTACATGTGGCCAAATTCAATCTCATGTAGTGATGTGAATTTCAATGTTGTGAGTTCGCACACTACTGGAATCAGCTTCTTTGCCCTCCGACATGGCGGACGGCAAAGGCATAGATCACGGACGGCAAACTTCTTTGCCGTCCGCCAGCAGACGGCAAACTGTTCGTCTGAACACGTGCCAGTAAAGGCCTTTTTTGCTGTCCGCTTCCTGGAAACGGACGTCAAAGGATTGTGCCGTTCGCCGTTGGTGGCCAGCAGACGACAAAGATCGTGGACGGCAGAGAGGTGGGGTGAGAGTCGTTAGGGGTTAATGGCGTGCTTTGCCGTCAGCCAGCGAACGGCAAAGAGGCTAAGGTCTTTGCCGTCCGCTGGCAGACGGCAAAGTGCTCAAACATGCCAGTACCAGGAATCACAGGTAGCCGCCACGTGGCATGTTTGCCGTCAGCTAGCTGACGGCAAAGAGCCTGTACAGCCCTGTTTTTAATTTAATTCATTCAATTTGACAACAATTCACAGATATACATATATACATAACAAGCATATCCAACACACAAGTTTCATCATATATACATACATAACCAACACATATATAGTTCCATCCTT
The DNA here is from genome assembly GCA_021605205.1 of Aegilops longissima. NCBI lineage: Eukaryota > Viridiplantae > Streptophyta > Magnoliopsida > Poales > Poaceae > Aegilops > Aegilops longissima. The sequence continues at coordinate 712,901,734 of CM038679.1, read as the reverse complement.
ACTTATTACAAAAGTTTCACATTGTTCATCCAACACCGTTATCCATCCATCCATATAACAAGTTCCAACCATGCAAGTTCATTGATACAAAATAAAAGCACAAATGAAAAAGAAGCACTCCATCCATGCAAGCTTCCGTGAATTAAGTAAAATCTACAAAATGATAAACAAGACTATAAGAAGAAGAAGAAGAAAATAAAGAAGAAGAAGAAGACTATAAGAAGTAAGCATACTTAAGTAAAATGGAGCTAACCTAGAAGAAAATGAAGAAGAAGAAGAAGAAGAAGAAGAAGAAGAAGAAGAAGAAGAATACTAGAAGAATACTAGAAGAAGACTAGAAAAAGAAGAAGAAGAAGACGACTATAAGCTTATTATGTAAACTTGGTCATTTTGTGCTAACATAAGTAATTTTGGAGTAAACCTATATGAAACTAAGCATATTAGAGCTAACTTAGAGCTAACTTATGTCATTTCGGAGGAAACAAAGTTAAGTATATATAGATCATTTTGGAGATCTGACATACCTGACATAGTTTAGTTTTCATTGTTCTTCTCCTTCTCCTTCCTCAGCCTGATGCGCCACGAGCGGCGAGGCGGTGGAGGCAGTGGGATGTAGTCTTCTACCACAATTGGCGTGGTCATGTCGCCCAGCTGTGGGATCGCCGACGCCACCACCGGCGCAAGGTCATTGTCAGGCACCACCACCATCGCGAGGCCATCTTCAGGCAGGATAGGCACGACCATCGCTAGGTCATCCTCAGCCATCTCCATCTCTTGCCCATGGTCAGCCACCACCATCTCTTGCCCTTGGTCAGCCATCACCATCGCTACGTCATCCTCAACCTGATGCCCACTCCGCTCCTCTTCTTCCCCACTCCAGTCCGGATCATCCTCCTTGCTGTCTTTGCTGCAGCCAGAATCGCTGCTGCTTTTGCTATAGCCAGAATCGCTGTTGCTTTTGCTACAGCCAGAATCACTGCTACTTTGGCTGTAGCCAGTGTCGCTGCTGCTGCTCCCATTGCCTGTCCGAATGCAACAATGACCGTTAACAATCGATGCGAGACAAAGCCAAATGTAGAGGAATAAGAAGAGGCAGAACGTACATCGTCGTCAGCGTAGCGCATGCGACACATAGTCGTGTTGAACACCTTCACGATGAGCATGGTGGCGTCATCGTCGTACCTGAAGAGAAGGAAGTACCCCTGCCGCAGGTCGTAGGCACGGTATAACTTCTCCCAGCCACGACACAGGTACATGTGACCCTTCTTGATCACCAACTCCACGTCCCACAGCCTGGGTGAAAGGGGTGAAAGGGAGATCTCTCCTTTTATATACCTGCCTCGTGGATGATACTGAAGAACTCGAAAGCCCTCCTTCTCCTTCTCCTTCTCCTTCTTCTTCTTAAGGACGCAGGTGCTTAAGAGGCACGGTCCGGGTGATGACATGTGCCCCCTCTATGAGGTCTCTGAGACCGGGTCTCACATTTTGTTCTCCTAAACGGCAGCTCGAGTTCTTTGGGTTTTCGTCTGCGAGGCCTTGGGGCCTAATTGGGAGGCCCTGGATCTTGCGGGTTTTCTCGAAACCAGAGCTAACCAAACCGGGTGTCAGCGCCGCCTATTCTACCTTGTGCTTGCGGCGATGTCTTGGACGCCATGGATGATGCATAATAAAATGGTGATTGAGAGGGTCTTCCCTCAACGTGCCTCTGAATCGTTCTTCAAATTTCTTACTTTCTTGCAGCACTGGCATCCTTATCTAGACAATGGGACCGCGACCGTCTGGGACTCATGTTGGACGTGCTCCTGGCTAACGTCTGTCGTCTCGGCTCTTCGCAGGACCACTGAGCCTGCTGCCACTAGGTGGCCTTTTTTTTTCCTATTTCCTTTGTGCTTTCTTTGGGGGTGATTCTGTTGTTGCCCCAGCCATCTTTGTTGCTTTTGTACTCGTGATGAACTGGTTGTATGGATGTTGGCTTTATTTATAAAGCCAAGCGAAAGTCTAATCGAGATAATTTTGTACATTAATATATTGTACAACTAGCAAAGCTAGTAAGGTTGAGACCTTGCTAATGGGAACACAAATGAAGTTACTGTATTGTAGTACAATTTAACATTGGTGGTGAAAGCTCGTACCTTTAGGGATGGATACCTTGTTTCTCATTCAGGAAAGTTTGATGCTTCCTACAAACTCTTACACTTGCGGTCCAACACTGTGCTACCTTTGTCCAGGGGTCAATCAACAAACAAGACCAACGATCACACACGAAAAATCATACCAGAAAAGAGCAAACTCATGCAAGATCGAAGCTACGCATGGGCAAAGGACAATAAAAAGAAAATTGAAGCAATCAACACAATAATCCTCGAATACAATGACAACCGTCGACACCAACCATCTATTGACAGAACAAGTACTATGAGCTCGAGAAAGGTTCTCCAAAAGCAACACCTCTTTATGCCGCGAACATGGGATCCCGCGGCTAGAGACGGGTTGTTGCGAGACTCGACGGTGATGCTGCAGAGCGCGGTAAAGCTGCTCTGAACACGCGGGCCTCCCGATTATGCTATCGGGTGGGTCGGTGTGCTACAAGAGATTGTTTGCTACATTGGTGGGAGAAAAAGAGGACTCCTTCAATCGAATGGCGATGCGGTAGAGGTCGGGCAGTTGGTGAACCAACTATTTTTTGAAACCAATCGCCTTAACTTTATCTCAGTATCCAACCAAGTACAAGCAACATACTTGATTGAAAAGGTGGTTGTACAAACTCAAGCAATCATTTGTAGTTTTTCACAAAAAAGTACAACAAATCATTGACTCGTCACCATCCACCTCGTCTGGGAGTTGTTATGACATTTACTTATTTTTCAGCCTCCCCATCAACTGTTCGTGCATATATATAGTTCCCATCAACCGTGGTTGACGGTGATCACATAGCCAGAAGCAGATAAAGAAAGATACCCATTCGGTGTGCCAATATTTTTTATATCTTAATGAGGTAGTCATGGTGGATAATACTCAAGACAATTCCCCTCATTTTACTTTATAAATGTTGGGTTTTGACTTTTGAGGCGACACAAAACATATATTGGGCCACAAGTGCATACTACCATAAGCATGTAATTAGATTTGGGAGTTGTTATGACATTTACTTATTTTTCAGCCTCCCCATCAACTGTTCGTGCATATATATAGTTCCCATCAACCGTGGTTGACGATGATCACATAGCCAGAAGCAGATAAAGAAAGATACCCATTCGGTGTGCCAATATTTTTATATCTTAATGAGGTAGTCATGGTGGATAATACTCAAGACAATTCCCCTCATTTTACTTTATAAATGTTGGGTTTTGACTTTTGAGGCGACACAAAACATATATTGGGCCACAAGTGCACACTACCATAAGCATGTAATTAGATTTGGGAGTTGTTATGACATTTACTTATTTTTCAGCCTCCCCATCAACTGTTCGTGCATATATATAGTTCCCATCAACCATGGTTGACGGTGATCTCATAGCCAGAAGCAGATAAAGAGATACCCATTCGGTGTGCCAATATATTTTATCTCCTAGTGAGGTAGTCATGGTGGATAGTACTCAAGACGATTCCCCTCATTTTACTTTGTAAATGTTGGGTTTTGACTTTTGAGACGACACAAAACATATATTGGGCCACAAGCGCACACTACCATGTAATTAGATTTGGGAGGCATCAGGAAATGATTAGCTTGTTCAGCTGCGGCGACATGCCCGTGACGACAGTGAGGACGCGTGGCCGTCCCCGAGTAGCGCCAACCATTCCAGCATAGACTTCCCGACGAATTTGCGGCGGCCGCAAGCGTGTTTTTCCCCTGAGACCGGGAGAAGACGCAACCTCTGCACAACGAAGCTGACGAACCTGTGCCTGGCTCTTCTTCCCCAGCATGGTGAGCGTGAACCTGGTGCCCACACACATGTCTCGGCTGAGATAGTCCCAAATCGTACCCACCGATTCTGCAGACGCGCGAGATGATGATCTTGCCGACGGCCATGCCCTTGAGCTGCAGCTGCAGGTAAACGATCACCGAGAGAGTGCGCGTCGCGGTGCTCCCCCTGGTGCATCTGGGCGACGTGACCTCGGGTACACTAACACACTCCCCTGCCGCCACCGATGTTGAGCTTTTAGCCATGGCCAAGGTAAACAACGAAGGGAAATTAATGGGGGACGTGGTTTGTAGGGTAGGCGTCGAGAAAACTCGACAGGGGGAGCAAATTATAAGGAATCCTACGATGACAGGCCGAAACTGTTGGTCCAGTGTTGACTACGGGAACTTACAGTACAAGTTACAGACGGTATGAAAGAAAATGCAGGTAAAGTGCATCCTTATTCAGACAATTCACTGAATGTTCTGCAATCTGATTCAGTAATCATACTGTATAATATATGCAGATGGTGATTAAACAGCAATCAGCTTCTAACAGTACAGTAGAAAGTTCATAGCACAACTGATTGCAACGTATTATCGCAAGAAATCGGAATCGAATAATCAGATATCTACCGTAACAACCAACAAGTGAAGTGAATCTAGTTTGCGCAGCTCATCCGGAAACGAGCAAAAGGTTTTCAGCTGAGCTGAAGAATACATTTTGATGCTGATGCTGTCACATTCTGAACCTCGACAGCAGTTAAGACTGAGTGCACACCTCCTAATAAGCTTAAAAAGCTAGAAATGATAGAAGAAAAAGAATTACAGGCTGGGATTCCGCAGCAAGCAAGGTGCACGGCACGGAATCAAAGCAACTGCGATTGCACTCGGAGTTCTTCGCCAAGCTTTTTCGGACGGAGGGAATATGATGACTGGACGCTAACGCGGAGTTCTTGGCCACCACAAATATAATTTCGGCGTGAACACTTTATCTTTGTCTTCAGAGCCGGCTACAGAATAATTCTACACTTCTGCACTAAATTCTCACTCTACAAGTGCCCACTGGCAGAATATTTTTAGTTTCAGTATGAAGTACTACTAGCATTTACCCTGTTCTGGATACATCTTCTATATCTAAAATAGTTCTTTCCACCCCTCGCCGTCGCCTTACGCCCGCAACACAAACAGAGCACGACCAACTAAATCGCAGCTTTGCTCGATTCAGACATGGCTTACAACAGCCGTGTGTTGCTCGCCGTGGTGTTTTCTTTTGATCCATAACACATCTCTGAATGGCAACACGTGATCAACTGCTTCCCAGTGGATCGGCAGCATCACAAGGCTGACCCCCAGTTCAAAATCTTGGAATCATCAACCGTCAGGTTCAAGGCTACCAACACAAACTGGCCATCAGCTTGCTCAGATTTACTACCTTGCAAGCATTTGCTTTCACCGAAAACTACAAAGCAATCTCAAAACGAAGATAATTTTCTATATGAACAGCACATTGCCAGATGCATTTATCCTTCACCGAGATCAGGAAAAATGATCATTCAACTTTAGGGAAAATTTCCCCCGCAAAAAAAGAAGGAAAAACTTTAAGTCTCAATTAGAAAACAACAAAAAGGAATTTCCGTCGCCGGGACTTGAACCCGGGTCTCTCGGGTGAGAGCCGAGTATCCTAACCACCTAGACTACGACGGAATTGTGATAAAATAAACACGGAAATAGATCTGTTACACATTACACAAAACTAGCACTATATAAGACCACAGGCAAGCCATGCGCTTGGCGTCAAAAAACAACACCAACGATAGAGCTGAATCGCAGCTTTCGTTGATTCAGACATGGCTAGAAAACATCGACAAACTGAGAACAAACTACATCGACAAATCACAGCTTTGGTTGATCCATCACATAATTGAATTCCGCCATGCATGCAAACACATGGATTGTTCCAAATTCAGGCACAGCGGATACTGAAATCCCAAGGCCAACATATGATGTGTTGGTCTTGGGCAAAATTCCAGCAACCTGCCTGCCTCACTGAGATGAGCAACCATACCGCATATGCAGGTACGAAACAGATCAAATATTCAAATACCACCACGAACAAGTCATCAGCTCATCATTCGTCGAGTTTTGCTTGCATGGCTTTTGCTTTCACTGCAGAAACATGTCTCAAACTGTCTGTTGCTAACACAACATCCCGCGGTCTTAAAACTACTGAAGATATCCAAATAAATGACCACAAAACTAATTATGTGACAAGCGCTTTGTTGCTAAGTACAGAAAGATATCGGAAATAACCCACACAACTTTTATAGTACGAACTCTCACACAAGAGATAAATTATGTGACAACTTATATATCCAAACAAATGACCAGAAAAACTAATTAGATTGTCAGTCTAGACCTATACCCCCTGGAGAAATGATGGAAGGATTGAAAACCTTAAATTTTTAATTATATACTAAATAAGTTGTCTTCCATCTCAAGTTCAAGCGAAAGATCATTGAAAATTCAGATTAGAAATTGAAAAGGAATAAATTTAACATGATAAAGTATCTCAATACAATTTGAATATTGTAATCATGTATGTCTCGATTCTCAGCTTCTCACATGAAATTCTTATGCAACACTGAGACCATAATGATTTTTCCGATTTTGAAAAATGATCTCTCTAAATGGTGATGCTTTGTAGCACGATTTCGTTAAAAAAGGGGTTGAGTTAGGAGGGAAACTCCATACCGGAGTAACAATCGGCTTAGAAACTGAGAATGATCTCTACAAATTTGTCATATTGTAATTTTTTTGGCAGCCATAGGCGGCGATGGTATCTCGCAAGTCTAAGATATGATTAAGTATACAAATCCGGAGTTGAAAGCATCACAGTTGTACATTACTCAATGTTACATATTAACAAAATGACTATAAACTAAGAATGATAATCACACTCTTAATAGTTGTGCTTTGAAAGAAAGATGGAATTGCTCAACATAAAAGGTAAAAGAATATGCTCTTCACAGAGGGACGCAGAAATTGTCATGCGCTTATTAGTAGTATTGAAAAGGTGGTTCAACTCTTACTGCCAATGTGTTGGCTTCATGATCAAGATTTGACCATAGGAAATACATACATTTTCCATTGCTGCTGGTAATGGTGCCAGGCATCACACACTATTTTAGATATCTTTAGTTTTAGAAGGATTTGTCATCCTTCCACTTTAGGAATTGAAAACCTTTTATTAATTTAGTCGGACTTTTCCTGCATCTTTTATCCGTCCAAAACCACCATTACGAGATCGTGGAATATAAAATATGTTCAGGATCATCAATAGCTCAAGCAATATGAAACATTTAATAGTGTATTTAATTTTTGTTAATGCACCAATGGAAATTTACTTTTAATGATCTTTCTCAATCATATAAATAAGTAGGTATGGTGGAGTCTTATGAAAAATCTTGCTCAAGGATTTGGCAGAAGCAGAATTCATGGCTAGCATACATGAAGACTAGCAAAAGAGTGAAACGACCAACTAGTGAAACAGACATCATAATCATAATCGGCCGAGTCTCCGTTACTCCGCTGATGAGTATGCTTGCCTGGCATCTACGGCGCCCCTGTCGCCTCTTCCTACCTCCGCTCGTATGGCTCTTCGCGACCCGCTTTGGTATGCAGCGATGAAGGAGGAATTTGAGGCTCTACAGCGCAATGCGACCTGGCAGCTTGTACCCTGCCCCCGGCACGCCAACATCATTACGGAGAAGTGGGTGTTCAAGCACAAGTTTCATCCCGACGGCACCCTCGATCGCTATAAAGCCCGTTGGGTGGTCCGAGGCTTTCGACAGTGCGCTGGCGTTGACTTCACGGATACATTCGCACCGGTTGTCAAGCCCGAGATGATTCGCACTGTTCTTCAGCTCGCGGTATCTCGTGCCTGGCCGGTGCACCAGATGGACGTCTCCAACGCTTTCCTCCATGTCCATCTTGAGGAGCAGGCCTATTGCCAGGAGCCTACGGGGTTCGTCGACGACACTTGTCCGGAGCATGTTTTCCTGCTTTCTCGCTCCTTGTACGGGCTCAAGCAGGCTCCCCGTGCTTGGTACCAGCGCATTGCAGCATTTCTTCATCAGCTCGGCTTCCGCTCCGCTCGCTCCGATGCTTCGCTATTCATTTACCAACACGGGGATGCTACCGCCTACTTACTACTTTATGTCGACGACATCATCATGACAGCTTGCTCTAGTGCTCTTCTTCGACAACTTACCGATCGTCTTCGCGCTGAGTTTGCCATTAAGGACCTTGGTCCTCTGCACTATTTCCTCGGCATCGAGGTTGTTCGACGTGCGGATGGTTTCTTTCTTCATCAGCGGAAGTATGCTCATGAGCTTCTTGATCGCGCTGGGATGCTTAATTGCAAACCCGCGTCTACTCCTGTCGACACGAAGGCCAAGCTCTCTGCCACCGACGGCTCACCTGCTCCGGATGCTTCGTTTTATCGGTCTATTGTGGGCGCCCTTCAGTATCTCACCCTGACACGACCGGAGCTTCAGTATGCTGTCCAGCAGGTCTGCTTACACATGCATGCCCCTCGTGATGCTCACTGGACCACGGTCAAACGTGTTCTCCGTTACATCCGCGGCACCATGGATTTTGGATTGACTCTTCATGCCTCCACTGCTATGGACATCACCGCCTATTCTGATGCTGACAGGGCCGGCTGCCCCGACACGCGACGTTCCACCTCGGGGTATTGTGTTTATCTTGGACCGTCCTTGATCTCTTGGTCGTCTAAACGGCAGCCCACTATTTCTCGGTCCAGCGCTGAGGCAGAATATCGAGCGGTGGCTAATGTTGTTGCAGAGTGCTCCTGGCTTCGTCAACTTCTTCATGAGCTCTCTTGTCCTGTTGACAAGGCCACGATTGTCTACTGCGACAATGTCTCCGCGGTTTACCTCTCCGCCAACCCGGTTCATCATCATCGCACCAAGCACATTGAGCTGGATATTCATTTTGTTCGGGAACAGGTAGCTCTTGGTCATGTTCGCGTTCTCCACGTCCCTACTTCCCAACAGTTTGCGGACATCATGACCAAGGGGTTGCCTACGCCCCCTTTCGAGGAGTTTCGATCCAGCCTTTGCGTCGGCCGTAGCGACGCTTCGACTGCGGGGGGTGTTGAGATGTATATTGCATGTGTGTTTCTTGTACAACAAGTCTACCTCCTTCCTTGTATAGTTGAGGTCTAGACTCCCTTTGTACCTATATGTATAAGTGCATACGCACCCGATGAATATATCGTGAGTTGCACCAATCCTCTACAACTCTAAATCGGACGACGGGAGACTGGCCCGATGAAGGGCTAGGATCGAATGGACAATTCCCTCCTTCAAGGCTTCAACCACTCTTTCCAGAAATCTCCGCGATCCCAAATTCCCAAACCGCGCCTAGCCCAAACGAATTTTCTGAGCCAACCCCTCCCCCATCCACGTCACCGATTCGCGGCGTCACCCTCCCCACCAATCACGCACGGCAGTCGCTTCTCTTTATAACACGCCACAGCCACTGCCTTTCCACCATCACAAACACCCTGCTCTCTCCACAATCACACCAACCTCCGGCAATCTCTCTGGCGACCACAACACCAATGTGTCCACCCTGCACCACGACCCGAAGATGGCCATTGCCGGCAGCGGGTGGGGCAAGGCGAAGCCTGCCGCTAGCACGAAGTCCGTGTCCCGGTCATCCAAGGCCGGCCTCCAGTTCCCCGTCGGTTGTGTCACTAGATACCTCAAGGTCGGCAACTACGAACAATATGTCGGCGTCGGCGCCCCCGTCTACCTCGCCGCTGAAGTACACATTCCCCCAGCTCCTCCTCTCCCCGTTTCTCTATTCCCCGATCTCATCGTTTCATTTGTTTCTCTCTGATTCGAGTAAATTGACAAAAACTATCACAATTGCGTCCGACATTACCGAAAAACACTATTTTTGTAAAAGTTTACTGAAAACACTAAAAACTCAATTGAGTGTGTTCTGACAGAAAATCTGACAATGAGGGTCCTGTCGTCAGTCCTACATGGCACCAAATTTTCACTTCGTTTGCCAACACGGTTAAGCTAGACGCAAGGCCCACCTGTCAGTGTGTCTGCTCTTCTCTTTCCCAGAGGCATTCCCACAAACACGTTCCGTGCGCCTCTCCATCTCGTGCTCCCACGCTGCACCTGCGCGCCAGCATGGACGAGCTGCTGCTTTGCTGTTGCTAGCGCCGCCGTAGTCTGGCCCAGCCGCAGCACGGACTCGTTGGTGCGGGGTCGCCGTCCCTGCCTCGTGCTCGAGCTCGGCCACGAGTCCGTCCAGAGCGCGCCTAGCACCGCCTGCGTGGCCAAGACTGCACCACGCCGCCCCGAGGTGCTCTCAAGCTCCAAACCGGCGCCCCAAGCACCCCTGCCGAAGGAATCGGCCTCGTATGCTCTGAGCTCAATCCATGGCCGTAGGGCGGCACGGCGACGGCGAGGACGAACGCATCGAGCCCCGGCCCGCAGCGCGTGCATGGCGAGCAGGTTGACCACGCAAGGCGGAGGTCGAGGCGTGCATGCGGAGGTCGGTGTGTCGTCGTGTGTCGCCCATAGATGCCGCCGTGCTCCTCCTGGACGCGGGTGTCGACGGACGAGGCGACAGCCCACGGCGAGCTGTTGCATGTCCGGGTCGGGGGTCGCCAGGGAGCTCCGCGTCCGTGCGCCGGGCGCCAAGGTCCGCCTCTTCCCTTCGTGCCCATGGCAGCTGCTGCTTCGCACGAGCGGCAACGCCCGCTGCTCCCAGGCACGGTGGTGGCCAGAGAATCTCTGGAGAACCAGTAGTACTCCAGCCAGTCATAGTAGTACGTGGGCCTTCATGTAGGTACTCCTTTTGGCTTCTCAGTTCTTCGAGGAGAGGCCAGTGGCCGCGCGGGCGAAGGAAGACGCCGACGGCGTGCTCTGGACTCAGGTGGGGATGCGAGCAGGAGAGCAATAGAGATTTCGTGAGCGATGGGGATCGGCGGAGCGGGTTTCTGCAGCAGCGGTTGCGAGGGGGATGAGGCTCGGGGGTGCCTGGAAGGCATGGGATGCAGGCAGGTAGGAGGTGGCGGCCTCTGCGCGCGCGTGCCTCATCTGCGTCCTTCTGGCATAAGGTTGAAGACGATGGCTAATGGGCCGTGCAACTGACAAGTGGGCCTCCCTTTCTTTTTTAGTGGTCCAGTCAAACAGTCTACTCCAAGCCGTTATCTGGTGCCACATCAGCACTGACGGTGGATCCCATCAGTCAGATTCGGTGTCAAAATGTTGTCAATGGTTCTTCAGCGCTGCTATACACACAATAATATTGGAGGATCTTTGGACGATGCAGCACATCTGACCGTACGTACGCGAGCAAAAACTGGATACACCGTCAATCATCCGTCGTCCTCAGTTCCTGCGGGCAAACTGTCGTCCGCACAGTAGTTCCGATAGTTCTTTTAGTGCTTTTATAAAAAAAAACTCAAAACCAATGCTTTCAACAAAATTTTACGAAAGGCGACTGATAGGCGCCGGTGCGCCGGCCCAAATTTGGGCCGGTCGCACCAGGAGCGTTTGATTAAACAATTATTAGCCGAACAATTGTCTTCTTTCCTCCTCACACGTCTTCTTTCAGAAAAAAAATCCCCATCGCGCCGCCATTAAGGAGCGGACGCACCGCCTCGGCACCGCCGCTGCGTGGTTCTCGCCGTCGCTGCCCTCGCTGTCGGCCGCCATCGCCGCTTCGTCGCCGTTGCTACCGGTCGCCGTTGCCGTTGCTTGCCGCCGTCGCCGTTCGTGCATGTAGCATCTTGCGCCATGATTTGCAGCCCCATGGCGACGGCCGCAGTTCGATGGCAGCCGCCATCCTCATCGCCGTTGCACCACCGCCGGGCCATGGTCACCACCGTCAGAGGATGGCCGCCACTGGTTGCAGCAAATCAGTCGCCGGTGGGTAGCTTTCCCGCTGCCGGCTGCAACAAAAATCGCAGCACAAAAATCATGTAGCAATTGAGAACGCTGATAGTAGCAAAATTCAAAACATTGGTAGCGAAAAAGAGTGGTGGAATGTTTTCACCAACAAAGACATGGTAGCAAAATTTTTTTGTCGGTTCCAAAACCAGAAGATGGTGGTAGCAAAAATTGATACACATACACTAAACAAAAAATATGGTAGCAAAATTTTAGATTGGTTCCAACAAAAATCGAAGACGGTGGAAGCAAAAAATTGATACACTAGTTCCAGCCGTTCGGCCCCCCAGGGCGCATAAAAATCGCCCCCTGGGGGCGAGCCGACGATTCTTTCGGCGCTGGGGGCGGTTTTGCGCCCAGTCGTCGCCCCCAGTTGCCGATTTTGGCCCATTTTTAAAGCCCGATTTTGGCGAAAGAGGCCCATATGGGCGAGAATAGGCCCATATTCGGCGTGTTTCACCGTGACTCGGCGTTCAATTATGAACATAAATATTTTTTTATCACATATTTCATCACAGAAATTTCAAATACTTCAACAAAATAGTACAACAACAAATAGTTCAATACAAATTATATAGTTCAACAAATAAAAACTCATATTTCATCACACGTCGCGCCCAGTGCCGCCCTTGAGCCTCCATAGGTCCTCTATTAGATCTTGCTGCAGTTGATGATGCACACATGGGTCTCGGATCTCCTGACGCATACTGAGGTAGGCAGTCCAGGTTGCCGGTAGTCGGTGATCAACTTGGGCAAGAGGACCTCTGCTGTGGTATGGTTCAAAGGTCAAACATCGGCTCTTCCTGCTCGCTCTCAATGATCATGTTGTGCAAGATGACACAACAGGTCATGATCTCCCACATTTAATCTTTCGACCAGGTCTGAGCGGGGTACCGGACAACAGCAAATCGTGATTGGAGCACACCAAATGCCCGCTCGACATCCTTCCTGCAAGCCTCCTGAATCCTGGCAAAGTGGGATGTGACGCCCTCGATACAATCGTACACTAATCATGCATGCAAATGTGTACGATCAAGATCAAGGACTCACGGGGAGATATCACAACACAACTCTACAAATAAAATAAGTCATACAAGCATCATAATACAAGCCAGGGGCCTCGAGGGCTCGAATACAAGTGCTCGATCATGGACGAGTCAGCGGAAGCAACAATATCTGAGTACAGACATAAGTTAAACAAGGTGCCATAAGATGGCTAGCACAAACCGGGATACAGATCGAAGAGGAGCAGGCCTCCCGCCTCGATCCTCCTAGGTCACTCTCGGTCGCCGCCCGGGCTGCACGTAGTAGTAGGCGCCTCAGTAGTAGTAGTCGAGGCGGTGGCGCTCGATCCTGGCTCCATCGTCCGATTGCAGCAATCGAGTAGAGATAGGGAAAAAGGGGAACAAGGCAACCGTGAGTACTCATCCAAAGTACTGCAAGCAAGGAGCTACACTACATATGCATGGATATATGTGTAAAGACCATATCGGTGGACCGAATCGCAGAATGCCGTAATAAGAGGGGATAGTTAGTCTTAACGAAGACTACGCTCGACACCGCCTTACAATGTAGGAGGGGACAATCAAGTCCTCCAAGTAACATCATATAGCAATAATCCTACCCGCAATCCCTCGCTCATAACCCCGAGCGAGAGCGACCACCGTTGTATCTCGCACTTGGAAGGGTGTGTTTTATCAAGTATCCGGTTCTAGTTGTCATAAGCTCAAGGTACAACTCCAAGTCGCCCTGTTATCAAGATCACGGCTATCCGAATAGATTAATCACCGCAGGGTGCACCATCTTACCCAAAGACGCTTGATCCCATTTGGCCGGACACACTTTCTCGGGTCATGCCCGACCGCTGAAGATCAACACGCCGCAGCCCCACCTAGGCACAACAGAGAGGTCAACACGCCGGTCTAAACCTAAGCGCCAGGGGTCCGGGCCCATCGCCTGAAAGCACACCTGACGCTATGTGACGCTGCCGGAAGCAGACCTAGCCCATCAGCGCTCCAGTCCAATCCGGCTACGCCATCCGTCACGACGTCTCAAGTACTTCGGCCGATACCACGACGCCGATACCCATAACTACTCCCGTAGATGGTTAGTGCGATAAGCTCAGAGCCAACCCAGATCAAATACCAAGACCTCGTTAAGCGTGTTAAGTAACCGCGAACGCCAACAGGCCAGCCCACCTCTCTCCTAGGCGGCCTCAACTCTGCCTCGCCTCCGCCTCAATGATCCACTCATGGTGCTCCATCACCACCCGACTTTAGTCTCACATGTATCATGTATAAGTATATAGTATATACCCGTGATCAACTCCCGAGTGATCACGGCCCGATAGTATAGCACGCGCATGCATAAGAAAGTAGGGCCACAGATGAAAGTACTAGCATCCTATACTAAGCATATAGGATTGCGTAAGGTAACAATGGTTACAAGGACAAAGCTATGCAAAGAAGATAGGAGTATCTCAAAACAAGAATATGCTATGCTACTCTAATGCAAGCAGTAGATAAGAGTAGGCGATATCCGTGATCAAGGGGGGGCTTGCCTGGTTGCTCGCAAGAGAGAGGGTCGCCAACACCGTAGTCGAACCGCCACAGCAGCAGCGGCGGTCTCGTAGTCTACCGGAGAGAAGAGGGGAAGAAACAATGAATACAAAGTAAACATATGCATATTGATGCATGACATGTCGAGAAGCGATGCTAGGCGTGTTCTAACGTGGTATGAGGGGGTACTCGTTAGGGGGAACATCCGAAAGTTTTCCTGGTTCGGACGCCTGTCGATGTATGAACCGGAGAGGAAAGTTTGCAGGTTCGATAGGATAGGATGTGTGGTGGACGAACGGATCGCGATCCGGATTCGCCTCGCCGCTCGAGCAACTTTCATGTTGAAATTATTTTAATCCGGATTACGGATTAAAAGATATGATTTTTAAAAGATTTTATTAATTTCTGGAATTTAATTAATTATTTAATTAATTTCGAAATTGCATTTATGACATCAGCATGATGTCATGCTGACGTCATCAGTCAACAGGGTTGACTGAGTCAACCCTGACAGGTGGGTCCCGCATGTCATTCACTAATGACTAATTAACCTAATCAGATTTAATTAACATTACTTAATTAAGTTAATTAATGATTAGGGTTAATTAATGATTAGAGGTTAATTAATTCAGAATTAATTAGATTAATTAATTACTCAATTAATTAATTAATTAATTAATTAGTTAATTAATTTTTATTCATTTTCATTTTATTTTTATCCTGCTTTAATAAAACGCTCATTTTGGGGGGGCTATGTCAAGGCCCAAGGCCAATCGGCATGCGGTAGTGCGGGCGATGCCCGAACCCGATCGGCGCGATCTGTGGCGGGCGCGATCCAGTGGGGGTCGGGCGCCTGAGGCCACGGGGGCGGCGAGGCCGAGGCCACGGCGCGACCGACCGGCTGGCGAGAGGCGCGAGGCGACGGAGGGGGTGAGGGTTCTGGCCGGTGGCCGAGCGCCGCATGGGGAAACGAGGGGCTGGGCGCCGCTTAGGGCGCCGGAGAAGTCGCCGTCGGAGGGAAGGAAGGGGAGAGGGCCATGCGGTGGCAAGGCGGTCGGGCCTCGAACGGCCAGATCCGGCGAGGGGGGGAGGAGAGGGAACGGGGAATCGGCGCGCCCATGTCAAGGCCCAAGGCCAATCGGGCATGCGGGAGCGGGCGATGTTCGAACCCGACGGCGCGATCCAGGCGCGGGCGCGATCCAGGGGGGTCGGGCGCCGAGGCCACGGGCCGGCGCGGGCCGAGGCCACGGCACACGGGCCGGCTGGCGAGCGGCGCGAGGCGACGAGAGGGGTGAGGGTTCGCCGGTGGCCGAGCGCCAGTGGGGGAACGAGGCTCTGGGCGCCGCTTAGGGCGCCGAGAAGTCGCCACGGAGGGAAGGGAAGGGGAGAGGCCATGCGGTGGCCGGGCGGTGGGGCCTCGAACGGCCAGATCCGCGAGGGGGGGGGGAAGGAGAGGAACGGGGAATGGGGCCAAGGTCAGGCGGCCGAGCCAGACGGGCCGACGACGGGCCACGGCGACGAGAGAGAGAGGGAGCCTGGGGAATCAAGGTGGCGGTGGTGGGGGGCTCGGGGCTCATGACGAGGCGAATGGCTGGGCCGACTGGGAGGAGGAGAGAGAGAGCCTCACAGGGGGGGTAGGGTCTCGGCAAGCGGGCTCGGTGGGGGGCGGCGATGACCGGCGGGGAAGTGGTCGGAAGAGAACGTGCCGGCGACGGGGAGGGCGGAGGCCGAGCTCGACCAAGGTCGGTGCCCGCGCTGGGGCGACGGAGGGGAGGAGGGCTCCAGCGGCGATGGGGAGGAGGAGAGGGGGTCCGGCGGCGATGGCGGCGGGGGCCGCGAGGGGGGGACGGCGGGGTGGCTCGGTCGGGTTTTCCTCCGCCTGATCCAGATCGGGTGAGAGCGAGGAGAGGGCGTGGGGGAGGATGGAGGCGGCTAGGGTTGCTGCAGGGTGGGGGGGTTATGCGGCCGGGGTCACTGGGCCGATGGGCCGGCCCAGGGGGAAAGGGGAACGGGCCAGGGGGCCAAGTGGGGGAGGAGGGCTGGGCGGGCAGGGGTTCCCCCCCCTTTTATTTTGTTTTTCTTTTATTATTTTTCTTTCTCTGTTTTTAGTTTATTTAAAATGCCAGAGCATTTTACAAAACTTAGTGCACCTCACCAATATTAGGTTAGCTATTTTAGACAACCCCTAACATTTTAGGTTTTGTTTTCAAACTTTTATCGCTTGTTTTAGTTTTGATTTTTTGTATTAGGACGGTTCAATCAAAGGGGTTAATTAACATAACCGGGTGATTACTGCTCCCTAATCATCCGGTGTTACAAATCTCCTCCATTACAAGAAATCTCGCCCCAGATTTAGGAGGTAGAAGGAAAGAGTGCGGATATTCATCTCGTAGACGATCCTCGCTCCTGTGTGGCTTCGCCTTCGAGTGATTCACCATCGGACTTTGAGGAACTTGATCGCTTTCCGACGTGCGGCGTTCAGCTTGGTCGAGAATGCGGACCGGATGCTCTTTATAGGAGAGGTCCTGTTGCAATTCGAGCACTTCATGGTCCATCGCCGGATTGGGTCCTTGAAGCAGCGCCGGAGTTGGGACACGTGGAACACATCGTGAACTCGAGAAAGGTTCGACGGAAGCTCCAGCTTGATAGGCCACTTTTCCACGCCTTTCCAGAATAGTGAAAGGGCCAATATAGCGAGGAGCTAACTTGCCTTGATCCCGGCGGTGAGCACCCTTCATTGGTGTAACGCGAAGATAGGCCTTTTCGCCAAAGTTGATAGACCATGTCTTTGTGATGACGGTCATAATTACTTTTTTGACGCGATCGAAAGCAGTCTTGAGATTCTCGCGAATAATGCGGACTTGTTCTTCGCATGTTGATAATATCCGGACCAAGAGTGGACGCTCCCGCTTCACCAGCCCGTAGGGGTTCGACACTTTCGCCCATATAACACTTCAAGGGGCCATCTTCGACTAGCTTGATAGCTATTATTATAAGAGAATTCAGCATACGGGAGAGATTCCTCCCATTTCTTGCGAATGAGATTTACAAGCTCAAGCATGTCTTCGAGAATTTGCTTGACACGCTCAACTTGCCCTTGTGATCGCGGATGAAAAGCAAGATCAATGATAAATGAGTCCCCATAGCTTCTTGAAAACTTGCCCAAAATCTTGAAGTGAATAAGCTGCCACGGTCCGAACTCGACAACCAGTGGAATACCGTGAAGTGAAACAATTTCGACATATAGAGAGTTGCAAGTGGCTAGCAGTGATCGCTTTTTGACCGCCGTAAAGTGAGCAACTTTAGAGAGCCGGTCAATGACGACAAGAATAGCATCATGACCTTTCTGCGATTTGGGAAATCCAAAGGATTTAAGTCCATTTCAACATGGTCCCATTTCCATTCCGGAATAGAGATAGGCTGCAGAGTTCCAAAGAGGCCTTTGATGTTCTCGCTTTGATACGACGGCAACGTCACACTCGTAGACATAGCGAGCAATGTCCTCGCTTCATATTAGACCACCGTAATCTCGGATTTAATGTCTTGATACATCTTAGTACTGCCAGGATGGATACATAGTGGCGTATCATGAGCTTCTTGCATAACCTTCCGAGTCATATTCAGATTTTCCTTCTTGCACGGCACCACTAGGCGGCCTTTGAAGTACAAGGCGCCATCATCGCAATAGTGAAGGATGAGGGATTTCCTTTCCGATGTCTTGTTTAAGCTTGTAGACTTCGAGTCAAATCCTGCATTGTCTTTATGGTGCCCACGAGATCGGGTTCAACAGCCAGGTATAAAGGGAACCCCGGGGAACAACACGGAGATTCATCTTTGGAACTCGGAGGAGGGGAGCGAAAACCTTGAGGAACAATATGGAGGTTCAGCTTTCTGAATTCTTCAACAAGTGGGGCTGAACTTGGTGAACTCAAGGTGGTTGCAGAAGACTTATGCTCAAGGCATCAGCCATTACATTAGCCTTGCTCGGCGATAGGAAATACCCAAATCAAAGTCTGCAATAGTCTCCATCCATCTCTGCCGACGGAGGTTCAGGTCTGGCTGAGTAAACACATACTTCAGACTTTGGTGGTCGGTGAAGATCTCGCAACGACACGAGAAGGTAATGTCGCCATCGCTTAGTGCATGAATGACGGCAGAAGTTCGAGGTCATGAACTGGTAGTTCTCCTCGTGAGGGCGAATCGCCGAGAGGCATAAGCAACCACTTTGCGCCTTGCATTAGGACACCGCCTAAACCTTGACGGATGCGCCGCAAGAAATGACGTAAGTCCTTCTTAGTATCGGGAGGAGCTAGCATCGGGCGCTGTCAACTTGTCTTTGAGTGCCCGGAAACTTTCCCGACATTTATCTCGTCCATTGAATTTGACGCCTTTATGCAACAAAGTTAGTCGAGGTCTGGCAATCTTGGAGAAGTTCTCAACGAATCGACGGCAATAGTCAAGTAGACCGAGAAAACTTCGACTTGCTTAACGCTCTTCGAGGAGTCCAATCGAGAATAGCCTGAACTCGTTCAGGTTGACGGCAATACCATCCTTAGAGATGACATGCCCAAGATAGGTTACTTCGAAGCCAAAATTCACACTTGGAGAACTTGGCATAGAGTTGATGCTCTCGTAGCTTTTCCAAAGACAAGACTAAGATGTTCAAGATGTTCTTCTTCATTCTTGAATAGATCAGATATCATCCAGATAAACCACGACTTAACTTGTCGAGGTAATCCATGAATATATAGTTCATCAAAGCAGAGAAGGTGGCTGGAGCATTGGTTGCCGAAGACATGACGGTGTACTCGTATGAACCATAACGAGTCACAAATGCGGTCTTGGGGATATCCTCCTCGCGAACACGGATCTGGTGGTAACCCAACCTCAAGTCGAAGTTTCGAGAACACCGACGAACCAGCCAATTGATCATAAAGATCATTGATCCGAGGAAGAGGATACTTATTCAATGGTAGCTTGATTTATAGGACGGTAGTCTTGGACCAATCGGTTTGTCCCATCCTTCTTCTTGACAAAGAGAGAAGGTGCTCCCCAAGGTGAGCAACTTGGGCGTAATGAAGCCGCTTTGAAGAGATTTGTCGATTTCCTCCTTTAGCTCAAGGAGTTCATGCGGCGGCATCTTGTAGGGACGCTATTATAGGAGTGGTGCCTGGTTTCAAGTCGATGACGAATTCGACAGCTCTAGCAGGGGAATCCTCGAAGTTCTTCAGAAAGACGCCTTGGAAATCGCAAACGACAGTGAATGTTTTCAATTCCCTCGAGGGTGCGGCGCTCAATGCATTCAACGATAGAGCCTTGCCTCGCATCTTGAACCATGCGAGCATTGTAGCTACGATTTCATCGAAGGGTGCAGCAGATGGACGGTCTTAGTGGCGCAAACGATTGACGCCAGATGCGCTTTCAACCAATCCATCCCCAAAATGAGGTCAATGTTAGACGCCTTCGTGATAATGGGGAGGCATAGAATTCCAACCCTTCGATTTCCACGGGACGCCGACGCCAACCATGGAGGTTTGACATTGTCCCAATGGGGTTTTTACCACTACCAAGAGTTCATCTCTTCACACTTAACGTCGTGCTTGTATGCAAAGTCTTCGACATGAATGAATGTGATGCTCTGAATCGAATAAAACAGATGCGTGTAATGAATTTACGAGAAGTGTACCCATCACAAGGCAGGCTGGTCTTGAGCTTCGCTCGATCAACGTGGTTGGCCCGAGCTTGCCCATAAGACTTGCCGGTGTTGTTGCGGTTCGGTGTTTCCACGGCCATGGATGGGCCACCTGATTCTCGGTTCTGTTGCATTCTCTAGCACGGTGCCTCGCTGTCCGCACCAAGCATAAGCCATTATTGGGAGTGGGAACAGAGCTTGGGGTGGTGGAGCTGGAAGCTTCGCCGCTTAGTTGTAGGCGCATTTAGGTGTAGCATAGTTCGCTTAAGCAGTGCATTCGGCCGGTACATGCTGTTGGGAATCCATATCTTGCGCTCGCGAGGACGGGCCCAAGATGAGCCCGTGTCACGGTTATACTCGTTAGAGCTCGTATTCCTGCAGACCAGTTTCGACATTCATAGCTTTGTTCACCAAGGTGGCGAAATCAGCAAAGTCGCACTAGAAGTGCGAGCTTGATGTCGCTTGAAGGCCATCACGAACTTCTCCCGTCAAGGCATCGGTTGCAATATCCTCTTCAAAGATAGCGGACAAGTCCAGAACTCGCCGATAGGCTTCAACAGTCTTGTTGCCTTGGGTGAGGTTGCGAACTCACGCTTCTTCCGTCCATGACCCTTGAGGGATGAAGCGGCACGAAGGCAGCCGAAGTCCGCCAGTGATGAGTGTTCCAACTGGCAGAGTACGCCGTGGCTGTCCCACCATTGAGCTGGGTCCCTTCAGAAGAAGGAAGCAAAAGTGACATAGCCGGCAGGGCTACATCAGCAGACTCCATCTCATAGGTGATGTCACGGAGCCACCATCAAGATCCAAAGGCTGAGTTGAGCTGCGGTACACGCTGGGTTCAGCGTATGAAATCTGCAGAGTTGTCCTGCTTGGGTGCCGGGTGCATATTCGGCGAGGAACTGAGCCATCATGTTCTCCATGAACTGGCGATTCATCTCAAGCTGTTGGATCATACAAGCCATGTACTCAAAGGTGGTGGAAAGTTGGCACCACGACCACGACCTGCTGGCCTAACCATCCCGCTATTATATAACAGGGTAGTTCAAAGATTTGAGAAATTAAGCAAGAGAGAATCATTCATGATGAAACATGCATAATGAAAGCAAAGATGATGGGAACTACATAGTAGTTGGTATATCTTACAAAAGGAATCATGCATAGAGTTCGATACATAGAGTCCAAAGACATAGACTACTACATCATAGGCGGCACGCAGTTCTCGCGATTAATACATCAAACACTAACAAGCAAGTCTACATCACCCCACGCAGCATCATGGAGGTAGTCAGAGCCCGAAAGTCAGTAAAGCGGCAAAGGATAGTCCTCCACGCCAAGAACTGGGGGCCGCGGATACTCGGTGCTGAATCCGACGCCCGTGGCGTAAAAGGGCCAAGCGCGGAGAGTAGCCTCCCACGCCCGCCAACCGACACCCCGGGCATCACGGTCTCCGGCGGGTAGATCGCAGAACGCGCAGCTCTCCGGATCGGACAAAGGGTGCATCAGCGTCGAGCACGATAGAGGTGCCGACGGGTGATGTACAACTCGTGGCGAAGAGCTCGGTTAGCTCGATCCAGCCCACGCGATGCGTAACAAAGTTCGATGGTGGAAGGGCTCTCGTGACACGATGGTGTAGGCAGCAGTAGTAACCTCCTCACCAACATCGACGCGATAGCAATGTGCCCAAGGGGAGGTGTCCAACTCTCGATACTCGCACGAAGACGTGTCGAGCAGCATAAGCAGATCGTGGACTGCCATATCGATAGTCACTCCAACACCATGTGCGGTGTGCAAAGACAAGAGTGGACTCAGACTCCCGAGAGTAGAGGTGGACGATGGCGCTGCATCGCCTCTGGTTATAGTCCCGGTACTCCTCATAGACGGTGTACTCAGGGTGCCAGCGATAACCCAGATAGGTCATCATCTCGCTAGCACCGCAGTGATCCCGAGGCACCAATGGCCGTCGTGGCGGCGCACGACCTGCCTCGTGGGTTCCATCTGAAAACAAAGACGCTTCAAAGGAGTCAAATGACAAAGTGGAAATTGCTCAAATACAATTCCAAAAACAACTAAGGCTATATCCATCTTCGGGGTGAATGCGGTCACGGGATCCTAGTGATAGTTAGTAAAATCGTTTAACCCGAGTAGAAGAGAGTCCAGAGTCCCAGAGTAAAGGTTGAGGAGTAAAAGATCCTAATACCACCCGATGGCGACGTGGGCCCGTAAGGCACACAGCCAAGTTAGTAAAAGTTTTGCAATGTCTAGACTCGACTTCGGCCAAGGAGTGTGGAAGGGGATTCCTACAGCAATGGCTCGATATTAATCTCAGACGCCCTCGATTCAATCGTACACTAATCATGCACGCAAATGTGTACGATCAAGATCAAGGACTCACGAGGAGATATCACAACACAACTCTACAAATAAAATAAGTCATACAAGCATCATAATACAAGCCAGGGCCTCGAGGGCTCGAATACAAGTGCTCGATCATGGACGAAGTCAGCGGAAGCAACAATATCTCGAGTACGTATATAAGTTAAACAAGGTGCCATAAGATGGCTAGCACAAACCGATACAGACGAAGAGGAGCAGCCTCCCGCCTCGGGATCCTCCTAGGTCACTCCCGGTCGTCGCCGGTGGGCTGCACGTAGTAGTAGGCGCCTGCAGTAGTAGTCGCCGAGGCGGTGGCGTCGATCCGGGCTCCATCGCCTGATTGCAGCAATCGAGTAGAGATAGGGAAAAAGGGGAACAAGGCAAACGTGAGTACTCATCCAAAGTACTGCAAGCAAGGAGCTACACTACATGTGCATGGATATATGTGTAAAGGCCATATCGGTGGACCGAATCGCAGAATGCCGTAATAAGAGGGGATAGTTAGTCTTAACGAAGACTACGCTCGACACCGCCTTACAACAGTAGGAGGGGACAATCAAGTCCTCCAAGTAACATCATATAGCAATAATCCTACCCGCAATCCTCGCCATAACCCCGAGCGAGAGCGACCACCGGTTGTATCCGCACTTGGAAGGGTGTGTTTTATCAAGTATCCGGTTCTAGTTGTCATAAGCTCAAGGTACAACTCCAAGTCGTCCATTATCAAGATCACGGCTATCCGAATAGATTAACTTCACTGCAGGGTGCACCATCTTACCCAAAGACGCTTGATCCCATTTGGCCGGACACACTTTCTCGGTCATGCCCGCCGCGAAGATCAACACGCCGCAGCCCCACCTAGGCACAACAGAGAGGCCAACACGCCGGTCTAAACCTAAGCGCCAGGGTCCGGGCCCATCGCCTCGAAAGCACACCTGCACGCTATGTCGCGCCGAAGCGCACTCTAGCCCATCAGCGCTCCAGTCCAATCCGGCGCGCCGCCGCTCCGTCACGACGTCTCAAGTATTTCGGTGATACCACGACGCCGGATACCCATAACTACTCCCGTAGATGGTTAGTGCGATAAGCTCAGAGCCAACCCAGATCAAATACCAAGACCTCGTTAAGCGTGTTAAGTAACCGCGAACGCCGAACAGGCCAGCCCACCTCTCTCCTAGGCGGCCTCAACCCGCCTCGCCGCCTCCGCCTCAATGATCCACTCATGGTGCTCCATCACCACCGACTTTAGTCTCACATGTATCATGTATAAGTATATAGTATATACCGTGATCAACTCCCGAGTGATCACGGCCCGATAGTATAGCACGCGCATGACAAGAAAGTAGGGCCACAGATGAAAGTACTAGCATCCTATACTAAGCATATAGGATTGCGTAAGGTAACAATGGTTACAAGGACAAAGCTATGCAAAGAAGATAGGAGTATCCGAAAACAAGAATATGCTATGCTACTCTAATGCAAGCAGTGTAGATAAGAGTAGGCGATATCCGTGATCAAGGGGGCTTGCCTGGTTGCTCGCAAGAGAGAGGGTCGCAACACCGTAGTCGAACCGCCAGCAGCAGCTGGCTTGGTCTCAGAGTCTACCGGAGAGAAGAGGGGAAGAAACAATGAATACAAAGTAAACATATGCATATTGATGCATGACATGTCGAGAAGCGATGCTAGGCGTGCCCTAACATGGTATGAGGGGTATCGTTAGGGGAACATCCGGAAGTTTTCCTGCCCGGACGTCTGTCGACGATGATGAACCGAGAGGAAAGTTTGCAGGTTCGATAGGATAGGATGTGGTGGACGAACGGATCGCGATCCGGATTCGCCTCGCTGCTCGAGCAACTTTCATGTTGAAATTATTTTAACCGGATTACGGATTAAAAGATATGATTTTAAAAGATTTTATTAATTTCGGAATTTAATTAATTATTTAATTAATTTCGAAATTGCATTTATGACATCAGATGATGTCATGCCGACGCTTATCACCAACAGGTTGATCGAGTCAACCTCGACAGTGGGTCCCGCATGTCATTCACTAATGACTAATTAACCTAATCGATTTAATTAACATTACTTAATTAAGTTAATTAATGATTAGGTTAATTAATGATTAGAGGTTAATTAATTCAGAATTAATTAGATTAATTAATTACTCAATTAATTAATTAATTAATTAATTAGTTAATTAATTTTTATTCATTTTCATTTTATTTTTATCCTGCTTTTAATAAATACGTTCATTTTGGGGGGGGGGGCCCCATGTCAGTGGCCCAAGGCCAATCGGGCATGCGGGTAGGGGCGATGCCCGAACCCGATCGGGCGCGATCCAGGGCGGGCGCGATCCAAGGGGGTCGGGCGCCTGAGGCTGACGGGCCGGCATGGCCGAGGCCACTGGCCACGACCGGCCGGCTGGCGAGCGGGCGCACGAGGCGACGAGAGGGGTGAGGGTTCGGCCGGTGGCCGAGCCACTGCATGGGGAAACGAGGGGCTCGGGGCGCCGCTTAGGGCGCCGGAGAAGTCGCCGTCGGAGGAAGGAAGGAGAGGGCCATGCGGTGGCCGGGCGGTCGGGGCCTCGAACGGCCAGATCCGGCGAGGGGGGGGAGGAGGAACGGGGAATCAGGCACATGGTCATGGCTGCCGAGCCAGCGACGGGCCAGCGACGACCACGGCGACGAAGAGGAGAGGGAGCTGGGGAATCAAAGTGGGCACAAGGGGCTCGGGTCAAGGACGAGGCGAAGCTGGGCCGACCTGGAGGAGGAGAGAGAGAGCCTCACTGTGGGGGGTAGGGTCTCGGCAAGCGGGCTCGGTGGGGGCGGCGATGACCAAGGGAAGTGGTCGAGGAGCACGCACGCCGCGACGGGAGGCGGAGGCCGAGCTCGACCATGGCCAGGTGCCCGCGCTTGGGGGCGGCGGAGGGGAGGAGGGGGCTCAGCGGCGATGGGGAGGAGGAGAGGGGGTCCGGCGGCGGTGGGCGGGGGGGCCGACGAGGTGGGGGACGGCGGGGTGGCTTTGTCGGGGCCTCCTCCGCCCCGATCCAGATCGGGTGAGAGCGAGGGGAGGCGCGTGTGAGGATGGGAGGCGGCTAGGGTTGCTGCAGGGTGGGAGGGGTTATGCGGCCGGGGCAGCTGGGCCGATGGGCCGCCCAGGGGAAAGGGAACGGGCCAGGGGGCAAGTGGGGAGGGGAGGGCTGGTCAGGCCAGGGTTTCCCCCTTTTATTTTGTTTTTCTTTTATTATTTTTCTTTCTCTGTTTTTAGTTTATTTAAAATGCCAGAGCATTTTACAAAACTTAGTGCACCTCACCAATATTAGGTTAGCTATTTTAGACAACCCCCGAACATTTTAGGTTTTGTTTTCGAAACTTTTTATCGTTTGTTTTAGTTTTGATTTTTTTGTATTAGGACGGGTTCGAATCAAAGGGGGTTAATTAACATAACCGGGGTGATTACTGTTCCCTAATCATCCGGGTGTTACATGGGACTTCTTGCCTCCAGGCACAGGGTTTTTGATGGTCTTCACAAATGTCGACCATCTCGGATAGATGCCATCAGCTAGATAGTACCCCTTGTTTGTACTGCCGCCCATTGATCTCGAAGTTCACCGGAGGAGAATGACCTTCAACAAGCTTGGCAAAGACAGAGAGCACCGCAAAGACGTTGATGTCATTGTGAGTTCCTAGCATACCAAAGAAGGAGTGCCAAATCCAGAGGTCCTGTGTGGCCACCACCTCAAGTACCACACTGCAACCGCCTTTGGCGCCTTTGTACATCCCCTGCCAAGCAAATAGGCAATTCTT
The DNA here is from genome assembly GCA_021605205.1 of Aegilops longissima. Lineage (NCBI taxonomy): Eukaryota > Viridiplantae > Streptophyta > Magnoliopsida > Poales > Poaceae > Aegilops > Aegilops longissima. The sequence continues at coordinate 712,875,395 of CM038679.1, read as the reverse complement.
CCATTTCCAATGCATGCCTTCCAAGCATCCCAGGAAATCCTCTTGCTACATTCTGTGCTAGGATCCGAGCAGTGTCTTCCGCATTGGGTGTTCTCAAGTATTATGTCCAAACACCGCCACCACGCCCGGCGTAACTTGTAGAAACACTCTAGGCTGGTGGACTCGCCATGCGCCCATAGTCGCCCCGTGAGTCACCGGAGCTCAGATGCAAGCATCCTCATCGCTGTCATGCATTTCGGATGGAGGTGAATCCAAGTTTGCCGGTGCAATCCATCTTGCATTTGAAGTAGTTGTCGAACTCCCGGATGGAATTCATAATCTGGAGGAAAAGCTTTCTGTTCATCCGATAACGGCGCCGAAATGTTCTGTCGCCGTGAAGTGGAGCATCGGCGAAGTAGTCGGAGTAGAGCATGCAGTAGCCTTCGAGACGATGCCGGTTCTTTGCTTTCACCCGCCCCTGTTGGGGAACGTAGTAATTTCAAAAATTTTCCTACGATCACGCAAGATCATGGTGATGCATAGCAACGAGATGAGAGTGTTGTCTACGTACCCTCGTAGACCAGCAACGGAAGCGTTGACGCAACGTAGAGGAAGTAGTCGTACTTCTTCCCGATCCAACCGATCCAAGTACCGAACGACGGTACCTCCGAAGTTCTGCACACGCTCAGCTCGATGACGCCCCTCGAACTCCGATCCAGCCGAGTGTTGAGGGAGAGTTTCACAAGACGACGGCGTGGTGGCGATGATGATGTTCCACCGGCGCAGGGCTTCGCTTAAGCTCCGCAACGGTATATTCGAGGTGTAGTTTGGTGGAAGGGGCACCGCACACGCTAAGGAACGATCTCAATGATCAACTTGTGTGTCATGGGGTGCCCCTGCCTCAGATATAAAGGAGGGAAGGGAGGGCTGGCCGCCGAGAGAGGAGGCGACCAGGGTTTCCTACTCCTACTAGGAGTAGGATTCCCCCAATCCTAGTCCAACTAGGTTTTCCCAAGTGGGAGAGAGAGAGAGAGGCCCCTTCTCCTAGTCCTAATAGGACTAGGGAAGGGGGAAGGTGCGCCAGCACTATGGCCCCTTTTCTTCTTCCCACTAAGGCCCATCAAGGCCCATTGACCCCCGGAGGTTCCAGTAACCCCGCATCTCGAAAATTCCCAATTTCACCCGGAGTGATTCCGAGTCCAAACATAGGCTTCCAATATATCAATCTTTATGTCTCGACCATTTCGAGACTCCTCGTCATGTCCGTGATCTCATCCGGACTCAACAACCTTCGTACATCAATATCATATAAACTCATAATAACTGCCATCGAAACGTTAAGCGTGCGGACCCTACGGGTTCGAGAACTATGTAGACATGACCGAGACACCTCTCGGTCAATAACCAATAGCGGACCTGGATGCCCATATTGGCTCCTACATATTCTACGAAGATCTTTATCGGTCGATCGCATAACAACATACGTTGTTCCCTTTGTCATCGGTATGTTACTTGCCCGAGATTCGATCGTCGGTATCCAATACCTAGTTCAATCTCACATCGCAAGTCTCTTTTCTCGCTCCGTAATACATCATCTCACAACTAACACATTTAGTTGCAATGCTTGCAAGGCTTATGTGATGTGCATTACCGAGAGGGCCCAGAGATACCTCTCCGACAATCGGAGTGACAAATCCTAATCTCAAATATGCCAACCCAACATGTACCTTCGAGACACCTGTAATGTACCTTTATAATCACCCGCTTACGCTGTGACGCTTTGGTAGCACCCAAAGTGTTCCTCGGCAAACGGGAGTTGCATAATCTCATAGTCATAGGAACATGTATAAGTCATGAAGAAAAGCACTAGCAACAAACTATACGATCAGGTGCTATGCTAATGGAATGGGTCATGTCAATCGATCATTCAACCAATGATGTGATCCCGTTAATCAAATAACAACTCCTTGTTCATGGTTAGGAAACATAACCATCTTTGATTAACGAGCTAGTCAAGTAGAGGCATACTAGTGACACTCTGAGGTTTATGTATTCACACATGTATTATGTTTCCGGTTAATACAATTCTAGCATGAATAATAAACATTTATCATGATATAAGGAAATAAATAATAACATTATTATTGCCTCTAGGGCATATTTCCTTCAGCCTCCCACTTGCACTAGAGTCAATAATCTAGTTCACATCATCATGTGATTCAACACTAATATTCACATCTCGCATGTGATTAATACCCATAGTTCACATCGTCATGTGACCAACACCCAAAGGGTTTACTAGAGTCAATAATCTAGTTCACATCGCTATGAGATTAACACCCAAAGAGTACTAAGGTATGATCATGTTTTGCTCGTGAAAGAAGCTTAGTCAACGGGTCTGTCACATTCAGAGCCGTATGTATTTTGCAAATATTCTATGTCTACAATGCTCTGCACGGGGCTACTCTAGCTAATTGCTCCCACTTACAATATGTATCCAGATTGAGACTTAGAGTCATCCGGATCAGTGTAAAAAGCTTGCATCGATGTTACTCTTTACGACGGGCTCTTTTATCACCTCCATAATCGAGAAATATTTCCTTAGTCCTCACTAAGGATGTTCTTGACCAATGTCCATGGATCTACTCCTAGATCACTATTGTACCCCTTGCCAAATTCAGAGCAAGGTATACAATAGGTCCGTACATAGCATAGCATACTTTATAGAACCTATGATCGAGGCATAGGGAATGACTTTCATTCTCTTTTCTATTTTCTGCCGTGGTCGGGATTTGAGTCTTACTCAATTTCACACCTTGCAACACAGGCAAGAACTTTTCTTTGACTGCTCCATTTTGAACTACTTCAAAATCTTGACAAGGTATATATTTATTGAAAAACTTATCTAGCGCCTTGATCTATCTCTATAGATCTTTGATGCTCAATATGTAAGCAGCTTCAACGAGGTCTTTCTTTGAAAAACTCCTTTCAAACACTCCTTTATGCTTTGCGTAATAATTCTACATTATTTCCGATCAACAATATGTCAATCACATATACTTATCGAAAAGGCTGTAGTGCTCCCACTCACTTTCTTGTAAATACAGTGCCTTCCAAAAAGTCAGATAAAATCATATGCTTTGATCAACACATCAAAAGCGTATATTCCAACTCCGAGATGCTTGCACCAGTCCATTGATGGATCGCTGGAGCTTGCACATTTTGTTAGCACCTTTAGGATTGACAAAACCTTCTCGTTGCATCATATACAACTCTTCCTCCGTAAACCCATTCAGAATGCAGTTTTACATCCATTTGCCAAATTTCATAAATTATGGCAATTGCTAACATGATTCGGACAGACTTAAGCATCGCTACGCTTGAGAAAATCTCATTGTAGTCAACACCTTGAACTTGTCAAAACCTTTTGCGATAAGTCGAGCTTTGTAGATAGTAATACTACTATCGGTGTCCGTCTTCCTCTTGAAGATCCATTCATTTAACATGACTTGTCGATCATCGAAAGCAGTCAACCAAAGTCCACACTTTGTTCTTATATATGGATCCTATCTCAGATTTTATGGCCTAAAGCCATTTCATGAATCTGGGCTCATCATCGCTTCCTCATAGTTCGTAGGTTCATCATGGTCTAGTAACATGACTTCCGTGACATGATTACCGTATCACTCGTGCGGATCTCACTCGAAGACCTACGAGGTTTGGTAGCAACTTGATCTGAAGTTTCATGATCATCATCATTAACTTCCTTACTAATTGGTGTAGGAATCATCGAACTGATTCTGTGATGAACTACTTACCAATAAGGAGAAGGTACAATTACCTCATCAAGTTCTACTTTCCTCCCACTCACTTCTTTCGAGAGAAACTTCTTCTCTAGAAAGGATCTATCTTAGCAACGAATGTTTTGCCTTTGGATCTGTGATAGAAGGAGTACCCAACAGTTTCCTTTGGGTATTCTATGAAGACGACTTTTCCGATTTGGGTTCGAGCTTATCGGTGAAAACTTTTCACATAAGCATCACAACTCCAAACTTTAAGAAACGATACTTAGGTTTCTCGCTAAACCATAGTTCATACGGTGTCATCTCAACGGATTTAGATGGTGCTCTATTAAACGTGAATGCAGCCGTCTCTAATGCATAACCCCAAAACGATAGTGGTAAATCGGTAAGATACATCATAGATCGCACCATATCAAAATAAAGTACTGATTCTGACGTTCGACACACCATAACGTTGTGGTGTTCCATATGGCGTGAGTTGCTAAACTATTTCACATTGTTTCAAATGAAGACCAAACTCAGAACTCAAATATTTATCTCCACGATCAGATCGCAGAAACTTTATTTTCTTGTTACGATGATTTTCCACTTCACTCTGAAATTCTTTGAACTTTTCAATTATTTCAGACTTATGTTTCATCAAGTAGATATACCCATATCTGCTCAAATCATCTTGTGAAGGTCAGAAAATAACGATACTTGCCACGAGCATCAACACTCATTGGATCGCATACATCGGTATGTATTATTTCCAATAAGTCAAGAGTTTGTTCCATTGTTCCGAGAACGGAGTTTTAGTCATCTTGCCCAAACGGCACGGTTCGCAAGCATCAAATGATTCATAACCAAGTGATTCCGAAAGTCCATCAGCATGGAGTTTCTTCATGCGTTTTACACCAATATGACCTAAACGGCAGTGCCACATATAAGTTGCACTATCATTATTAACTTTGCATCTTTTGGCATCAATATTATGAATATGCGATCACTACGATCGAGATTCAATGAACCGCTTTCATTGAGTGTGTAACCATATAAGGTTTTATTCATGTAAATGAACAACAATTTATTCTCTTAAATGAATAACAGATTGCAATAAACATGATCAAATCATATTTATGCTCAACACCAAATAACACTTATTTAGGTTCCATACTAATCCCGAAAGTATAGGGAGGTACGATGATGATCATATCAATCTTGGAACTACTTCCAACACTCATCGTCACTTCCCTTCAACTAGTCTCTGCTTATTCTCAGAACTCCTGTTTGAGTTACTAATCTTAGCAACCTAACGAGTATCAAATACTGTGGGCTACTATAAACACTAGTAAGGCACACATCAATAACCTGTATATCAAATATAACCTTGTTCACTTTGCCATCCTTCTTATCCACCAAATATTCAGGGTAGTTCTCGCTTCCAAAGGACCAGTTCCATTGCAGCAAAAGTACTCGGCCTCGTGCTTAGGTCTAGACTTGGGCTTCTTCACTCGAGCAGCAACTTGCTTGCCGCTCCTTTTGAAGTTCCCTTCTTCCCTTTGCCATTTTCCTTGAGACTAGTGGTCTTGTCAACCATCAACACTTGATGTTTTTCTTGATTTCTACCTTCGCGATTTTCAACATCACGAAGAGCTCGGGAATCTTTGTCGTCATCCCTTGCATACTATAGTTCATCACGAAGTTCTACTAACTTAGTGATGGTGACTAGAGAATTCTGTCAATCACTATCTTATCCGGAAGATTAACTCCCACTTGATTCAAGCGATTGAAGTACTCGCATAATCTGAGCACATGCTCACTAGTTGAGCGATTCTCCTCCATCTTTTAGCTATAGAACTTGTTGGAGACTTCATATCTCTCAACTCGGTATTTGCTTGAAATATTAACTTCAATTCTCGAACATCTCATATGGTCCATGACGCTCAAAACGCCTTTGAAGTCCCGATTCTAAGCCGTTAAGCATGGTGCACTAAACTATCAAGTAGTCATCATATTGAGCTGGCCAAACGCTCATAACGCCTCAGATTCGCTCATATTGAGCTAGCCAAACGCTCATAACGCCCCAGATCGCTCCTGCAATAGGTCTGTCACCTAGCGTGCATTAAGGACATAATTCTTCTGCGCAGCAATGAGGATAAACCTCAGATCACGGATCCAATCCGCATCATTGCTACTAACATCTTTCAATACAATTTTCTAGGAACACATATGAAAACATAGGGAAGCAACAACGCGAGCTATTGATCTACAACATAATTTGCAAAATACTACCAGACTAAGTTCATGATAAATTTAAGTTCAATTAATCATATTACTTAAGAACTCCCACTTAGAAAAATATCCTTCAATTCTCTAAGTGATTGCGTGATCCATATCAACTACACCATGACCGATCATCACGCAGATGGAGTAGTTTCAATGGTGAACATCAATATGTTGATCATATCTACTATATGATTCACGCCGACCTTCGGTCTCCGTGTTCCGAGGTCATATCTTATATGCATAGCTCGTCAAGTATAACTCTGAGTATTCTGCGTGTGCAACTGTTTTGCACCCGTTGTATTTGAACGAGAGCCTATCACACCCGATCATCACGTGGTGTCTCAAAGACGAAGAACTTTCGCAACGGTGCATACTCGGGAGAACACTTCTTGATAATTTAGTAAGGGATCATCTTATAATGCTACCGCCAATCAAAGCAAAATAAGATGCATAAAGGATTAACATCACATGCAATCAATATAAGTGATATGATATGGCCATCATCATCTTGTGCTTGTGATTCCATCTCCAAGCACCGCCATGATCACCATCGCCACCGCGCGACACCTTGATCTCCATCGTAGCATCGTTGTCGCCTCGCCAATCTTATGATTCTACGACTATCGCTACCGCTTAGTGATAAAGTAAAGCATTACAGGCGATTGCATTTCATACAATAAAGCGACAACCATATGGCTCCTGCCATTGCCGATAACTTCGTTACAAAACATGATCATCTCATACAATAAAATTCAGCATCATGTCTTGACCATATCACATCACAACATGCCCTGCAAAAACAAGTTAGACGTCCTCTACTTTGTTGTTGCAAATTTTACGTGGCTGCTACGGGCTGAGCAAGAACCGTTTACCCTCGCATCAAAACCACAACGATATTTCGTCAAATAGACTCCGCTTTAACCTTCTCAAGGACCGGCGAGCCACACTCGATTCAACTAAAGTGAGAGAGACAGACACCGCCGTCACCTTTAAGCAACGAGTGCTCGAGCGGTGAAACCAGTCTCGCGAAGCGTCTGCGTAATGTCGGTCCGGGCGCTTCATCTCACAATACCGCTGAACCAAAGTATGACATGCTGGTAGGCAGATGACTTGTATCGTCCACAACTCACTTGTGTTCTACTCGCACATGACATCAACGCATAAAACCAGGCTCGGATGCCACCGCTGGGGAACGAGTAATTTCAAAATTTTCCTACGATCACGCAAGATCATGGTGATGCATAGCAACGAGATGAGAGTGTTGTCTCACGCACTCGAGACCAGCAACGGAAGCGTTGACGCAACGTAGAGGAAGTAGTCGATTTCTTCCCGATCCAACCGATCCAAGTACCGAACGTCGGCACCTCCGAAGTTCTGCACACGCTCAGCTCGATGACGCCCCTCGAACTCCGATCCAGCCGAGTGTTGAGGGAGAGTTTCACGACGACGGCGTGGTGGACGATGATGATGTTCCACCGGCGCAGGCTTCGCCTAAGCTCCGCAACGGTATATTCGAGGTGTAGTTTGGTGGAAGGGGCACCGCACACGGCTAAGGAACGATCTCAATGATCAACTTGTGTGTCATGGGGTGCCCCTGCCCAGATATAAAGGAGGGAAGGGAGGGCTGGCCGGCCAGAGAGAGGAGGCGCACTGGGTTTCCTACTCCTACTAGGAGTAGGATTCCCCCAATCCTAGTCCAACTAGGTTTTCCCAAGTGGGAAGAGAGAGAGAGGCTTTCTCCTAGTCCTAATAGGACTAGGAAGGGGGAAGGTGCGCCAGCACTATGGCCCCTTTTCTTTCCCACTAAGGCCCATCAAGGCCCATTGACCCCGGGGAGGTTCCAGAACCCCTGTACTCGGTAAAATTCCCAATTTCACCCGGAGGATTCCGAGTCCAAACATAGGCTTCCAATATATCAATCTTTATGTCTCGACCATTTCGAGACTCCTCGTCATGTCCGTGATCTCATCCGGACTCAACAACCTTCGTACATCAATATCATATAAACTCATAATAACTGCCATCGAAACGTTAAGCGTAAGGACCCTACGGGTTCGAGAACTATGTAGACATGACCGAGACACCTCTCTGGTCAATAACCAATAGCGGGACCTGGATGCCCATATTGGCTCCTACATATTCTACGAAGATCTTTATCGGTCGCATCCGCATAACAACATACGTTGTTCCCTTTGTCATCGGTATGTTACTTGCCCGAGATTCGATCGTCGGTATCCAATACCTAGTTCAATCTCACATCGGCAAGTCTCTTTTCTCGCTCCGTAATACATCATCTCACAACTAACACATTTAGTTGCAATGCTTGCAAGGCTTATGTGATGTGCATTACCGAGAGGGCCAGAGATACCTCTCCGACAATCGGAGTGACAAATCCTAATCTCAAATATGCCAACCCAACATGTACCTTCGAGACACCTGTAATGTACCTTTATAATCACCCAGTTACGCCAGGACGCTTGGTAGCACCCAAAGTGTTCCTCGGCAAACGGGAGTTGCATAATCTCATAGTCATAGGAACATGTATAAGTCATGAAGAAAAGCACTAGCAACAAACTATACGATCAGGTGCTATGCTAATGGAATGGGTCATGTCAATCAGATCATTCAACCAATGATGTGATCCCGTTAATCAAATAACAACTCCTTGTTCATGGTTAGGAAACATAACCATCTTTGATTAACGAGCTAGTCAAGTAGAGGCATACTAGTGACACTCTGTAGGTTTATGTATTCACACATGTATTATGTTTCCGGTTAATACAATTCTAGCATGAATAATAAACATTTATCATGATATAAGGAAATAAATAATAACATTATTATTGCCTCTAGGGCATATTTCCTTCAGCCCCGACGCCGAGCCACCTCGCCGCGGCTTTTCATTGCTCGCCAGCAGCTGGGCGAGGGCGGCGAGCACCATGAGATGCTCTTCTTCCTGGACGTCGGCCTCGGCTTCCTCCTCCAGCAGCGTGGCGAGCACTTCCTCGTCATCCGAGTCCATCGTCGAGGCAGGCAAGTCGTCGAACACCTTGCGCGCGGTGGGCGTGCACCCGCCGCTAAACTGCCCTCCGCGGCCGGAAACGGCGTCCGGAAACGCCCAGAAGTAGTCGGAGGGGCTGTCGCGGTGAACCTCTGCTATTTTTCCGGCGGGAATGGCTATCTACAGGTGAAGGGCGGCGGGGCGGCGCCGGGATATGCCTAGTTGCGGGCGAGAGCGCGGGGGGTGGGAGGCGAGTCGGGGAAGGAAATCTTGACTTTTCACCTGACGGCGTGGGTCAGCCGAGCTTTTCCTTGCGCTGAACCCCAAGCGCCCAATGGCGCGGTTCGCCTGCGCCACGGACGGAAAAAAAGGCCGAACCGGCGCTTTTAGTCTCCTGGGGGCGCGACTGAGCCGTTTTTTTGACGCCGGCGCTGAAAAGTCGCCTGGAGGGGCCTGTTGGGGGGCAGCTGGAGATGCTATGAGCCAGCTGCTGGGCGTGGACACCATCGCCGGCGGCGGGGTGCTGCCAAGCATCTACACTACGCTCCTCCCCCAAAAGGTTGGTATTAGGAAACGATTAGCTTGTAGGAGCCCCTTGCTCCAGTAGTGCATCTACTCCACATCCTTGCAGGACACTGTTATGCCGCACTTTGTCGATGATACGGGGGCTAGAGAGTTGTATTTAAGATCCTAAAATGTATTTATTTTTTCTTCGGAAGGCTGGGGCACATAGCTCCGCTGTTGGCTACGTGGACAGTCTCAACATCGGAGGCCCTAGTGCAACAATACAAAGAGGGACTCCATACACACACACGCGCGCGCGAAGAAAACCTCGGATTTGTCGTAGCTGACCATAAACCGCTCCTCACTTAATGAAACTCGATCTGAAGAGTTTGGAGAAAACCGTGTGTGAGACTAAACAATTTGGAACGAAATCAAGTGAATTAGATGGTGGCATAAAAGGTCAGGGATGCTGATCCAAATATCCTCTTTCCAGATTGTACTAGAACAGCACAAACCCATGTCACTGGATGCATCATCTCTGAAACAAACGATAGGACTCTACTCCCACAAAAGGCTACAATCGGATGGACGATTTTCCTCCTTTAACCCTCCTTTTTTTTACTTTTACCGCCCCAAATCACCAAACCGCACCAAACCCAAACCAAAAATTGACCTCTGCCGTCCACGTCACTGATCCGCGGCCTCGCCCTCCCAACCAATCACACGCCGCCTCTTTGTCTCTTTATAACATGCCTCTCCTCCCCCATCCCACCCCCCACCGGCGCGACACCGTCTCATACACCCGTCACCCTCCACCTTTCTCACACATCTAGGCGATCTCTCCAGCGACTACAACCCCAATGCGTCCACCCTCCACCACGAACCAGAAGATCGCCAATGCTGGCAACAGGTGGGGCAAGGCGAAGTCTGCTGCCAGCGCGAAGGTCGTATCCCTGTCATCCAAGGCGGCCTTCAGATCCCCGTCGGACGCGGCAAGTACGCACGGCGCGACGGCGCCGACGCCCCCATCTACCTCGCCGACGAGGTATGCATCCCCCTATCTCGTTCCCCTCCTCCACTGGCGCTTCCTCGTCGTCCTCGAATGGTTGAATAAAATGATGTGATGACCTTAACTGCATTGGTGTTAGTATTAACCAAGTACAAGAAGCTCACTTGGTTGAAAAAATGATTGTACAAACTCAAGCAGACCTAAATAAAAAGTATGACAAACCAATTACTCGTGGCCATCCACCTCGTCAACGAGGAGTTGTTAAGACATTTATTTGTTGCGACCTCCCCTTCAAGTGTTTATGCATATATATAGCTTCCACCAAGTGTGGTTGCGGTGATCACATAGCCAAAAGTAGAGAAAGATAGGATACTCATTCATTGTGCCCACATATTTTATCTCCAAGTATGCTAGTCATGGGTGCATAATACTCAAGACAATTCCTCTGATTTCGTTGAAGTTTTTTTGATGAAATATACATTGGGCCACATGTAGCACAAATATTTTTATTAGATTTAGGAGGCATTAGGGAATGATTAGCTTGCAGGACTCAATAATCCTGCGGTGCATCTGCTCTGCATCATTGTTCCACACTGCCACAATGTACATCACTGTTGGAGTACACAAAAGAATCTAGAATCAGAAGTAACCAGAGAGTTGTGTTGGCTACGTGGTAGGTCTTGGCACCAGAGGCCCTAGTGCGAGAAAACAAAAAGGGATTCCACACGCACGAAGAACTGCTCCGCCTCATCGTAGAAGACCTCACGCCAGTGAACTGCTTCTCAGTCAATGAAAGTCAAACCGATATAGAGATTGCACAAAGCCATGTTTAAGTCTAAAAACAACTCAGAACCAAATCAAGTGAACAAATGGTTGCATAAAAGGGCAGCAGGTGCCGATCCAAATTTCTCCTTTGGATATTTGTACTAGAACAGCCCAAAACCATGCCAGCTGGATGCATTGGCTCTGAATCGGATGGTAGGAGACTGGTTCGATGAACGGCTAGGATCGGATGGACAACTCCCTCCTTCAACTACTTTGTCAACAAATCTCCGTGATCCCAAATTCCCGCGCCAAACCAAAACAAAATTTTCGAGCGAATCACGCACGGTCGTCCCTTCTCTTTATAACAAGCCACAACCCCGGCCTTTCCACCATCACAAACACCCCGCTCTCTCCAGGATCTCACAAACCTCCAACAACACCAGCGCATCCACCCTCCACCGCGACCCGAAAATGGCCATTGCCGGTAGCTGGAGGGGCAAGTCGAAGTCGGTCGCCAGCACGAAGTTCGTGTCTCGGTCATCCATGGCCGGCCTCCAATTCCTCGTCGGCTGCGTCACCAGGTACCTTAGGGTCGGCAATTCTGCACAAGCTGCAGTACCGACGCCCCCCGTCTACCTCGCCGCTGAGGTACACATTCCCCTGACTCCTCCTTTCCTCGTTTCTCTGTTCTCCACGCGCACGGTTCCTCGCGGTCCTCGATCTCACGGTTTCATTTATTTCTCTTTGACTCAGACCCTGGAGCCTGCCGGCAACGCGGCGCGGGACGACAAGAAGAACCGGACCGTGCCGCGGCACATCCAACTAGTGGTGTGCAACGATGAGGAGTTGAGTCGGCTGATGTGCGCGTTCACCATCGCCAACGATGGGCTGATGCCCGGCATCCACACCGTGCTCCTCCCCTAGAAGGCCGGCAAGCCAAGGACGACATCCACCGGCAAGCATCCTAGCACCCTACCGCACACGGTTATCCGTAGCATGCACGATGCACCCCTTATCACACACCATCACGAGGCGACAATTCACAGTTGCATGTGCGATTGTTTTTTTAACCATGTGCTATGACTTTACCTGCACTAGTGTTAGTTTCTAACCAAGTACAATGATCTCACTTGGTTGGAAAAGTTGATGTACAAACTCGGGCACACTTAAAGAAAAAAGTACAACAACCAAATTAGTGGTCGCCATCCACCTCGCGAATGAGTTGCTATCACATTTATTTTTTCTGAGCTCCTGATCAAGCATTTGTGCATATATATATGGTTCCCATCACCCGTGCTTCATAGTGATGACATAGCTAGAAGCAGATAAAGAAAGGTATCCACCCGGTGTGCCAACATATTTTATCTCCGAGTTAGCTGGTCATGGTGGATAGTACTCAAGACAATTCCTCTGGTTTTGTTTTGCTAAAGCCACATTTTAGGAAAATAAAAAGAAATTAGGCCGCCCGCACACACTATCATAAATATGTTCATTAGATTTGGGAGGCATTAGGAAACAATTAGCTTGTAGGAGCCCTCGCTCCAGCGTTTTGTAACGCATTGTGGTTATGCAAACAACAAGAAATTGACGAATCAGCAGTAACAAGAGTCGCCTTGGCTACGCGGTCGTTCTCGGCGTCAGAGGCCCTAGTGCTAGGAAGCAAAGAGGGAGTCCAGACGCACGAACAAAATCTCACGGTTGCGGTAGCAAGAGAGCTTCTCCCCGCTCAATGCTACTCGACTGATCTAGAGCTTCTAGATAATTATGTTTGAGAATAAATAAATAACTTGGAACCAAATCAGGTGAAGTATAATTTTTTAGCTCGAGGGGAAAAGCAGGTGAAGTTGCCCAAACCCATGTCGCCGGATCCGGATGCATCGGCTCTGAAAGTGAAACGGACGGTTGCAGACCTGTCCGACGGACGGCTAGCATCGGACGGACGATTTCCCTCCTTTAACCACTCCTCTGGAAACTTCCGTCGTCCCAAATCGCCAGCGCGCGCCAAACCCAAACGAAAGTTCCCGCTCTCCGCCCTCCACGTCACCGATCCGCGGAAAAAGAAAGAAAAATTCGGCTCCCAGTCCACGTCACCGATCCGCGGCCTCCCGCTCCTAGCCAATCGCGGGCGGCTCCCCTTCTCTTTATAATCTGCCGCCGCCCCCTCTGCTTTAGCATCCCAAGCACACCCAGCGCCCTCCACCTGCCCCCAGATCCCGGCCATCTCTCCGCCGACAACCGCACCAGCGCGTCCACTCTCCACCGCGAGCCAGAAGATGGCCATCGCCGGCAGCGGGAGGGGCAAGGCGAAGCCCGCCGCCAGCGCCAAGTCCGTCTCCCGGTCGTCCAAGGCCGGCCTACAGTTCCCCGTTGGCCGCGTCGCCCGGTACCTCAAGGTCGGCAAGTACGCGCAGCGCGTCGGCGCCGGCGCCCCCGTCTACCTCGCCGCCGTCCTCGAGTACCTCGCCGCCGAGGTACGCATCCTCTCCCCTGTTTCTCTCTTCCCCGCGCGCACTGTTCCTCAATCTCACAGTTTCTTGTTTCTCTGATCCAGACCCTGGAGCTCGCCGGCAACGCGGCCCGGGACAACAAGAAGAACCGGATCGTGCCGCGCCACATCCAGCTGGCGGTGCGCAACGACGAGGAGCTGAGCAAGCTGCTGGGCTCCGTCACCATCGCCGCCGGTGGGGTGCTGCCCAGCATCCACACCACGCTCCTCCCCAAGAAGGCCGGCAAGGGCAAAGCCGACATCGGCTCTGCTTCCCAGGAGTTCTAGATTGGATTAGTGTCCTAGTGAATGTTTGGGTTGGGAACTTGGAATGCATCTCGCAATCTTGTTCGTGTCGTTACTGCCTGTGACGCCCTTGTCAATACTAATATGAATGAAACAGATATGTTGCTACTGTTTTAGCTGTTGCACTTTGACAGAAAACTCCGGAGTCAGATGAGGAATATATCTTGCATTTTATCTGTACGACTGAAACTCCATTTGTATAGATTTTTTCTTTTGAATGAAAGGGGTTTCCCCCGACCCCATTTTAACCAGAAAACTAAACATGGTTCGAGTTGATCCACAATCCAGGGTCAAAGGCCCTCTAAAACGCGGACTATTCAGACCTTAAGCTGAAGTTCTCTCCTTTTTTTATTACAGACCCAAATGAGCAGCAAAGACTATCCAGCAGCAGGGGATGAGATCGAAGGAGCACACAGCAGCTCTACTGGGTAGTCGTCTCACAGGGTACTAGAGTTACTCTAGCAGATTCGTAAAAACCGAGCCTCCAATATAAGCTTTAGAGCACTAAAAAAAATTAAGATGCGCTAGAAAAAGTTTGCGAGATTCCTCAAGTGCAAACTTTATAAGTTGTCCTCCCACATTTTCTTTAAATGCTCTCACATTTCTTTGGCACGACAACATTTCAACACTTCTTTTTGCGAAAATGATCCGGATCAATTATAAATGTTCATCATAAGTACTACAAAGCTCTTCAAACATAATACTAATTAGATCGAAGTCCGTAGAGCGTAGACCACCGAATGGCCACTCCTGCCGCTAGAACATGCGACCGACGCCCTGCTGCTGTTGCAGCTCCTCTGCCGAAACCGGCTTGACCTTGTTGATGACACAACTATAGACATGAATGAGAACTAGTTGGTGAGGTCGTGCAAACCATGTAAAATACAAATATAGAGCTAAGTATTTAACTACAAAAACAAATATTGGCACATTTCAAAAAAGTTACACAGAACGAATATTTATGCATTAAATTTTTTCTTATGACTTTCAAAAAGAATTTGTTCTTGAAATTTATCTAGCGGGTTGCATTTACTCTTATTGATACACACATGTTATTTGTAAAAAAAGATAAAAAAAATCTTTCACAAAAGATAAAATATATATTTTTATCAACTTATCATTGGTAATGAAAGCTCGTACGTCCACGAATGGATAGCTTGGTTCTCACCAGGAGAAATTTGATGCTTGCTACAAAACTTTGAACTTGGGGTCTAACACTTTGCTACCTTATATTAGGGGGGCAATCAATAACAGACACCAATGCTTACACGGGAAGGGTCACATCAGGAAAGAGTAAAGTCATACAAGAACGAAGCTATGAGGAATAAACCAAAAGCAATCAACAAAAAAAAACGTTGAAAGACAACAACCATCAGTATCAACCATCTCGACTGTGGGAAAGGTTATTCAAAAGCAACACCTCGTGATGCCACGAACGAGCATGTTGCAGCCGGAGACGGGCTGTTGCGAGGAGACTGAGAGGTGCTTCAGCGAGGCTAGACGGTGATGTTGCAGAGTGCAGTGATGCTACTAAGAACCTGCGGGGGTCTCCTGATGGCGTTGCCGAGCGACTCGATCGGTTGCATGAGATTTCTGCTACATTGGTGGGAGACGAGGAGGATGTTGTTTGCCGTCAATCCAGCGAGAGGTGCTCCGGCGAGGCTAGATGGTGATGTTGCAGAGTGACGGGGCCATGACCCGGGGAGTGGCCAACCGAGCCCACCCGGAGGACCCGGGGTCCCAGAAATCATCCAATCTTAGAATAAACTCTCTGTAGCAATCTCCTTCACCATTGTAATCCTCTGCACAAGGTATCCACCACCATGAATTACAAAGACAAGCATGATGCAGGATATTACTCTTCGGTGGCCCGAACCTGGGTAACCTTTGTGTGCAGACTCTGTTCCGGTACTTCCGACCTCGTCATGAATCCTACCGAGGGATCTGATGGTATTTCACTCCATCACAGAGTGCTGTGACTCCACTATGAACCTATGGGGTCTTCGGATGGTGCTGTCGGGCGAATCGGTTGGTTGCAGGTGATTTTTTCTACATTGGTGGGAGACAAAGACGACATTGTTTGCTGTCAGTCCAACGGTTATGCGATCGAGGTCGGGTAGCTGGCGAGCCAACTGTTTTTCCCAAAAAACAGTGAATTGGAGCCTAGCGCTCAACTTAACTTTATCTTATAACCCAACTAAGAACAAGCTACGTACAAATTTATTCACATTGTTATCCCTTCTCTCCCTTTATCCTCTTCTCCTCTCTTCCACCGCCTCTCTTTTGTGAGTCCACCAGGGACTGCCCAACTCGATCCAACGCCTTCTCCGAGGACACTGCCTGCTAGCGACGACTACAGAGAGGTGCTCGGGTCTTCCTTGTCCATATTAGGGTAGTAGTAGTGTTAGTATTGGCTTTCATGCCGTGGTCTGGCGATATGTCGTTGGGATGCAAACCACTAGCTGTCGCGAGCAGCGTCCGGTGGTGGTCGCCGTTGTCTTCTTGCTCTCCCCATGGTGGATGGAAGCGGGAGGCGCCGGATCTGGCATGATCCCCTTGAATAAGCTCGTTCTAGTGCTATGGCAAGTTGTGGTGGTGAGGGCGTTCTTCTTCTTTGGATGTCGAGGTACTGGCAAAGAGAGATGTGCCCGATCAAAGCGTTTCATGCCTCATTGCTAGTTTGTTGAGCCAGATCTGCGCAAATGGCACCGGCTTTGTTGGTCCCTGTGCTGCAGAAAGGGCTTTCCGACTCGCCATGTTTTTACAGGAAAATCCACAGGCGAGGTGGTGCGATGCTTTGGGGGACAAATGGATCTCTGGCGACTACTTCGAATTATATTATGCAGCCATTACGGTGGCTGACGGTTCAACTCTTTTGATGTGTTGCCGATTTGCTTGCCCGAAGGGCGACCATCTTTCTTCCTCCTGGCCAAGATGCCACAGGGGAGGCAGTGCATCCTTCAAGTAGAGTTCATGTCTTGCTGTTGCGGAGGCTTCGTTGTACCTAGTGGTTGCGTCCCCACCACCGGCGAAGTTGGTTCTAAGAGGAGGATGCTTCCGATCCGATTGTAATCTGTATCTGTGTTTTGGGGTTCTCTTCATGAAGTTTTGGGAAATGGTTGTTTTTTCTTTTCTAGTTTGAGTCCTGTTGTAAGATGCTCTATCTTGTCGCTTTGATCAATATAGCATCTGGGTAGTTCGGGACCCTATATGTGTTAAAAAAAAACCAACTACAAGCAACTCACCTGGTTGAAAAACTCGATGTACAAAGTCAAGCAAACCTCTATAGTATTTCTAAAAGAAAACATACAAAAAACCAATGACTCACTACCACCCACCCCGTTGATGAGTTGTTATGACATATATATTATTCTGACCTTCCCGTAAGTATATGTGCATATATATAGTTTTCATCGACCGTGGTTCATAGTGGTCACATAGACAGTAGCAGATAAAGAAAGATACCCATTCAGTATGCCAACATAGTTATCTCTCAGTCAGCTGGTCATGCTGGATAGTACCTAAGAGGCTAAGATAATTCCCGTCATTCTTTTAAACTCATGTTCGTAGGCAATATAAAATATACGTTGAGCCACACACGCACTCCACCACAAATATGTTAATTAGGTTTGAGAGGCATTATGAAACAATTAGCTTGTGTCAGAAAACAGTCATGTGGTGCGTCTACTCTGCATCATCACTCTACACTTTCATGATGCGGGTCGTTTATCTCATCAACTAACCAGAATCGCCTAGCGTATCCTTCGCCACCATCGGGCCAAACAGCACAGCCAGGAACGCCGGAGATCGCGCAGCCAGGAGGGACATGCGCGCGTGGAACTCCTGACCGACCATGGAGAACTTCACGTTCGCGCCTCTCCCGTCCCCGGATATGGGCTCGAGGCTGTCCCACTAACAACCAATCCAGCCTGAACTTTAGGCTGGTTGTAATGGGGAGTATCATATACTAGTATCATGCATATGATACTAGTGTATGATACTACCTCCCTAATGCATAGTATCATATATTAGTATCATGTAGTACTCTATTTATTGCGATGCATGACACAAAGTAGTATAGCATTTAATATGATACGGTATCATGATATGATACTACACCCTTTTTTTCTTTCTTTAATGCTATGACACCTCATCAAAATTGCCTAGTTGGCATGCATAATGCAAGCTATGATACTACCATTACAACCAGCCTTAGGACGAATTTGCGGCGACCCTACCAGTGCTTCCGCCGAGACTGAGAGAAGACGTAACTCGACACGGCGAAGTTGGCTAGTGATGTCTGGGTCAGAGCCCGTCTAAAACACAAATTATTCAGACCGAGAGCAGAAGTTCTCTACTTTTTTTATTAGAGACCCAAATGAGCAACAGAGACTATCCAGCAGCACGAGATGAGATCGAAGCAGCACACAGCAGCTCTACTGGGTAGTCGTCTCACAGGGTACTAGAGTTACTCTAGCAGATTCGTAAAAACTGAGCCTCCAATATAAGCTTTAGAGCACTAAAAAAATAAGAAGCTCTAGGAAAAGTTTGCAAGATTCCTGAAGTGCAAACTTTATAATTTGTCCTCCCACATTTTGTTTAAATGCTCTCACATTTCTTTGGCACGACAACACTTCAACTCTTTTTGGCGAAAATGATCCGGATTAATTATAAACTAGTCAGCAACCCTCGCATCTGCACGGGGTAGCACTTCTAATATTAAAATATGTCAAAGTTCATACAAATTAGAAATATTGGATAGTTACTTGAATATGTTGTTGTTAATATTGTTATTTGTAGTACTGCTACTACATTTATACTCTCTCTCTTTTGGTATATTGGGCCTATCTATATCATCAAAATTTGCCAATTTATAAGCCTCATTGTCTACAAATATGCAAATATTGCTATGCCTAAATTAATTCTTGTACATTTTTGTTCGCATTGTAGAATCAAGAACTCCATAAAGGAGTGAGAGGGCCATGCATGTAATACTAATGTTTTCTCTTGCACTTAAGCAGGTCCTCCTTTGTTAATGTGATTTGGACGATGAGCCCAATAAACTGGAAAAGATGGAGTAAAAACATGGTTGCAAATGTAAACGATGTTGCCTGCTGTCCTATTGTAGAATATATCTTTACTTTATTTCCCTTACATAAAAAATCACACATCTTTCTTTTTGCCACGAAAGCAAGTTAGAATTTGATCTTAAAAAGCTTTGTGGTTTAGATTTTATATGTGTACACATTTAAACAGAAGTCTCCTTCGTGAACATAGGAGAGCAGAGAATCAATTTCACCAAGTTTTGTTTGATTACACAGCAATGGGCATGCATGGTCTTTTATCAATATACGTGATACTATATTAAATAATATATAAAAGTGATCGTTGCATTTTCCGATTACTTTAAGCACCATAAATTCTTGGAGAATAACTTTTATGAATAACGTGGATAGGAACTGTGTGATAGATTATTCGGATTTAAGTTCTTGTTCGTACCAAAAAATCTTAAAGAATTTCTTTAAATTCGCCAGCCCCTGTAGAAATGCATGCTCCTTTGTTCATTCAGATCATTTATTAATAGTAGTATAAGCAAATAAATATAAATTTTGATTCGATCCAAATTGAAAAAAAATGCTTGTGGAGGCGCAGGATAGATCTGAATTTATTTAGATCGCACGGATTTCCTTTCCTTTCCTGTGTAGTGGAAACATTAATACTTATAATGTTGACTGCTTATATTTCCTTTTATGTGGGACACCCATATAATAACTATCCAGTATGTACCGGAAATATGATGTAATGGACTACTCATTACTGGGACATTTAATGTAGACGTGTCAGATCCATCTTTTGTGGGACGGGATTATCTTCATGCGTTACGCAAGATTTTTTTTAATCCTGAACGTAAATTTTACTATCTAACGGCTTAATTAATTTTGATGATGTGGATTAATGAAAGCGCATGAAAGGTGCCTCCAATTAGTAATAAGAAAGATGTTCATCATAAGTGCTACAAAGCTCTTCAAACATAAAAAATAAAATTAAATCGAAGTCCGTAGACCACTGAATGACCACTCCTGCCGCTAGAACAAGCGACCGACACGCCGTTGTTGCAGAATGAGAACTAGTTGGTGAGGTTGTGCAAACCGAGGATAATACAAATATAGAGCTAAAAATTTAACTACAAAAACAAATATTGGCACATTTCAAAAAAGTTACGCAGAACGAATATTTATGCATTCCAATTTTCAAACAAATACTCGTGACTTCCAAAAAGAATTTGTTCTTGAAATTTATCTAAGCAGTTGCATTTACTCTTATTGATACACACATATTATTTGTAAAAAAAAGATAAAAAACTCTTTCATAAAAGATCAAAAAAATATTTTTATCAACTTATCATTGGTAATGAAAGCTTATACGTCCACAAATGGATACCTTGGTTTTCATCGAGACAAATTTGATGCTTGCTACAAAACTTTGAACTTGGGGTCTAACACTTTGCTACCTTATATTAGGGGGGCAATCAATAACCAACACCAAAGCTCACACGGAAAGGATCACATCAGGAAACAGTAAAGTCATACAAGAACGAAGCTATGCATAGATGGAGGAAAAACCGTCGGTATCAACCATCTCTTGACAATACAAGGACTGCGAGAAAGGTTATTCAAAAGCAACACGCCGCGATGCCACGAGCGAGGGATGTTGCAGCCGGAGACGGGTTGTTGTGAGGAGACCGAGAGATGCTCCAGCGAGGCTAGACAATGATGTTGCAGAGTGCGGTGATGCTACTAAGAACCTGTGGGGTCTCCTGATGCCGCTGGCGGGCGACTCGGCCGGTTGCAGGAGATTTTTGCTACATTGGTGGGAGACGAGAAGGACATTGTTTACTGTCAATCCAACGATAGGTGCTCCAGCGAGGTTAGACGGTGATGTTGCAGAGCGACGGGGCCATGACCCGGGGAGTGGCCAACCGAGCCCACCCGGAGGACGCGGGGTCCTAGAAATCATCTAATCTCAGAATAAACTCTCGGTAGCAATCTCCTTCACCATTGTATTCCTCTGCATGTGGTATCCCCCACCATGAATTACAAAGACCAGCAAGATGTAGGGTATTACTCTTCGGAGGCCCAAATCTGCGTAACATGTGTGTGCAGACTCTGTTCCGGTACTTCTGACCTCGTCATGAATCCTACCGAGGGATCTGGCGGTATTTCACTACATCACAGAGTGCAGTGACTCTACTATGAACCTGCAGGGTCTCCGGATGGCACTGTCGGGCGAATTGGTCGGCTGCAGGAGATTTTTGCTGCATTGGCGGGAGACAAAGATGACATTGTTTGCCGTCAATCCAACGGTTATGTGGTCGAGGTCGGGTGGTTGGCAAGCCGACAGTTTCCCCCTAAATATAAGTCGATTGGAGCGTAGCGCTCAACTTAACTTTATCTTATTATCCAACCAAGTACAAGCAACGTACGAATTTATTCACGTCATTATCCCTTCCCCCCACATCCCCTTCTCCTCTCGTCCATCGCCTCTCTTTTGAGAGTCGACCAGGGACTGCCCAGCCCGATCAAACGCCTCATCTGCCAGCACTGTCTGCTAGCGATGGATATGGAGAGGTGCTCGGGACTTCCTTATCCATATTAGGGTAGTAGTAGTGTGTTTGTTAGTGTTAGCTTCATCCCGTGGTCTAGCGATATGTCGTTGGGATGCAAACCACTAGCGTTCGCGAGCAGTGCCTGGTGGTGGCCGCCGTTATCTTCTTGCTTGCCCCTGGTGGAGGGAAGCGGGATGCACCGGATCTGGCAGGACCCCCTTGAATAAGCCCGTTCTAGTGCTATGGCAAGTTGTGGCGGTGAGATTGTTCTTCTTTGGCTGTCGAGGTAGTGGCAGTGAGAGATGTACCCGATCAAAGCATTTCATGCCTCGTTTCTACTTTGTTGAGCCACGTCTGCACAAATGGCACTTGCTTTATTGGTCCATGTGCTGCAGAAAGGGGTTCTCCGACTCGCCATGTTTTACAGGAAAATTCCACGGGCGAGGTGGTGACGATACTTTTGGGGACAAGTGGATCTCCGGCAACCGCTTCGGATTATCTTATGCGGCCATTACGGTGGCCGACGGTTCATCTCTTCTGACGCGTTGTCGATTTGCTTGGCCGAAGGGCGACCATCTTTCTTCCTCCCGGCCAAGATGCCTCAGGGAAGGCAGTACATCCTTCAAGTAGAGTTCATGGCTTGCTGTTGTGGAGGCTTTGTTGTACCAAGTGGTTGCGTCCCCAGCGCCGGCAAAGTTGGCTCTGTGAAGAGGATGCTTCAGACCCGATTGTAATTTGTATCTGCGTTCTGGGGTCCTCTTCATAAATTTCTGGAAATTGGTTGTAATTTATTTTCTAGTTTGAGTCCTGTTGTAAGATGATCCGTCTTGTCGCTTTGATCAATATAGCATCTGGGTTGTTCGGGACCCTTTATGTGTTAAAAAAACCCCAACTACAAGCAACTCACCTGGTTGAAAAACTAGATGTACAAACTCAAGCAAACCTCTATAGTTTTTATAAAAGAAAACGTACAAAAAGCCAATGACTCACGACCACCCACCCTGTTGATGAGTTGTTATGACATACGTACATATTTATCTGACCTTCCCATAAGTATTTGTGCATAAATATAGTTCCCGTCGACCGTGGCTTGTAGTGATCACACAGGCAGTAGCAGATAAAGAAAAATACTCATTCGGTGTGCCAAGATATTTTATCTCCCAGTCAGCTGGTCATGCATGATGGATAGCACCCAAGACAATTCCCGTCATTTTAGTTTGTTTAAGTCATGTTCTTAGGCAATACAAAATATATGTTGAGCCAGACACGCACTCTACCACGAATATGTTTTCTTAGGGAATCTACCACAAATTTGTTAATTAGGTTTGGGAGGCATTAGGAAACAATTAGCTTGTAGCAGACTTGGCTCGTGTGATGCATTTACTCTGCATCATTACCCTACACATTCGTCATGCACGTCACTTACCTCATCAACTAACCAGAGTCGCCTTGCATATCCGTGTGACAAACAGCGCAGCCAGGAACGCCGGCGACTGCGCTGCCAGGAGGGACATGTGCCCGTGGAACTCCTGACCGCCCATGCGGAACTTGACGCTCGCGCCTCTCCCATCCCCGAGGATGGGCTCGATGCTGTCCCACTGACAACTAATCCAGCCTGAACTTCAGGACGAATTTGCGGCAGCCCTACGAGTGCTTTGCCCGAGACTGAGAGAAGACGTAACTCGACACGGCGAAGTTGGCTAGCGATGGCCTGGCTCCTTTTCTCGAGCATGGTGACTGGTGAGTGCGAACGTGTTGAGTCCAAAGCGCCACAGATTGCAGCCTAAAACAATCGTACCAAAACCGGGGTAGAACATATCGTACGGGAGGCAATTCCTTTTTCTAATGCAGTACAATACATATATCTACATACATACATTCACCCTTATAAACGTACGTAAAACAGTTTCGTTGAGCATGAGTTCGCTTAGAGCATCTATAATGGGGCGTCTTAAATCCCCCTCATACTCCCGGACGGACAACCCGATCGTTGACCGGTCGAAAAAAAACTGACGCAGACGGGCGCTACAAACTGTCCTCAAACGGCCGGGCTGACACCTCTCATATCCTGAGGAGGTGTATGGGCGTATCCATTACGTTGGACGCAGCCCACCCTGGTCCACTTGACCTCGCATATATTCGACCCCACCCGTTCCCCGAAACAAACACTAGCCAGTCCGCTCTGCTCCTATCCGCTCCACTAGGCCACCCAAGCTACTGCTCGGCTATTTTCGACCTTCTTCAGCATGTCGGGCAGTGACCCTGAATCAGGGGCGGAGCCAGAAAGTTTTGCCAATGGGTTCACTAAGGATTTGGACATGAAGTAACGATTGTCTGCAGTGGCAGAGGGTGCTAATAAATCCAGGTAAGTCTCCCAAAATCTTCCCAACTTATCCAAGGTGGGGGCTAATGCCCCCCCCCCCCCTACACTGGGATACTATGTACATAGGCCTACGTCAGATTAGTTTTACAACCTCATACTAACACTCAAAGGACAACATAAGGAACTGAAATAGCATACCACATATAATTGTTACATAAAACTAAATAATGAATAAATATCAGTTGAATGAAAACATAAAACCCCTTTTCAAAAGTTTCAAATAAAGTAGTCAAACGCACAACTTTGTACTTTCATAGGTAGTTAGATAAGGTATTCCTTGTAAAAAAAGCAAAATGACATGTTAATTTCTTAAGTTGTAAATAAGTACTATTAAGTGGAACATGAATAGTCACTGTCTTTTCCAAGTTTCTTTGATCTTTCATCGCTACTACTTACTAATGGTAAGAAAACTCTCATCCATTAGCAAATTAGAAAACCACTCTTTGATTGATCACCCATTTTATTACATATTTTGTTGACAACAATCATATATCAAAAGCACTAGTCAATCAATTCCATGGAAATCGGCAATATCAGTACTAGCTTTACAGGTTGATAGACCAAAGTAAAAGGAGTATGTTTACTTGCCTTGCACCATTAATTTAGCAATATCGGTAATTCCATCAGGACCAACATCATGCAGTTTATCTGAATCAAAATCATCTCGATAAAATTCAGCTAGTTTAGTAAGCTCCTCACATTATAGACAATGCATAACTCTTCTCCTAATCTCAATCTTACTTTATTAAAACTTTTTATGTATCCGGAATTCCCTTCGGGTTAGTGGTAATATAATAATTAATTTAAACCAGATTCTATCTAAATAAAAGGCTATATGGGACTAGGAGTAGTGCATGATTTGTTTGCTTGCCTATAAGGGTGGCCTTGAAGTACATGCTTTATTATATTTATCATGATATAATGACTGTCCTTTTTGCAAAATTTGTTCCATACTAGATCAAGGTTTGACCAAAAAAGCAATCATATAATTAAGGTTGGATAAGACTTGTGCAAGCGGGACATGATATGCTATGCGTGTAATAATATTTTGAATAGCAGTTGTTGGCCTGCCGCTGTTGGTTGCCAACGTGAGGGCGGTGAGAGAGATAATACATATATTTTCTATGCCGGCTTGCCGCTGACATATGATGTATGTCAGCGTGAGAGAGATGAAGGTCACAAGAGTATTCAGATTTATTTTCCATTCGCAAAATAAGATTTATTTGCTTCTGTCCATTGCGGCCGCGAAGCAACTCAATCTGAAGATCATGTGTCTAGCCAGCTGCGAGCTACCAAATTGATTTATTTTATTTGGGCTTGCACAATTGCACTGAATATATGAACTAAAAGGCTTTTTGTCTAATGCAGCTAGGTAGTCAATGGGTTCAAATATGATTTTTTGTTGGGTTCAGACATCAAATACATGTAAAGCGCTACGTTATCAACTAAAATTTTGTTGGTGTCATTTGCACCCAATGCTTCTATGCTAGCTACGCCTCTGCCCTGAATCCTACACCTCCAAATCCGTCCACCATGAGTTCATCCCAATCCGTCCACCATGAGTTCATCCCACGCGGTCCCGAGAAGGAGATGACCGTCCGGCTTGTGCTCCCCCGCTCCCGGGAGGAGGCCGCATCCATTACGTCCGCCCAAATTGAGCATGGATCAGGCACGATGTGTGTCGCCACTGCCTCACCATAGGCGGCACGGTCCGATTGGCATCTGAATGCACCGGAGGATGTGCAATCGCTTCGTTGGCGCACAAATATGGTAAAGGTGAACGCATGGGCGTCCGCCGATGCAAATATGGTGCGGCATGCCCTCCGTGCGAGGCACCAGGCGCGGTAGATGGGGACAACCCTCGCGGCGGTGGACATTGGCGAGGCGGAGTCGCATTCTCCGGTGCCCCGTATGGTGCACCAGACCGGGCGTCACAACATCGTCGTGGTGGATGTCGCCGGCTCCTTGACGACAGATCCATTCTCATGTCCACCGGCACCTTCATGGTTCCGGGCTCCGACGAGGAAGAGTAGGGCATGGGAGACGGCGGGGCATCAACTCTCGTGAGCCGGTCTGTGTCCCATGTCCTATTCTACCTTGCCGATGAACGGACCAACATTTGGCGGGCGCAGCCGGCCGCCGGACATGGCCACAGCGGAGCCGGACGAGCTCCGCTTTAGATTAGATTTTACATGCATGTATAATATAGATTTTAGGATTTGCAAATGGGGTATCCGGTTGTGGAAGAGGTATTTGAAGCGTGACTAGTCACTGTCCGCGGACGCATCCGCGGACGTTTGAGGGGTCAAATTTGCTATATCAGACTGTAGATGCTCTTATTGCACTTTTTAAATAAACGTACAGATTTGGATGAGTTTGTACATCCACCCATCCTACTAAGGGAGCTTCTATCATATCTACTAGCAGGTAGTGCGCGGCGTGCCGCCGCGCCCTATTGATTCGTGTGTGACATGTTTTTATTGAGTTTTTCAGAACTCATTGTACATTGTGTTTGTGTGTATCTTTATAGTGAGTGGGAGAATAGTTCTGCTATAGTAGTATCTAGATAGTCTTTATATTGCGATACATAGA
This sequence comes from Aegilops longissima, assembly GCA_021605205.1. Lineage (NCBI taxonomy): Eukaryota > Viridiplantae > Streptophyta > Magnoliopsida > Poales > Poaceae > Aegilops > Aegilops longissima. The sequence goes on along the minus strand of CM038679.1, from coordinate 712,848,694 downwards.
ACTGGTCTCAGGGATGTAGTGGTGGAGTAGAGGCCAATTCCTTTTGTCTTTCGCGGGCTTGTTTCAACCGTAGATGATCAAGGTAATTGTGGTTGACGCCCTGTCAGGTTAGAGTAGACGCTTCCTAGCTCATGGCGGAATGGAATCAGGATACTGCAGGCAGATCTTCCTTAGGACCCTTGTATTTCTGGAGGGATAAAGCATGTTGGTGGTCCATCTTGGACTACCACATCTTGTATGCCACTCCTAGGACATGAAACAATTGTTGGTCATCATGTTGAGTGCATCATGATTGATGATCCCCTAGAGTTTTAGCCGTTTTGGTGGTGAAGCGAGATTTACCTCATCAAGTTGATCACTCTTTAAAGCTACCAAAACTTGTACTATGATATTGCACTGAATTTTACATTAACTATAGGTTCATGTTTGTCAAGGCGAGACTTTCCATCATGTCGTACGACAACATATTTCTTCCTGCTGTTTCTTGGTTTTCTCGCGAGAGGGCTTATCATCTTGTTTACCTTGTTGGGGTCTCATTGGCCTGCAGAAAAATATACTCCAGATATAGCTAATGGAGGGATCACTATGGATTTTACTAACAAAGAATGTCCACTTTGATAAATTGATGCATCCATGCAAAATTACCTTTCACATGTGCACGAGTAAAATACAACTGAAATACTATGCTCCAATATCTAATCGGACAAACCAGCCCAAAGGTGCAAAAATCCATCCTTTCATACATGTGTTGCGAAATGTACGAGCAAGTGAGATGAAAAGTCATGACATGTGTGGTGAGAAGAGTACGGACAACAAGATTGTCGAACTCCTTCCCGTTATCTGTCTGGAACGCAAGAATGGGACGACCAAACTGCGTGCGAACGTAAGAGTAGAAGGCGGCGAGAGTGGATATAACATCCGACTTGCGACGCAACGGGAAGGCCCACACATAATGCGAGAAATCATCAAGTATGACAAGATAATAAAGATAGCCCGTATTACTTGCAATAGGAGAGGTTCAAACATCACTATGAATTAACTCAAACGGGTACGATGCAACATGAGAAGATGCCCTAAACGGAAGACGAGCATGTTTGCCGACGAGACATGCATGACACGAGTGATCCTTGTTCATATTACACGTGAAGGAAAAACTCCAAAGTATATGACGAAGGGTGGCGGGATTGGGATGACCCAAGCGAGCGTGCCAAAGATCCACTCCGGTGGCGAGAGCAACATGTGCGGCGGAGGTGGTGGAGGTGGCGGAGTGAACCGGGTAGAGCTTGTCAGGGTTGTCACATCGGTGGAGTACCATCCGGGTGCGAGCGTCCTTAACAGAAAACCACATTCGTCAAATTCAACAGTAACAGAATTTTCACGTGTAAGAGAACGAACAGAAACAAGATTTTTAATAATCTCAGGAGAAACTAAGACATAAGACATGGATATTGGAGTGGAATTAGACGGAAAATATGCATGACCTATGTGAGTGATAGGAAGAGAGGAGCTATCACCGACGGTGATGCGAGTGGAAGTGTGGACGGGATAAGAGGTGTGGAGGTTACCGGGATAAGAGGCCATATGCGCGGTAGCTCCAGCGTCCATATACCAGTCACCACCGCCGGTGTAGCTGGACAGTGAAGGAGCGGTGTGAAGAGCCGCCAGAAGAGCCGGGTCCCACGGTGCCGGAGGAAGAGGCTGCGGCGGGTCCGTTAGGGGCAGCAGCGGCAGCCCGCCTGGCTGCAGCTGCTGGCCGTAGGAGAGAGGCCCATAGGCGCCACATTGGGATGCGGCGCGGCGTAGAACGCCTGGTGCGACGGTGGTCGGGCGCCGAGAATACCCGGGGCAGGGGCACGGGGAACCGGCATGGAGTAGCACTACAAAAAAATACACTTCCGTGATGATACGTGTTTGTCACAGTAGGTCGCGTTTTTTGTCATGCATGTACATCCATGACGATTTTATGACGTAATCAAGATAGTCATACCGTCTTTGTCGTAAAAGTGTTCCATGACATTACCAAAATTATCATCACGAAGTGTCCACTTCCATGATGATAAATCACGCGTCACAGATGTGCTTTCGTCAAGGGTGACCGACACGTGGCATCCACCGTAACGGAACGCCGTTAAGCTATCGGGTCGGGTTTTGGATCCGATAACCCGTTAACAGCCCCGACCAATGTGAAATTTCCACGTGTAAAATTCTTATTGGCCGGACGAAACACGTGTCAGCTCATCAGTGGGTCAGATAGGTGCCTATGATATGTTAACACGTGCCACGGCCCACCACTGTCCCATTTAGCTTACAAAGCCGGCCCGTTTGACTTGGTCAAAAGTTAACGGGCTGGCCCATGAAAAGCCTGTTAACGGTCTCTTCGCAAATAGCCCATTTTACGGCCTGTTAACTCACGGCCCGTTAGGCTCTAAAGGAAATCGGCCCAGCAATGTCATGTGGGCCGTCGAATATAACACCATCCCATTTCACTTTCGGCCCATGTATGGCCCACGACGTCTTTCGGCCCATATGAGGCCTTCGATCTTTCGGCCCTTTACAGACCCACGGTGACTCTAGCCCATAATGAACAGTAATTTTCTTTGTACCCGTTAATGGCCCATGATTTACATGGGCCGTTTCCAGCCCGTGTTAGCTTTCGGCCTATTGACGGCCCATACGTTCTTGGGCTCCTTTTCGGCCCTCGTTTACTTCCGGCCCGTTACTGGCCTGTTTCCCTAATGGGCCAAATTCGGCCCATGGCAAGAGTCGACCCGGTACTAGCCTGTTACCCTAATGGGCCAAATTCAGCCCATGGCAAGAGTCGGCCCATTTCTGGCCTGTTAACCCGTTGCACCGTTTCTAGCCCGTCCTATATTCTGGCCCATTAACGACCCGTTATGCCTGTGACAGAATTAAGCCTTTGCTGTCCTACGGCCTGTTAACGACCCGTTACCGTGCTGGGGCGATACCAATTACGCCCGTTTACGGCCCATGTAGACCCATTTATCCGACGGCCCGAGGCCCACCGATTCTACGGCCCTATTGGAGGCCCATTTATTGACGGCCCGTAGGAGACCCATGGATCCTACGGCCCGTATATGGCCCATGGTTGTTGCGGCCACTAGCAATCCAGGGAAAAAGAAGACTAGGAAATAAATAAGGCCGAAACTAACGCTAGGCTATTAAGGCGATTGCACAGATTACATCCACTCGGCATCAAAGATCGCCACCAGTGCAAATATAGGGAACACCCTAGACTATACAAAAATGGCTTGCTGTTTTCTTCAGCCGGTGGCTGCACTTTAAGAATAAATTTTGTATCGCACCAAAACAAATTACTACTATATAACAAAAGGAAGGTTGGCATAAAACTTAACAGTCTAGCGATAAATGCACCACCGAAGTTCGAAGCTCACATTTGACCGACCACATACGTTTTCATGCTGTATTGTCCGTTGGAGCACCATAACCCTCGCCTTCATTTCCCCTAGGCTCCTGAACGACATAGCAAATGCTTGATAGTCTGGTTTCAAAACCATGCATATCTTGACGACATCGAACAATGTCTCTCCTTGTTTCACAAAGGGTCTATGTTAGGGAATGGACTTGTGTCTGGAGCGCAGATACAACATTGCTTTGAGCTTGCATATCTTGATCATGAGGTAGTTTGGGCGATATTGCCTTAACAACCAACCCAGTATTACGCAGGAACATGCTTTTGGCACTGTTAGTGGACAGTCTTGACCCATCGCAGCAAGAGAGCGACATTGCGATTATAGTTGCCTCGCCACCTTCAGAAGGTGGCAGTTCCACCATTTTTTCCATAGCTCGCTGAAAAGTTAAGGTTTTACATTAGTAGTACCAGAACAGAAGATATTAAGGAGGCAGCAAAACCAAACAAAATAGCTTTGGTCTATATACAGAACTTATTTTGGTGAACCCATGTAAAATATTAGTTGTATTTTATTGCAAAGTACATAATAAAACCAGGTTCCGAACATATGACCATGTACCATCGCTAATGTATTGTCTATTTCTTCACATTGTATTGAGGGTTAAGGATAAAGATACGAAGTTTATAATACGGTAAGCATAGTATGACATCATTCATATCACAAAACAACTGAGAACAGACAAACAGGCAATTGTAACGTTGTGTGGGCAAGTCCAGCACGGAACTAGATTACGGGTCAAGATCAAAGGAACATCACTCCTATCTTTTAAACCTTGTAAGGTGCAATGATACGCTAAGACAATTGTGTATAAAATTGAAAAGAGTAATAGACATTAGCTGCAAACCATGCAGTTCAAGGCACAAGTCAGAGTAAGTAGTAGTTAAAAGGCATGAGGGTTAAGGACTTACAACAACGGCTTTGACTGGTGTAGTCATGCCCTTCTTCTTGCTGGTGTGACAGTCCTTGAAGATTTCCACATCATTTGGTTCAGGTACTTTTTGGTCCTTGCGGGATTTCCTCTGCATTTTGAACAAGTCAATATAGATCTGGTAATATGGTACAGCGAAAAGAGTGAAACAACAGCTAATTACAAGAGCCTCACAGTGTGCAATATAGCTATGACATCATGTCGTCTGTTGGAATTTCACTTTTGTACGGTTGGCCTTGTTCTTTGAATAGTTCACCTACAAGAAGATAGATTTGTGTGGCACATGCGTAAATAGGACTTCAACATGTGATCTGATCACACACACACACACACACACACACACACACACACACACACACACACACACACACATATATATATATATATATATATATATATATATATATATATATATATATATATATATATATATATATATATATATATATATATATATAATGTACCTGATACTTCGGATCAGACCAGTGTTTAACAAGGCCCCTCCAGTCTTCATCCGATATATTTTCCAGTGGAAATGTTTAGGAAAGTTCACTGTTAGCCTTGCCTTCAAAGTGAGTTTTCCTCAAGTTATACCGATACTGTCGCAGAGCAGACTTGAAAACATGGGTGCAGGCTTGTCTGGTTGCATCATCTTGGCTATCCAACTTGAACCTCATCTGTTGAAAATTATGAGAGTCTCATTATCAGCAACCTAGAAAGTATGGGACAGAGCAAGACGATATTACTAGTTTCCATACATAACCATACTTACAGATAAATGGTCGAGGAAGGTGTTGAACTAAGTTTCGTCTTTGTCATTCCTGTACTGAATCCATGTTGGGAGGATACGTACATGACACTTAACGGCAACCGCTGCCTCTGATACTAACTTGGCTGACTCAGTAGCATCACGTGGCCTTTTTAAACCTGCCTCAAAACGGATCTCCATTCTTCCTCATCTAGATTTAGTTAACCTATCGAGCATTATCCCTGATGTTTGTTTCCTCTTGCGCCTAGGTGCTAGTCCAACAACGAACATATGAAGTGTTAGTGTACATCAAACTGTGAGACTACATATAAAGAAGCATGCAACTGTAACTTGACTCCAGCAGCTACCTTCTTGCTGTTGAAGCTCACAAGGTTCATCTGATATTGCCAACTCGTCTTGTGTCAAGAGTGCTTGGGAAGTAGTGTTAGGTGGCAAGGGAGCTTGGGAACGTGCTGCTAGCTCAGTTGACGCACAAGTAAGTCGTGCAGCTGGTAGTACTGTGGTAGGTGTTGCAAGAACTAGGGTTGTCTCTGCTTGTTTGGTGGCAGCTATTTGTTTCTGTTTGGCTCTTTTTGTAGCTCGTGTAGCATGGTATGCCGTGTTTGTAGAATTTTCCGCTAGACTTTAACCTTCTATTGCACCATCAGTACCAGCAGAATCTGCAGGATTCATCCGCTTCTCATTCCCTGCCATTCTGTGTTTCTTCCTCTTTCTCTGTGCCATGTTAAGTCAAGCCGACAAGAAAAATGAATAATAATTTAGTTCTTCAGAACAAATTGATGCGTGATGCAAACGAACTGAACTTTGATGTTAGACAACCACATGATAGGAGGATGTAATATGTATGAAAAACAGGACGGAAGAGATAACCAGAACTATCATGTGTAAACTAAGAAGAAGACATATTTCACCAAATTAGAAGCAATGCAATGGAAGGTAGATACCATATAAAGATGCTACAAATATCGCTCTGCCAAGTTAACAGTGTCTCATCATAAATGGCATTTAAACAAATGTGAAGCAGTGCAAGAGATAAATCATATGCAAGATGCAAACAACATCACACTACCATGTTAGAGGTCTCTCGTCATTAGTGCCATTGCATATTCACAGCATTGCATATTCACAACTTATGATGTGTAAACTAAGGAGAAGGCATTTCAACAAATTAGAAGCAATGAAAGCTAGACACCATATGAAAGATGCAACGAATATCACTCTACCAAGTTAAAACTGTCTCGTCATAAGTGCCATTTCAACAAATTAGTAGTACAAGCTAGAAAAGAATGCGAGATGTAACCTATTTCACACCCCGAAGTCAAACGTGTCTTATGATAAGTGATTGTTGCAGGTTACACAACAGTAGTAATTTGATGCAAGAACATGGTGTGATAGAAATATATTGTATGTTCTAGAAACAGGAACACGTGTCTTATTCAAGTATAATGTGTAAAGTAAGCAGATGGAATTCAACAAAATTAGAAGCAATACAAGCTAGACATCACACATAACATGCAACCACATATAACAGTGACAAGTTAGAGGGAGAACCGGTGATGGTGCACTAGGGGAGGCTTGCTCATCATAAACACAACTTTGTTGAGTGTCTATGCATGTGTTGTCTTGGAAATCATCTTGGGGGTGTGGAGGAGTAGAAACTGTAGAGGCCCTCCGTTCGGAAGGAGCACCTTTATCCCCTGCCTTGCTAACTTCCTTCCGCTTTATTGATTTTGAATTGTCAAGTAAAACCGACAAGAAAAAGCAATAAAATTCTCTCTTCAGAACTCATTCATGCATGATACTAACAATCACTACTTTGATGTAAGGCAAACACATGATACCAGGATGGAATATGTACGGAAAACAGGACGGCATGGCATGTTCACAATTGTTTGTGTAAACTAAGAAGAAACCATTCCAACAAATAAGAAGCAATGCAAGCTAGACACCACATGAAAGATGCAACCAATATGACTCTGCCAAGTTAAAAGCGTCCCATCATAAATGGAATTTCAACAAATTAGAAGCAGCGCATGCTATAAATCATATGAAAGATGTAACTAATATCGCACTGCATATACTAAAGGTGTCTCGTCATATTGATTGATGCGGGATACCAATAAAACAATAGTTTTATTTAAGGACATGCTTAATAGACAGATGTACTATGTACTAAATACAGGAAGGCATGTCACATTAACAGGTATAATGTATAAGCTAAGCAGACTAACACATGCAGTTTAACCAGATTGGAAAAATTACAATCTAGACACCATATGCAACATGCAACCACATATCACGCTGCCAAGTTAGAGCAAGCACATGCGATGCTAGTGTGGGGGAAATGTTGTAATCAACTACAGAGCTATGTTCACTATCTTCATCTAGCATTTCTGTTTCTTGAGAATCATGTCGGGAGGCTGACGCTGCATTCTTTAAATGAGGAGTAGTCCCCTTGCCTGCCTGCCTCATCATAAGTGATTTATGAGGGATACACAAGAACATTAGTTTGATGTAAGAACATGGTTAATACACAGATGTACTAGTATGTACCAAAAACAGAAAGGCATGTCATATTCAAAGGTATAATGTGTAAGCTAAGCAGATGCAATTTAACCAAATTGGAAGCAATACAAGCTAGACATCCGGTTGGAGTGGTGAGCATGATCATCTAGGACCTGAGAGCCTGGTGGGAGGCAGGCTGCTTCGCCACCATCGCAACTTTTTAGTTGGCTTCCAGGTGATGCCTATCTTTGCTGGGCTTGTCACTGGCTCGGCCAGTGCCCTGACTAGCTATTTGTCTTCTGGTGCTCACGGGATGGTGGTTCATGTAAAAAAATATCTTTCCTTTCGAATACAAGCTAGACACCATATGGAACATGCAACCACATATGACACCGCGAAGTTAAAGCAAGCACTTGGGATGGTGGTTCATTGCGAGCGAGGTCATCAACTCCAGATCTACGTTTACCGTCTCCATCTGCTGACACTGCACCCTTTATAGCGCTGTAACGTGTCGTGCCTAACCGCGAATAAAGCTGGTTCGACTTCTCTCTTTTATTTTTTGCTTCTCTTTGGGCAGACTCTGAAATACCCTTGCATGAAAACACAATAGTGAGAGTATGGGTGAAGTGTGTGCAGAACTAGTGCACTTTAAAAGTAGCAGATAGCAGGTGGCTGAAAAATAAATGACAGGAGACATATGATAGCTCTAAAACATTGCATGGCAAACAAAATTAGATTCTACTCCATATGATTTTGTAATTTATGAGCATAGGAAATGCAGGTACTCCTCCAGCACACCACCACATGTGGTCATATCTAAGATAACAGTCGACTGAAAATAAATAGGTCAGTTGATTTTTTTAATGAACCGTCCGATCTATAAGGAATGGGCAGATGGCCTTCGTCTACCTCCCGCCATCACTTGACGATCTTTCTCGAACCGCCAACACCACCGCCCAGACCCTGCCTCCGCCGCCCGCCTCCCCTCGACCTCACACCACCGCTGTGCTTGGCAGCGCCCCCAGGCCATCCCTTTAATCCCGGCTGACCTCCAGATCGGGTGCCAGTAGCTCTAGGCCGCACACACCCCTAAGATAAACACCAAGGCGCTGCTTCCCCGGCGTAATAGGCGTACTAGCGCCTGTTACACCGGGGAATGCTTCCGTTAATTGGGAATCAACTGGCCAGAAATTGAAATTCAGGGGGGCGATGGACCTCTAGCTAAGGTGAAATAGTATATGAGGAGAAACCTTGTGCATCGCGAGTTACTAGGAATATCTAGTATCAAAAAGAAGCGGTCAACTAGTGTCTTCTATGGGATGAATACCGTGCAAGCAGAGATGTAAGATCTGCATGAATAAGGGAAGAGGAGTACCATTTTCGGTTGCCGGTGTGGTCACCTCCACATGTTGCGCCGATCTTCTTCTTTTTACCGGGAAACCGATGTTCGGAGGTGCAGCTTGGGCGAACCCATGGCTAAATTGTTGACTGTGTTGCCGTGGCCGTATGTCAGCGGAGGGGAAGCATATCCGAGGCGGCGAAGGACGGCGTAGCAGGAACAGCTCCGGTGCGGTGGAGGGTGGTGAAGTTGGAGCGGGAACTGTGAGGCGCAGGACGGTGTGGTTGAACTGGCTCGGGTACGGACGGCTCGGCCTCGGCTTCAACTACTAGACGTGGAGGGCGTTGCGGTTGAGGTTGTGGATGACGACGTCGGGGTATCGGCTCTGGCGTGATGGAGGAGGGCGACGGTTGATGGGTGGGATGGGATGGCGGACGGAGGACGCCGGGTTTCATGGGCTGGTGGAGAGGTAGTTTTGGCGCCCACGAGTACTGAATGGGGAATCGGACGGGTGGGGGAAACCATGTTTTAGTCTGGGGGCGCGCTTGTTTTGGTTTTTGAACAGAAGATGGGGCGCTTGTTTGAAATTTGGGAAAGTACAAACTTTTCCCCCTCTTAAATTCGGACCCATCATGGGACGGGGTAGGATGGTAATCCCAGGTGTCCCAAATAGTGTGCGATAGTGATTTCGGCCGCGCGCATGTGTGCTTAGGCGGCCATTGTGTATGAATGTTTTTCGGAGGCGGTTGCGTGGCGTCTAGATGAAGCTACAAACCTACCCCGGTTTAGACCTTTGGACGTCGGGCCGGTAGGTTTCACGGGTCGGAGTTATTAGAAAAGTAATTTCCTTGTACTACCAAACATTGGTCTCACGCGGTTTTGGGCGAGTAGAGGCTCTTTTGGCGCTTCGTTTGAAATTTTGAAACACAAGCATTCACGTTTAGAGTACTCTTGAACTATGAGGATTGACCTAAATAGACAACGTTATATTTGACCTTGAATGTTTGAAAACCTCATTAAATTATCCGCTTCTTTTTGAAATTTTGACACTTGAAAATCCTATAACTACGATTATTTTGGAATGGAGGAGCTAAATTTGAATCTATTTTGTACACGACTACATATGCTATTATGTACAAAATCAGAGCAAAAATTGGTGCCCCCATAATTTAGGTATGGTTTTCAAATGCCATGATATCAAATTCAAATAATTGAATGGACTTCATGTTGAATTCGATTTTTTAAACCACCTTAAGTTGAATTCAAATGTATGCTAGTTCATAGGTAGCTATTTATAATGTTCATTGTGTAACTTTCGTATGTATAATGTGCTTTACACACACAACATGAACTATACTCACGTTTATATTCGATTGCTAAAGCGATGCATTGTCTGGAGTTCAAAATACTAACTATGTGGATCAATTGTGTCGAATAATACCATAGACATGCTCAAATTCGATAGAATCTAGATGTCTGATGGATCAATGACCGCTCCTTACACGAATTGCAAATATCATGATCCCATCCTAATATTTGGATACAATTTATATCTTTAATCAATGTGTACAGCAGTCTTTTACGTGTAGTTTCACTCTTCATCGGTGGTCTCTCACACATGCCCACACACTCTCTCCCGAGGTGTCTTTCTCGCACACATGCTCTAGATATAACCCTCCCTCCCTCTCGTAACCATTTACAACTGTTTTCACTAACCTTTATCACAAGCACTCTTCCTCTCGCAAACATACACACGCACAATCCCCATCGACCCTTTCTATATACATGGACCTGCCTACGTGTCTCATGTACGCACATTATCTTTAGGCCTGTCTCTCACGCATTGTCTCACACCTCTCTTCCTAATCGATGAGTATGATTCTAGCAGAGCATTCTGTAGGATGCCCCTTAAAGTTAGGTTGGATGAATAGTAATATCAGAGATAAAGGGGTTACCTTAGTCCGAGAACCTAGGGTTACAAATCCTAGCCGGCTTTGTCAGTGGACATAGAGTCCTTCACAATTCTGCTATCTTTGTCTTGTACGACTAGTCATCCATGGGTCTTCCTAAATGCGTCACGGGCCGACCAATGTGGCGCAAGACAGAACCGAACGAAGGGCCTCACCTCGACCCACCGGACCTCACGCGGTGACACACCCTCTGCCCCCACGTCTCATTATCTTCTCACACCCACACATACCAACACAAACATCACACACACAAAAATTTCTCCTGGTGCCTCTATTCCTCCCCTTGCATATACACACTCAAGGGAATGGAATCTCTCGTTGTGACGTCATATTCGCTCTCTCTAGACCACTCTCATTTCTCGTGCTATCTCTCCCTCCCCGTCGGCCCTCTATCCATGCCTCTCTCGAATCGTAATACACACACATACCTCTCTAGGCCCCGCCAAATGCATCAACTACACATTCACACATGTTACATCACGTACCCCATTGATCTAAAAAGCCCTCTCTTCACGTTTATTTCGCATACAACATTCCTTTTGAATAAAGTGCAGCCAAAAAATTATTTTAGAGTTTCTACATATATACAACATTACAAAGTTATATGGAGGAGTACGAACGCTAATTTGCATTGCATGGTGCCCACAATGATATTTATTCCGCATTGTGAATTTGTATATTTTTATACTATATACAAAGTTAGTCATAATAAAGAGAAACGAAGAGCATCTCTCTCTCCATCGCATACCCCCCTGTACGCCCCTTTCACGTATGCACACAAAACTATCTCCAGGTCCTCTAAAAGTAAGCCCTTGGAAAATTCACGCATGTTTCATCTTTCTCTCATGATATATGCAATGACGATCATTGTATTTGAAGCGAAAGCACGATACGTACATTGGACTTCAGAACCCACTCATTATGGTCACCATTTACGTTTAGTGGTTATTATACAGTTACGGGCTCACCGTACAACTCTGTATTTGCTCATGACATGACTAGTTGACCAGTTAAACGCTCCACGTGGCACCTCTAGTGTTGCATCACATTATCTCACTACCATCGTGCCCACCTGTCGACTTGTATCTACTCTACATCTACACTCTTATAAAATACATAAAATACACTCTTATAAAAAATAGAGTTGGTGATGATGGTGTGCCTGCCATCCCGCAATATAGGCATCCGATTTATATCTGATGGATAGGAAAGAAACTATGGCAATTTTGCAAAAAGGTACCCACACACCTCTCCATATTTGCAAATAAGGCCTTCCCTCGTTCATCCTTTTCTCTCACAAGATAAACTAGTCATACAAATGCATCTTGATGATACGTGCAACACACGGGCATCTTGCTAGTAAGAATGAAAACAAACGACAAAAAATATTTGGACGGTGGTTCGAAGTCATGACCGCGGGCACATCAGACAAGGTGGCCTTGTATTGGTATGCTGAGCTGTCTTAACACACAGGAGCTGGTGTGGTGATTATACACACACGCGCGCATGCACACAAACTGCATCCACGCAACACTCACACAAACACATGCACCCACGCACGCACGCAACACTCACACGTACACACACAGCCACGCACACACGCAACACTCACACGCACACACGCACACATGCATGCACACACCAGTACACCACACGACCAACACACACTCTCACGCTCAAGTGCTCAACCTACACGTACATGCGCACACATCAGACCCTGACAGACACATACACAACCAGGTGATTCCCGCGCATGGGTTGGAGTCTTGTCGCGCCTATGTAAATTTGTGTTTATCTGACCTTTTCCCTATGCGAACTGACAGGTGGGACCCACAAGGAACATGGTCAATTTAACTAGTCAACATGGCGCCATGCAGACTATTTGGCCGGTCAACAAAGTGCAATCCGATGCTGAATCGTGAGCAAGTGGCCGTATAATCACCGCAAAACGTATATAGTGACCGTAATCAGCTTATTCTGAAGTTCGGTGACCGTATTACGCTTTTCTCTCTGTAGGCCCTCCAAAACTACATCTCTACACGTTCTCGCATGTTACATCTAACAACTATGCAATACAGCACTACTACTACACTCTAACACAATAAATCATATGTGTTTTTAGTTTTACTAGATATCATATTGTTACTTATAATTATTCAGTTTGCATACATTAAAATTGCCTTTGAAATGTATGGCCAGTATCATCTACATGCAGGAAAAAATCCGCCCTTTCCTGTTTAATCGGGTTTGTATCGATGGATCATGCGAAACAACAAAACTATAGTACTATACAAGACAAGTGACAGTTCATCGGGCGTCATTATGTCGTACTCCTCCGTCGTAGAGTGGGCGCTTCGCTTTCATAAATCTTCTAGTCCCTTTCGCCGACATGTGGGACATCAAGCTACCGGGTCCACGTGCCATACCGGAATACAGTGCAGAGTAGCCGGGGTGAAGCACCCAGTCATGGCGCCGGCGTAGTAATGAGCAATGAGGCGTCAAATCACAAAGCTGCACCTTTCCCGCAGTTAAGTTGGAGGGACGAAGTAATAATGCTAAAAAAATAAGTTGGAGGGACGAAGCAACCATCATTTCACTCGTTGCTGAATCCGCTTCTCCCTCATCTTCTTCAACTTAACCACGTGTTGCTTCTGCCGTTGTTCTGCCTCATGTGGGACGTGGATCGGCTTGGTAAAGCACTGACACGTGGGACCGCATGTTAGCAAACCGCCAGTACAATGTCCTCTGAAAATAAGAAACCTCCCCCGCCATCCGCGCGGCAAAATCACCTCCTTTTTACTAATCTTGATTCTATAATTTTTTAGATCAATATAATTGAGATTTGTATAGATAGCACACAGGAGCAAAACCAAGTGGTACGGTTAAGGGCATCCACAATGTGCCAAATGTGAAAATAGCTTTTGCCATCGTGGGTACCATTGTGGACGGTGTTGCCAAAGCCAAAAAGATGGAACCGAAGCTCCCTGATTGATTGATTGAAGGAATAGAAAAATGCAACGTCTCTCCTCTTTCTCCCATGCTTGGACGCATGTAGTACAGTATAGAGCACAAAGTCTACTCCCATGTCCCTTCTATCACAAATCACAAAGCAGTGAGGCGTCAAATCACAAAAACATGGATGAAGCAACCATCATTTCACTCTTCGCTGACTCCGCTTCTCCATCATCTTCTTCGAGAAACCATCTCACCGCACTAGTACTCCTAGTAGTACTAGTCCTTTGGTTCAACGGACTTCCTGGATGAAAATAAGGCGGTTGTCTCGGCTTGCAGGCGGCACTTGCGAACGACTTACTATGGTCTCCCTCAATGGTGTTCTTCGTCGAACGCACTTCACCAAACCACAAAAATAAGATATCGTCGACGTCACCACAATGGGGAAGGAAGTCAAATATAGTTACTACCTCCATTTTTTTGTACACAAGGCCAGTATATCAAAAGTACAATTTGCAAAGGGCCACTAACACTAATCGAGGCAAAATTGATGGGGTTTGCCTCGTACTAGCAACCAAGGACATTAATATCCCCTGCATGCATGCGGAAGTGAGAAGGTTGGTTTGCATGACGCTGCATTAATCAAGCGATGAGGAGTGAGATGGTTAGCTCTTTGGTCTTTGGAGAAAAAAATACGCACTAATTGACACGTGAAACGAGGATTTGTATCGATTAAATCCCGCGAAGGAAAACCCCGCCTTTCTTTTTTAACACTAGTACTCCTAGTACGTACGTACTTATCCTGTTTGGGTCTAGGTCTTGCATTGCCAAACTTCGCCACACATTTTTGCCAAGCTTGCCTAAAGTTTTCAAAATGAGAAGGAGGTACACTTGCGCACGGCTGTCGAGGTCGTACCGCACCCTCACACGATCGCTCTTGCACGCCGCGGTCGCACCGCACCCTAACACAGTCGCTCCTGCACGCTGCAAACTCAACCAAGGGAACACACCCTCACTAACACGTGCTGTCGCATGTGAACAAACCAAACTCAGCCATCCTATCGCTGGCACATAATTTTTGTTCATAGAGTATGTTTATCCAACTGCATGTTGGGGAGTATCCGTACGGCCCGTGCGGTGGTCTGTTGCGGAAGAAGAAGAGGTGAGGAAGAAGGAAAGAAATGTTAGGAGACGTAGGATATTCATCCAACCGCCTGAAATGGTAGACTGACCCAAGTCAGGCGACTTGCATAACAAATATATGTTTTTACACAGCAAAAGATCCATAAAAGCAACAACATAAAGAAAAACTATCACTGCTCGTGAAAAGAGACGGCCTCGTCGTCTTTGGCTGCCGGCGCGAACCAGCCGTAGCTGCCGACGTGTGTCTTCGCACCGTGGTTGTCCTTGGCCTCCAGCTACTCATTCAAGCGGAGCGTGCGGGTGCTCTGCACGGATGAGAACACAGCCCGATTCAAGTCGAGGACGTCCGGTTCCGCCTGCAGGAGGGCCTCGATGGCAGCGGCATCCGCGCGCTCCGCGTCGAGTCGAGCCTCCGCCACCCGGTTCAAGTCCAGGACGTCCGGTTCCGCCTGCAGGAGGGCGTCGATGAGAGCGGCATCCGCGTGCTCTGCGTCGAGTCGAGCCTCCGCCGCCCGGTTCAAGTCCAGGACGTCCGGTTCCGCCTGCAAGAGGGCCTCGATGGCAGCGGCATCCGCGTGCTCCGCCTCAAGTTGAGCCTCCGCCGCCCGGTTCACATCCACGACATCCGATTCCGCCTGCAGGAGAGCCTCGATGGCAGCGGCATGCGCGCGCTCCGCGTCGAGTTGAGCCTCTTCCTCCCGGTCCTCCTTTAGTATCGCCATGTTGAATCGATGGTCCGCCTGCACCATCGGGGACTCGGACGCCGGCACGAAGTCGACGTCCATCGTCTCATACCCATCGGGGGCCTTCTGCGCCGTGACCTCCGCCATGAACATTGGATCGGCTTCCTCCTCCTCGTAGCTTGGCTCCAGAGAACTCGGACATTGCCCCGCCGCAAAGCGAGCTTGGGAACGGAGGTCTGTGGCACCGACCGCCGCCGCGATTTCTGCGGGCGCTCCGGCGTCAGCATCTTGTAGTAAGTGATCTTGCGGCGCACCATGGCTTTCCGGCGAACCAGGGGACGCTTGATGCGGGCTAGGGGATCGAAAGGTGGGGGAATAGGCTGGAGATTAGGTGTGGTTTTAGGGCAGTGGCTGGCGTTGTCCGACCAGCGAAGGTTCTGGTGTGAATAGAGGTTCCGGTGACGACCGATCAATCGGTTTTGACTGTACATCGCTCTTGTTGCATTCGCGTTGCAGCCCGGCACGCTGGACCCTCCACGTCGCTCACCGAATGGAACACGCTTCGTCTTACATTTTCGCTCGCTTGAGGGACCACAGTTGAGAGCAAACCGACGTCCCTCCCCCTCCCCCGCCCGCGTCATTTATTATACTACCACTCCCTCCGTTTTATGCGGAGTAAATAAAAACAAAGGGAGTATACTACGGAGAGGATCCCCTGACGTGGCCGAACCCATTGAGTAACTGACATGCGGGGCCGAGCAAGCATGGGGTCCGCCAGTAAGTGACCGAAAGGTAGGGTAAGGCAGGGATACCTACGTTAGAGGATCCACTTCCACTACTACTCCCTCCTTCCATTTACTATAGAGGGCCTAATGCGTTTTTCGAGGCTAACTTTGACCAAATGTTAGAGTAATAATATATGACATGCAACTTACACAAAGCATACGGTCAAATCCGTATGTGAAAGGAGTTTCCAATGATATAATTTTCACATTATACATCTCATGTACTATTAATCTTGTCAATAGTCAAATGCGGTTTTAAAACGCATTAGAGCTGTTGGGTAACGTAGTAATTTCAAAAAAATTCCTAGGCACACGCAAGATCATGGTGATGCATAGCAACGAGAGGGGAGAGTGTTGTCCATGTACCCTCGTAGACCGAAAGCGGAAGCGTTAGCACAACACGGTTGATGTAGTCGTACGTCTTCACGGCCCGACCGATCAAGCATCGAAAGCACGACACCTCCAAGTTCTTGCACACGTTCAGCTCGATGACGTCCCTCGAACTCCGATCCAGCCGAGTGTCGAGGGAGAGTTCCGTCAGCACGACGGCGTGGTGACGATGATGATGTTCTACCGACGCAGGTCTTCGCCTAAGCACCGCTACAATATTATCGAGGTGGAATATGGTGGAGGGGGGCACCGCACATGGCTAATAGATCTCAAGGATCAATTATTGTTGTGTCTAGAGGTGCCCCCTGCCCCCATATATAAAGGAGCAAGGGGGAGGGGGCGGCCGGCCAGGAGGAGTCCTACTCCACCGGGAGTAGGACTCCCTCCTTTCCTTGTCCAAGTCGGAGAGGGGGAAGGAAGGGAGAGAGGGGAGGAAGGAAAGGGGGGCGCCGCCCCCTCCTTGTCCTATTCAGACTAGAGGGGGAGGGGGCGTGTGGCCTGCCCTGGCCGCCCCTCCTCTTCTCCACTTTGGGCCCATGAGGCCCATTAACCCCCCCCGGGGGTTCCGGTAACCCCCCGGTACTCCGGTATATATCCGATAACCCCCGGAACCATTCCGATGTCCGAATATAGTCGTCCAATATATCAATCTTCATGCCTCGACCATTTTGAGACTCCTTGTCATGTCCGTGATCATATTCGGGACTCCAAACTATCTTCGGTACATCAAAACACATGAACTCATAATATAACTATCATCTAACTTTAAGCGTGCGGACCCTACGGGTTCGAGAACTATGTAGACATGACCGAGACACGTCTCCGGTCAATAACTAATAACGGAACCTGGATGCTCATATTGGCTCCTACATATTATACGAAGATCTTTATAGGTCAAATCGCATACCAACATACATTGTTCCCTTTGTCATCGGTATGTTACTTGCCCGAGATTCGCTCGTCGGTATCTCAATACCTAGTTCAATCTCGTTACCGGCAAGTCTCTTTACTCGTTATGTAATGCATCATTCTGTAACTAACTCATTAGCTACATTGCTTGCAAGGCTTATAGTGATGTGCATTACCGAGAGGGCCCAGAGATACCTCTCCGACAATCAGAGTGACAAAACCTAATCTTGAAATACGCCAACTCAACATGTACCTTTGGAGACACCTGTAGAGCTCCTTTATAATTACCCAGGTACATTGTGACGTTTGGTAGCACACAAAGTGTTCCTCCGGTAAACGGGAGTTGCATAATCTCATAGTTGTAGGAACATGTATAAGTCATGAAGAAAGCAATAGCAACATACTAAACGATCAAGTGCTAAGCTAATAGAATGGGTCAAGTCAATCACATCATTCTCCTAATGATGTGATCCCATTAATCAAATGACAACTCATGTCTATGGTCAGGAAACAGAACCATCTTTTGATCAACAAGCTAGTCAAGTAGAGGCATACTAGTGACACTATGTTTGTCTATGTATTCACACATGTATTATGTTTCCTGTTAATACAATTCTAGCATGAATAATAAACATTTATCATGATACAAGGAAATAAATAATAACTTTATTATTGCCTCTAGGGCATATTTCCTTCAGTCTCCCACTTGCACTAGAGTCAGTAATCTAGATTACACAATAATGATTCTAACACCCATGGAGCCTTCGTGTTGATCATGTTTTGCTCATGGAAGAGGCTTAGTCAACGGGTCTGCAACATTCAGATCCGTATGTATCTTGCAAATCTCTATGTCTCCCACCTGGACTTGGTCCCGTATGGAATTGAAGCGTCTCTTGATGTGCTTGGTCCTCTTGTGAAATCTGGATTCCTTTGCCAAGGCAATTGCACCAGTATTGTCACAGAAGATCTTCATTGGTCCCGATTCACTAGGTATGACACCTAGATCGGATATGAACTCCTTCATCCAGACTCCTTCATTTGCTGCTTCCGAAGCAGCTATGTACTCCGCTTCACATGTAGATCCCGCCACGACGCTTTGTTTAGAACTGCACCAACTGACAGCTCCACCGTTCAATATAAACACGTATCCGGTTTGCGATTTAGAATAAATGCGGATCAGTGTCAAAGCTTGCATCGGCGTAACCATTTACGACTAGCTCTTTGTCACCTACATAAGCGAGAAACATATCCTTAGTCCTTTTCGTATTTCAGGATATTCTTGACCGCTGTCGATGATCTACTCTGGATTACTTTGGTACCTCCTGCTAAACTTATTGCTAAGCATACATCAGGTTTGGTACACAACATTGCATACATGATAGAGCCTATGGCTGAAGCATAGGGAACATCTTTCATTTTCTCTCTATCTTCTGCTGTGGTCGGGCACTGAGTCTGACTCAACTTCACACCTTGTAATACAGGCAAGAACCCTTTCTTTGCTTGATCCATTTTGAACTTTTTCAAGGTATGTGCTTTGTGAAAGTCCAATTAAGCGTCTTGATCTATCTCTATAGATCTTGATGCCTAATATGTAAGCAGCTTCATCGAGGTCTTTCATTGAAAAACTTTTATTCAAGTATCCTTTTATGCTATCCAGAAATTCTATATCATTTCCAATCAATAATATGGCATCTACATATAATATCAGAAATGCTACAGAGCTCCCACTCACTTTCTTGTAAATACAGGCTTCTCCAAAAGTTTGTATAAAACCATATGCTTTGATCACACTATCAAAGTGTGTATTCCAACTCCGAGAGGCTTGCACCAGTCCATAAATGGATCGCTGGAGCCTGCACACTTTGTTAGCACTTTTTGGATCGACAAAACCTTCTGGTTGCATCATATACAACTCTTCTTCCAGAAATCCATTCAGGAATGCAGTTTTGACATCCATTAGCCATATTTCATAATCATAGAATGCGGCAATTGCTAACATGATTCGGACAGACTTAAGCATCGCTACGGGTGAGAAAGTCTCATCGTAGTCAACTCCTTGAACTTGTCGAAAACCTTTTGCAACAAGTCGAGCTTTGTAGACAGTAACATTACCATCATCGCCAGTCTTCTTCTTGAAGATCCATTTATTCTCGATGGCTTGCCGATCATCGGGCAAGTCATCCAAAGTCCATACTTTGTTCTCATACATGGATCCCATCTCAGATTTCATGGCCTCCAGCCATTTTGCGGAATCTGGGCTCATCATCGCTTCCTCATAGTTCGTAGGTTCGCCATGGTCAAGTAGCATGACTTCCAGAATAGGATTACCGTACCACTCTGGTGCGGATCTTACTCTGGTTGACCTACGAGGTTAGGTAGTAACTTGATCTGAAGTTTCATGATCAATATCATTAGCTTCCTCACTGATTGGTGTAGTCATCACAGGAACTGGTTTCTGTGATGAACTATTTTCCAATAAGGGAGCAGGTACAGTTACCTCATCAAGTTCTACTTTCCTCCCACTCACTTCTTTCGAGAGAAACTCCTTCTCTAGAAAGGATCCAAATTTAGCAACAAAAGTCTTGCCTTCAGATCTGTGATAGAAGGTGTACCCAATAGTCTCTTTTGGGTATCCTATGAAGACACATTTCTCCGATTTGGGTTCGAGCTTATCTGGTTGAAGTTCCTTCAGAAACGACAACTTTGGTTTCTTGATAAACCACAGTTCATAAGGCGTCGTCTCAACGGATTTTGATGGTGCCCTATTTAACGTGAATGCGGCCGTCTCTAAAGCATAACCCCAAAACGATAGCGGTAAATCAGTAAGAGACATCATAGATCGCACCATATCTAGTAAAGTACGATCACGACGTTCAGACACACCATTACGTTGTGGTGTTTCGGGTGGCGTGCGTTGCGAAACTATTCCGCATTGTTTCAAATGTAAACCAAACTCGTAACTCAAATATTCTCCTCCACGATCGGATCATAGAAACTTTATTTTCTTATTACGATGATTTTCCACTTCACTCTGAAATTCTTTGAACTTTTCAAATGTTTCAGACTTATGTTTCATTAAGTAGATATACCCATATCTGCTCAAATCATCTGTGAAGGTGAGAAAATAACGATACCTGCCGCGAGCCTCAATGTTCATTGGACCACATACATCAGTATGTATGATTTCCAACAAATCTGTTGCTCGCTCCATAGTTCCGGAGAACGGCGTTTTAGTCATCTTGCCCATGAGGCACGGTTCGCAAGTACCAAGTGATTCATAATCAAGTGATTCCAGAAGTCCATCTGTAGGGGATATAACTATTTGTGTAAGCCGCCCAGGAGGGGCCGGGTTACGCAAATAAGACTCATCAGGAAGAAGCCCAAAGACCAAGCACGAAGATGGCGGTTCAATAAAGGGTCTAAGGCCCACAGTGACTTAAGGCCCATAGTGATAAACCGCCATGATGGCATGACTTGTATCATAAGGTAGATTTAACTAGTCACCGAGCGGACACTGTTTATGAGCCGGCGGGACTCTGTAGACATGAGGCGTCCACACGTGTATATAAGGGGCGACCATTTGGCGGCAAGGGCAAGAAACAACTCCTCGAGAGCCGGGCATAGCGTATCTCGCTCCACAGTTATCGAAACCTCAAGCAATACCAACCCAACTAGACGTAGGCCTTACCTTCACCGTAAGGGGCCGAACTAGTATAACTCTCTCGTGTCCTTTGTCCCGATTAACCCCTTTAAGCTTCCTAGTTGCGATGGCTCCACGACTAAGTCCTTGCACGAGGACATCTGCCGTGACAATTCCACGACACCATCAGTATGGAGTTTCTTCATGCGCTTTACACCAATATGACCCAAACGGCAGTGCCACAAATAAGTTGCACTATCATTATCAACTCTGCATCTTTTGGCTTCAACATTATAAATATGTGTATCACTACTATCGAGATTTAATAAAAATAGACCACTCTTCAAGGGTGCATGACCATAAAAGATATTACTCATATAAATAGAACAACTATTATTCTCTGATTTAAATGAATAACCGTCTTGCATCAAACAAGATCCAGATATAATGTTCATGCTTAACGCTGGCACCAAATAACAATTATTTAGGTCTAAAACTAATCCCGAAGGTAGATGTAGAGGTAGCGTGCCGACCGCGATCACATCGACTTTGTAACCATTTCCCACGCGCATCGTCACCTCGTCCTTAGCCAATCTTCGCAATCCGTAGTCCCTGTTTGAGTTGCAAATATTAGCAATGAACCAGAATCAAATACCAGTGCTCTGCGAGCATTAGTAAGGTACACATCAATAACATGTATATCACACATACCTTTGTTCACCTTGCCATCCTTCTTATCCGCCAAATACTTGTGGCAGTTCCGCTTCCAGTGACCAGTCTGTTTGCAGTAGAAGCACTCAGTCTCAGGCTTAGGTCCAGATTTGGGTTTCTTCTCTTGAGCAGCAATTTGTTTGCCGTTCTTCTTGAAGTTCCCCTTCTTCTTCCCTTTGCCCTTTTTCTTGAAACTGGTGGTCTTATTGACCATCAACACTTGATGATCCTTTTTGATTTCTAGCTCCGCAGCTTTTAGCATTGTGAAGAGCTCGGGAATAGTCTTGTCCATCACTTGCATATTATAGTTCATCATGAAGCTCTTGTAGCTTGGTGGCAGTGATTGAAGAATCCTGTCAACGACACTATCATCAGGAAGATTAACTCCCAGTTAAATCAAGTGATTATTATACCCAGACATTTTGAGTATATGTTCACTGATAAAACTATTCTCTTCCATCTTGCAGCTATAGAACTTATTGGAGACTTCATATCTCTCAATCCGGGCATTTGCTTGAAATATCAACTTCAACTCCTGGAACATCTCATATTCTCCATGGCGTTCAAAACGTCGTTGAAGTCCCGGTCTAAGCCGTAAAGCTTGCTGCTTGAACTATTGAGTAGTCATCGACTTGCTCGCCAGACGTTCTTAACATCGTCGATTGCATCTGCTGCGAGCTGGCACCCAGCGGTGCTTCGAGGATGTAATTCTTACGTGCAGCAATGAGGATAATCCTCAAGTTACGGACCCAGTCCGTGTAATTGCTACCATCATATTTCAACTTAGCTTTCTCAAGGAATGCATTAAAATTCAACGGAACAACAACGCGAGCCATCTATCTACAACAAACATAGACAAGCATAATACTATCAGGTACTAAGTTCAAGATAAATTTAAGTTCAATTAATCATATTGCTTAAGAACTCCCACTTAGATAGACATCCCTCTAATCATCATAACGCCCGGATTCGATCGCCGGTGTCTTCCGGTTATTAAATCGTTGTTGCCATGTCATTTGCTTGCATGTTGCATTTTGCCATGTCATCATCTGCATTTCATCTGCATGTTTTCAAAACTTGCATCCGTTCGGGTTCCGCCGGTTCTCTCCGTTGTCTGTTCTAAGCACAGACACACTCGCACGCGCCCGTCGCACCTCTCAGACCTTGTTTCGTGAGCGGGAGAAAAACGTTCTCAGAATGGGCCGAGATTTGCTGAGTGGCCTTGGTATATCACCGGTAGACCGCCCGTCAAATTTCGTTCCATTTGGAGGTAGTTTGATGCCCCAACGGTTAACCGCGTAGCCCGTAAGCTCTCTCTCTTTGCAGCCCAGCCCTTCTTCACCACAACCCATGAGCCCATCCAAACCCCCTCCATGCTCTCGGTCGTTGGATCGTGATCGTGTGGGTGAAAACCGCACCTCATTTGGACACTCCTACCTCCTCCTATCTATAAATATGTGTTCTCCCCGAAAATCCCGCAGTCCAACCCTAGCCTTCTTCCACCCCGCGCCGCCGGACACGTCCAACTCCGCCGGACGTGTCCACCAGCCACCTCACCCGAACCAATCCCCACTTGAACGTCAACTCCACCGCTGCTCCTGGCCAACCAGGCGCCGCCACCTCACCCCGCCGGCTCCCCTCCACCGTGCCTCTCCACCGCAGGCTCGCGGGGCCCAGAACCGGCCCGCCTGGCCGGATCCCAGCGCCCGCGCCGCCCGTCGCTACCGGCCATCTCGTCTCACCGGCGTGGCCCCACCTCCGCCCGCCGCCCGTGAGCCCGGCGCCCAGCGCCTCGCCCGTGCCCGCCGCCTCCGCCCGCCGGCAACCCGCCCAGAGAGAATTTTGAACCGGGTGGAGCGAAGCCCCGGTTCATGTGATCAGTAAACACGATCACCTCCCCCTCGTTAGGTTGAGGTTCTCCTCTGACGGGTTAGGAGCACGATAAGACATGATCTCTCTCTTGGGCAGATGGCCGGATTTCACAAAGTCAGACAAAGTGCTTTCACAATAAATGGATTTGACCGATTGCTTGGTCACAGGAGCTTTGGGAGCCTTGGGTGCCATTGTATAAATTGAAGCCTATTACAAAATAAGAAGTTCTGGTTCAAATTTAACCCGGAGGAAAACATTGTAAGTCTATTCAAAATGGTGGCTTAAAAAGGGGCCTAATGGCATATGGATAACTATGCAGTGATGTTTAAGCCGCTACAGGTATCAAAGGCAGTTAAATTTTCTTAAGCTGCGGGAAGCAAGCAAAGCTGACAATCAGTGTTGTCTTCTTAAACCGGCTACATGAGCTACCGTGTGAAGCAGATTTAACA
This sequence comes from Aegilops longissima, assembly GCA_021605205.1. Lineage (NCBI taxonomy): Eukaryota > Viridiplantae > Streptophyta > Magnoliopsida > Poales > Poaceae > Aegilops > Aegilops longissima. The sequence continues at coordinate 712,824,197 of CM038679.1, read as the reverse complement.
GATACAGTTTTTTGGCTAAATATGGAACAAACAGGTTTCACAAGTTGCAGCTATTATTTTGGATCAAGCGGCTGTTACGAAAGGAAAAATTTCTAGACCTACAAGCGACAGATGAAGCTCATAGGCTCGAGCAGGGCCTCATGCAATGGAAAGGATCTATGTGTATTTGGAAGCAGGTGTGAAACAGCTACCGCAGAGTCTTATCTTGTCTAAAGATCGAGAAAAAGGCGTCGAGGTGGAATCTATCAAGGGTTCGTGACGGACAGCGGCGAACACCGACGAACTCGAAAATCACTAATGTAGATCTGAGGAACAGGGAGGGAAAAACATACAGATGCAGAGTTGCTGCGGAGATCCGTCGCGTTTTTTTGGTCAAGTCAGGTCGATGCAGCGGCCTGAGTTGGTGAGGACGAGGAGATCTGCGGCGGCGGCGGCGGTGAAGCTCGAGCAGCAGAGAGACAACGAGAGGAGGAAGATGAACGAAGGGGGAGAATGGAAAAGACCTAGGTCGTGCCTATTTATAAGGAAAGGTCGACTGAGGCGGCGCGAGAAACGAGGAGGCCAGACATCATTATCCAGCGGCCCCGACGCCTCGGTTTTCAGAATGGTCAATAAAAGCAAAGATCCGTTGGAGGATACGGTGGAGTAAAATATGAATTTAAGAAAAGATGATGTCACGACGGGTTAACGCGGATCTAGAAGATGACGTCATGGCGGGTTAAAAAACCTTTTTGCACAAGCAGAAGGCTAAAGGTTTATTTCTTAAGGTATTTTAAGATTGACATGAACAGGTTCAAATCAATCTGGGGCCTAATGTTGGGGATATAACTATTTGTGTAAGCCGCCCAGGAGGGGCCGGGTTACGCAAATAAGACTCATCAGGAAGAAGCCCAAAGACCAAGCACGAAGATGGCGGTTCAATAAAGGGTCTAAGGCCCACAGTGACTTAAGGCCCATAGTGATAAACCGCCATGATGGCATGACTTGTATCATAAGGTAGATTTAACTAGTCACCGGGCGGACACTGTTTATGAGCGGCCGAGTTCATGACCGCAGGCGTCCACCCGTGTATATAAGGGGCGACCAGCTGGCGGCTTAGGGCAAGAAACAACTCCTCGAGAGCCGGGCATAGCGTATCTCGCTCCACAGTTATCGAAACATCAAGCAATACCAACCCATCTAGGCGTAGGCCTTACCTTCACCGTAAGGGTCGAACTAGTATAACTCTCTCGTGTCCTTTGTCGATTAACCCCTTTAAGCTTCCTAGTTGCGATGGCTCCACGACTAAGTCCTTGCGAGGACATCTGCCGTGACAATTCCACGACGGTTAGCGCCCACCGTGGGGCCAGCGCACGGTAGATTTGAGTTCTTGAAGGGCAGCTTCGAAGGGCTCAAGGGATATGTAGTTGGCCGGATGACCAAGAGTCGCCGCGGCAAGATCTACATCAACGATGAAGGCTGGGGCCCGACGCGGCTCAATTGAGTCTGGTGCGGGTCCCCTTGGCGGAATCTCGTCTTCATCGGCGGATTGGTGAGCGGGCCTGAGCGGACAACCGCACCGACCTCGTCGAGGCGGCTCAGCGTCACGAGACCGCCCGAGCTCAACCCGTCATGAAGCGTGCCTTCGTGGGCTGTGTCCACGGAGAGGAACTTTCTGAAGGATTTGAAGATGGTGGTGAGACGGCCGTCCTCTGGGATGGTGATTCGTCCGCCGGTTCAACATATTCGTTGTATCAAGCGCAAGATGGCGTGCTTGGGGGCTGTTCCGATGGCTCCAGTATTCCAGACCCCTATGAGCCGCCAAGCAGGGCAGGAGTCTTCATGGCTGGGACACAACCCGGCCAAAACTCTACAGCTGCTGCGGCAATAACATTCGGGTCAAGAGCGGCCGGGGCAGGAGGCCTGTCGCCCGCCGCTCGATCTTGATGGATCTCATGGATAAGCTTACGTACATTAACCGCCACGGTGATTCCTGCAAATCAAGATGAGCATAACGCGGAGGTGGCACATGTGCGTGAAGCGATAGCTCGAGCCAAGGAGGCCTTGGAAGCTGAGGACACGGGTTAGCTCTGAGCGAGCAGCTTTGGATGCACGGGCGCGCAGATTCGGTCGAGGCTTTCCAGCAATATGAGCTTGAGCGCATCTAATGAGGTAATGAGAAGGAGGCACCAGAAAACTCAATCCCGTTTGCCTCCGGTTTATGACCCTCGGAACCTTTTCGCTACACCCGGTGCCGGCCCTAGCAACCCACCCGAAGCAAATCAGTTCACAACAGCCGGAGCGGGAGGATCGGCTCAGCTTCGAGAGATGGCACCTCCTCATGGGAGTATGGCCCCGCCCCACTATGTACCAATACCACCGGGTCACTTTTCCAACCCCATGGAGAACTTAGTCGCAACATCGGTGCGTTTGGCGGCTCTCCCAGTGGACAGTGATGATCCGACAGTGGTGGAGACCCGGAGGATCAGAGAACTTGTTCATACGGCCCTTGCGCAGCAAGAGACTTATTCTTACAGCCGGGACATGATTCATTCAACTCCTCCGCCTTGGTTAGCACCGCCTCGTCAAAACCAGAGTCCGAGTTACAGCAGGCACATGGAGTCAGAAGCTTTGTCAAGCAATGCCCAACGTCGTAACCAGCCCGGTGGCTATAACCCGGTGCAAGACCGAATACGTCAGGAGGACGAGCGGGCGGCTCAGCTAGCGGCTCAATAGGCGGCTCATCAAGATCTCCCAGTATCCGGCGACTTACATTGGAGCGGGGTGGCTACTAGAACCAGCGGTGTTCCTTGTTTGGTGCCGGATCTGCAGGATGTACGTCTACCCAAGGACTTCAAGGGACCTCGAAAGGTGCCAAATTACACGGCCGACTTACAGCCCAGAGCATGGATCGAAAGTTATGAGATGGCCATGGAGCTATTGGAGGTCAGCGACGCAGCAATGGCTAAGTACTTCACCATGATGTTAGACGGAACGGCCCGGTCTTGGTTAAAGGGTTTGCCGCCCAATTCCATCAGTTCATGGGCAGAGCTAAAGGCCCGCTTCATCCAGAACTTCAAAGACACTTGCAAGCAATCCATGTCGATTATGGACTTGACTAATTGTAAGCAGGAGGAGGGTGAATCCACAACTCATTGGAGTGCGCCGGGTCAAGGAAATAATACATTAAATCGATAAGATGGATGCGGCTCTGCAGTCCTCATGTTGGAGAAAATTGCCGCTTTGAGCGGCCGAGGCGAAAATGGGGCGCCTTAAGCGTGATTGCAATGATATGGAGTGCGCTGATGGCGGCTTTAGTCAAATCTGCTGATTACGATAGTACCAAGGATCCTGCGTCGATGAGAAAAAGACAGGGAAGGGAAAGAAGAACAACAATGGAAAGGGTCAACAGCATAACCCGACAAATCAAGGAGGCAACAAGCGTAAGGCGGAGGGTAACCCGGAGTTTGTGGCCAATGCCAATGCACAGGGTAACAATCAGTGACGTAAGGAAAAACCGCCCCTCGATCTAGCGGGTCAGGCCCATCTCTTGAGCAGCTTCTCAATGAGCCTTGCCTGAGACACGACACCGAAACGACCGCCACCCACTTATGGAAAGATTAGCGATCATGAAGGCTTTCAAGAATTCCAACATGTTTGATGGCAATCATGGATCGGGCGGCGGTTCGAGGGCCGGCGGCTTTCATGGCGGGCGGCGGTTCAAGTTCCGACTTCGGGGAAGTCGAGTATGCTATAATCAACAACAGCTGGTCAAGGGGACAACAACAGCAGCGATCGGGTTATCAAAGCCATCCAAAGCAGCTGAATAGTGGGCGATATCATGTGTTCACTACTAGTTTATGCAAGCGTGACCCGAAAGGTTAAGTAAAGGGCCGTGAACTCTGTTGAGCCAGCAGTTCCCCGTTACTTGAGGTGGTCAGAGCAGCCTATTGTATGGAGCAGGGAAGATCACCCGCCCCGGGTTGATAATCCGGGTCAATTAGCCTTGGTGGTGGCGCCTCAGGTCGTTGGATATAAATTTACCAAGGTACTCATGGATGGAGGTAGCAGTATCAACATCCTCTATTACGAGACCTTTCGACGCATGGGTTTGACTGACAAGGATTTAAGGACGTCCAACACCGTTTTCCATGGCGTGGTGCCTGGTAAGTCGGCATACCTGGTCGGTAAGATTGAATTGGAGGTGGCCTTTGGAGATGAATATTATTCCAGGGCTGAGAAATTAACGTTTGAGGTAGTCAAAATCAAGAGCCCATATCATGCTCTGTTTGGGCGGCCGGCTTATGCCAAGTTCATGGCACGACCGTGTTATGTTTATCTGCAGCTCAAGATGTCGGGTCACAAAAGCACCATCACTGTGCATGGGAGTCGAAAGGTAGCCTTGGAATGTGAGGAAGGCGACGCGGCTTATGCTGAGTCTGTTTGTGCAGCAGAAGAGCTAAAGTTTTATCAAAATAATGTTGACCCGACGGATATGACCTCTTTGAAGAAGCCAACTACAGAGCATGACCCGACGTTGAAGTTTAAATCGGCCGCTGAAACAAAGCTTGTTGACTTTACTCCATGCGACTCTTCCAAGCAGTTCAGCATCAGTGCCAACTTGGATCCTAAATAGGAAAGCACGCTCATCGAGTTCATCCGTGAGAACCGGGACATCTTTGCATAGAAACCTTCTGACATGCCGGGTGTCCCGAGAGAAATCGCTGAGCACACTCTTAATATTGATCTGAAGTATAAGCCGGTCAGTCAATTTCTTCGACGGTTCAATGAGGAAAGACGGAAAGCTATTGGAGAAGAGGTCGCCCGGCTCTTAGCGGCTGGATTCATTGTTGAAGTTTTTCACCCGGAGTGGTTGGCTAACCCAGTGCTTGTCCTCAAGAAGAACGGCACCTGGCGGATGTGTGTGGATTACATGGACTTAAATAAGGCTTGTCATTGATCCTTGCCCTCCCGTATTGATCAAATCATCGATGCTACGGCGGGTTGCGGCGATTGAGCTTTTGGATGCTTACTCGCTATCATCGGATCAAAATGGCAGTTAAGGACCAGGAGAAGACGACTTTCATCACTCCGTTTGGAGCCTTCTGCTATGTATCTATGCCATTTGGGCTCAAGAGTGCCCAGGCGACTTATCAGAGATGTGTGCAAAACTGTCTCCACAGTCAAATTGGGCGCAATGTTCACGCTTATGTGGATGACATCATGGTGAAATCAAGGGAGAAGGAAACTTTGATATCTGATTTAAGGGAGACCTTTGATAATCTCCGGGTTTATAAGATGATGCTTAACCCGGCCAAGTGTGTGTTTGGTGTGCGTGCAGGCAAGCTTTTGGGTTTTCTGGTATCAAACAAAGGCATTGAAGCTAACCCGGAGAAGATCAAGGCAATCACCTCTTTGGCTAAACTGGCGTGCATCAATGATGTTCAGCGACTGGCGGGTCGTGTTGCCGCTTTGAGCCGATGCATAAGCCGGTTAGGTGAGAAGGCCCTACCGCTGTATCAGATGATGAAGAAAACGAACACTTTTGTCTGGAGTGATGCTGCTAACGCTGCCTTTGAAGATTTAAAGAGGTAGTTATCTGAGCCACCGGTCCTTGCTGCTCCCATTGATAGAGAGCCATTACTGTTATATGTGGCTGCTAACGCCCGAGCCGTCGGTGTTGCCATCGTGGTGGAGCGCAAGGAGGCTGGCAAGGGGCATCCGGTTCAACGACCGGTTTACTACATCAATGAGGTGCTCATTGATTCTAAGCAAAGGTATCCACATTGGCAGAAACTTGTTTACGGAGTGTTTATGGCAAGCGGAAGTGAAGCAATACTTCAAGGTCATCCTATTCTGTGGTAGCTCGCCCCTTAGGAGACATCATACAGAATAGAGAGGCCACAGGACGAGTCGCCAAGTGGGCCATTGAGCTTGGGCCTCATGGTTTGAAATACATGCCTCGGACTGCTATCAAGTCTCAAGCCTGGTGGATTTTATCAATGATTGGACAGAATTGCGAGCACACGAGGAGAAGCCGGATAACACATATTGGACTATTCACTTTGATGGGTCGAGCGGTTGGAAGGCTCGGGGCTGGAGTTGTTTTAACTTCCCTCGAGGTGACAACTTTTGTTATGTGCTCCGGCTTATGTTTTCTTGTACTAACAATGCAGCTGAGTACGAGGCCTTACTCCATGGTCTCCGGATGGCCAAAGAGATGAATTTGGGCCGGATAAGGTGCTTGGGCGACTCAGATCTCGTAGCTCAACAGGTGTCAGGCACGTGGGACTCCAAGGATCCCCTTATGGCGGCTTATCGTCGTGAAGTTGATGCTGTGGCTGGGCGCTTCAAAGGTTATCAAGTGGAGCACATTGATCGGAGGAAGAATGAGGCGGCTAATGCTTTAAGCCGGATGGGATCTCAGCGTAAGCCGGTGCCGCCTAACACCTTTCTCGATGTTTTGCATAACCCTTACATCAAAGTGCCTCTGAGAGGAAGAACTAGCGATGCAGGACCGGAGAGCACAGCTGGTGGCAGCTCTCCATGCTATCCCGGATTGGACAGTCCCATATTTGGCCTATATGACCCGGGGAGAGTTGCCTGAGAATGAGAGCTTGGCGAGACAAATCATCAGGCGGTCCAAATCTATGACAATTGTTCATGGCGAGTTACATCACCGCAGTGTTACTGGGGCGTTTCAACATTGTGTGTCACGTGCGGAGGGTCAGGAGATACTTCGTGAGATCCATGAAGGAGATTGTGGTCATCATGCCGACTCAAAATCGCTGGTGGCCAAGGCTTTCCGTCATGGTTTCTATTGGCTGACGGCTCATGCTGATGAGGAGGATCTGGTCAGCAAATGTGACGGATGTAAAAAATTCTCACGACGAGCTCATGTGCCAGCTCAAGAGTTGAGGATGATTCCAATTACTTGGCCATTTGCAGTCTGGGGGCTTGACATGGTTGGACCTTTCAAGAGGTCTAAGGATAAAAAGACACACCTCTTGGTGGCGGTGGATAAATCCACAAAGTGGGTGGAGGCCGAGCCAGTCAGTAAGTGTGATGCAGCCACGGCGGTTCAGTTCATGAAAAAGGTGATCTTTCGTTTTGGTTTTCCACACAACATCATAACTGATAATGGTACTAATCTCTCCAAGGGTGCCATGGAAGAGTTCTGTCAACGAGAACATATCCGGCTTGATGTTTCGGCTGTTGCTCACCTTCAATCTAATGGTCAAGCAGAGAGAGCTAATCAAGAGATCTTGAAGGGTATCAAACTCTGGCTCTTGGTCCCCTTACAGCGAACTCCGGGTTGTTGGGTGGAGGAGCTACCCTCTGTACCGTGGAGCATCAACACCGCGCCTAACGGATCTACAGGTTACACACCTTTCTTTATGGTTGACGGTGCAGAGGAAGTCCTGCCAAGTGACATCCGGCACGACTCACCCCGCGTGGCGGCTTACGTTGAGGCTGATAACGAAAAAGCTCGTCAGGATGCACTTGACTTGTTGGATGAGGAACGAGACTTGGCAATAGCCCGCTCGGCCATTTACCAGCAAGACCTGCGCCGCTACCACAACCGCCGGGTTAGAAGCAGAACCTTTCAGGAAGGCGACTTAGTGCTCCGACTCATCCAGGATCAATCTGATATGCACAAGTTATCCCCTCCTTGGGAAGGACGCTTTGTGGTCAGCAAGAATCTGAACAACGGGTCATACTACCTTATCGATGTTCGAGAGCACAAAGACTCACGTAATTCGGAGGAGGAGACCCGTCGGCCGTGGAATATCGCCCATCTTCGGCCTTACTATACTTGAGCCACCGGCTCTCAAGATATATATATATATATATATATATATATATATATATATATATATATATATATATATATATATATATATATATCTTTTTGACAATGTATATATTATATAAAGCAATAAAGCAGGACCTCTTTTCTTTTCACCCTCAAAGGTTTACATATCTTCTTTACCGGTGGTGGAAACAACCAACGAGGCGGATCATATCTGAATCGGCTTTTCCTTTGGTCCGACTTATGATCATATCTGAATCTAGCCATGGTCACATGGGGGCTTCCTGTTCAAACATAGGTCGTATTCGAACCAAAGAGAACATAGCTGTCGATACCCACTTGATCGGCATACTGCCAAACCCACTTGGGGGCTTCTTGATCATATTTGGGTCTGACGTGGATCGTATTTGAATCAGCGTCATTAAACAACTCTTATGGTCACTTGGGGGCTTCCTGTTCAAACATAGGTCGTATTCGAACCAAAGAGAACATAGCTATCGATACCCACTTGATCGGCATCGCCAAAGCCACTTGGGGCTATATGATCGTATCCGAATCTTAGCTTAACCCCTTTGGAACGGTTCACTGATCGTATTCGAATCAGAGGCCTTTTTAGTTTGGTTTATTATTTATCATGCTTTGTAAGTATAAATGTTTGACTATCGTGAGGCCTTCTCGAAAGTACTATGGGGTTCTCGTTCCACCGGTTTAACATTGATCACTTCAGCTGTTAATGGCCAGGTGAACATCCTATGTGCCAACTTTCAGGAGTTAAATTTACTCTCATGATTTGGGTCACATAAGCTGGCAAGACTGCCAAACGGATCACATGTATGCTATTGTGATTATGTTTAACAAATATGGTCATCAACCGGCCCTTATGTGATGTTTGGGTTTACATTCCGGGTTATCAATACTTTATGTAACCCCCGTCGCGATAAGTCACCAAGGGAAGTTTGCTTGTTCTATATGCAGGATAATGCAAGCAAATTTTTAACATCAAGGAAAGATCAACATAAGCTGGAAGTATATAGCGATGGCGGCTTACGAAAGTATTAAGCGCCACAAACATGCGCGAAGGCATGACAGAAATCAAGAAGTTTTTTCTACCCTACTACAAGAATCCCCGAGTCTGAATAATGAAGCATTGTTTTCACAGAGTCATAAATGCCTGGCGCTCACTCCTTAGGTGGGCTTGAAGATTCTGGGTTATCCTTCTCCGCCTCTCCGTCTGCTGCCCTGCCCTGGAAGGTTGACGAGGCCCAGTCAATGCCGCTTAAGGCTTCAAACTCAGCTTCATCATCTATTAAACCGGCTGGGTCAACTTCAGGGGCAAAGGTGTGCTTACGAGTTGGAGGGATTAGGCTAACGTCATCATAGTGAGGTGTTGGAATCCTCCGGTTCTCGCTATCATAGCCCGACTGATACTTGGTAAGATCAATATCATTCCCAATGATGGTAGCCACATGGCGTACGACTCTCACACAGGCGGTAAAGTCTGTTTCATCGAACATAGAGCCGTCTTCCTTCAAGCTGGGATATCCAAGAGCAACGTCTGCCAGGTCTAACTCTGGAAGCAACGCCTTGGCCCGGCTTAAGGCAGCTATAGCCTCGGTTCGGGCAGATGCCTGTCTTAGCTGTTGGATCCGCTGGGGTAACACAGCAAGCCGCTTTAGCACATCTTGCAGGAGATGGGGAATGCCATTTGATAAAGCCACAACGGCTAAAGCACGTTGTGACCCGGTGTACAGTTGCTCCACCAGAGTGTAAACCGATTTCAGCTTGATCAACATGTTCTGCTTGAGGTTTGTGCTCCTGGGGCCTGCGTTCATAAACATAAGGTGAGTCGGAGATGACAAGTAAAATAGTCATCAAGGGAAGGATTGCAATATTCAAGGTTGTATATAGTAACTTACCGAAGATTGCTGAGACCACTTGAGATATCTGGTGCTTTAAGCCGGACAGCTCGGCTGTTGCTTCTGCAAGTGACTTTTCTGCTGTCTCGGCCAGGGTCACAAGTGAGGCCTTCTCATCAACCCAGATTTTCTTCTCCGCATCAAAATTCTTCTTCAACTTCTCTTGAGACGCTGAACTCAAATTTGGAGTTGGCCTTTTGAAGTTCAAGTTCTTAAGCTGCCAGGCGGCTCTTCAGTTCAGCAATCTCCGACTCAAATTGACTTGTGGTGGCCTGCATTGATGCCGGGTTATAGTCAGAATCATGGTAAGATATCATTAAGTCCCAAGCACTTTGCAAGAAAAGGTACTTGACACTTGGGGGCTAATGTATGCTGAAGAAATTTAACGTACAATGCCGGTTCATGGAAATTAAGTCCCAAGCACTTTGCAAGAAAAGATACTTGACACTTGGGGGCTAATGTGTATCATACGTTTAAAGTGTCATATTACAACCGGGTTAAAATATCTTCTTTATAAGCCGGACAATGCAGTGTTAAGCAAATTTCTAAGTCTAGAGCATATTTATTCATAAGCAATAGACTTGGGGGCTGGTACAGTAAGTATGGTTAAGGAAAGTAGCATAAGTTATACCTCAGATTTTTGCTGTATTTGCTTCACCATGTTAATTTCCAGGTCACGGCTGCTATGTACTTGATTGATATAGCCAGAGACTATATCTCCAATGCTCAAATGGGTATAATCTGCAATGTCTAATTTAGCCTTTCGGCGCTCCAAAAGCTCCTCCTTGGCAGAGCACTTGGCAAGGACGGTAGGCTGACTCAGCTCGACAAACTGAGTCTTGGTAATTTCAACTTCCGGATCAATTGTCTTGACCAGGCTAGGAGTTTCCGGTTTATCAGAGTCGCCAAGAGTTTCTTCAGCGGGCGGATCAGAGGATGGTGCTGGAATTTCATAAGCCGGTTCGGGCGTGGTTGATGAGTGGAAGTGTCGAGGCGGACTGTTCGAGTTCCGGCTCGATTACTACGGGTCTTGGGATGGCTTATTCTTTTTGCCCTCTTCTTGGGCTTCACTTCCTGCTTGTGGACAAGGAAGAAAGGATGAGTACAAAAGCATGAGTAAGGTACATCATAAGGTAAACAAAATTACATTACACAGGGGCGGTTTTGAAAGCCGGCATGTTAGATTGCATAGACTCACCGGAGGAAGGAGAGGTATCCTGATAATTGAGTCGGATGAATTGAGAGGTTGTGAATTAAACCTGCCAAAGGATAAACGAGCGTAAATGGAGATAACCTCAGCCCGGCGCTTCACAGTTACGTCGGATAAGCGGGAGGATAGCTCTATATCCTTGCTTGTTACGAGTGCGCCTCGGCTTTCAAATTGCTGTTGCTTCAAAAGAAATTGAGGATCTTGGTAAGCCAAAGGATGTGAAAGTCGTACTTTCCGGGTTACCCTTCGGATTTTTGGCTTTGGCAAAGGCTCTGAGTCGGAGGAGTTTATAGTTACCTCTTCTCAACCGCTTGGCTGTTTCCCGTATCCTCCTAAAAGGGCAGAATGTCAATAAAATAATGATAAAGGAGTTAGGAGAATTAAGGATTACCTCTTCTTCGTCGTCAGAAGTGTCATCCAATTTAAGTAAATTGGAAGCGCTTGGCTTCCTTTTCCTTGAAGTTCCAGTCTTGGCGGCTTTCCTCTCAGTTCTTTTTGCCGCTCTGGCTTGTTTGGCCGCCTCATGGTCGTATTTGACCTTCCAGAAGTTGTCATCAGCCTGTGAAAAACGATGAAGGATTATGTGTAAAATCAAGGTGTAATATAACAAAGAGTATTCATTAAAGTTGATGACTCACTGCAGGGGCAGGGTTCTTCTTGCAGAAGGGAAGTAAGCCAAAGGTGTTACTAGTTACTGTACCCTCTTTCAACAATGTCTGGGTTGTAGCCTCCACCACATCATCTGGTAAGTCGTCGGGACTATGACGCAGTGGGTCATTATTCTCGCCTAAATAGGTGCACATTAAGCCGGGGCGGCGGCATAACGGAATCACCCGCCAAGCGACCCAAACCCGGACCAGGTCAGTGCCATCTAAGCCGTTTCCCAAAAGAGCTTTGATTTTGCTAATGGTGGGAGCATGTGGTAGACGTTCAACAACAGTCAGTTTATCCGCCAGCGGGTGGTTGGATTCAAGGCGCAGGGCGCGGAAGCCGAGCAGAGGGTTTTCTTCAGCCGGAGAAGTGTCCTGGCAGTAAAACCATGTCTAATTCCAATCCTTTGGGTGACTTGGTAGTTCAACATAAGGAAAAAGGAAGTCTCTCCGCCGCTGAATTGAGATATCACCAAGTTCCAGACTGGGCCAGTTGGCACGTTCATTCTGCCGGTTTAAGTAAAACAATTCTCTGAATAAAAGTATGCTGGGTTCTTCTCCAAGGTACACCTCGCAGAAAACTTGGAAGTTGCAAATATTTGACATGGAATTGGGCCTGATGTCTAGAGGTCTGAGATCGAAGAAATGCAAAACATCCCTGAAGAATTTTGAACCGGGTGGAGCGAAGCCCCGGTTCATGTGATCAGTAAACATGATCACCTCCCCCTCCTTGGGTTGAGGTTTCTCCTCTGACGGGTTAGGAGCACGATAAGACAGGATCTCTCTCTTGGGCAGATGGCCGGATTTCACAAAGTCAGACAAAGTGCTTTTTGTAACAGTGGATTCGACCCAGTTGCAGGTCACAGGAGCTTTGGGAGCCTTGGGTGCCATTGTATAAATTGAAGCCTATTACAAAATAAGAAGTTCCGGTTCAAATTTAACAAGGAGGAAAATATTGTAAGTCTATTCAAAATGGCGGCTTAAAAAAGGGGCCTAATGACATATGGGTAACTATGCAGTGATGTTTAAGCCGCTACAGGTATCAAAGGCAGTTAAATTTTCTTAAGCTGCGGGAAGCAAGCAAAGCTGACAATCAGTGTTGTCTTCTTAAACCGGCTACATGAGCTACCGTGTGAAGCAGATTTAACAGATACAATTTTTTGGCTAAATATGGAACAAACAGGTTTCACAAGTTGCAGCTATTATTTTGGATCAAACGACTGTTCTGAAAGGAAAAATTTCTAGACCTACAACTGACACAGATGAAGCTCATAGGCTCGAACGGGGCCTCTGTGCAATGGAAAGGGATCTATGTGTATTTGGAAACGGGTGTGAAACAGCTACATGACGATCTTATCTTGTCTAAAAGATCGAGAAAAAGCGTCGGTGGAATCTATCAAGGGTTCGTGACGGACAGCGACGAACTCGAAAATCACTAATGTAGATCTGAGGAACAGGGAGGGAAAAACTTACAGATGCAGAGTTGCTGCGGAGATCCATCGCTTTTTTTGGTCAAGTCAGGTCGATGCAGCGGCCTGAGTTGGTGAGGACGAGGAGATATGCGGTGGCGGCAGCGGCAGCGAAGCTCGAGCAGCAGAGAGACAGCGAGAGGAGGAAGATGAACGAAGGGGGAGAATTGAAAAGACCTAGGTCGTGCCTATTTATAAGGAAAGGTCGGTGGTAGGCGGCGAAAGCGAGGAGGCGGACATCATTATCCAGCGCCCCGGCCTCGGTTTCAGAATGGTCAATAAAAGCAAAGATCCGTTGGAGGATACGGTGGAGTAAAATATGAATTTAGAAAAGATGACATCTGGCAGGTTAGCGGATCTAGAAGATGCGTCATGGCGGGTTAAAAAACCTTTTGCACAAGCAGAAGGCTAAAGGTTTATTTCTTAAGGTATTTTAAGATTGACATGAACAGGTTCAAATCAATATGGGGCCTAATGTTGGGATATAATTATTTGTGTAAGCCGCCCAGGAGGGGCCGGGTTACACAAATAAGCCTCATCAGGAAGAAGCCCAAAGACCAAGCACGAAGATGGCGGTTCAATAAAGGGTCTAAGGCCCACAGGCGGCTTAAGGCCCATAGTGATAAACCGCCATGATGGCATGACTTGTATCATAAGGTAGATTTAACTAGTCACCGAGCCGGACACTGTTTATGAGCCAGCTGGGACTCTGTAGACCATGAGGCGTCCACCCGTGTATATAAGGGGCGACCGCTGGCGGCTTAGGGCAGAAACAACTCCTCGAGGCGGGCATAGCGTATCTCGCTCCACAGTTATCGAAACCTCAAGCAATACCAACCCAACTAGACGTAGGCCTTACCTTCACCGTAAGGGGCCGAACTAGTATAACTCTCTCGTGTCCTTTGTCCCGATTAACCCCTTTAAGCTTCCTAGTTGCGATGGCTCCACGACTAAGTCCTTGCACGAGGACATCTGCCGTGACAATTCCACGACACCATATGGAGTTTCTTCATGCGCTTTACACCAATATGACCCAAACGGCAGTGCCACAAATAAGTTGCACTATCATTATCAACTCTGCATCTTTTGGCTTCAACATTATGAATATGTGTATCACTACTATTGAGATTTAATAAAAATAGACCACTCTTCAAGGGTGCATGACCATAAAAGATATTACTCATATAAATAGAACAACCATTATTCTCTGATTTAAATGAATAACCATCTCGCATCAAACAAGATCCAGATATAATGTTCATGTTAGCGCGGCACCAAATAACAATTATTTAGGTCTAAAACTAATCCCGAAGGTAGATGTAGAGGTAGCGTGCCGACCGCGATCACATCGACTTTGGAACCATTTCCCAGCGCATCGTCACCTTGTCCTTAGCCAATCTTACGCAATCCGTAGTCCTGTTTGAGTTGCAAATATTAGCAACAGAACCAGAATCAAATACCAGTGCTCTGCGAGCATTAGTAAGGTACACATCAATAACATGTATATCACATATACCTTTGCTCACCTTGCCATCCTTCTTATCCGCCAAATACTTATGGCAGTTTCGCTTCCAGTGACCAGTCTGTTTGCAGTAGAAGCACTCAGTCTCAGGCTTAGGTCCAGATTTGGGTTTCTTCTCTTGAGCAGCAACTTGTTTGCCGTTCTTCTTGAAGTTCCCCTTCTTCTTCCCTTTACCCTTTTTGTCGTGGTTTTGTCACGGTAGATGTCCTCATGAAAGGACTTAGTCGTGGAGCCATCGCTACGGGTTAACTTGAAGGGGTTAAAGCGGACGCAAAGACACAAGAGTTATACTAGTTCGGCCCCTTCGATGAAGGTAAAAGCCTACGTCTAGTTTGTGATGGGATTGATGTGTTATCGATGACTAGGGAGCAAATAAGCCGCCTAGGCCTCGAGTTGTTGTTGTCGTCTTTGAACACGCCCAGTCGTCCCCTTATATACGGGTGGCCCACGGTTGAAGTCCCAATCTCTGGTTCATATTAGTATCCGGGTTGGTCTCTCTCTATTCCTAACTTACAATACAAGTTTACATATCAGGCCGGTTTACGGCTACAGGTTCTAAACCGACCACAGGCCTTGGGCCCTTACTTTCATGCCTCTTGGGCTTTTACACTATTGAACTATAGATGAAGTTAACCCGGCCCAGATAGGCCGGTTTACGCCCAGTAGTAATATCCCCAACATTAGGCCCCAGATTAATTTGAACAGGTTCATGTCAATCCTTGATAAAACCTTCATCTTCAATACCTTCTTGAAATCGTTGAACCGCCATGATGTCACCTTCTCTGGTTGCTGTAAGCCGGCATGACATCCCCATAAAGATAGCATTCACGATATGTTCTTTGTTTAATAGATCCGCAATAATCAAGGCGACAGTTCCGCTTCCTAGGTTTGTGGTTCCTTGATTCCCGCGCCTGACAAAGGTATCTTGCCTTATAAATAGGACCGAAGGGTCATTCCTTTTCTCCCCTCCATCCTTTCTCTTCGTCTTCCTCGCGTCGCCAGCCTCGGAGCTCCGCCGCCGCCGTCGACCTCTGCACCGTCTTGGGCCTCTGCATCAAGCTGAACGCACCAGAGAAACGCAGACTCTTCCGCACCTCCTCAACTCAGGTAGGTCCTCGGTTCCCTTTTGACCTAGATCCGTTCTAGGGTTTCCTGTTCTTGCCATGCTCCATGAACTGTTCCTGCTCATACCAGACTCTTGGATATATCTGTGACACCTTGCACTGATTAGTAGTAGCTTTTAGAATCCGCCTGTAGTCTCGTGCGTGCGTCCATGGATCTCGCACATCATCTCTGCTCATTTGCATCAATACTGCTCTGCTGTCTTCCTTTTTGGATATTTTTCTTCTTTTCTGATCTGGCTTCAGATCCTTCGTTGTAGAGAAATCTTGTGAAACTTGTTTCTGCACACTTAGCCGTTCGCAACTTCAATTGTTTTCAATCTTTAAACCTTAGACCAGGCGGTTTAACTTAACATAGAAAACATTAGATAAACCGGTATACACCATTAGTCCCCTTGTTGAACCGCCAGAACTCCTTAACCGGACCTTTGTTATTTCATAGAACTCCGGTTTAGGCGTATTGTCTCCGATTTAGCATTGTACACGGTTCTCTCTTTGTCCCAACACATTTTTGAACGGATTTATATATTTTTGTAGATGGCCAAACAAGTGTATGAGTGCAAGCTGGGCTCCTTCCGTGTCACGAAACTCAATTAAACAATCTGGTCCCGGTGGCGCTTTAGCCAGTAAAAATAGTATCCATTGGAGGGTTCCTGGCAAAGAATGTCCACCCACACCTCAAGAAGGAGAGGTTGTAGTTTTCGCAGATCACCTAGCCCGGGGTTTCAATCCGCCCGGTTCAAAATTTTATCGAGATGTGCTAGCCAATTTTCAACTCCGTCCACAAGATACATGCCCCAATTCTGTTACCAATATCTGCCACTTCCAAGTGCTCTGTGAGGCATACTTTCAAGAAGAACCCACAGTTGAACTGTTTAGAGACTGCTTCCATCTAAACCGCCGCACAGAATTCACTGACGGGCCTAACACGGAATTGGGTGGTGTGGCGATTCAGAAAAGAAAGGAGGTCACTTATCCTCATGTCAAACTGCACAGCCACCCCAAGGAATGGAATCAAACATGGTTTTACTGCAAAGACACTTCGCCATAGCGAGAATCCCTTGCCGGTTTTCGTCCGGCGACTCAGCAACACACATCCCTTTCATAAAGATTAACTGCGGTGAGAGAAGTAAATATGCTCCTCAACTCTCAAGCTCGAGCCTTCATGGCTAACGGTTTAACGGAATTGATCTCGTATTTGTTGGATATCTTGGAGCATCTGCCCCTCTCCCAGCGCTCTGGTTTAATGTGCGAGTATACTGGTAGTATCGACGACCCCCTCCGACATATTAATATCCAGCTTACCGATGATGAGGTCACCGAGGCGGTTAAGAAGATGTTGAACGAACCGGAAAACCTCTGTGCCCGGACCGGTCTGCTCCCCTTCTGTGCTACCAACAAACCGCCATTTGTAAGACTTCTGATTATTTTTTACTGAATATTTTATTGCTATCCCGATATAACTTTTAACATCAACTGTTGCTTAACCAGGGTGATGATCCATTCTGGAGCAAGAAACGTCCACAAGAGAAACCAGAGAAGCCAGATAAACCGAAAAAACCACTTAGGCAAAAGACCAAAGCTGTCAAGAAGACCACTCATAAGAGGAAAACCACTGCATCTTTTGATCCGGCTGCGGATGATGATGTGGGTAATCCGGACCTTGAGGTAGAACTTGATTCACTTGTCTTACTTTTCACACGCCTAATTAATGATGATGTTTGTCAGGATGATCTTTGAAACCAGATAATGCTGATGTTGTAGAGGTAACTATTCTCTCCTCTGACTCAAATCCTTTGCCTTCACTAAAAAACCGTCAGGCAAACCGGAAAATTAAATTTTCTCATCCCCTTGCTTACTTGGATCCCAAATTTCTTATGAAGACTCAACAACATGAAGCTCGCCGCACAACTCGGCACAGCGGCCAGGTAGTTACCTCCACGGTTTACGAACAGTCCGGTTCGGAACGCGTCGTTCGAGGTCTCTAATTTGCTTGTCGATGCTTATCCTAAAGCAGGCTGGTTTAGTCAACCTCTTAATCCGTCGATTCCGATTATCGGTCACTTCCCTCCTCATCTGGCGAGTCATCACCACTCATTTGCCGCCGCTAAAAGCGGTGCTTGGGTAAGTTATACCTTTCATATTGTTTCTACTGCATCATTGTGTAGTATATGCCGTATTTAACTATTGTTGTGCCTTTTCAGGGCCAAGCCTAGGCCGAGCAAAAAGGCTCGCCTGGATAAAGCGGCCTATGAAGAGACTGCCCCTGAACCGGGCAGCGCCCCAAATCTTGAAGCGGCCATCTGTGAAGACACGCCCAATGATCCGCCACAACAAGATGACGACTTTGTTGCTGAAGAAAGGCCTGTTGATACCGCCCTTCCTGCTGACCAGCCCAGAAGCCCGACCCGGATTGAAAAATCCACCAGTCCAATCCGGCCTGCTGACAAACCGACGGCCCCTAGTCAAACCGGTGACTCCAAGGACGATGACGTCGTAATTACTGGTTTTGGCCATAGCGAACCGGGTAATCCAGTCGCTTTATCCAAACATTCTGCCAAAGAAGAGTTTGCCACTATGAGCAAGGGCAAGTGGGATGTTGATCTGGCAACTTATGCCGCTCTGAACCCCCAAGACCTTCATTCTGGCTACTTGAACCGGATGTATACCAGCCGTGATTATGAAGCTGGCCTGGTGAAGATGATGAAAGAGAAATTTGAGGTAACCTCCAAGTTCTTTTCTCGTCTGAATATTTCAATTTTTGTTAACTCTCCTAGCCCCCAAGGGCCGGTTCAACTTAGCATAGTTAAACCGGGACTTTGATATAAACTCAATGCTTCAGAATCCACTGATGTAGCCCCCAAGGGCCGGTTCAACTTACCATAGCTAAACCGGGACTGTATTTATCGCCGCATCAGAACATGTTCGAGCAAATAGCCATTAGCCCCCAAGTGCCAAGTTGGATACTTGTATTGAGCTTGGGACTTTGTGATTTTATTGATAGATGAAGATCAAATATGCATTAGCCCCCAAGTGCCAAGTGTATAACTGGTTATGCACTGGGGACTTTGAAATGACGATATTTAACCTGCTCCCTTTTTGTTGTAGAGTGAGATACGTCAACAAGCCTCACAAATCCATGACCTTCAAGAAAATCTGAAATCTCAACAAGCAGAAACCTCCAAGGCCAAGGATGAACTGAAAACTGCTTTAACTACTATGGAGCAACTCAAGGAGTGGTTCAAGTCTGGCGGGCCGATCGGGACACTTTGAAAAGGCGCTTTAACAAAAAAGTTGAAAATCTGAGGCTGCCCTTAAACCGGTGGTAGATGAGTGACCAGCGTGAAGCGTAAGTGCACTCCATGACTGCTGCCATCTTGATAAATTTCCTTTGGCTTCTATGATAATCTTGACCTTCTTATGATAAGTCCGGTTTGTGATTTCTCTTGCAATCTTTGTAGGCTGCGCATTGGTCACTTGGGGTCAGATGTTCGGGAGAAATTGAAGGCTGCCTATACCTTAATAGAGCAGCTGTACACTGGAGCACAGCGGATCATCTCCACCGCATCTCATAACAATCCGGCACCTTCCTTAATTCAAGATACTCTTAGGAGGTTGTCCATGCTTCCCGCCTGGATTGAAGAGCTGAAGAAATCTGCTGCTCGAACCGGCGCCATCAACGCCTTAATCCGGGCCAAAGCATGGGTGCCAGATTTCGATCCCGTTGAAGCGGCTCAGGGCTATCCCAGTCTGAAGGAAGACGGCTCAGAGTTCAACGAAGATGATTTGAGAGCGATAAAGCGGGCGGGCGCCCTCCGGCTTGCCAATTAGTGAAGAAGCAAACTTGTCGCATTATCAAGCTCGGATGACGATTAGAACAAGCGAGTGGCTGCACCTATTCCTGAAGCGGAGAACCTGATCCCTCCGATCCGTAAGCATACTTACGCTCCTGATATTGACCCAACTTCCCTGATCCATGAGGAGGCTGTCTTTCAAGCTTTAATGGGAATCGACTGGACCACTGTTGACTTCCAGTAGCTGGGTAGAGATGAAGAAGCTGAAGCGGCGCAGGACGACCCACAACCATCAAACCGGGGCGGCGAGCAAGCATGAACCAGAAGCCGGTTTGAAGAGCTGCTTCATTACATTTCGCCAAAAAACAATGATCTTATTTGGGCACCATATTGCCTTGTAATAGGATAGCCAACACTCTTGCTTTGAATATGCCTTCGTGCATAGGTGCTGAAACTCTTGCTTGAATGATCGAAACTTTCAATCTTATATTGCCTGCAGTCACAAAATCTTAAACCGCCACGGCGGTTTGTGCCGCCAGCTGGCTTGTGACGTTCATATATATATCAGATGAAATATTAAGGTATACAATCGAAATTTATGATACCAAATACCTGCCATCGCTGGGCATAAGATTGGCTTAGCCAATCTTGAAGCAGAGGTTGTATAAATCCTTACCGTCAAAGGAGAAAATAGCTCCTGTTATTTATAATGCCGGTTTACCACGTAAACCGTGCCGGGTCATGATAAGCCCCCTGTTACTCCATAATAGGATGTTAACAGAAAAAACATCAAACCGGTGAAATTATCTCCGGATTAAAAAATTGACTGAATTCCGTCAACTGACAATTTTGAAACCGGTTTAAAAATGTTGTCGGTTTAAGAAACGCAACAAAAATCAAATAATAGTTATGACAAACATGGAAGCAAAGGCAATGATAAACCGTTTGCAAAAATAAGGCTTTACCGAGGCGATCAGATGGTGTTACCATGGTCGGACATGACCAAGCTCCCTATAAGGTGTATCCATGGTTCAAGTCAGCCAGGTCCCCAACTAAAACCGTGGCATTATGCCGATCAAGTGGCGTGGCAATGGTTCGGGTTCGACCAAGCCCCCAAGTGACTCTATGGCCTTAGGCCAATCAAAAGGCATGACTGGTTCAGAATTGACCATGTCCCCAAGTGATCTGGTGGCTTTCGCCTATCAAAAGGTGTTGCATTGGTTCGGACACGACCAAGCCCCCAAGTGATATCACACAGCTTTTGAAAAGCAAACTCAGGGGGTAAACCGGAGGCGCTTTAAGACAGAACAACTCCATGTAACCATGCATGATGTAATGAACAGATACCCGCTTTAGCCGAGGCTCGGTTTATTACTTTATTCATAATATATACCTTTGTCATAATATGTACATAAGTAGAGCCGATGGCTCAGGTATAATAAGGCGAAGATGAGCTATGTTCCACGGCCTGCTGGTCTCCTCCTCGGCGTCGTGAGTCTTTATGCTCTCGAACATCGATCAGATAATGCGACCCGTTGTGCAGATTCTTGCTGACCACGAAAGGTCCCTCCCAAGGTGGGGATAGCTTGTGCATATCAGTCTGGTCTTGGATGAGCCGAAGCACCAAATCTCCTTCTTGAAAAGTTCTGGTTCTGACCCGGCAACTATGATAACGACGAAGATCCTGTTGGTAAATCGCCGAGCGGGCAGCTGCTATGTCACGCTCTTCATCCAGCCGATCCAAAGCGTCCTACCGTGCCGTCTCGTTGTCCGCTTCAACATAAGCTGCCACACGAGGTGAGTCATGATGGATGTCACTGGGGAGAGCCGCCTCCGCTCCATAAACCATAAAGAACGGCGTGTATCCTGTGGATCTGTTAGGCGTAGTGTTGATACTCCATACCACAGACGGTAGCTCCTCTACCCAACAACCCGGTGTCCTCTGCAAAGGGACCATAAGCCGGGGCTTGATGCCTCTCAAGATCTCTTGATTAGCTCTTTCCGCTTGACCATTGGACTGTGGGTGGCTCTCAAGAAAGCGTCAAGCGGATGTGCTCACGTTCACGAGAACTCTTTCATGACAGCTTTGGACAAATTGGTACCATTATACGTGATGATCTTGTGGAAAGCCAAACTGGAAAATCACCTTTTTGATGAACTGAACCGCCGTAGCTGCGTCACACTTGCTAACAGGTTCTGCCTCCACCACTTTGTAAATTTGTCAACCGCCACCAAGAGGTGGGTCTTTTTGTCCTTGGACCTTTTAAAAGGTCCAACCATATCCAACCCCAAGTGTAAGCGGCCAAGTAATTGGAATCATCCTCAATTCTTGGGCGGTACATGAACACGTCTGAAAACTTTTGACAACCATCACATCGTCGACCAGATCTTCCGCATCAGCATGGGCGGTCAACCAATAGAAACCGTGGCGGAACGCTTTAGCCACCAAGGATTTTGAACCGGCGTGATGACCACAGTCTCCTTCGTGGATCTCACGCAATATTTCGCTGCCCTCCTCAGGAGACACACAGCGTTGAAACGCTCCTGACACGCTGCAGTGATGCAATTCACCATTAACAATGGTCAATGTCGTGGAATTGTCACGGCAGATGTCCTCATGAAAGGACTTAGTCGCGGGGCCATCGTACGGGTTAACTTAGAGGGGTTAAAGCGGACGCAAAGACACAAGAGTTTATACTAGTTCGGCCCCTTCGATGAAGGTAAAAGCCTACGTCTAGTTTGTAATGGGATTGATGTGATCTCGATGACTAGGGAGCAAATAGCTTCGCCTAACCCTCGAGTTATTGTTGTCTGTCCCTAAACCGCCGCCGGGTCGTCCCCTTATATACAGGGTTGGCCTTGGCCGGTCTCTGAGTCGAGGCTAGCTCATACAAGTGTCCGGCTCGGTCTCTCCTTTCTCTTGTCTTACAACACAAGTTACATGGTTATGGCGGTTTTACCATTATGGGCCCTAATCCGTCCCTGGGCTCCGGGCCTCTAAGCTCTATGGCGAATCGCCACCTTCTGAGTCTTGGTGGGCTCTAATTATGGCTGAGGGTGAACCGGCCCCTCCAGGGCGGTTTATATTCAGTAGTTACATCCCCAACATTAGGCCCCAGATTGATTTGAACCTGTTCATGTTAATCTTCAACATCTTAGAAAAACTCTGAATATCTTCCTTCATATTTAAGTAAACCGCCATCTGTTTAAACCGCCATGGCGTCATCCTCCGACCCGACAGCGAGCATCTTGGCGTCATCTTCATTAAAAGCCAAAACAATAAGATTCCCTTCATTTAATACTATCCCGAAATCGAGGCGACATCTGCGCCATCTGCCGCTTTCAACTCCTCGATTCTCGCGCTGTCAATTACTTTCATCTCTTTATAAATAGACCGAAGGTCCTTTCTCTTCTTCCCCTTCCGCTTCTTCTTCCTCGCGGCCCCCAGCTCTGAAGCTCCGCCGTCGCCTCGACCTCGAACGCCGCACCAACACTAGGCGCTGCATCAACCTGGTTGTACCGAGAGATTCTCGGTGCTCCTCCACTGTCCTATGCATCTGGTAAGGCTCTTCCTCATACCCTAGATCTGCATCTTAAGGCTCCTGTTCAGTATAAATGCGTTCATAGGTGTTCATCCCTAGTCTCTTCATATCTGCTTTCTGCCATGGCTTCTTAATCCAACCGTAGCCTATATCTTGTGCGGTAGCTGCTCCGCCTTTAGTTTAGCACTTTGCAAATCTTCCTTTTTGTTCAGATCCCCTTGGCAGAACGCACGAACTTCCCTGCTCTTTATAAAGCTTGTATGGATCGCAGAAATTTTTCCTTACCGAATCTTCGGTAGATCCAAATTAATTCCGTTCATGTGTAAAACCTGTTTCTGTCAACACTTAGCAGATTTTCCAGTTCCGTCCCTTCCTCCTAAGGGCGGTTTAATCTTTTTTGATAGCTAATCCGCCATACCCCATTAGTCCTCGGTTAAACGGAAATTGGAACTGAATGCCACCTTGCGGTTTAGCATTGAATAATATGCTGAACGTTAACGATAAACGGTCTTTACTTTTCCTTTCGCAGTTTCTTCTTCCGGAATGGCCAAACAATTCTCTGCCTGCAATTGGGTTCGGTCCAAGATCAACTTTGAGACACAACTCAATGGATATGTCACCACGGCGCTTTAGCCGCCAAAAAGTCCTTTATTGGTGTGTTCGGATTACGAATGCCCTCCACGAACCTCAAGAGGAGAAGTAATTGTATTCATGCAACACTTAGATTGGGGATTCAGCCCGCCCGGATCAAAATTCTTCCGGGATGTCCTCGCAAGTTTCCAACTCCATCCACAAGATATTGGTCCAAACTTTGTGTCCAATATATGCAATTTTCAAGTTTCTGCGAAGTCTACCTTCAAGAAGAACCATCGTGGAGTTATTCCGGATTTCTTTCATTTGAACCGCCGTCTGAGTTTTGGATGGTCTAACATGGAGCTTGGTGGCGTTTCAATCCGAAAAGGAAGGAAGTAGACTTTCCTCACGCAAAACACCATAGCCATCCGAAGATTGGAACCAAACCTGGTTCTATTGCGAATACCGCTCCTAACGGCGAAAACCCTTGCGGGTTACCGCCCTCACCGGCTTAGCAACCATCACCCATTGCCTTTACGCTTGACCGCCCATGAGCGGAAGAATTTTGCGCCCCAAATTATCAAGCTTGGGCTCTAATGGCCAATAAACTTAGCTGGTATTGACCTTGTTCGATGCTGGGTTTCTTGGGGCATCTTGCCATTAAGCCGCCGCCCCAGATTGATGCATGAATACACTGGTAGCATCAAAGACCCTCAATGACGTCACGAGCTACCAATAACCGAGCTTGAAGTTACCGAGACAGTGAAGAGGATGCTCGATGAACCGATCTCCGTATGCAGCCAAACCGGGTTGGCCCCGTTCTGTGTTTCCAACAAACCGCCTGCGGTAAGGCTCCGCTCATCGCTCTACTGATTTTAACGCCTTATTGATATATATTAATCTTTGTTAATTCTCAGGCTAACAGCTCCTTTTGGAAACGAACCAAACCTGCCCGGGTTCCTCGTGTAAAGTCCAAGACCACCAAGAAGGCTGGTAAGAGGAAAACGCGAGTCTTACGAACGCGGAAGATGAAGATTCGAGATCTTGAGGTAAAGCTTGATTTACTTTGTCCTTTTATCATTCATCCTATTGATGATTACAATACCGGGGCGATCTTGAGGCCAGCCATGCCGATCTGTTGAGGTAATCCTTCTTTCTTCCGATTCGATCTTGTACGGTTAAAAGAATTAGCGCTTGAGTCCGGAAAGTGAAAAAATCTCACTCCGTGCTCACTTGAATCCAAATCTTTCTTTGAAGACACAGCAAGCTGAAGAACGCCGTACGACCCGGCACAGCGGTCAACAAATTACGTCGTCCGGTTTACCTGACACCCCAACCCGGAGCGTCGTCCGAGGTGATTTGTTCTCTGAAAAGCGTTATCCTTTGAAAGGTTTCCTCCGATGTCCTCTCAATCCGTCGATCCGAATTCTCGGGCCTCTTCCAACTCATCGGCGGTTCATCAACCACTCAAGCTGCGTCCTCTTAAAGTTGCTCTTTGGGTAAGCATATTACTCTTTCCTTTTGCATTTGTCGGTTTATCATACTCTAATAATGAATGTTGCAGCACCAAGGCTACGCCTAAGTAAGAAGCGAAGACCCTTGACCCTCTTGTGGATGTTGATCCGGAGAAGACTCCAGAGCATCATGGCGAAAATCCCGAAATTGCTAAAAACAGCTCTGCTGGGGTTAATCAAGACGACAATGCTAATCCGCCAGAGGTTGAACTGGATGTCCAAGTGGAAACATCACATCCTGCTTGCTTGAGTCTGCAGACGAACAGGTTTCGATTCTTTGATCCGCCAAGCCCGGGTATGAAAGCACCAAGCCCAGGAAAGAATGTCAATCTGGCCAGCCCGGCCAAAGACGATGATGTCGTAGTGACGGGCACCGCATATACCGCCCCTGGCAATCCGGTCGCTCTATCAAAACACAGCGCCAAGGAAGAGTTTATTGCCATGAGTAAAGAAAGGAAAAACTGATCACAGCCGACATGACAATTTCTCGCCCAAGAACTTCACTCCGGCTTCCTGAACCAGCTCTACACAAGTCGTGATTTCGAAGCCGGTCTGGTGAATCTCATGAAGGAGCGCTATGAGGTAAGGAGTTATGCCTCTCTTGTATCTTTGTTGTGTAGTAGCGCCCAAGGGCCGGTTCAACTTAGCTTAGCTTAAACCGGGACTTAATATCAAACTCAAACGTCTCAAACTTTATTGATGTAGCCCCCAAGGGCCGGTTCAACTTAGCATAGTTAAACCGGGACTGTAAGCTGTATCACCGTAGCAAAACATGTTTGAGCAATTAGCCATTAGCCCCCAAGTGCCAAGTTGAATACCTGTATTGAGCTTGGGACTTCATGATGAACCAACTAACGTGATCCCTTTTTTTCAGAGTGAGATGCGCCAACAAACCGGACAACTCAATGACCTTCATGCCAATCTGAAGACCCAACAAGCAGAAGCCTCCAAGGCCAAGGATGAGTTGAAAACCGCCTTGACCACGATGGAACAGCTCAAGGAGTGGTTTAAATCTGAGCAGGCCAACTGGGACACTGAGAAGGCTGGGTTGCTAAAACGGGCGGAAGATGCTGAAGCCGCTCTTAAACCGGTGACAGAAGAGCTCACCGGACTAAAGCGCCAAATTAATGCCATGACCTCTGCGATCTTTGGTAAGAGATGTTTCACCAAGGTTTTTGATTACTATTCCGTCTTGACATTTCCGCCGGTTTAACCTGAACTTTCTTAAACCGGTATAGGGAAGCGTATTGCTCATCTGGGCTCTGACATGCGGAAGAAGCTCAAGGCCGCGTATACGCTGATTGAGCAGCTGTATACCGGCACCCAGCGAGTCATATGTGCTACGTCGTATGATAACACGGCTCCATCTTTGATCAAAGATACGCTGGACCGGCTATCCATGATCCCGGCACAACTTGAAGAGTTGAAACGATCCGCGGCCCGGGCTGGCACTTTATTAGCTCTAACTCGCGCCAAAACATGGATAGCTGACCTTGATCCGGCTGACATAGCCAAGGGTTTCCCCAGCGCTCAAGAAAATGGCAAAGCTTTTGATAATGATGCCCTCAGACGGATAACAAAGGAGATGCGTCCACTGGTGAGTCAACTGGCAGCAGAAGCCAACCTGACGGTTTACCGCTCTTTCTATGATGCAAACAACAGGCGGGTGGAAGTTGTCATTCCGGAAGTGCAGAACCTTGTTCCCCCAATCCGTAAGCACACTTATGCCCCTGACGTTGATCCGGCTGAGCTTATAAGTGAAGAGGCTGTCTTTCAGGCTTTAACCCGGATTGACTGGTCCACCAATGACTTCCGGCCATTGGGTGGTGAGGAGGAAGAAGAAGAACCGACGCCAGATGACCCATCTTCTTCACATCAACCCGGCAATGAAGCTTAATCCGTCAAGCCGGTTGATGCATCATAAGCTGCTTGTCATGACGCCATTCCCAATTTTGGGCCTCTGAATGCCTTGTAATATAATAGCCATCACCATTGTTTTGAATATGCCTTTGTGCCTTCAATCTGCAACCTTCGCGCCTAAGTGCTGATAATTTTGATTAAATAATCGAAACCTTCAATCCATATTGCCTGCAGTCACAAATTCTTAAACTGCCACGGCGGCTTGTGTCGCCAGCCGGCTTGTGACGTTTAAATTTATATGCAATGAAATATTGAGGTATATGATCAAAATTTTGTGATATAAAATACCTGCCAGCGTCGGGCATGAAGTTGGCTTAGCCAACCTTGAAATGGCGGTTGTATAACCATTACCGTCAAAGGAGAAAACAGCTCCTGTGTTTATAATGCCGGTTTACCATGTAAACCATGCTGGGTCATGTTAAGCCCCCTGTTACTCCATAACGGGATGTTAACAGAAAAAGTCAAACCGGAAAAGTTATCTACGGATTAAAAATAGACCGAATTCCGTCAATTGACTGGTTGAACCGGTTTTAAAAATGTTATCGGTTTAAAAACGTAACAAAAAATCAAATAACAGTTATGAAAAAATATGGAAGCAAAGGCAATGATAAAACCATTTGCAAAACGAGGCTTTACTGAGCCGATCAGATGGTGTTACCAAGGTCGGACACGACCAAACTCCCAATAAGGTGTAGCTATGGCTCGAGTCAGCCAGGTCCCCAACTGAAACCGTGGCATTATGCCGATCAAGTGGCGTGGCAATGGTTCGGGTTCGACCAAGCCCCCAAGTGACTCTATGGCCTTAGGCCGATCAAGAGGCGTGGTGGTTCAAACTTGACCATGTCCCCAAGTGATCTGGTGGCTTTCGCCTATCAAAAGGTGTTGCATTGGTTCGGACACGACCAAAGCCCCCGAGTGATATCATAAAGCTTTTTTGAAAAGCAAGCTCAAGAGGTAAACCGGAGGCCGTTTTAAGACAACAACTCCATGTAACCACACAAGATGTAACAGAACGGATACCCCGCTTTAACCGAGGCTCCGGTTTATTGCTTTATTCATAATATATACATTGTTATGATATGTACATAAGTAGAGCCGACGACTCAGGTATAATAAGGCCGAAGATGAGCTATATTCCACGGCCTGTTGGTCTCCTCTTCTGACGTGCGTGAGTCTTTACGCTCTCGAACATCGATCAGATAATATGACCCGTTGTGCAGATTCTTGCTGACCACAAAAGGTCCCTCCCAAGGTGGGGATAGCTTGTGCATATTAAATGCGGTCTTGAATGAGCCGAAGCACCAAATCTCCTTCTTGAAAGGTTCTGGTTCTGACCCGGCGACTATGATACCGACGAAGATCCTGCTGGTAAATCACCGAGCGAGCAGCTGCCATATCTCGTTCTTCATCCAGCCGATCTAAAGCGTCCTGCCGTGCCGTCTCGTTATCTGCCTCAACATAGGCTGCCACACGAGGTGAGTCATGACAGATATCGCTGGGGAGGACCGCCTCCGCTCCATAGACCATAAAGAACGGCGTGTATCCAGTGGATCTGTTAGGCGTAGTATTTATACTCCATAACACAGACGGTAGCTCTTCTACCCAACAACCCAGCGTCCGCTGCAAAGGGACCATAAGCCGGGGCTTGATACCTCTCAGGATCTCTTGATTAGCTCGTTCTGCTTGACCATTGGACTGTGGGTGAGCCACTGAAGAAACATCAAGCCGGATGTGTTCACGTTCACAAAACTCCTTCATGGCCCCTTTGGATAAATTGGTACCATTATCTGTAATGATACCGTGTGGGAAACCAAACCGGAAGATCACCCTTTTGATGAACTGAACCGCCGTGGCAGCACCACACTTGCTAACCGGCTCTGCCTCGACCCACTTTGTAAATTTGTCAACTGCCACCAACAAGTGTGTCTTCTTGTCCTTGGACCTTTTAAAAGGTCCAACCATGTCCAACCCCAAGTGCATAAGCGACCAAGTAATTGGAATCATCCTCAATTCTTGGGCGGTATATGAAACACGTCTAGAAAACTTCGGCAACCATCACATCGTCGACCAGATCTTCCGCATCGGCATGGGCAGTCAACCAATAAAAACCATGGCGGGCATTAGCCACCAAGGATTTTGAACCGGCGTGGTGACCACAGTCTCCCGTGGATCTCACGCAATATTTCACAGCCTTCCTCGGGGACACACATCGTTGAAACGCCCACGACACCTGCAATGATGCAACTCGCCATTAACAATGGTCATAGACTTAGGCGCCGAACTATCTGTTGGGCCAGCGTCTCATCTTACGGTAACTTCGCCCGGCTCATGTCGCCAAATAAGGGCGTCAATCCGGAATGACATGCAGGGCAGCCACCAAGCGAGCTTCGGATCAGGAATAGCCAAATCTGCTTCATCGGGGAGCTTGACTGACGGGTTGTGCAGTACATCAAGGAAGACATTGGGCGGGACCGGTTTGCGTTGAGAGCCCAACCGGCTCAAAGCGTCCGCCGCTTCGTTCTTCCGACGATCCACATGGTCCACCTGATAGCCTTTAAAATGACCTGCAACAACATCCACCTCCCGACGATATGCAGCCATGAGTGGGTCTTTGGAATCCCAAGTGCCAGACACCTGTTGGGCCACCAAGTCCGAGTCACCGAAGCACTTAACCCGGCTTAGATTCATCTCCTTAGCCATCCGAAGACCATGGAGCAAGGCTTCATACTCAGCTGCATTGTTAGTACAAGGGAACATTAAGCGGAGGACGTAACAAAACTTGTCACCTCGTGGGGAAGTTAACACAACTCCAGCCCCCGAGCCTTCCAACTGCCTGGACCCGTCAAAGTGGATGGTCCAATAGGTATGATCCGGCTTTTCTTCAGGCGCTTATAACTCCGTCCAATCATTAATGAAATCCACAAGTGCCTAGGATTTTATTGCCGTCCGAGGCACATACTTTAAACCGTGCGGCCCAAGCTCTATAGCCCACTTAGCAATCCGACGATCGCCTCCGGTTACGTATGATATCACCTAAGGGAGCTGAACTGACCACCGTGATGGGATGCCCTTGAAAATCTGCTTCAGCTTCGGCCTGCCATAAAACTCCATACACCAGCTTACGCCAATGCGGATATCTCTGCTTGGACTCAATAAGCACCTCGCTGATATAATAAACGGACGTTGAACGGATGCTCCTTCCTGCCTCCTTCCACTCTACCACAATGGCCATGCTAACTGCCCTGGCATTAGCGACAACATATAGCGACGGCTCCTTGTCAATGGGGCGGCGAGTCTGGCGGGTTGGCCAATTGCGCTTTAAGTCCTCAATGCTTCATCGGTGGCGGACTCTAGACAAACGATCTGTCTTCTTGACATCGGTACAAAGGAATGGCCTTCTCTCGAGGCGGTGATAAACCGGCTCGGTAGCGGCAATCCGACCCGTAAGCGCTGGACATCATTAATACACTTGGCTTAGCCAGGAGGTGATAGCTGTAATCTTCTCCAGATTAGCTTCAATTCCCTGTTGGACACAAAAACCCAATAACTTGCCTCCGGAACACGAAAACACATTTGGCGGGTTAAGCATCATCTTGTACACCCGCAAGTTGTCAAAGGTTTCTTTCAAATCATCAATCAGCGTTTCCTTCTTCCTTGATTTAACCACAATATCATCCACATAAGCATGCACATTACGGCCGATCTGTTCATGCAAGCAATTCTGCACACAACGCTGATAACTTGCTTGGGCGTTTTTGAGCCCAAAAGGCATAGACACATAGCAGAAGGCTCCAAAAGGAGTGATAAATGCTGTCTTCTCCTGGTCCTTAACCGCCATTTTGATCTGATGATATCCTGAATATGCATCCAAAAAGCTCAAACGCTCACAACCCGCCATAGCATCAATAATCTGGTCAATGCGGGGGAGGGCAAAAGGATCTGCTGGACAAGCTTTGTTAAGATCTGTGTAATCCACACACATGCGCCAAGTGCCGTTTTTCTTAAGGACCAGCACCGGATTAGCAAGCCACTCTGGATGGAAAACTTCAACGATAAAGCCTGCTGCTAAGAGCCTGGCAACCTCCTCTCCAATGGCCTTCCGCCTTTCCTCGTTAAACCGGCGAAGAAACTGCTTTACCGGTTTGTACTTGGGATCAACATTGAGAGTGTGCTCAGCGAGTTCCTCGGTACACCCGGCATGTCGAAAGGCTTCCATGCAAAAATGTCGATTCTCACGGATGAACTTCGATGGCGCTTTCCTATTTGGGATCCAAATTGGCGATGATGAACTGCTTGGGCCGAATCACGGTACAAAGTCAACAAGTTTAGTCTCAGCCGCCGATTTAAACTTCAGGGCCGGATCATGCTCCGTAGTTGGTTTCTTCAACGGGGTCATATCCGCCGGATCAACCTTATCTTTATAATACTTCAGCTCTTCGGTAGCACAAACCGACTCTGCGTAAGCCGCATCACCTTCTTCACACTCTAAAGCGATCTTGCGGCTCCCATGAACCGTTATCGTCCCCTTGTGACCCAGCATCTTGAGCTGCAAATAGATATAACAAGGTCGTGCCATGAACTTGGCATAAGTCGGCCGCCCAAACAGGGCGTGATAGGGACTTTGAATTTTCACTACTTCAAACGTCAATGTTTCTGATCTGGAGTCATGTTCATTCCCAAAGGCCACCTCTAGAGCTATTTTGCCAACCGGATATGCTGACTTGCCAGGCACCACACCATGAAACACTGTATTGGACAGTTTGAGATGTTTATCTGCTAACCCCATACGACGGAATGTCTCATAATACAGGATGTTGATGCTGCTCCCCGTCCATAAGTACCTTGGTGAACTTGTATCCTCCCACAGAGCGCCACCACTAGGGCTAGCTGACCGGATTGTCAACCGGGAGGATGATCCTCTCTACTCCACATGATAGGCTGCTCGACCAGCGTAGGTAATGAGGCACGGCCGGTTCAACAACATTGACTGCCCGCTTCTGAAGTTTCCGATCTCGCTTGTCCAAGCTAGTGGTGAAGACGTGATACTGTCCACCATTTAGCTGTTTTGGGTTGCTCTGATAACCCGACTGCTGCTGCTGCTGATTATAACCACCTTGATTATTCTGATTGTTCTGATTGTCATGTCCGCCCGGATTACCATTAAACCCTGGACCGAAATTTCCTCCACCATAACCCGAGCCGGACCCTGAACCGCCGCTGGAGCCTTGATCATACCGGAAAGCATTAGAACTTTTGAACTCCTGCATAATGTAACAATCCTTCCAGAGGTGGTTTGCTGGAGCCTCCATCGTCCCATGCTTCGGACAGGGTTGATTCAACAGATAGTTCAATCGGTCCGAATTGTGATTAGGCGCACCACCTCGGTTCGGCTGTTTACCCTTGCGCCGTCGGCCCTTGTCCTGCCCGTTGGTGTTAGCTACGAAGCCCATGTTACCATTCGCCTTACGCTTGTTTCCTCCATTACCTGCCGTGTGATGCTGCTGGCCTCTGGAGTTGCTGTTCTGTTTTCCCTTCCCTATTTCATCATCCTCCTCGGACTCGGGATCCTTGGTACTATCAGAATCAGCATACTTCACTAAAACACCCATGAGAGTGCCCATGTCATTGCAAAACCGCTTCATGTGACCCAGCTTCAACTTTAAAGGCTTAAACCGGCAGTTACCCTCTAGGGTTAAGATCGCAGAATCAGCGTTGATCCGGTCTGAAGAATGCAAGACTTCCGAAACACGGCGTACCCAATGGGTTGTGGATTCCCCCTCAGCCTGGACACAAGCCGCCAAGTCCACCACAGACATGGGCTGCTTACAGGTATCTTTGAAATTCTGAATGAACCGGGTCCGCAACTGGGCCCACGAACTGATGGAATTGGGTGGCAAGTTCTTCAACCAAGTATGGACTGTGCCTTCCAGCATCATGGTGAAATACTTTGCACACGCAGCTTCATCCACATCCAGCATCTCCATGGCCATCTCATAACTCTCTACCCATGCTTCTAGAGCCAGATCGGCGGTGTAATTTGGCACCTTGCGTGGCCCCTTGAAATCGTTGGGCAAGCGTACATTGCGTAAAGCGGGGACGAGGCAAGGTACCCCCAAAGAGCTAGATGTAACTCCAGGCTCGAAGATAGTCGGACGAACCGGCGCAAGCTGACAATCCCGATGGTGTGCTGCTAACTCGGCCTCCCTACGTGCCCTGGCCCGGTCCACCACCTCCTGAGCGTTTTCGAAACCTCCCGCCGGGTTGTTGCTGCGAGGTGCACCGTGCTGCGCATTACTTGACACGGCCGGTTCATCTGCGCGCCTGCTATATCTCCGGCTCGGGCGGGGGGTGGAGTGGATCCGATCGCGGCTGTATGATACGCTTCCTGTTGGACCAGAGCCGTTCTAAGGAGCTCTTTGACCCGGCGTGTCTCTATCGCCTGTGGTGAATCGCCTTCGATTGGAATCGCCTCCAACCGTGCCGCAGCCGCAACAAGGTTATCCATCGGGTTGGAGTAGTGACCTGGAGGTGTTTGCATAGCCTGAGGCGCGCCGGCATGATGGCGAGGTAGATCTATCACACAGGGCTGAACTGGCGCGCCCGTCCCAGGTGCTTCCGCCCGGTTCACCGCCGGCGGATTACTGGTCCCTGCTCCTGGGGTGTTGAAGAGGTCTCTTCCCTCGAAAACCGAGGGCAAACGGGATCTGTGTTTCCTCTTCATGACTTCATGCGACGCGTTCGATCCGGCATGAGCCTATAAGCTGCGCATCCAGCGCCCGCTCGCCACCATCCTGGCGTCTGCGGCTGCGGATCCGCTTTAGCTTTGAGTGATTTGCTCCTTCACCTTTGCAATCTCGCATTATGCAGGTCTTGATCTACGGGTTAGCCTCGCCATGAGCACAGCCAGCGCATCAAATAGTTACGATAAGACTTGAGCGGCGGGCGACGGGCCTCTCTGCCCGGCTGCCATCGTCATTGTTGAACCGGCGACCATTATCGCAGCGATCGAAGAGTGGCGTCGCTTGTGTACCAGCCATGAATATTCCAACCAGGTTAGGCGGATCAAAGGGTCCGAATCATCACCGTCGGAACAGCCCCAATCTGGCCATCTTGCGGCCGATCAGAGACTCGGTTTCTCCGATCGGCGACTCGTCATCCGAGTAGACAACGGTTTAGCCACGGATGCTGATCCGTCCTCATAGTTTCCTCCATGGATGACTCCCAGCTGCAGCTTGACGGCCGGTTTAGCCAGGCAGGTTTAAGCCCGCTGAGCCGTCTCGATGAGTCGGTCAGACGTCCGGCTCGAGCCCTGGCTCACCGATCTTGCCGATGAACACGTGTATGCCACCAAAGGGACCCGGTACCGTACTCAATCGAGCCGGCCTCGGGCCCCAGCCTGCATCGTCGATGTAGATCTTGCCGCGGACGACTCTTGGTCATCCGGCCCACAGCATAGCCTTCGAGTCCTTCGAACTTGCCCTCTAAGATCATCAAACCATCGTGCGATAGCCCCACGGTGGGCGCCAACTGTCGTGGAATTGTCAAGGCAGATGTCCTCATGAAAGGACTTAGTCGCGGGGCCATCGTACGGGTTAACTTAGAGGGGTTAAAGCGGACGCAAAGACACAAGAATTTATACTAGTTCGGCCCCTTCGATGAAGGTAAAAGCCTACGTCTAGTTTGTAATGGGATTGATGTGATCTCGATGACTAGGGAGCAAATAGCTTCGCCTAACCCTCGAGTTGTTGTTGTCTGTCCCTAAACCACCGCCGGTTCGTCCCCTTATATACACGGGTTGATGCCCGGCCGGTCTACAGAGTCCCGAGGCCGGCTCATACAAGTGTCCGGCTCGGTCTCTCCTTTCTATTGTCTTACAACACAATTTACATGGTTATGGCGGTTTTACCATTATGGGCCCTAATCCGTCCCTGGGCTCCGGGCCTCTAAGCTCTATGGCGAATCGCCACCTTCTGAGTCTTCGTGGGCTCCAATTATGGCTGAGGGTGAATCCCCAACAGTCATGGACTTGGATCGCCGGACTATCTGCCGGGCCAACGTCTCATCTTCTGGTAACTCGCCCCGGTTCATGTACGCAAGATAAGGAAGCGTCCAATCCGGAGTGACGTGAAGGGCTGCCACCAACTAAGCCTCCGGATCAGGAATAGCCAAATCCGCTTCACCAGGGAGCTTGACTGACGGGTTGTGCAGCACGTCCAGAAAAAACATTGGGCGGGACCGGTTTGCGTTGAGAACCCAACCGGCTTAAAGCGTCTGCCGCTTCATTCTTCCGATGATCCACATGGTCCACCTGATAGCCCTTGAAGTGACCTGCGACAATATCCACCTCACGTCGATATGCAGCCATGAGCGGGTCCTTTGAATCCCAAGTGCCAGACACCTGCTGAGCCACTAGGTCCGGGTCACCGAAGCACTTAACCCGGCTTAGATTCATCTCCTTAGCCATCCGGAGACCATGGAGCAAGGCTTCATACTCAGCTGCATTGTTAGTACAAGGGAACATTAAGTGGAGAACGTAACAGAACTTGTCACCTCGTGGGGAAGTTAACACGACTCCAGCCCCCGAGCCCTCCAATTGCTGGATCCGTCAAAATGGATGGTCCAATATGTGTGATCCGGCTTTTCTTCAGGTGCTTGCAACTCGGTCCAATCATTAATGAAATCCACAAGTGCTTGAGACTTCACCGCCGTCCGAGGCACGTACTTCAAACTGTGCGGCCCAAGCTCTATAGCCCACTTGGCAATCCGCCGATCGCTTCCGGTTACATATGATATCACCTAAGGGAGCTGAATCCGACCACCGTGATGGGGTGCCCTTGGAAATCTGCTTCAGCTTCCGGCGCCATAAAACTCCATACACCAGCTTCTGCCAATGCGGATACCTTTGCTTAGATTCAATAAGTACCTCGCTGATATAATAAGCCGGACGCTGAACCGGATGCTCCTTCCCTGCCTCCTTCCGCTCCACCACAATGGCCACACTGACCGCCCTGGCATTAGCAGCAACATATAGCAGAAGCGGCTCCTTGTCAATGGGAGCGGCGAGCACAGGCGGGTTGGCCAATTGCCGCTTTAAGTCCTCCAACGCTTCATCGGCGGCTGGACTCCAAATAAACTGATCTGTCTTTTTCAGCATCTGGTACAAAGGGATGGCCTTCTCTCCGAGGCGGCTGATAAACCGGCTCAGCGCGGCAATCCGGCCTGCCAAACGCTGGACATCATTAATACACTTCAGCTTAGCCAGGGAGGTGATAGCCGTAATCTTCTCCGGATTAGCTTCAATTCCCCTGTTGGACACGAGAAAACCCAATAACTTGCCTGCAAGAACACCAAAAACACATTTGGCTGGGTTGAGCATCATCTTGTAAACCCGCAGGTCGTCAAAGGTTTCCTTCAAATCGTCAATCAGTGTTTCCTTCTTCCTTGACTTGACCACAATATCATCCACATAGGCGTGCACATTACGGCCGATCTGTTTATGCAAGCAATTCTGTACATAGCGCTGATAAGTTGCTTGGGCGCTCTTGAGCCCAAAAGGCATAGACACATAGCAGAAGGCTCCAAAGGGAGTGATAAACACCGTCTTCTCCTGGTCCTTAACTGCCATCTTGATCTGATGATACCCAGAATACGCATCCAAAAAGCTCAAACGCTCACAACCCGCAGTGGCATCAATAATCTGATCAATGCGGGGGAGGGCAAAAGGATCGGCTGGGCAAGCCTTGTTAAGATCTGTGTAATCTACACACATGCGCCAAGTGCCGTTTTTCTTAAGAACCAGCACCGGATTAGCAAGCCACTCTGGATGGAAAACTTCAACGATAAAACCAGCCGCCCAGAGCTTGGCCACCTCCTCTCCAATGGCCTTCGCCTTTCTTCGTTAAACCGGCGGAGAAACTGCTTCACGGTTTGTACTTGGGATCAACATTAAGAGTGTGCTCAGCGAGCTCCTCGGTACACACGGCATGTCGAAGGCTTCCATGCAAAATGTCCCGATTCTCACGGATGAACTTCGATGGCGCTTTCCTATTTCGGATCAAGTTGGCGCGATGCTGAACTGCTTGGACGAATCGCCGAACGAAATCAACAAGCTTAGTCTCAGCTGCCGATTTGAATTTCAGGGCGGATCATGCTCAGAGTTGGCTTCTTCAGCGGAGTCATGTCCGCCGGATCAACATTGTCCTTATAATACTTCAGCTCCTCGATGGCACAAACCGACTGCGTAAGCGCATCACCTTCCTCACATTCCAAAGCGATCTTCCGGCTCCCATGAACCGTTATTGTCCCCTTGTGACCCGGCATCTTGAGCTGCAAATATATATAACAAGGCCGTGCCATGAACTTGGCATAAGCCGGCCGCCCAAACAGGGCATGATATGGACTTTGGATTTTCACCACTTCAAACGTCAATGTTTCCGATCTGGAGTCATAATCATCTCCAAAGGCCACTTCCAGAGCTAATTTACCAACCGGATATGCTGACTTTCCAGGCACCACACCATGGAACACTGTATTGGACGGTTTGAGATGTTTATCTGCTAACCCCATACGACGGAAGGTCACATAGTACAGGATGTTGATGCTGCTCCCTCCATCCATAAGCACCTTGGTGAACTTATAACCTCCCACCTGAGGTGCCACCACCAGGGCTAGCTGACCCGGATTGTCAACCCGGGGAGGATGATCCTCTCTACTCCATACAATGGGCTGCTCTGACCAGCGTAGGTAGTGAGG
This sequence comes from Aegilops longissima, assembly GCA_021605205.1. Taxonomy (NCBI): domain Eukaryota; kingdom Viridiplantae; phylum Streptophyta; class Magnoliopsida; order Poales; family Poaceae; genus Aegilops; species Aegilops longissima. The sequence goes on along the minus strand of CM038679.1, from coordinate 712,786,422 downwards.
CACGGCCGGTTCAACAGCGTTGACTGCCCGCTTCTGAAGCTTCCGGTCTCGCTTGTCTAAGCTAGTGGTGAAGACGTGGTACTGCCCACTATTCAACTGCTTTGGGTTGCTGTGATAACCCGACTGCTGCTGCTGTTGATTGTAACCACCTTGGTTATTCTGATTGTTCTGATTGTTATGTCCGCCCAGATTACCATTAAATCCTGAACCGGAATTTCCTCCACCGTAACCCGACCCGGATCCTGAACCGCCGCCGGAGCCTTGATCATACCGGAAAGCATTAGAACTTTTGAACTCCTGCATAATGCAACAATCCTTCCAGAGGTGATTTGCTGGTGCCTCCTTCGTCCCATGCTTCGGACAGGGTTGATTCAACAGATAGTTCAAGCGGTCCGGATTGGGATTAGGCGCTCCACCTCGATTTGGCTGTTTACCCTTGCGCCGCTGACCCTTGTCCTGCGCGTTGGTGTTAACTCTGAAGTCCATGTTGCCATTAAACTTTCGCTTGCCTCCACCATTACCCGCCGAGTGATGTTGCTGGCCTTTGGAGTTGCTGTTCTTCTTTCCCTTCCCTGTCTCGTCATCATCAGACTCGGGATCCTTGGTACTATCAGAATCAGCATACTTCACTAAAGTGCCCATGAGAGTGCCCATGTCATTACAAAACCGCTTCATACGCCCCAACTTCAACTTCAAAGGCTTAAACCGGCAATTGCCCTCCAGGGTCAAGATCGCAGAGTCAGCGTTGATCCGGTCTGACGAGTGCAAGATCTCCAAAACGCGGCGTACCCAATGGGTTGTTGACTCCCCTTCCCCCTAGACACAAGCCGCCAAGTCCACCACGGACATGGGCTGCTTACAGGTATCTTTGAAATTCTGGATAAACCGGGTCCGCAACTGGGTCCATGAGTTGATAGAATTGGGTGGCAAGCTCTTCAACCAAGTACGGGCCGTGCCTTCAAGCATCATGGTGAAGTACTTTGCACACGCGGCCTCATCCACATCCAGCATCTCCATTGCCATCTCATAACTCTCTATCCATGCTTCCGGAGCCAAATCGGCGGTGTAATTTGGCACCTTGCGCGGACCCTTGAAATCCTTGGGCAAGCGCACATTGCGTAAAGCGGGGACGAGGCAAGGCACCCCCAAAGAGCTAGAGGTAACCCCAGGCTCAACCGAGATGGTCGAACGAACCGGTGTAAGCTGATAATCCTGATGCTGCGCTGTTAACTCGGCCTCCCTGCGTGCTCGGCCCCGGTCCACCACCTCCTGGGCGTTGTCGAAGCCACCTGCCGGATTGTTGCCACGGGGCGCACCACGCCGTGCATTACTTGATACGGCCGGTTCATCCACGTGCCTACTATAGCTCTGGCTTGGGCGGGGGGTAGAGTGGATTCGGTCGCGGCTGTACGAATACGCTTCCTGTTGGACCAAAGCTGTCCTAAGGAGCTCCTTGACCCGGCGCGTCTCTACTGCCTGTGGTGAATCGCCTTCAATTGGAATAGCCTCCAGCTGTGCTGCAGCTGCAACAAGGTTATCCATCGGATTGGAGTAGTGACCCGGGGGTGTCTGCACAGCCTGAGGCGCACCGGTGTTATGGCGAGGTAGATCTATTTAGCGGGGCTGAACCGGCGCGCCCGTCCAGTGCGTCCGCCGGTTTACCACCGCAGACATTGTTCCGCTCTGGGGTGTTGAAGAGATCTCTTCCCTCGAAGACTGAAGGCAAACGGGATCTGTATTTCCTCTTCATGACTTCATGCGACGCGCTCTGATCCAGCATGAGCCTATAAGCCTGCGCATCCAAAGCGGCCCGCTCTGCCGCCATCCTGGCGTCTGCAGCTGCGGATCTGCTTTAGCTCGAGTGATTTGTTCCTTCACCTTCGCAATCTCCGCGTTATGGCGTCCTGGTCCGCGGGTTAATCTCGCCATGAGCGAGCCAGCGCATCGAATAGTTACGATAAAACTTGAGCGGCGGCGCCAGGGCCTCTGCCCGGCAGCCGTCGCCGCTATTGAACCGGCAACCATTGTCGCATAGCGGTCAAGAGTGAAGCATTGCTTGTGTACCGCCATGAATATTTCAACCCGGTTGGGCAGATCGAGAGGGTCCGAATCATCACTGCGGAACAGCCCCAATCCGGCCATCTTGTAGCTGATATAGAGACTTCGGTTTCTCCGGTCGACGACTCGTCATCGAGGCGAGGCACGGTTTCGCCACCAGATTCTGATCCGCCCTCATAACTTCCTCCGTGGATGACTCCCACAAAGGCACGCTTTACGGCGGTTTAGCATGGGCGGGTCTGCCGCCGAGCCGTCTCGGCGAGGTCGGTGCAGATGTCCGGCTCAGGCCCCGCTCACCGATCTTGCCGATGAAAGCGTGTATGCCACCAAAGGGACCCTGTACCCGTACTCAATCGAGCGGCCTCGGGGCCCAGCCTGCATCCTCGATGTAAAGCTTGCCGGCGACTCTTGGTCATCCGGCCCACAGCATAGCCTTCGAGTCCTTCGAACTTGCCTTCCAAGATCATCAAACCATCGTGCGGTAGCCCCACAGTGGGTGCCAACTGTCATGGTTTTGTCACGGCAGATGTCCTCATGAAAGGACTTAGTCGTGGAGCCATCGCTACGGGTTAACTTGAAGGGGTTAAAGCGGACGCAAAGACTCAAGAGTTATACTAGTTCGGCCCCTTCGATGAAGGTAAAAGCCTACGTCTAGTTTGTGATGGGATTGATGTGGTCTCGATGACTAGGGAGCAAATAAGCTTCGCCTAGGCCTCGAGTTGTTGTTGTCTGTCCTTGAACCGCCCCGGGTTGTCCCCTTATATACACGGGTGACGCCCGTCGGTTCAGAGAGTCCCAATCTCCGATTCATATTCGTATCCGGGTTGGTCTCTCTCTATTCCTAACTTACAATACAAGTTTACATATCAGGCGGTTTACTGCTCTGAGTTCTAAACCGACCACAGGACTTGGGCCCTTACTTTCATGCCTCTTGGGCTTTTACACTATTGAACTACTGATGAAGTTAACCCGGCCCAGATAGGCCGGTTTACGCCCAGTTGTAATATCCCCAACACTTTTTCTTGAAACTGGTGGTCTTATTGACCATCAACACTTGATGATCCTTTTTGATTTCTACCTCCGCAGCTTTCAGGATTGTGAAGAGCTCAGGAATAGTCTTGTCCATCACTTGCATATTATAGTTCATCATGAAGCTCTTGTAGCTTGGTGGCAGTGATTGAAGGATCTTGTGAATGACAATCAGGAGGATTAACTCCCAGTTGAATCAAGTGATTATTATACCCAGACATTTTGAGTATATGTTCACTGACAGAACTATTCTCTTCCATCTTGCAGCTCTGATTTTATTGGAACTTCAGATCTCTCAATCCGGGCATTTGCTTGAAATATTAACTTCAACTCTGGAACATCTCATATGCTCCATGGCGTTCAAAACGTCGTTGAAGTCCCGGTCTAAGCCGTAAAGCATGGCACACTGAACTATTGAGTAGTCATCAGCTTTGCTCTGCCAGACGTTCTTAACATCGTCAGTTGCATCTACAGCAGGCCTGCCACCCAGCGGTGCTTCCAGGACGTAATTCTTCTGTGCAGCAATGAGGATAATCCTCAAGTTACGGACCCAGTCCGTGTAATTGCTACCATCATATTTCAACTTAGCTTTCTCAAGGAACGCATTAAAATTCAACGGAACAACAACACGAGCCATCTATCTACAACAAACATAGACAAGCATAATACTATCAGGTACTAAGTTCAAGATAAATTTAAGTTCAATTAATCATATTACTTAAGAACTCCCACTTAGATAGACATCCCTCTAATCATCTGTAACGCCCCGGATTCGATGCGCCAGGTGTCTTCCAGTTATTCGTCGTTGTTGCCATGTCATTTGCTTGCGTGTTGCATTTTGCCATGTCATCATCTGCATTTCATCTGCATGTTTTCAAAACTTGCATCCATTCGGGTTCCGCCGGTTCTCTCCGTTGTCATTACGAAACGGAGACACACTTTCACTCGCCGCGCCCGTCGCACCTCTCAGACCTTGTTTCGTGAGCGGGAGAAAAACGTTCTCAGAATGGGCCGGGATTTGCCGAGTGGCCTTGGTATATCACCGGTAGACCGCCCGTCAAATTTCGTTCCATTTGGAGGTCGTTTGATGCCCCAACGGTTAACCGCGTAGCCCATAAGCCCTCTCTCTTTGCAGCCCAGCCCTTCTTCACCACAACCCATGAGCCCATCCAAACCCCCTCCATGCTCTCGGTCGTTGGATCGTGATCGTGTGGGTGAAAACCGCACCTCATTTGGACACTCCTACCTCCCCCTATCTATAAATATGTGTTCTCCCCGAAAATCCCGCAGTCCAACCCTAGCATTCTTCCACCCCGCGCCGCCGGACACGTCCAACTCCGCCGGACGTGTCCACCGGCCACCTCACCCGAACCAATCCCCACTCGAACGTCACCTCCGCCGCCGCTCCTGGCCAACCAGGCGCCGCCACCTCACCCCGCCGGCTCCCGTCCACCGCGCCTCTCCAACGCAGGCTCGCGGGGCCCGAGATCGAGCCCGCCTGGGCGGATCCTGCGCCCGCGCCCGTCTTCGCTACCGCCATCTCGTCTCGCCGGCATGGCCCCGCCTCCGCCCGCCACGTGAGCCCCGCGCCCGCCGCTTAAGCCCGCCGCCTCCGCCGCCCGCTGGCAACCCGCCGCCTGGCGCCCCGCCTACTCCACCGACCTCGCCAGACCGCGCCCTCCGTCGCCGCTGCCGCCGTCGTCCGCGGCCCGCTGCCATGCACCGCCACCACGGTGGTCGCCGTCGACCTCAAGGCCGCCCGGCGGTGCCCGCCTCGCCGTCTCCTCACCGCGGCGCTGCTCCTCCACAAACACCGGCGAGCTCCGCCACCTAGCTCCGGCGCCACCCCTCCTCGACGTTCGCGCCCGCCCCGGCCACTTCGTCGCCGGATCCACGCCGTCGCCGGTCATCTCCCTCGTCTCCGGCGAGATCCGGTCGCCAGGACCAGATCCACCGGGATCTCATCCAAACGGTCCCCGCCGACCCGATCCACTCCGTCCCGGTACCACTTCGTCCCGCGTTGACTTTCGCGGAGGTGATTTTTCCGCCAAGTCCCCGTAATTTTGCATTCTGGTGCCACGTTTGACATGCCATAACTTTCTGCTCGTAGCTCCATTTTGTGCGTGTAATATATCAAAATGTTCACCATGAGATGCTCTTAATTTCGTTCCATTATGGTATGCTTGTTTGAGTCCATATTGATGCCTTTATCATCGTTGCAAGAGTGCAATATGATGTTAACTGCTGTCTGTTAACAGAACTTGGTGATTTGTCTTTTTCATTGCATTTTGTGTGTGCATCATATGAGCTTGATATCTACATGAGTTTTGTGCTACTTCATTCCATCTTTACAGAGGTGCTTCTATTGTATTTTTGTGTGCCTTGTGATGAGTGCATCAAGCTTGTGAAGTAGGGTACTTGCTGTTACTGTTTTGGTAGGCTGAGACTGTTATATTAAGATGCTATGTAAACCCGCTGCTACAAGTCATTCTATGCATAATATGGAGATGTTCATTAAGGATGTTTTGTTAAACATGTCATTCTCTACCCATCCATGCCCTTGGTTGCATTTATAGCCGGCTGTAGCTTGTTATAATCTTGCTCTCAAATTGCTAAATGATGTTGCTGTCAGCCTGCTAACATTAAGTTCCGTTTTCCCATGTGTTTTGCTAGTGATCCATGCACCCTATGAACTTACTCTTGCCATTTTTGGCTTAATAAAGATGTAACTTACTGTTGGTCACCTTGCCATGCCATGTATTGCTCTGTTAGGAGTTGTACAAGCTCACCGACATGCCTACTTATCGTTGTTCCTGCCATGTACTGTTTTTTGAATCGGTCATATCATTTGCCATGTTTGCATGGATGCTACCATCTTTTATGTTGATCTTTGGAATTAGTTCAGTAAGGGAGTTTTGTTCTTTGTCTTTAGTATTAGCATGACATGCCATTTTTTACCATGATAAGTGCCTTTAGCATGTTATTTGATAGCTCTAAACATTGCAACCTGATTTTATTTCTGCCAAGTCTGAAACTGTTATTATTTGCAATCTTGCCATGTCCTTTTGAGCATGTTCTAGTGATTTATGGAGATAGCTCATTGTTCATGTTTTGTAATGCTTTATCTGTAAATCATGTCCATGCCTTTTCTTTTCATGTTGAGGAGCTGTAGCATATTGTTTTGATGCTTGCTAGATGTCTAGTTGCTGTTTTGGACAGTTTGTCCTTTAAACTTGTATAGTGTGTGTGTTGAACGGTTGATCCGTTTTGAGTGTGCTTGAAAGTGCTAGTTATCGACTAGAGGGGGGGGTGAATAGGCGATTTTTATGAAAGTCTTCAAAACATGAAAGTTTCAAAGACAAACACGAAATCAAGACCTATAAACATGCAGCGGAAGATGAACTACACTAGACAAGCCATAGTCAGACAAGTATGAAACTAATACATGATGACAGATAGCAGCTAGGTAGTAGGATCGGGATGGAAGATAGTACGAAGCCAATAAGAACAAGTAGTCACACAGTGAAGTCAAACAGGTAAAGTAATCAGGCAATGACTTCACAAAGATGTACTGTAAGTAAGGAGAGTAAGAGATAGAACTAATGTGTTGTGAAGACAAGGATTTGTTCGACCAGTTTCAGTTGCTGTGACAACTGTACGTCTGGTTAGGGAGGCTGAGATTGAACTCAGAATACTGTGTCTTCACCTTATTCCTCTTGAGCTAAGGACACACAGTTCTCGCCCAATCACTCTGGTAAGTCTTCAAGGTAGACTTCCAAACCTTCACAGACTTCGTGCACCGGCAATCCACAATTACTCTTGGATGCTCAGAATGCGACGCCTAACCGGCTGGAGGATTCACAGTCCTCAAGTGTAACAAGTCTTCAGATCACGCGGACAGAAAGAATTTAGTGATGCCAAACACTCTGTGGGCTCTGGGTGTTTTGGGCTTTGTCCTCACAAGGATTTCTCTCTCAAACTCTTCGGAGGTGGGTTGCTCTCAACGACAAAAGCCGTGCACTAACTCTGAGCAGCCACCATTTATGGTGTAGGGGGTGGGCTATTTATAGCCACTGGGCAACCCGACATGATTTGTCCGAAATGACCCTGGGTCACTAAGGAACTGACACGTGTCACAACGGTCAGATTTCAAACACACGCGACATCTTGACTTGGGCTACAAGTAAAGCTGACTTATCCGACTCTGGATAATATTTGCTCTCATTATCTTCGCTCGAAGACATAGGATTTTGGTTGAGCATCACTTCAGTCACTCTGACTTTGTTCACTTGGACCCCACTTAACAGTGCGGTGGTTCCTATGACTCAACAAAGAAGAAAGGAAACAACGAAACTGCTAAGTCTTCGCGCTCCACAGTCTTCACTCAATGTCTTCTTCTGTCATAGTCTTCAATGTGAATATCTTCACGTGCCACCATTATCTTCAATGTCTTCAAACATTTTTAGGGGTCATCTCCGGTAGGTAAACCGAATTAAGGAGGGACTACTACATGTGTTATCCTACAATTCTCACAAACACATTAGTCCCTCAACCACGTTTGTCGTCAATACTCCAAAACCAAACTAGGGGTGGCACTAGATGCACTTACAATCTCCCCCTTTTTGGTGATTGATGACAAACTGGTTGAAGTTTTCAACGGGGATAAAATTATGTGAAATTATAAAGGATGAGGTATTGTCTTCGTAAGTAGCAAAAGGATCCCCCTAATGATGTGCATATAAACAATTTGCTTTTGGAATGCAAATGCACATGGCAGGTTCTACTTGTGGAGATCCTCTTCAACTTATGAGGAAAATTCATCATGCATGATCTGATGTAACGAAGATAATGGCATGCATAATGAAAAATGGACGTCTGCAAAATGATTTAAGTGCGGAAGTTATCGTCGCACATGCGGAATTTATCATCGCATCACAAAATAGCAAATAAGTAGCAGACGACCATCGAGTTTAAGTGTTACAACTCAGAGAACCAAATGTATGAAAAGCAAGAGTTGTAAACACTAGGCAAAATATAATGCAACCGCCCATATGAACCCGCTTGAAGACTATCAACTCATAGCTTCTCCCCCTTTTGTCAGTAAGGACCAAAAAGGGTTGAAGACATTGAGCCTCTACTCGTCCTCAGAAGGAGTAGGAGAAGATGTAGGGTTGGTGTCGAGGTTTGGCGGTGCAGACGAACTTGGGGCAGTGTCGATGCGCGTTGGAGGAGGCGAAGTAGCATCATCTTGATCATCGATCACACGAGCGTTCACAGTTGCAGCAGAAGAGGAGTACTCTGAGTCTTCAAGAGATGGAGTGCGCCGCAGAACAACATTTCTGGGCGGAGTGGAATCAAACTTGAATCTTTCTGAGAAGCCATCGTCCTGAAGATCTTCCTCAGCACACATAAGCGCCAGCCCTTTCCATGTGCGTCGACAGGTTTCATGAGCTACAAAAGCATTCTTGGTTATCTGGCGCTTGAGCCAATCATGATGCCTATCCTGTTTCTGATGCAGGACAACGAGAAGCTCTCGGTCATTGAGAACACGAGATCGCCTTCGAGGCCGTTGAGCAATGGTGCTGTTGGTGGCTTCGGTAGGGGCACGGTGAGGTGCACGTGTAGTACCAGCCAACGGATAGACTCGAGTGGCAGCCATTACACCTTCAATGGGCTCAGTGAAGCTCTGACGATCAACATTATGATGATAGAGTGGCTCCTTGTCAGGCTCTGGATAGATGGCTTCAACCGACAAATCGACATCTGGCAAGAAGACAATGTGGTTGCGCGCAGATGGCTGATAGTTGAAAGCAGTGTGAAGCTTGATCAGACGCATGATCCATGGAGCATAGAACTTCAAACCAAAAATGTCAGATCCTGATGCAACAAGTTGGCGGATAAAGAAATCCTGTGCATTGAAGCTTTTGCCATGAAGAATATGGAAGACCAATGTCTTCATTGCACCTTCTAGCTTAGCTTTGGAGAATGTCCTTTGATAGGCCAGAGAGTTCACCTTATGATGTGATAGATTGTGTGTGGTAGACACTCAAGGTCTTCAACAAAGAACTCCGTAGGATATTCTGCATCCGGAGGCAATGGCTTCATCATGCTCAGCATCTGGCTCATGTCGGGTTCAGGCTTGTGAAAGATGCTTTCCACAGCTGCAGTGTGAAGCTGACAACCAGGCTCATAGAGATCACCTGGAGTGGGCAGGCTAGTAAGCTCAATGACATCAAAGGCTTTGGCTTCATGATGGACATTTCCTGTCATCCACTCAAGGACCCAAGTGTTCGGATCCCTGTTGTAGCCTCTGATATGCAGAGTGGCGTAGAGTTGGAGCACCAACACTTCATTCCAGTGCTCCTTGTCAGTGACAAATTGCAATAAGCCAGCCTCTCTGAAGCAATCAAGAGCTTCTTCTAAGCAGGGCAGACCAGCTATGACTTTAGTATCAAGGCGCATATGTGGAAATATGCGGCCTTGGTTGTACAGAATGCATGAGTAGTAACTGCGCTGCTGATAACTCCAGAACCGACCAGATGAAATCTTGGGCTTGGTGTAGGGATTCTTGTCGCTATCGAAGAAGGTGTTGTGTGCAATGAAGCCGTTGACATTGAAAGATCCTGGGGAAGTGGCAGTACCTGGAAATCTGGGCAGTCTTGGCTTTGGCTTCTGAACCTGAGGCCTGTGCTTGACATGGTAATCAAAATGAGGACCAGCAGCAGGTGGAGGAATCAGAATAGGCCATCTGACAGTGACAAGCTATCCATAGTTGTATGCTTGCTCGATAGTGTGTGGCCTTGGAGGTGGAACAGGAGCAGTGACATTAACTTCAGGCTGTAGATTGGCGATAGGTGCGGCATTGACTTCATCTTCTTGATGGGCTTCAGTGGCTTCATTGGCCACTGGTGCATTGACCACAGAAGGCTCCACATTAGCTTCAGCCATGACAACGTCATTGGCTTCAGGAATGTCATTTGTGGCAGCCTCAGAATTCTCGCCCTCCACTTGAGTAGCTGGAGGATCTGGCACAGATTGGTTCTCTTCATGAACTTCTTCTTGAGTTGCAGGGGGAGTAGCGACACGCTCTTCTTCTTGTGTTGCTCCGGCTGATGCAGCCGGAGGGTCTTCAAATGCAATGGCTTGACACACGTGGACCGTCCACGTAGGATTGTCTTCAGGAAACACTTGACGTGCCACTGAACTTGACAAGTTTGAGCCCTCTTCTGTGATGGTGGTCATGGAGACGGATGGCCTCAGGCCTTCGCGAAGCCGTTGGAATACAGGCGACGCCTTTAGTGATGGTGATGTCTCCATGTAGTTGTCATCATTTGACATGGGGCTGATGACGGGCACACTTGACAGCTAGGGTGTACTTGGTGAGTCTTGAGGTGGGGTAGCTTGCTGGGGGCGATCAGCCCACGATGCATCTTGTGATATTGGCGTCAAAGGATGACCAATGCTGATAAGCTCACTGTTCGTGCGAAAACAGGTGATGATACCGTTGGGCGTTCGAGTTGAGGAAGAACTACATCATCTTGAGCAATATCTTCAGTCACGATGGGGTCGACGACTGGAACTTCTTGGGCTTCAGGAGCCTTTGTGGAAGCAGGCTCATGAACAATCATGCGATGCTCTTGGTTTGCAGACGGAGGGGGAACAAATGCAAGGGGTTCAACAACAAGGGGCTCTGAGGGTGCAGCCCGATCTCTTCTCTTGGTTTTTCTGTTCTTAGGGGGTGGTTCTTCATCAGTGGTGCGCTTGGTTTTCCTCTTCCTGGCTTCGGCTTTAGCAGCCTTGGTTTTCTTCTGTTCAGAAGCCACTAAAGGAGCCTTGGGCTTCGAGCCGCGCATGCTGGCAGGGAAGACAATGTGTGGTTCTTCCTGCCGTGGTGCTTCAGTGTGGGCTTCATATGACTTCTTTTTCTTGGCAGCCATTTAGGGGTCAATGCCAGGGCGGCCAAGTGCCTTGCGCTTTTCAGCTTCATTGTAGGCTTGAACGCATTTGTCAGCGAGTGCTTTCATGCGCTCTCTTGAGCCTTTAGCTTCCTCACGTTTCTTTCAAAATGAATCCTTGAGGTCATTAAGCATCACCTTGAACTTTTGCACATCAGCCACATTCAGCCTTGCGACATGCTTCTTGAACTGTTCCTTCTCGAAGTCGATCTTTCGCTTCAGTTCAATGATGCGCTGAGCCAGAGCAAGTTCAGGAGCTATGGCGCCTTGAATAGCAACGCTGATGCCAATGGGAAGCTGAAGGTCATCAAAGCTGAGCTCCTGATTATCAGACAACTCATCAATGAAGTTCTTCAGAATGTTGACATCAAAGAGGGGCAGATCGTTGAAGATCTCCGCCTCCTGCTTGCTCTTGATCAGTTGTTCCAGAGCATCTTCACCAAATTATTCATCAGAAGACAGGCCAATGGGTTCAGATTCATTCCACAGAATGGCAGCAGGCTTCAGTGCTTGACTCAGTTTCTGAACTGGTGGCTTCTGTGGCTTCTCACGCCTCTTGGAGATGCGAGAGAGATCTTCAGAGTTATTGCTTGGAGCAGAAGGGGCAGTTGCCAATGGCTTCACTCTTGAAGCTTTTGGAGCAGCAGATGGTTTTGAAACTTTAGTCTTCTTTTGCTTCTTAGGCTTTGGAGGAGGAGCTGGAGCTTCGTCAGTGTCAGCATCATCATCATCAGAATGATCCACTTTGGCACCACGAACGGTAATGTGAGTGATGAGGCCAGCAAGGTTGTAGAAGGGTCCAATCCTGTTTTCATTGGCTTCACGGGTGCCATTGTCCCGAGGTGCGGAGGGACCAGGGTTGAAGTCAAGACCCAGATCCTTCTTGTTCGAAGCAGCTGAGTTTTTGGCGAACTGGTAGTTGCGCTTGAATAGACTGTCTTCACGACACCAGAGTAGTGAAGATGGGTCAGCATTCTCAGGCTGTGGTCCGCGCACCATGCAAGGATAGAAGCCTTGCTCAATGGCTTCAGCCTGATTCCTGGGTGGAAGATTTCTGTACAGAATATCACTCCAGGGTGCCTTGATGGCATTCTTCTCTGCATATTCCTTGGTGATGAAGCGGTATCTGAACCACTCTTCTTCCCAATATCTTCGAATCCATTGGATTCGATTCTTGCGTTCACTGTAGGTTTCTTCTGGATCAGTTTTGTACATCTCACGCAGATCTGGAGGTAAGTCCTTGGAGGTGTCACCACGACGCTGTCTGCCTCCCTTTCTTGCTGATTTTCTAGTTGCCATGAAGTGTAAACTGAAAGGCTTCAGTACTTTCAAAGGCTTCAAACGGCTGGACTGACAGGAACTCGCTTCAGTTGAGTTGATGTGACTCTGCAAGAACTCTGCAAACGAATGCAGACTATGAGAACCAAGGGATACTCCCATGGACATGTACCTGTGACAGCATTAAAGGTGCGAGGGAAGGGGACGAGGTCATATGCATTCTCAGAAGATTTTGAAGATAAATCAGTTTGAAGACATTGACCTCATAACGCGAAGACATTCACTTATATGATGAGAGTTGGTTCCAGAGTTGTACAAATCCAAGAATAAGTACAAGTGAGGAATCTAACTTGTGAAGAAGCATAAGTGAATATACTAGGCAGAATATGAGATGCAGAAAGAGATAGATCCATGTTCGAAGATCTAGAAACCACTTCAGGTAAGAAGGGATGAATCTATCGGATCAAAAAGACGGTAAAAAGTAAAATTTTATTACCACATGATGAACTGCTAGACGGGGCGAAGATGGATGCCGAGCAGTTCGATCTTCCGTGCCCTAACTTGGCGACGGAAGACACCTACGGCGAGAGTGGAGAAGACGAGGTCCGCGGCCGGCGTGAGGACGACGTCGATGAAGTTGCGGCAGCTAAGCGCTCCATCGTCGGCGTCGTCGAGAGCTAGCGTAGGCGCTAGGGTTTGCGAGAGATGGAAAAGGAGGAAGAAGGATTTTGACCGAGACGGGACAAACATTTATAAGGATAGAGACATCACAGCGCAATTACGCAGGTGCCCCTGGCGGTTCACATCTGATGGACACGTGGCAAACATGCAACTCATTGCGAGTTGTTCCACGTTCCCACGCGCGCCTGGATTGTCGGGGTGGTCGTTTCGAATTCTCCGGGTTTTAGGCACAAGGATATGTCATTAAAACTAGATATAAATGTTTGTCTCTATATCTTCTGCTGACAAGGACGCAGAGAAGACATTCGACAGTTTCAACAGAATGCATATGATTTGGATAGATAGAGCTTGAGATAGAAAGGATAGAGAGGTTAGGGTCCGATCACATTCACTTAGTTCAAAAGATTCAAATAAGAAGACATAGCTATAAGTGAATGCTATAGAGGACAGAATATAGTATATATATATATAACAGAGTAAACCTCAAATCAGTAATCACGAAGTCAAATTAACTTTGAAGTTAAATCAAATGCGAAGACTTTGCAAATATGACGCCATGAGGAATCACTTCATAAGAGTTTGGTGGTGGCGTTACCCACCGTATAGGAAGTATTAGACCCAGACACGACGCACAATTATCCTGGCGCTCTGAAGTCAATTTCCATGTTAATGTATTCACACTTAGAGTGTAAGTCTTCATTGATTGAAGATATACATTACTTCGTGTGTTGCACATCTAAGTCATCAAACTGCATAAGTGTTAGGATGTGCGCCTGATCACAGGACATTCGAGGATTCCAAGATATTTAGCTCACACCGCAACTTGCAAAACCTTTTCTCATCCAAGGGCTTTGTGAAGATATCAGCCAACTGATCTTCTGTCTTGACGTGAATGATATAAATATCTTCTTTCATAACATGATCACTGAGGAAGTGATTACGAATTTCAATGTGCTTCTTCTTCGAGTGCTGAACTGGGTTATTGGCAATCTTGATAGCGCTTTCATTGTCGCAGTAGAGTGGCACATGCTTCAGATGGATGCCATAGTCCTTAAGAGTTTGCTACATCCACAGAAGCTGAGCGCAGCAAGATCCAACAGCAATGTATTCAGATTCAGCAGTTGAGAGTGATACACAGTTCTGCTTCTTTGAAGACAAACAGACAAGAGATCGACCCAGAAAGTGACATGTGCCTGATGTAGACTTGCGATCTACCTTGTCACCAGCATAGTCAGCATCCGAAAAACGAACCAGATCAAACTCTGAGCCCTTTGGATACCATAATCCTAGTGTTGGGGTGTAAGCCAAATATCGAAGAATTTGCTTCACAGCTAAGTGATGCGACTCCTTGGTGCCGCTTAGTATCGGGCACACATGCAAACACTAAGCATGATATCTGGCCTAGATGCACATAAATAAAGTAAATAACCAATCATGGAGCGGTATACCTGTTGATCGAAATCTTTACCATTGGCGTCAGGGCTTAGATGACTTTTGGATGGCATTGGCGTCGTGTATCCTTTGCAGTCTTGCATTCCAAACTTCTTCAGGCAATCTTTGAGATATTTTTCTTGTGATATGAAGATGCCGTTGTGTTGCTGACGGATTTGAAGACCGAGAAAGAACTTTAGCTCTCCCATCATGGACATTTGATATTGTTCTTGCATCATGTGAGCAAATTCATCACTGTATTTCTTGTTGGTGCAACCGAAGATAATGCCATCCACATAGATTTGGCACACAAACAGTTCACCATCATATGTCTTCATGAAGAGAGTGGGATCTAGAGAACCAGGTTTGAAGCCTTTGCTCTTCAGGAAGTCTTTGAGTGTGTCATACCAAGCACGAGGGGCTTGTTTGAGGCCATACAGTGCCTTGTTGAGCTTGTATACCATATCAGGATGTTTTGGGTCTTCAAAGCCAGGTGGTTGCGCAACATATACTTCTTGTTCAATCTTTCCATTGAGAAAGGCACTCTTCACATCCATTTGATACAGAAGGATGTTATGATGATTTGCGTAAGCTAGCAGTATGCGAATGGCTTCAAGCCTAGCCACTGGAGCAAATGTTTCATCGAAGTCAATTCCTTCAACTTGTGTGTATCCTTGAGCAACGAGCCGATCCTTGTTCCTGATTACTTGACCATGCTCGTCTTGTTTGTTGCGATATATCCATTTTGTGCCGATTATGTTGTGCTTGCGAGGATCAGGACGCTTGACAAGTTCAGATACATTGTTCAGTTCAAACTATTGAAGCTCCTCTTGCATAGCTTGAATCCATTTAGGTTCCATGAAGGCTTCAGCAACTTTCTTGGGTTCAGAGATTGAGACAAATGCAAAGTGCCCATAGAAATTTTCTAGCTGTGTTGCTCTTGAACGAGTGAGTGGACCAGGTGCATTGATGCTATCAATTATCTTCTCAATTTGTACTTCATTTGCAACACGAGGATGAACTGGACGAAGACTTTGCTCCTGCTGATCATTGTCATCATTTGGAGGATTGTCTTCAGGCTGAGCAATGTCTTCAGGTTGATCAGGTGCAGAAATGATAAGTTCCTCTTTAGGCTGGGCCTCTGATGGTATGATCTCTCCTGTTCCCATTAGCTTGATTGATTCACTGGCAGGTACTCCATCTAGCACATTTGGCAGGTGCTCTCTTTGCGAGCCGTTAGTTTCATCGAACCGCACATCCACAGTTTCAACCACTTTATAGTGAAAGAGGTTGAAGACTCTGTAGGAGTGCGAGTCCTTTCCATAACCAAGCATAAAACCCTCATGTGCTTTCGTTGCAAATTTGGAAGTGTGATGTGGATCCTTGATCCAGCACCTAGCGCCAAATACTCTGAAGTAGCTTACGTTTGGCTTCTTACCAGTTAGGAGCTCATAGGATGTTTTCTTCAGAAGCTTGTGAAGAAAAACACGGTTGATGAAATGACATGCAGTATCAATGGCTTCAGGCCAGAATTTACTTGGAGTCTTGTATTCGTCAAGCATCGTCCGAGCCATCTCAATAAGGGTTCTGTTCTTGCGCTCCACGATGCCATTCTGCTGAGGTGTGTAAGGAGCAGAAAACTCACGAGTGATACCTAAGGTGTCAAGATAAAGGTCGAGGCCTATGTTCTTGAATTCTGTGTTGTTGTCACTCCTAATGTGCTTTATCTTGATGCCATAGTTGTTCATGGCGCGGTTGGCGAAGTGTCTGAAGACATCCTGCACTTCAGTCTTGAAGAGAATTATGTGCACCCAAGTGTATCTTGAATAATCATCAACAATAACGAAACCATAGAGACAAGCAGTAGCAGTGAGAGTAGAGTAGTGAGTAGGACCAAATAAGTCCATGTGGAGCAACTCAAAAGGTCGAGATGTAGTCATGATTGTCTTCGAGGGATGCTTGGTCCTTGTCATCTTCCCAGCTTCACAAGCACCACATAGATGATCTTTCTTGAACTTGACGTCTTCGATGCCAATGACATGCTTCTTCTTGGCGAGAGTGTGTAAGTTCCTCATGCCAGCATGCCCTAGCCTCCGATGCTAGAGCTAGCACTCTGAAGACTTGGCTAGAAGATATACGGCCATCTGTGGTCCTGCTGAGAAATCTACCATGTACAGATCTTCTTTCCTTGCTTTTACCAGTGTCAGCGAATGTGATGTGACTTTTATCACATGGACGTAAGGTTGGGTCCATGAGAAGACTTCGATCACCAGTCATGTGGTTCGTGCATCCGCTGTCCATAATCCATTCTGAAGCACGAGGTGTCGTACCCTACAATGCAGTTAGGAGGATAGGCTTCACAGAGAGTATTGTGAAGCATAAAAATTTGACGCACAAGAGGATTATCAAAGCTCAGATCAAGGTTAGGACTGATAGTATGACTGGCAAACGATTCAGAAATGAAATACATAGTAAGACAATTTGGGCATTTTATCCTGCGTCCCATAATGTGTTTTAGGTCCCCAGCAATAGCATCGGACGCCTTTGATTTCCGGCTGGAGACCCTTTCCTGCAAAAGAAAGTTAATTCTTCTTAACCACCCACATCTTCAGGGGTGGCTTAGAAGCAATGAGTCTAAGTGCAGCATCTGAGAACTTCGGCTTTGGAGCCCTAGCAAATAGCCTTGCAGGAGAGGAACGATACTCATATGAATAAGTAGAAAAGTTCTTAGTTCTATGAACATAGCGATTTGAAGACACACACTCATATTCATAAGTCTGAGTATGGTTTCCCTGCAAAACATTGGCGTTAGGGTGACTCAGGTGAGTCCTGTATCTGTATGAAGCCTTTGGGACATATGAAGCCATAGGTCTGGGGTTTGTCTTCTTCCTGGGTGGTGTCATGATGACATTCACAGGAAGATTCTCAATACACTGCTTAGGTACCCAGATCTTCTTCATAGGTGGTCTATTCCTGCAGTTAGTACCAATATACCTGGCAAACACTTTACCATTCTGATTTTTAAACAGTTTATAGTTTGCATTAAAGGATTCATCAATTATAAAAGGGTTAGCACAAGTGAAACCAGATAAGGTGGATGGATCTACTAAAGATTCCTTTGCAGCAACCCATGTGGTTTTGGGGTACTGCTCAGGCTTTCAGTACGACCCATCAACATTCATTTTCCTCTCGAACCCAATACCCTCTTTTCTAGGGTTTTGGTTCAGAATCTGCTTTTTAAGGACATCACATAATGTCTGATGCCCTTTGAGGCTTTTGTACATGCCTGTCATGTACAATTCCTTCAGCCCCGCATCATCAGCAATAGTAGTGGTATCCTCAACAGAGGGGTTAGTTACCACATCAGCAGTTGAAGATATTGCAACAGGAGCAGTAGAACATCCAGCAACAGAAACAACGTTATCACGCTCAATGCATTTTAAACATGGTGGTTCAAATCCTTCCGGAGCGGGACTGATCTGTTGAGCGCGAAGAGACTTGTTCTCCTTTTGAAGATCTTCATGATCCGATCTCAATTTCTCAAGTTCCTGCTTCCTTTGAAGATAATCATACGGAAGCTTTTCATGAGATGTTGAGAGGGTTTCATGACGACCTTCAAGTTCCTGGTACTTAACATGAAGATTTTTTATGTCTTCAATTAAGGACTGAGTCTTAGTCATTTCCGCGTCCAACAGGTCATCGCTTTTGTCTAACAGTTTTTGAATATGTTCCATAGCTTTCTGTTGTTCAGTTGCAATTTTAGCAAGTTTTTTGTAGCTGGGTTTGGATTCACAATCAGAGTCATCTTCACTTGATGTTTGAAAGTAAGCATCCCGTGAGTTTACCTTGGCACCACGTGCCATGAAGCAGTAAGTGGGAGCGGAGTCGTCCTTGTCACTGGCATCAACGTTGGTGATGGATGCATTGTCTTCAGTGTTGAAGATGGATTTGGCAACGTAGGCTGAAGCTAAGGCCAGACTTGCAACGCCAGAGTCAGACTCCTCCTCAGACTCCACCACTTCTGCCTCCTCAGAAGCAGACTCCTCCTCTGAATCCATTTCCTTGCCAACAAAAGCACGAGCCTTGCCATGCGAACTTTCTTGTGTGATGAAGACTTGGAAGAGGACTTGGAAGAAGATTTTGAGTATTTCTTTTTCTTCTTGTCATCAGAATCATATTCCTTGCTCTTCTTCTTTTTATTCTCATTGTCCCACTGTGGACACTCAGAGATGTAGTGGCCAGGTTTCTTGCACTTGTGACAAGTTCTCTTCTTGTGGTCTTGGGAAGAGGCTTCATCATTTCTTGAGCTGGATCGTGAAGTCTTTCTGAAGCCTTTCTTCTTAGTGAACTTCTGGAACTTCTTCACAAGCATAGCAAGCTCCTTTCCAAGGTCTTCAGCTTCACCAGAACTGTAGTCAGATTCTTCTTCAGATGAGGAACCAGCCTTTGCCTTCAAAGCGCGAGTTCGGCCATAGTTGGGACCATAGATATCTCTTTTCTCAGATAGCTGGAACTCATGTGTGTTGAGCCTCTCAAGTATGCCAGATGGATCGAGTGTTTTGAAGTCAGGGCGTTCTTGAATCATAAGAGCTAGAGTGTCAAATGAGCTGTCAAAAGATCTCAGAAGCGTCTTGACGATTTCATGCTTGGTGATCTGAGTGGCGCCGAGAGCCTGAAGCTCGTTTGTGATGTCAGTGAGACGATTGAACATGAGCTGGACATTTTCATTGTCATTTCTTTTGAAGCAGTTGAAGAGGTTGCGTAGGACACTGATTCTTTGATCTCTCTGAGTTGAAACACCTTCATTGACTTTGGAGAGCCAGTCCCAGACTAGCTTCGACATTTCCAAAGCACTCACACGGCCATACTGCCCTTTGGTCAGATGACCACAGATGATGTTCTTCATAGTAGAATCAAGTTGAATGAACTTCTTGACATCAGCAGCGGTGACGCCTTCACCGGTCTTGGGAACGCCATTTTTGACGACATACCACAGATCAACATCAATGGCTTCAAGATGCATACGCATCTAATTCTTCCAGTAGGGATATTTAGTGCCATCGAAAACAGGGCACGTAGCGGAGACTTTGATTATCCCTGCAGTCGACATAGCTAAAACTCTAGGTAGTTAAACTGAATCACACAGAACAAGGGAGTACCTTGCTCTGATACCAATTGAAAGTGCTAATTGTCGACTAGAGGGGGGGGGGTGAATATGCGATTTTTATGAAAGTCTTCAAAACATGAAAGTTTCAAATACAAACACGAAATCAAGACCTATAAACATGCAGCAAAAGATGAACTACACTAAACAAGCCATAGTCAGACAAGTATGAAACTAATACATGATGACAGATAGTAGCTAGGTAGTAGGATCAGGATGGAAGATAGTACGAAGCCAATCAGAACAAGTAGTCACACAGTGAAGTCAAATAGGTAAAGTAATCAGGCAATGACTTCACAAAGATGTACTGTAATTAAGGAGAGTAAGAGATAGAACCTGTGTGTTGTGAAGACAAGGATTTGTTCGACCAGTTCCAGTTGCTGTGACAACTGTACATCTGGTTAGGGAGGCTGAGATTGAACTCAGAAGACCGTGTCTTCACCTTATTCCCCTTGAGCTAAGGACACACAGTCCTTGCCCAATCACTCTGGTAAGTCTTCAAGGTAGACTTCCAAACCTTCACAGACTTCGTTCACCGGCAATCCACAATTACTCTTGGATGCTCATAATGCGACGCCTAACCGGCTGGAGGATTCACAGTCCTCAAGTGTAACAAGTCTTCAGATCACGCGGACAGAAAGACTTAAGTGATGCCAAACACTCTTTGGGCTCTGGGTGTTTTGGGCTTTGTCCTCATAAGGATTTCTCTCAAACTCTTCGAGGTGGGTTGCTCTCAACGACAAAAGCCGTGCACTAACTCCGAGCAGCCACCATTTATGGTGTAGGGGTGGGCTATTTATAGCCACCGTCAACCCGACCTGATTTGTCCGAAATGACCCCGGTCACTAAGGAACCGACACGGTCACAACGGTCGATTTCAAACACACGCGACAACTTGAATTGGGCTACAAGTAAAGCTGACTTATCCGACTGGATAATATTTGCTCTCATTGTCTTCGCTCAAGACATAGGATTTTGTTGAGCATCACTTGACCTCTGAATTTGTTCACTTGGACCCCACTTAACAGTGCGGTGGTTCCTATGACTCAACAAAGAAGAAAAGAAACAACGAAACTGCTAAGTCTTGGCGCTCCATAGTCTTCACTCAATGTCTTCTTTTGTCATAGTCTTCAACGTGAATATCTTCACGTACCACCATTATCTTCAATGTCTTCAAACATTTTTAGGGGTCATCTCTGGTAGGTAAACTGAATCAAGGAGGGACTACTACATGTGTTATCCTGCAATTCTCACAAACACATTAGTCCCTCAACCACGTTTGTCGTCAATGCTCCAAAACCAAACTAGTGGTGGCACTAGATGCACTTACAGTGCTCTATATGAAACTTGCTTAGAATTGCATGTAGTTTCATCTTATCATGTTGCATTCATGATTTGAGTGTGTTTGCTTGATGGTTGGATGCATTTTGCATCAATGCCATGTTCAACTTGTTTTGCTCATATCTTCTAGGCCGTAGCTCCGAACCAAATGAACTTTGTATGCAATTTGACTAGATCTTCGTGTAGATCATCTTGGTGCATCTTAACTTGCTGTTTAACAACTTAAACATAAGGTTTATTCGGGTCTGGACCAACTTCGAAATTTGCATATGAGGACTTACCGGATTTGTTATATGTTGTTTCCGGCCTCATTTAAACTTGTTTGGCTATGTTGTTCTTGTGTGCATCATCTCTTGCCATGAGTAGCTTCATGTAGCATTTTTCATGCATCATGCTTGGTTGTGCAACATGCCTTGTTCATGTGTTGTTTGTTTACTATGTTGTTTGCTTCTTTCCAGTTGTGCTCCTTCTCGTTAGTTCCTGTTTCGTTGTGATCGTGAGGATTCGTTCGTCTACGCTTGGTTCGTCTTCGTGGCTTCATATTCTTCATGGACTGGTTCTTCTTTCTAGCGGGATTTCAGGCAAGATGACCATCACCCTGGATCTCACTACTATCATTGCTATGCTAGTTGCTTCGTTCTATCGCTTTGCTGGCCTACCTATCACTTGCTCTTCAAGCCTCCCAAATTGCCATGTCAGCCTCTAACCTTTTTCACCCTTTCCAGCAAACCGTTGCTTGGCTATGTTACCGCTTTACTCAGCCCCTCTTATAGCGTTGTTAGTTGCAGGTGAAGTTGAAGATTGCTCCATGGTGGACAGGATTTTGTTGGGATATCAAAATATCTCTTATTTAATTAATGCATCTATATACTTGGTAAAGGGTGGAAGGCTCGACCTTATGCCTGGTGTTTTGTTCCACTCTTGCCGCCCTAGTTTCCGGCCATACCGTGTTAAGTTCCTTGATTTTATGCTCCTTACGCGGTTGGGTGATTTATGGGACCCCCTTGACAGTTCGCTTTGAATAAAACTCCTCCAAAAGGCCCAACCTTGGTTTTACCATTTGCCTACCTAAGCCTTTTTCCCTTGGGTTTCCGGAGCCCGAGGGTCATCTTTATTTACCCCCCCGGGCCAGTGCTCGTCGTGAGTGTTGGTCCAGCCAGTCAGCCGCCGGTGGCCACCAGGGGCAACTCTGGGCTGGCCTATCGGAAGTTTGGACAATCCGGTGTGCCCCGAGAACGAGATATGTGCAGCTCCTATCGGGATTTGTCGGCACATTGGGCGGCTTTTCTGGTCTTGTTTTACCATTGTCGAAATGTCTTGTAAACCGGGATTCCGAGACTGATCGGGTCTTCCTGGGAGAAGGAATATCCTTCGTTGACCATGAGAGCTTGTGATGGGCTAAGTTGGGACACCCCTGCAGGGTATAAACTTTCGAGAGCCGTGCCCGCGGTTATGTGGCAGATGGGAATTTGTTAATGTCCGGTTGAGAACTTGATACTTGACTTAATTAAAACGCATCAACCGCGTGTGTAGCCATGATGGTCTCTTTTCGGCAGAGTCCGGGAAGTGAATACGGTTTTGGGTTATGTTTGACGTAAGTAGGAGTTCAGGATCACTTCTTGATCATTTCTAGCTTCACGACCGTTCCGCTGCAACCTCACCACTTATCCTTTTCTTACCCATTAAGCTTTGCTAGTCTTGTTACCCATGGTAATGGGATTGCTGAGTCCTCGTGGCTCACAGATTACTATAACAACAGTTGCAGGTACAGGTTTTGCGATGATCATGACGCGAGAGCGATGCTTGCTTGTTTTGGAGTTCTTCTTCTGCTTCTTCTTCGATCAGGGGATAGGTTCCAGGTCGGCAGCCTGGGCTAGCAGGGTGGATATCGTTTGACTTTCTGTTTGTGTTCCATCCGTAGTCGGATGATGCTCTTATGTATGATGTTGTTGTATTCATGTGGCATTGTATGCCTCTTGTATGTATCCCCAACTATTATGTAATGGTACGAAGCAATGATATCCACCTTGCAAAAGCGTCTCCAATATGCGCTTCCATCCTTGGTGGGACCTTCGAGTTCCTTTAGGATAGGGTCGCATATTGGGTGCGACATCATATAAGTGATCACGTGATCCAAATCAACTAAACCATGTCCGATCATCACGTGAGATGGAGTAGTTTTCAATGGTGAACATCACTATGTTGATCACATCTACTATATGATTCACGCCGACCTTCGGGTCTCAAAGTGTTCCGAGGCCATATCTCAGATATGCTAGGCTCGTCAAGTTTAACCTGAGTATTCAACGTGTGCAACTGTTTTGCACCTGTTGTATTTGAACGTAGAGCCTATCACACCCGATCATCACGTGGTGTCTCAGCAAGAAGACCTTTCACAACGGTGCATACTCAGGGAGAACACTTATACCTTGAAATTTAGTGAGAGATCATCTTATAATGCTACCGTCAATCAAAGCAAAATAAGATGCATAAAGGATAAACATCACATGCAATCAATATAAGTGATATGATATGGCCATCATCTTGTGCTAGTGATCTCCATCTCCGAAGCACCGTTATGATCACCATCGTCACCGATGCGACACCTTGATCTCCATCGTAGCATCATTGTCGTTTCGCCACCTATTGCTTCTACGACTATCGCTACCGTTTAGTGATAAAGTAAAGCAATTACAGGGCGTTTGCATTGCATACAATAAAGCGACAACCATATGGCTCCAGCCAGTTGCCGGTAACTCGGTTACAAAACATGATCTTCTCATACAATAAAATATAGCATCACGTCTTGACTATATCACATCACAACATGCCCTGCAAAAACAAGTTAGACGTCCTCTACTTTGTTGTTGCAAGTTTTACGTGGTTGCTACGGGCTGAGCAAGAACCGTTCTTACCTACGAATCAAAACCACAACGATAGTTCGTCAAGTTAGTGCTGTTTTAACCTTCTCAAGTTCCGGCGAGCTACATTCGGTTCAACTAAAGTTGGAGAAACCGACACCGCCAGCCACCTATGTGCAAAGCACGCTGGTAGAACCAGTCTCGCGAAGCGTCTGGCGTAATGTCGGTCCGGCCGCTTCATCCAACAATGCCGCCAACCAAAGTATGACATGCTGGTAAGCAGTATGACTTGTATCGCCCACAACTCACTTGTGTTCTACTCGCATATAACATCTACGCATAAAACCAGGCTCGGATGCCATCATGGGTAACGAGTAATTTCAAAAATTTCCACGCACATGCAAGATCATGGTGATGCATAGCAACGAGAGGAGAGTGTTGTCCACGCACTGTGAGACCGAAAGCGAAGCGTTAGCACAACGCTGTTGATGTAGTCGTCGCCTTCACGGCCCGACCGATCAAGCACCGGAAGCACGGAACCTCCGAAGTTCTTGCACACGCTCATCTCGATGACGCCCTCGAACTCTGATCCAGCTTGAGTGTCGAGGAGAGTTCCACAAGACGACGGCGCAGGACGATGATCATGTTCTATCGACGCAGGGCTTCGCCTAAGCACCGCCACGATATTATCGAGGTGGAATATGGCGGAGGGGGGCACCGCACACGGCTAATAGATCTCAAGGATCAATTATTGTTGTCTCTAGAGGTGCCTGTCGGTGTCAAAACCGGCGGATCTCAGGTAGGGGGTCCCGAACTGTGCGTCTATGCGGATGGTAACAGGAGACAAGGGACACGATGTTTTTACCCAGGTTCGGGCCCTCTCGATGGAGGTAAAACCCTACTCCTTCTTGATTAATATTGATGATATGGGTAGTACAAGAGTAGATCTACCACGAGATCGAGATGCTAAACCCTAGAAGCTAGCCTATGGTATGATTGTTGTTCGTCCCCACGGACTAAAACCCTCCGGTTTATATAGACACCGAGAGGGTTAGGGTTACATAGAGTCGCCATAATGGGAGGAGATCTACATATCCAGACGCCAAGCTTGCCTTCCACGCCAAGGAAAGTCCCATCCGGACACGGACGAAGTCTTCAATCTTGTATCTTCATAGTCCCGGAGTCCAGCCAAAGGTTATAGTCCGCCGTCCGGACACCCCTAATCCAGACTCCTCAAGAGTCTCGAACCAGGCTTCAATGACGACGAGTCCGGCGCAGATTGTCTTCGCATTGCAAGGCGGGTTCCTCCTCCAATACTTCATAGAAGATTTTGAACACAAGGATAGTGTCCGCTCGCAAAATAAGTTCCACATACCACCGTAGAGAGAATAATATTTACACAAATCCAATCACGACGATTCCGCAGCTTGACATCACACCACGCCAAGCCTTTATTCAATCGCTTTATCTCGTCCCACCTCAAATAAGCACTTAGCGAGGCGGTTTCATTGGCATGTCTTGTCGAAGCAGAGATCGTGTCCCCTTATTCCAGGATTCTCATCAATACGGGCGTGGGTAACCCAACCGTGCCATTAATTACGGTGCTTGGGAGATAAGAGAGTTTTACCAGGCTGGTGGGGGCACATAGTTTCGTCCGCCCATATAAGGGGATAAGGATCCACCTTTCTCATCTACGCCTTCTTCCTTCTTTGCTTATCCATTTTCGCGCACTCGAGCTCTAGCGCCCAAGTCCGCACATCCCACCTCAACCTTCTCCAGCCATGTCCGGAGCGGGAAGCAAGTGGATGGCCTCCTCCGTAACGGAGGGACTCATCAAGAAGCTGAGGAAAGCCGGATACTTGTCCAATGACATCGTGCACCGGCTCCCCGACAAGTGGCAGCTCATCCCCACCCCCAGGCCCCATGAGAGGGTGGTGTTCCTCACCCATTTCCTCCGTGGACTAGGTTTACCACTTCACCCATTTGTCCGGGGACTCATGTTCTACTACGGCCTGGATTTCCACGATCTAGCCCCGAACTTCATCCTCAACATCTCGACGTTCATCGTCGTGTGCGAGGCCTTCCTCTGCATCCAGCCCCACTTCGCTTATGGTCAAGACCTTCAATGTCAAACCGAAGGTAGTGGGCGGCTGCTGCGGAGTGCGGAGCGCCATGGTGGGCAAGATGCCCAACGTTACATGGCTCGAGGGCTCCTTCGTGGAGACCATAAAGGGGTGGCAATCAGGGTGGTTCTACATCACCGAGCCGCGGACCCTGAATGGGCAGCGCCCCAATTCGATCCGCATCCCCACACGCCACCTCCGGAAAGAGACGGGCCTGTCGTGGGTAATTCGGAGGAGCTGACCGACTCCAAACCTCGCGCCCAAAACCTGGTGAGCAAGAAGCTCAAACTCGCCAACGTAGTCCAGGTCATGCTCATCCGCCAGATCCTCCCATGCCAACAACGGGCTTTCAGTTTGTGGAGTTTGATCCGCACAAAGACCGAATCCCGAGTAGGCTCTTCGACACTACGCACGTAAGACGCTCGAAGGTGCTGTTCAAGGGCGCCGAGGTTCTCGCATCCGCCACCGAGGATCGCGGATTCAGCGCGCAGCATCAAGCCAACGCGTAAGCTATTTTACCCTTTACGGGTTACTTGTTTTCCATAGTTTGATTCTATGCGGATCTAAACTCCCTTCCTTTGACAGATTGGCGAAGACGCTCGGGCAGATTGACCGTCTGCCCTTGCCCGAAGACCCAGCGGACGCCCGCTTGACGGGGCTGCTGGTTCCGGCACCTTACGTGGTGCCGGAGAAGAAGGCCAAGAAGAAGGCCACATGAACTCGAAAGAGTTCCCGGCGCCCGGTGGTGTCGGATTCGTCGTCCGATGACTCCGAGGCACACTCCTCCCACGAAGACGAGGAGGAGGAAGTAGAGGCCTCTCCCCCTCCAGCGGGGGGAGGAACGAAAAGGAAGGCCGCCCCAACCGGGGGGCCGGAGGGTCCAAGAAGGGGAGGACTCTTCCTCTGGACTACTCCACCAACAGCGAAGAGGAGTGGCCATCCAGGGCCAAGCCCCTGGCAAAATTGTAAGTATCCGGATACCAGAATAACTCATGGCGTTCCTTTGTTGGACAGTATCTTCTGACGCCGAATATAATCATGCAGTCCGCCCAAGGCCGGGCTCGATGCTTCGTCGAGCGGCTCCCTAGGTTCGTCTGATGTGAATAGCACTTCACTTCTGGCCGCCTCCTCTCCTTGCGCCGCGGATGATGCCGAGGTGGAGTCCCAAAAGGGTCCAAGCCAGGAGGAGGTGGTCCTGGAGGCGCCGCAAGGCGACCTCCCGACCAGTGCAAAGGGGACAAAACCCCAAGGGCTCCAAGTCCGCCCTATGCCGAAACCGCACCGAACCTTCAAAGGTTCCGAGTCCGCAGCCGCCCCTAGTAAGAAGGGCAAGATACGACGCCGGTGACCTCCGGCCCAACCGAGGCACTGGATAATCTGCTGGAGGTGCTTAACGGCGCCCATCGACGAGGAGCACCGCACTATTATGAGTGTGGTGATCCGTAGGTTCAGTCCGCCAAGAGCGGGCTGATCAAGCTCGTGCCAGCCTTCTAACAAAGCTTTGAGGTACGATTAAGATATGTAAAAATATTACCGACAGAAAGTAGCCCCTGATGGTCAGTTTGGTGTTCGGAAAGAAAAACCGAACTAAGTATCTAAAAGATATATGCAGGAGTCTAACATAAGTATGTCAATATGGGAATGCAGGCTGCGCTGCCGACCTCGCCATTACATCGATCAAGGAAGGTCGATGCATTGAAGCAGAGCCTCGAGCGGTCCGAGAACGAGCTCGGCCTTGCCAAGAAGCAGCTCCAATACAAGGAAGGTAAGTAATACCTTATGTAAGCATATAAAAAGATGTGGTTGCAAAAAATTACAGGACCAACGTGAGTAATACAGGGGCCACAACCGAGGTGGCGACCCTGAAGGAAGCGCTGTCCAAGGCCGAAGACAAGGCGGCCATGGAGCGCACCGAGCAAGAGAAGCAGGAGGCGCAGGTGGCGGAGGTGCAGCAAGAGCTCCAGGCTCTCGTGGAAAAACAGGAGAGTTTGGAGCTTGACTCAAAGACTCAAGAGTCCGAGCTCACCTCGGCCCTTGAGAGCGCCAAATCTGCCAAGGCCGAAGCCCAAAAAGCCCTTCAGGAAATTGAGGCGATGAAGAAGATAGCGGCGGGTAAGGCATTCTTTATGCAAAGCAAGCACGTGAAAGTGAATTACTTGTTACATACCCGAGTCCGGAGCTCTCTAGGAGCATTCGCAGATCTTCCCCGGAGTGTGTCCGACGCTGCCGCATTCTACCGAGCCGAAGAGGCGAGCTCGATGGAGAAGGTGTTCTGGTCTCAAGATGCCGAGGCTGCACACCCAGTTCCTTGAGCGACCAGTGAAGCAGTTGGTCGAGCTCCATAAGGTGGCCGAACAGGCCATGAAGGGTCTCATAGTCCGCTGTGGCCTCGGGAAGCCATGCCCGGGAGCTACTTCGGGCTGGTGAGGCGGCCAGTGGATGCCTCGCCCATGGCTTGAAGTCATCAAGTGCTCAGATGCATTGAAGGTGCTCAGGGCCCTTGCCCGCAAGCTAAAGTGCACTGGGCA
Source organism: Aegilops longissima (assembly GCA_021605205.1). Taxonomy (NCBI): domain Eukaryota; kingdom Viridiplantae; phylum Streptophyta; class Magnoliopsida; order Poales; family Poaceae; genus Aegilops; species Aegilops longissima. The sequence continues at coordinate 712,757,973 of CM038679.1, read as the reverse complement.
AGATGGACGCTGAGAAGCTTGTGACGGACGGACCACCGCCGGCAAGGAGCATCGCAAGACCGAGATGTATTATGAGGGCGCCCCAAGGGTGCCCGCCAATAGCGTATGAATGTTCAAGATGTAATTTTGAGTAAACTCGCATTTGTGATGCTGTACGCTGAAAACTTGTTCATATGCGCTAAGCAACGCTTTTGAATTTAAAATATTACCTTCAGCGGTCAGATATTAAAATTGAGAGATGGCGAGTCGTCGCTTCGCCCCATGCCATGAAAGTGTCGGGTTGTTCGATAAACTTGAGCGCTTTTTTCCCATTCTGGGTCCTTCGAGGAGGCGCCAACACAACAAACAAGGAAATCGGACTATAATGCTTGAACACTCTCACTTAGCCATAGAATTCTATAATTTTAAATTTCGCAAAGCCCCTAGTATTCGAAGACCGAGTTCGGGCGCTATCCACGCTTAGACCGGACAAAGCCGACTCCGCCTAAGCGGCATAAGTCTTTAGGGACTCGAAACCTCTCGAACAGCTTACCAGCTCTTGCCCTATCATGACGGTCAATTTTAGCTTTCTCCACTGAGGTGCTTAGCCCAGCTCAACCGGGGCACAATCGCAGTGGTTCTCCCAGCGCTACCTTAGCCGATATAACGAAACGTAAGGTACCAAAACATGGGAGCCGGGCAAACCCAACTATTGACCCAAGAGATGATTCGGAGCCGATGCATATAATGCTATAAGTTTGGGGTGCCGCACTTGTGAAAGTGTTCGGACTTATCACACCGTATGTTGGGGTACTTAAGCCTGTATTTGGTCGTACCAAAGTGTACGGGTGCAACATGTCATTAATGAACATATATAGATAAAAAAGGGAATGCAATAATAGACAAAAGCTATGTATTGTTTATTCGAAAAGGCTGCGGTAAAAGCAGGACGATACAAATAGTGCGATAAGCAAGAGATGGGACTATTTGACATGTCTCCTCTCGGGGCGAGCTGCGGATGATATGTGAAACAAGTATACTGCTTCGCCATAGAGACCACCTGACACTCAACGTAGCTTTCTTCCTCCCCGGCTGTTGCATCGTGTGTTCGGCGACAGATCACGGACAGCCTTCCGAGAGTGGAGTCCTGAAAGTAAGAAAAAAAAGAATGAAAAAACTGGGAGCCCCTGGTGTGGTTGAGCCGCATTTTGGGCATGCCGTGGTCGTGCCCCTCCCCCTATGCCCATGGTATTTCCAGAGCGTGATTATGTATGCGTAGTATTGGGTTCGCAATTTCACGAGGGCTGGAGTTGGGGCCACATTGCTACGCGTGCTCGGAACGTGCCAGGTTACTCCGGGCGCGCTTGATGGTGTCCGGACATTTAATAGACGGACTGGAGAATTGCCTTGAGAGGCTGCTTTGTACTTTCGCCGAGGGTCAGCCAGATGCTCGTCCGCTCGAGAGAGCGCTCAGTTTCCATTGACCGTAATGACTCGAGGGCCCGCATCTTGAGCTTGAGGTATGCGAGGTGCGGCACCGCATTGAACTTTGCAATGCGGTTCGTCCGAGCAAAGGCGTGATAGCCATCGCGAATGGGACTATGTCAAAGATTAACCTCGCTCGAAATTATCCGGGGATCCGAAGACCACCTTGGCCTCTACACCGGTATGATGCCTTTAAAGGTCGTTTTGTGGGTTTAACTTTGAGGATCTATGCCCATTTTTCGCAATGTATACCGATAAAGCAGGTTCAGGTTGCTGCCACCGTCCATAAGGACTCTAGTGAGGTGAACCACAATGATTGGGTCTAGAACTAACGCGCGAATCCGCCATGGCGGATGCTAGTGGGTGGTCCTTCGATCAAAAGTGATCGGGCAGAGGACCATGGATTGAACTTTGGGGCGACCGCTCCAACGCATATACGCCCCTCGAGTGCACGCTCCGCCCCCTTTTGGGGATGTGGGTTGCGATATCATGTTCACCGTCCGCACTTGTTGGGGAAGCCCTTCGTCCCCTATTGTTCGGGCGGCCGGGCCTCCTCGCCATCGCTATGCAGCCCTTGTCTCTGCTTTCGCACTTAACTTGCTCGCCGCTTGAACAGCCAACAATCCCTGCTGGTGTGATTGGCTGGTTTTTCGGGGTGCCGTGTATCCGCACGAGCGATCGAATATTCGGTCCAAACCGGACGGGCTCGAGTATTTCTTTTAAATGGCTTTTTCCGCTGACCGGTTTAGAGCTCTAAATCCGCATTAACCGCCATATCCTGAGCATTGTCGCCAGCACGCGGCGCTTGTGCTTGTTGTGACGCGACCTGCCATTGCAGTCCTTGCTATCCGAATTACCAGGGCTCTTGGTCATGTTATTACTACGAGCTAGCCAGCTGTCTTCTCCCGCACAAAAGCGGTTCATGAGTGTTGTGAGGGCTGCCATGGATTTCGGCTTTTCATGTCCTAGGTGCCGGGCAAGCCACTCGTCACGGATGTTATGTTTGAAGGCTGCAAGGGCCTCTGCGTCCGACAGTAGACTATTTGATTTTTCTTGGTTAGGAACCGTGTCCGTAATTGTCCGCCGATTCCTTTGGCTGCTGAATTATGTGGCTTAGGTCATTGGCGCCCGTGGTCGCATATAGGTGCCCTGGAAATTGTCGACGAATGCGGCTTCCGTGTCGCCCCAACAACCAATTGATTCTGCTGGCAAGCTGTTAAGCCAATGCCGAGCTGGTCCTTTAAGCTTGAGTGGGAGGTATTTGATGGCGTGTAGATCATCACCGCGGGCCATGTCGATATGAAGGAGATAATGCTCGATCCATACCGCAGGATCTGTTGTGCCATCGTATGATTCGATGTTTACGGGTTTGAAACCCTCGGGGATTTGATGATCCATTACTTCATGTGTGAAGCATAGTGGGTGTGCGGCGCCTCTGTACTGGGCTATATCACGACGTAGCTCAAACGGGCTTTGTCTACTTTGTTCGGCCCGGCCGGATTTACTATATCCGGCATGATGGTTATCGTCACGTGTCGTGGGACGCCAACGCGATCCATAGATCGATCTTGTTTGCCTTGCCTTGTCCTCCAATATATCTCACAGGTCTGGCGCATTTCCCCGTGCCTTGGTATTCTTTGAGCGACGCCGGGGTGCGACTTGAGTGGAGGGCCGAGAGGCCTCTCTGACGCGGCCACGAGGTGGCCGGTCGGCCGCATTGTGCGCTGGTGATGTAGGTCTAGGTGCTTCCTCGTCTAATCGGGGTAGTAGCCTGCGCTTTGGGTAGGTCTTGTAGGGCGCTCGAAGTTCAGATTTTCGCCGCAAGGACTTCACCCATTTGTCGGCTAGCAAGTCTTGGTCAGCTCTAAGTTGTTGCTTTTTTTCTTGAGGCTGCTCGCCGTGGCCATAAGCCCGCGCTTGAAATGCTCTTGTTCGACGGGATCCTCGTGCACGACAAATTGTCATTATCGAGGCTTGCCTCGCCTTCAAGGGAGGCATGTAATTATCGCCCTCACCTCTCTATCTCGCCACTCTCTCATGAGGGCTGGTTTCTCCATCCTCCCACGCTGAATCCTGCCGAGGGGGTTGTCTTCGCACCGTCCAGTGGTGTTATTGTCTCCGTGCCGAATCACCGCTTTTGCTTTGGCGGATGAGCGGCGCCACGACACCGGGCGCTTAGGTTGCTTCTGAGGGGTCATCCTCTGTTGTTCCATCGTCGCTCCTTCTTTGGGGTGTCCACCATGTATATGTCATACGACGAGGTGGCCTTCCAAAGGCCTCGTAGGCGCTGGTTCTTGGTCATCTCCTGCATCGGCGTCCATACCGCCGATGTCATCGAGTCGAAGTCGAGCATGTCGGTTAAATCATCGACAAGGGCTACGTAAGGGTGGTGGGTGGGCTTTGAATTTCTTCGTCGTCCGATCCCAACCTTGCCGACCATAGTCCGCCAGGGCTCTCCTAATAAAGAGAGAGAGACTTTAGTGAATTCAGAATGCCGCCAGAGGGCGAAAAGCTGAAAGATGTACGCGGGCGGTGAACACTATGATCAGCGCCCAATCGGATTCGAGCAGGCGTATGCGCTGGAAGGTTCGAGTCCGGAGGGGAGTCCGCACCTTAGAGTCACAAGCTTCGCAGCGACAAGGTTGGTGTTCGCCCGACGCCAGAGATTGCAGCCCCGAGGCGTGTCCAGCCACCCGCCCTCGACATGCAATGGCTCGAGCCGAGGGTCGGAGCGACACGGTGCGGCCTCTAGGGCACTGCTTACGGCAGCGCTAGATCATGCCCATCGTAATAAAGGCGGCACGCCGGCTGTGGCTCAACCCGTCAAGATCAAGTCTCCGCGACGCCACCGTAGTTCAAACTTCCAAATCTGACCGATGGCTGGGGCGAAGCTTGATCTGCTCCAGATAGCTGCTTAATTGGCCGCAGCAGCAAAGCCGCCGAATACGAAGATCTGTCCGGGAGAAAAGTCTCACCCTAGACCGCATCGTTGTTGATGATCGGAGGAGCCATCGGGCCTAAAGATGACGACACGCAGGAACTCTCAATGAAAGCACCAATGTCGCTGCAAAACCGCGGATCTCGGTAGGGGGTCCCGAACTGCATGCCTAGGCGGATGGTAACAGGAGACAAGGGACACGATGTTTTACCTGGTTCGGCCCTCTCGATGGAGGTAAAACCTACTCCTGCTTGATTAATATTGATGATATGGGTAGTACAAGAGTAGATCTACCACGAGATCCGAGAGGCTAAACCCTAGAAGCTAGCCTATGGTATGATTGTTGTTCGCCCCACGGATTAAAACCCTCCGGCTTATATAGACACCGGAGAGGGTTAGGTTAGATAGAGTCGGTTAAAATGGGAGGAGATCTACATATCCAGACGCCAAGCTTGCCTTCCACGCCAAGGAAAGTCCCATCCGGAGACGGGACGAAGTCTTCAATCTTGTATCTTCATAGCCCAGGAGTCCGGTCATCCGGACACCCCTAATCCAGACTCTCGCCCCCCGCCTCAGATATAAAGGAGCAAGGGGAGGCGCCGGCCAGAGGGGGCACGCCAGAGGAGTCCTACTCCCACCGAGTAGGACTCCCTCCTTTCCTTGTCCAAGTCGGAGAGGGGGAAGGAATGGAGAGAGGGGAGGAAGGAAAGGGGGGCGCCGCCCCCCTCCTTGTCCTATTCGGACTAGAGGGGGAGGGGGCATGCGGCCTGCCCTGGCCGCCCCTCCTCTTCTCCACTTTGGGCCCATTAGGCCCATTAACCCCCCCGGGGGGTTCCGGTAACACTACAAAAAATAGACACATCCGTGACATTTTGGGCCGAACGAATTTTTTTTCTGTCATACGTATGACACTTCTATGACGATAATTGTGACAGAACCCGTATCATCATAAATGTGGTGGGCTCCTACTTATGACAAAAATCATGATGAAAATTGGCTTTTCGTCCCGGGCGGGCCGGAGACGCAGCTGCATGACATTCTTTGGGCCATCCATGACGGAAAAACCGTGGTAGAAGCGAGGGGTAGGAAAATTTCGGGGAGTTGCCGGTTACGGTGGGAGGTCGGGGGCCAAGCGATGCGCTGCTTTCTCAGACACGACGCTGCAGGCAAAGTAGACATTGGCTCAAATCAACTCGAGCGAGGCGTTGGGCTCTAATCAACCCGAGCGATTGCACTGAAGGCTATGTGTTACTGAACCCGAGCGATCGATCGATGGCTGTTAACTGAACCCGATGGAGCGATTTATTCGCTATTGCTGCTAACTGAAGCCGGTCGATTGGATGAACAGTGAGCGTTGCAGGGGGTGGGGGGTGGATGAACAATGAGCGTTGGCGTTGCCTCTGGATGAACAGGACCCCGTGGTGTGGAGGGCTGGATGAACAGTAGACGGTGGAGGGGTGGCCGTGGAGGGGTGGTTGAACAGGACCCGTGGTGTGGAGGGCTGGATGAACAGTAGACGGTGGAGGGGTGTCCGTGGAGGGGTGGTTGAACAATAGCCGGGGGAGTAGTGCGCGGTGGAGGCTATATGAACAGGAGCCCGTGGAGGCTGGAGGAGGTCGATGGTACCCTGTGGAGGCTGGAGGAGGTCGACGGTGGAGATGAACAGTATCCCATGGAGTCCTGCTTTGCGCACGCCACACGCCCCGGCGAACACGACTTCTGCTTTCACCGTAGGAGGTCCGCTTCTCCGCTTTTGCGGTACGCCACACCCTCTCGATCAATAGGACCCCGCTTCGACCGTAGGAGGTCCGCTCTCCGCTTTGGCGGCACGCCACACCCTCCCGATCAACAGACTCCATTTCGACCGTAGGAGGTCCGCTTCTCCGCTTTTGCGGTATGCCACACCCTCCCGATCAACAGGACCCTGCTCCAACGTGGCGGGTCGAACACAAGGCCGCTTTGCTCGCTTCGCGGTATGCCAGCCTCGCTTCCATCTCCCTGCTCCGGCCCAGCCGGTTGGCTCCCACGCTGCCTGCTGCCTCCCGGCGAACACGACGCATTCCGCTGCTCTCCCATGAACACGACGCATTTCGCTGCCTCCCATGAACACGGCGCATTTCGCTGCCTCCCCATGAACACGAGCCCTCGCAGACGTATGCGTGACTAGGCGTTCGAGACCCCGCCAGATGTACACATACGCGGTCAGATTTTCTTTCTTGCACCCTGGCGCTGTACGACGCAGTACATGCTACGCAGCGCCTTACTACGACACGTGCATGCCTCTACATTGACCAGTATGTACATATACATTCACGACCAGGATGACAACGCTACGTACGCTTCGACCAGGTGGGTCCCGACTGTCAGGCACTTCCTTTCCCGCGAAGATGTAGCTAGTGGGTCCCAACAGTCAGGGGGCGAATCGTTTTGTTTTTTTGCCCGGACGCACTTCCTTGCGTGCGAAGGTGTAGCTGCTGGGTCCCAGCAGTCAGGGGGCGAATCCTTTTTTTTTGCCCGGACGCACTTCCTTGCGTGTGAAGGTGTAGCTGTTGGGTCCCAGCAGTCAGGGGGGCGAATCATTTTTTTGCCCGGACGCACTTTCTTGCGTGCGAAGGTGTAGCTGGTGGGTCCCATCAGTCGGGGGGCGAATCTTTTTTTTTCGAACGCACTTCCTTGCATGCGAAGATGTAGCTGGTGGGTCCCAGCAGTCAGGGGCGAATCGTTTTTTTCCCGGCGCACTTCCTTGCGTGCGAAGATGTAGCTCGTGGGTCCCAGCAATGTGGGGCTAATCATTTTTTTATGAATACGGTGGCCCGTCCGGTGGGTCCCCGCCATCGTGGGGAATAATTATTTTATGATAATAAGGAGGCACTTCTTTGCAGCTGCCAGGACCCAGTTGTCACCTCTCCACGACAGTCCACGTCCGATGGAAGTCGCCTTGACCACGCTGACCACGCCACGCCGAGAGCACCACGACGGTGGACGACGGCGAGGCCTAGGAAGGGGATGACGCGGAGCCGGGAAGACACGACAAAGGATGCACACGCGGAGAGGAGTACGAGGGTTCATCGGTTCGGCTGCTGTTGCTGCCGCCGCAGAATAACAGGGGTGGGTGAGTGGAGGGATGGCCTCGCCAGCGTGGAGTAGTAGGGGGTGGTGAGGCCTCCACGGCAGCGCAACCGGCCACAGGAGGCAGGAGCAGGTGGCACGACCGGCACTGCTTTGGGTGGCTGGAGCAAGAAGACCAGAGGTTGAAGAAGCACGACGGCCGTTGGATGGACATCGTACGGTCACTGCTGCTAGAATCGTTTATTATATTGACTAAGTTGACAAAGCCCTTGGTACGCCAACTTAGTAGGCCCACAGTGTCAGCTTCCAAACGGTGCGCCCTGATGTCGTGGGAGGAATCATTTTTTGGGCGGGTGAAGCTAGAATATCCGAGATTGAAGAAGAAGCACCGCATCCATTGGATGGACATCCAACGGCCACTGCTGCTAGAACCGTGTGTTGACTATAAGTTGACAAAGCCTTGCATACGCCCAACTCTGTTTTTTAGGGACGCACAACTTAGTAAGGCCGTAAGTGTGTGGCGAGAACTTATAGCCCATTTGAGATTTGTAAGAATGTGTAGCCCATTTTCGGATTCTAATGGAATTTACTACAGCCCATTTATAGTTTGTTAAAAGTACAACCCATTTCAACTAACCGTTCAAAACAGAATTCAATAAAATTTCCCACATTTTGATGGGATCCGAATATTTTTATCCCGATATTTCTAGTCAGATTAAATACAATTTCAATATAAATTTATATTACGTAAAAATCCAACGAAACATTGCGCTCGCAACAATTAATTAAATTAAAATTTTCAATATTCCAAAAATAATAGTTTATAAAGTAATCACTGTTTGATGCATTTTTTAATAGTTACTACCCAGTTTTTATAATTACATCCCATTTATTATTTCTTAAAGCCCATTTTCTTGTCAAGCCTAATGCATCCCTCCTAGGAAAGATTTGTAGCCCAGCGGGGCGGTGAATAACAACTTGACCTTGCCTGGGTATTCCTAAAAAAAAGTATAGCTGGGCTAGCCATTTTCAGCTTGAAAAAAATTAATATCTGGGCTGGATATCTGGCCTGGGCTTGACGGGCCACAGCCCGCCCAGTTAATACCTGCATCGATGTTTTCGTTGTTGTTCAGAGGAGAAAATTTAATTTTTGGGGTAAACATCGAAAAACTCTGCAGTGCTCACACCTCAAAAACACAAATACTGCTCGAGCTGCTTGGTCCCAGCTGTCGGCCGCTTCTTGTGCAATTCTCTCGTTTATTGACTACATTACATAGGTTCACAATGGTGTGGGACCATGATGTCAGGAAACCAGGAGGAAGCAAAATAAATCATAGTATATATATATATATATATATATATATATATATATATATATATATATATATATATATAATAAGGAGGCACTTGTGTACGTTAGGCTATGGACCTGGTGGGTCCCCATTGTCATCATATCCAAGTAAAGTCATCTCTCGCCGCTGCTTCCCTTCTCAAATAGCTGGCAGCGCCATTTCCCGCTTATCGGTGCAGGCGATTGTTCGCCTTCAAACGACACAAGTGCCGTCCGTCCGCCCATCTGCCGCACACATTAATGATACGCTGTTGCCGAGGCGGCTACTCCGCGCCACACGTCCGTCCCCTCCGCCCGCCACCATTGCTATATAAATCTGCTGCGCCGCCATAGCCGCAGCCATCCGCATCCGCCTTTTCCTGTCCACACCACTACTGCCCACCATGGCTTTCTCGCGCCCAGCGCTTCGACGGGCGGACGACGGACCACAAGGAGATGGCAGCCATTGCTGCCGACCGCTGGCCGGCAGCAGCCGGAGGACGACGACGCCCTAATGGAGAACATGGTAGTCGACGATCCAGCGCCAACCCCTCCTCGCGCCATCTCGCTGGTGCATTGCACCATGACCATCGGCGAGGCCCGTGCCCAATATATGGACAGGTGAGGCCGATGCATGAGGAGCAGTTCCGGAGGCGCAGCCGACGCCGCCACAACCACCATCTCTCCAGAGCACCTACAGCGGAGGAGCAGATCGCCGCGAGCGGGCGGAGCAGAGGCGCTGCTCGACTCTGATCGCCCACCTGCAAGGGTCGCCGAAGGCCAAGGCGGTACCGCATGCGGGTGGCGGAGGCTGGGCCGCCACAAAGAGGCTAGCAAAGAGGGCGGCGAAGCGGGCGAGGCGCTGTTTGGCGAGACCGAGGATGAGGCAGAGGACAATGCCGGCCCGACGAGTCCTCGCCCGCTGGTGTCGACGACGGCTCGCTCCGCCGAGGCCTCACAAAGCCAACAACGAGGCAGAGGACACCGCCGACCACCGAGGCCCCGCCCGCCAACAACGAGGCAGAGGACATCGTCGGCTCAGCCGAGGCCCCACCCTGCCATCAACATGGGGGAGGATTTCCACCGCTCCGCTGAGGCGCCGCTGGCCGGCAACGAGACAGAGGACATCGCCGGCTCCGCCGAGACCCCACCCCGCTGCCAACGAGGCCGCGCCAAACAGAAAACGAGGAAGAGTAGAACACGGTAGGTCGCCGCCGCTCAGCTCCAAGTAAGGCCACCGCTGCTACCCTCTCGTTGAAGCCAAGCTAGGCGGGTTGACCATTGACGCCGCTTAGCTTCTTGGCGGCGACGGAGTCGGAGAGCTGCGCCGAGAAGAACGCTGCTTACTTAACGCTGGTGCAGCTTGGCTGATCGACACGTGGGCCCAACAGGCCACATGTCGATTATACAACTACTGCAGCTAAGTCATCAAGCTTCGCTTGGCTTAAGGGACACGGTGGGTAGCTTCGTTAATTAATTATACCTCCAGCGCACCCTTTTTAGTTTTTTTTCAAAAGGAGGATGACCTCGCCTCAGATTCGGGAGATGCATGCGCCACAAACACCCTTTTTAGTTGAAGAATGTATGAAATGTAATGAACCGCATGTTTATATGAAATCCGACCATGTATGAATGAATTTATTTCGATTAGTTTGAACTCTTGTATCACCGGCATTGGATGAACATGCAAAACAATACGTACTAGCATTATTCCTGTGGTGATCACCACGCTTGCAGCAGTTTCACATGTACTCCTCCGGTCCTTTCTAGTCTGCATACAAGTTTTGTCTCAAGTCAAAGTATCTTTACTTTGACCAATCTTATACAAAAAGTATGCACTTTCACAATGTGCTAAGTAAAAGGAATGTATGAGTACAAAGAGTTTGAGCAGCTTTTAGCTTTTCAGACATTGCAATCAAACACACAGCCTGGAAATTCATAGAGAACATTCAAAACAATCGATGATTATGCATCTCAATGACTCACATGTCGAGGCAATATTTACTTCACAACTAAAGAATAAAGAAAAATTGATCCCCACTGCCGACAAAGAAAGGGCGCCCCATTCAAAAATATCAAATGCATATCTTGCTAAAATCAATGAGCAAAATTTGACAAGGTTGTCCCATTCCAAAATATCAAATGCCTACGATTGTGGAATGGGCAGGGTTTGCCATCGTTCGACATTGACATGGCACCTCGTGCTAAATAAACCAGCTGTTCTTTTTGTGCGTTCCACCAAAATCAACCAAATTCGCCAGTAGCTTGTATGATTTCGCCTTATATGTTGCAACGCCTTGAACTTATGGGCACCTCCTTTCTTGTGGTGGAAATGAATGATTCGATGTATTCATGAACATTTTGTGCAGTTCCCATTGAAATCAAGATGAGCACCCTGTTTGCACAAATACAAAAAGTGATTAGTATAAAGCAAACTATACTATGAATTGACAGTTTCAACAGCACATACATGGTCCATGTAGAGCACACTTTTAGAAAAATGGAACTCACCGTAAAAAATCCTAGAACAACATTGTACTCACAAGATCACAGCAAAAAAAATGGAGATTTGTCATCCTTCCGAGCTGAAGTTAGTTTGGTCTTGTGGGGAGTAATGTAACCATCCTTCAACTTCTCCTTCGATGAGAAGATAGACAGGGCTTCTTCATCCCGCATAATCGGAACTAGTCACTTCACGCATCCATATTCTTCTTCAGAGGAAGATGATCCTGTTTGCTCGAAAAAAGGAAAGGAATATTTAAAACAGCACAGATGAAGCACTTTTCAAGGACAATACCACTTTTTCATGACAGATCTAAACAGTAGCACAACACCAATAGAGATGACAAAGCTCAATCATATGGATGAAATCAGTGGGTGAGTACCAACATTTGTCAGGAGGCTGATTGTGTAGAGCATACAGATGAATCACTTCTCCGGAACCATCTGTTGCTATCTACGGGGGTGGCCATGCTTACTATATACTCCTTGATTAGTTTAATGTTTCCAACATCTTCTTGTGCACTTCCACTAAAATATATGGTGTCTTCAAAGAAGATCCCTATTTGCACAAGTAGAGATAATTACGTATGGCATCAAATCAGTGGCAAAACAATTGCTCGTTCCAGCCATAGCAATAAATTAAGATGCAAAACTATATCATTACTTGTGTCATCATAGTTCCAAAGGTTTCATTACAGCACCGGAGTTGATTTTGTTTTTCTTCCGCTTGTTCTTCCCTTCATCACTTGGTTCAATAATGCACAAGCTTCGCCTTCAATGTAAGATTTGGCATGTCAATTAGGGAGCAAAAGTATAGTACTAAACTTAATTTTCTCGATGAAAGTGGCAAAATACAGGCCAGCAGTTGTGAAATATCCTTATCTTACCTCAATGGGATATTACGGTGCACATACTGATTGGAAGTCTTGTCTCCATTTGTGCAGTTCACTAAAATCAAGCAACATTATCGCATAAGTAGCACAACATATGAAAGCACACTACAGAATCATGTGAAAGAAGGCTAGATCGACCTCTCATGATGCGAATTCAAACAACTCACAAGAAGAAGATCTGAACCAAATTAGCCTTAACGGATAGGAAGTAAGATCTCCTCTTGTGCAGTTCCACTAAGATCAAGCAATCAAGCAACATTGTCGGTGTGACATTTTGGTTGAACTGCACAAAACACTCTTAAAACAAAAGTGTTTTGTGCAAAGGCAACAAAAGGTCACAATGGCAACAAGGTGAAGTAGATAACCATGTTTACACAGAGGTGCAAAGGAAACAATTAGTGGTCAATAACGGTGGATGACATGAAGCCAACAAAAGAAGCATCTACATTATCTAAATGGGAAAGAAAGAAAGACAGAGCATTTCTCAAACGGTGGCATTGATTAATATTAACATAGAGATTATATTAACAATAAAATTCATTAAACATGTAATTTGCTTTTAACGTGGCATTGCATCAATTTTCCAATGCATTATTAGAGGGTGTTTGTTTACAGGGACATTTTGGTGTAGGGACTAAAAAACTCCGTGTCACCACATCTAAACCAAACAGGAGGGACTTTTCGAGACTAAAAGTGGGCATTTGGGACTAAAGAAAGAAGACCCCGAGGGAGTCTTTTGGGACTTTTCCAACAGTTGCCCTGCCACGCATCACACCTTGTTTCTATTAGTTCATTACTAGGGGTAACATGGTCTTTTATCATGTCATTTAATAACCTCTAGTCCATGTTTAGTCCCCGAACCAAGCAGGTAGGGACTAGGGAGTTTTAACCAAACAGGGCCTTAGATTAACAATAGCTAATGAGTTGCACGAGACAAGGATGCACCAGCACCATGTGCATCTACCGATGTAATCGTGGTCATGCACATCTGTTGCAACAAAGAACAAACAACCAAGGAGCATATTTGTGTTGGTCCCAGTTTTGTTATCTTTAGACACCTTTCCCTATGTGAGCGCAGCAAATCTAGTCCTGCTCAAACTCTACAGCCTTGTCCCTTCCTTTCCTTTTTGAACTAGTACTTTCGCCCTTCCTTTCCTCTTTGAACCACGCCCTAGATTTATGCGATACAACTTTCCCCACTACTTTCCCCATTCCTTTCCTCTTTGAACCACGCCCTAGATTCATGATATACAACTTTCCCCTTCATTTCCTCTTGAACCACGCCCTAGATTCATGCTATATACAACTTTTCCCACTACTTTCCCCCACTCCTTTCCTCTTTGAACCACATCATAGATTCATGGTATACATGCAGCTAGAGCAATGCATGTGGAGTAAGTAAAATATACCTTAAGGTTCTTGGGGCATGGTTCGGTGGGCGACGGGACGGCTGCGAAGAAGAAGGGGTCGGAGGCCCTCCCGCGCCGCCGCTGGGTGGAAAGTGAACAACAGCGCCGGTAGTGGATTCCCTCCCTCGCCGACGGCGACAACGTTAAGCCTCCTTCCCTTCCCGGTGGACGGATCCGGCCGGCTCTTTGAGCAGCAGTGAGGGGAGATCGAGGCCAACGAAGTCTTGTTTAGATCTGGAGAGGGCAAGAGAGTGTGAAGAGAGCAACTACAAGCGCTGAGGCTCCAGCGGGAGAGGGCGAGAGAGTGTGAAGAGAGCAACTACAAGCACTGAGGCTCCAGCGTGTATATATATACTGGAGAGAGAGTGTGAAGCATGCAAACCCTAGAAAACATTTTGACCAGTCAAAGAATCCTCCTGGCAAAAATTATGCTCAAGTGTAGTTATCAAACCCGAGACCTCAAGTTTGATGAGCGAACAGGCTAAACAGCTACAAAACCCTCCCGTTATGTTCAACGAGAGGAAAATAAACTTTTATACATTCCTGCATTCGTGTGACATGCATGCCGTGTTTTTTTTGTGTGTGCGTGGGAGTCATTAGGATTTCAATCATAATCGTGTCATGTGGCTTTGGTGGTAGACTATCCACAGTGGTGTAGAAATAATGCAGCCTTAGTCACCTTACCTCTCTCCACGTAGTATGTTGGGTCCCACCAGTCAGAGGGTGAAACAAACAAATTAATAAGAAAAATTAAAAGCGCCAGCAGTGTATATTACTACCTCACACATCTCTCTACTGCTCGGGAACACTGTCTAGTTGATCCCTCTGTTCGCTCATGTACTATTTTAAGTGAACCCTTATTATAACATCCCCACAAATTTTGGGCACTTGTATTCGACTTAAGTCAGTGTGCCACCGTATCTCGTATACTTACTACTCCCTCCGTCTAGGTGTAATAATTCACGTTAGAAGGTGCAACTGGACCAAGGTGCGTGCGTGTGCGTGTGTGTGTTTAACAACATGTATGTGTTAGAGAGTGCGACAGATCGACCTACTCCTACAGAGATATGGTGTGTAGTGTATGATTTTAGTCGCGAGAGGCGGTGCATCCTCTCGTTTCCGGGCGTGTCCGGTAGGGACATGCGGACAGCTGCCACGCCCGCTCCTGACCAGCCTGGCCCACACAAAGCCCCTCCATCGCCCAAGCGCTTCCCGCCTCAAACGGTCAGCGCCGCTCAAAGAATCGGTGCCGCATTCATGCCCGGCAGAGCGGACGCGACCTCTCACCGGGCAAGAGTGATGGTTGCTTCGTCCGTCCAACTTATCGCTGGGTCTATGTGATTTGACGGCTCATTGGTCTTTATTATCGAGGTGGTAGGACTGCTGGATATCCCACGCCGGCGAAAGGAGGTAGTAGATTACAATTTTCTCCATTCTTACAGCGGAGGAGTGCAAGAGCAGTGAAAACACGCAGGCTCAAGATTACATGGCCCACCTCACACTATCACCGTATGACACCTAACTCTTTACATTGTACTCCCTCCATTCCTAAATATTACTAGATGAGTCCTCGCGTGTCATGAACAGCGGTATATCTCTCTGCAAAAATTATCGATTTCATAGAACTAAAAAATCTATAACCGCATGACAAATGTGGTAGCCAAACTAAATAAACTCCCATCATCATTTAGATCATCCCACGAAGGAAAAAGATCAGCCAACTCCTACTGCATAATGGGATTATATTTTTCTTTTTGACATGTTAATGGGACTTAAAAGCTCACTTACATGCATGCTACCGGTGCATGCTTGCATGCAAACATGTTGATGTGATTTAAAACCCACTCACATGCATGTGCCACGGTATTTCTGCATTCTTGCATGTGGCTTAGTGCGAGCCTCTCAACGCCTAGATCGACGGCTATTATGACTGATTTACTTCATCTAACGGCTACGCTAATTTTGATGATGTGGCTCAAGGAGAGGATAGAGAATTCCTAGTAGTGGGGGCTAGCTATTACTTGTAGATAAGTCTTTGTAGAGATTCCACTAGGTGAACTACATACGGAACAAAATGAATGAATCTACAGTTAAAATGCATCTATATACATTCGCATGTGGTTAATGGTGAAATCTCTACGAAGACTTATATTTAGGAACAGAGGAAGTACTAGTACGTACTGTAATTTATCAGCGAGATAAATTTGTACAATGCTATGAAGCTTCCAGCTCCTGTTACATGTATCTTGCGTCCAAGGTTGCCCGTTGCAACATTTCATTAAATACAAAGGAGACTAAAATGCATGCTATTGCATCTCAATGATTGATGATCATAGCAATATGTACTCCCTCCGCTCCAAAATAAGTGTCTCAACTTTGTGCAAACTTTAGTACAAAGTTGTACTACTACTAAAGTTGACACTTATTTTGGAACAGAGGCAACTAAAGAAAAAACGATCCATGCAGTCCCTAGCCCTTGAACCATGAACCTTGACCAGGCTTCAATTTGTCGGGCAACGCTCGAGCTTCCTAATAAATGAAGTTTGCAACCTTTTGACCATCGGATCATTTTGTGCAGTTTCACCAAAATCGAGATGAGCATCCCTGGCAAAGAATTGAAGAAGCGTGATTAGAATAAGATTACTAGGACTAGTTGATGAGACATAAACTCATCACAAATACAAGACGAGAAGCCAATAGAGGTATCGGTATGTGGGGGCAAAGAAGTAGAGAAATATCCACAGGAGTGATGTGGGCAGCTGGAGCAGCAGTGCAAGCTGGTTGTAAAGGAGTTGTACCTCGGGGGCGAGCTCAACCTTGAGGAGGGCGGCGGAGGCGGCAACCGCCCATGTCGCGCAAAGGAGCAAGGGACGAAGGCAACCTCACCGGCTCTGTGAGAGAGAACGGCGGGGACCCCTGATCGAGACGTGCCGACAGTGGGTTTTCGCCGTCGGCGATGGCCACCGCATCTAAATTAAGCATCCACCCCTTCCCCAAGCGGACGTGATCCGCCGGGATGTTAGAGATGTGGCCACAGTCGTTTTGTGCGAGAGAGTGTGAAGAGAGCAACCCCAGCAAGCAACCGTGTAGGCTGGCCCGTCCTGACTTTGTATATAGTGGAGCGGTTTCCTTTTCTCTCCATATGAACCTATCATATTGCGTACGTGCCACCGAAGAAAAAAATTTATTTATAGATGACGCGACACCTACTACTCGTTCTCCTATAACCTTGCGCTTGGCATCTCCAAAATATTAACCTTGCGATTGGCTCTTCGCCTCTTCGGGAAGTCGAGCAATAATGGTAGTGCAGTATATATCGTTCTGGCTATATGAGACCGAATGAATTGCTGCACGTCCACCACGTGGGCGAGGGTCGAGGGGCGAGGGAGAGTGCTACTACATACGGAGCAAAATGAGTGAATGTACACTCTAAAATACGTCTATATACATCAGTGTTTGGAGTATGTACTAGTAATTCATATTGAAATCTACTAAAGGACATATATATTCCAAACAATATGTTATAATCTCTATAACCAAGGTAGTAGGGACGAGGAGTAAACGGAGGGAGTAGTAAAATTTTCTCCTCGTCCTGCGAGCCACCGCGCGCATGGGCAAGGGAGGAGCAAGATTCACCTCATCCTGCGAGCCACTGCGCCCGTGGTCGGGGGAGACGGTGTACTAAGCAAGCTTCTCCTCATTCTGCGAGTTGACGGGACACATCAAAAGTACTCCAGTGTATAGAGCCTTGCCTCTATGGTAGGCCCCACATGGTTTGCCTCTTTGTTTAATTTAACATAACACGTCAAGTCGCAATTTGTTTGTTCACCCGTGGTAGACGGTCCTCCCTCCACCAAGTGGACAACCAGTACACGTGCCAAATTACCATGTGGGCTGCCTTTTTCGTTCGAAATGAGCTCCACCGTGTACCCGCGCGGGTGTGGTTGGGAAAGAGACGGGAGTACGTGCGCCGTGCATGCACCTCTTCTCTACGTGCACGTCCCCCACCTACGTGGGTGTGTGTGAGAGATACAAACCGCGTTCGTGAGTGTTTTTTGTTTTGTGGTGGGGGGGGGGGGTGGGGTGGGGTTGATTTCATGAATAATTTGTGGGAATATGTGTCGATAACATCTCAAACAAAATTTTGCATGCAATGTGTGTGAAAAGGAGGCATATCCATATCATATATAGAGGGTCGGGCAATCCACGAGGAGAGGGAGGGGTCATAGCTATCGATAGAGTCGAAGAGAGGATCAAGTGGGTGGGTGCGAGATCGATGAAGAGAGCCATCGAAAATGTGTGTGTGTGTGTGTGTGTGTGTGTGTGTGTGTGTGTGTGTGTGTGTGTGTAAGTCAAAGATATAGGGCGACTGGCCTACCGGAACGTTAGAGGGCACATGTCAAGTTTGTGTGTGGTAGGGAGACATGACTAGAGCGCTTGATGTATCGGTGTGTGTGTGGGGGAGGGGTGGGGGAGGGGTAGGCAGAGGCCTAACTATAGAGGTAGAACGACTCGTATATGTGTTGAGAAGGAGAGACCCAGCTATGTCTTGAGGGAGATCGGTCGACATCCATACATAACTGAAGGACGGGAAATATGATGGGACAGAGAGAGAGAGAGAGAGAGAGAGAGGGAGGGAGAGGGAGGGAGAGGGGTAGAGTGCTGGATGGGTGATGGAGTTGCTTCTCGGAGATGTTGGGAGAGGCCTACTAGACAAACTGAGGGTGGAACTGCAATGTTATCAATAAGAGTGGGGATGTGTTTCTGTGTGTGCATGTGCATGATAGATCTGTCGAGACGCATCCATGGATGATGAACGGGAACCATGTTTTTGGTAAGCAAACCTAACTAGATCGGTAGATCAATTGTTGTTTGTCGGAGGAAGGGAGAGACACAACTAATGAGGTAGATCGATCGATGTGTGGGTAAAAACGAGTTATAAGGACCTAGCTGGCTATATGTATAGCGAGAGATCGGTCGGTGTACGTCCATTTGTTAGAGGCAAATAAGGCCCAGCGAGACGGATAGACAGAGAGAATGGAGCTAGGAGGTGGTGCGAGATGCCCAACTACTAGATAGATAGGGGGAGGAGTGTGCGGTTGTGAGATTGATGAAAATAGGGGCGAGAGTTTACACGTGTGTCTGACCATATGAGAGACACAAGGCAAGGACACATAAAGGAGGAGATTGAAGCTGTGTGTGTATGCTGTAGGCAGGCATCGCTGGAGAGGTTTATCGATCGGTGTGTGTCGGAAAGGAGTTGTGGAGACTCTGGGAGAACGAGCTAAAGAAAAAAATGAATGTGCTCGGTGGATAGAATGCTGATTGAGGGGGAGGGCGAGGAGGGCATGCGCATGCACGAGAGAAAGTTAGTGGTAGCTACAAAGGCTAGAGGATTGTGTGGGTGTAAGAGACTAACAAAGATCATAATTTGATATGAAAGCGGATTCATATATTTGAATAGGAGATCATAGTGTTTTAAACATTTCATGCATGAATATAGCGGTGATACATGTGCTGTGCACATGTTATACCATAATGTGATAATGCATGGCGTTTGCAACTCACAGCTAAATGCCGAAGAATCTAAACCATACTATACATCAAACAATCTCACATTTTATTTGAATTTGTGATATGTGCGGCGTTTGCAGCTTACAACTAAATATCGAGCAATCTAAACAATACTATATATCGAACATTCTCACATTTTATTTGAATTTGTGGTAATGTGTGGTGTTTGCAACTCACATCTAAATACTTGTAGGCGTGAGGGGGGGCACCATACATAATGTGATAAACACATTATACATATGAGACATGGTTTAGATTATGAAGATCTAGCTAGAGCTAGAAATGTAATGTGATTTGAAATCAAAATAAAGTGGATTCAAAAAATCTAGTTCGAGTTCATATAGTACACATAGTTCATATGTAACTCGAGACTAATCACGTGGTGTGCGGTGAGATAATACACAAACGATGGTTTAACTTGACAATAATGATGATTGTAGATCTTATTAAAATAGAGAAACGAATTCAAATGCTTTGACTTCACAACAATCATTACTGTAGATCTTATTCAAATTTAGTCCATATTGAAGCGGTAGTATATACGTTTGGAATGCACTAAAACGTTCATTTGAGTAGTAGGTTGCATGCATTATGCACGTAGCGAAATATTCTAATTGAACATAACATGAATTCAAAGTTTTGAATGACATTTGTACTGCGCATTGATTTGGTACAGTACATTTTAGGCTTGTCCGAAATTTCAACCCGCGCCTTGTTAGCCCGAAATATTTAAGATATATCTTTGTCTCAAGTTGTTCTCGACAACTCCCTCCATCTCAACCCGCCTTGCTATTCCGAAATTACAACGCGCGAAAACTCCCACCTCTGTGAAATCCCGACACGCGAAATGCCCGTGGTACCCTGAACCGAAAGAACCGCCTCAAATCGGTGGGGGTACTTTTGTAACTTACCCCACATTTCGACAAGCGCGCCTCTAAGCCATGGTTCCCCACCGCCATCCCATTCGCCACCCATTCAGACACCGAGGCCGCGAAAACCCGCGACGAAACCCCACACCTGCTCCGTCCGCCACCCAGCCGAGCCTCTTCCCCGACGATGTCGTCCACAACAACACCTCGACGCCCCTCATCCACCGTGCGGGATGAGGATCCGTCGTTGATCTCATCGTCCGCCGGTTCAGCCACCCGCCCTCCACCTCCAAGGAGCAGCCCGATGTTCCCCTCGTCTTTTGCGCCACCTCCATTCCCACACCGCCGTCTTCACCTGCACCACCGAAGAGCATCATCATCACCGCTTCCTCGATGAAGATGCGCCTAATCGGCGCCACCAAAGAGGTTGTGCACTAATCGCCGCATTTTCTTCTTGATTCGATCTCACGGTGCTGCCGGCGCTCGGTCCCGAGCCGACATGGCGCGGCTCCATCCATGGCGGAGTCGCCAGCCACTTCCTCCATGGTGTCGCTCCCTCGGGGGCGACGTCCACATCAGTAGGAGCTGCTGCTGCTTTAGCTCTGGCTCGCGCTGCTACTCTGCTCTTGATCTCGCTCCTGCCTGGTCTGCTTTTTCTATTGCTCTTGCTCGCGCTGCTGCTCTCGCTCTTGCTCTTGCTTGCGATGCTGCTCCGATTTGGCTACACTTTAGTCGACTGAATCGACTTTTGGGTCAGTCGATATTCAAGGGGT
This sequence comes from Aegilops longissima, assembly GCA_021605205.1. Classification (NCBI taxonomy): domain Eukaryota; kingdom Viridiplantae; phylum Streptophyta; class Magnoliopsida; order Poales; family Poaceae; genus Aegilops; species Aegilops longissima. The sequence goes on along the minus strand of CM038679.1, from coordinate 712,737,152 downwards.
GGGCTCGCCGGGGTGAAGGAAAAACCAGCCGCAACGGGGACGGGGGCTCGCCGGAGAGGTACCCCACTATCTATCTTAGGGTTCAGGATGGGGTCGGTGGTCGCCAAGCGTGGCGGGCGTTAGCGGGCGGTGGCGTGGGGATCGCTGGAGAAAAGCTCGACACGGGGGCCTAGAGGGATGGCAGGCGGCGGTGGAACGGCGGTGGGGAGTGTTTTGGCGGGCGGCGGGCGACCGCCGCCATGGGCGGCGGGGGCTGCTGTTTGGCCGGTGGTGGTGGCGGCTCGGGGTGGAGGTTGAAGATGAACCGCAGGCCCTTGATTTCGTATCAACGGCTGCAAAATCGACTGACCAGAGATGAAAAAGTCACGACCGACGTAGCCTCACCTTGCTAGTGCATTCAGTTTCGACAAGAAAATTCAGTTTCGACAAAAAATTCAGTTTCGACGCTTAGGTTCAGTTTAAGCGCTTAAGTTCAGTTTCGACAGCTTAAGTTCAGAGATGAGCAGCTGATGTATTTTACATCTAGCACTTTGTGGTTATGTATTTTACGTCATGTATTGAGATGCTATTAGAATTCCACTCAGGTTAACGTTGTTCGTTGTCTCTCTTGTCCTCGCTTCAGCCTCGGCGTCGTACAACTCACTGAGCTGCTCCAACGATGAAACCCTCCATCACAGCGAGCAGTACCTCGGCTCCATCTCCGGGCGCCTAAGATCTTCTTCCCTCCTCCGACAGAAAAGTCAGCCGGAGCATCCTCACCGCCAACCCAATCACGCTGAGATCGACATGGCTTCGCCAAAGAGGTTGTACACTTGTTGCATCTCTTTTTTACTCTACATGTTATATATATTGTCCACTGAGCACATGGATTTGTTCCTTTAGTGTCTCCTTGAAAGAAAAAACATAGGAATTTTAATTTTCACTTGTCCTCCTTTTCAAATTCCTATTCATGAAGCACAATACTAAGAGATAGTAGCATAATAGCATTATAACCGTACATTTTCTTGTGGTTTGACTTAATCTCACCATGCTTCTTTGCATCCTGTGATCTTCCAATTGTTGTGAATCAAACACCCAGATTGGTAGAAATCCTGTGTTTTTAAATTCTCTGTTTTGCATGTGCATTCCTATCCTATACCTATCTATTTCCTATCCCTGCATTGTTGGAATCCTCCAATTCAAACGAGCCCTTACAGAATTACTTCTCTTACAGATAGTTGTCAAAGAAAATCTTGCGTGGTTTGCCCCGCTCTTGCTGCGCCGTCGTCCACCCCAGCTCAGCTGCTCCAACGATGTAAGGGTCCAGACAAAGCGGGATCCGCCTCGCACTATCTTTCACCGCCTCGATCTTCTCCCTCTCACCGGCAGCCATGAAAACTGCATTACCATCATCAACCGAGCAGATGACCTCGAGGACTACACGGTCCCCAAGAGAGGTCGCACTCTTTCGTGTCCGCTTCGTTATGCATCGCTTAATATTACATGCTACTTTATCGTCCTGTTCACCGATTAGACTCGAGTCAGCTCCAAACTAATGGTCAAACTTGAGTTTTTAAATGGTTGTGGGGTACATATCGGGCCGCTATCAATAGTATCTATCTACTATCCGGTTAATCTCCGGTGTCTACTATGAGTTTCATGTTGGGTGGGAAACAAACAGAAAGAAGCCATTATCTGTATTTATTAATGAAGCCATTATCTGCCTGCTATTATTGGTTTTGGGTCTATCCACAGTTGCTACCATCACTCTGGATTTCTGCATGCACTCCTTACATAATCTCACTATGTTTTATTCCTATGCATGACAGCTTATTGTAAACAATGGAACTGAACATGTAGAGCAAAAGAGACAAGCCTTGTGTGGCAATATAATTTCATGCGACGTCGCCCATGGTAGGCGCAAAGACAGCCCCCCTCCACGCATTTCGGATTGTAATCGAGAGGAAGATATCTGTTCGAGGGGATTCGTATGAGAAGATAACTCCTATTAACCCCCTGAGGTCTTCGCTCTAACTTGGCATGCTGATGTTGGTTATATCATGCATATGGTGTCTTGCATTGCTTACTTTATACATCAAATATGTCATCTGCTTAGTTTAGACATCCTTTGTGCGAATGCCATCTGTTTAGTTTATTCATTGTTTATGTGAATTATGCAACGCCACCTTGTTTAGCCAGGCATCATATATGTGAATTTTGCAATGCCATCCTGCTTAGCCAGTCATCTTATATGTAAATTATATCAGGCCATCCTTTTTTTTCGTTACATCTTACATTTGTCAACAATGTTAGTACATTCAACTGCTCTTCGTGTGCATCAGCCATTTGACACGGTGATGGCAAATTCTGGAGTGAAAACAAGGTCTTCTGAGCAGACTATGCTATCTGATGAAGCGCATGTCTCGCTGGTTACGGATGGCTCCTTAGAGGAGGATTCAGAGACAGATGACCAGTCCTATTCCCCCCCGAGGTGTATGCTCTAACTTGGCAGGGTTATGTTGCTCATATCGTGCGTATGGTGTCTCTCATTGCTATGCCATTTGATTAGTTTAGACATGCTTTGTGTGAATGCCACCTGTTCAGTGTCTAATTACCATATATGTGAATTATGCATTGCCATCTTGTTGCAAGACATTATATATGTGAATTATACAATGCTATCTTGTTGCAAAGGCATTATATATGTGAATTATGCAATGCCATGTTGTTTAGCCAATCATCATGTATGTGAATTATATCATGCTATCATTTTTTTGTATTACGTGTTCCATTTGTCGACAACGTTTGTATATTCAACTACTCTTCCTGTGCATCAGCCATTTGAAGCGGTGATGGAAGTATCTGGAGTGAAAACAAGGTATTCAGAGCAGATAATGCTACCTGCTGAAGCACACATCTTGGTGGGTATAGAGAGCTCCTCAAAGGAGGATTCAGAGACTGATGACCAGTCCTATTTCCCCCCTGAGGTCTATGCTCAAACTTGGCAGGGTTATATTATCCATGTCATGCATGTTGTCTTGCATTGCTTAGTTTTTACATCATATATAGATTGCCATTTGCTTACTTGCTTACTATATAAATCATATATTTGAATTATATCATGCCATCAAGTTTACATAGTACATACACATCATCTATCTGAATTATGGCATAGCAACCCATTTAATAAAGACATCATATAGTTATATCATCTCATACTGTTTAGTGTTTACAGTCATCATATTTAGAATTATGGCATTCTATCCATGAATGTATGTGAATTATGGCATGCCAACCTATTTAATAAACACATTATATAGTTATGTCATGTCATCCTGTTTACATAGTCTCATATTTTGAACTATGTCTTTCCATCTTTTTTAGTTAGCCATCATAATGTGAAATTGTGTAACGCTATCCTGTTTAGTTAGCCATCATATATGTGAAACTGTGTCATGCTATCCTGTTTGGTTAGACAACATAAATATGAATTATTTCATGCCCTCTTTTATTCCCCACTATCCATTGCACCTGTCTATCATACAATGTCTATACTTTCAATTACTTTTCTTTTTTATCAGCCATTTGAATTGGAGAGCGTGATGGCAGTATCTAAGGGAGTAACAACATGGTCTTCAGAAAAGATAGTGCTACCAGTTGATGCAGATAGAACCACTGTTGTACTTGCCCAAGGACCCGATCCACCACACATAACCCAGACTCTCGCAGATTGTACCCCTACCCAGTTGGACAGAGAACCAGCTACACCCCTTCTAACCCCAACCCCGGCAGATAGTAACCCAGTTCCAGTTGACACAGCACCATCTCCAACACAGAGCACCCAAACACGAGCGGTTAGTAAGGGAACTGCAGTGCCCAAAGCACGAGGACCACCACTCCGAATCCCAACTCAACGCTTAAAGGAGAAGAAGATCTATTCTCGTGTCAGGTTCTCAGAGCTATGGTTCATACTCCTTTGCTCTTGCATTATCAGTATTTACTCATACCAACTATTTTCAAATTTGAAGGATGGAATTGAAACTCCAATGGCGCAACAGGTATGTTTTAAACCTGTTTCTTTAACTGGTTTCCTGTTGTAACCTGCACTATGTTGATTTCAGTTTTAATTGAATAAACAGTTATGTTCTCATGTCATGCACATTACAAGTGTTGTTATTGCTCTATAGTTACCCACACTTATATTCTGTCTATTCTGCTTTGTCTTGAACAAATATTATTTGAACTGTGTCTCTATCTTGATTTGGCAACAAAAACTAGAATGATATAGACCATAAAGTGACCATGGTACATAGATATATGTTTGTTTCATGCTGTTATCATGTCCACTTTACTACTGAACTCATTTACCAAAATGAGTTTCATATACAACATGGTAAACATGTGATGTGTCCGCTTGTTTCTCTTCTAGAATGCGGACAAAGTATTGGAGAACAAGATCATGTTATCCAATGGTAAAGGAAGTAATGCGATAAGGTTCAAGATATGAGACATCCCGTTGGTCTCCAAGAAAGCTGATAAAAACTATCTTGACGACGGTGAGGGAACCCAAAAGTCATGTCTTGATGTAGTGTTCGATTCTTCGCCACTCATCTGGCACAAGCTCTTCGAACTCGCTGCCTGAATCAGTTCGTCTTCTTGAGTCTCAACTTCATGTTGAAAGACATCGATCAGATGTGCTGCGACAGGAAGCTGAAGGACTGAGGAAGTCCCTGCAGAATTCAGATGCATATTTTCTGGTGCAACAGCAAGCGCTGGAGGATTTAAGCGCCAAACAAGAGAAAGTTAATAAGCTTGCTAAGAATCTTGACAGCATTATGGGTACCCATGATATTGTTTCTTGAGATCTTCTGAAGTGGTTTCAGTTCTGGATTTTTTTGCTGCGGCGTTTATTTGCGCTGGTCGCCAACTTTGACAACCAGTGTATATGATATGCTGCTTTGTTCCCTATATTTGCACTAGTGGCGAACTTTGATGCCCAGTGGATGTAATATCTTATATTTACTAATTGGAGGCACCTTTCAGGCCATTACATTAATCCACATCATTAAAATTAATTATACCATTGGATTGTAAAATTTACGGTCAGGATAAAAGGAAAAATTTACGTAATGTAGAAGGCCCTTATTAACACGAAAACCATCTGCCACGTTCACCGTTAGCCAAAAACAACAAAGTAAGATTCCACCCATAAAACTCCACCGATAGATAGGAAGCAGTATAAAAGGAAAAAAAAAGGTTACGTGATAGAGCTGGCCTCTTAACATAAAAAAGCATCTTCGCCGGATTAAAAACAGGGAATCCTCAATCGGTGTCGATACATGCAATTTTACCAAACTGTTGCATGTGTAATATAGGAAAAAAAATATTCATCTGCCCACCAAAGTTTCCTGGTGAGATAAATACCTCCTTCAAGAATTGTTCGCCATTATTAGATGCTTCCTCGAGAGATCCCTATGGCCGTTGTTCTCTATAGCGCCCTCAAATTTGAAGTCCAGCGAGAGAACGTTCTCCACGGACTGGACAACCTTGAGGCTGACGTGCAACCTGGACTGGATGGCTCCTGCGCGGCGGGACTGCAAGCCGACCTCTTCCAACATGAGCGAGCGCTGCACAACGAATTTGTTAGATTGGACGGCAGTTGCACGACGCCGGCACACATGTACTCTTGGCTTGATTCCTCTACGGACATACAAGCACACGAATTGTCTTTCCGGGAGCAAGTTACTGAATCGACTATCTTCAATGGTAGCCAGCTACTCTAGATCGATTGGCCGGAAACACACACATATACTACATGCTCGGCTAATTTATTTTCTTGATTATCTCAGCTGATGCTTTTTCTACGAGAGCAAGACACACCAGTGCCAACATGTAGGCCTAACGAGATGTATATCTACACGTCGGTGTCGGGCTGTCAGCTAAGGCGACCAGATGGACGAGACGCCGGATGCACTACAAGCAGTCCTACAAATTCAGAGTACTAATTTTCTTTTCTCTATGTCCTGTGAAAAGATTCATTTGTGTTGCTCCAGTGCCATGCATAAATTACTAACTACATGGGATACATATCTTCTGAAAAACATGTCTATTTGGCACATCAATATGATATGTCGGGTACATGAAAAAAAATCTAGGGTACATCTCTAGAAGTGGTATAGATTAGAAGATATCATGTACTCCCTCTGTCCCAAAAAGGTTATCTTACATTTGTCTTACATAGAATACCCTACGAAACTATAACCAAACATAAATATTTTGGCATCCCCTATTCATTAGGTTTTCCTGATCATGATTTGTATAGACTTACATTTTTCTAAAACATTTTTAATGAAAAGTAGAGCGAAATAATAGCATCAAACATAACCCTTGCAGTGGACACAAGCCCATGTCCCTGAGTACATGATACTCCATTGCATCGCTGATGGTTGTTCTTATGTATTTCTTATATTATTTATGGAACAAATGTATTTTCTTTGAACGGGTTCGATATTTATTTACTAGGTGTTTACTCCGTTTTGTAAATCGATTTTTAAAGAAAACAAAATTTGAATGAAAATATAGTCTACAAGCTCCTTGCAGTTGACACGTAGTGGCCCATGTCCAGGAGTACACGATACTCTCTCTGCATAATTTATGTTTGTTCTTACTTATTTGTTATATTCTTTGTTTAAAGAAACCTATGTACTCTACCTGGATATATGATATTTCTTCCATAGATTTTTACTACATATTGTGCCCCTCTCGATACTATTTTCACATTTTGTATTGTTTCATACTGTATTTGGTTCCGTCTTCCATCTGTACTTGCTTCAGCATATATTTGGTAAATATTGCATCTAAAAGTGATATGATGCCCCAAGATTTGTAATGGGAATTCTTGAAGTTTAAGATATCAAAATAAAAGTATTAGGAAGCCGTGAAGAAAAAATAATTCAGTAGCTGAGCGGGTAACCATGTTGTACATTGTGTGGTGCGATTTATGATTCCATATATATAATGAAGTAACCGATGAGCCATATAATTAAAATCAGATCATCAGGTAGCAACACAACCGTGTAACAAAAACTCTTAAATACAATTGGAAAAGCATGTATGCATCTAGAACTATTTGAAATATAAATTACTTTTTGCAATAGCGTCCAAGGACAACAGGCTATTTCATAAATGAATATAACATATTTTACCCAATGGATACTGGACAACAATGGTGTACTTGGTATAAAGTAATGTTTCATAAGTACATTCTTCAATTTTTAAAGACCAATGTTTCTACTAATGAACCTGCTTTACATGTCTCAAATCCTTAAAAAAATCTGTGTAAATCAAATCGTACCAAACGTTTCATACTATAATTATTTGAATGGTTATCGACACTAGCCGTGCAGATGCACGGGTTGATGACTAGTGTGTAATAGCCGTGATAGCCTAGCATAAGTTGCTTGCTTATTTATTTCCTTGTTGTCTTGTTTATTTGTTTGCTTGTAGTTAGTGTAGTTCTTTTTAAAACTAGGCCACAATAACCATGGGCTAACATTTACTGTAGTGACACTGGGCCTCCTACGGGCCGTAGAAACAGTGGGCCTTCTATGGGCTGTAGAAACAGTAGACCTTCTACGGGCCGTAGAAACAATGGGCCTTCTACAGGCCATAGAAACAATGGGCCTTCTACGGGCCGTAGAAACAATGGGGCTTCTACGGGCCATATCATCAATGGGCCTTATACGGGCCGTATGACCATAACGGGCCATCGTTAATAGGCCGTATTTGATGATGCTATGAAAACGGCCCAACGTATTAACGGACCACAAACGGGCTGATGTAACCACGGGCTGAATTTGGCCCACAAGCAGAAAATGACAGTAACGGGCCGTAAGTAAACGAATGCTGGAAATGAGCCCAAGAATAAATGGGCTTTGAGAAGGCCGAAAGATAACATTTGCTGGAAATGGCCCAACTGAATAACGGGCCATTAATGGGTATAAACTGATGTACTGTTCATTACGGGCCAGTTTCACCATGGGCCGTTAAAGGGTGTAAAGTGATACATTGTTCATTGCGGGCCAGTTTCACCACGGGCCGTTAATAGGCCAAGAGTTACATAGGGCCTCATATGGGCCGAAAGACGTCATGGGCCATACAGGGGCCAGAAGTGAAAATGGGCTGGAATCATATTGGATGGCCCAGATGACGCTACTGGGCCTAATTCGGATAGGGCGTAACGGGCCTTGGGTTAGCGGGCCGTAAACGGGCTATATGCGAACAGGCCGTTAACAGGCTTTCCATGGGCCGGCCTGCCACCTTTTGACCAAGTCAAACGGGCCGGCCTATTCACAGGAATGGGCCTCTGTTGGGCCTGTTGGGAACGTAGTAATTTCAAAATTTTCCTACGCACACGCAAGATCATGGTGATGCATAGCAACGAGAGGGAGAGTGTTGTCTCGCACCCTCGTAGACCAAAGCGAAGCAATCACAACGTAGAGGAAGTAGTCGTCGTTCTCCTCGCGATCCAACCGATCCCAGCCGTTACTCCGGCGCCTCGAGTTCTTGACACACGTACAGCTCGGTGGCGCTCCTCGAGCTCGATCCAGCAAAGCTCCGGGAGAGAGAGTTCCGTCGGCGACGGCGTGGTGACGATCTTGATGTTCTACCGGCGCAGGCTTCGCCTAAGCACCGCTACGATATGACCGAGGTGGAATATGGTGGAGGGGAGCACCGCACACGGCTAAGGAACGATCTCAAGGATCAACTTGTGTGTTCTAGGGTGCCCCCCTGCCCCCGTATATAAAGGAGCAAGGGGGAGGGCTGGCCGGCCCTAAGAGGCGCGCCAAGGGAGGGGGGAGTCCTCCTCCTAGTGGGAGTAGGACTCCCTTTCCTAGTCCAACTAGGAAGGAGGAAGGGGAAGGAAAGAGATGGAGAGGAGAGGGAAAGGGGCGCGCCCCTCCTAGTCCAGTCGGACTCCCCATGGGGGCGCGCCACCTCCTGGTGTAGCCCTCTCTCCCCTCTTGGCCCAATAGGGCCCATTACTTCCAGGGGTTCCGGTAACCCCTCCCAAGCACTCCGGTTTTCTCCGGAAACTTCCGAACCTTTCCGTGTCCGAATATAGCCGTCCAATATATCAATCTTTATGTCTCGACCATTTGAGACTCCTCGTCATGTCTGTGATCACATCCGGGACTCGAACTCCTTGGTACATCAAAATACATAAACTCATAATATAACCGCCATCGAAACCTTAAGCGTGCGGACCCTACGGTTCGAGAACAATGTAGACATGGCGAGACACGTCTCCGTCAATAACCAATAGCGGACCTGGATGCCCATATTGGCTCCTACATATTCTACGAAGATCTTTATCGGTCGACCGCATAACAACACACGTTGTTCCCTTTGTCATCGGTATGTTACTTGCCCGAGATTCGATCGTCGGTATCCAATACCTAGTTCAATCTCGTTACTGGCAAGTCTCTTTACTCGTTCCGTAATACATCATCTCACAGCTAACTCATTAGCTGTAATGCTTGCAAGGCTTAGTGATGTGCATTACCGAGAGGCCCAGAGATACCTCTCCGACAATCGGAGTGACAAATCCTAATCTCGAAATCGCCAACCCAACATCTGCCTTTGGAGACACCAGTAGTACTCCTTTATAATCACCCGATTCGTTGTGGCGTTTGGTAGTACCAAAGTGTTCCTCCGTAAACGGAGTTGCATAATCTCATAGTTATAGGAACATGTATAAGTCATGGATAAAAGCAATAGCAACATACTAAACGATCGGATGCTAAGCTAATGGAATGGGTCATGTCAATCAGATCATTCAACTAATGATGTGACCTTGTTAATCAAATGACAACTCCTTTGTCTATGGTTAGGAAACTTAACCATCTTTGATTAACAAGCTAGTCTAATAGAGGCATACTAGTGACACTCTGTTTGTCTATGTATTCACACATGTATTATGTTTCCGGTTAATACAATTCTAGCATGAATAATAAACATTTATCATGAAATAAGGAAATAAATAATAACTTTATTATTGCCTCTAGGGCATATTTCCTTGAGCTCCCACTTGCACTAGAGTCAATAATCTAGATTACATAGTAATGATTCTAACACCCATGGAGTCTTGGTGTTGATCATGTTTTGCTCGTGGAAGAGGCTTAGTCAACGGTCTGCTACATTCAGATCCGTATGTATCTTGCAAATCTCTATGTCTCCCACCGGACTAAGTCCGGATGGAATTGAAGCGTCTCTTGATGTGTTTGGTTCTCTTGTGAAATCTGGATTCCTTTGCTAAAGCAATTGCTCGATATTGTCACAAAAGATTTTCATTGGACCCGATGCACTAGGTATGACACCTAGATCGGATATGAACTCCTTCATCCGACTCCTTCATTAGCTGCTTCGAAGCTGCTATGTATTCCGCTTCACATGTAGATCCCGCCACGACGCTTTGTTTAGAACTGCACCAACCGACAGCTCCTCCGTTTAGTGTAAATCGTATCCGGTTTGCGATTTAGAATCGTCCGGATCAGTGTCAAAGCTTGCATCAACGTAACCGTTTACGATGAGCTCTTTGTCACCTCCATATACGAGAAACATATCCTTAGTCCTTTTCAGGTATTTCAGGATGTTTTTGACCGCTGTCCAGTGATCCACTCCTGGATTACTTTGGTACCTTCCTGCTAAGCTTATAGCAAGGCACACATCAGGTCTGGTACACAGCATTGCATACATGATAGAGCCTATGGCTGAGGCATAGGGAACATCTTTCATTTTCTCTCTATCTTCTGCGGTGGTCGGGCATTGAGTCATACTCAACTTCACACCTTGTAACACAGGCAAGAACCCTTTCTTTGCTTGATCCATTTTGAACTTCTTCAAAATTTTGTCAAGGTATGTGCTTTGTGAAAGTCCAATTAAGCGTCTTGATCTATCTCTATAGATTTTGATGCCCAATATGTAAGCAGCTTCACCGAGGTCTTTCATCGAAAACTCTTATTCAAGTATCCCTTTATGCTATCCAGAATTCTATATCATTTCCGATTAGTAATATGTCATCTACATATAATATCGAAATGCTCTGAGCTCCACTCACTTTCTTGTAAATACAGCTTTCTCCAAAAGTCTCAGATAAACCCAAATGCTTTCATCACACTATCAAAGCGTTTATTCCAACTCCGAGATGCTTGCACCAGTCCATAAATGGATCGCTGGAGCTTGCACACTTTGTTAGCTCCCTTTGGATCGATAAAACCTTCGGTTGCATCATATACAACTCTTCTTCCGTAAATCCATTCAGAATGCAGTCTTTACATCCATTTGCCAAATTTCATAATCATAAAATGCGGCAATTGCTAACATGATTCGGACAGACTTAAGCATCGCTTCGGGTGAGAAGGTCTCATCGTAGTCAATCCCTTGAACTTGTCGAAAACCCTTTGCGACAAGTCGAGCTTTGTAGACAGTAATATTACCGTCGTCGTCGGTCTTCTTCTTGAAGATCCACTTGTTTTCTATTGCTTGCCGACCCTCGGGCAAGTCAACCAAAGTCCACACTTTGTTTTCATACATGGATCCCATCTCAGATTTCATGGCCTCAAGCCATTTTATGAATCTGGGCTCACCATCGCTTCTTCATAGTTCGTAGGTTCATCATGATCTAGTAGCATGACTTCCAGAACAGGATTACCGTACTACTCTGGTGCGGTTCTTACTCTGGTTGATCTACGAGGTTCTGTAGTAACTTGATCTGAAGTTTCATGATCAACATCATCGACTTCCTCACTATTTGGTGTAGATGTCGCAGAAACCGGTTTCTGTGATAAACTACTTTCAAATAAGGGAGAAGGTACAGTTACCTCATCAATTTCTACTTTCCTCCCACTCACTTCTTTCAAGAGAAACTCCTTCTCTAGAAAGGATCCATTCTTAGCAACAAATGTCTTGCCTTCGGATCTGTGATAGAAGGTGTACCCAACTGTCTCCTTTGGGTATCCTATGAAGACACATTTCTCCGATTTAGGTTCGAGCTTATCAGGTTGAAGCTTTCTCACATAAGCATCGCGTCCCCAAACTTTAAGAAACGACAACTTTGGTTTCTTGCTAAACCATAGTTCATAAGGTGTCGTCTCAACGGATTTTGATGGTGTTCTATTCAGCGTGAATGCGGCCGTCTCAAGAGCATAACCCCAAAACGATAGCGGTAAATCTGTAAGAGACATCATAGATCGCACCATATCTAGTAAAGTGCGATTACGACGTTCGGACACACCATTGCGTTGTGGTGTTCCGGGTGGCGTGAGTTGCGAAACTATTCCGCATTGTTTCAAATGTAGACCAAACTCAGAACTCAAATATTCGCCTCCACGATCAGATCGTAGAAACTTTATTTTCTTATTACGATGATTTTCAACTTCACTATGAAATTCTTTGAACCTTTCAAATGTTTCAGACTTATGTTTCATTAAGTAGATATACCCATATCTGCTTAAATCATCTGTGAAGGTGAGAAAATAACGATATCCGCCACGAGCTTCAACATTCATCGGACCACATACATCTGTATGTATGATTTCCAACAAATCTGTTGCTCTCTCCATAGTACCGGAGAACGGGTTTTAGTCATCTTGCCTATGAGGCACGGTTCGCAAGTGCCAAGTGATTCATAATCAAGTGACTCCAAAAGTCCATCGAGATGGAGTTTCTTCATGCGCTTTATACCGATATGACCTAAACGGCGATTGCCACAAATAAGTTGCACTATCATTATCAACTCTGCATCTTTTGGTTTCAACATTATGAATATGTGTATCACTACTATCGAGATTCATTAAAATAGACCACTCTTCAAGGGTGCATGACCATAAAAGATATTATTCATATAAATAGAACAACCATTATTCTCTGATTTAAATGAATAACCGTCTCGCATCAAACAAGATCCAGATATAATGTTCATGCTCAACGCTGGCACCAAATAACAACTATTTAGGTCTAAAACTAATCCCGAAGGTAGATGTAGAGGTAGCGTGCCGACCGCGATTACATCGACTTTGGAACCATTTCCCACGCGCATCGTCACCTCGTCCTTTGCCGATGCTTGCTTAGTCCGTAGTCCCTGTTTGAGTTGCAAATATTAGCAATGAACCAGATCAAATACCAGTACTATCTGCGAGCTCTAGTAAGGTACACATCAATAACATGTATATCACATATACCTTTGTTCACCTTGCCATCCTTCTTATCCGCCAAATACTTGGGGCAGTTCCGCTTCGAGGACCAGTCTGCTTGCGGTAGAAGCACTCGATTTCAGGTATAGGTCCAGACTTGGGTTTCTTCTCTGATCAGCAACTTGTTTGCTGTTCTTCTTGAAGTTCCCTTCTTCTTCCCTTTGCCTTTCTTATTGAAACTAGTGGTCTTATTGACCATCAACACTTGATGCTCCTTCTTGATTTCTACCTCCGCAGCCTTTAGCATTGCGAAGAGCTCGGTATAGTCTTTACTAACCCTTGCATATTATAGTTCATCACGAAGCCTTTGTAGCTTGGTGGCGTGATTGAAGAATTCTGTCAATGACACAATCATCCGGAAGATTAACTCCCGCTTGAGTCAAGTGATTGTAATACCTGACATTACGAGTATGTGCTCACCGCAGATCCATTCTCTTCCATCTTGCAGCTATAGAACTTATTGGAGACTTCATATCTCTCAATCCGGGCATTCTGTTGAAATATCAACTTCAACTCTGGAACATCTCATATGCTCCATGACGTTCAAAACGTCGTTGAAGACCCGTTCTAAGCCGTAAAGCATGGCACACTGAACTATAGAGTAGTCATCAGCTTTGCTCGCGGACGTTCTTAGCGTCGTCGGTTACATCGGCAGAGGTCACTGCACCTAGCGGTGCATCCAGGGCGTAACTCTTACGTGCAGCAATGAGGATAATCCTCAGATTACGGACCCAGTCCGTGTAATTGCTACCATCATCTTTCAACTTTGCTTTCTCAAGGAACGCATTAAAATTCAACGGAACAACAAAGACGAGCCATCTATCTATAAACAAACATAGACAAGCAAGATACTATCGGTACTAAGTTCATGATAAATTTAAGTTCAATTAATCATATTACTTAAGAACTCCCACTTAGACAGACATCTCTAGTTATCTAAGTGATCACGTGATCCAAATCAACCAAACCATAACCGATCATCACGTGAGATGGAGTAGTTTTCAATGGTGAACATCTTATGTTGATCATATCTACTATATGATTCACGCTCGACCTTTCGGTCTCCGTGTTCCGAGGCCATATCTGCATATGCTAGGCTCGTCAAGTATAACCTGAGTATTCTGCGTGCAAAACTGGCTTGCACCCGTTGTAGATGGACGAGAGCTTATCACACCGATCATCACGTGGTGTCTCGACACGACGAACTTTGGCAACGGTGCATACTCAGGAGAACACTACTTGATAATTTTAGTGAGAGATCATCTTATAATGCTACCGTCAATCAAAGCAAGATAAGATGCATAAAGGATAAACATCACATGCAATCAATATAAGTGATATGATATGGCCATCATCATCTTGAGCTTGTGATCTCCATCTCCGCACCGTCGTGATCACCATCGCCACCGGTAGCGACACCTTGATCTCCATCGTAGCATCGTTGTCGTTTCGCCATCTATTGCTTCTCGACTATCGCTACCGCTTAGTGATAAAGTAAAGCAATTACAGAGCGTTGCATTTCATACAATAAAGCGACAACCATATGGCTCCAGCCAGTTGCCGACAACTTCGGTTACAAAACATGATCATCTCATACAATAAAATATAGCATCACGTCTTAACCATATCACATCACAACATGCCCTGCAAAAACAAGTTAGACGTCCTCTACTTTGTTGTTGCAAGTTTTACGTGGCTGCTACGGGCTTGAGCAAGAACCGTTCTTACCTACGCATCAAAACCACAACGATAGTTTGTCAAGTTGGTGCTGTTTTAAACTTCGCAAGGACCGGGCATAGCCACACTCGGTTCAACTAAAGTGAGAGAGACAGACACCCGCCGGTCACCTTTAAGCAACTAGTGCTCGCGCGGTGAAACCAGTCTCGCGTAAGCGTCTGGCGTAATGTCGGTCCGGGCGCTTCATCTCACAATACCGCCCGAACCAATGTATGACATGCTGGTAAGTAGTATGACTTATATCGCCCACAACTCACTTGTGTTCTACTCGTGCATATGACATCAACGCATAAAACCAGGCTCGGATGCCACTGTTGGGAACGTAGTAATTTCAAAATTTTCCTACGCACACGCAAGATCATGGTGATGCATAGCAACGAGAGGGGAGAGTGTTGTCTACGTACCCTCGTAGACCAAAGCGGAAGCAATCACAACGTAGAGGAAGTAGTCGTACGTTCTCCTCGCGATCCAACCGATCCCAGCGCCGTTACTCCGGCGCCTCCGAGTTCTTGACACACGTACAGCTCGGTGACGCTCCTCAGGCTCCGATCCAGCAAGGCTCGGGGAGAGAGTTCCGTCAAGACGACGGCGTGGTGGCGATCTTGATGTTCTACCGGCGCAGGGCTTCGCCTAAGCACCGCTACGATATGACCGAGGTGGAATATGGTGGAGGGGGGCACCGCACACGGCTAAGGAACGATCTCAAGGATCAACTTGTGTGTTCTAGGGTGCCCCCGCCCCGTATATAAAGGAGCAAGGGGAGGGCGGCCGGCCCTAAGAGGGCGCCAGGGAGGGGAGTCCTCCTCCTAGTGGGAGTAGGACTCCCTTTCCTAGTCCAACTAGGAAGGAGGAAGGGGAAGGAAAGAGAGGGAGAGGGAGAGGGGCGCGCCCCCCCCTAGTCCAATTTGGACTCCCCATGGGGGGGCGCCACCTCCTGGTGTAGCCCTCTCTCTCCCTCTTGGCCCAATAGGGCCCATTACTTCCCGGGGTTCCGGTAACCCCCCAAGCACTCGGTTTTCTCCGAAACTTCCGAACCTTTCCGATGTCCGAATATAGCCGTCCAATATATCAATCTTTATGTCTCGACCATTTCGAGACTCCTCGTCATGTCCGTGATCACATCCGGACTCGAACTCCTTGGTACATCAAAATACATAAACTCATAATATAACCGTCATCGAAACCTTAAGCGTGCGGACCCTACGGTTCGAGAACAATGTAGACATGGCGAGACACGTCTCCGTCAATAACCAATAGCGGGACCTGGATGCCCATATTGGCTCCTACATATTCTACGAAGATCTTTATCGGTCGATCCGCATAACAACATCGTTGTTCCCTTTGTCATCGGTATGTTACTTGCCCGAGATTCGATCGTCGGTATCAATACCTAGTTCAATCTCGTTACTGGCAAGTCTCTTTACTCGTTCCGTAATACATCATCTCACAGCTAACTCATTAGCTGTAATGCTTGCAAGGCTTAGTGATGTGCATTACCGAGAGGGCCCAGAGATACCTCTCCGACAATCGGAGTGACAAATCCTAATCTCGAAATCGCCAACCCAACATCTGCCTTTGGAGACACCTGTAGTACTCCTTTATAATCACCCGATTCGTTGTGGCGTTTGGTAGTACCAAAGTGTTCCTCCGTAAACGGAGTTGCATAATCTCATAGTTATAGGAACATGTATAAGTCATGGATAAAAGCAATAGCAACATACTAAACGATCGGATGCTAAGCTAATGGAATGGGTCATGTCAATCAAATCATTCAACTAATGATGTGACCTTGTTAATCAAATGACAACTCCTTTGTCTATGGTTAGGAAACTTAACCATCTTTGATTAACAAGCTAGTCTAGTAGAGGCATACTAGTGACACTCTGTTTGTCTATGTATTCACACATGTATTATGTTTCCGGTTAATACAATTCTAGCATGAATAATAAACATTTATCATGAAATAAGGAAATAAATAATAACTTTATTATTGCCTCTAGGGCATATTTCCTTCAGGGCCGTGCCACGTGTCGACGTATCATAGGCGCCTTCTGTCCAATGAGTGGATGACATCTGTCCCAATGATGAGTCGACACGTGTTTCCTCCAGCCAATGATGATTTTACACGTGGAAAATCCCCATTGGTCGGGGCTGTTAACGGGTTATCGGATCCAAAATCCGACCCGATAGCTTAACGGTGTTCCATTACGGTGGATGCCACGTGTCGGTCACCCTTGATGAAAGCACTTCTGTAACGCGCGATTTATCGTCATGGAAGTGGACACTTCCGTGATGATAATTTTCGTAATGTCATGGAACACTTCTACGACAGCACAGGTATGACTATCTTGATTATGTCATAAATTTGTCATGTATGTACATGCATGAAAAAAAACACGACCTACTGTGACAAACACGTATCATCACGGAAGTGTATTTTTTTGTAGTGTAACCCCCCGGTACTCCGGTATATATCCGATAACCCCCGGAACCATTCCGGTGTCCGAATATAGCCGTCCAATATATCAATCTTCATGTCTCAACCATTTCTAGACTCCTCGTCATGTCCGTGATCATATCCGGGACTCCAAACTATCTTCGGTAACTCAAAACACATGAACTCATAATATAACTGTCATCTAACTTTAAGCGTGCGGACCCTACGGGTTCGAGAACTATGTAGACATGACCGAGACACGTCTCCGGTCAATAACCAATAGCGGAACCTGGATGCTCATATTGGCTCCTACATATTCTACGAAGATCTTTATCGGTCAAACCGCATAACAACATACGTTGTTCCCTTTGTCATCGGTATGTTACTTGCCCGAGATTCGATCGTCGGTATCTCAATACCTAGTTCAATCTCGTTACCGGCAAGTCTCTTTACTCGTTATGTAATGCATCATTTTGTAACTAACTCATTAGCTACATTGCTTGCAAGGCTTATAGTGATGTGCATTACCGAGAGGGCCCAGAGATACCTCTCCGACAATCAGAGTGACAAAACCTAATCTCAAAATACGCCAACTCAACCTGTACCTTTGGACACATCTATAGAGCTCCTTTAGAATCACCCAGTTACGTTGTGACGTTTGGTAGCACACAAAGTGTTCCTCCGGTAAACGGGAGTTTCATAATCTCATAGTTGTAGGAACATGTATAAGTCATGAAGAAAGCAATAGCAACATACTAAACGATCAAGTGCTAAGCTAACGGAATGGGTCAAGTCAATCACATCATTCTCCTAATGATGTGATCCCATTAATCAAATGACAACTAATGTCTATGGTCAGGAAACACAACCATCTTTTGATCAACAAGCTAGTCAAGTAGAGGCATACTAGTGACACTATGTTTGTCTATGTATTCACACATGTATTATGTTTCCGGTTAATACAATTCTAGCATGAATAATAAACATTTATCATGATATAAGGAAATAAATAATAACTTTATTATTGCCTCTAGGGCATATTTCCTTCAAGAGCATGGTTAATAATATAGCCAGTCGATGGCTATGAGGGACTGCCATGTCATCTATAGCCATCATCTATTATATGCACTCATACGGTAGTGTGGGCTATAAGGCTGGCTATTTCCCGCAAAAAAATATATAAGGTTGGCTATTGTATTAGTACTTTTTTCCATCTCCTCTCTATCTCTTTCTTCATATTTATTGTACTAGTATTTAACTAGGAATGCGTATATAGCTAAGGCTCTTGCGTGAGAGCTCACTCCCCTTACCTTTTCACATCGCTCTCCTCCACATAGGCCCTATATAAATGGAAGGAGGGAGTACAGATGTTGTCAGTACTCCACGTGTACTATTGGATAGGGAGCTTATAAAGTTACTATTGGACTGGCTATACGTGGCGAAATCCTAGTAGGAAGAGCATGCGCGAGAACAAGCACATTCACGTGGTTGAAAACAAATTGGAAACCATCTCGAGTACAAATCTAGGAGTACGTACGAATCTAACAATATTGATTGGGCGTGTTGTTGAATGTTGATACCTTTTTTTATCAAAGTAGAGATACTTTGACTACACATAAAACTTATATGTAAACTAGAAAGGATAGGATGAAGTATATTGTACGTTCAAAAATGAAACGAACATTGAATACCCTTTATATATGATTTGCGGATGCTATGATCACCGGTTCAAAATTTTGAATCCGCCTTAGGTATCACGTGCCCCCACTCGTTCTCTCTCGATTTCATCTCGGGGTCCGGAGATCGATTGAAAGAGGACTAGGGTGGGTACATGCGAATGATACTCGCGGAATGTTCAAATGAGGCATGCGGGAGGATGGACTCGACTGGAGGGCGACATGATCGATGGAGAAGAGGGTTGGAGAGGAATGAGAAATAAGCAAACGCGACATGATTATACTTGAACGGCTCAAATAAACAATAAGTTGTCTCGCTTGGCCTACATAGTGAAAGGCCTAATGCGCAATGCGGAGCACTGACGCTCGAATATGGCCGGGAAAACAGGAAAACCGACATGTGGGGCACACACGTCGGGACGACGTAGCGTAGACTAGTCCAATGGAGGAGCTGGCCCACGACCTCCTCGCCACCGACAACCTCATGTGGGTCGTTGGGGCCAACAACGGGGCGCAGCTCCAGCATCGCCTCTGGACACGACGATCGCGGTGAGCGACACGCTCATATCGTTGCTAGACACGGTCGATTTTAGTGTGCCGGGGGTGGCGTTAGTGTTGTGGCACGACCAACAATATGTTTGGTTTGTTCCCAAGGTTGCCCCATCAAAGCATTGGGTAGCCAAAATTTTGGTTGAGGTATTGGTTGCCCATGATTTGGCCGACATTGGCAAGAAAAATGAACTAGAGTTGGCTAGAGTTCATTGGCATGCCAAAAAAATGGCAACCATCCAAACAAAGACCAAACTTTGGGTCATGACCAAAATTTTGGTAAGGTGCACTTTGGCCACAATCCAAACACACCCCAACACCCGGCTCGTCGAGGATGCACGGGGCACCGCAACGCGTCTGCGGAGTGGTGTAGCGCGGCCAATTGCATCCTCAGGACCTGAGACCGTGCCGGGTCATCTTGCTTTTTCAATGACATGCGGGGATCGCATGTGAGCAAAGGGCATCTCCAACGTTGCCACGACTGCAGCTGACTACCCTGGCACACCAAAACCCTCGTCCCTCGCGCCCGTCAAGCGTGCGTTCCCCAGCCGGCGCCAGCTGCCGCATTCATGTCGTCTGTTCAGATGTAAATCGTTAAGAGGCTCGGTGCCCGAGGAACTAACTCCGGCGACTTAATGCCGCACCCGGACACTTGGCCTCACCGGAATGCGCTACTTAAATCGGCAACGCCCAGCTAACCTGCACTCCATAGCGCATCGTCCTCCTACCTGGAACCACATCCGCCATGCCCGCAAGTGCGAACGCTCTGTGGGAGAGCTTGTCTTCGGGGATGAAGCTCGAGGTCGCCGCCCTCGCTCAAGTCGCCTCTCACGATGCAATAGCAGCGTAGCCGGACGCTGACGCCACCGCTGGCGGTGGCCATCTTGGCGACGACGACGGAGCACCGTCAGCCACGCGTCCTACTTGCCGCCGTCCAACATCCGGCACCGCGAGGTCGGGGACTCCTCCGAGGATGAGTAGGGCATGGGAGGCGGCATGGCAAGGTGTGCCAACTGGCGGTCCATATCCCGTGTTCTACTCTTCCTCGCCGGACACCGCACCTTCACGTCACAGGTCTTGAACCCCGCCCCCGTACATAGAGATCGCAGATGGAGGACGTCAGTCGCCGCCATAGAATTGGTTTAGGGTCGGGTTTCTTTTATTTTTCTATCGTATAAAAGTTCGAAATGTAATGAAAATCTGCCGTGTTTGCATTAATCTCGGCCGGTGTATATGAACTTTCATAATAATATACATATTGTAGGAGTACTAGCAAGATGCCCGTGCATTGCACGGAAGATCAAGATCTTGTGGGAGAAAAGGATGAACGAGGGAAAGCCTTATCTGCAAATGTGGAGAGGAGTGCGGGTAAATTGTCATAGTTTCCTTCCTATCCGTTAGATATAGATCGGACGACCTATATTGCAGGATGATAGGCACACCATCATCACCAACTCTGATTTTTATTGAACCGAGACAAATCTAACATGTGAAATAAAATAAACACATAGGGTCTATACATACATAATTTATCTTAGGCACTCCAATAGTACGTCCACTACACATTCACGCATTTCACATCTTTCTACATCTACGGAACCTACGAAAGGGTTAACGTAAATTGCCTCTCTCTCCTCCCCTAATTTTCATGGTGGTGGGCCCCTCCCTCCCCCCAATGTACAATCAACAGCTCATACATTTCACATTACGTTAATTACATAACTGGGATTACGTAGGTGTAGCATTACTCGTCCTAAAAAACCCAACTAAGCCAACCTCCCAGCATATCGCGCGGGAAAAGACCCGGCCGTGCCGTTTTAGTTGGGACTACCGGATTACTAGTAAGTAGTATCGATGGATTGCGCGAAGCAACAAATTTTTTTAGGGGGCGAAGCACCTAGTTTAAAAGGAAAAAGGTGGTACACTCAAAGCACTCTGTCGTGATGCATTGCACCCACACACGTTCGGTCCTGCACACGGCCCACACAAGCGGGCAGCTTGGCTTGCCTCTTCAGCGACACGTGAGACTGCACTTGGAGAAACCAACCATGCGCCAAACTCCCCGCCCACCTCACGAAAATCCTCCCCCACACACACAAAATTCCCCCAAATCCGATCCAACCGCCCTTCGGCCAATAGCCAATAATATTCCCCAAACCCCTCCCCGGTCCCCTCTACTCCATTCCCTCTGCCAAATCCGCCCTCCCCGCCACGCCGATACATCGGTGCCGCGGTTCGTCGAGGGGACGCACGGCGATCCTCTCGCTCCCATAGTACGCTCTCGTAGACTGCCGTCCTCTAGCCGCGCCGCCACCTCTGGCTACGTTCTTGTGGAGGCGCACGGCGGTCAGCGCCGCCACCTCTGGCGACGTTCGTGTGGAGACGCACGGCAGTCAGCTTCTCCCATGGTACGTGCATTCTAGACTGAGGCCCCGTTCATGTCGGACTAGCGCTGAATGTTAGCTGATAGACGTTGTTAATCTCATTGTTTGCCGAAGTAGTTTACTGTCAATATGCTCTTCTTAAGAAGCTTCCTTGACCTGTTCTGCACTCAATCTTCTTAGCTGAGATGGCATGCCAAGGCCGATTAGTTGCTAAAATATCCTGCCATATATTTATTGTGACTTAGATTGCCATGGTCTAGTAGCCAATCTGTTAGGTGAAATAGCTCTACACCATTTTATACTTGATCTTTGTTGTTGCGATGGCCTTCGATAGTTCGATGGCTGTGTGCTCGGCCTCATTGACTGCTGAAACAGCCTGCCATAATTTAGCACTCAAATCTGTTTGCTGAATTAGCTTTACATATATTTTGTTACTTTGATCTGCACGTCCAAATATCTTGCCATAGCTTTAGGCATCGACCTAGGTATTTTTTTCTGGACTTCATAAAAAATCATATATGCTTTTCCTGTAATATCTAGTAGAAGAACTAATTTGTATGTCTAACAGATGGACAGGACTTGGATAACTTCTGCTCGAAGATTCTCCGCTGCATATGTCGAGGGGGTTGAAAACTTCATGAACTTTATCAGAGCTGAGTACGGTGGTCCGAAATCAGATGTGCTCTGCCCGTGTAGCAGTTGTATGAATTCAGTTACAAGACCCCAGTCAACTATGCAAAATCATCTACACTTGTATGGGATGTCGGTCACATATACTAGGTGGGTTCATCATGGTGAAACTATCAACGTCAATGTTATTGACTACGTGGAAGCAGCAGATCACCATCTTGATATGCCTGATGCTCAGGTGGAAGAGGAGGAGGAGGTGGTGGTGGCGGAGCCAGTGAGTTTGACCAACATTGAAACAATGCTACGAAATGATCGTGCATTCCGTGAACTTTCACCTGCAGAAGAAAAATGATGGGCCCGCATGTTGGAACAATGCAACGTGGTTGTCAGCCCAGGAAATAAGCTGTCAGTATTCTCAGCTATGGTCACCTTTCTTCAGGTAAAGACATCTAAGCGGATGACCAACAAATCATTTGATGCGATGTTGGCTGCTTTCATAAATCTTTCCCGAGATCGTCTGAGCTGCCACACACCTACTGATAAAATGAAGAATTTCCTTCGTGCAGTTGGAATTGGATATGATATGATCCATGTTTGTAAGAATAATTGTGTTATGTTCGGAAGGATTATGCCAACAAGTGAATGCCCGAAATGCAAATCATCAAGATGGAAAGATGGCGATCTGTGAAGAGGATTCCTCATAATGTTCTGAGACATTTTCCAATTACACCAAGATTGCAGAGGTTGTTTCATGATGCTGAAACAAGAGAGGATGCCAGGAGTATAGAGATAAGAATGTAATGAGCCATCCATATCATGGTAGTGAGTGGAAAAGCTTCAATGATAAACACAAAAAGTTTGCTGCTGACCCGAGAAACATTAGACTTGGCTTAGCTTCAGATGGATTTAATCCATTTGGCCACCAGAGCGTCACATATAGCATGCGGCCAGTGCTTGTTATCCCTTACAACATGCCTCCGAATGTCTGCACCAAAGAATCAAACTACATGATGGCCTTGCTCATCCCAGGTCCAAAAATTCTTGGAAAGGATTTTGATTTATTCATGGAGCCTCTTGTGGAGGAACTTCAACAGCTACGGAGGGGTGTTCTCACTCGAGACCTATATAGCAGCCCACTAGCTGATTTCTTTCTGCGTGCTATTATAATTTGGTGCATCCATGATTATCCGGCTTTGGGCACTATGTCAGGGCGAACGACACATGGTTACAATGCATGTGTTCATTGTGACAGGAATCCGCTGTCATACGCAATACTTAACAAGATCTGTTACATTGGACACCGTCGTTTCCTTGCCAAGGACAAGCCGCATCCTAGAAAATACCGAAGACATGTGTTCAATTCAAAGCATTAAAACCGTGATGCGCCAAAGAGGCTCACCGCCGATGAGTTGCAAGTGGAACTAAAGAAGCTTAGGCATATTACACCAGGAAACCATCCTGGTAATGGTAGCGGGAAAAGGAAGCGTGGCAGGGCAGATGAGAGATTATTGTTTGCCCGTAGGTCCACTTTGTGGGACTTGGAGTATTGGAAAGATTTGGATCTGCGGCATAATCTTGATGTGATGCACATTGAGAAAAATATTGTGACAGCATTATCGGCACACTTCTTAATATTGAAGGCAAGATGAAAGATACCTTAAAATCTAGGATTGATTTGACACACCTGGGTATCAGAAAGGATTTGCATGTGCAAGATGAAGGTAAACCACGGGATATGGCACCAGTGTGTATGTCTTGGACAAGGTAAAAGAAAAGAATTTTGCGAGGTCATCACGTGTGAGATTCCCACATGGATTTGCTTCCAACCACGAAAGGAGAGTCGGTCTTGATGGAAACAAGGTACATGGGTTGAAAACTCATGACTGCCATACGACTTATCTGGAGCGATTCTGAGTTGGGACAATTCTTGAGGAACTCTGCGGAGAATTATCGGGATAGATGCTTTGGAGCATCTTAGAGACAAGATACTAACTATCCTATCGACCTTGAGAAGATATATCCTCCAGTCTTCTTTGATGTGATGGTGCATTTGGTTGTTCATCTACCTAATGAGGCACTACTTAGAGGTCCAGTACAGTATGGCTGGATGTTCCCTATTGAAAGGCGGCTAGACACTTTCAAGGGCTATGTTAGGAACAGAGCTAGACCCGAGGGTTCCATTGCAGAGGCCTACATTGCTACAGAAGCGTTGACATTCTGCTCAAAATACATTGAAACAACTGATCATCTTAGCAAAGAGGTGGGTGAAGATAATCCCGGGCTCAATGTTTTTGATTATTCTGTTCGAGTTACAGGGAAGAGTCGACAAGAGGACAAACCTAAAGATTTGGAAAAATGGTTTGGTATGTGTTGAATAACTGTCCTGAGATACTACCTTATATCAAGTAAGTGCAGTACTGCAGCTTATACATCGTAATCTACTAAACTTGCAGCACATTGTTATATATTTAGATGTTTGACGTGATCACTATGTTGTGTAGCATCTACAAAAAGGAGTTACTGCCGCAAAATCCAAGAAACATTGACAAACTAGTTATGGCAGGATTTGCGAAATGTTTCAAGAACTATGTAAGCTTTTGAATTGCACTGTCAGTTTTTTAATATATTGAGTACATAAGATGATCAACTTGTCTATTTTCTAACCATAGGTTAAGAAGATGCGGGAGGATGGGCAGGCAGTTGATGATGCCGTTTACTCACTAGCAATGGGTCCTGATACTCGGGTAAGACATTATGAATCTTGCGTTGTTGGAGATGTGCGCTACAACACCCTTGCACGAGACGAAGGCAGGAAGACACAAAACAGTGCCATCATGAGCATGGATACGTATGACAAAGAGACAACTGAAATGTATGCTAACATAACAGACATTGTTCAGTTGCAGTATATCTCCAGTTTCGAGGATCATCGGTGTGTGGTTCTATTGTGATGTCATTGGTATAACCTGTTTTCCAGGATCGCAAAACCCAGACCTGATGGTTATTTCAAATCCATCAATGTCAAGGCGGCGTACCAGACCAACGAGCCTTTTATTTTGGCAAAATCAAGCAACACATATATTTTTCTTGGAAGACACATTTGCACGTAGCGGTGACTGGAGAGTATTGCAAAGGTTTGAGCAGAGGAATTCGTTTAATGAAGTTACACAACAAGATGATGCTTACACTGCTCCTGATGTACAAGATAACACAGATGTTCCTAATATCTTTGAGAACCATCACGTCAATGACACCGGCGAAAAGATTGCCTGTCGTGTTGTGGACATACAAGAGTTGATCAAGAAGAAGCCAACGTTCGAGGACATTGAGGACGAAGAAGAAGATGACACCATGGGGAATTACGATTCAGACTGATACACATGGTGAAGATGTTGACGCTGCTACTGCGGACGATGATTACATTGTTTTTTGTCGTATTTTCCTGTCAGAAGACATTTTTTATCTACTATGTGAAATTGTGTTTGCTATGACAACTGAAACTTGATGAACATGTTGTTTAGTATTTTGCTGTGAGAACATCACTTGTTATATATGTTGATTTGTGTTTGGTGATTGTATGAAAACTAAAACATGATGACATTGTTGTTTAGTTGTACTCATATTTGGCTGTGAAACTTGAATTTGATGACATAGTTTGTTGTTGGACTGCAATTTTCTCAACGTCTTCAAATGAGAACAAAGCTGACCCGACAGGGCCTTTGCTATTTATTTATTTATGAGCAAAAGGGGATACCCCCTGATTTCCGTTAATAGAAATCATTAGATGTTCACAACACCACGCCCAGCCTGCTACACAGGTTTCATTCATTACTAGTTTCAGCAAAGTGCTCATGTCAGAGCCACTGAATACATCACGAGTGCTACATACACTGCAAATAAAGAGGAAATCATCCTACAGAGCACATCGATTTTGCCCATTATCTTCACAAGCTCTTTCATCTCCTCAGTGCTGTCAAGGCCATTCAGCAGCTGTTGCTTGGCCATGATCAGAGGAACTGCATCTTTAACGTTCTGCTCTGTATCTTCCTCTTCTGTCGTTCCTTCAGTTACTTGTCCAACACCCCAACCTGCTGGTATTTGGATTCCTCGGCTAACCAAATAATCAGCGTAGTTGCATTACCCCACATTAGCAACTTCCCAGAAATACAAATCACACGAATCTTCCCTTTTCTACACGAATCAAATTGGAAGATCATCAACCAAACTATTAAAAAAATTAGCAATTGAAAGCAGCGGAACAATACTTAAACAAATTATTACCCCATGATTCAGGCATTTGTAGAAGACTCGGCCAGGGTTGAGAATTGTGGTTGAGACGCGGCGGATGACTCTGCGTGATTTGCAGCAGTGGCACCACACCAACGGCAGCGGGTTGTGATGAGCAATCGGCTGCGGTGCGCGTGCCGGCGGGGGTGTGATGAGACCCACAGGCGATGGTACGGGTGGCGACTTGGCGCATATCTGGTTGTTGCCTGCTGAAGAGCAAGTGGATGAGCAGCCAGCAGACATGGTTGTTGCGGCCAGAGCTTCTGATGCTAGGCAGAGTAATTAGAGAAGAGGAGAAGCGAACGTTGGATATGTCAGTTTCATTACTTGCAGAGTAGCATAGCACCATATATAGTCATAGTCTAGGTTTGGATTCGAACCAGCTAGAGGAGCACGTCTCTCTTTTTTCTAAAACTCGGCAACGTCTCTTTACTGGTACACTAGCTTGTTCTGTACGCCTACCCAAGTCTTTGATTTTAATTTCTTTTCCTTTTTTTGCGAGGAAGGAAGGAGGAAAAAATTGAGAGTTCCTGGGACTCGAACCCAAGACCTCTCGGTTGAAAACCAAGGGTGCTAGTCTTATGTGGCGTACGTTCCCTGTGAGGAGGACGACAGACGAACGCATTTTCCTCGCAGTTTTCTTCCTATATATAAAAAAGTATGCTACTTGGTGTCCGCTTATGTCGGGGAGAGGCTGATCGTGTCCCACGAACACCTACGGGACCTGGGTCCCTTGTGGTTCGGAGGGGGGCGGAGATTGCACAAAGAGCGGATCGAGGCGATGCACACGAGCAGATTTACCCAGCTTCGGAGCTCTCCGGAGAGATAATACTCCTACTGCTGCTTTGTGGATTATCTTGTGTTCTTGCTAGGGAGCAATGGGAGCTACAAAACCTAGCCTGAGTTTGGTCTCGTATGAGTAGAATGAATCAAGCCGGAGCTGCTCCGAACCCTTTCTTCGTTGCACTTGGGCCTCCTTTTATAGGCACAAGGGGTCACCACATGTGCCAAGTAGACAAGGGTAAAATAGTAAAAACATAGGTTGGTACACGCTCTGCACAAAGTCAGATAATCTATACCTAACTCTGACGGCAAGGGACAAGAGTCATCAATGCCCGTCTCAGTCGCCCGAACAGTGTAACAAGGACCGTCAAGTGCACCTCTGTTTGCCACGATGGTAGCCTGTCAGCGCCGCTTATAGCTGCTCCCCGCTGGCTGCACAGCCCGTCGACACGCGTGCTTGGGAGAGCCCGTGGTGACACGTTGGCGGGTGAGCTGGGCGAGATGAGATGAAGAGGTTACTTGCCGCGGCGAGTACTTTGCGCGGCAAGGTTCTTGTCGCTTCGGAGCTTATCGCTCACCAAGCCTTCCCGGCAAGCTCCTCTTGCGGGGCCTTATTCCTTCAGCTACTGAGTGGCCTTCCGGCAAGCTCCTCTTGTCGGGGTCTTGACTACTTTGTTCTTGGTGGCTCACCGGCAAGCTCCTCTCGCTGGGGTCTTGTTTTACGAAGGGCGCGGAGGGTCTTGGCGGGCGTCCGGCAAGTCTTGCCGCGGGGCGCTGCGACTGCCCGTGGACAAGTTCGGGGTACTAAGGTACCCCCTACTTTAGTACACCGACAGGAGCCCCCGGGCCTGGGCCATACACGGTGCGGCGCTGTTGGGCGGGCCCAAAAGCAGGGCACGAACGCAGCGGCCTGGGTCCAAACCAAATCCGCTCCGTATCCGCCGTGTTCCCCGTGCAGCCGCAGCGTCAATTGCGGCATCGTGGGGAAGTGGGCGGCGTCTTGAGGTCGCCTTATCCGTCGCCTCGGTTCGCATCCCGCCACGTGGTTCCCATGCTCTTGGGGTGGCAGACGGTGGAAGTGGGAAGCTGGGCGTTGCGAGAGAGGCAGCAGGTCGGCCCGATTCCTGCTCTTCCTATGCCCTGATTCCTTTGGCCAGGCGGCGAGCCCCACCTTGCTTCTTTGACGGGGATACTTGTCTCTGGAATTTCTTCATCTTGTGTGGCGTCCACTCTGCTATGAATTCTGCCAATGCTCTGCTCGGATAGTTGAAGTGCTTTCAAACTTGAGACCAAAGCTTGCAGTTCAGTGCCCACTCAACAATCCTGCACTGTTGCTTGGATTTTGCAATATCCTCTTTAGCGGAAGCGGTGACAACTGTTATCTCGTGTACTTGGAAGTAATGGCGCAGCTTTCTCGAGGCCATGAGGAGGCGAAAAGCAACTTCGCACACACGAGTACCTTGACCTAGCCCCTGCGAAGGGGCCCGACAAAGTAAACTGGGCGCTGCACCATCCTTTTACGTGTCTTATCGCAACCTGCGCTAATCTGTCCTTATCGGGACGAGCTTGTGGCGAAGCCCCTTGCTTGTCGCTGGATCGTCGCCTCGGTTGCCGGCTCATCATCTGCCTCCCTCTCCGCTACTAACGCAACACTAACCACTTGATTGGTTGCCGCTATATACAGCAACAACTTCTCTTGTGGCCTAGGTGCGATAAGTATTGGGCGGAGGACAGTATCTCTTCAAGTCTGCGGCGCAGCCTCCGCTTCGAGTCCATTTCATTGGACCTGCCTTTTTCAAAATCTTGAAAAAAGCGGCGGCGCGTTCAGCAGAACTTAGAGATGAACCTCTTGAGAGCAGCCACATAACCGGCAAGTCTTCGACATCTTTGGCGCTTTGGTGCTTGATCTGCTCAATGGCCTTGATCTTGTCGGGATTGGCTTCAATTCCCGCTGAGACACAAAGAACCGAGAAGGTTGCGGAAGGGACTCCAAATCGCACTTCTCGGGGTTGAGCTTGAGGTTGATCTTGCACAGATTTGCAAATGTTTCATCAAATCCTGAACGAGTTGCTTTGTCCTTGCTTTTGACCACTATATCATCCATGTAGGCTTCTACATTTACGTGTATCTGTGGCTCAAAGGCATCATGGACTACTCTTGCAAAAGTTGAACCAGCATTCTTTAAACCGAAAGGCATCGTCGGGATACAACTCTCGAGTGTGAACATACGGAGGGCCGGTTTACCTAAATCCATGATCCAGGCCCACGAAGGAGGCCGGAGCCCGAGGCGACTTAAGGTCCATTATGTGAACCGCCTTAGTGTTGTAACTTGTGTTGTAAGACAAGAGAGAAGAGACCGAGCGGACACTTGTATGAGCGGATCGGGACTCATAGACCGCCAGCGTCAACCCGTGTATATAAGGGGCGACCGGCGGCGGATTAGGGACGAGAATTCGAGGCTAAGGCAAAGCTATTGCTCCCTAGTCGCGAAACCACATCAATCCTATCACAATCGGGCGTGGCTTTTACCTTCATCGAAGGGCGAACCATATAACTCCGTGTCTTGTGTCCGCTTTAAGCCCTCTAGGTTAACCCGTCACGATGGCCCTCGACTAAGTCCTTTCATGAGGACATCTGCGTGACAATTCCACGACGGTTGGCGCCCACCGTGGGGCTATCGCCGCGGCAGCTTTGATGATCTTAGAGGCAAGTTCGGCGACTTCGAAGGCTATCTTGTGGGCGGATGACTAAGAGTCGTCGCGGCAAGCTCTACATCGGCGATCACGGACTGGGGCCCGAGGCCAGCTCGGTTGAAATCTGGATACCGGTCCCCTTTGGCGGCATACGTGTTCATCGGCAAGATCGGCGAGCGGGGCCGGGCGGACATCTGCGCCGACCTCGTCGAGGCGGCTCGTGCGGGCGAAGAAGAGTCCTGCCACAGCTAAACCGGCGGTTAGGCGTGTTTTCGTGGGAGTCGTCCACGGAGACTATGAGGACGGATCAGCATCTGGCGGCGAAATCGTTATCTACTCGGCGACGAGTCGTCGGCGGGCGAGTCTATGTACCGGTACAAGATGGCGGATCGAGGCTGTTCGACGGTGAGAGTATTCGGACCCCTTGATCTACCCAACTGGTTGGGATCTTCATAGGCGATCGCAGCGGCGCTTCACTCTTCGACATGGCGCCCTGGTCGCCGGTTCAACAGCGATGATGGCGGCGGGAAGGAGGCCTGTCGCCCGCCGCTCAAGTTTTGTCGAGCTTTTGACGCGTGGCTGTGCTCATGGCGAGGCTATTCCGCGGATCAGGACCTGCTGCGGAGATTGCAAAGGTGAGGGAACAGATCACTAAAGCTAAAGCGGACCTGGCAGCCGCGGACGTGAGGATGGCGGCGAACGGGCCGCTTTGGATCTTGTGAGCTTATAGGCTCATCTTTGGATCGAGCGCGTCACATGAAGTCATGAAAAGGAAGCACAGTCCGTTTACCTTGGTTTTCGAGGAAGAGCTTTTCAATACCCGGGGTAGGGACGATAATCCGCCGCGGTGGTAAACGGCGGAAGCACGATGGGGCGGCGCGCGGTTCAGCCCGTGTGATAGATCTGCCTCGCCATCATACCGGCGCGCCCGGTGTCGCACGAACACCTCGGGTCATTACTCCAACCCGATGGATAACCTTGTGGCGGCTGCGGCACGGCTGGGCGATTCAATTGAAGGCGATTCACCACGGCGGTAGAGACACGCCGGGTTAAGGCTCCTCGGGGCGGCCACGCTCGGCAAGAAGCATATTCATACGGATCGGGATCGGATCCTCCACCCCGCCCCGGAGAGTTACAGCCGCGTAGATGAACCGGCCGTGTCAAACAGCGCGCACGGTCCGCCTCGAGCAACAACCCGGCTGGTGGTTTGAAGACACTCAAGTGGTGGTGGACGGGCGAGAACGCAGGGAGGCGAGTTAGCAGCGCAACATGAGGACCATCAGCTCGCGCGGTTCGTCAGACCATCTTGAACCGGGGTCACGTCCGGATCATTGGGGTGCCTTGTCTCGTCCCGCTTTACGCAATGTCGCTTGCCTAAGGACTTCAAAGGACCCGCAAGGTACCCAATTACACCGCCGATTTGGCTCGAGCGTGGATAGAAAGCTATGAGATGGCCATGGAGATGCTGGATGTGGATGAAGCTGCGTGTGCGAAGTATTTCACCATGATGTTGGAAGGCACGGCTCGTGCCGTTGAAATTTTTCCACCCAACTCAGTTAGTTCGTGGACCCGATTCACGGACCCGTTTCATTCAAATTTCAAAGATACCTGTAAGCAGCCTATATGTCGTGGTGGATTTGGCGGCTTGTGTCGAGCGGAGGGAGAATCTACAACACATTGGGTGCGCCCGCGTTTGAGAGGTCTTACATTCATCGGACGGATCAACCCGGATTCTGCTATCTTAACCCTAGAGGCCAACTGCGGTTCGGACCGTTGAAGTTGAAGCTGGAGTCGCATGAAGCGTTTTGCAATGACATGGGCACGCTCATGGGCGTTTTGGTAAAGTATGCTGACTCGATAGTACCAAGGATCCCGAGTCTAAAGGTGACGAAGTAGGGAAGGAAAGCGAATGGCAATTCGAGGCCAGCGGCATCATCCGGCGAGCAATGGGGAAACAAGCGTAAGGCTAACGGTAACATGGGTTTCGTGGCCAACACCAGCGCACATGACAAAGGACTGCGCGCGCAAGGTAGGCAATCAAACCGGGGTGGTGCACAAGGTCACAATCCGGGCGTTTGAATTACTTGTTGAATCAACCTTGTCGAAAGCATGGGACGAAGGAGGCACCGCGAATCACCTCTGGAAGGATTGTTATATTATGCATGAGTTCAAAAATGCTAATGCTTTCGGTATGATCAAGGGCCCGGCGCGTTCGGGTCTGCCCGATTCTGATGAAGGAAATTCCGGCCCTGGGTTCGGTGGTAATCCGGGCGAACAACATAATCAAAGCAATCAAAACAATCAGAGCCAAGGGGGTTACAATCAACAACAGCAGCAGTCGGGTTACCAAAGTAATCCAAAGCAGTTAAACAGTGGACAGTATCATGTCTTTACCACTAGCTTGGACAGACGGGACCGCAAACTTCAACAGCGGGCGGTCAGTGCTGTTGAAGCGGCCGCACCACATTACCTGCGCTGGTCAGAGCAACCTATTGTATGGAGCAGAGAGGATCATCCTCCCCGAGTTTACAATCCGGGTCAGCTGGCCCTAGTGGTGGCGCCTCAGGTGGGAGGCTACAAGTTCACCAAGGTGCTTATGGATGGAGGAAGCAGCATTAACATCCTGTACTACGAGACCTTCCGACGTATGGGGTTGACGGATAGACATCTCAGGCCGTCCAGCACCGTATTTCACGGCGTGGTGCCCGGCAAGTCGGCATACCCGGTCGGTAAGATAGCTTTGGAGGTGGCCTTTGGAGATGAACATGACTCGGATCGGAAACATTGGCGTTTGAGGTGGTGAAAATCCAAAGCCCTTACCACGCCCTGTTTGGGCGGCGGCTTATGCTAAGTTTATGGCACGGCCTTGTTATGTTTATTTGCAGCTGAAAATGCGGGTCACAAAGGGGCGATAACGGTTCACGGGAGCCGCGGATTGCTTTGGAATGCGAGGAAGGTGATGCGCTTATCGAGTCGGTTTGTGCCATTGAAGAGTTAAAGTATTATAAAGACAATGTTGATCCGGCGGATATGACCCCTTTGAATAAGCCGACTACTGAGCACGATCCGGTTTGAAGTTCAAATTGGCAGCTGAGACAAAACTTGTTGATTTTGTGCGGCGATTCGTCCAAGCAGTTCACCATCGGTGCCAACTTGGATCCTAAATAGGAAGCGCGCTCATCGAGTTCATCCGTGAGAATCGGGACATTTTGCATGGAAGCCTTGACATGCCGGTGTACTGAGGGAACTCGCTGAGCACACTCTTAATGTTGACCCCAAGTACAGACCGGTAAAGCAGTTTCTTCGCGGTTCAATGAGGAAAAGCGCAAGGCCATTGGAGAGGAAGTTGCTAGGCTCTTAGCGGCGGGGTTTATTGTTGAAGTCTTTCATCGAGTGGCTTGCTAATCCGGTGTTGGTCCTTAAGAAGAATGGCACTTGGCGCATGTGTGTGGATTACAGATCTTAACAAAGCTTGTCCGATAGATCCTTCGCCCTCCCGCATTGACCAGATTATTGATGCTACGGCGGGTTGTGGCGTTTGAGCTTTTTGGATGCGTATTCGGTTATCACCAGATTAAGATGGCGGTTAAGGACCAGGAGAAGGCGGCGTTTATCACCCCTTTGGAGTCTTCGCTATGTATCTATGCCTTTTGGGCTCAAGGCGCCCAAGCAACTTATCAGACGTTGTGTACAGAAATTGCTTGCACGAACAGATCGGCCGTAACGTGCGCGCTTATGTGGATGATATCGTGGTGAAATCAAGGCAGAAGGAGCGTTGATTGAGGATTTAAAGGAAACTTTTGACAACTTGCGGGTGTACAAGATGATGCTCAACCCGGCCAAGTGCGTGTTTGGTGTTCCGCGAGCAAGTTGTTGGGTTTCCTTGTGTCCAACGAGGATTGAAGCTAATCCGGAGAAGATTACAGCTATCACCTCCTTGGCTAAGCCAAAGTGTATCAACGATGTCCAACGTTTGGCAGGCGGATTGCTGCGCTAAGCGGTTTATCGATCGCCTAGGAGAAGGCCATTCCTTTGTACCGAGATCTTTGAAGAAGGCGGATCGGTTAAATGCAGAGCTCAGCCGTGATGAGGCATTGGAGGACTTAAAGCGGCAGCTGGCCAACCCGCCTGTTCTTGCCGCTCCCATTGACAAGGAGCCGCTCCTGTTATACGTTGCTGCTAATGCCAGGGCGGTCAGCGTGGCCATTGTGGTAGAGCGAAAGGAGGCAGGGAAGGAGTATCCGGTTCAGCGGCCAGTTTATTACATCAGCGAGGTTCTCATTGAGTCCAAACAAAGATATCCGCATTGGCAGAAGCTGGTATATGGAGTTTTTATGGCAAGCCGGAAGCTCAAGCAATATTTCCAAGGGCACCCCATCACAGTGGTCAGTTCAGCTCCTTTGGGCGATATCATCTGAGCACCGGAAGCGGCGGCGGATTGCTAAGTGGGCTATAGAACTTGGGCCGCACGGTTTAAGGTATGTGCCTCGGACGGCGATAAAGTCTCGAGCACTTGTGGATTTCATTAATGATTGGGCGGAGTTGCAAGCACTGAAGAAAAGCGGATCATACCTATTGGACCATCCACTTTGATGGGTCCGAGCAATTGGAGGGCTCGGGGCTGGAGTCGTATTAACTTCCCCACGAGGTGACAAGTTCTGCTCGTTCTTAAGCTTAATGTTCCCTGTACTAACAATGCAGCTGAGTATGAAGCTTTGCTCCATGGTCTCTGGATGGCTAAGGAGATGAATCTAAGCGGGTCAAGTGCTTTGGTGACTCGGACTTGGTGGCCCAGCAAGTGTCAGGTACTTGGGATTCCAAAGACCCACTCATGGCTGCGTACCGTCGGGAGGTGGATATGGTTGCAGGACACTTTAAAGGTTATCAGGTGGACCATGTGGATCGCCGGAAGAACGAGGCGGCGGATGCTTTAAGCCGGCTCGGGTCTCAACGTAAACCGGTCCCGCCCAATGTCTTCCTTGACGTACTGCACAATCCGTCAGTTAAGCTTCCTGATGAGGTCGATTTAGCTATTCCTGATCCGGAGGCTCACTTGGTGGCAGCCTTGCATGTCATTCCGGATTGGACCCTCCCTTATTTGGCATACATGAACCGGGGCGAGTTACCAGAAGACGAGACACTGGCCCGACAGATAGTTCGGCGGTCTAAATCTATGACCATACATAAGGCGAATTGCATCGTTGCGGCGTGTCAAGGCGTTTCAGCGTTGTGTGTCCCCGAGGAAGGCCGTGAGATATTGCGTGAGATCCATGAAGGGATTGTGGTCATCACGCCGGTTCAAAATCCTTGGTGGCCAAAGCGTTTTATACCACGGTTTCTATTGGTTGACTGCCCATCTTGATCACGGAAGATCTGGTCGACGATGTGATGGTTGCCAAAAGTTCTCGGGCGTGCTCATGTGCGGCCCAAGAATTGAGGATGATTCCAATTACTTGGCGTTTGCGACTTGGGGGCTGGATATGGTTGGACCTTTCAAAGGTCCAAAGACAAGAAAACCCACCTGTTGGTGGCGGTTGATAAGTTTACCAAGTGGGTCGAGCGAGCACTGTTAGCAAGTGTGATGCGACCACGGCGGTTCAGTTCATCAAAAGGTGATTTTCGGTTTGGGTTTCCACGGTATCATCACGGACAATGGCACCAATTTGTCCAAGGGAGCCATGAAGGAGTTTTGTGAGCGAGCACATCCGGCAGCGTTTCTTGATGGCCCACCCACAGTCCAATGGTCAAGCGGAGCAGGCTAATCAGGAGATCTTGAGGGTATTAAACCCGGCTTATGGTCCCTTTAGTGAGGGCGCCGGGTTGTTGGGTCGAGGAACTGCCATCGTGATATGGAGTATCAATACTACACCAAACAGATCCACTTTGGATACACACCGTTCTTTATGGTCTATGGGCGGGCGGTCCTTCCCTGCGATATATGTCATGACTACGCCCAGCGTGGCGGCTTATGTTGAGGCCGATAGTGAGGCAGCCCGGCGGGGCGATTTGGATCGACCGGATGAGGAAGCGAGATATGGCGGCTGCTCGTTCGGCGATTTACCAAAGATCTTCGTCGGTATCACAGCCGGCGGGTTAGAACAAGAACCTTTCGGGAAGGAGACTTGGTGCTTGGCTCATTCAAGACCGAACAGATATGCACAAGCTATCCCCACCTTGGGAAGGGCCCTTTGTGGTCGATGAGAATCTGTACAACGGGTCATACTATCGATTGATGTTCGAGGCGCGAAAGACTCACGCCGCGTCGGAAGAGGAGACCAACGAGCCGTGGAACATAGCTCATCTTGACCTTATTATACGAGCCATCGGCTCCACTTATGTACATATTAAGACAATGTATATATTATGAATAAAAGCAATAAACGGATCCTCGGCCAAAGCGGGGTATCCGTTACGTATAAAGTCGGTTTGGGTACATGGAGATGTTGTCGTGAAGCGGCCTCGGTTTAACCCTTTGCCTTGATTTTCAGAAATTTTTGTCACTTGGGGGCTTGGTGGTGTCCGAACCAATGCAACACCTCTTGACGGTAAAAGCCACCAGATCACTTGGGGACATGGTCACGTCTGAACCATCCGCCTCTTGGTCGGCCTAAGGCCATAGAATCACTTGGGGCTTTGGTGAACCCGAACCATTGCAATGCCACTTGATCGGCGTCATGCCACGATTTCAGTTGGGGACTGGCTGACTTGAACCATCGCTACACCTTATAGGGAGCTTGGTCTGTCCGACCATGGTAACACCATCGATCCGGCTCGATAAAGCCTTTTCTTGCAAAGCGGTTTTATCATTGCCTTTGCTTCCATGTGGTTTTATACCAATCATTTGATTTTGTTTGCCTTCTTAAACCGACAAACCTCTTAAAGCGGATTCAAGTTGTCGAATTCGGTCCATTTTAATCCGGCGATTTTGTTCGGTTTGATTTTTCTGTTAACATCCCATTATGGAGTAACAGGGGCTTATCATGCCCGACACGGTTTACACGGTAAACCGGCATTTTAAACACAGGAGTTATTTTCTCCTTTGCGGTAATGGTTTCTAAACCTCCACCTCAAGATTGGCTAAAGCCAACTGCATGCCCGGCGCTGGCGGTATTTTTATATCATAACGTTTGATCATATACATCCCTATTTTCTTATATAAATATATAGGCGTCACAAGCGGGCTGGCGACACAAGCCGCCGTGGCGGAGTTAAAAATTTGTGATTGCAGGCAAAATAAGTTGAGGTTCATCACTCCACGATGTCGGCACCACCATGCAAAAGGTTCTGGTGAGGTTATAAAGGCATTGTTCAAAACAAAGTCTTGACTATCCTATTACAAAGCCTTTTAAGGCCCGATGTTTCATGTGGTGTTATGCCTTGAAGCTTGGGCGTCGCCCGGCTTGTGGATTCGCTTCTTCGCCGGGTTGGCGTGAGGTAGAGGCGCTGGCGTCGGTTCAACTTCTTCTTCTTCCTCACCCAAAGCCGGAAGTCATTGGTAGACCAGTCAATCCGGGTTAAGGCACGAAAACAGCTTCTTCACTTATCAGCTCAGCGGATCAGCGTCGGGCGTAAGTGTGCTTCGGATTGGAGGAACAAGGCTCTGCGCACTTCAGGATGACAAACTCCACCCGCTTGTTGTTTGCATCATAAAAAGCGGTGAACCGTCGGGTTGGCTTCAGCTGCCAGTTGACTTCGCCAATGGGCGCATTTCCTTTGTTATCCGCTTGAGCGTCGTTGTCAAAGGCTTCACCATTCTCTTGGCGCTGGGAAACCTTTGGCTATGTCGGCGGATCAAGATCTGCTATCCACGCCTTGGCGCGAGTCGAAACTAGTAGGGTGCCAGCCGAGCAGCGGATCGCTTTAACTCTTCAAGCTGCCCGGAATCATGGACAGCGGTCTAGTGTCTCTCGATCGGGGAGGCGCCGTGTTGTCGTATGATGTAGCACATATGACCGCTGGGTGCGGTATACAGCTGTTCAATCAGCGTATAAGCGACCTTGAGCTTCTTCCGCACATCGAGCCCATATCATAATCGCTTGCTGCACGGTTTCAAATAACTCAGGGTAAACCGGTGGAAATATCAAAATTAAGATAGTCGATGCAAATTTTCTTACCAAAGACGGCAGAGGTCATGGCATGCACTTGGCGCTTGAGTCCGTAAGCTCTTGATCACCGGTTTAAGGGCTGCTTGACTTCTTCCGCCCGTTTTTCAAACCGGCCTTCTCGGTGTCCCAGTTGGCCCTTCGGTTGTACCACTCCTTCAGCTGTTCCATAGTGGCCAAGGCCGTTTTCAATTCGTCCTTGGCCTTAGTGGTTTCTGGTTGTTGAGTTTCAGTTGGCTCGCAGATCCTTGAGCTGCGTTTTTGCTGGTATATT
This sequence comes from Aegilops longissima, assembly GCA_021605205.1. Lineage (NCBI taxonomy): Eukaryota > Viridiplantae > Streptophyta > Magnoliopsida > Poales > Poaceae > Aegilops > Aegilops longissima. Next base: position 712,698,368 of record CM038679.1, on the reverse strand, counting down.
TCATTCGGTAACAAAGGTAGCACGTTAGTTGTTTCATTATAAAGTCCCAAGCTCAATATAAATATTCACCTTGGCACTTGGGGGCTAATGGCTAGTTGATCTCGGTTTGCCATGAGGATCTGAAATTAAGTCGGTTTAACTATACTAAGTTGAACCGACCCTTGGGGGCTACAATCTGCAGTTTAAAGTGTATGTTCTTTATGTAAAGTTAAGTCCCGGTTTAACTATGCTAAAGTTGAACCGACCCTTGGGGCTACTATACAGCCACAGTACAGGAAAGACATAATTCATTACCTCATAGCGGTCCTTCATTCGGTTTACGGACCAGCTTCAAAGTCACGGCTGGTATAGAGCGGTTCGAAACCGGAGTGAAGTTCTTGGGCGGAGAAGTTGTCGTGGCTGACAGATCAGTTTTCCTTTATCTTTACTCATGGTGGTCGACTCGTCCTTGGCGCTGTGTTTTGCTAAAGCGACGGTTGGCTAGGGCGGTGTAGCGATGCCTGTCACAATAACATCGTCATTTTCGGAGGTCTTCTTTGGGCTGGATGTCTTCTTGCTCGGCTCGGCGGTTCAACAATTACAACCCGCTCTGTGGGCGGGTTTGGTGGAAGCAGGCTGCGAGGTTTCCACTTGGACCTCGGTTCAACTTCGGCGGATCAGCGAGTCGTCTTTGTACAACTTCGCGAGCTATCTTTGGCGACTTGAGATTTTCGTGTGTTTGTTACGGGGTCTTTTCGGATCAACATCTGCAGTAGGATCAAGGGTTTTCGCTTTCTTACTCAAGCGAGCCTTGGTGCTGCAATATTCAGAATTGGATTAAGACAAATCGACCAAGGCAATGGTAAATCGAATTGACGGACAGCAGTTACATACCCTGCGGCAACTTTCAGCGGAGGCAGTTGTGTGGTTGATGAACCGCCAGAAGAGTTGGAAGAGGCCTGATAATTGGTCGACGGATTGAGAGGACATCGGAAGAAACCTTTTGAGGATAACGCTTTTCGGAGAACAAGTCACCTCGGGCGGCGCTTCCGGGTTGGTGTGTGCAGTAAACGGATGAGGTGATCCGTTAGGCCTTGTCTTGGGTCGTCGGGCGTTCTTCAGCCTCTTGTGTCTTCAAGGAAAGATTTGGATTCAAGTAAGCACATGAAGGATATTTTTCACTTTCCGGACGGTATGACGAATTCTTTTAACCGCGCAAGATCGGATTCGGAAGAAAGAATGATTACCTCAACGAATTCGGCATGGTGGCTTCGCATCATCACAGGAGGTGAAATTGTCGATAAAAAGGAATACAAAGGACAAGTCATAAGCAAGAGGAAACACAAAGCGGAAAGCGGTTTCTGGCGGCTCCCGTAAGAATATCAAGTTTTACCTCAGCTTCGATTCTTAGTCCTCCGGCGGATCGGAGGACTCGGCGGCTTTCTTCTTGCCTGCCTTCTTGGTGGCCTTGGATTTTACCTGGCGCCCGAACCGGTTTAATACGTTTCCAGAAGGAGCTGTCAGCCTGAGAAGTAACAAGGATTAATGCATATCAACAAAGTATTAAGGACCCAAAGGCGGTGAGTAGAGCTTTACCGCGGCGGTTTTGTTGGTAACTGAGAATGGAGCCAACCGGTTAGGCTGCGAGCGGAGATCGGTTCATCAAGCATCTTCTTTACAATCTCTGTGACCTCAAGTTCAGTTATGGGCAGCTCGTGGCGTCTTTGAGGGTCTTTGAGGCTGCGGTGTACTCATGCATCAATCCGGGCGGCGGCTTAGTGGCAAAACGCCCCAAGAAACCCAACACCGCACAAGGTCCACGCCCGGTTAAGCCATTGGCCATTAGAGCCGGAGCTTGATTATTTGGTAGCGAAGTTCTTCCGTTCATGGCGGTTAAGCGTGAAGGCGATGGATGCTGGTTCTTGAGCGGTGAGGGCGATAACCCGGCAAGGGGTTCTCATTGGCGAGGAGCAGTGTTCGGCGGTAGAACCAGGTTTGGTTCCAATCCTTTGGATGGCTGTGGTGTTTGGCGTGAGGAAAATCCACTTCCTTCCTCTTCGGATTGAAACGCCGCCTAGCTACGTGTTGGGACCATCGAGAAAATTGATGCAGGCGGTTCAAGTGGAAAAAATCCGGAACAGCTCCACAGATGGTTCTTCACGAAGATAGACTTCGCAGAAGACTTGAAAGTTGCATATGTTTGACACGAGTTCGGGCCGATATCCTGCGGATGGAGTTTCAAACTTGCAAGGGCGTCCGGAAAAATTTTGAACGGCGGGCAGAATCCCGGTCCAAGTGCTGCATAAACACAATTACTTCTCCCTCTAGTGGCTCGGGAGAAACTCTCCATCCGGAACACGCCCGATGGAGGACATTTTGGAGACAAACCGCCCGGTGGTGACATAGCTGTTGAGTTGCGTTTGAGTGATTTTGGACGGACCCAATTGCAAGCTGAGAATTGAGAGCCATTCCGGAAGACTAAGCTGTGAAAGAAAGGAAAAACGGTTCACCATTAAGCGGTTCAGGCATATCATACATTGTTAAACGGTGATTCAGCAGCGGCTTCCAATTCGGTTTAGCGAGGACTAATGGAGTAGCGGATTAGCTATCAAAAGTTAAACCGCCGAATAAGGCAGAGCTGAAAAATCTACTAAGTATGGACGAAACAGTTTTCACATGCGAGTGGAAGTAATCGAGATCTACGAAGCTCTAGTAAGAAAAACTTTCGACCTATGCAAACCTCATAAAGAGCAGGAGGTTGGGTATTCTACACTCGAGGATCTGAACAAAAGGAATGGTGCATAAAGAGTTAATTGGACGGCGGGGCAGCCACTTGCACAGGATGCACGGTACGGCTGAGTCGTACGGCCATGGCGGAGCAGGTATGAAGAACTGATATGAACACCTATGAACTATGAGATGAACAGGGTTTTCAGACGGGATCTAGGGCTTGAGAGGAACCTTACCTGACGAGCAGAAACCGCGGAGGAGCGCCGAAAACTCTGATACAATCAGGTTGATGCAGCGGCCCGGCGTTGAAACGTCGTTCGAAGGTCGGGGGCGTCGACGGAGCTACAGGGCTGGAGCGTCGCGAGGAAGAAGAAGAGCGGAAGAAGAAGAAGAGAAAGGGGCGACCGGTCTATTTATAAGGGACCAGAGCAATCAACGGGCGCGAGAATCGAGGAGTCAAAAGCGTCGGACGGTGCAGCGGCCGCCTCGATTTCCGGGATAGCATTAAATGAAGGGAATCTTACTGTTTGGATTTCTTTATTAAAGATGACGTCAAGGTGCTCTGACACGGAGATCGGAGGATGAGATCACGGCGGTTCAAGCGGATGGCGATTTACAAAATATGAAAGGAGATCAAGAGTTTCCTGAAGATGTTGAAGATTAACCTGAACCGGTTCAAGTCAATCTGGGGCCTAATGTCGGGGATACAACTACTGAGTGTGAACCGCCCTGGAGGGGCCGGTTTACCCTCGTCCATGATCCAGGCCCACGAAGGAGGCCCGGAGCCCAGAGGCGACTTAAGGTCCATTTATGTGAACCGCCTTAGTGTTGTAACTTGTGTTGTAAGACAAGAGAGAAGAGACCGAGCCGGACACTTGTATGAGCGGATCGGGACTCTGAGACCGGCGAAGCGTCAACCCGTGTATATAAGGGGCGACCAGCGGCGGATTAGGGACGAGAATTGAAGCTAAGGCAAAGCTATTGCTCCCTAGTCGCGAAACCACATCAATCCTATCACAACTGGACGTAGGCTTTTACCTTCATCGAAGGGCCGAACCATATAACTCCGTGTCTTGTGTCGCTTTAACCCCTCTAGGTTAACCCGTCGATGGCCCTCGACTAAGTCCTTTCATGAGGACATCTGCGTGACAATTCCACGACGACATCCGTATGAAGCGATCGTGCCACATGGTGTAATGAATGCGGTTTCTCTTCATCCTCTTCGCCATGAAGATCTGATGATATCCTGAATATGCATCAAGAAACGAAGCGGATCACATCCAGCCGTGGAGTCAACAATCTGGTCGATACGTGGCAAGGGAAATGGGTCTTTGGGACAAGCTTTATTAACATCTGTAAAGTCAATACAAAGTCTCCATTTCCCATTAGCCTTGCGTACGACTACCGGATTAGCCAACCACGTGGGATGGAGTACTCCCCTGACGAGTCCTGCTGCTTCCAACTTCTTGATTTCTTCCGCTATGAACTTTTGGTGCTCCACTGCTTGTTTCCTAACTTTTTGCTTGACGGGCCGCGCGTGAGGACAGACAGCTAGGTGGTGCTCAATTACTTTCCTGGGAACACCGGGGATGTCAGATGGTTGCCATGGAAACACATCGACATTCGCCCGCAGAAAGCAACGAGCTCGCCTTCCTATTTAGGGTCAAGCTCGCAGATGGTGAAGGTACCACCGGTGATGTCCTCCTTGGCGGGCACCTTCTTGGTCTTGGCGGAGCCGCCATCGCCGTTTCTTGCACTTGCGGTGGAGCTCGATGGTGCGTCCTCGACGGTAGCGCGGCACTCGAGGAGGTGCGCTTGCGGAGTGGGCATCGAGCTCTTGCGGTCTTGGTGGTTTCTTCTTCCCCGGGAGCTTCAGCGACAAGTGGTTTGCTAACTGTTGCGGCAGCTGCATCCCGGTAAATCTTGTCGGCGCAGATAAGCGCGTCTTTCTTGTCGCCATGGACAGAAATGGCGCTTATCGGGCGGGCATCTTGAGTAAGTTGTAGGCATGATGAGGCGGCCATGAACTTGGCGAGTCTTTGGGCGACCAAGTATGCCATTGTAGGGCAATGGGAAATCGGCGACGTCAAACGTGACCCTCTCAGTTCTGAAGTTGAGCTCGCTGCCGAATGTTACCGGCAACGTGATCTTCCCTTTGGGCTTGCTCCTTCCTGGGTTGATTCCTTGGTAGGTACCGGTTTCTTCAAGCTCGCTGTCAGGGATTTGAAGCTTTTGGAGTACTGCAGAGGAGATCAAATTCAGGCCGGCCCCGCCGTCAACCAGCATCTTTGTGACTTTGAGGTTGCGGATGGTTGGTGAGACCAACATCGGCAAGCACCCGACTGCAGTGATGCGATCAGGGTGATCTTCAATGTCAAAGATGATGGGCGCTGGACCACTTCAGAGGTTTGCGTGACTCTATGGATGGTTCTGCTGCATTGACCTCCGCATCCATTGCTTGAGTTGGCGGTGCGAGTATCTGAGAAGCACCACCGTCAACGCAAAGGACCTCCGTTGCCTTTTGAAACTCCTGCTCGTCGGCTTCATCGTCTTCCATGTCTTCGTCATCTTCATCTTCGTCTTCTTCCTTGTCACGGCCGCGGGAGGTCATCTCCTTGCATTGCTTGGCCTTGCCGCAGCGTCCTCCCGACCGGTCTCTTCTTACTTGCTATACTTGCACCTTCTTGGGCTTTCTCCTTGTCTACGCCGCTCGTATTCAGCTCTCTGTAGCTCAACAAGCTGCTCGACTTTCTTGCAGCTCTGAAGATCGTGGCCTTTAGTGCGGTGGATCTTCTGATCTTGCTTGTTGGAGCTGTCGGGCTTGTCGGCGTCGCCACAGCTTGGCGGTCGGCGTCAGCAACAACCTCCTTGCGGAGCCACCAGCCTTTGCCTTATTGGCGGCACCATCCTTGCGGACTGCTCGACAACTAATACTTCTTGGTTTTCTTCCTCCTCTTGTTTACGCCGCTTGCTCTTTCTTGCAGGCGATCTCCTCACCGTCGGACTCTGCTCCCACATTCTCTCACAGGAGTCTTCTTCCTTCTTCAGTAGCGTGCACACTTGTCGGCCAGGGCGTAGAGCTCGCTGACGTCTTTCACTTTGCACATCGCCATCTCCTCCCTCATCCTGCGGTTTCGTACATTCTGATGGAATGCACTGATCACCGCGGCAGGGTGGACGTCGGGGATGTTGTAGTGCACTCGACTGAATCTCTGGATGAACTTGCGCAGGGACTCTCCCTCCTTCTGGGCAAGCAGGTGGAGGTCACTCTCCTGGCCATGAGGCTTGTGGCCGCCTATGAAGGCGCCAACAAACTGGTGGCACAAATCTGCCCAAGAAGAGATAGAGTTGTCCGGCAAGTGCATGAGCCAAGATCTGACGTTTGGCTTGAGCACTAGAGGAAAGTAGTTGGCGAGGATCGTGTCATCTCGTCCTCCCGCCGCCTGCACCGCAATGGTGTAGATCTTTGAGGAACTCCGATGGATGTGTCCTGCCATCATAGTTTTCGGCACATCTGGTTTGAAGTTTTTCTTGTCGGGCCACGGACTTGCCGCAGCTCACGAGTGAGCAGGGGCAACCTACAGCGTCTGATAAGTCGCTGGTTCCCCTGGCGCATGCATATCGACAGTGGGCCCGCGCGTTGGTCGATTGACGGCGCGCTTCTCTTGGCGCTTCGTCTGGTTCGGCGTCTTCTTCTTGCCGTTCTCGGAGAACTTGGCGCTGGTCGCGGCGAGCTCGCGGATCCGGACGCTATGGAGTCGCTGTCGAGGTGGATCCGGCGAGTCGGCGATCTTGGTCTTCGGCAAGGGGAGTGCACGGTGGTTGTACCCCCGCAAGTCTCATCGCCATCAGCTCGCGCCTTGTCGCCTTGCCGCGGCTGCGAGGCACTCGGTTGCCGTGGGACGTCGCCGTTGGCGAAGCCGATGAGACTCTGAATTGTGGCCCTCCATTCATTGACCTTGTCGCCCGTTGGAGGGTAGTCTAGAAGTAGCTGTGCTCTTGCCAAGGCTTCTGCTGGTGTGGTGGGTGGCAATGGCGTACGTAGCGAGGAACGGGAGGTGCTCGGACTCCTAACCAAGTTAGGAGGAGCAGCATCCATGGCGACCGTACTCCACTAAATACCGGCGTCTTTGAGGTGCATCTGGGTCTCGAGGGCCTCGGGATCCTACAGCTTGGCCATGATCCAATGGCGTATGGTGCGCGAGCATCATGGCGCTGTCGATCCCGCGCCTCCTGCGAAGGGCGCGGTGCGGACTCGGACGCCGACGCTTGTGCTGCCTTGTCCTTGGACCTGGCGGCATTGTGGGTTCTCTCGGCGACGCGGTTCCTCCGCTGGCGTTTCCCCACCACGACAGCTCCGGTGGTGGTGGGTTCAACGCGACGGCTCTCTGCTGCCAAAGACTTCTTCTTGGCGCCATGTTGATGAAGACGTTGATGAAGTTGCTCGTGTGACCGCGGATCGGCTTCACACAGCCTCGGCGCCCTACAGGCGCGCCAAAGATGTCGGGAGAGGCTGATCGTGTCCCACGAACACCTCGGGACCTGGGTCCCTTGTGGTTCGGAGGGGGCGGAGATTGCACAAAGAGCGGATCGGCGATGCACACGAGCAGATTTACCCAGCTTCGGAGCTCTCCGGAGATAATACTCCTACTGCTGCTTTGTGGATTATCTTGTGTTCTTGCTAGGGAGCAATGGGAGCTACAAAACCTAGCCCGAGTGTGGTCTCGTATGAGTAGAATGAATCAAGCGGAGCTGCTCGAACCCTTTCTTCGTTGCACTTGGGCCTCCTTTTATAGGCACAAGGGGTCACCACATGTGCCAAGTAGACAAGGGTAAAATAGTAAAAACATAGGTTGGTACACGCTCATCACACGGTGTACAGATAATCTATACCTAACTCGACGGCAAGGGACAAGAGTCATCAATGCCCGTCTCGATCGCCCGAACAATGTAACAGGGACCGTCAAGTGCGCCTCCGTTTGCCACGATGGTAGCTTTGTCGGCGCCGCTATCGCTGCTCCCGGCTGGCTGCACAGCCTGTCGACACGCGTGCTTAGGAGAGCCCGTGGTGACACGTTGGCGGGTGAGCTGGAGCGGAGATGAAGAGAGTCACTTGCATGGCGAGTACTTTGCCATGAAAGGTTCTTGTCACGCTTCGGGAGCTTATCGCTCACCAAGCCTTCGAGCAAGCTCCTCTTGCGGGGCCTTGTTTCCTTCAGCATACCGAGTGGCCTTCCCGGCAAGCTCCTTTTGCCGGGGTCTTGATTACTTTGTTCTTGGCTGGCTCACCGGCAAGCTCCTCTCGCCGGGGTCTTGTTTTCTGAAGGGCCGCGGAGGGTCTTGGCAGACTCCCGGCAAGGCTTGCCACGGGGACGCTGCGACTGCCCGTGCACAGGTTCGGGGTACTAAGGTACCCCTACTTTAGTACACCGACAGCTTACACTAGTAGAAAAAGGGCCTGTTGACCCGGTTGGTGAGGGCCTTTAGTCCTGGTTCATGAACCGGGACTAAAGGGTCGGTACTAATACCCTGCCCTTTAGTCCCGGTTCAATCGAGAACGGGACTAATGAACCTCCACGTGGCCTGTCCGCTGAGCCCAGCGAGGGCCTTTGGTCCCGTTGGTGGCACCAACCGGGACCAATAAACATCCACGCGTCGACATTTCTATGGCTCTGGTTTTGTTTTTTTTTTGAAAGGGGGGTTTGGGGGTTTTGGGGGTTAATTTAGGTGTTTCATATATTGTGCTATAGCTAGCTAATTAATAGAAAAAGTGTCCTCTCTTTTGTCCGTGCTTGGTCGATGCTACGTACTATACATACGTATAGAGAGGACTAACTATACATGCTAGCTAGCTAGTAATTAAGCAAACAGAAGATCGTCATGAACATATATGCATACAGAGAGAAGTGATATCGACCACCTCTCCTTCTCAGAGATTGGTCGAACAACAAGTTCTCGTATATCTATCCGACACTACCGGCTACATATATACAATAATTATCTTTTACAATACGGACGTGTGGTCCACATAGTATTCTCCGTCTTCAGCGATCACATGGTCAAGAAAGAATGCCGCCAATTCCTCTTGAATTGCTGCATGCGATCTGGTGCTAGGAGTTCATCCCGCTTCGAAATATCTAATTTTAAGAAAGGGTCAATACATACATACATACATATATATATATATATATATATATATATATATATATATATATATATGAATGAATGAAACTCAACACAAATGATGGTAATAAAATAAAATTGTGAATATTTTTATTTACGCACTTCATATTGTTTGTCGGAGTAGCCCTCTCACAGGTCGTGTGGCGGATGGACTCGCAAGCGTAGTATCCACAGAAATCATTCCCTTGTTCCTGCCACAACCACTTTACAAGAAACAGAGGTCAATCAAACTGATAATTAGCAAGCATGCTAAATGGTATTGATGAAACTAGCGCTTGAATCACTAGGAGATCTTGCGTGGAATATGCTACTATATAGTACTTACTTTGGTGTCTAAATTGCAGCTTCTTGGTAGTCTCGGAGCTTTTTGGTGAATTTTCCCAAGCCCTGCCATACAAAGAAAACAATTACTTGATATCAGAAATGAACAAAGTTGCTGATATGGTGGATAATGATCGATTTAACTTACTTCTCGAGCATTTCAGTCATGTTCGCATACTCCTTGGGATCTTTTAGTCTCGAGTCTAAGACAGTTACTACTCCTGCTCAAGCTTAATCTCTAGGAGAATATAGTGGAACCTGCTTGCGCATGCATAACTCATCAATATTACATTACTATAACCTGGACTAAATAAGGGAAACCGAATATGCCACAAGGCAGTAACACTCACGTGTAGTTGTAAGGAAAGAGTATTATATTTTGTGTTCATTTATTTCCAACGATCGTAGCAAGTTGGCCTCGGTTTCGTCGGCACGATATTTAACCTCATTTGCATCTATGAGATATGTGTTAATGAACCCAATATCACCCACTTGTTTTTCTTCATTTCTGTGATCTTCAATCTGCATAATATAGTGAGGATATTTATAAATACATGCAATGAAAGAGCTGAGTTATATAGAGATACTTAATGACGAAGTAGTACTACTTACAGACGATAGCAGGTGACCGTTGCTTTATCGAGGGCCAATTGATTGAAAAACTGATAGAACTCCTCAAATGGAATAGGCAACAGTTCAATTTCAAGGAGGTCATGCTCCTTTTTAACTCTCACATACAAAGTATTCCTCCCCTCAGACTCTTTGCAGGTTTTCATGTACCAATCATGCAATCTTCGCATCATCGTTGTTAGAGAGCTTTCATCTTTGTGAAAGGCTTCCCGTACTCGTATCTTTGTATCTGCACCTCCAAGAAATCATAATGTACATCGTCGGGCAGGTAATCTGCAGGATTGCCATAACGGGCACCATCCTCGGATCGGCGATGTCGCTACCGAGCACCTTGAGCGGGGGCACGATTGCTTAAGCTTGTTCGCCGAGCTGGGAAATTTGTTTCCCAGCTCGTCATTCTTTCATCCTTTGATCACTGACAGTACTTCCCGATCTCTCCGCTTGGCAAATGCCTTTCAATAATCGCTCATAGTTGCCTTTGGCGGAGACTTGGGTGGTTTTGTCGAGGCAGAGTCGCTCGCTTTGACGGATCTACCTTCTCCTCCGGAGGTGGATGTCTCTTTGCTTTCAACCCTTGAAACCAGTCATCCACTTGATCTGCGCGATCTTCGCGTTTTCCTCCTCGCTCCTCTCGTGCGGTAACTTCTGCGAGTCTTGAGAAGGACCGAATCTGTATCTCCTCCGCCTTTGGTTGTCTTGCTAGACGCCGGCGGAGAGCAGCAGGCGGATGTCTTCTTTCCTTGCTTACGAGGCGGAGGAGAAGGACTACGACGCGCGGAGCAGCCGGAGCGGCGGCGGGTCTCTTCCGCCCTTGCGGCGAGGCGGAGAAGGAGGAGGCTGGCTGCCGGGGCGCGCGGTGCAGGCGGAGAAGGAGACGGAGTGCCTCCACGCGCGGAGAAGGAGCCGGCCGAGTGCCCTGATCGTCACTCGCCGGAGGAGGCGGTGGAGGCGGAGTGCCCTAACTTCGCCGGAGGAGGAGGAGGCGGAGGCGTCCAGTTCGGAAGGTTGATGAGATCCTTCCGCCATAGGCATGGAGTCTTCAGAGCAGAACCCAGCCGATACTCCCCTTCACCGGTAGGGTGGTCAAGCCGGAGGTCCTCAAATCCCTCCGTTATTTCATCGACCATCACCTTAGCATATCCTTCTGGAATCGGCGGCGGTGAAAAGTTGAGTCGGGTTTAGTAGGATAAGCAGAGCCAACAACCGCCTTGACCTTCAAATTGCTCCATTGCGCCATAAGGTGGCAATTTTCAGCATCCGTGATAGCATCCACGGGATAGCTGGCAGGAGCCGTCAAGGCATGCTGCTCTGGCTGAAGCAGCTCGGTGGAAGCCACGCTGCTTCTCCGCTGAGATGGCGGGGTAACCGGGGAAGCTTGACAGGTCGTTTGTTGTGATCTGCTGCTTCTCGTTCCTCTTCTCGTTCCTCTAGCCCCATTACCCTTTAGGTGCAGCGCTGCATTAGGATCTGCTCCAGTTTCTTCCTCCTCTCATGGGTTTTGTAACCCCTGCATCCGAAATCCAGCCTTCCACGAAGCGAGCTGGCGTGCCTCGTGTCCGTCCGGGTGCTCGAGATTCGAGGGCCATTGTGAGCTCGTCCTTCTCCCATGCAGAGCGAACTTCCCTTGTTGCGCTGCTTCAATATAATGCTGAAGCCTCTTGGTGGTATGTCCAATTGTTCGTCCGTCCAAATGCACTTCCTGTTATAGGGTCCAAGGATCCATGGCCCCGAAGAACCAAGTCCGCAGCGGTCTGCGGCCAGTTCATTGTCTCGGGTTCGATCCCTTTATCAAGCAGATCATTCTCAGCCTTGGCCCACTTAGGCAGACTCACGAGGTAGCCACCTGACCCGTGTGATGGTGAAGCTTCTTCTTCGCAGCATTTCTCTTGTTTGTCGCTGACATCTTTTTACTCTTTTCCGATGTCTTGTAGGCCACAAATGCGGGCCAGTCATCTCTGATCTTCTCATATTTTCCCTTGAATTCTGGTGTCTCATTTTTTTCGACATACGTATTGAGTTCTTTCTTCCAATTCCTGAATAGTTCTGCCATCTTCTTAAGAGCAAAAGACTTGATTAATGGCTCTATTCTGGCTTCTCGGATCATCCTCTAGTGGTAGGGTAAAATTTGACTTCAGCTCGGTCAAAGATCATTTTTCTGCATATCATTGACACAAGACACCTCGGGGTCTTCGTTCTTAGGCCTATACCATTGGTGGATGCTGATCGGGATCTTGCCCTAACGAGAACCCCTTTGAGCAACAAATGCCTTCTTTGTCGGTAGGGTTCAATCGGTTGGCCGTCAGCGCGATTTGTATGATCTCAAACTTTTCATCCGAGCTCAACTTTTCTTGGGCCTCGTCTCTTTACCAAAGTTGTGCTCGATCCGGAGGGCTAGAAAAAGAACAAAGACGAGAGTTAATTAATATGTGTACATATACCAAAACAAAGGCGAGAGCTAGTCAGCACAGGCTTAACTAATATATATACCTGGCGGACTCGGTTTGGTGATCACGAGCCGTCCTCACGGTCTACTTCTTCACCCTCTCCTTCTTGCACGGCATTGGGTCATCGAGCCATGTAAATCATAGCCAGCTGCTTCTTCACCCTCTCCTTCCAGGACCATCGTTGTCGTTGAGAAACATCAACGAGCAGGCGGCATCACTTCCTTGTGCGATTATGTCCCTCAACAACGCTTCTTGTGCTTCGTCTCGGGGGTGTCCATAGTTTCTACAAATATTTACAACATGGCAATTATTATTCAAACATGACAGATATGGATATATTAGTGGCAAGCGTAGAACTAGCTAGCTAATCACAATAAGGAATCATATTAGTGGCCTCGGCGCTGCTTCTCTAGGGTTTGGGGTGGCCTCGACAACGCTTCAAGGGTTAGGGGTGGCCTCGAGGCGCTTCAAGCTAGGAGGGTAATATCGACCCCCACGTGTTGAAGCTATCGGGAGGGTCGGCGTTGAACAGTACATCTATGTCCCACAAGTGGCGTGGGCATCGGCCTTGTGATGGGGTAGAGGGTCGTGGATCGCCGAGCGGTCGAGGTCAAGGGTCGAAGATCGCCGAGGGTCGGGAGTTTCCTAGTGTCAAAGTTCAACAAAACCATGTCTTCATCATTAAGTAAAATGCAGGTGCATGATGGTGCAAGCTCTCAAAGTTATTTTGGAGCAGAGTCCCGAGATAGGATAATTAGCTTTTTGGTACAAAGTTCAGCAAAAGGCAAATTATCCTATCAGGACTCCATTCCGTAACAACTTTGGAGGACTTCATACCATCATGCCATGGTTACTCCGGCTAATGATGAAGCCATGGATTTCTTCAATACTTTGACACTATAGGAACCCTCGACCTGAAACCTTCGACCCTTGACCCCTTAACGACCCTCGACCCTCTACCTAGTTCCCGACCCACGACCCTCGGCGATCCTCGACACCCTCGTTATATCGACAACGGCGCAACATACATATACATGGGAAAATAATGTTATCGGGGAGGGGGTATCGGTACCCCACCCCCTCGTGTCAAAGTTTCTTCTTTCTCCTCTATTCCTTTCTTTCTTCTTCTCCTCTTCTTTTCTTCTTATCCCTCGAGAAAGGAAAATAAGGAAAAGGAAGAAAAGAGGAAGAAGGAAGAAGGAAGAAGAAGAAGAAAAAAAGAAGAAAAAAAGGAGAAGAAGAAAAGAATAGAGGAGAAGAAGAAAAATAGAAATTTTTTCTATTTTTCTTCTTCTCCTCTATTCTTTTCTATTTTTCTTCTTCTCCTCTATTCTTTTCTTCTTCTCCACTTCTTTTCTTCTTTTTTTCTTCTTCTTATTTATTTCTCCTCTTCTTCCTATCCTCTTCTTCTCCTTTCTTCCTCTTCTTTTTCCTTTTCCTCTCATTCTTTTCTTCTTCTTGTATTGCTTGTTTTTTTAAATAATGTTCAAATAAAATCTATGAACATAAAACATATATATACAGAGAACATATATACATTTTATAAAAATGCAAAAACAAAAAAATTAAAAAAAGACATATAAACAGATATAGATACATACATTTTCTTTCATAACATACATACATTTTCTTTGCATACATACATATAAACATAACATACATACATACATATAAACATAACATACATACACAAAAATTCTAAAAACTGCCTAAAAAATCTAAAATCTGCCTAAAAATTATATGAAAAAAGCATACATCATCCATCCATCCATATAATGAACATATACATCATTCATCCATCCATATAATCAACATATGCATATGAAAAAAATTATATGAAAAAATTATATCAAGAGGATCGAGGGGACAGGGAGGAAAGGGGTTCGCGGAGCCGGACGAGCGGGAGGAGGGGCGGCGTCGAGGCAGGGCGGCGGCAGGGGCGCGAGGCGCCAGCGGCGCGACAATGGTGGGTCGGGCAGGCGCGAGGCGCGGCCGTGCGTGCTCGGGGGCGGGCAGGCACGGGCGGCGGCGGGCGTGGGCTCAGCGGGCGAGCACGGGAGACGGGGATGGCGGCGGCGGCGGCGGCGGCGAGAGGAGCGCGAGAGATTTGGGCAGCTGGCGGCGGGGGCAACTGCTAGGGAGGCGAGGAGATGTGAAATTTTCACAAGTCCTGGTTATATAGCAAGGGCATTAGTCGGGTCGTGCCACCAACCGAGGCTAATGCCCCTTTAGTCGGTTGGTGCCACCAACCGGGACCAAACCAATTTTCAGGGCCTTTGGTCGGTTGGTGGCACTAACGAGGACTAAAGGGGGCATTAGCCCCGGTTGGTGGCACGACCCGGGACCAATGCCCCCTTTAGTCCCGGTTGGTGGCACCAACCGGGACCAAAGGCCTTGTGCTGCCCCGCGCCAAATGTTTAGTCCCACCTCGCTAGTTGAGAGGGAGCCGCACGGTTTATAAGGTGCGGTGCGGCTTCCTCTCGAGCTCCTCTCTAAAGCAGGCTTTGGGCCTAACTCGCCATCTGTGCTGTGGGCCTCTTGGGCCTTCCGGCCCTGAATCACGGCCCATAGGGTTTCTAGTCGTATTCAGGCCGTGGGGGCCCGATGGGTGGCACTTTTTTTGCTTTATATTTTATTTCTTTTTGATTTTAGTTTTAGAAAAATATAAACTTTCTATTAGTGCCATTAGTTTTAAAATTTGAAAACACTTTTTTGTTTTCTTTGTTGCTTTATTTATTTTATTTTGTTTCTACTTACAACAAAATACTTATTGTTGCTATTTTATTTTATTTTTCAAGTTTTGTTTTCTGCATTATTTATTTTCTTTTGGTTTTTGCTTTATTTTTAATTCTTTTTGCTTTTAGGTCAGCAAAATTATAAACTTTCTGTTAGTGCTTTTAGTTTTAGAAAAATATAAACTTTCTGTTAGTGCCATTAGTTTTAAAATTGAAAACACTTTTTTGTTTTCTTTGTTGCTTTATTTATTTTATTTTGTTTCTACTTACAACAAAATGCTTATTGTTGCTATTTTTATTTTTTCAAGTTTTTTGTTTTGTTTTCTGCATTATTTATTTTCTTTTGGTTTTTGCTTTATTTTTAATTCTTTTTGCTTTTAGGTCAGCAAAATTATAAACTTTCTTTGTACCATTTGTTTTAGAACAATTATAAACTTTCTGTTTGTGCCATTAGTTTTATAAAATTTGAATTCTTTGAAATTTGTGTGAATCACAAGTTTGTGAGCTCAACAAGGCGTAGAGGGACGGGCTTATAAACGGTGTGGCGCCCTTGGTTGGCGAGGTTTTCAAATTCATAGTTTTCAAATGAACTCTGAAAAAGTTGGCATAGCATGTTCATGTACAAGCGGACAATGGTATCATACTCGTGTGTTACAAAGTTGGCATGGTATCATCATAATAGTTGCGGAGAAAGTCTTCACTTTTTCTTCGCTTGTGTCGTTTGCTTATTGCGCCGTAACCATGGATAATCTTCATCGTTTATCGGGATGCTTGGGTCAGCCTTGACTTTGAAGGGGAATTTCATGAAACTTTTCATACTCTTGAGACATGTCATCTTGCCCTCCACTCCTGGGATGTCCCTTTTCTGAAAGAACTATGTGGCGCTTTGGATCATTGTATGATGTATTCGCTTCCTTATCTTTTCTTTTCCTCGGTCCGGTAGACATGTCCTTCACATAGATAACCTGTGCCACATCATTGGCTAGGACGAGCGGTTCGTCGGTGTACCCAAGATTTTCAGATCCACTTTGTCATTCCGTCTTGTGGGTCTACACTGCACCCGCCTCTGACAGATTGACCCACTTGCACTTAAACAAAGGGACCTTAAAATCTACTCCGTAGTCAAGTTCCCATATGTCTACTATGTAACCATAATATGTGTCATTTCCTTGTCGGTTGCTGCATCAAAGCGGACACCGCTGTTTTGGTTGGTGCTCTTTTCATCTTGGTCAATCGTGTAAAATGTATTCCCATTTATCTCGTATCCTTTCCAAATCATTACAGTCGAAGATGGTCCCTGGACAACAAGTACAGCTCATCACAAACAGTGTTGTCACCTCCGAGGCGTGTTTCCAACCAACTGCTGAAAGTCTGATGTGTTCACATGTAATCCGATCGTCGCCCGCTCCCGGGTGTTTGGGCGCAGATGTTCTTGTGTTCATCGACATACGGGTCACCAAGGTAGAGTTCAGTAGAAGCTGTGTAGTGTGCTTGAGACCAAGAATATCCGTCCCTGCATATTATTGAGTCTCTTCCAAGCGTGCCTTTTCGGTCAGTCTCCCCTCATACCGCGATTTAGGGAGACCTATCTTATTAAGGCCAGGAATGAAGTCAACACAAAACCCGATGACATCCTCTGTTTGATGGCCCATGGAGATGCTTCCTTCTGGCCTAGCGCGGTTACGAACATATTTCTTTAGGACTCCCATGAACCTCTCAAAGGGGTACATATTGTGTAGAAATACGGGCCCCAGAATGACAATCTCGTCGACTAGATGAACTAGACGTGCGTCATGATATTGAAGAAGGATTGTGGGTACACCAGCTCGAAACTGACAGGACATTGCGCCACATCACTCCTTACCATTGGTACGATTTCTAGATCGATCACCTTCTGAGATATTGCATTGAGGAATGCACATACCTTCACAATGGCTAATCGGACGTTTTCCGGTAGAAGCCCCTCAATGCAACCGAAGCGGTTGCATCATAATCACGTGGCGATCATGAGACTTTAGGTTCGGAACTTTTCTCGGCATATTTATTATTCCCTTTATATTCGACGAGAAGCCGGTCGGGACCTTCATCTTGAGCAGGCATTGAAAGAATATTTATTTCTCTTCTTTCGTAAGGCGTGGTGGCGGGACCTTCATCTTGCTTCGGAGGCATGCCCTCTTTTTCGTTACAGCGTTGCAGGTCCTCTCGTGCCTCGGTGTATCTTTTGTCTTCCCATACACGCCCAAGAAGCCTAGCAGGTTCACACAAAGGTTCTTCGTCACGTGCATCACGTCGATCAAGAGCGGACCTCAGTCTTTCCAAAGAGGGTAGGTCCCAAAATATAGATTTCTTCTTCCACATGGGTGCGTGATTCTCGGCGTCATTCGAACAGCTAGTCCGCGGGACCCTTTCCAAAGATTACGTGTAAATCATTGACCATAGCAAATGCGTGATCACCGATGCGCATGGCGGGCTTCTTCCGGTGATCTGCCTCGCTTTGAAATGCTTGCCTTTCTTTCGACATTGATGGTTGGTCGGAAGAAATCGGCGATGGCCCAGTACACATTCTTCCTGCAGCTTCCCGGTATATACTATCGGTGTCAAGTAAACAGTGCGTGCATGCGTGGTATCCCTTGTTTGTCTGTCCCGAAGGTTCTTGAGGCGGGCCAATCGTTGATGGTCACGAACAGCAACGCCTTTAGGTCAAATTCCTCCTTTTGTGCTCATCCCACGTCGTACACCGTTTCCATTCCACAGCTGTAAAAGTTCTTCAACTAATGGCCTTAGGTACACATCAATGTCGTTGCCGGGTTGCTTAGGGCCTTGGATGAGAACTGGCATCATAATGAACTTCCGCTTCATGCACATCCAAGGAGGAAGGTTATACATACATAGAGTCACGGGCCAGGTGCTGTGATTGCTGCTCTGCTCCCCGAAAGGATTAATGCCGTCCGCGCTTAAAGCAAACCATACATTCCTTGGGTCCTTTGCAAACTCATCCCAGTACTTTCTCTCGATTTTTCTCCACTGCGACCCGTCAGCGGGTGCTCTCAACTTCCCGTATTTCTTACGGTCCTCACTGTGCCATCGCATCAACTTGGCATGCTCTCCGTTTCTGAAAAGACGTTTCAACCATGGTATTATAGGAGCATACCACATCACCTTCGCAGGAACCCTCTTCCTGGGAGGCTCGCCGTCAACATCACCAGGGTCATCTCATCTGATCTTATACCGCAATGCACCGCATACCGGGCATGCGTTCAGATCCTTGTAGGCACCACGGTAGAGGATGCAGTCATTAGGGCATGCATGTATCTTCTCCACCTCCAATCCTAGAGGGCATACGACCTTCTTTGCTGCGTATGTACTGTCGGGCAATTCGTTATCCTTTGGAAGCTTCTTCTTCATTATTTTCAGTAGCTTCTCAAATCCTTTATCGAGCACAGCATTCTCTGCCTTCCACGCAGCAATTCGAGTGCGGTACCGAGCTTTGTGTTGCCATCTTCGCAATTGGGGTACAAC
This sequence comes from Aegilops longissima, assembly GCA_021605205.1. Lineage (NCBI taxonomy): Eukaryota > Viridiplantae > Streptophyta > Magnoliopsida > Poales > Poaceae > Aegilops > Aegilops longissima. The sequence continues at coordinate 712,679,827 of CM038679.1, read as the reverse complement.
CCTTTTTGTGATCCTCTAACACGCGATCGAACTTCAGCTTCTCCTTTTGACTTTCACATTGTGTCCTTGCATCGACAATGACCGGCGGAGATCATCATCATCGGGCACATCGTCTGGTTCCTCTTGATCTTCAGCAGCTTAGCCCGTTGCAGCACCATCGTGCACATCGTCAGTGCATCTTGATGTTCATAGCATCACCGTATTCAGGGGCACATAGTTGTCATCGTACTCTTCTTCCTCGCCGTCTTCCATCATAACCCCTATTTCTCGTGCCTCGTCCAAACATTATAGGGTGGCATGAAACCCTTGTAAAGCGGTGGGTGTGAAGGATTTTCCGGTCGAGTAAGACTTCGTATTCCCACATATAGGGCATGGACAACACATAAAACCATTCTGCTTGTTTGCCTCAGCCACTTGAGAAAATCATGCACGCCCTTAATGTACTCGGAGGTGTGTCTCATCACCGTACATCCATTGCCGGTTCATCTGCGTGCATTATATATAATTAAGTGTGTCAAAAATCATTACATAACATCATGAATAGATAATTAAGTGACCAAATTAATAAAAGTTCATCATCACATAAAAACCAAAGTACATACATAGTTCTCATCTAACAACATAAAGCTCTGCAGAGCATCTAAATTAATTAAACCATACATTGAAACTATGTAAAACATTTCAATGTGAAAACAAATACGATCATAATCGCAACCAAGGTAACAACTGATCCAACGGCATAATGATACCAAGCCTCGGTATGAATGGCATATTTTCTAATCTTTCTCATCTTCAAGCGCATTACATCCATCTTGATCTTGTGATCATCGGCGACATCCATAACATGCAACTCCAATATCATCTTCTCCTCCTCAAGTTTTTTATTTTTCATTCAAGAAATTGTTTTCTTCTTCAACTAAATTTAACCTCTCGACAATAGGGTCGGTTGGAATTTCCGGTTCAACAACCTCCTAGATAAATAAAATCTATGTCACGTTGGTCGGCATAATTTTCATAAACAATAAATGAACCAATAGTTATGAAAAGATAATATATACCACATCCGAATCATAGACAGGACGAGGGCCGACGGGGGCGGATACCAAAACCATCGCACTATATAAGATGCAATAATAAAAGTAAGAAAATAATACAAGTAAGAATATTTTTCCTTTCAGAAAGAAGATAAGAACAAGAGGCTCACCACGGTGGTGCTGGCGATGAGATCGGCGCGGGTGATCGACGGCGGTGAAGACGGGGACGGGGTGTGACGGACCGCTAAACCTAGACAAATATTGAGGAAAATGGAGGTTGGAGGTCGAGCTTGGAGAGGAGAAAGCTTAAGTAGTGTGGCTCGGGCATTTCATCGAACACCTCATGTGCATAGGAGGTGAGCTAGAGCACCACAATGCCCCCCTCGCCGGCAAGAGAAAAACAGAGCAATGGAGTGCTCTGCTCGCAAGCGAGGGCTATATATAGGCAGCACCATTGGCCCCGGTTCGTGGCATGAGCAGGGACTAAAGGGAAGCCTTTGGTCCCAGTTCATGCCACGAACCGACCAATAGTGGTGGGCCAGAGCAGACCATTGGTCCCGTTCGTCCCACCAACCGGGACCAAAAGGTCCGGACGAACCGGGACCAATGGCCCACGTGGCCCGGCCGGCCCCCTGGGCTCACGAACCGGGGCAAATAGCTCCATTGGTCCCGGTTCTGGATTGAACCGGGACTAATGGGCTAAACTGGCCTAGACGAAAGCCCTGTTTTCTACTAGTGTTAGTCAACAAATGATTAACCTTGACCGTTGGATTGACATTCAACGTCTGTCGCGTTTCTTCAGTCTCTTCTTCCTCGAGCCGCCAAAGCCAAACCAGTGCCGGCGGGACCGCCTGCTCCCGCCTCCCACGGATGGTTGTGCTGCTGCGCACGCATCGTGGCCACATCGCACTCTAAACCTCTGCGCATCTTCTCCGGATCCTGTATGTTCCCGTCCGAGGCCTCACCATCGTCCTCCGCCTTGGTTCGCTCGCCGCGGCGCCACCCTCCAGTGTTGTCAACATGGTCAACAACCGAGAGGAATAAGGAGATGACTGTACATGGTGAGGATGACGAGAGGGACCAAAGAGCAGCCAGACAGTAATTTTGTTTTTTCGGGACGGAGAAGGGTATCAGCTGGGTTGTGCGGGACCCGTGGCCCGTCTAGCCCAGGCTTTTATTTCATATGTTTAGCACATGACCAGCCCAGTTTGTTTTCTTCCTTTCTGAAAATGGCTAGCCAGCTATTTTGTTTTTTTTGCAGAATAACCAACATAGGCCTACTTGCTTTTCTACGCCCAGCTGGGCCAGAAATCTTTCAAGACAAGGAGGGATGCATTTTGCCCAGAAAATGGGCTATAAGTAATAAGAAATGGGCTATAAGTAATAAGAAATGGGTGATACGTCTCCAACGTATCTACGTTTCCAAACACTTTTGCCCTTGTTTTGGACTCTAACTTGCATGATTTGAATGAAACTAACCCGGACTGGCGCTGTTTTCAGCTGAACTGCCATGATGTTCTTTTATGTGTAGAAAACAAAAGTTCTCGGAATGACCTGAAAATCCACGGAGGCAAGTTTTGGAAATATAAAAAATACTGGCGAAAGAATTAAGACCAGGGGGCCACACCCTGTCCACGAGGGTGGGGGGCGCGCCCCCCTGTCTCGTGGCCCCCTGAGGCTCCGCCGACCTCAACTTCAACTCCATATATTCTGTTTCGCGGAGAAAAAAAATCAGAGAGAAAGTTTCATCGCGTTTTATGATACGGAGCCGCCGCCAAGTGATACGTCTCCAACGTATCTATAATTTTTTATTGTTCCATGCTATTATATTACTTGTTTTGAATGATTATGGGCTTTATTATACACTTTTATATTACTTTTGGGACTAACCTATTAACCGGAGGCCCAACCCATATTGATGTTTTATTGCATGTTTCAGTATTTTGAGGAAAAGGAATATCAAACGGAGTCCAAATGGAATGAAACCTTCGGCATCATTATTTTTGGGAAGAATATGATCCTGGAGACTTGGAGATCAAGTCAGAAGATACTCGAGGAGGCCAGGAGATAGGGGGCGCCCACCCCCCTACTGGGTGCGCCCCCCTGTCTAGTGGGCCACTCAAGCACCTCCCGACCGACTTCTTTCGCCTATATATTCCCTCGTACCCTACTACCATCGAATATCAAGATAGATCGGGAGTTCCGCCGCCGCAAGCCTCTGTAGCCACCAAAAACCTCTCGGGAGCCCGTTCCGGCACCCTGCCGGAGGGGCAATCCATCACCGGTGGCCATCTTCATCATCCCGGCGCTCTCCATGACAAGGAGGGAGTAGTTCACCCTCGGGGCTGAGGGTATGTACTAGTAGCTATGTGTTTGATCGATCTCTCTCTCGTGTTCTCTCTCCTTTTCCCTCTATGGCACGATCATGATGTATCCCGAGCTTTGCTATTGTAGTTGGATCTTATGATGTTTCTGCCCCTCTACTCTCTTGTGATGAATTGAGTTTCCCCTTTGAAGTTATCTTATCGGATTGAGTCTTTACTTTTAGAACACTTGATGTATGTCTTGCCGTGTTTATCTATGGTGACAATGGGATATCACGTGCCACTTGATGTATGTTTTGGTGACCAACTTGCGGGTTCCGCCCATGAACCTATGCATAGGGGTTGGCACACGTTTTCTTGACTCTCCGGTAGAAACTTTGGGGCAATCTTTGAAGTACTTTGTGTTGGTTGGATGAATTTGAGATTGTGTGATGCATATCGTATAATCATGCCCATGGATACTTGAGGTGACAATGGAGTATCTAGGTGACATTAGGGTTTTCGTTGATTTGTGTCTTAAGGTGTTATTCTAGTACGAACTCTTTAGATCGATCCGAAAGAATAACTTTGAGGTGGTTTCGTACCCTACCATAATCTCTACGTTTGTTCTCCGCTATTAGTGGCTTTGGAGTGACTCTTTGTTGCATGTTGAGGGATTGTTATATGATCTATCTATGTTATTATTGTTGAGAGAACTTGCACTAGTGAAAGTATGAACCCTAGGCCTTGTTTCCTATCATTGCAATACCGTTTACGCTCACTTTTATCATTAGTTACCTTGCTGTTTTTATTATTTCAGATTACAAAAACCTATATCTACCATCCATATTGCACTTGTATCACCATCTCTTCGCCGAACTAGTGCACCTATACAATTTACCATTGTATTGGGTGTGTTGGGGACACAAAAGACTCTTTGTTATTTGGTTGCAGGGTTTCTTGAGAGAGACCATCTTCATCCTACGCCTCCTACGGATTGATAAACCTTAGGTCATCCACTTGAGGTAAATTTGCTACTGTCCTACAAACCTGTGCACTTGCAGGCCCAACAACGTCTACAAGAAGAAGGTTGCGTAGTAGACATCACCAAGCCCTAATCTCTCTCGAGAGGGCTGATCTGGAGTCCGTTCGGGGCTCCTGAGAGGGGGATTCGTCACCGTCGTCATCATCAACCATCATCCATCACCAATTTCATGATGCTCACCGCCGTGCGTGAGTAATTCCATCGTAGGCTTGCTGGATGGTGATGGGTTGGATGGGATTTACCATGTAATCAAGTTAGTTTTGTTAGGGTTTGATCCCTAGTATCGACTATGTTCTGAGATTGATGTTGCTATGACTTTGCTATGCTTAATGCTTGTCACTAGGGCCCGAGTGCCATGATTTCACATCTGAACCTATTATGTTTTCATGAATATATGTGTGTTCTTGATCCTATCTCGCAAGTCTATAGTCACCTATTATGTGTTATGATCCGACAACCCCGAAGTGACAATAATCGGGATACTTCTCGGTGATGACCGTAGTTTGAGGAGTTCATGTATTCACTATGTGCTAATGCTTTGTTCCCGTTCTCTATTAAAAGGAGGCCTTAATATACGTTAGTTTCCGTTAGGACCCCGCTGCCACGGGAGGATAGGACAAAAGATGTCATGCAAGTTCTTTTCCATAAGCATGTATGACTATATACGGAATACATGCCTACATTGCATTGATGAACTGGAGCTAGTTCTGTGTCACCCTATGTTATAGCTATTACATGAGGAATCTCATCCGACATAATTATCCATCACTGATCCAATGCCTACGAGCTTTTCACATATTGTGCTTCGGTTATTTACTTTTCCGTTGCTACTGTTACAATTACTAGAAAACTATTATCTTTACTTTTGCCAGTGTTACCTTTACTATCATACTACTTTGCTACTAAATACTTTGCTGCAGATACTAAGTTATCCAGGTGTGGTTGAATTGACAACTAAACTGCTAATACTCAATAATATTCTTTGGCTCCCCTTGTGTCGAATCAATAAATTTGTGTTGAATACTTTACCCTCAAAAGTTGTTGCGATCCCCTACACTTGTGGGTTATCAAGACTAATTTCTGGCGCCGTTGCCGGGGAGCATAGCTCTATTCTTTGAGTCACTTGGGATTTATATCTGTTGATCACTATGAGGAACTTGAAAGACGAAAGAACCAAGATTTTTCCCTTAACTACGAGGGGAGGTAAGGAACTGCCATCTAGCTCTGCACTAGATTATCCTTCTGTTTTGAGTAAGCTTGCGACACCTAAACCTACTACTGCTATGAATTCTGATATGTCGCATGTTATTGATGATGCCACTTCTGCTATGCATGATACTTATGATGAAACTACTTCTGTGCGTGATACTACTTTGCCATTATGTGAATTTCTTGATGAACAACTTGCTAGGGTTAGAGAGAATGAAATTATTGAAGATGCTATTATTGATGGTGATGATGACAGTTCTCCCCCTGATTATGAATTACCTGTTGTTCCTGAGGGTTATGTTATGGAAGAGGAAGCTGCTAGAGCTATCTTTGCTTGTAAAAATAGATATGATCTTAAAAAGTTATTAGCTAAATGGAAGCAGAAATCTCTTAATGCTAGAATGAAACCTGACCCTGCTTTTGCTACTTCACCTATCCTGTGTTACTGATAAGGATTATGAATTCTCTGTTGATCCTGAAATAATTACATTGGTTGAATCTGATCCTTTTTATGGCCTTGAATCTGAAACTGTTGTGGCACATCTTACCAAGTTAAATGATATAGCCACCCTGTTTACTAATGATGAGAAGCATCGCTATTATTATATCCTTAAGATATTTCTGTTCTCATTAAAGGGTGATGCTAAGACTTGGTTTAATTCTCTTGATCCTGGTTGTGTGCGTAGTCCCTAGGATATGATTTATTACTTCTCTACTAAATATTTCCCTGCTCATAAGAAACAAGCTGCCTTGCAGGAAATATATAATTTTGTGCAAATCAAAGAAGAGAGTCTCCCACAAGCTTGGGGGAGGCTTCTCCGATTACTTAATGCTTTGCCTGATCATCCTCTTAAGAAAAATGAAATACTTGATATCTTTTATAATAGACTAACCGATGCTTCCATGGACTACTTGGATAGTTGTGCTGGTTGTGTTTTCAGGGGAAGAACAGTCGACGAAGCTGAACTACTATTGAATAATATGTTGACTAATGAAAATAATTGGACTCTTCCTGAGCCAGTTCCTGAGGCAATTCCTGAACCAATTGAGCCAACTCCTGAGCCTATTCCTAAACCCACTCCGAAGAAGAGAGGTGTTCTATTTCTCAGTCCTGAATATATGCAAGAGGCAAAGAAATCAATGAAATAAAAAGGTGTTAAAGCTGAAGATGTTAAGAATTTACCTCCTATTGAAGAAATACATGGTCTTAATATACCGCCTGTTGAAGAAACACATTGTCTTGATAACCCGACACAGGTAGTAAAGGTAAATTCTCTCTATAGATATGATAAAGTTGAAATCCCCTCTACTAAATTTCATAGCCCATGCTTAGATGAATTTGATGACTTTATGGCTAGACAAGAAAGTTTTAATGCTTATGTTGGTAGAGAATTAAAGAATAATGCTTTCGAGATAGGACACTTGAGTGATTATATGGCTAGAGTTAAAGGTGACTTATACTCATTAGCAAATATGCTTCTATGGTTGCTACTCAAGATGAGCAAGTACTTAAAGCACAAAATTATTTGCTCGATGAATTAAATAATAAACCTGACTTTGCTGTTAGAGTGGCTACTAGAACTGGTAGAATGACTCAGGAACCTTTGTATCCTAAAGGCCACCCTAAGAGAATCGAGCAAGATTCTCAGAGAAATAATTTAGAGGCACCTAATTCTTCCAAAAAGAAGAAAAAGAAAAATGATAGAACTTTGCATGCTTCTAGTGAACCTGTTGTAGACACACCTGAGAATCCCAATGATATTTCTATTTCTGATGCTGAAACACAATCAGGTGATGAACATGAACCTGGTGATAATGTTAATAATAATGTTCATGTTGATGCTCAACCTAGCAAAAATAATGATGTAGAGATTTAACATGTTGTTGATCTTGATAATCCACAATCAAAGAATCAACGTTATGATAAGAGAGATTTTCTTGCTGGGAAGCACGGTAAAGAAAGAGAACCATGGGTTCAGAAACCCATGCCCTTTCCTCCTAAACCATCCAAGACAAAGGATGATGAGGATTTTGAGTGCTTTGCTGAAATGATTAGACCTATTTTCTTACGTATGCACTTAACTGATACACTTAAAGTAAATCCTTATGCTAAGTATATGAAGGATATCATTACAAATAAAAGAAAAATACCGGAATCTGAAATTTCCACCATGCTTGCTAATTACACTTTTAAGGCTGGAATACCAAAGAAACTTGGAGACCCCGGGGTACCAACTATACCATGCTCCATTAAAAGAAATTATGTTAGAACTGCTTTATGTGATCTTGGAGCCGATGTTAGTGTTATGTCTCTCTCTTTATATCATAGACTTGAATTGAATAAGTTGACACCTACTGAAATATCTTTGCAAATGGCTGACAAATCAACTACCATACCTGTCGGTATTTGTGAGGATGTGCCTGTTGTGGTTGCAAATGTCACTATCCTAACGGACTTTCTTATTCTTGATATTCCCGAGGACGATAGTATGTCGATTATCCTCGGTAGACCTTTTTTGAATACTGCAGAGGCTGTTATTGATTGCAAAAAAGGCAATTTCACTTTTCATGTTAATGGTAATGAGCATACGGTACACTTTTGGAGGAAACAATGTCAAGTTCATAGCATCAATTCTATTGGAAAAGGTCCAACTATCATTATTGGAGGTTTTGAATTTCCTATTCCTACTGTCAAGAAAAAAATATGATATTCTTATTATTGGGGATGTTCATATCCCCGTTGAGTAACCTAGTGTTATTCGAAATTTCTCCGGTTCCGTGTTATTTGGAATGAGTTTGTTAACAAGACTTGATCAACCTTGTTAGTGGATTCATTTTGATGATCATGAGATGGATGAAACTAGAAGGCACAACCTTCTGTACCCTCTTTTTACTTTCTGTTATTTAGAATAAATAAAGCAAAAATAGCATTATCCGTCTGTTTTCTGAATTATCCGTGCAATAAATAAGATCCCGAAAATAAAAGTGCTCCAAATGCCCTGGAAATTTAGTATGATTTTCTTATGGAATATTTGAGGATTTTAGGCACTGAAAACACTGCAGGAGGGGCAAGCACCTGGCCACGAGGGTGGAGGGCGCGTGCACACCCCCTGGGCGCGCCCCCCTGTCTCGTGGGCCCCTAGTGCCCCCCCCCCTCCACTTATGCCAGCACCCACACACTCCATCTTCTTCCCAAAAAAATCCCCATCCAGCTCAAGCACGAGTTCTAGCTCATTTTGCTGCGATTTTCGATCTCCTTGCTCAAAGCTCCATTCACAAAACTGCTTTTGGAGATTGTTGCTTGGTTTGTGACTCCTCCATTGGTCTAATTAGTTTTTGTTCTAGTGCTTTATTCATTGCAAATTTTTGCTGCATAGGTGACCATGTTCTTGAGCTTGCATGTTAAATTTATGAGGTCCTAAGTAATTCTAATGCATGATATAGGCTCTAGGTACTTGTAGGAGTAGTTACTATCAATCTTGTTTAGTTTTATTCACTTTTATTTTGAAGTTACTAAAATTTCAGAAATTTTTCAGAAAAAGAATTATGTCTAGGAGAATGTACCAAGGTGGTTCCTCAGTAAAGGAAGGACCCAGGATTGCTATACGTGAGCAAGACAATGAAGTACCGAGGGACGTAGAAGTATGATCTTATGAGTGGCCATCAAACGATTTTATGGTCGAAGCAGGCTTTAAGGAGGAATTTGACGCGTATGTGCGTAATGCTGATCTGGAGGACTTCTACAAGATAAGTGTCCTCAGTACTATCAATTGACTGATTCATTTGTGCGAAGGTTTAAATATAAATGTACACGTAATTCTCCGAGTGTCCTATTTGATATCTATGATACATCTTATACCATGGACTTAGAAGATTTTACAACTGCTTGCAAACTTCCGCAGTGGGGTAATATTAATGATCCCCACAAATCTGAATTTAGAGATTTTCTTGCTAGTATTACTATGGGAGAATCTAGGGACATAGCACAAGCTACCATAGGGAGCATTCATTTTCCTGCTATACATTATTTTGTTCTTTTCATTGGTAGATGCATTAACAGTAAAGATGAAGCATGTCATATGTGTGTCCCTGATATTTGTCTCCTCAAGAGTGCCGTGTTAGGTTATAAAGATTATAACTTGGGGGCAATAGTTGCACGTAGGTTGCATAATAATGGTAGGGCTGGAGATTTATTTGGAGGAATTTATGCAACCCGTGTGGCAAATTATCTTGGTATAGCCCCACGAGAGGGGGATATGATTTTGCCTCCTGGTTATTTAGATTATGACACTATGGTCCAACATCATTTTCTTAAGAGGAATGAACAATTCCTCTAGTATCGACTAATCTTTGACAGACGTAGCGCTATCCACGTTACTCTTCCTGCTCCTTTCCTTTTTGATTACCAGGCAAAAGGAAGATATGTTGTTACCCGGGAGGAAGCAGCTGAACACGAGGGGAGAGCGGAGGCGGCTCGCCAGCATGCCGCAGCTCAGGAGGCATTTGCTGCTGCATCTCAGTACGACCCCAGTTACAACTACGGATATCAGCCAGGCTACCCTTGGCATTAGACCAACTTAGACCAAAAGCCTAAGCTTGGGGGAGTACGTATTTCTCACCAACTTTACATTCATGTTCACACACTATTCCAGTTGTCGGTGCTCATACTCTTTCATTGTATTATCCATGCTAGTTTAATTTCTTTTTCTCGCTTTCTTTTTGTGTGTTTGATAAACCGTTAGAAAAACCAAAAAAATTAGTTAGTTTAATTTCCATGATTGTAGTAGAAATTAAAATGAAAACCCAAAAAGATTTCTCGTTCTTCTTCTTTCTTGTTGGGAGCTTTCCCGTGTAAATAGTTTTTGTTTCTTTTCTTTCCCTTGGGGGTCGAGAGTAGAAGACCATATTGAAAATGTTTAGTGGCTCTCATATGCATGATTGATTATTTAACATAGAGCCCATATTACTTTGTCTTCTCTCTTGAGTTGAATGCTTGCAGATTCCAGCTTAGTCCAATGCACGTGCACTGTTATTATTATACACATCGTTCGGTCATGCAAGTGAAAGGCAATAATGATGATATATGATGGACTGATTGCGATGAGAAAAGTTGGTATGAACTCGACCTCTCTTGTTTTTGTAAATATGATGATTTCATCGTTCCTGATTCAGCTTATCATGAAGTAAACATATTTGCAATGACATTTAGAGATTATAGTTGCTTGTGCCATGCTTGATTAGCTATGAGTTATAATGGTTTACCTTGCGTGCCAACATGATATTAAAATGATTATGATGTGGTATGATGAGATGGTATCCTCCTTTGAATGAATTGAGTGACTCGACTTGGCACATGTTCACGCATGTAGTTGAAACAAATCAACATAGCCTTCATGAAATTTATGTTCATGGTAGATTATATCCTACTCATGCTTGTACTCGGTGTGAATTAATTTTAATGCATGTTTATGATTGTTGTCGCTCTCTCAGTTGGTCGCTTCCCAGTCTTTTGCTAGCCTTCACTTGTACTAAGCAGGAATACTGCTTGTGCATCCAAACTCCTTAAACCCCAAAGTTATTCCAATGAGTCCACCATACCTTCCTATATGTGGTATTTACCTGCCGTTCCAAGTAAATTTGTATGTGCCAAACTCCAAACCTTCAAATGAAATTCTGTTTTGTATGCTCGAGCAGCTCATGTTTCAACTAGGGCTGCCTATATCTTCCATGGTAGGTGGGTTATTCTCAAGAGAAGTGGACTCCGCTCCTCATTCACGAGAAAGGGCCGGTAACCGGGATGCCCAGTCCCACGATCCAAAAAGATCAAAGCAAATCAAATTAATTAAACAAAACTCCCCCATGGCTGTTGTTAGTTGGAGGCACTCGTTGTTTCAAGCAAGCCATGGATTGATGCTTGTTGGTGGTGGGGGAGTATAAACTTTTACCATTCTGTTTGGGAACTGCCTATAATGCATGTAGTATGGGAGATACATCCATCTCATAGTTGTTGAGTTGACAGTAAGAGTATGCCACTCAAAATGTTATTCAATCTCTATTTTAAAATTGAGCTCTGGCACCTCTACAAATCCCTGCTTCCCTCTGCGAAGGGCCTATCTATTTACTTTTATGTTGAGTCATCACCCCTCTTATTAAAAAGCACCCGCTGGAGAGCACACTGTCATTTGCATTCATTACTATTGGTTTATATTGGGTACGACTCGACTGGATCTTTTTACCATGAATTACAATGTCTAGTCAGTGCTTGATCTTTAAAGGTGCTCTGCATTTATGTTTTGCGGTCTCAGAAAGGGCTAGCGAGATACCATTTTGCTATATCATGTTATGATTGTTTTGAGAAAGTGTTGTCATCCGAGTTTAATTATTATCGCTCGCTAGCTGATTATGCCATTGATATGAGTAATTGTGAGACCGAGGAGTTATTGTGAATATGGTTAGTTCATAATCTTTGCTGAAAACTTGAATGCTGGCTTTACATATTTACAACAACAAGAGCAAACAGAGTTTGTAAAAGTTTTTCTTTATCACTTTCAGTTTTATCAACTGATTGCTTGAGGACAAGCAAAGGTTTAAGCTTGGGGGAGTTGATATGTCTCCAACGTATCTACTTTTCCAAACACTTTTGCCCTAGTTTTGGAATCTAACTTGCATGATTTGAATGAAAATAACCCGGACTGACGTTGCTTTCAGCAGAACTACCATGATGTTGTTTTATGTGTAGAAAACAAAAGTTCTCGAAATGACCTGAAAATCCACGGAGGCAAGTTTTGGAAAATGTAAAAAATACTGGCGAAAGAATTAAGACCAGGGGCCCACACCCTGTCCACGAGGGTGGGGGGCGCGGCCACCCCCTGGGTGCGCCCCTGTCTCGTGGGCCCCCTGAGGCTCCGCCGACCTCAACTCCAACTCCGTATATTCCGTTTCACGGAGAGAAAAAATCAGAGAGAATGTTTCATCGCGTTTTACGATACGGATCTGCCGCCAAGCCCTAATCTCTCTCGGGAGGGCTGATATGGAGTCCGTTCGGGGCTCCGGAGAGGGGGATTCATCGCTCTCGTTATCGTCAACCATCCTCCATCACCAATTTCATGATGCTCACCGCCGTGTGTGAGTAATTCCATCGTAGGCTTGCTGGACGGTGATGGGTTGGATGAGATTTACCATCTAATCAAGTTAGTTTTGTTAGGGTTTGATCCCTAGTATCCACTATGTTCTAAGATTGATGTTGCTATGACTTTGCTATGCTTAATGCTTGTCACTAGGGCCCGAGTGCCATGATTTCAGATCTGAACCTGTTATGTTTTCATGAATATATGTGTGTTCTTGATTCTATCTTGCAAGTCTATAGTCACCTATTATGTGTTATGATCCGACAACCCCAAAGTGACAATAATCGGGATACTTCTCGGTGATGACCGTAGTTTGAGGAGTTCATGTATTCACTATGTGCTAATGCTTTGTTCTGGTTCTCTATTAAAATGAGGCCTTAATATTCCTTAGTTTCCATTAGGAGCCCGCTGCCACGGGAGGGTAGGACAAAAGATGTCATGCAAGTTCTTTTCCATAAGCACGTATGACTATATACGGAATACATGCCTACATTACATTGATGAACTGGAGCTAGTTCTGTGTCACCCTATGTTATAGCTGTTACATGAGGAATCGCATCCGACATAATTATCCATCACTGATCCAATGCCTACGAGCTTTTCACATATTGTGCTTCGCTTATTTACTTTTCCGTTGCTACTGTTACAATTACTACAAAACTATTATCTTTACTTTTGCCACTGTTACCTTTACTATCATACTACTTTGCTACTAAATACTTTGCTGCAGATACTAAGTTATCCAGGTGTGGTTGAATTGACAACTCAACTGTTAATACTCAATAATATTCTTTGGCTCCCCTTGTGTCGAATCAATAAATTTGGGTTGAATACTTTACCCTCGAAAGCTGTTGCGATCCCCTACACTTGTGGGTCATCAATGGGCTATAAGTAATAATAAATGGGCTGTAAAATGAAAAAATACAGTGAACAGGCAATTAGTTCCAAAATACTGTTTTCTTTCGAATTTTGATATTTTAAATTTCATTATTTTTGTGCGGGTAAAATTTCATTGAATTTAAATTAAGGTATATTTAGATTTAAAATTAATTTGAATCTGGCTAGAAATTTCGGGCTGTATGCTGTTTGGGACAGATTTGGAGGCTGACTTGTGGGTCTACTAGGTTGACGTTTACTTTGGCTTTGTCAACTTAGTCCATAAACGATTCTAGCAGCAGTGATCGTTGGATGTTAATCCAACGGCCGTGCTGCTTCTTGCTCCAGCCGCCCAAACCAGCTCCGGTGGGACTGCCTGCTCCCGCCTCCCGTGGCCGGCTGTGCTGCCGCACAGGCCGCACCGCCCCACCCTACTTCATTGCTGGCCAGGCCATTCCTCTACTCACCCACACCTCTTGTTATTTTCCAGCGACGGCAGCCGGACCAGTAAACCCTCGTACTCCCCACCGCGTGGACAACCATTGCCGAGTCTTCCCCGGCTCTGTGTCGTTCCCTTCCTAGGCCTTGTCGTCGTCCACCGCCATGGTGCTCTCGGCGCGGCCTGGTCAACGTGGTCAACGAACGACATCCATCGGACGTGGACTGTACGTGGAGAGGCTGACAGCTGGGTCCACGGCCGCACACAAGGAAATGCCTCCTTATTACACGCAAAATAATGATTCCTCCACCTGACAGCTGGGACCCACTGGAAGGGTCTCTGTATTTCGCGAAAAAACGTTCCCCCCGCTGACATGTTGGACCCACCAGCTATATCTTAGCACGCAAGGAAGTGCCTCCTTATTACGCAAAAAAATGAATACCCCTGCTAGCTGGGACCCACCATAATGGGAGGATGACTTGTGGGCCAACTAAGTTGACGGCGACGGAGGGCTTTGTCAACTTAGTCAATATGAACGATTCTAGCTCCAGTGACCGTACGATGTCCATCCAACGGGCGTAGTGCATCTTCAACCTCTGGTCTTCTTGCTCCAGCCGCCCAAAGCAGCGCCGGTCGTGCCGCATGCTCCTGCCTCTCGTGGCCGGCTGTGCTGCCGCGGAGGCCTCATCGCCCCCTACTATTCCCACCGCTGGCCAGGCCCTGCGGCGACGGCAGCCTCACACCGCAGCCGAACCAGTGAACCCTCGTACTCCTCTCAACGCGGGCTTCCACTGCCGCGTCTTCCCCGGCTCCTCCTCGTCCCCTTCCTAGGCCTTGCCGTCATCCACCGCCATGGTGCTCTCGGCGCGGCGTGGTCAACGTGGTCAAGGAACGACTTCCATCGGACGTGGACTGTACGTGGAGAGGCTGACAGCTGGGTCCACGGCCGCAGCAAGGAAGTGCCTCCTTATTACGCGGAAAATAATGATTCCTCCACTTGACTGTTGGGACCCACCGGACGGGCCACTGTATTTTGCGAAAAAACGTTTCCCCCTGACTGCTGGGACCCACCAGCTACATCTTCGCACGCAAGGAAGTGTGTTGGGGCAAAAAAATGATTCGCCCCCCTGACTGCTGGGACCCACCAGCTACACCTTCGCACGCAAGGAAGTGCGTCCGGGCAAAAAAAACAATTCGCCCCCTGACTGCTGGGACCCACCAGCAACATCTTCGCACGCAAGGAAGTGCAGCTGAAAAAAACGATTCACCCCCCTGACTGCTGGGACCCACCAGCTACATCTTCGCACACAAGGAAGTGCCCCCTGACTGCTGGGACCCACCAGCTACATTTTTGCACGCAAGGAAGTGCCTGACAGTCGGGACCCACCTGGTCGAAGCGTATGTAGCGTTGTCATTCTGGTCGCGAACGTGTACGTACATACTGGTGGATGTAGAGGCGCGCACGTGTCGTAGTAGAGGCGCGCATGTAGCATGTACACGTACGTACAACGGCCAGGGTGCAAGAAAGAAAATACAGCCACGTACGTACATACGGGCGGGGTCTCGAACGCCTACTCGCGCATACGTATGGCCAGGGCTCGTGTACATGGCTGGGTCGGAACGGAGAAACAGCGTCCTCGTCGTGTTCATGGGGAGGGAACGGAATGCGTCGTGTTCATGGGGAGGCAACGGAATGCGTCGTGTTCATCGGGAGGCAACGGAACGCGTGGGAGCCAACCGGCTGAGTCGGAACGGAATGCATCGACGTGTTCATCGGGAGGGCTTGGATGGAACAGGCGATGGAAACGAGGCCTGGCGTACCGCAAAACGGAGGAAACGGCCTTTTGTTCGACCGGGCACGTTTGAAACAGGATCATGTTCATCGGGAGGGGTCTAGCGTACCACAAAACAGAGGAAACGGGCCTCCTATGGTCGAAACGGGGGTCTTGTTGATCGGGATGGGTGTGCCGTACCGCAAAACGGACGAAACGGACTTGTGTTGGAGCGCTACGGTCAAAACGGGGGTCCTGTTCATCGGGAGGGGTGTGGCGTACCGCAAAACGGATGAAACGGACTTGTGTTGGAGCTCTATGGTCGAAACGGTGGTCCTGTTCATCGGGAGGGGTGTGGTGTACCGCAAAACGGGACTCCACAGGATTCTGTTCATCTCCACCGTCGACCTCCTCCAGCCTCCACGGGCTCCTGTTCATCCAGCCTCCACCGCGCGCTACTCCACCGGCCATCGCTCAACCACCCTCCACGGGCACCCCTCCACCGCTCATCGCTCATCTAGCCCTCCACGGGTCGCCATGTTCATCCAGCCCTCCACACCACGGGTCATGTTCATCCGAGGCAACACCACCGCCATTGTTGATCCAACCCCCCAACGCCACTTTGTTCATCCAGAGGCAGCATCGATCGGCTTCGCTTAGCAGCGATGGCGGCGAATCGCCGATCGGGTTCGATTAACAGCCATCATCGATCGCCGAGTTCGATGAACGCGTAGCTCGCAGCGGTAATCGCCGGGTTCGATTAGAGCCCAACGCCTCGCTTGGGTTCGATTAGAGCTAACGCCGCACACACGCGAGTATGCGTGTACGAGAAACGCGATCGCTTTCGCCCCGACCACCCACCATAACCAGGAACTCCCCGAAATTTTCCTCGCCCTCACTTCTACCATGGTTTTTTCCGTCATGGACGGCCCAAAGAATGTCATGCAGTTGTGTCTCCGCCCGCCCATGACGAAAAGCCCATTTTCTGTCATGATTTTTTGTCATAGAAGTAGGAACCCACCATATCTATGATGATACCGGGTTTTGTCACAATTATCGTCATAGAAGTGTCATACGTATGACAGAAAAAAAAATTCGTTCGGCCCAAAATGTCACGGATCTGTCTTTTTTTTTGTAGTGTAGGCGTGCACAACGCCGGTCCATGGGTTATGGCCGGCGTACCACGGGTCTGGCTGGTAGGCCTGCTGCAGCGGGCGGGGTGGTCCTCCTGACGCTTCGCCCCTATGCCGCCATGACGTCCTCCCCCAAGACATTGGCCGCCGGGTGAGGCGGCGAGAAGGGAGTGGGCGGAAGCCGGGCGAAAGCGGCCGCCGCCGGCTGGGGCAGCGTCGGGCGCGAGGTGGCGGGCTTGGCCCCATGGTGCCGCGGCGACGAGGGCGGTGTGGGTCGCCCGAGTCCATGCCATCCTCATCCGGCGCTCCTCCATCTTGAGGTACGCCACCACCTGAGCGAAAGTGGGCTCCGGGATGAGGGTGAGGTTGGAGGCTGCATTCGCAAAATCCTCGTTGAGACCTGCAGTGAGGGTGCTGATGAGGAGCTTGTCGCCAACCGTCTCCACGAGATCGCGAAGCTCATCGACAAGCTTTTTCAGGCGCATGCAAAAATCGTCGATGGACGAGTCAAGTTGCTGGCACCCGTAAAACTCGCCATGGAGAAGGACCTTGCGCTGCAGCTTGTTGTCGATGAAGAGGCCGTTGATCTTGGTCCAAACGGCGTAGGCATCATCGTCGTCATCCACCACGGTGTGGAAGCGGTCGGTGGAGATGGTGAGATAGAACCAGCGGATGATGGTGGCGTCGAGGATCATCCACTCCTCGTCATGGATCATGAGAGCTGAGTCCACAGTGCCATCGATGTGCCCATGAAGGAGGTACTCGCGGAACACTAGCGAAAAATACCGCTTCCAAACGGAGTAGGAGGCGGTGGATTGATCAAGCTTCACCGGGACGCACTCATGGATGTTGAGGTCGCGGACGAGAGTGACATCGGGATCGGCATATGGGTTGGAGACGGTGGAGGAGGAGGAACTCATGGCTAGGGTTAGGGTGTGCGTGAAAGTGCAACTATCCCTAGGTGGTTTTGGTAATTCATAACAACATATAGATCATTGAGCTAATGCTATTCCAAGACTATTGTTTCAGGAAAGCTCAATGAATGGCATGACATGGATGATGAAAGTGGATCCCTCAAAATACTAAGGACAAAGGATTGGCTCAAGATCAAAAGCTCAAGACTCTTCATTTTACATTTTAGTGATCCAAGATCACATTGAGTCTATAGGAAAAGCTAATACTATCAAGAAGGGATGAGGTGTTGCTTAATGAGCCTCTTGCTTCATGTGCTTAGTGATATGCTCCAAAACCCTCAACTATTTTCCCACATCCACAAATGACCTAAACCTAAAGCCAAATTCGGTCACACCGATTCTTTCTATCCGGCGCCACCGATTCCAAAAGTCATAGCCACTGCCACAAACCCTAAGCAAATCGGTCTTACCGATAGGGATCTCGGTCTCACCGAGATGGGCTTGCAATCTCTCGGTTTCCCTTCGTAACTTTTCGGTCTAACCGAAGTGAGCGATCGGTCCCACCGAGATTGCAATGTAAACTCTCTGTTTCCTTTTTGTAACATTTCGGTCTCACCGAAAAGAGCAAATCGGTCCCACCGAGTTTACCTGACCAACTCTCTGGAAAGCTTATTACCAAAATCGGTCCCACCGAGTTTGTGTAATCGGTCTCACCGAGATTACGTTATGCCCTAACCCTAATCGAATCGGTCTCACCGAGATGCATGTCAGTCCCACCGAAAATCACTAACGGTCACTAGGTTTACTAAATTGATCCGACCGAGTTTGACGATTCGGTCCTACCGAGTTTGGTAAATTGTGTGTAACGGTTAGATTTTGTGTGGAGGCTATATATACCCCTCCACCTCCTCTTCATTCATGGAGAGAGCCATCAGAACAAACCTACAGTTCCAACTTACCAATTCTGAGAGAGAACCACCTACTCATGTGTTGAGGCCAAGATATTCCATTCCTATCATATGAATCTTGATCTCTAGCCTTCCCCAAGTTGCTTTCCACTCAAACCCTCTTTCCACCAGATCCAAATCCTATGAGAGAGAGTTGAGTGTTGGGGAGACTATCATTTGAAGCACAAGATCAAGGAGTTCATCATCAACACACCATTTGTTACTTCTTGGAGAGTGGTGTCTCCTAGATTGGCTAGGTTTCACTTGGGAGCCTCCGACAAGATTGTGGAGTTGAAACAAGGAGTTTGTAAGGGCAAGGAGATCGCCTACTCCGTGAAGATCTACCGCTAGTGAGGCATGTCCTTCGTGGGCGACGGCCATGGTGGGATAGACAAGGTTGCTTCTTCGTGGACCCTTCGTGGGTGGAGCCCTCCGTGGACTCGCGCAGCCGTTAACCTTCGTGGGTTGAAGTCTCCATCAACGTGGATGTACGATAGCACCACCTATCGGAACCACGCCAAAAACATCTGTGTCTCCAATAGCGTTTGAATCCTCCAAACCCTTCCCCTTATATTCTAGCAAGTTGCATGCTTTAATTTCCGTTGCCTATATACTCTTTGCATGCTTGCTTGAATTGTGTGATGATTGCTTGACTTGTCCTAAAATAGCTAAAATCTGCCAAACTATAAAATTGGGAAAAGGTTAAGTTTTTATTGGTCAAGTAGTCTAATCACCCCCCCCCCCCTCTAGACATACTTCAAGGTCCTACAAGTGGTACCAGAGCTTTGGTCTCCATTTGCTTTGATTTCCATAGCTTTTGGTGGTCATAGCCTTGGTTTCACAACCTAGGAGAGTATGGCGCCTAGCGAGGAAATTATCACCGAGAGGTCCTTACTTTGATGGTACTAATTTTGCTAGTTGGAAGCATAAGATGAAAATGCATATTCTTGGACATAACCCGCCGCTTGGGCAATTATTTGTATTGCCTTGCAAGGTGAATTCTTCGATGGGAGAGAACCGAACCGTGAAGCTAATGCGGAAGAATTGAAGATGCTGCAATACAACGCTCAAGCATGTGACATCATCTTCAACGGATTGTGCCCCGAAGAATTCAACAAAATCAGCCGTCTTGAGAATGCAAAGGAAATTTGGGATACTTTGATTGATATGCATGAAGGTACCGGATCCGTCAAGGAATCCAAGTTGGATGTGCTCCAAAGTCAGCTTGACAAATTCAAAATGAAGGATGGTGAAGGTGTCGCTGAAATGTACTCTAGGCTTGCTCTTATCACAAATGAGATTGCAGGCTTAGGGAGTGAAGAGATGACCGACAAATTCATCATCAAGAAAATCCTAAGAGCATTGGATGGAAAGTATGATACCGTGTGCACATTGATCCAAATGATGCCAAACTACAAATATCTCAAGCCAACGGAAGTCATTGGAAGGATTGCTCATGAGATGTCACTCAAGGATAAGGAGGAATTTCACAACAAGTCAAGTGGTGCTTACAAAGCCTCAAGTGAAGCCCCCACATCATCAAGTGAGAAACCAACCTTCAATGAAGAATTGAGCTTAATGGTGAAGAACTTCAACAAATTCTACAAAAGTAGAAGCAAAGAAAGAAGCTCCAAGTCAAGGTCTTACAATGACAAGAGATCTTCTAGTCGAGAGCGCAATTGCTACAATTGTGGGAGACCCGGACACTACTCCAATGAGTGTACGGCACCCTACAAAAGAAAAGAAGATTCTCCAAGAAGAAGGAGCAAAAGAGAAGAATCACCACCAAGAGAGAGGAGGAGTAGAGATGATCGTTATGAACGAAGACCCTCACGGAGAAGTAAGGATTCGGAAAGAAAGGACAAGTCATCAAGGAGCTACACAAAACAAAGACATAAAGCTCATATTGGTGAATGGGTTTCCGGCTCCGACTCCGACAATCACTCCGAGAGAAGCTATCACTCTGACTCCGAATATACTCAAGATGAAGGTGTTGCCGGTCTAGCACTTGTGTCAACCAACTCCTACGACATATTTGACTCACCAAATGAAGGTGTTGGAAGATGCTTCATGGCCAAAGGTCCAAAGGTAACACATCCCGAGTATGTTGACTTTAATAGTGATGAAGATGACTTGCTTGTGGATGATGATTTACTTGTTGACAACTCTAGTGATGAATACTATGATGAAACGTCAATTAATCATGCTAATCAAACGAATGACAATGATAAGGAGAAAATTGAGCTTCTAACTAAAGAACTAAACACTCTTAAGTTGGCTCATGAAACTATCTTCGAAGATCATCGAGAACTTTTAAGGGCTCATGAGAAGTTACGCTTTGAAAAGCTCAATCTTGAGCAAGAGCATGAGTTCTTAAAGGCAATCAATCATGATCTCCGCAAGAAAAGTTCTTCTTACATTGCCAAGTGTTTACTCTTATCTACTTACATGCCTCAAGTCAAGTCTAGTAACAAGTACAAGAAAGATACTTCCTCTAGTAGTAACAATAATAATGTCAAATCCAATGTTGTTGCTTCTAGTAGTTCTCTTGATTCCACTAATGATTCTCTTAGCCAAGTTACTCTTGAGCAAGAAAATAGTTTATTGAAGGGAATTATAGAGAAAGGTGTTTACAAGAGCCTTGCCAGGAGTAAGCAATTCGAGGAAATTGTACGCAAGCAAGGAAGGCACCGGAAGAATCAAGGTGTTGGTTTTGAACGAAAGTTCAACGCCAATGGAGTTGAGTGGTAAGAAGATCAATACCCCAAGACAAAGTTTGTTCCTCAACAAGAGAAGTATGATCCTACTTCTTTCAAGGGGACACAAGCTCAAGATGATCTTCCACCACAAGACCACAAGAACAAAGGCAAGGACAAGCTTCAAGAAGAGATTGATGCATTTGAAGAAGCACCTAAAGCCTCGTTTGAGTGGGTTCCCAAGACTACGTCAAGTTCTACTTCATCAAGTACAACTACAACTCCAAGGATTCCCATCAAGATGATGTGGATCCCGAAGAAGAAGAACTAGAGAGTTCTTGAAGGTGACTCCGCCAACAGTCTTCACTCATATCATTTTGGCAAGAACAAGTGCAATCAACTTTCACATCTTGCACTAGTTCAAGGAGTCACAAACCCTCATGTTGGTAAGGCAAGGGACAAGGTAACCTAATGTTTTCATGGACATCATCTTGTGTGTGCATCACTCTATGTCTATGGATATTCTTGTTTGTTCCTTGTGGGACTAACCCATGTAGGCAAGTTGAAAGTGCAACTCACTCCAAAGGATTGCTCCAAATGATCTACATCAACATTGAGCATCTACATCTTCAACACCTACATGAAGTCATCATCGACAAAACCCAAGGTTAGTTCATCCCTCTAAGGGGGGATCTCACATCTAGGTGGAACTTAACTCTAAGAATTGAGTCAAAGCAACTCTAATGGTGTGAACACATTAATGCATTATGTAAAAGTGGTAACCCCACTTGAGCTTAAACTATGAGTATGACCTATGATCAAATGCTCTCATTTGACTTCTAAGTCAATATACTCATATATAGATGACCTAGTCATCGCCAATTGCTTGATAGATGCTAAAATTGGTTGTGCATGCTTTGCCACATATTTCAATTGCCATCTTATTGTGTGAGCATGTTGGTGCATATTTTACTCATTCAAGGACATCCACTTGTTGTTTTGTTTGTTTGGATTCTATTCTCTGTGCCAAGTGGATGGACAAGAATGCCTAATAACCTTCTTTAGCTATCTATGCTTTTCTCGTCTCAAACTCTATTTATGCTACATCACAAAATTTGATCAAGTCGATTCGAACCACTGTGTGAGGAGCACTCGAGTCCCCGATTCGTCATAGACTTAAACTTCCAAAACCTCTTCGATTCTCGGTCTAACCGATCCTTCCATTTCGGTCCTACCGAGATCATCAAGTTGATCTGAGTTTTCAATCTCGATGCAACCGATTTGAACTTTTCGGTCTCACCGATTTCAGAATCGAACACGAGTTATACATCTCGGTGCCACCGAGTTGTTCCACTCGGTCACACCGGCTGTCGAGCTATATATAGCCACGGGCAAAATTTTGAAATTTCTCCAAACCCTTCGCCACAAGCAACAGCTCTCTCTGCCATCGTGGTCTCCGGATCGTCTCCTCGTCGCCAGCAGCCTCCTGTCGCTAGTCTCTGCCGCCGTCAATGGATTTCGTTGCCGCCGTAGCAAATCCACCGCCAAGTTAGGGTATGGACTTAATCTTTGTGCTATCCACGTCTGATTCCTGGCACATTGTTTTCATATTGATTCTTGCCACGATTGAAACTCTTCTATCCAGCCAAAGTAGTTCATAGATTAGGTGTGATTCAAATTTTTAGGTTTAGGTTTCATTAAACCATCTCGGACCCACCGAGTTGAAAAACTCGGTCTCACCGATTTGGCTTATGCCATTGCACTAGTGACTCTTGGTCCGACCGAGAATTACTAATCGGTGCAACCGATTTGAGGATTCTGTGAAACCCTAGCAGTCTCGGTACCACCGAATCAAACTCGGTCCAACCGAGATCATCATTTAGGTTCCCAAAACTGCTTGGTATCACCGAGTTTGAAAATCGGTGGATCCGAAATGCTTTCGTGGAAAACTAAGACTGAACTTTTGAGTCATTCTTTGCAAAACCTCTGCATTTTGTGATGCTCATCTTTTCTATCTCATCTATAACTCTTCACGAGGTCAGCATCAGCTTTTGCAAGATGTCCGATCAAAGTGATAGCCGAACAGTCAAGAGCAGATGGACTTGAGTGAGGGCACTAGTCCCTCAAATTCAGATGAAGGGAGCAGAAGTACTCCTAGCAATTTGCCTAAGGCTGCTACTAGGCAAAGGAGGAAAAGAACTTCAGATTCAGAGGATGAAGATTACAAAGTCGAGGAAGATGAGGCAACTTCCAAGAAAGTGGTGCTCAAGAAGGAATATGTCTCAAAGAAAGAATGCAAAGCCAGGCATGAAGACCAAAAGGCCTGCAGGAAGACAACCAATGTCCAAAGCCAGAGTGTCTACACAAGCTTCTTTGGAAACCCAACCCAAAGAACCTGCTGCAGAAGGGAAGAAAAGAAAGGAAAGGGTCAAGATGACCATGGCCAGAGTTATTGGGAAGCCTTCCATGATGGAAGAGGAAGAAGAGCTTGCTACACCAGCACCAAAGGCACCAAAGCTTATGGGTGATGCTATTAGATCAGGGGCTGCCACATCTAAGCCCAAGAAAGCACCCAAAGCTGCCCCCAAGGCCAAGTCTGGACGAAATAGGAATACCGGGAGTATTCCAATGCTTTGAAAGAACAAGGCCCAAAGCTCGAGGTCGCTGAGGAGGAAGATGAAGAAGGACAGGTTCTGAGGAAGCTCAAGCCCAAGATACCAGACCACAATGATGCCCATCCTGTGGCTGAGGACATGAGAATCAGGAAGGATTTAGGACTGAGACTGTGGAGAATGAAAGATCCATATGCTTCAAGAAGAAGAACTGCTGTTGACTACAGGTTCCACACAAAGGAACAGCAGGACTTCTATGAAACAATTCTGTTGGACAAGAAGCCCATAGTTTGTGACATGAGGTGGGTTGACTGAAATTTCATCAAGGAGAATGAAGAGCACTATCCTGGAGTGCAAGGCAGCTTTATTGCTTGTGGAGTAGCAGATTTTGTTGGGCAAAAGCTCACAAATTGGAATGATGAGCTTATCATGCAGTTCTACTCCACAGCACATTTTTACCCAGATGGAAGAATAGTTTGGATGTCTGAAGGTACAAGGTACCAGTCCACTATTGAAGAATGGGCAAGTCTGATCAATGCCCCAGAGGAAAATGAGGATGACCTAGACATTTATGCAAAGAAGAAGATGGGTCACAATTCAATGGCTCACATGTACAAAGAAATTCCAGACAAGGCATTAGGAACTCACAAGTTTGGATCAGTTCACTTTCTGCTGTCAGGGTTGCCAACCATAAATTGGATTCTGAGGCACACTTTGTTGCCCAAATCTGGTGACCATAACATGATCAGAGGGCATGCCATCAACATGTTGCATGTGTTTGATGTGCCACAGAAGTTCAAAGTCATGAGCCTGATCATTGAAACAATCAAGAGGACTGCAGCAGATCAGAAGAGGAGCTGTGGATATGCACCTCAGATTCAAGAATTGATAAACTCAAAAATGGGCACAGAAAATATCAGTTGGATAAGGAACACTTTCCACTTTATCCAGACTTTGAGGACAATGAGGTTGTCATGAATGAAGATGATCCACAATTAGTTCAAGCTCAGGAGAAGAAGGAGAAGGCAAAGAGGGAGAAGGCTGCCAAGATGCCAACTCAAGAGGAGGCATCTGAGTATTTCTTGAAGAACAATCAGGAGCAGCTCGGATACTTAATAGCATCAACTCTGAGGATTGAGAAGGGATTGGGCACCCTCACTCAAAATCAGGAGAGCTTGGAGAGAATCATAGAACAAAAGTTCTATAACTTAGATGTGAAAGTAATCGAGATTCATCTGCAGTGGAGGAACTACAAGATGACATGCAGAGAGGAAGGAAAACAACAACTGATGCATTTGCCAGAGTGCCCAGAGCCCAGAGGTCGATGCAAGGCAAGGCCTCGACACAAGAGCAACTTCATCTGCACCAGCTACAGCCTCAGTGCCACCAGCTCCAGCATCTACATCAGCTCCAGCTCCATCTACTTCAACTGAAGCTTTCGTCCTCGGCGTTATCCGGACTCCGCCACTAGAAGATCAAGCCTGAGAGTCGATCTAGCACTATGCCTTTTCTATGAACTTTTTGGTAACTTGTTGCCAAAGGGGGAGAAAAATGTATAGATCATAGGCTTCGAGAGAGAGAGTGTGTTGCTTTTGTTCTCTCTTGCTTTATTTGGTGTTTTTTCAATCTTTTTTGCTTTTGGTTAAGATACTATGTCTGTGAGACATTGATGATCATGTGTTTGATCATACGCTACACTTATGCATGCTTGATATTACCCTATCTATCTTATGTGATCACTCACTATGGTTGGTGACGAGTGCATGTATTCATAGTTTATTATTTTGAGCGCTCCACCAAGACGTATGTGACATGGAAGAGTAACCCATGAGCCTAATTCATTGTGCATTTGCAGTCCAAAGCAAATCTAAAACTATGCACAAATTTAGGGGGAGCTCTTTCTTATCACATACTTCTCAAAGCAACGATGTTATTTAAATTTTATTATCATTTGTCGAAGCTTTGATCTATATGTTGTCATCAATTACCAAAAAGGGGGAGATTGAAAGTGCAACTATCCCTAGGTGGTTTTGGTAATTCATAACAACATATAGCTCATTGAGCTAATGCTATTCCAAGACTATTGTTTCAGGAAAGCTCAATGAATGGCATGACATGGATGATGAAAGTGGATCCCTCAAAATGCTAAGGACAAAGGATTGGCTCAAGCTCAAAAGCTCAAGACTCTTCATTTTACATTTTAGTGATCCAAGATCACATTGAGTCTATAGGAAAAGCCAATACTATCAAGAAGGCATGAGGTGTTGCTTAATGAGCCTCTTGCTTCATGTGCTTAGTGATATGCTCCAAAACCCTCAACTATTTTCCCACATCCACAAATGACCTAAACCTAAAGCCAAAATTGGTCACACTAATTCTTTCCATCCGGCGCCACCGATTCCAAAAGTCATAGCCACTGCCACAAACCCTAAGCAAATCGGTCTTACCGATAGGGATCTCGGTCTCACCGAGATGGGGTTACAATCTCTCTGTTTCCCTTCGTAACGTTTCGGTCTAACCGAAGTGAGCGATCGGTCCCACCGAGATTGCAATGTAAACTCTCTGTTTCCTTTTTGTAACATTTCGGTCTCACCGAAAAGAGCAAATCGGTCCCACCGAGTTTACCTGACCAACTCTCTGGAAAGCTTATTACCAAAATCGGTCCCACCGAGTTTGTGTAATTGGTCTCACCGAGATTACGTTATGCCCTAACCCTAACCGAATCGGTCTCACCGAGATGCATGTCAGTCCCATCGAAAATCACTAACGGTCACTAGGTTTACTAAATCGGTCTGACCGAGTTTGACGATTCGGTCCCACCGAGTTTGGTAAATTGTGTGTAACGGTTAGATTTTGTGTGGAGGCTATATATACCCTTCCACCTCCTCTTCATTCGTGGAGAGAGCCATCAGAACGAACCTACACTTCCAACTTACCATTTCTGAGAGAGAACCACCTACTCATGTGTTGAGGCCAAGATATTCCATTCCTATCATATGAATCTTGATCTCTAGCCTTCCCCAAGTTGCTTTCCACTCAAACCCTCTTTCGACCAGATCCAAATCCTATGAGAGAGAGTTGAGTGTTGGGGAGACTATCATTTGAAGCACAAGAGCAAGGAGTTCATCATCAACACACCATTTGTTACTTCTTGGAGAGTGGTGTCTCCTAGATAGGCTAGGTGTCACTTGGGAGCCTCCGACAAGATTGTGGAGTTGAACCAAGGAGTTTGTAAGGGCAAGGAGATCGCCTACTTCATGAAGATCTACCGCTAGTGAGGCAAGTCCTTCGTGGGCGACGGCCATGGTGGGATAGACAAGGTTGCTTCTTCGTGGACCCTTCGTGGGTGGAGCCCTCCGTGGACTCGCGCAGCCGTTACCCTTCGTGGGTTCAAGTCTCCATCTACGTGGATGTACGATAGCACCACCTATCGGAACCACGCCAAAAACATCCGTGTCTCCAATTGCGTTTGAATCCTCCAAACCTTTTCCCTTATATTCTTGCAAGTTGCATGCTTTAATTTCCGCTGCCTATATACTCTTTGCATGCTTGCTTGAATTGTGTGATGATTGCTTGACTTGTCCTAAAATAGCTAAAATCTGCCAAACTATAAAATTGGGAAAAGGTTAAGTTTTTATTGCTCAAGTAGTCTAATCACCCCCCCTCTAGACATACTTCAAGGTCCTACAGTGCGACACGTGGTGCGACGCGAGGGGAAGGTGCGGCGCGGGAGCGGCGTGGGGTGGAGTTGCGGGTGGCTGTGGCGCGGGAAAAAAAAAGCAGCGGCGGCGTGCGTAGCGATTGGAAGAGCGGCGGCAGCACTAGCGATCCAACGGCGGCCTGCGGGTTTTGGTGCGGGCTAGGAGAAAAAAGGGCAGGGTGGCGTGCGTGGCGACTGGAAATAGCGGCGGCAGCACTAGCGCTATAGGATCGGGAGGCAGCGGTGGCGTATGTGGCGATTGGAACGGGAGGCTGCAGCGGGAGGGTTGGGATCGGGAGATCGGGAGGCAGCGGTGGCGTGTGTGGCGATTGGAACGGGAGGCTGCGGCGGGAGGTTTGGGATCGGCTTGCAGCGGTGGCAGGAACTGCGGCGGCGGCGGCGTGAAAAGCGCGCGGCGGCGGCGGCGAAAAAGCGGCGGCAGGGAGTGGAAGACTAGGTTGAGGATCGGGAGACGGAAACTGATACCATGTAGAATACGAGAATAGGCTGTGCAACACGCAATGCATTGATCGCTGCATCAGGCACGTATATATGAGTACAGAGGGGGGCCACAATCTATTTTTTTAGAGACTTCACTGAGAAATATATATACCACACACAACACAATAGTACGAGTAATATTCTCTAGGAAAACTATAACAGAGTTAAAAACTTGTTATGCCAAACCAGTAAACAAGGATGCCAAACACACATACTTGTGTTTTTGAGGAAAAAATAACATACTTGTGTTTTTGAGGAAAAAATAATTAATTCATAGTTTTAGTTACAAAACTCACAATCCCTAGAGCGACATGATCGAGAAACAATGAATTAGGCGGCAACGTTGCAACGCATACACGTAATCACATTATGTGTAGGCAAGAACAATCACGAAGCTGTGACAAATCGATGAAAAAGGTACTGCATGCCTCGTGGCCTCCACCGCCGCTCCAGCCACACGTGTGCCTCCTTCCCACGGTGGTGTTCCATACGGCGAGCGGCAGCTTTGCTAGCTCCTGCACTATTCATGCTTCCATATCAAGAGTTGGCTGCAGGTCTGGTCATCCAGATTAGGGGCCAGCAGCATTTGATTCCCGTGGTAAAAAGAGGCGCCAGCTCCTAATGCATCCTTGCTGCCGCTACCTGCTGCGGCTGCAAGGAAAGGGAAAAATTGAAAGATGAGTAGGAAAGAGGCAGGGGAGAAAGCCATCAAGCTTATTAGCGGGGGAACGCACCAGCGACTGAAGGCGGCGCCGGTTCATCTCGACGACGGCGGCACACCCGCACTCGCGCGGGAGAATGACCACGCTGCGGAGGAGTCGCACAGGGCAGGGAGAGCCCGTGACCGGCGAGCGACCTAAGATAGAACCCCAGGCACTCCATGGAGCCATTGGCGGCGCTGGATCGGACATCAACAGCGCAGAGCTCACTCTGTATTCGACAGGAGGGGCGTCGGGAGAGAAGGAGCCGGGATGAACATGAAAAGCGTCCCGTTCGCCCAACATATATGGCGGAGAAAAAAAACAAAGCGATCAACATGAAAAACGTCAAGGGACAACAACAACAACAACAACCATCTCTTGATAATACAAGGACAGTGAGAAAGGTTATTCAAAAGCAACACCTCACGATGCTGCAAACATGGGATGCTGCAGCCGGAGATGAGCTGTTGTGAGGAGAATGAGAGGTGCTCCAGCAAGGCTAGATGGTGATGCTTCAGAGTGCGGTGATGCTACTGCATAGGGTCCCTCGACAGCGCTGCCGAGCGAGAGTATAAGTGACTCACCTGGTTGGAAAAGTGGATGTACAAACTCAAGCAAACACCTATAGTTTTTTTAAAGCAAAAGTACAACAAACCAATGACTCATCACCATCAACCATCCACTTCGTTGACGAGTTGTTATGATATCTATATTCTTTCGACCTCCCCGTCAGTGTTTGTGCATATATATACAGTTCCCATCAACCATGGTTTGTAGTGATCACATAGGCAGTAGTAGATAAAAAAAATACCTATTCAGTATGCCAACATATTTTATCTTCCAGTGAGCCGGTCATCCTGGATAGTATCCAAGACAATTTCCGTCATTTTATTTTGTCTAAGTCATGTTCTTAGGCAAAACAAAATATGCGTTGAACCACACACGCACTCTACCACAAATATGTTAGCTGGATTTGGGAGGCATCAGGAAATAATTAGCTTGTATCAGGCAGTAGTCATGTGGTGCACCTGCTCTACATCATTACTCTACACATTCGTGATGCACAACGTTTATCTCATCAACTAACCAGGGCCGCCTTCCGTATCCTTCGCCACCATCGGGTGAAACAACCATGTCCGGAACACCGGCGACCACGCAGCCAAGAGGGACATGTGCGCGTGGATATCCTGACTGCCCATGCGGGACTTCACGTCCGGGCCTCTCCCGTCCCCGAGGATGGGCTCGATGTGCCCGGGCAGCTCCTGCGGCGGCGACTGAAGAGACTTGTGAAGCGGCCGCCCCCGAATAGTGACAACCAGTCCAACATGGACTTCTCGACGAATTTGCGGCAGCCCCACCACCAACCAGTGCTTCTCCTAAGACTTGTCACAATGAAGAGTAACATACACTACTCCCTCCGTCTAGGTATGTAAGTCATCTTACGTTGTGGCTAATTAATAGGTTGCATGCAATGAGCTATCATTGCATCTCATGTTTGGTAGTCTCAAGTCAATGAAAGCATGCACGGCCCACATCTCTTATTGGTTTATATGTCACAAAACTAGAAACGAGAAGGGAGTTAATGTACCGTGCCTAAGTGTTTTGGGATTATTTGGTTTTCGCAAGGTGACTTACACACCTAGACGGAGGGAGTAGTAACATACACATATCCCTAGACTATGTTACTATCTCAATAATGGGTAGTAACATAAGTGTGGTAACATGCAAAGCTTTATTTATTAGATTATAGACTCATATTGCATTGAGACATGTGATGTTACAGTAACTAGCTAGGTTACTAGTACTACATCTCTCCTCATTAACCCATTGCCACATAAGCAAATTTGCTGAGTTGGACTCGATGTTACTACTGAAGTTACTCCCACTGTGACTAGTCTAAGACTGAGAGAAGACATGTCTCGACATAAAGAAGTTGGGTACGTGTGCCTGGCTGGATCCAAAGCACCTGAGATTGCAGCCTGAAACAATCGTACCAGAAAAATCAGAGTAGAATATATAGTATGCGAGGCAATTTCAATTTTTTCTACATACATACATACATACATACGCTCATTCCAATAAACGCATGTAAGACAATTCCAATGAGAATGAGCTCACTTACTACACTTCTTTAATAAACATACATATGTGGATGAGTCTGTACATCCATCCATCCAACTAAGTGAGGTTCTATCATATGCGTGCGAAAGCAAGATGAAAAAAGTGGTAGAACGCCCTATCATGTCCGCGGTCAAGAAGGGGCCGTTGGTGGCGCATGGACGAAAAAGACATGCACCCCGCTTTATAAATAAAGCCATCATCAAGTGATACATATGAGAAGACCACAAATAGAAAAAACAAAAAATAAAACGGCAAAGATACATGATGCTACAGACCTCGAGAATAATTAATAAAGTGGCTGTAAGCATCTCCCAAATGCGGAGGCCGGGAGTCATCCTCCTTTTCTAAAAAAAACATGACGCTACAGAACAGCTAACGGGATCAAATGTGCCAAGCGCAAGCTTGAGCATTGAAGCCTTCATAGAGCCCCAGATCCCACCATTGATACGGCGAAGCCAAGGGAGCAACCCATCGCCGGAGGACAGCCACGCTCTGACACCTCCCATGTGACCACCATTGCAGACCCGCCATCCGTTGCCGGCGTGTTAGAAACAATGGCATGCAAAAACATAACAAAAGAAGTCAAAGTCGCTCATATACTCGAGGGCGCCCACGCTCTCTCTCTCTCTATTGTTTGTGTCCATAGCTCTTCATGTGGTTCTAACATTTTATAAAGAAATAGATACAGACCCTGAAAGTGCCTACGTATGTCCAGACGACAGCGTCCGGACAACTTTTCCCATGCAATGGGGACCCCTAAATATCCGTGCATCAGTCCGCATGTCCGTCTTTCGGTATCCTGGCAACAACCATGAGGGGGCTATGCAGGAGTTCGGGCATCCCCTTGACTAACAAAAAGAAACCATATGGTCCTCTCTTTTCTCCCTCTCCTCTGAACCGCACATGACACACACATGTCCAACCAAAAGTAACCACATGGTCCCCCTCTCACCTCTCTTTTTACTCTTTCCTCCCAACCGGAGAAATAAGGAATTTTTTGGAATAAAGGTTCGATGGCTCCCTCCCGTATCCTGTCCGCGGCCCTGCCCGCACGTGGTCCGCGGAGGGATAGTGTGTCTGTTTTAAGTGATAGTATTGGAGAGCATCTACAACAGTATTGAGAAAATCCACCCCCTAAACGTCTGTGTACACGCTTGAATATGATTCAGGACAGCGCCAAAGACGCCTCAAATGTCTTGCTGGACAACCACACTCATCATATTAAAACATCAAATCCATGCATGTCGATCATACACATGAATATGGCATATAAATAACATTTGTTCATAGCGAAAAATGCATAGTTCAAACATAAAATTTATTCAAAGTGCATGATTCAAAGTTAAACTCCTTGGTTTTCATTGTGGACACATATATGCTCCACAAGATCATTGAGTAGTTGCACGTGATCGTTTTGATTTCAAAGATTTCGATGATCTATAGAAAATTCACAATATGATGTGCATCTTGTTCCAGGAGGAGTTGTACACTGGGCTCCTCAAAATCATGCGTTCGAGCAACCCCTTCACCCTCATCCTTGATAACCATATTGCGCAAAATTACCCAACATGTCATCAATTGCCAAATTCTCTGCTTCCCACATCATTGCAGCTCCATGGACAACACCCCAACGAGTTTGGAGTGCTCTGAATGCCCTCTTCCCATCTTTCCTAACTGCTTATTGCATTGTTGCAAAAGTGGCATTGTTTGTTGCCATGGGGATCTGACATGGTCTTCACAAACGCCGCCCACTTAGGATAGACACCATCGGAGGTAGTACCACATGTTGACTTGTGCCCGTCCACCGTATACTTGCACGAGGAACATCCCCATCACAAAGACCCCTGAAAGTTGAGATTGCTGGAGCATATTGATGTCATTGTGAGAATCAGGCATGTCAAATCCACATGTCCCTTGATGTCATTGCCTCCAGTATGATGGTTGCCTCTTTCGTGTGACCTTTATACATCCCGCACAAACCTTTGTGACAGTTCTCCATTGTCAATGCATGCAATTATCTAAACCGAGCATATCAGGAAAACCTCTTGCCACTCCCATTGCCATAAACCTTTTTGTATCTTGCAAATTTGGTTCTCTCAAATAATCTACTCCAAACAACTTCACCACGGTGCAGGAAAATCTCACAATGGCATCAAGGCATGTGCTCTCGCCCATTCAGACCATCTCACCAATGACATCGGCAACAGTACATAATGCAAGCATCCTCGGAGTTGTGCATTTCTGCAAAGAGAATGAGTGTTGTCCGCAACAATCCTTCTTGAGAATGAAGTACATATCATGTGCATCCACTCCCTCCGCTATGCGTAAGAACAATGCTTTGCGCATACAGAAGCATCGACAAAAAAAATGCTTCATGCAATGTTGGTCGGGGTTGGAAGTAATCCTTGTAGAGCAGTAGGGTGCCAGTGATCCTATCCATGTTTACAACTCTCCTCCCTTTGATTAAATCCTTGAAGTTCAAAATGTGCTCTAGTTCGCTCTTCATTTAATTTCCTCCTGGATGTTAATCATCATCAAGAACTCAACATCTTCGTCGTCTGGATCTGGTGAATCAATGAACCTTTTTTTAATGAATTCATCAAGCTCCTAGTTCTGATACTTCTCATCCGACGAACCTAACGAATCCATTGTTTTGCCGACAAAGAACAAAAAAACCGCCCAAACATTTTGTCGAACACATAGAGGGCAATGTGTATGGCCGGAGGAGCAAAACGTACCGTGACGACGTCTGGGGCGGCGACCGTGTCCGGGGTGGAAGAATGACGGGGAGGAGTTTTGTGGTGTTGGTGGCGGTGCTATGGGGCCGGGACGATGACGGAGCTAGGGTGATTGTGGAGCTAGTGTAGGGCTAGCGCGAACAAGGGAAAAGAGAGGAGAGGAAAAGGGTAGGTCCGGCTAGATCGGGGGAGATTTGATGGAATTTGGGGTGGGCTTGGTGCCTCGGTCTGCCAGGTCCGACATGGCGGACGTGCCCGGGACTCCCCATATCCACCCGAGGTAAGGGTTGGATATGAGGGGTGCCAGGCAGTCTGGACGTATAGGGCCGGTTTGAAGGGCTGGTTGGGTCGTTATTTCTTGATCGATCACTGACCGTGCCGTCCGCTTGGACATATAAGGGCAATGCAAGGGCCCAACTGTAGATGCTCTTATATGCTGGTTCCCTCACCCTTGGCTCACCGATGCGGGAAAAGTTTTCTCCGAGCAGAGAGTCTACTGAATCTAGTTATTTGTTGGCTCAATCGTGCAACAGGTGGGCTGGTATACAAATGATTGCATACGGGCTTCATGAAAGCGGGTGGGATATTGCTGCATGCATATGAGTTTCATGCAAGTAGGTGTTGTTTTGTAACGTGAGAACGCCTGACATACAAGAAAAAAAAACTTCCCGACATATCTATCACACAACATCACAAGGCGATGATTAATCACGCTTGCATGTGTGATAGATTTTTTAACCGTGATGACCATATTTGCACTAGTGTTAGTATCAACCAAGTACAAGAAGCTCACTTGGTTGAAAAAGCTATCGTACAAACTCTATCAAACCTGAACAAAAAGTACAACAAACCAATGAGTAGTCGGCACCTACCTCGTCGATGAGTTGTCATGGCATTTTTTTTGTTGACCTCCCCACCGAGTGTTCGTGCATATATATGGTTCTCAAGGTTGTCAGAATCGCGATTTTGACTAGGATCGGAGCTTCGATGGTAGGATCGCAAATCGTAGAATCTTCACTATCAGGATCGTGGAAACCTAGATTCTAAGAACTAAAATATAGAATCATATGGGTTAGTTTGGATCGTAAAGTCGTAGAATCGTATAATAGATTCGTCATTCTGACAACCTTGCCCATCAACTGTGGTTCATAGTGATAACATAGCAAGAAGCAGATAAAGAAAGATACTCATCGGGTGTGCCAACATAAGTTATCTTCGAGTTAGCTGGTCATGGTGGATAGTACTTAAGACAATTCCACTCTTTTTTTGTTAGTCATGTTTTAGGCAAATACATAACATACATTGGGCCACTCGCGCACACTCACACAAACATGTTAGTTAGATTTGGGAGGCATTAGAAAATGATTAGCTTGTAGTACCAGTTGGTCCAGCGGTGCATTTATGTTGCATCATTACCCCACAATGTTTGACTGTACATCACCGTCGGCATCCACAAGGAGATGTAGAATCAAGAGCCACTAGAGTAGATCAACATCCACTATCCAGGGTCAAAGCCCCTCTAAAACGCAAACTATTCAGACCGAGAGCTGAAGTTCTCTCTACTTTTTTTATTACAGACCCAAATGAGCAACAAAGACTATCCAGCAGCATGAGATGAGATCAAAGACACAGCAGCACTACTTGGTAGTCGTCTCACAGGGTACTAGAGTTACTCTAGCAGATTCGTAAAAACTAAGCCTCTAATATAAGCTTTAGAGAACTAAAATATTTTAAGCTCTAGGAAAAGTTTGCAAGATTCCTGAAGTGCAAACTTTATAATTTGTCCTCTCGCATTTTCTTTAAATGCTCTCACATTTCTTTGGCACGAAACACTTCAACACTTCTTTTTAGAAAATGATCCGAATCAATTATAAATGTGCATCATAAGTACTAAAAAGCTCTTCAAACATAATAAAAATTGAATCAAAGTCCGTAGACCACTCCGGCCGGTAGAACAAGCCACCGACGCACTGTTGTTGTAGCTCCTCGGCCGAAACCGACTTGACCTTGTTGATGACACAACTATAGACATAAGAATGAGAACTAGTTAGTGAGGACAAAAGATAATACAAATATATTGCTAAATATTTAACTACAAAAAAATATTCGCACATTTCAAACAAGTTACACAGAACGAATATTTATGCATTTCAATTTTCAAACAAATACTCATGACTTTCAAAAAGAATTTGTTCTTGAAATTTATCTAGGTGGTTGCATTTACTCTTATTGATACACACATATTATTTGTAAAAAAAGATTTAAAAGCTCTTTCATAAAAGATCAAAAAAATTATCAACTTATAATTGGAAATGAAAGCTTTTACGTCCATGAATGGATACCTTGGTTCTCATCGAGACAAATTTGATGCTTGCTACAAAACTTTGAACTTGGGGTCTAACACCTTGCTACCTTATATTAGGGGGGCAATCAATAACCAACACCAACGCTCACACGGAAAGGATCACATCAGGAAAGAGTAAAGTCATACAAGAAAGAAGCTATGCATAGATGGAGGAAAAACCGAAAGCAATCAACAGAAAAAACGTCGAAAGAAAACAACCATCAGTATCAACCATCTCTTGACAATACAAGGACTGCGAGAAAGGATATTCAAAAGCAACACGTCGTGATGCCACGAATGAGGGATGTTGCAGCCGGAGACGGGCTGTTATGAGGAGACTGAGAGATGCTCCAGCGAGGCTAAACAGTGATGTTGCAGAGTGCAGTGATGGTACTAAGAACCTGTGAGGTCTCCTGATGGCGCTGGCGGGCGACTCGGTCAGTTGTAGGAGATTTTTGCTACATTGGTGGGAGACGAGGAGGACATTGTTTGTTGTCAATCCAACGAGAGGTGCTCCAGCAAGGCTAGATGGTGATGTTGCAGAGTGACGGGGCCATGACATGGGGAGTGGCCAACCGAGCCCACCTGGAGGACCCTAGGTCCTATAAATCATCCATTCTCAGAATAAAACTCTCGGTAGCAATTGTCCTTCATCATTGCTATCCTCTGCATGAGGTATCCCTCGCCATGAATTACAAAGACAAGCAGGATGTAGGGTATTACTCTTCGGAGGCCCGAACCTGGGTAACCTGTGTGTGCAGACTCTGTTCCGGTACTTCCGACCTCGTCATGAATCCTACCAAGGGATTTGGCGGTATTTCACTCCATCACAGAGTGCAGTGACTACTATGAACCTGCGCGGTCTCTGGATGGCGCTGTCGGGCGAATCGGTCGGTTGCACGAGATTTTTGCTGCATTGGTGGGAGACAAAGACGATATTGTTTGTCGTCAATCCAACGGTTATGCTATCGAGGTCGGGTGGCTGGCGAGCCAACTGTTTTCCCCAAACATCAGTTGATTGGAGCCTAGCGCTCAACTTAACTTTATCTTATTACCCAACCAAGTACAAGCAACCTACGAATTAAATTCACGTTGTTATCCCTTCTCCCCTTCCATCCCCTTCTCCTCTCTTCCATCGCCTCTCTTTTGAGAGTCGACCAGGGACTGCCCAGCCCAATCCAATGCCTCATCCGACGGCACTGCTTGCTAGGGATGGCTAAGGAGAGGTGCTCGGGTCTTCCTTGTCCATATTAGGGTAGTAGTACGTAGTGTTAGTTAGTATTGGCTTCATGTCGTGGTATCGCGATGTGTCGCTGGGAAGCAAACCACTAGCTCTCGCGAGCAGCGTCTGGTGGTGGCCGCCGCTGTCTTCTTGCTTGCCCCCATGGTGGAAGGAAGCGGGAGGCACCGGATCTGGTAGGACCCCCTTGAATAAGCTCGTTCTAGTGCTATGGCAAGTTGTGGTGGTGAGGGCGTTGTTCTTCTTTGGCTGTCGAGGTAGTGGCAGAGAGAAATGTGCCTGATCAAAGCGTTTCATGCCTCGTTGCAACTTTGTTGAGCCAGATCTGCGCAAATGACACCGGCTTTGTTGGTCCCTGTGCTGCAAAAAGGGGTTCTCCAACTTTCCATGTTTTTACAGGAAAATCCATGGACGAGGTGGTGACGATGCTTTTGGGGGCAAGTGGAATCCGGCAACTGCTTCAGATTATCTTATGCGGCCATTACGGCGGCAGACGGTTCATCTCTTCGGATGCGTTGCCGATTTGCTTGGCCGAAGGGTGACCATCTTTCTTCCTCCCGGCCAAGATGCCGCAGGGGAAGCAGTGCATCCTTCAAGTAGAGTTCATGGCTTGCTGTTGTGGAGGCTTCGATGTACCAAATGGTTGCGTCCCCGGCGCCGGCGAAGTTGGTTCTCTGAGGATGATGCTTCAGACCCGATTGTAATCTATATCAGTGTTCCGGGATCCTCTTCATGAAGTTCTGGGAATTGGTTGTATTTTATTTTCTAGTTTGAGTCCTGTTGTAAGATGCTCTGTCTTGTCGCTTTGATTATGTTTTCCAACCATGGATTTTCCTGTAAAAACAATCTAGGAATTGGTTGTTCAGGACCCTTTATGTGTTAAAAAAACCCCAAGTACAAGCAACTCACCTGATTGAAAAACTGGATGTACAAACTCAATCAAACATCTATAGTATTTTCAAAAGAAAAGGTACAAAAAACCAATGACTCGTCACCACCCACTCCGTTGATGAGTTGTTATGACATATATATTTTTTCTGACCTTTCCATAAGTATTAGTGCATATATATAGTTCACATCAACCATAGCTCGTAGTGATCACACAGGCAGTAGCAGATAAAGAAAAATACTCATTCGGTGTGCCAACATATTTTACCTTCCAGTGAGCTGGTCATGCTGGATAGTACCCACGACAATTCCTGTCATTTTATTTTATTCAAGCCATGTTCTTAGGCAATACAAAATATACGTTGAGCCACACACTCACTCTACCACAAACATGTTAATGAGGCTTGGGAGGCATGAGGAAACAATTAGCTTGTAGCAGACCTTGGTCATGTGGTGCATTTCCTCTGCATCATTACTCTAAACATTCGTGATGCACGTCGTCTATCTGATAAGCTAACCAGAGTCGCCATGCTTATCCTTCGCCACCATCGGGACAAACAACCCAACCAGGAAAGCCGGCAATCGCGCGCCCAGGAGGGACATGCGGGCGCGGAAATC
This sequence comes from Aegilops longissima, assembly GCA_021605205.1. Taxonomy (NCBI): domain Eukaryota; kingdom Viridiplantae; phylum Streptophyta; class Magnoliopsida; order Poales; family Poaceae; genus Aegilops; species Aegilops longissima. The sequence goes on along the minus strand of CM038679.1, from coordinate 712,640,869 downwards.
CTGACGGCCCGTGTGGAACTTACCTCTGCACCTCTCATGTCCTCGAGGATGGGCTCGATGTGGGCGGGCAGCTCCTGCGGCGGCGACTGAGACTAACCACAGTGGAGAGTAAGACTAGCCACAGTGGGAGTAACTTCAGCAGTAACATCGAGTCCACCTCAGTAAATTTATTTATGTGGCAATGAGTTAATGAGGAGAGAGGTACTTGTAGTAACTTAGCTAGTTACTGTAACATCACATGTCCCAATGCAATATGAGTCTATAATCTAATAAGTGAAGCTCTGCATGTTACCACACTTATGTTACTACCCACTATAAAGGTAGTAACATAGTCTAGGGATATGTGTATGTTACTATTGTATGTTACTCTTCATTGTGGCTAGTCTAATATACACTAGTAACATACACATATCCCTAGACTATGTTACTACTTTTTATACTACGGCTCTGTTTGTTTCATAAGTCCTAGGACTTTTTTAAGTCCCAACTTATAAGTCATAAGTCCCTACCTGTTTGTTTACAGGGACTTATAAGTCCAGAGTCCCTACCTGCTTGTTTACAGGGACTTATAAGTCCATGTTGCACCGCTGCAACGAGGCTCAGGAGAGGGCCTGTCCGGCGATTGGAGGCACCGCTGCAACAAACCGAGGCGGGGCGGCGACGGGCGACGACGGAGCGAGAGGCGGGCGGCGGCGGGCGGCGACGGGCAAGAGGCGGGCGGCGACGGGCGAGAGGCGGGGCGGCGACGGGGCGGCGAACCGAGGCGGGGCGGCGACGGGGCGTGTGGGGAACGAGCCTGGAGCGAATAAGTCCCAATAAGCTCCTCCTTGAGAGTCTTATTTGATAAGTCCCAAATCACCACAATAAGTCCCAATAAGCCCCTTGTGTTTGGTTAGGTGAGACTTATATGGACTTTTTTAAGTCCCTAAACTAATAAGTCCCTGGAAACAAACACCCCCTACCTCTTTTCCGGTTTATAAGGCATAATTAAAAAAATCTCACCAACCAAGGTAGATGTGAGTGGTGGAATACTTTTTGTAGTTTGCAAAAGCACCCAATTAATGCTTTTGTTTTCCTCAAAAAAGTGTGCTTACCAATGCATTAATTGCAATGCATGCACGCATAAATTACATGCATTGATCAATTTTCTCTTAATACTTGTATGCAATGATTTAATGCACCTTGAAATCTGAACATGTGATGGGAAACAATCAAATTGAGCCTTATAAAATGAAAAAAACTAAAATTTTGAGATAAGCCCTATAAACCAGAAACGAGGGAGTAATGGGTAGTAACATAAGTATGGTAACATGTAAAGCCTCATTTATTAGGTTATAGACTCATATTGCATTGGTACATGTGATGTTACGGTAACTAGCTAAGTTACTCAAACTACCTCTCTCCTCATTAACTCATTACCACATAAGCAAATTTGTTGAGTTGGACTCGATGTTACTGCTGAAATTACTCCCACTGTGGCTAGTCTAAGAAGGCACTGTATTGTGAAGCGGGTGTCACCGATTGCGGACAACCAGTCCAGCATGGACTTCTGGACGAATTTGCGGTAGCCCCACCAGTCCACCATCCACCGGTGCTTCCCCTGAGACTGAGAGAAAATTCAATGAGAATGACCAGGACGGAGGTGCAATGATTTAAACCAGGACGAAGATAGTACATACATACACTCATCTCAGTAAACGCACAAGGAGCAATTTCAATGAGAATGAGTTCACTTAGAGCAATTCCAACCGGGGACCCATTTTGTCAGCCCACATCTATTTGGGTCGCCGCGGACCAAAACACTGGCCCGGTACGCGGACCAAAACCCAAAACGCACCCGCTTCATGTTCCCGCAGGCCCATTTCAGGCTCAAATTTGGGCCTGAAATGCGTCGGTGCGGACATGAAGCCGACGCACCGTGTGTCCCCTCGGTGTCCGCCGCGGTCCGAAATAGCGGTCGATCAACTACCGAACGCGATCATATTAATAGCGGTCACCGACGCCGGGCCCACGCGTCAGCCAGTGGAAGCGTTGGGAGGCCATCCTTTTTTAATCCACAGGTGCAGGGGGTGGGGCGGCCTCATCCACTTCCATTGCCATCCATATCTAGCCACCCCCGCGTGCTTTCTCGCTAGCGACAATCAAACACTAGCCATGTGTTTATTCAGCGCCTCCGGCAAGAGCAGGGAGAAGTTCACCCCCGGCGCTTCCTCCCCCCGTTCTCTTCCTTCTCCGCTGCCGCCGGTGACTGTCCGCCCCGCGAGGCAGCGGCTGCACATCCCGGTGCACCAAGAGCGGTGCCATTAGGTGTTCAGGCAGCCGCTGCCATACCCTGACGTGACGTTGCCAGACGACTGGCATCTCGATCCGCAGCGGATCCCGATGTTGGCGGTATCGCGGTCATAGCGGGTGCAAGCCGAGGAGGTGCGCAGACGTCGGGCGCAGCTCACGCTGGAGCAGCGATGAATGCCGGAGTACGCGGCAGACTCTCCCCATTGGGAGGTCTGGTTTGCCCTCGAGCACGAGCAATGCCGGCTCGACGTGCAGCACCACCACGTCAACCCCCCTCCCCTAGTCGTCAAGCCGGAAGGAGGAGAGGGTTGCCTACCAGGCCGCGCCGACGACGACCTTGGAGACCTCCATCGAGGAGGAGCGGCTGAAGGCAGAAGCAGAGGAGGTGGACTACCAGGCGACGCTGGCGGAGGTCATCGCCCACTCTACGGTCGGCGACTGCGTGGTGCCGTCCTTGCCGCCGCCGCTCACCCCCCTACGCCTATGCCCGAGCCGACCGACCGGTACATTTGGACCGGCCAACTACGGGAGTGGGTCAGCGCCCACCCCCCCCCCCCCCGGTTTGGTTCGGTGCGACGCCGACGCAGAAGGTTGCGTGCCTCGAGCATTGGAGGCAGCGCAGGATGGTGGAGGAGCGCGCCGACGGCGAGCGACACATGCAGAGGGAGCGCAAGGAGGAGGAGGTTTGTCGCCAAAAGGAGGATGAGGAGTGCGCCCGCGTTGCCGCATTGCCGCCGTCGCAGCAGACGCTGGAGGAGGCGGTCCTCGCAGACTAGGGCAGCATGCAGGCGGTTATTTATGTTTAATTAAATGTTTAAGAGACTTTGGCCGGTGTTGACCAGCCACTTATGTTTAATTAAATGGTTCTAAATTTATTTCGGCCACACGGATAAAAAATAGGTCTGTCTCCCGTTGGCACACATGCCAAACCAAATCGAAAAACAGATGCACACGTCTGTCTGGTCAACCTAAACGGACGAAAAACGGATAAATGATGCGTCTGTTTAGCTCGGCGCATTGAAGTTGCTATTACTACACTTCTTTTATAAAGTACAGATTTGGATGAGTCTGTACATCCACCCATCCAACTAAGCGAGGTTCTATCATATCCATGCGAAAACAAGATGGAAAAATTGATAGAACACCCTATCATGTCCGCGGTCAGGAAGGGGCCGTCGGCAGCGTGTGGACGAAAAAGACTTGGACCCCGCTTTATAAATAAAGCCACCACCAAGTAATACATATGAGAAGACCATAAATAGAAAATAAAATGACAAAAATACATGACGCTACAGCACATCTAACGGGATCCAAATGTGCCAAGTGCAAGCTTGAGCATTGAAGCCCTCATAGAGCCCCAGGTCCTTCCATTGATACAGTGTAGCCAAGGGAGCAACCCATCGCCGGAGGACCGCCGCCGTCTATCACCTTTCATGTGGCCACCACTGTAGACCCGCCATCCGCTGTCGGCGTGTGAGACACAATGGCACGCAAAAAACATAAACAAAAGAAGTCAACCATATACCCACGAGCGCCCATGCTATATCTCTCTCTATGTGTAAGCGTGTGTGCACGTGTGTGTCCATAGCTCTTCATGTGGTTCTAACATTTTGTAAAGAAATAGAATCCCCCTTGGGGCTTCTCCAATGCGGAACCTCACTGCTTGTATATGTCCGGACCACAGTGTGCGGACAATTTTTGCCAATAGGACCCCCTAGATGTTCATGCATCAGTCCACGTGTCCTTCTTTCGGTATACTGGCAACAATTGTGAGGGGGCTATGCAGGAGTTCGGGCATCCTCTTGACTAATAAAAAGTGTGGCCCTCATCTCTTTTCTCTCTCTTCTCCCAACCGCACACCACACACACATGTCCAACCAAAAGACCACATGGTCCTCCTCTCACCTCTCTCTTTTCTCTTGCAACATCACAAGACGACGATTAATCACACTTGCATGTGTGCTAGATTGTTTAACCGTGTATGATGACCATATTTTTACTAGTGTTAGTATCAACCAAGTACAAGAAGCTCACTTGGTTGAAAAAGTTGTTGTACAAACTCAAGCGAACCTAAACAAAAAGTACAACAAACCAATGACTAGTTGCCACCCACCTCGTCGATGAGTTGTTATGGCATTTATCTTTTGTTGACCTCCCCATCAAGTGTTCGTGCATATATATGGTTCCCATCAACTGTACTTCATAGTGATTGCATAGCAAGAAGCAGATAAAGAAAGATACCCATCCGGTGCACCAACATAAGTTATCTTCGAGTGAGCTGGTCATGGTGGATAGTACTCAAGACAATTTCACTCATTTTATTTTGTTAAAGCCATGTTTTAGGCAAATACATAACATACATTGGGCCACCCGCGCACACTCACACAGATATGTTAGTTAGACTTGGGAGGCATTAGGAAATGATTAGCTTGTAGTACCAGTTAGTCCGGCGGTGCATCCATGCTGCATCATTATTCCACAATGTTCGGCTGTACAACACCTTTGGCCTCCACAACGGGATGTAGAAACAGGAGCAACTAGAGTTGCCTTGGCTACATGGTTGGTAGTGCGAGAAAATTATCTCATTGTAGCAAACCTCACGTCAATGAATCACTTTTCACACAATGAAACTCGAAACAGATCTCCCCTGCAAAACAAAAAGAAAGAAATTGAAACTGATATAGAGTTTGGGGGAAACCTTGTCGAGACTAATAAATAAATTGGAACCAAATCAAGTGAACTATTAGTACACATGGCTACATCTTGCATGGGCAGGGGATGCTGATCCAAATTTTCTTGTTTGTGGGTTATTCTGGCATCAGCCTAAGCCCATGCCGCTGGCCGCTGGATGCATCGGCTCTGGAACGGACGGTAGGAGGCCTGTCCGACTAACGGCTAGCATCGGATGGACGATTTCCCTTCACATTTAATTACTTCTGCAAAAAAAAAATCCCGTCACCGGTAATTCCCAATCCGCGCCAAACCCAAGGAAAATTTTCGCCTCCCCCTCCACGTCACCGATCAGAGGCCTCGCCCTCCCAGCCAATCACGCGCGGCCTCCCCTTCTCTTTATAACACGCCACTGCCCCCCAGCGTTTCCACCATCTCAAAAGCCCAGAGCTCTCCACATTCTCACAGATCCCGGCCATCTCTGCTCCGGCGACCACAGCACCAGCGCGTCCACCCTCCACCGCGACCCAGAAGATGGCCATCGCCGGCAGCGGGAGGGGCAAGGCGAAGCCCGCCGCCACCGCGAAGTCCGCGTCCCGGTCGTCCAAGGCCGGCCTCCAGTTCCCCGTCGGCCGGGTCGCCCGGTACCTCAAGGTCGGCAAGTACGCGCAGCGCGTCGGCGCCGGCGCCCCCGTCTACCTCGCCGCCGTCCTCGAGTACCTCGCCGCCGAGGTACGCATCCTCTCCCCTGTTTCTCTCTTCCCCGCGCGCACTGTTCCTCAATCTCACAGTTTCTTGTTTCTCTGATACAGACCCTGGAGCTCGCCGGCAACGCGGCGCGGGACAACAAGAAGAACCGGATCGTGCCGCGCCACATCCAGCTGGCGGTGCGCAACGACGAGGAGCTGAGCCGGCTGCTGGGTTCGGTCACTATCGCCGCCGGCGGGGTGCTGCCGAGCATCCACACCACGCTGCTCCCCAAGAAGGCCGGCAAGGGCAAGGGCGACATCGGCTCCGCCTCCCAGGAGTTCTAGATTAGATTAAGTGTCGTTATTAATGTTTGGGTTGGGAACTTGAAATGCATCTCGCAATCTTGTTCTTGTTTTTACTGCCTGTGACGCCCTTGTCGATACTAATATGAATGAAATGGATATGTTGCTACTGTTTTAGCTAGTCTGAATCCAATACGAAGTTCAGAATTCGTCTTGCTGTCATCGAAACGCCTCTGAACTGACAGAAACCTCTGGAGTCAGATGTGGAATATATCTTTGCATTTTATCTGCATAATTGAGCACCAAAGTTATTCGTACAACTGAACCTCCGTTTCTATACAAAGATTTTCTTTGAATGAAAGGGGTTTCCCCCTGACCCCATTTTATTAAATGAAGCAGAAACGTAAACATGGTTCGAGTTGATCCACTCACGAGCAACATCCACAATCCATGGTCAAAGCCCCTCAAGAACGCAAACTATTCAGACCGAGAGCTGAAGTTCTCTCCACTACTTTTTTTTTATTACAGACCAAAATGGGCAACAAAGACTATCCAGCAGCACGAGATGAGATCGAAGGAGCACACAGCAGCTCTACTGGGTAGTCGTCTCACAGGGTACAAGAGTTACTCTAGCAGATTCGTAGAAGCTCTAGGAAAAGTTCGCAAGATTCCTCAAGTGCAAACTTTATAATTTGTCCTCCCGCATTTTCTTTAAATGCTCTCACATTTCTTTGGCAGGAAACACTTCAACACTTCTTTTTCGGAAAATGATCTGGATCAATTATAAATGTTCATCATAATTACTACAAAGCTCTTCAAACTTAATAAAAACTACATCGAAGTCCGTAGACCATCGGATGACCACTCCTGCTGCAAGAACACGCCACCTACGCGTCGTTGTTGCAGCTCCTCTACCGAAACCAGCTTGACGTTGTTGATGACACAACTATAACATAAGAATGAGAACTAGTTGGCGAGGTTGTGCAAACCATGTAAAATACAAATATATAGCTAAATATTTAACTACAAAAACAAATATTGGCACATTTCAAAGAAGTTACACAAAACGAATATTTATGCATTTCAATTTTCAAACAAATACTCATGACTTTCAAAAAGAATTTGTTCTTGAAATTTATCTAGGCGGTTGCATTTACTCTTATTGATACACACATATTATTTGTAAAAAAAGGATAAAAAAACTCTATCATAAAAGATCAAAAAATATTTTTATCAACTTATCATTGGTAATGAAAGCTCGTACGTCCATGAATGTATACCTTGGTTCTCACCGAGATAAAATTGATGCTTGCTACAAAACTTTGAACTTGGGGTCTAACACTTCACTACCTTATATTACGGGGGCAATGAATAACCAACACCAACGCTCACATGGAAAGGATCACATCAGGAAAGAGTAAAGTCATACAAGAACGAAGCTATGCATAGATGGTGGAATTTTTTTGAAAGCAATCAACAGAAAAAACGTCGAAAGAGAACGACCATCAGTATCAACCATCTCTTGGCAATACAAGGACCGCGAGAAAGGTTATTCAAAGGCAACACCTCGCGATGCCACGAACGAGGATGTTGCAGCCGGAGACGGGCTGTTGCGAGGAGACTGAGAGGTGCTCCTGCGAGGCTAGACAGTGATGTTGCAGAGAGTGCGGTGATGCTACTAAGAACTTGCGGGGGTCTCCTGATGGCCGTGCCTGGCGACTTGGTCGGTTGCAGGAGATTTTTGCTACATTGGTGAGAGACGAGGAGGACATTGTTTGCTGTCAAATGTGAGGTGCTCGAGCGAGGCAAGACGATGATGTTGCAGAGTGACGGGGCCATGACTCCGGAGTGGCCAACGGAGCCCACCTAGAGGACCCGGGGTCCTAGAAATCATCCAATCTCAGAATAAACTCTCGGTAGCAATCTCCTTCACCATTGTAATCCTCTGCACGAGGTATCCCCACCATGAATTACAATGACAAGCATGATGTAGGGTATTACTCTTCGGAGGCCCGAACCTGGGTAACCTGTGTGTGCAGACTCTGTTTCGGTACTTCCGACCTCGTCATGAATCCTACCGAGGGATCTGACAGTATTTCACTCCATCACAGAGTGTAGTGACTCTACCATGAACCTGCGGGGTCTCCGGATGGCGCTGTCGGGCAAATCGGTTGGTTGCAGGAGATTTTTGCTGCATTGGTGGGAGACAAAGACGACATTGTTTGCCGTCAATCCAACGATTATGCGATCAAGGTCGGGTGGCTGGTGAGCCAACTGTTTTCCCCAAGTATCCATCGATTGGAGCCTAACACTCAACTTAACTTTATCTTATTATCCAACCAAGTACAAGCAACCTACGAATTTATTCACGTCGTTACCTCTTCTCCCCCCTCCATCCCCTTCTCCTCTCTTCCACCGCCTCTCTTTCGAGAGTCGACCTGGGGCTGCCCAGCCTGATCCAACGCCTCATCCGACGGCACCGCCTACTAGCGATGGCTATGGAGAGGTGCTCGGGTCTTCCTTGTCCATATTAGGGTAGCAGTACTGTTAGTTAGTATTGGCTTCATGCCATGGTCTGGCGATATGCCGTTAGGATGAAACCACTAGCGCTCGTGAGTAGCGTCTGGTGGCCGCCGCCGTTGTCTTCTTGCTTGCCCCCATGGTGGAGGGAAGTGGGAGGCGCCGGTTCTGGCAGAATCCCCTTGAATAAACTCGTTCTAGTGCTATGGCAAGTTATGGTGGTGAGGGCGTTGTTCTTCTTTGGCCGTCGAGGTAGTGGCAGAGAGAGATGTGCACGATCAAAGGTTTCATGCCTCGTTGCTACTTTGTTGATCCCGGTCTGCACAAATGGCACAGGATTTGTTGGTCCCTGTGCTGCAGAAAGGGGTTCTCCGACTCGCTATGTTTTTACAGGAAAATACATGGGCAAGGTGGTGACGATGCTTTTGGGGACAAGTGGATCTCTGGCAACTGCTTTGGATTATCTTATGGGGCCATTACAGTGGCCGATGGTTCATCTCTTTTGATGTGTTGCCGATTTGCTTGGCCGAAGGGCGACCATCTTTCTTCCTCCCGGCCAAGATGCCACAGGGGAGGCAGTGCATCCTTCAAGTAGAGTTCATGGCTTGCTGTTGTGGAGGCTTTGTTGTACCAAGTGGTTGCGTCCCGCGCCGCCGAAGTTGGTTCTGTGAGGAGGATGCTTCAAACCCGATTGTAATCTGTATTTGTGTTCTGGGGTCCTCTTCATGAAGTTCTAGGAATTGGCTGTATTTCCTTTTCTAGTGTGAGTCCTACTGTAAGATGCTCTGTCTTATCGCTTTGATCAATATAGCATCTCCGTTGTTCAGGACCCTTTATGTGTTAAAAAAAACCAAGCACAATCAACTCACCTGGTTGAAAAACTGGATGTACAAACTCAAGCAAATATCTATAGTTTCTTTAAAAGAAAAAGTACAAAAAACCAATGACTCACAACCACCCACCCCGTTGATGAGTGGTTATGACATATATATTTTTATGGCCTTCCCATAAGTATTTGTGCATATATATAGTTCCCATCGACCAGGGCTCGTAGTGATCACACATGCAGTAGCAGATAAAGAAAGATACCCATTCGGTGTGCCAACATATTTTATCTCCCAGTCAGCTGGTCATGCTGGATAGTACCCAATACAATTCCCGTCATTTTATTTTGTTCAAGTCATGTTCTTAGGCAATATTACAAAATATACGATTGAGCCACACAAGCACTCTACCACAAATATGTTAATTGGGTTTGGGAGGCATTAGGAAACAATTAGCTTGTAGCAGACCTGGGTCGTGTGGTGCGTCTACTCTCCATCGTTGCTCTACACTTTCGCGATGCACGTTGTTTGCCTCATCGACTGACCAGAGTCGCCTTGCGTATCCTTCGGTGCCATCGGGACAAACAATATAGCCCAGAACACCGGCGATCGTGCAGCCAGGAGGGATATGTGCGCGTGGAACTCCTGACCGCCCATGCGGAACTTCACGCTCGCGCCTCTCCCATCCCCGGGTATGGGCCCGAGGCTGTGCCACTGACAACTAATCCAGTCTGAACTTCAGGACACCAGTGCTTTCCCCGAGATTGAGAGAAGACATAACTCGATACATGGTGTTCATCTGTAAAAGAGAGGAACTTAGTTGAAAAAGATCGTGCGAAAATGTACGTTATATTAAATGAACAAAGTACAATTTAAAAAATGAATAAAATTGAGCTTTATTGTCTCTTGTTGTACATGCGCGGAGCCCCTTGATCGGGGGTATGCGGCTAGTAAGCCCTTACGCCGGACTTGTCTAGCCATGTCCGGGGTCTGAACGACCTGTTTAGGTGCTTTGCTTAGTGAAGCCGGTTTAGTGTGTGGCTGTTAATGCAGCCGCTGATCTTCCGTGCTCAAGAACACTCGATATTTCCCTTTAATGAGATGATGCCTCGGGGACCAGGCATTTTAAGTATAAGGGATGCATAATGCGGTATTGCGTTAAAGCGGGCGAAAGCTTCACGTCCCAGTAGTGCTTGATAGCTACTTGTAAATGGGGCGATGTGGAAGGTTAGCTTTTCGCGGCGGAATTTGTCGGGTGAGCCGAACATAACTTCTAGCAGGAGAGAGCCCGTACAATGGGCGTCTGGGCCTGGCGTTACCCCTTGAAAGGAAGTGTTGCTATGGCGAATTGTTGTTGGGTCTATCCCCAGTTTGCGGATTGTGTCCTAATATAGCAGGTTTAAATCACTGCCGCCGTCCATTAGGACTTGTGTAAAGTGGAGTCCGTCAATTATCAGATCTAATACCAAGGCAGTCCAGCCTGCATTCCGGATACTTCTAGAGTAATCCTGATGGTCGAAGGTGATTGGTTTTGACAACCAGTGGCGGGAGTCCTCTGGGATAGGCCGTATGGCGCGTATCTCTATGGGCGCCACTCTGTTCTCCCCTTTTGTCACGTGAAGTGAATTTACTGTTTTGACTTCTTGTGGGAAGTTCTTTTGTTTTCCGGTGCTCTGCTTGTGGGGTTCGTCATCGTCCTCGCTTGGTGTGTCGAGCCCCTTGTGTTCGGCGTTGAGTTTGCCGGATTGCTTGAAGACCAAACAATCTCTGTGGGTATGGTTTGCAGGCTTCCCGGGAGTACTGTGTATTTGACATATCTTGTCCAAGATTTTGTTTAGGTTAGATAGCTCATCCCTGTTATCCTTGAGGGGCAGCCTTTTCTGATTCTGCCGAGAGCTTATGAATCCGGCGTTGACTGCCGTGCTCTTCGGGCTGTTTCCCTTGGCCCGACGCTGGTCCTTGCTGCGTCGTGGTTTCCCGTTTTCATCCCTAACTTCGGATGTACTTGGTTCGCTGGTATTGCATCTTGCCAACCAGCTATCCTCTCCTGCACAAAAGCGGGTCATGATGCTTGCTAATGCGGCCATTGTTCTTGGTTTTTCTTGGCCGAGGTGTCTGGCGAGCCATTCGTCTCGGACGTTGTGTTTGAAAGCTGCTAAGGCTTCGGCGTCCGGACAGCCGACTATTTGGTTCTTTTTAGTAAGGAACCTGTCCCAGAATTTCCGGGCTGACTCTCCGAGTTGTTGAGCTATGTGACTTAAATCGTCTGCATCCGGAGGTCGGACATAGGTCCCTTGAAAATTTGCCCGAAAAGCATCCTCGAGCTCTTCCCAACTTCCAATGGTGTTTTCGGGAAGGCTTTTAAGCCAATGCCGGGCTGGCCCTTTGAGTTTGAAGAGTAAGTATTTTATGGCGTGGAGATCATCTCCTCTAGCCATGTGTATGTGGAGGATGTAATCCTCAATCCAGACTCCAGGGTCTGTTGTTCCATCGTATGCCTCTATGTTTACGGGCTTGAATCCCGCTGGAAATTCATGATCCAGCACCTCATCGGTGAAACACAGGGGGTGTGCGGCACCCCTATATCTGGGTGTACCATGATGTTCGGATATTTGATGTGTTGCATTGCCTACTAGAGCTTGCTTTTTGGCCCATAGATAGATCTGGCTGGGCCGTCTTTTTGACGTGAATCCTTGTGCGGATCGCGTGCCGGCTTGTGTGCGGCGCCATTTGCCGCACTATGTTGGCCATGGGGTCGTTTATACGACTGGGTGGCTTCCTTATTTTTTGATTGCGGAGGCTCTAAGGACTCTTCATCAAATTCCGGCAGTAATTTTCGCTTCGGATAGCTCTTTGTGCGGCGACTATCACCGTATTTGTTTGCGGTGTTAAGTACTTTGCTCCATCTAATTCTGAGTGCATCTTCCGCTGTTTTGAGCTCCCAACCTTGCTGACCATAGTCCGGCCAGGGCTCTCCTGATAAAGAGAGAGATTTTAGTGAATTCAGAATGTTGCCGAAAGGCGAGTGCTGAAAGATGTCCGCGGCGGTGAACTCCATGATCGGCGCCCAATCAGATTCGATTGGCAGGGGCGCGGAAGGTTCGGAGTCCGGAGAGGAGTCCGGCACTTTGGAGTCACGAGCTTCGCAAAGGACAGGTATGGTGTTCGGCTTGATCGCCGTGGAGATTGCAGCCCCCGAGGCTGTGTCCAGCCACCCGTCCTCGATTATGCGCGATCGGCTCCGAGCTAAGGGTCGGAGCGACACCGTGCGACCTCCGGACACGATTCGGCGGCAGAGCTAGATCATGCCCATCATGACAAGTCGGCGGCTTGGCTGTGGCTCGAACCCGTCAAGATCAAGTCTCCGCGGACGTCGGCCGTGTAGTTCAAACTTCCAAATCTGACCTGATGGCGGGGCGTAGCTTCGATCTGCTCCAGATGGCGGGCGAATTGCCCGCAGCAAAGCCGCCGAATCTGAAGATCTGTCCGGGGAGAAAAGTCTCACCCTGGACCGCATCATTGTTGATGATCGGAGAAGCCATCGGGCCTAAAGGTGACGGCACAGAGGAACTCTCAATGAAAGCACCAATGTCGGTGTCAAAACCGGCGGATCTCGGGTAGGGGTCCCAAACTGTGCGTCTAGGCGGATGGTAACAGGAGACAAGGGACACGATGTTTTTACCCAGGTTCGGGCCCTCTCGATGGAGGTAAAACCCTACTCCTGCTTGATTAATATTGATGATATGGGTAGTACAAGAGTAGATCTACCACGAGATCAGAGAGGCTAAACCCTAGAATCTAGCCTATGGTATGATTGTTGTTCGTCCTACGGACTAAAACCCTCTGGTTTATATAGACACCGGAGAGGGTTAGGGTTACACAGAGTCGGTTACAATGGAAGGAGATCTACACATCCGTATCGCCAAGCTTGCCTTCCACGCCAAGGAAAGTCCCATCCGGACACGGGACAAAGTCTTCAATCTTTTATCTTCATAGTCCAGGAGTCCGGTCAAAGGTCATAGTCCGGCCATCCGGACAACCCCTAATCCAGGACTCCCTCACTCCCAGTTCTATTTTAGAGGCCTATGCATCTGAAGATGCTGACTACTGGAAGGAAGCGGTTCGTAGAGAGATGGATTCCATCTTGGCGAATGAAACTTGGGAGATAACTGATCATCCTTATGGGTGCAAACCTATAGGATGCAAATGGGTATTCAAGAAGAAGCTTAGGCCTGATGGTACTATTGAAAAGTACAAGGCTCGGCTCGTGGCTAAGGGTTATACCCAAAAGGAAGGTGAAGACTTCTTTGATACTTACTCACTTGTGGCTCGACTGACCACTATTCGAATTCTACTTTCACTAGCTGCCTCCCATGGTCTTCTCGTCCATCAAATGGATATTATGACCGGTTTCCTAAATGGAGAGTTGGATGAGGAAATTTACATGGAACAATCAGATGGGTTTGTATTAGATGGTCAGGAAGGGAAAGTGTGCAAGTTGCTGAAGTCTTTGTGTGGACTTAAGCAAGCACCCAAGTAGTGGCATGAGAAGTTTGAAAGAACTTTAACCGCTGAAGGCTTCGTTGTAAACAAAACTGATAAATGTGTGTACTATCGCCATGGTGGGGGTGAAGGAGTTATTCTTTGCTTGTATGTTGATGACATACTAATTTTTGGAACAAATCTGAACGTTATTAAGGAGGACAAGGATTTCCTATCTCATTGTTTTGAGATGAAGGATTTGGGAGTGGCTGATGTCATTCTGAACATCAAGTTGTTGAGAGACGATGATGGTGGGATTACATTGCTTCAATCTCACTATGTGGAAAAGATCTTGAGTCGCTTTGGCTATAGTGACTGCAAGCCCTGTCCAACACCATATGATGCAAGTGTGTTACTTCGAAAGAATCGAAGAATTGCTAGAGATCAATTGAAATATTCTCAGATTATTGGCTCGCTTATGTACTTAGCCAGTGCTACAAGACCTGACATCTCTTTTGCTGTTAGCAAACTGAGTCGGTTTGTCTCAAAACCAGGAGATGTGCATTGGAAAGCTCTAGAGAGAGTTTTGCGTTATTTGAAAGGCACTGCTAATTATGGAATTCACTACACTGGGCACCCAAAGGTGCTTGAAGGGTATAGTGACTCAAACTGGATCTCACATGCTGATGAGATAAAGGCCACGAGCGGTTATGTATTCACTCATGGAGGTGGCGCTATTTCTTGGAAGTCTTGCAAGCGGACCATCTTAACGAGGTCAACAATGGAAGCAGAACTCACAGCACTAGATACAGCTACGGTCGAAGCAGATTCGCTTCGCCGGCTCTTGAATGACTTGCCAGTTGTTGAGAAACCTGTACCGGGTATCCTTATGAACCGCGACAATCAAACTGCGATCACGAAAGTGAGCAGCTCAAAGGATAACATGAAGTCATCAAGATACGTTCAGAGAAGGTTAAAGTCTCTCAGGAAAACTAGAAACTCCGGAGTTATTGCATTGGTTTATATCCAAACGTCTAAATATCTGGCAGATCCTTTTACTAAGGGTCTATCACGTAATGTGATAGATAATGCATCGAGGGAGATGGGTATGAGACCCACAATATGAGTTGTTCATAGTGGTAACCTATTCTTTGTGATTGGAGATCCTGTGAATTAGATGTGGAAGACAAGCTTTTGATCAACTGAGAGGAGAGTATCCTTACTATTGACAATACCACTCCATGAAGATGCAATACTCTCCTAAAACTGCATGGCAGGTTGATGTATATCTTAATGTGTTCTAAGTGGCTCATTTAAGCAGAGATGTTGTCCTGCAGAACATATTTTGAAGAACACACCTATACGAGTCTGATTTTCAAACGTCGCAATCTATGAGAGTAGGGTTCTCTCTAGTAAACTCATGAAAGGTCTCGGAGTATGACGCATAAGCTCCAGCCGCGGGGAAGACCCACGGTAGCCACGTATCGGTCAAGGCTTTATGTGAAGCTAGATTCGCAGAAAACTTGCAGTTCAAGGCCTAGTCCACTGTTCAAGTTGCTTACTAGTGTAGCATAGAGTTCTATGTGGAAGTTCAACTTAACAGTCTCCACTGCAGTATCGGTATATAAAACAGTGTTTTGGAACCAAAGGCAAATTTTGTGTGCCTCTGGGATCTGGTGGGGGATTGCTGGAGTTTTGTCTATTTTGGGCCTAGCCCAATAGCAGTTTCAGAAATTCCTAATAAATCCTAGAGGCCCACACAGCCCATGTGTGCAAGGCAAGAGGTGGAACTAAAGTTTAGTCCCACATTGTTAGTTTAGAGGGAGTTGGACCTCTTTATAAGGGAGGTTCTTTCCCCACATGTATGAGCAGGAGAAGAAGAGGGACATCCATGCGCGCTCCTCCTCCGCCGCCCGCCTCGCCACGCCACGCCACGCCACGCCTCGTCACGACGCGCCGCGGGTTGCGGGAATGAGCCGAGCCGATGTCTAAATTTTCGCCACGCACGACGGGTATATGAACGGTCACATGGGAGCTGAAATGTTTTGCTGTAGTGGTTCGCGTCCATCTCCTGTGCCTATATAAGAAAGGTCGCTCCTCTTCAGAGAGACACACCAGAAGATCCTCTTCCTCTCGCCACAAAGTTCCTGAGCACTGCGCTGCTGCTACGTTCTTCCCCATCCCGGCTTGCGGCCTGCACCGCAGGTCGGGACAGTGATACATCCATTTTGCATCATGCTTTTATATCGATATTTATTGCATTATAGGCTATTACTACACGTTATGTCACAATACTTATGCATATTCTCTCTTATTTTACAAAGTTTACATAAGGAGGGAGAATGCCGGCAGCTGGAATTCCGGGCTGGAAAAGGAACAAATATTAGAGACCTATTCTGCACAACTCCAAAAGTCCTGAAACTCCACGAAAGTTATTTTTGGAAATAATAAAAAATATTGAGCGGAAGAAGTACGCCAGAGGGGGACCCACCTGGCCACGAGGGTGGGGGGCGCGCCCCCCTACCTCGTGGGCCCCCTGTTGGCTCTCCGGTGGCCATCTTCTGTTATATGAAGTCTTTCGTCAAGGAAAAAATCATAAGCAACCTTTCGGTACGAGACTACGCTGCCACGAGGCGGAACCTTGGCGGAACCAATCTAGGGCTCCGGCAGAGCTGTTCTGCCGAGGACACTTCCCTCCGGGAGGGGGAAATCATCGCCATCATCATCACCAACGATCCTCTCATCGAGAGAGGGCAATCTCCATCAACATCTTCACCAGCACCTTAGTTCATCTCTTGTATCCAATTCTTGTCTCCAAGTCCGGGATTGGTACTAGTAGGTTGCTAGTAGTGTTGATTACTCCTTGTAGTTGATGCTAGTTGGTTTATTGGGTGGAAGATCATATGTTCAGATCCTTTATGCATATTAATACCCCTCTGATTATGAACATGAATATGCTTTGTGAGTAGTTACGTTTGTTCCCGAGGACATGGGAAAAGTCTTGCTATTAGTAGTCATGTGAATTTGGTATTCGTTCAATATTTTGGTGAGATGTATGTTGTCTAGCCTCTAGTGGTGTTATGTGAACGTCAACTACATAACACTTCACCATTATTTGGGCCTAGAGGAAGGCATTGGGAAGTAATAAGTAGATGATGGGTTGCTAGAGTGACAGAAGCTTAAACCCTAGTTTATGCGTTGCTTCGTAAGGGGCTGATTTGGATCCATATTTTCATGCTATGGTTAGGTTTACCTTAATACTTTTGTTGTAGTTGCGGATGCTTGGAATAGAGGTTAATCATAAGTGGGATGCTTGTTCAAGTAAGAACAACACCCAACCACCGGTCCACCCACATATCAAATTATCAAAGTACCGAACGCGAATCATATGAACGTGATGAAAACTAGCTTGACGATAATTCCCATGTGTCCTCGGGAGCGCTTTTCTCCATATAAGAGTTTGCCCAGGCTTGTCCTTTGCTATAAAAAGAATTGGGCCACCTTGCTGCACTTTATTTACTTTTGTTACTTTTTGCTCGTTACAAATTATCCTGTCACGAAACTATCTGTTACCACTTATTTCAGTACTTGCAGAGAATACCTTGCTGAAAACCGCTTATCATTTCCAGCTGCTCCTCGTTGGGTACGACACTTTCGAAAGGACTACGATAGATCCCCTATACTTGTGGGTCATCAAGACTCTTTTCTGGCGCCGTTGCCGGGGAGTGAAGCGCCTTTGGTAGGTGGAATTTGGTAAGGAAAAAATTTTAGTGTGCTGAAATTTACTGTCACTTGTTACTATGGAAAGTAATCCTCTGAGGGGCTTGTTTGGGGTATCTTCACCCCGACCGGTAGAGCAAAGAGTTGCTCCTCAACCTACTAAACCTACTGAAAATGAAAATTTTCCCTTTGAAGTTCCTTCGGGTATGTTAGAAAAACTGCTAGCTAATCCTTTTGCAGGAGATGGAACAAAGCATCCTGATGAGCACTTAATCTATGTGGATGAAGTTTGTGGATTATTTAAGCTTGCAGGTATACCCGATGATGTTGTTAAGAAGAAGTTATTCCCTTTATCTTTGGAGGGAGATGCATCAACATGGTATAGGCTATGTGATGATTCGGGGTCATGGAACTACAAACGATTGAAATTGGAATTTCATCAGAAGTTTTATCCTATGCATCTTGTTCATCGTGATCGCAATTATATATATAATTTTTGGCCTCACGAAGGAGAAAGCATCGCTCAAGCTTGGGGGAGGCTTAAATCAATGTTATATTCATGCCCCAATCATGAGCTTCCAAGAGAAATAATTATTCAAAGTTTTTATGCTCAGCTTTATGATAACAATCGCACCATGCTCGATACTTCTCGTGCTGGCTCTTTTATGATGAAGACTATTGAATTCAAATGGAATTTATTGGATAGAATTAAATGCAACTCTGAAGATTGGGATCTCGATGAAGGTAAGGGGTCAGGTAAGACACCTAAGTTCGATTGTGTTAAATCTTTTATGGATACCGATGTTTTCCGTAAATTTAGCACTAAATATGGACTTGACTCTGAGATAGTAGCTTCTTTTTGTGAATCTTTTGCTACTTATGTTGATCTCCCCAAGGAGAAGTGGTTTAAATATCATCCTCCCATAGAAGTAAAAGTAGCTGCACCTACTAAAGTTGAAGAAAAGACTATCACTTATAATGATCCTGTTGTTCCTACTTCTTATGTTGAGAAACCACCTTTCCCTGTTAGGATAAAGGATTATGCTAAAGCTTCAACTGTGGTTCGTAAAAGCAATATTAGAACTTATACACCTCCCGAGCAAGTTAAAGTTGAACCTAATATTTCTATTGTTAAAGATCTCTTGGCTGATAATATTGATGGGCATGTTATTTATTTCTGCGGTGAAACTGCAAGAATTGCCAAACCTTGTGCTAAAGATAAACATAAACTTGTGGTAGGCATGCCTGTTATTTCTGTTAAAATAGCAGGTCATTGTTATCATGGCTTATGTGATATGGGTGCTAGTGCTAGTGCAATATTGCCTTATACAATGAAATTAAGCACGATATTGCACCTACTGAGTTAGAAGATATTGATGTCACAATTAAACTTGCCAATAGAGATACTATTTCACCAATGGGAATTGTTAGAGATGTTGAAGTCTTGCGTGGGAAAACTAAATATCCTGCTGATTTTCTTGTTCTTGGTTCCCCACAAGATAGCTTTTGTCCCATTATATTTGGTAGACCCTTCTTGAACGCTGTCAATGCTAGGATATACTGCGAAAAAGATGTTGTTACTATTGGCTTGGGTGATATGTCCCATGAGTTTAATTTCTCTAAATTTAGTAGACAACATCGTGAAGAAGAATTGCCTAGTAAGGATGAAATTATTGGTCTTGCTTCTATTGCCGTACCTCCTAGTGATCCTTTAGAACAATATTTGCTGGACCATGAAAATGATATGTTTATGAATGAAAGAAGGGAAATAGATGAAGTATTCTTTAAACAGGAACTCATCCTGAAACACAATTTGCCTGTTGAAATCTTAGGGGATCCTACTCCACCCAAGGGTGATCCCGTGTTTGAACTTAAACCGTTGCCTGGTACTCTTAAATATGCTTATCTTGATGAGAAAAAGATATATCATGTTATTATTAGTGCTAACCTTTCAGGGCATGAAGAAGAGAGATTATTGAAAACTCTGAAGAAGCACCGTGCTGCTATTGGATATACTCTTGATGATCTTAAGGGCATTAGTACCACTCTATGTCAGCATAAAATAAATTTGGAAGAAGATGCCAAACCGGTTTGTGATCATCAACGAAGGCTGAATCCTAAGATGAAAGAAGTGGTAAGAAAAGAAATACTAAAGCTCCTTGAGGCAGGTATAATTTATCCCGTTGCTGATAGTCAGTGGGTAAGTCATGTCCATTGTGTCCCTAATAAGGGAGGTTGTCGGTGTCAAAACCGGCGGATCTCGGGTAGGGGGTCCCGAACTGTGTGTCTAGGCGGATGGTAACAGGAGACAAGGGACACGATGTTTTTACCCAGGTTCGGGCCCTCTCGATGGAGGTAAAACCCTACTCCTGCTCGATTCATATTGATGATATGGGTAGTACAAGAGTAGATCTACCACGAGATCAGAGAGGCTAAACCCTAGAAGCTAGCCTATGGTATGATTGTTGTTTGTCCTATGGACTAAAACCCTCCGGTTTATATAGACACCGGAGAGGGTTAGGGTTACACAGAGTCGGTTAAAATGGAAGGAGATCTACACATCCGTATCGCCAAGCTTGCCTTCCATGCCAAGGAAAGTCCCATCCGGACAAGGGACGAAGTCTTCAATCTTGTATCTTCATAGTCCAGGAGTCCGGCCAAAGGTCATAGTCCGGCCATCCGGACACCCCTAATCCAGACTCCTCAAGAGCCTCTCAACCAGGCTTCAATGACGACGAGTCCGGCGCAGCTTTGTCTTCGCATTGCAAGGCGGGTTCCTCCTCCGAATACTTCATAGAAGATTTTGAACACAAGGACAGTGTCCGGCTCTGCAAAATAATTTCCACATACCACCGTAGAGAGAATAATACTTACACAAATCCAATCTGCTGACGTATTTCACAGCGTGACATCACACCACGGCCAAGCCTTTATTCGAATCGTTTTTTACTGTCCCACCTCAGCACACTTAGCGAGGCGGTTTCCTTGGCACGTCTTGTCGAAGCAGAGATCGTGTCCCCTTATTCCGGGATTCTCATCAATACGGGCATGGGTAACCCAACCGTGCCATTAATTTACGGCGCTTGGGAGATAAGCGAGTTTTACCAGGCTGGTGGGGGCACATAGTTTCGTCCGCCCGTATAAGGGGATAAGGATCCACCTTTTCCATCTACACCTTCTTCCTCCTTTGCTTATCCATTTTCGCGCACTCGAGCTACAACGCCCAAGTCAACACTTCCCACCTCAACCTTCTCCAGCCATGTCCGGAGCGGGAGGTAAGTGGATGGTCTCCCACGTCACGGAGGGACACATCAAAAAGCTGAGGGAGGCCGGAGACTTGTCTAACAACATCGCGCACCGGCTCCCAGACAAGGGGCAGCTCATCCCCACCCCCAGGCCCCATGAGAGGGTGGTGTTCCTCACCCATTTCCTCCGCGGACTAGGTTTCGCACTTCACTCGTTTGTCCGGGGGCTCATGTTCTACTACGGCCTGGATTTCCATGATCTGGCCCCGAACTTCGTCCTCAACATCTCGGCGTTTATCGTTGTGTGCGAGGCTTTCCTCCGCATCAAGCCCCACTTCGGCTTATGGCTGAAGACCTTCAATGTCAAGCCGAAGGTAGTGGGCGGCCAACAAGCGGAGTGCGGAGGCGCCATGGTGTGCAAGATGCCAAATGTTACATGGCTCGAGGGCTCCTTCGTGGAGACCATAAAGGGGTGGCAATCGGGGTGGTTCTACATCACCGAGCCGCATGACCCTAAATGGGCAGCGGCCCCTGAATTCCGATCTGGCATCCCCACACGGCTCACCTCCTGGAAAGAGAAGGGCCTGTCGTGGGGTAATTAGGAAGAGCGGACCGGACTCCAATCCCGCGTCCAAGAACTGGTAAACAAAGAGGTTAAACTCGTCAACATAGTCCAGGTGTCGGTGTCAAAACCGGCGGATCTCGGGTAGGGGGTCCCGAACTGTGCGTCTAGGCGGATGGTAACAGGAGGCAAGGAACACGATGTTTTTACCCAGGTTCGGGCCCTCTCGATAGAGGTAAAACCCTACTCATGCTTGATTAATATTGATGATATGGGTAGTACAAGAGTAGATCTACCACGAGATCAGAGAGGCTAAACCCTAGAAGCTAGCCTATGGTATGATATTGTTAGTCCTCGGACTAAAACCCTCCAGTTTATATAGACACGAGAGAGGTTAGGGTTACACAGAGTCGGTTACAATGGAAGGAGATCTACACATCTGATCGCCAAGCTTGCCTTCCACGCCAAGGAAAGTCCCATCCGGACACGGGACGAAGTCTTCAATCTTGTATCTTCATAGTCCAGGAGTCCGGCCAAAGGTCATAGTCCGGCCATCCGGACACCCCCTAATCCAGGACTCCCTCAGTAGCCCCTGAAGCAGGCTTCAATGATGACGAGTCCGGCATGCAGTTTGTCTTCGGCATTGCAAGGCGGGTTCCTCCTCCGAATACTTCATAGAATATTTTGAACACAAGGATAGTGTCCGGCTCTGCAAAATAATTTCCACATACCACCGTAGAGAGAATAATATTTACACAAATCCAATCTGCTGACGTTTTCCGCAGCGTGACACCACAGCCAAGCCTTTATTCGAATCGTTTTTACTGTCCCACCTCAGTGCACTTAGCGAGGCGGTTTCCTTCGCACGTCTTGTCTAAGCAGAGATCGTGTCCCCTTATTCCGGGATTCTCATCAATACGGGCGTGGGTAACCCAACCGTGCCATTAATTTACGGTGCTTGGGAGATAAGCGAGTTTTACCAGGCTGGTGGGGGCACATAGTTTCGTCCGCCCATATAAGGGGATAAGGATCCACCTTTTCCATCTACGCCTTCTTCCTCCTTTGCTTATCCATTTTCGCGCACTCGAGCTCCAGCGCCCAAGTCCGCACTTCCCACCTCAACCTTCTCCATCCATGTCCGGAGCGGGAGGTAAGTGGATGGTCTCCTCCGTCACGGAGGAACATATCAAAAAGCTGAGGGAGGCCGGATACTTGTCTAACAACATCGCCCACCGGCTCCCAGACAAGGGGCAGCTCATCCCCACCCCCAGGCCCCATGAGAGGGTGGTGTTCCTCACCCATTTCCTCCGCGTACTAGGTTTCCCACTTCACTCGTTTGTCCAGGGGCTCATGTTCTACTACGGCCTGGATTTCCACGATCTGGCCCCGAATTTCGTCCTCAACATCTCGGCGTTTATCGTCGGTATGCGAGGCTTTCCTCCGCATCAAGCCCCACTTCGGCTTATGGCTGAAGACCTTCAATGTCAAGCCGAAGGTAGTGGGCGGCCAACAAGCGGAGTGCGGAGGCGCCATGGTGGGCAAGATGCCCAGCGTTACATGGCTCGAGGGCTCCTTCGTGGAGACCATAAAGGGGTGGCAATCGGGGTGGTTCTACATCACCGAGCTGCGTGACCCTAAATGGGCAGCGGCCCCCGAATTCCGATCTGGCATCCCCACACGGCTCACCTCCTGGAAAGAGAAGGGCCTGTCGTGGGGTAATTCGGAAGAGCGGACCGGACTCCAATCCTGCGTCCAAGACCTGGAGAGCAAGAAGCTCAAACTCGTCAATGTAGTCCAGGTTATGCTCATCCGTCGGATCCTCCCGTGCCAACAACGAGCTTTCAACTTGTGGGAGTTTGATCCGGCACAGCACCAAACCCTGAGCAGGCTCTTCGACACTACGTACGAAGATGCTTTGAAGGTGTTGTTCAAGGGCGCTGAGGCTCGCGCATCCGCTACCGAGGATCGCGGATTCAGCGCGCAGCATCAAGCCAACGCGGTAAGCTATTTTGCCCTTTACGGGACACTTGTTTTTCATAGTTTGACTCTATGCGGGATCTAAACTCCCTTACCTTTGACAGGATTGGCAGAGGACGTCCGGGCAGATTGACTGTCCGGCTCCCTTGCCAGAAGACCCAGCGGACGCCTGTTTGACGGGGCTGCTAGTTCTGGCACCTTACGTGGTGCTGGAGAAGAAGGCCAAGAAGAAGGCCACGGGAACTCGAAGGAGTCCCCGGCGCCAGGTTGTGTCGGACTCATCGTCCGATGACTCCGAGGCGGACTCCTCCCGTGAAGACGAGGAGGAGGAAAGAGAGGCCTCTCCCAGCGGGGGGAGAGAAGAAAAGGAAGGCCGCCCCAACTGGGGGGCCGGAGGGTCCAAGAAGGGAAGGACCCTCCCTCCGGACTACTCCACCAACGCCGACGACGGCGAAGAAGAGTGGCCACCCAGGGCCAAGCCCCTGGCGAAATAGTAAGTATCCGGATACCAGAATTACTCATGGCATTCCTTTATTGCACAGTACCTTCTTACGTCGAATATAATCATGCAGTCCGCCCAAGGCCGAGCTTGACGCTTCGTCGAGCGGTTCCCTGGGTCCGTCGGATGTGAACAACACTTCACTTCCGACCGCCTCCTCTCCTCGCGCTGCGGATGACGCTGAGGTGGCGTCCCAAAAGGGGCCAAGCTAGGAGGAGGTGGTCCTGGAGGCGCCGCAAGGCGACCTCCCGGACTCCAGGCGAAAAGGGGATAAAACCCCGAAGGGCTCTAAGTTCGGGCCCCCTACTAAGAAGGGAAAGCCTACGACGCCGGTGACCTCCGTCCAACCGGAGGCACCGGATAATTTGCTGGAGGTGCTTAACGGCGCCTCCATCGACGAGGAGCATCGCGCTATTATGATCGTGGTGATCCAGAAGGTTCAGTCCGCCAAGAGCGGGCTGACCGAAGCCTGTGCCAGCCTTCTAACAGGCTTTGAGGTATGTATTTAAGATATGTAAAAATATTACCGCATAGACAGTAGCCCCTGATGCTCAGTTTGGTGTTCGGAAAGAAAAGTCGAACTGAGGATCAAAAAGATAAACGCAGGAGTCTAACATAAGTATGTCAATATGGGAATGCAGGCTGAGCTGCTGACCTTTGCCGCACTGACTTCGGAGGTCGATGCATTGAAGCAGAGCCTCGAGCGGTCAGAGAACGAGCTCGACCTTGCCAAGAAGCAGCTCGAGGACAAGGAAGGTAAGTAATACCTTATGTAAGTATATAAAAAAGATGTGGTTGAAAAAATGACAGGACCAACGTGAGTATTGCAGGGGCCACAACCCAGGTGGCAACCCTGAAGGAAGCGCTGTCCAAGGCTGAAGAAAATGCGGCCGCGGAGCGTACCCAGCGAGAGAAGCAGGAGGCGCGGGTGGCGGAAGTGCAGCAAGAGCTCCAGGCTCTCGTGGAAAAACACAAGAGTTTGGAGCTTGACTCTAAGACTCGAGAGTCCGAGCTTGCCTCGGCACTTGAGAGCGCCAAATATGCCAAGGCCGAAGCCCAAAAAGCCCTCCAAGAGATTGAGGCGATGAAGAAGATAGCGGTGGGTAAGGCATTCTTTATGCAAATCAAGCACGTGAAAGTGAATTACTTGTTACTTACCCGAGTCCGGAGCTCTCCAGGAGCATTCGCAGATCTTCCCGGAGTGTGTCCGACGCTGCCGCATTCTACCGAGCCGAAGAGGGGAGCTCGACGGAGAAGGTGTTCTGGTCTTAGTATGCTGAGGCCGGACACCTGGTGCCCTTGAGCGACCAGCTGATGCAGCTGGTCGAGCTCCATAAGGTGGCCGAACAGGCCATGAAGGGTCTCTTAGTCCGGCTGTGGCCTGGGGAAGCCATGCCTGGGAGCTACTTCGGGCTGGTAAGGCGGCTGGTGGATGCCTATCCAAGGCTTGAATTCATCAAGCGCTCCGTATGCATCGAAGGTGCCCGTAGGTCCCTTGCCCGTGCTAAAGTGCACTGGGGCAAGATGGACGCTCAGAAGCTTGTGACCGACAGGCCACCGCCGGGCAAGGAGCATCGCAAGCCCGAGATGTATTATGACGGCATCCTGAAGGGTGCCCGCCGTATAGCGGATGAGTGCTCCAAGGATGTAATTTTTGAATAAACTAGCATTTGTGATCCTGTACGCTAAAAACTTGTTCATATGCGCTAAGAAACGCTTTTGAATTTAAAATATTACCTTCAGTCCGGCCGTTTATCAAAATTGAGAGATGGCGAGTCGTCGGCTTCGCCCCATGCCATGAAAAGTCTTTGGGGTGTTCGGGATAAACTTGAGCGCTCTTTTTCCCATTATTGGGTCCTTCGAGGGAGGCGCTCAACACAACGAACAAGGCAATCGGACTATAATGCTTGAACACTCTCACTTAGCCATAGAATTCTATAATTTTAAATTTCGGCGAAGCCCCTAGTATTCGGAAGACCGAGTTCGGGGCGCTATCCACGCCTAGGCCGGACAAAGCCGACTCCTCGCTCTAAGCGGCATAAGTCTTTAGGGACTCAAAAACCTCTCGAACAGCGACCAGCTCTCGCCCTATCATGATGGTCAGTTTTAGCTTTCTCCACTGAGGTGCTTAGCCCAGCTCAACCGGGGCACAATCGCAGTGGTTCTCCCAGTGCTACCTTAGACGATATAACGGAACGTAAGGTACCAAAACATGGGAGCCGGGCAAACCCAACTATTGACCCAAGACATGATTCGGAGCCGATGCATATAATGCTATAAGTTCGGGGTGCCGTACTTGTGAAAGTGTTCGGACTTATCACACCGTATTCTGGGGTACTTAAGCCCCTGGTGTATTTGGCCGTACCAAAGTGTACAGGTGCAACATGTCATTAATGAACATATAAAGATAAAAAAGGAATGCAATAATAGACAAAAGCTATGCATTGTTTATATGAAAAGTCTGCGGTAAAAGCAGAATGATACAAATAGCCGCCGTCCAGAAGGACTCTAGTGAGGTGAAATCCGTCAATGATTGGGTCTAGAACCAATGCGGCGAATCTGCCATGGCGGATGCTAGTGGGATGGTCCCTTCGATCAAAAGTGATCGGGCAGGAGGACCATGGGTTGAATTTTGGGGCGACTGGCTCCAACGCATATACGTCCCTGAGTGCACGCTTCCGTTCCCTTTTGGGGATGTGGGTTGCGTATATCATGTTCACCGTCCGCACTTGTGGGGGGAAACCCTTCTGTCCCCTATTGTTCGGCGGCCGAGGCTCCTCCTCGTCATCGCTATGCAGCCCCTTGTCATTGTTTTCGGCGTTTAACTTGCCTGCCTGCTTGAACACCCAACAATCCCTGTTGGTGTGTGTCGGTGTCAAAACCGGCGGATCTCGGGTAGGGGGTCCTGAACTGTGCGTCTAGGCGGATGGTAACAGGAGACAAGGGACACGATGTTTTTACCCAGGTTCGGGCCCTCTCGATGGAGGTAATACCCTACTCCTGCTTGATTAATATTGATGATATGGGTAGTACAAGAGTAGATCTACCACGAGATCAAGGAGGCTAAACCCTAGAAGCTAGCCTATGGTATGATTGTTGTTCGTCCTATGGACTAAAACCCTCCGGTTTATATAGACACCGGATAGGTTAGGGTTACACAGAGTCGGTTACAATGGTAGGAGATCTACATATCCGTATCGCCAAGCTTGCCTTCCACGCCAAGGAAAGTCCCATCCGGACACGGGACGAAGTCTTCAATCTTGTATCTTCATAGTCTTGGAGTCCAGCCAACGGTGATAGTCCGGCTATCCGGACACCCCCTAATCCGGGACTCCCTTAGTAGCCCCTGAACCAGGCCTCAATGACGACGAGTCCGGCGCGCATATTGTCTTCGGCATTGCAAGGAGGGTTCCTCCTCCGAATACTTCATAGAAGGTTGTGAACACCAGGATAGTGTCCGGCTCTGCAAAACAAGTTCCACATACCACCGTAGAGAGAATAACTTTTGCACAGATCTGCTGACGTATTCCGTGGCGTGACATCACACCACGGCCAGGTCTTTATATGAATCGTTTTTTATTGTTCCACCTCAGCGCGTTTAGCGAGGCGGTTTCCTTGGCACGTCTTACCAAAGCATAGATCGTGCCCCCTTATTCCGGGATTTTCATCAATACGGACGTGGGTAACCCATCCGCACCATTGATTACGACGCTTGGGAGATAAGCGTGTTTTACAAGGCTGGTGGGGGACGTATAACTTCGTCCGTCCATATAAGGGGATAAGGATCCACCTTTTCACCTACGCCTTCTTCCTCCTTTGCTCATCCATTTCCTTTTCGAGCCCCAGCGCCCAAGTCCGCACATCCCACCTCAACCTTCTCCAACCATGTCAGGAGCGGGAGGCAGGTGGATGGCCTCCTCCGTCACGGAGGGGCACATCACAAGACTGCGGGAGGCCGGATACTTGTCCGACGACATCGCGTGTCGACTACCCGACGAGGGGCATCTCATCCCCACCCCCAGGCCCCATGAGAGGGTGGTGTTCCTCACCCACTTCCTCCGCGGACTAGGTTTTCCACTTCACCCATTTGTCAGGGGGCTCATGTTCTACTATGGCCTAGATTTCCACGATCTGGCCCCAAACTTCATCCTCAATATCTCGATGTTTATCGTCGTGTGCGAGGCCTTCCTCTGCATCCAACCCCACTCCGGCTTATGGTTGAAGACCTTTAGCGTCAAGCCGAAGATAGTGGGTGGCCGACAGGCGGAGTGCGGAGGCGCTATGGTGGGCAGGATGCCCAATGTCCTTTGGCTCGAGGGCTCCTTCGTGGAGACAATAAAGGGGTGGCAATCGGGGTTGTTCTACATCACCGAGCCGCGCGAATCCAACTGGGCGGCGGCCCCCGAATTCAGATCTGGCTCCCCCACACGGCTCTCATCATGGAAAGAGACGGGCCTGAAGTGGGTAGATTCGGAAGAGCTGACCGGACTCCAAACCTGTGTCCGAAACCTGGTGGACAAGAAGCTCAAGCTTGTCCACGTAGTCCAGGTCATGCTTATCCGCCCGATTCTCCCACGCCAGGAACGGGCCTTTAATTTGTGGGAGTTTGATCCAGCACAGCACCGAACCTTGAGCCGGCTCTTCGACAGTATGTACGAAGATGCCTGGAAGGTGCTGTTCAAGGGCGCCGAAGCCCCCGCATCCGCTAACAAAGATCGGGATACAACTCGCGGCGTCAAGCCGGCGAGGTAAGTTATTTTACCCTTTACGGGACTCTTTTATTTTTCCATAGATTGACTCTATGTGGGATCTAAAACTCCCTAATCTTAGACAGGACTAGCTGAAGACGTCCGTACAGGTTAGCTGTCCGGATCCTTTGCCAGAAGACCCAGCGGACGCCCGATGGACGGGGCTGCTGGCTCCGGTACCTCATGTGGTGCCGGAGAAGAAGGCCAAGAAGGAGGCAACGAGAACTCGAAGGAGCTCCCGACGCCAGGTGCTGTCAGATTCTGAAGCAGAATCTTCTCCTGAGGACGAGGAGGAGGAAAAAGAAGCCTCTCCCCCAGCGGGGGATGAGAGGAAAAGGAAGGCCGCCCCAACTGGGGAGGCCGGAGGGTCCAAGAAGGGAAGAACCCTTCCTCCGGACTTCTCCACCAACGTCGACAACGACGAGGAGGATTGGCCGACAAGGGCCAAGCCCCTGGCGAGATCGTAAGTGTCCGAATACCCATGGCTTTTTCATTGCATAGTGTTCTCTAAGGCCGAACAATCATGCAGCCCGCCCAAGGGCGATTTCGCCGCTTCGTCGAGCGGGTCCCTGAGTTCGTCGGAAATGGAGACTACTTCACTTCCGGCCGCCTCATCGCCTCACGCTGCGGAAGACGCCGAGGTAGTGCCCCAAGGGGGGCCTGGTCAAGAGGAGGTGGCACAGGAGGTGTCGCGAGGCAACCTCCCGGAATCCAAGCGCGTGGGAGGCGAGACCCCCAGGGGCTCTAAGCCCGACCCTCGTCCGGACTCCATGCCGGGACCTTCAGCGGTTCCGGAGTCCGGCAAGTGGTCCCTTCGCAAGAAGGGTAAGACGCCGGTGTCCTCCGTCCCAACCGAGGCACCGGATAGCTCTTGAGGCGCTTAACAGCGCCCATCGAGGAGGAGCACCGCACCGCTTATGAGTGCGGTGATCCGGAAAGTTCAGACCGCCAAGAGCGGGCTGACCGAAGCCTGTACCAGCCTTCTAACAGGCTTTGAGGTAAGTTTGGAATATGTAAAAATATTACCGCATAGACAGTAGCCCCTGATGCTTAGTTCGGTGTTTGGGAAGAAAAGCCGGACTAAGGATCTAAAAAGATATACGCAGGAGTCTAACATAAGTATGTCAATATGGGAATGCAGGCTACGCTGCTGACCTCTGCCGCACTGACTACGGAGGTCGATGCATTGAAGCAAAGCCTCGAGCGGTCCGAGAACGAGCTCGGCCTTGCCAAGAAGCAGCTCGAGGACAAGGAAGGTAAGTAATACCTTATGAAAGAAATACCTTATAGAAAGGTTTCGGTTGCAAAAAATAACAGGAATAACATGGGTACTGGAGGGGCCACGAACGAGGTGGCGACCACAAGGAAGCGTGTCCGTGGGTCGAAAACAAAGCGGCCATGAGCGCACCGAGCGAGAGAAGGGGAGGCGAGCTGGCTAAGGTGCGGCAGGGCTCCAAGCTCTCGTGGAAAAACACGAGAGTTTGGAGCGTGACTCAAGACTCGAGAGTCCGAGCTCGCCTCGGCTCTTGAGAGTGCCAAAGTTGCTAAGGCCGAGGCCCAAAAAGCCCTCCAAGAAATTGAATCATTAAAGAAGATAGCGGCGGTAAGGCATTCTTTATGCAAAGCAAGCATGTGAAAGTGAATTACCTATTACTTACCCGGATTCGGAGCTCTCCAGGAGCATTCGCAGATTTGCCCCGTAGTGTGTCTGATGCTGCCGCATTCTACCGCGCAAAGGAGGGAGCTCGACGGAAAAGGTGTTCTGGTCTCAAGATGTCGAGGCGGACATCCGTGCCTCGAGCGACCAGCTGAAGCAGCTGGTCGAGCTCCACAAGGTCGCCGAACAGGCCATGAAGGGCCTTATAGTGCGGTTGTGGCCATTGGAAGCCATGCCTGGGAGCTACTTCGGCTTAGTGCAGCGGCTGGTGGACGCCTGTCCACGGATTGAAGTCATCAAGCGCTCCGTCTGCATTGAAGGTGTCCGTCGGGGCCTTGCCCATGCTAAAGTGCACTGGGGCAAGCTGGATGCGGAGAAGCTTGTGACTGACGGGCCACCGAAGGGCAAGGAGCATCGCATGCCCGAAATGTACTATGAGGGCCTCCTGAAGGGTGCCCGCCGAATAGCGGATGAGTGCTCCAAAGATGTAAATTTTGAATAGACTCGCATCTGTTATCATGTACGCTGAAAACTTGTTCATATGCGCTAAGCAACGCTTGTTAATTTAAAATATTACCTTCTGTGCGGCCATTTATCAAATTTGAGAGATGGCAAGTCGTTGGCTTCAGCCCCCATGCCACGGGTGCTGGGGTGTTCGGGATAAACTTCAACACTCTTGTTCCC
This sequence comes from Aegilops longissima, assembly GCA_021605205.1. Taxonomy (NCBI): domain Eukaryota; kingdom Viridiplantae; phylum Streptophyta; class Magnoliopsida; order Poales; family Poaceae; genus Aegilops; species Aegilops longissima. The sequence goes on along the minus strand of CM038679.1, from coordinate 712,609,997 downwards.
ATTCTTGGGTCCATCTAGGGAGGCGCTCAACGCAACGGACAAGGCAACCGGACTTATAATGCTTGAACACTCTCACTTAGCCATAGAATTCTATAATTTTAAATTTCGGCGAAGCCCCTAGTATTCGAAGACCGAGTTCGGGCGCTATCCACGCCTTTGGCCGGACAATTCGGTTCCTCGCCTAAGCGGCATAAGTCTTTAGGGACCCAAAAACCTCTCAAACAGCGATCGCTCTCGCACTATCATGACGGTCAGTTTTAGCTTTCTCCACTGAGGTGCTCGACCCAGCTCAACTGGGGCACAATCGCAGTGGTTCTCCCGGTGCTACCTTAGCCGATACAACGGAACGTAAGGTACCAAAACATGGGAGCCGGGCAAACCCAACTATTGACCCAAGACATGATTCGGAGCCGATTCATATAATGCTATAAGTTCGGGGTGCCGCACTTGTGAAAGTGTTCGGACTTATCACACCATAATTTTGGGGTACTTAAGCCCCTGGTGTATTGGCCGTACCAAAGTGTATGGGTGCAACATGTCATGAAATGAACATATATATAGATAAAGAAAAGAGCGCAATAATAGGCAAAAGCTATGTATTGTTTATTCAAAAAGGTACTGCAATGAAGGCAGAACGATACAAATAGTGCGATAAGCAAGGGATGGGACTATCTAACATGTCCCCCTCCACGCGTAAGCTGCGGGATGGTATGTAAAACAGGTATAATGCTCGTAATAGAGACCACCTGAACACTTGACGTGGCTTTCTGCTTCCCTGGCTGTTGCATCGTGAGTTCGGCGATTCTAGTGCCAGACAGGACTTCTGGAAGACGGAGTCCTGAGAGTAAGAACAAGGAAGAAAAAAGAAAAAAAGAAAAAGAAAAAGAATGACACAATCGGGAGCCCCTGGTGCGGTTGAGCCGCATTCCGGGCGTGCCGTGGTCGTGCCCCTCCCTTTATGCCCATGGTATCTCCAGAGCGTAGTTATGTACGCGTAGTACTGGCTTCACAATTTCGCGAGGGCTGGGGTTGGGGCCGGATTGCTATGCGTGCTTGAATCATGCCAGGAGGTCTTGTTGTAGGTTACTTCGGGCGTGCTTGACGGTGTCCGGACGCTTAGTGGCCGGACTCGAGAATTGCTGTGAGAGGCTGCTTTGTACCTCCGGCGCGAGGGCCGCCGTGTGCTCCTCCGTTCGGAGAGAGCGTTCGGTGTTTCCATTGACCGTGATTACTCCTCGAGGGCCTGGAATCTTGAGCTTGAGGTATGCGTGAAAGCGGCACCGCATTGAACTTTGCAATGCGGTTCGTCCGAGCGATGCATGATAGCCGCCATGAACGGGACGATGTCGAAGATTAACTCTTCGCTTCGAAGTTATCCGGGATCCAAGACCACTTCGAGTGTAATCGAGCCCGCATAACTGGCCTCTACACCCGGTATGACGCCTTTAAAGGTCGTCTTTGTAGGTTTAATCCTTGAGGGTCTATGCCCATTTAGCGACCGTATCCCGATAAAGCAGGTTCAGGCTGCTGCCGCCGCTCATCGTGACTCTTGTGAGGTGAAATCCATCAATAATTGGGTCAAGAACCAATGCGCGAAACCGCCGTGATTTAATGCTAGTGGGTGGTCCTTCGATCGAAGGTGATCGGGCAGGAAGACCATGGGTTGAACTTTGGGGCGATCGGCTCCATCGCATATATGTCCCTTTAGTGCACGCTCGCTCCCTTTTGGGTATGTGGGTTGCGTATATCATGTTCACCGTCCGCACTTGTGTGGGAAAACCCTTTTTTCCTCTATTGTTCGGCGGCCGGGGCTCTTCCTCGTCATCGCTATGCAGCCCCTTGTCATTCAGTTTGGCACTTAACTTGCCTGCTTGCTTGAACACCCAACAATCCCTGTTGGTGTGATTGGCTAGTTTTTCGGGGGTGCCATGTATCTGGCACAAGCGATCGAGTATTCGGTCCAAGTTGGACGGGCCCTGGGTATTTCTTTTGAATGTCTTCTTCCGCTGACCGGGTTTAGAGCCTTTGAATCCGCATTGACGGCCGATCTTCAGCATTATCGCCAAGCACGCGGCGCTTGTTCTTGTTGCGACGCGACCTGCCATTGCTGTCCTTGGTATCCGAACTATCGTGGTGTTTGGCCAAGTTGTTGCTTCGAGCTAGCTGTTGTCCTCTCCCGCACAAAAGCGGTCATGAGTGTTGTGAGGGCCGCCATGGATTTCGGCTTTTCCTGTCCTAGGTGCCGGCAAGCCACTCATCGCGGATGTTATGTTTGAAGGCTGCAAGGGCCTCTGATCCGGACAATCAACAATTTGATTTTTCTTTGTTAGGAACCGTGTCCGTAATTGTCCGCCGATTCTTCCGCTGCTGAATTATGTGGCTAAGGTCATCGGCGTCGGTGGTCGCACATATGTGCCCCGGAAGTTATCAAGGAATGCGGCTTCCGTGTCCTCCCAACAACCAATTGATTCTGCTAGCAAGCTGTTTAGCCAATGTCGAGCTGGTCCTTTAAGCTTGAGTGGGAGGTATTTGATGGCATGTAGATCATCACCAAGGGCCATGTGTATATGGAGGAGGTAGTCCTCGATCCGCACCGCAGGATCTGTGGTACCATCGTATGATTCGATGTTTACGGGTTTGAAGCCCTCGGGATTTGATGATCCATTACTTCATCTGTGAAGCATAGTGGGTGTCGCGGCACCTCTCAGATAATATATCACGACGTAGCTCATATGAGCTTTGTTCATCGTGTTCGCCCGCCGGGTTTGTTGATCCGCACGACGGTAATCATCCCGCGTCATTACGCCCACGCGATCCGTAGATCGATCTCGATGTTTTGCCTTATCCTCCAATATATCTCGCAAGTCCGCACGCTTTCCCATGGCTTGGTACTTTTTGAGCGGCGCCGGGTGTGGCTTGAGCGGAGGGCCGAGAGGCTTCTGCGTCGCGCCACGGGTGGCCGGTCTGCCATGTCGTGCGCCGGTGACTTGGGTGCTTCCTCCTCCGACGAGGCAACGGCCTGCGCTTGGGGTAGCTTTTGAGGGCGTTCGAGTTCATACTCTTCACCTGCAAGGACTTCAGTCCATCCGCCGCCTAGCAGGTCTTGGTCAGCTCTAAGTTGTTGCTGCTTCTTCTTGAGGCTGCTTGCTGTGGCTATAAGCCTGCGTTTGAAACGCTCTTGTTCGGCGGGATCCTCAGGCACGACAAATTCCTTGTCGTCGAGGCTTGCCTCATCTTCGGAGGGAGCCGCATAATTATCGCCCTGACCTTCTCTTCCGCTGCAGACCGTCAGGCGGACTTGCTTCTCCTCCTCCTCCTGCGCCGAGTCCTGCCGAGGGGTTGTCCGGGATGTTATTATCTCCCGTGCTGGAATCACCTTTTTGTTGTGGCGGGATTTAGAGCGGCGCCGCTGACATCGGCGCTTCAGTTGCTTCTTGAGGGTCATCCTCCGTTGTTTCATCGCTGCTCCCATCTTTTGGGATGTCCACCATGTATATGTCATATGACGAGGTGGCCTTCCAGTGCCTCTAGGCGCTGGGTCTTGGTCGCCTCCGCATCGCTGCTCATACTGTCGATGTCTTCGAGTCAAGTCGAGCATGCCGCTTAGATCATCGACAGTGGCTATAAAGTGGGTGGTGGGTGGGCGTTGAATTTCTTCGTCGTCCGTATCCCAACCTTCATGTCCGTAGTCCGGCCAGGGCTCTCCGGATAAATAGAGAGACTTTAGTGAATTCAGGAAGTCGCCAAGGGGCGAGTGGTGAAAGATGTCCGTGGCAGTGAACTCCATGACCGGCGCCCAATCGGATTCGATTGGCAGGGGCGCGGGGGGTTCGGAGTCCGGAGAGGAGTCCGGCACCCTGGAGTCAAGGTCTTCGCAAAGGACAGGGATGGAGTTCGGCTTAATTGCCGTAGAGATCGTAGCCCCCGAGGCGGTGTCCAACCACACGTCCTCGTTCGGGGAATCCGGCTATGGATTAAGGGTCGGAGCGTATGCTTTGTGCGGCCTCGTGGCAATCGCTCGCCGCAGAGCTAGATCATGCCCATCGAGACAAGCTTGGCACGCTATTACGGCTCGAATCCGTCAAGATCAAGTCTCCGCGACATCGGCCGATAGTTCAAACTTCCAAATCTGACCTGATGGCTGGGGCGAAGCTTTCGATCTGCTCCAGATGGCTGCTTAATTGGCCCGTAGTGCAAAGCCACCGAATACGAAGATCTGTCCGGGGAGAAAATTCTCACCCTGGACTGTGTCGTTGTTGATGATCGAAGGAGCCATCAGGCCTATCGGTGACGACACAGAGGAACTCTCAATGAAAGCACCAATGTCGGTGTCAAAACCGGCAGATCTCGGATAGGGGGTCCCGAACTGTGCGTCTAGGCGGATGGTAACAGGAGACAAGGGACACGATGTTTTTACCCAGGTTCGGGCCCTCTCGATGGAGGTAATACCCTACTCCTGCTTGATTAATATTGATGATATGGGTAGTACAAGAGTAGATCTACCACGAGATCAAGGAGGCTAAACCCTAGAAGCTAGCCTATGGTATGATTGTTGTTCGTCCTATGGACTAAAACCCTCCGGTTTATATAGACACCGGATAGGTTAGGGTTACAGTAGTCGGTTACAATGGTAGGAGATCTACATATCCAGACGCCAAGCTTGCCTTCCACGCCAAGGAAAGTCCCATCCGGACACGGACGAAGTCTTCAATCTTGTATCTTCATAGTCTTGGAGTCCGCCAATGGTGATAGTCCGCTATCGTGACACCCCTAATCCGGGACTCCTCGGTGTGGTTGGCTGGTTTTTCGGGGTGCCGTATCCGCACGAGCGATCGAGTATTCGGTCCAAATTGGACGGGCCCAGAGTATTTCTTTTGAATGGCTTTTTCCGCTGACCGGGTTTAGAGCCTCTGAATCCGGCATTAATTGTCGTACCCTCAGCATTGTCACCGTTAATGCGGCGCCTTTGCTTGTTGCGACGTGACCTGCCAATGCTGTCTTTGGTATCCGAATTACCAGGGATCTTTGTCATGATATTACTATGAGCTAGCCAGCTGTCTTCTCCCGCGCAAAAGCGGGTCATGAGTGTCGTGAGGGCTGCCATGGATTTCGGCTTTTCCTGTCCTAGGTGCTGGGCAAGCCACTCGTCACGGATGTTATGTTAGAAAGCTGCAAGGGCCTATGCGTCCGGACAGTCGACTATTTGATTTTTCTTCGTTAGGAACCGTGTCCAGAATTGTCTGGCCAATTCCTCTGGCTGCTGAATTATGTGGCTTAGGTCATCGGCGTCTGGTGGTCGCACATAAGTGCCCAGGAAATTGTCGAGGAATGCGGCTTCCAGGTCCTCCCAACAGCCAATTGACTCTGCTGGCAAGCTGTTAAGCCAATGCCGAGCTGTTCCTTTAAGCTTTAGTGGGAGGTATTTGATGGCGTGTAGATCATCACCGCGGGCCATGTGGATATGAAGGAGATAGTCCTCGATCCATACCACAGGGTCTGTTGTGCCATCGTATGATTCGATGTTTACGGGTTTGAAACCCTCGGGGATTTGATGATCCATTACTTCATCTGTGAAGCATAGCGGGTGTGTGGCGCCTCAGATTGGGCTATATCACGATGTAGCTCAAATGAGCTTTGTCTCATCAGTTCGCCCGGCCGGATTTACTATATCCGCATGACGGTTATCGCCACGCGTCGTCGGGCGCCCACGCGATCCATAGATCGATCTTGTTTGCCTTGCCCTGTCCTCCAATATATCTCGCAGGTCCGCGATTTCCCGTGCTCGGTATTCTTTGAGCGACGCCGGTGCGGCTTGAGTGGAGGGCCGAGAGGCTCTCTGTCATGCCACAAGGTGGCGGTCGGCCGCATCATGCGCTGGTGATATAGGTCTAGGTGCTTCCTCCTCTAATTGGGGTAGCAGCCTGCGTTTTGGGTAGCTCTTGGAGGGGCGTTCGAGTTCGTACTCTTCGGCCGCAAGGACATCAGTCCATCTGTCGACTAGCAAGTCTTGGGCAGCTCTAAGCTGTTGCTGTTTTTTCTTGAGGCTGCTCGCTGTGGCCATAAGCCTGCGTTTGAAACGCTCTTGTTCGACGGGATCCTCAGGCACGACCAATTCATCGTCGTCGAGGCTTGCCTCGTCTTCGAGGGAGGCATGTAATTATCGCCCTCTACCTCTCATGCGCTCTCTCATGAGGGCTGGCTTCTCCATCCTCCCGTGCTGAATCCTGCCGGGGGGTTGTCTTCGCACCGTCCGGGTGTTGTTGTCTCCGCTGCGGAATCGCCGCTTTTGCTGTGGCGGATTTAGAGCGCCCACGACGCCGCACTTAGGCTGTTTCTTGGAGGGGTCGTCCTCCGCTGTTCCATCGTCGCTTCCTTCTTTTGGGGTGTTCACCATGTATATGTCATACGCCGAGGTGGCCTTCCAAAGGCCTCGTAGGCGCTGGTTCTGGTCGCCTCATGCATCGGCGCCCATACCGCCGATGTCATCGAGTCGAAGTCGAGCATGTCGGTTAAATCATCGGCGGTGGCTACGAAGTGGATGGTGGGTGGGCTTTGAATTTCTTCATCGTCCGCGATCCCAACCTTGCTGACCATAGTCCGCCAGGCTCTCGATAAAGAGAGAGACTTTAGTGAATTCAGAATGTCGCCGAAGGCGAGTGCTGAAAGATGTCCGCGGCGGTGAACTCCATGATCGGCACCCAATCGGATTCGATTGGCAGGGGCGCGGAAGGTTCGAAGTCCGGAGAGGAGTCCGGCACTTTGGAGTCACGAGCTTTGCAAAGGACAGGTATGGTGTTCGGCTCGATCGCCGTGGAGATTGCAGCCCCCGAGGCGGGTCCAGCCACCCGTCTTCGATTGACGCGGTCGGCTCCGAGCTAAGGGTCGGAGCGGACACTGGAGCGGCCTCCAAGACACTGTTCAGCGGCAGAGCTAGATCATGCCCATCGTGACAGTGCGGCGCGCTTGGCTGTGGCTCGAACCCGTCGAAGATCAAGTCTCCGCGAACGTCGGCCGTGTAGTTCAAACTTCCAAATCTGACCTGATGGCCAGGGCGAGCTTTCGATCTGCTCCGGATGGCCAGCTTAATTGGCCCATGCAAAGCCGCCAATCGTAAGATCCGTCTGGGAGAAAAGTCTCACCGACCACATCATTGTTGATGACCGAGAAGCCATCGGGCCTAAAGGTGACGCAGAGGAACTCTCAATGAAAGCACCAATGTCGATGTCGAACCGGCGGATCTCGCTAGGGGTCCCGAACTGTGCATCTAGGCGGATGGTAACAGGAGACAAGGGACACGATGTTTTTACCCAGGTTCGGCCCTCTCGATGGAGGTAAAACCCTACTCCTGCTTGATTAATATTGATGATATGGGTAGTACAAGAGTAGATCTACCACGAGATCGAGAGGCTAAACCCTAGAAGCTAGCCTATGGTATGATTGTTGTTCGCCCCACGGACTAAATCCCTCCGGTTTATATAGACACTGGAGAGGGTTAGGGTTACACAGAGTCGGTTACAATGGAAGGAGATCTACACATCCGTATCGCCAAGCTTGCCTTGCACGCCAAGGAAAGTCCCATCCGGACACGGGACGAAGTCTTCAATCTTGTATCTTCATAGTCCAGGAGTCCGGCCAAAGGTCATAGTCTGGCCATCCGGACACCCTCTAATCCAGGACTCCCTCACCAGGTCATGCTCATCCGCCAGATCCTCCCGTGTCAACGACGGGCTTTTAACTTATGGGAGTTCAACCCGGCCCAGCACCAGACTCTGACTAGGCTCTTTGACACAACGCACGAGGATGCCTGGAAGGTGCTATTCAAGGGCGCCAAGGTTCCCCCTCCCATCACCGAGGATCGGGGATTCCGCGCGAAACGCCAAGCCAGCGTGGTAAGCTTATTTTACTCTTTACGGGATACTTGTTTTTTATAGTTTAACTCTATGCGGGATCTAAGCTCCCGTTCCTTTGAAAGGAATGGCAGAAGAAGACCGGACAGATCGACTGTCCGGCTCCTTTGCCCGAAGATCCAGCAGACGCCCACTTGACGGGGCTGCTGGTCCCGGCACCTTACGTGGTGCCAGAGAAGAAGGCCACGAGGACTCGAAAGAATTCCCGACGCCCGGTGGTGCCAGATTCATCGTCTGATGACTCTGAGGCGCACTCCTCTCCGAAGACGAGGAGGAGAAAAGAGAGGCCTCTCCCCTAGAGGGGGGAGAGAAGAAAAGGAAGGCCGCCCCAACTGGGGGGACGGAGGGTCCAAGAAGGGAAGGACCCTCCCTCCGGACTACTCCACCAACGCCGACGACCGCGAAGAAGAGTGGCCACCCAGGGCCAAGCCCCCGGCAAAATCGTAAGTATCCGGATACCAGAATAACTCATGGCGTTCCTTTATTGCACAGTACCTTCTTACGTCGAATATAATCATGCAGTCCGCCCAAGGCCGGGTTCGACGCCTTCGTTGAGCGGTTCCCTGGGTTCGTCGGATGTGAACATCACTTCACTTCCGACCGCCTCCTCTCCTCGTGCTGCGGATGACGCCGAGGTGGCGTCCCAAAAGGGGCCAAGCCAGGAGGAGGTGGTCCTGGAGGCGCCGCAAGGCGACCTCCCGGACTCCAGGCGAAAAGGGGATAAAACCCCGAAGGGCTCCAAGTCCGGCCCTAGGCCGGGCACCGCCCCGGAACCTTCAGTGGTTCTTGAGTCCGGCGGGCGCCCCCCTAGTAGGAAGGGCAAAACTACGACGACGGTGACCTCCGTCCAACCGGAGGCGCCGGATAATCTGCTGGAGGTGCTTAACGGCGCCTCCATCGACGAGGAGCACCCCACTATTATGAGTGTGGTGATCTAGAAGGTTCAGTCCGCCAAGAGCGGGCTGACCGAAGCCTGTGCCAGCCTTCTAACAGGCTTTGAGGTATGGATTTAAGATATGTAAAAATATTACCGCATAGAAAGTAGCCCCTGATGCTCAGTTTGGTGTTCGGAAAGAAAAGCCGAACTGAGGATCAAAAAGATATACGCAGGAGTCTAACATAAGTATGTCAATATGGGAATGCAGGTTGTGCTGCTGACCTCTGCCGCACTGACTACGGAGGTCGATGCATTGAAGCAGAGCCTCGAGCGGTCCGAGAACGAGCTCGGCCTTGCCAAGAAGCAGCTCGAGGACAAGGAAGGTAAGTAATACCTTATGTAAGTATATAAAAAAGAAGTGGTTGCAGAAAATGACAGGACCAATGTGAGTATTGCAGGGGCCACAATCGAGGTGGCGACCCTGAAAGAAGCGTTGTCCAAGGCTGAAAACAGTGCGGCCGTGGCCCGCACCAAGCGAGAGAAGCAGGAGGCGCGGGTGGCGGCAGTGCAGCAAGAGCTCCAGGCTCTCGTGGAAAAACACGAGAGTTTGGAGCTTGACTCAAAGACTCGAGAGTCTGAGCTTGCCTCAGCGCTTGAGAGCGCCAAATCTGCAAAGGCCGAAGCCCAGAAAGCCCTCCAGGAAATTGAGGCGATGAAGAAGATAGCGGCGGGTAAGGCATTCTTTATGCAAAGCAAGCACGTGAAAGTGAATTACTTGTTACTTACCTGAGTCCGGAGCTCTCCAGGAGCATTCGCAGATCTTCCCCGGAGTGTGTCCGACGCTGCCGCATTCTACCGAGCCGAAGAGGGGAGCTCGACAGAGAAGGTGTTCTGGTCTCAGTATGCTGAGGCCGGACACCCTGTGCCCTTGAGCGACCAACTGAAGCAGCTGGTCGAGCTCCATAAGGTGGCCGAACAGGCCATGAAGGGTCTCTTAGTCCGGCTGTGGCCTGGGGAAGCCATGCCTGGGAGCTACTTCGGGCTGGTAAGGCGGCTGGTGGATGCCTTTCCAAGGCTTGAAGTCATCAAGCGCTCCGTATGCATCGAAGGTGCCCGTAGGGCTCTTGCCCGTGCTAAAGTGCACTGGGGCAAGATGGACGCTGAGAAGCTTGTGACGGGCGGGCCACCGCCGGGCAAGGAGCATCGCAAGCCCGAGATGTATTATGAGGGCGTCCTGAAGGGTGCCCGCCGTATAGCGGATGAGTGCTCCAAGGATGTAATTTTTAAATAAACTCGCATTTGTGATCCTGTACGCTGAAAACTTGTTCATATGTGCTAAGCAACGCTTTTGAATTTAAAATATTACCTTCTGTGGGCCGTTTATCAAAATTGAGAGATGGCGAGTCGTCGCTTCTCGCCCCATGCCATGAAAGTGCTGGGGTGTTCGATAAACCTGAGCACTCTTTTTCCCATTATTGGGTCCTTCGAGGGAGGCGCTCAACACAACGGACAAGGCAATCGGACTATAATGCTTAAACACTCTCACTTAGCCATAGAATTCTATAATTTTAAATTTCGGCGAAGCCCCTAGTATTCGGAAGACCGAGTTCGGAGCGCTATCCACACCTAGGCCGGACAAAGCCAACTCCTAGCTCTAAGCGGCATGAGTCTTTAGGGACTCGAAAACCTCTCAAACAGCGACCAGCTCTCGCCCTATCATGACGGTCAGTTTTAGCTTTCTCCACTGATGTGCTTAGCCCAGCTCAACCGGGGCACAATCGCAGTGGTTCTCCCAGTGCTACCTTAGCCAATATAACGGAACGTAAGGTAAACATGGGAGCCGGGCAAACCCAACTATTGACCAAAGACATGATTCGGAGCCGATGCATATAATGCTATAAGTTCGGGGTGCCGCACTTGCGAAAGTGTTCGGACTTATCACACCGTATTCTGGGGTACTTAAGCCCCTGGTGTATTTGGCCGTACCAAAGTGTACGGGTGCAACATGTCATTAATGAACATATACAAATAAAAAAAAGGAATGCAATAATAAACAAAAGCTATGCATTGTTTATTTGAAAAGTCCGCGGTAAAAGCAGAACGATACAAATAGTGCGATAAGCAAGAGATGGGACTATTTAACATGTCCCCCTCCAGGGGCGAGTTGCGGGATGATATGTGAAACAAGTATACTGCACGTTATAGAGACCACCTGGACACTCGACGTAGCTTTCTGCCTCCTTGGCTGTTGCATCGTGTGTTCGGCGATTGTACTGCCGGACAGGCCTTCCAGAAAGTGGAGTCCTGAAAGTAAGAAAAAAAGCAATGACAAAATCGGGAGCCCCCGGTGCGGTTGAGCCACATTTTGGGCATACCGTGGTCGTGCCCCTCTCCCTATGCCCATGGTATTTCCAGAGCGTAGTTATGTACGCGTAGTACTGGTTTCGCAGTTTCGCGAGGGCTGGGGTTGGGGCCGCATTGCTACGCTGCGTTCGGAACATGCCAGCGGTCTTGTTGTAGGTTACCCAGCGCGCTTGACGGTGTCCGGTCGTTTAATGGACGGACTGGAGAATTGCCTTGAGAGGCTGCTTTGTACTTACGCCGCGAGGGCCACCGTATGCTCCTCCGTTCGGAGAGAGTGTTCGGTGTTTCCATTGAACGTGATGACTCCTCGAGGGCCTGGCATCTTGAGCTTGAGGTATGCGTAGTGCGGCACCGCATTGAACTTTGCAAATGCGGTTCGTCCGAGCAGTGCATGATAGCCACTTCGAACGGGACTATGTCAAGATTAACTCCTCGCTCGAAATTATCCGGGATCCAAGACCACCTCAAGTGTAACTGAGCCTGTACAGTTGGCCTCTACACCTGGTATGACGCCTTTAAAGGTCGCCTTTGTGGGTTTAACCTTGAGGATCTATGCCCATTTTTCGTGACCGTATCCCGATAAAGCAGGTTCAAGCTGCCGCCATCCATAAGGACTCTAGTGAGGTGAAATCCGTCAATGATTGGGTCTAGAACCAATGCGCGAATCCGCCATGGCGGATGCTAGTGGATGGTCCTTCGATCAAAAGTGATCGGGCAGGAGGACCATGGGTTGAATTTTGGGGCGATCGCTCCAGCATATACGCCCCCGAGTGCACGCCTGCTCCCTTTTGGGGATGTGGGTTGCGATATCATGTTCACCGTCTGCACTTGTGGGGGAAACCCTTCGCCCCCTATTGTTCGGCGGCCGGGCTCCTCCTCGCCATCGCTATGCAGCCCTTGTCATTGTTTTCGGCGCTTAACTTGCCTGCTTGCTTGAACACCCAACAATCCCTGCTGGCGTGGTTGACTAGTTTTTCGGGGTGCCGTATCCGCACGAGCGATCGAGTATTCGGTCCAAATTGGACGGGCCCGGAGTATTTCTTTTGAATGGCTTTTTCCGCTGACCGGGTTTAGAGTCTCTGAATCCGCCATTAACTGCCGTATCCTCAGCATTGTCGACGTTAATGCGGCGCTTTTGCTTATTGCGACGTGACCTGCCAATGTTGTCCTTGGTATCCGAATTACCAGGGATCTTGGTCATGTTATTACTACGAGCTAGCCAGCTGTCTTCTCCCGTGCAAAAGCGGGTCATGAGTGTCGTGAGGGCTGCCATGGATTTCAGCTTTTCCTGTCCTAGGTGCCGGGCAAGCCACTCGTCACGGATGTTATGTTTGAAGGATGCAAGGGCCTCTGCGTCCGGACAGTCGACTATTTGATTTTTCTTCGTTAGGAACCGTGACCAGAATTGTCTGGCCGATTCCTCTGGCTGCTGAATTATGTGGCTTAGGTCATCAGCATCTGGTGGTCGCACATAAGTGCCCAGGAAATTGTCGAGGAATGCGGCTTCCAGGTCCTCCCAACAACCAATTGACTCTGTTGGCAAGTTGTTCCTTTAAGCTTTAGTGGGAGGTATTTGATGGCGTGTAGATCATCACCGCGGGCCATGTGGATATGAAGGAGATAGTCCTCGATCCATACCACAGGGTCTGTTGTGCCATCGTATGATTCGATGTTTACGGGTTTGAAACCCTCGGGGATTTGATGATCCATTACTTCATCTGTGAAGCATAGCGGGTGTGTGGCGCCTCAGACAATATATCACGATGTAGCTCAAATGAGCTTTGTCTCATGTGTTCGCCCGGCCGGATTTACCATATCCGCATGACGGTTATCGCCACGCGTCGTGGGCGCCCACGCGATCCATAGATCGATCTTGTTTGCCTTGCCCTGTCCTCCAATATATCTCGCAGGTTCCGGGCGATTTCCCGCGCTCGGTATTCTTTGAGCGACGCCGGAGTGCGGCTTGAGTGGAGGGCTGAGAGGCTCTTCGTCATGCCACGAGGTGGCCGATCGGCCGCATCATGCGCTGGTGATATAGGTCTAGGTGCTTCCTCCTCTAATCGGGTAGCAGCCTGCGTTTTTTGGGTAGCTCTTGGAGGGGCGTTCGAGTTCAGATTTTCGCCGCAAGGACATCAGTCCATCTGTCGGCTAGCAAGTCTTGGTCAGCTCTAAGTTGTTGCTGTTTTTTCTTGAGGCTGCTCGCCGTGGCCATAAGCCTGCGTTTGAAACGCTCTTGTTCGACGGGATCCTCAGGCATGACAAATTCATCGTCGCCGAGGCTTGCCTCGCCTTCGAGGGAGGCATGTAATTATCGCCATCTACCTCTCTCGCTCGCCGCTCTCTCATGAGGGCTGGCTTCTCCATCCTCCCGTGCTGAATCTGTTGAGGGGTTTTCTTGCACCGCCCGTGGTGTTGTTGTCTCCGGTGACAGAATTGCCGTTTTTTTTGTGGCGGGATTTAGAGCGGCGTCGCTGACGCCGGCGCTTAGGCTGTTTTTTGGAGGGGTCATGCTTCGTTGTTCCATCGTCGTTCCCTTATTTTGGGGTGTTCACCATGTATATATCATACGACGAGGTGGCCTTCCAGCGCCTCGTAGGCACTTTGGTTCTTGGTCGCCTCCGCATCGGGCGCCCATACCGCCGATGTCTTGAGTCGAAGTCGAGCATGTCGGTTAAATCATCGACAGTGGCTACGGGCGGGTGGTGGGTGGGCTTTGAATTTCTTCGTCGTCTGTATCCCAACCTTGCTGACCATAGTCCGCCAGGCTCTCCGATAAAGAGAGAGACTTTAGTGAATTCAGAATGTCGCCGAAAGGCGAGTGCTGAAAGATGTCCGCGGCGGTGAACTCCATGATCGGCGCCCAATCGGATTCGATTGGCAGGGGCGCGGAAGGTTTGGAGTCCGGAGAGGATTCCGGCACTTTGGAGTCACGAGCTTTGCAAAGGACAGGTATGGTGTTCGGCTCGATCGCCGTGGAGATTGCAGCCCCCGAGGCGGTGTCCAGCCACCCGTCCTCGATTGGCGCAGTCGGCTCCGAGCTAAGGTCGGAGCGGACACTGGTGCGGCCTCCAGGACACTGTTCGGCGGCAGGGCTAGATCATGCCCATCGTGAAAGTGCGGCGCGCTTGGCTGTGGCTCAAACCCGTTGAAGATCAAGTCTCCGCGACGCCACCGTGTGGTTCAAACTTCCAAATCTGACCGATGGCTGGGGCGTAGCTTCGATCTGCTCCAGATGGCTGCTTAATTGCCCGCAGGCAAAGCCGCCAATACGAAGATCTGACCGGGAGAAAAGTCTCACCCTGACCGCATTATTGTTGATGATCGGAGGAGCCATCGGGCCTAAAGGTGACGACACGAGGAACTCTCAATGAAAGCACCAATGTCGGTGTCAAACCGCGGATCTCGGTAGGGGGTCGTGAATCGTGCGTCTAGGCGGATGGTAACAGGAGACAAGGGACACGATGTTTTTACCTGTGTACGGGCCCTCTCGATGGAGGTAAAACCCTACTCCTGCTTGATTAATATTGATGATATGGGTAGTACAAGAGTAGATCTACCACGAGATCGTAGAGGCTAAATCCTAGAAGCTAGCCTATGGTATGACTGTTGTTCGTCCTATGGACTAAAACCCTCCGGTTTATATAGACACCGGAGAGGGTTAGGGTTACACAGAGTCGGTTACAATGGAAGGAGATCTACACATCTGTATCGCCAAGCTTGCCTTCCACGCCAAGGAAAGTCCCATCCGGACACGGGACGAAGTCTTCAATCTTTTATCTTCATAGTCCAGGAATCCGGCCAAAGGTCATAGTCTGGCCATCCGGACACCCCCTAATCCAGGACTACCTCAAAGGTATTACCGTCGTTCCTAATGATAAAGATGAATTGATTCCACAAAGAATTATTACAGGTTATAGGATGGTAATTGATTTCCGCAAATTAAATAAGGCTACTAAAAAGGATCATTACCCCTTACCTTTTAACGATCAAATGCTAGAAAGATTATCCAAACATACACATTTTTGCTTTCTAGATGGTTATTCTGGTTTCACTGAAATACCTGTGTCAGCCAATGATCAATCAAAGACTACTTTTACTTGCCCTTTTGGTACTTTTGCTTATAGACGTATGCCTTTTGGTTTATGTAATGCACCTGCTACCTTTCAAAGATGCATGATGGCTATATTCTCGACTTTTGTGAAAAGATTTGTGAGGTTTTCATGGACGACTTTTCCGCCTATGGATCCTCTTTGACGATTGCTTGAGCAACCTTGATCGAAGTTTTGCGAGAGATGTGAAGAAACTAATCTTGTCTTGAATTGGGAAAAGTGCCACTTTATGGTTAATGAAGGTATTGTCTTGGGGCATAAAGTTTCGAAAGAGGTATTGAGGTTGATAAAGCCAAGGTTGATGCTATTGAAAGATGCCATGTCCCAAGGACATCAAAGGTATAAGAAGTTTCCTTGGTCACGCCGGATTTTATAGGAGGTTCATCAAGGACTTCTCGTAAAATTCTCGACCTCGACTAATTTATTACAAAAGATATACCATTTGTCTTTGATGATGATTGTGTAGAAGCATTTGAAATACTTAAGAAAGCATTGATCTCTGCACCTATTGTTCAGCCACCGATTGAATTTACCCTTTGAAATTATGTGTGATGCTAGTGATTATGTCTGTAGGTGCTGTTCTAGGGCAAAGAGTGGATAAGAAATTAAATGTTATTCAATATGCTAGTAAAACTCTAGACAATGCTCGGAGAAATTATGCTACTACTGAAAAAGAATTCTTAGCAGTCGTATTTGCTTGTGATAAGTTCAGACCTTATATTGTTGATTCTAAAGTAAATATTCACACTGATCATGGTGCTATTAAATATCTTATGGAAAAGAAAGATGCTAAACCTAGACTCATTAGATGGGTTCTCCTGCTACAAGAATTTGATTTGCATATTGTCGATAGAAAGGGAGCTGAGAACCCCGTTGCAGACAACTTGTCTAGGTTAGAAAATGTTCTTGATGACCCACTACCTACTGATGATAGCTTTCCTGATGAGCAATTGAATGTCATAAATGCTTCTCGTACTGCTCCATGGTATGCTGATTATGCTAATTATATTGTTGCTAAATTCATACCACCTAGTTTCACATACCAACAAAGAAAAAGTTTTTCTATGATTTGAGACATTACTTTTGGGATGACCGACATCTTTATAAAGAAGGAGTATATGGTGTTTTAGACGTTGTGTACCTGATCATGAACAGGAACAGATCCTACGCAAGTGTCACTCCGAAGCTTATGGAGGACACCACGCTGGAGATAGAACTGCACATAAGGTATTGCAATCCGGTTTCTATTGGCCTACTCTCTTCAAGGATGCCCGTAAGTTTGTCTTATCTTGTGGTGAATGTCAAAGAATTGGTAATATTAGTAGACGTCAAGAAATGCCTATGAACTATTCACTTGTTATTGAACCATTTGATGTTTGGGGCTTCGATTATATGGGACCCTTTCCTGCCTCTAATGGATATACACATATTTTAGTTGCTGTTGATTACGTTACTAAGTGGGTAGAAGCTATTCCAACTAGTAGTGTTGATCATAACACTTCTATTAAGATGCTTAAAGAAGTTATTTTTCCGAGGTTTGGAGTCCCTAGATATTTAATGACTGATGGTGGTTCACATTTTATTCATGGTGCTTTTCATAAAATGCTTGCTAATTATGATGTTAATCATAGAATTGCATCTCCTTATCACCCACAGTCTAGTGGTCAAGTAGAATTGAGTAATAGAGAACTCAAATTAATTTTCCAAAAGACTATCAATAGATCTAGAAAGAATTGGTCCAAGAAACTTGATGATGCATTATGGGCCTACAGAACTGCATATAAAAATCCTATGGGTATGTCTCCGTATAAAATGGTTTATGGAAAAGCATGTCACTTACCTCTCAAACTAGAACATAAGGCATATTGGGCTATTAAAGAGCTCAATTATGATTTCAAACTTGCCGGTGAGAAGAGGTTATTTGATATTAGCTCACTTGATGAATGGAGAACCCATGCATATGAAAATGCCAAGTTGTTTAAAGAAAAAGTTAAAAGATGGCATGACAAAAGGATACAAAAGCATGAGTTTAATGTAGGAGAACAAGTATGATTGAGTTAGCTCGTATACAGAACAAGTATCTCACACGTGAAAATATTTTATTGAAGGAGCATATCGTTGCACTCAAGGGCATTATCCGTAAGCTGGTGGACCTCTTACGTTTGATGTGCGACTATCCATCATCACCTCCACCTTCTTCATCAGCAAATGAGATATAATCACATGGGTATGGGCACTCCCGTTGGCAACTGCCAAGCTTGGGGGAGGTGCCCCAGTATCGTATCACCGTCACACTCCTATCTTTACCGTTTTTCTTAGTTCGATCCTATTAGTAGTATCTTGATCTAGTAGAATAAAGTTTATGGCATGATCTAGTTTTGAGTTTTGCTTTATGATCCCTCTATGTAATCGAGTCCGTGAGCTATATATAATAAAGATTAGTGTTGAGTCAAGGGCTTGATTATTTTGCCATGATCTTGAGTGGATAAAAGAAAAGAGAAAAAGAATAAAAAAACAAATAGATCATATTGATCTTATTGAGAGTAATGACTTCACATAGAAAGAGTATGATGATTAAAAATTGTTGAGAGTTTGCAAACATAGCTTCGGTCATCATTGAAATTAATAGGCAGTAATAAGGAAAGAGAGGTTTCACATATAAATATACTATCGTAAACATCTTTTATGATTGGGAGCACTCATTAAAATATGACATGCTAAAGAGTTGATGTTGGACAAGGAAGACAATGTAATGGGTTATGTTTTCTTATATCTGAGATAAAGTATATTGTCATGGATCATCCAACATGTTGAACTTGCCTTTCCCCCTCATGCTAGCCAAATTCTTAGAACCAAGTAGAGATACTACTTGTGCTTCCAAAAACCCTTAAACCAGTTTTGCCATGAGAGTCCACCATATCTACCTATGGATTGAGTAAGTTCCTTCAAGTAAGTTGTCATCGGTGCAAGCAATAAAAATTGTTCCCTAAATATGTATAATTGATTGGTGTGGAGGAAATAAGCTTTATACGATCTTGTGAAGTGGAAGAAATAAAAGTGATGGACTGCATAATAAAGGTTCATATCACAAGGGGCAATATAAAGTGACGTTCTTTCGCATTAAGATTTTGTGAATCCAACCATAAAAGCGCATGGCAACCTCTGCTTCCCTCTGCGAAGGGCCTATCTTTTATTATTATCTTCTACCTTATGCAAGAGTCATGGTGATCTTCACCTTTCCTTTTTATACTTTATCCTTTGGCAAGCACAGGGTGTTGGAAAGATCGTGATAGATATATCTAATTGGATGTAAGTCAACATGAGTTATTATTGTTGACATTACCCTTGAGGTAAAAGGTTGGGAGGCGAAACTATAAGCCCCTATCTTTCTTTGTGTCCGATTAAAACTCCGTAACCACAAGTATTGCGTGAGTGTTAGCAATTATGAAAGACTAAATGATAGTTGAGTATGTGGACTTGCTAGAAAGCTCTGACATAGACACTTTCTGATGTTATGATAAATTGCAATTGCTTCAATGACTGAGATTATAGTTTGTTAGTTCTCAATAAAGTTTATGATTCATACGTTTGCATTGTGAATAGATTATTACTTGAGCATAAGAAACCATATGACAATATTCATATATGTTGCTGTTATGAGAATGATCATGATGCCCTCATGTCCGTATTTTATTTTATCGACACCTCTACCTCTAAATATGTGGACATATTTATCGTTATCGGCTTCCGCTTGAGGACAAGCGAGGTCTAAGCTTGGGGGAGTTGATACGTCCATTTTGCATCATGCTTTTATAACGATATTTATTGCATTATGGGCTGTAACTACACATTATGTCACAATACTTATGCCTATTGTCTCTTATTTTAGAAGGTTTACATAAGGAGGGAGAATGCCGGCAGCTGGAATTCTGGGCTGGAAAAGGAGCAAATATTAGAGACCTATTCTGCACAACTCCAAAAGTCCTGAAACTCCACGAAAGTTTTTTTTGGAAATAATAAAAAATATTGAGCGGAAGAAGTACGCCAGAGGGGGACCCACCTGGCCACGAGGGTGGGGGCGCCCCCCCTGCCTCGTGGGCCCCCTGTTGGCTCTCCGGTGGCCATCTTCTGCTATATGAAGTCTTTCGTCAAGGAAAAAATCATAAGCAACCTTTCGGGACGAGACTCCGCCCCCACGAGGCGGAACCTCGGCGGAACCAATCTAGGGCTCCGGCAGAGCTGTTCTGCCGGGGACACTTCCCCCCGGGAGGGGGAAATCATCGCCATCGTCATCACCAACGATCCTCTCATCGGGAGAGGGCAATCTCCATCAACATCTTCACCAGCACCCTAGTTCATCTCTTGTATCCAATTCTTGTCTCCAAGTGCGGGATTGGTACTAGTAGGTTGCTAGTAGTGTTGATTACTCCTTGTAGTTGATGCTAGTTGGTTTATTGGGTGGAAGATCATATGTTCATATCCTTTATGCATATTAATACCCCTCTTATTATGAACATGAATATGCTTTGTGAGTAGTTACGTTTGTTCCTGAGGACATGGGAGAAGTCTTGCTATTAGTAGTCATGTGAATTTGGTATTCGTTCGATATTTCGATGAGATGTATGTTGTCTAGCCTCTAGTGGTGTTATGTGAACGTCGACTACATAACACTTCACCATTATTTGGGCCTAGAGGAAGGCATTGGGAAGTAATAAGTAGATGATGGGTTGCTAGAGTGACAGAAGCTTAAACCCTAGTTTATGTGTTGCTTCGTAAGGGGCTGATTTGGATCCATATGTTTCATGATATGGTTAGGTTTACCTTAATACTTTTGTTGTAGTTGGGGATGCTTGCAATAGAGGTTAATCATAAGTGGGATGCTTGTTCAAGTAAGAACATCACCCAAGCACCGGTCCACCCACATATCAAATTATCAAAGTACCGAACGCAAATCATATGAACGTGATGAAAACTAGCTTGACGATAATTCCCATGTGTCCTCGGGAGTGCTTTTCTCCATATAAGAGTTTGTCCAGGCTTGTCCTTTTCTATAAAAAGGATTGGGCCACCTTGCTGCACTTTATTTACTTTTGTTACTTGTTGCTCGTTACAAATTATCTTATCACAAAACTATCTGTTACCACTTATTTCAGTACTTGCAGAGAATACCTTGCTGAAAACCGCTTATCATTTCCTTCTGCTCCTGATTGGGTTCGACACTTTTGAAAGGACTACGATAGATCCCCTATACTTGTGGGTCATCAGACAGTAGGCCTCCGGAACCGCACCTTTTGAGTCCTGTACGAGAGAAGGGTGATAAGGTTTTTGGGGAGCGCTCCGCGCGACTATTGACCTCTTCATCACGGACTCCGACGACTACTTCCCTGATGATGAATTCTTCCCCGATGTCGACAACCTCATCGACGACATGGCTGGCGAGGATGTCGACCCCAAGTCCAGTGCTTCTGCTGCTGCTGTCCCGTACGTGTTGTTCCTGTTTGTGATAGAAGTCCTGCCATAGTTCTTTGCTTTAGTGTTTGCCCTAGATATGTTAGGTTCTACTTCATATATGCAAAATGATCTAGTGTCTGTCCTAGATGTGTTCAGTTCAAGTTCATATATGCATATGCTATTTACTTTCTCTCCGTCAGATTGCATGACTTGCTTTATCGATGCTATATTATCCATGCTTTATCTAGTATTTCTGTTAATAAAATCATTTGGTAAATTGCTCATATTTCCAACAATCCAAAAACCTTATTATAGGCAATTTACACCAAGTGGTTTTGCTGCTTCCATGAGACCTCCTATGTTTGAGGGTATCCACTATAAGAGGTGGCGCGTGAGAGCAGTCTTATAGTTTCAAACCATGAGTTGCTATGACGCCACCCTTGGCAAACCTGAAGGAGAGCTTGATGCTCAACAGGCACAAGCTTTTCAGAAAATGGATACTCTGTTTAAGGCTGCTCTCTTGAGTGTTCTTGGTGAGAACATAGTTGATGCTTATGCGTCAATTGATAATGGAAAAGATATGTGGGATGCACTCGAGGCCAAGTTTGGGGTCTCGGATGCTGGCACTGAGTTGTACATCATGGAGCAATTCTATGTTTACAGGATGACTGGAGAGCGCTCCGTGGTTGAGCAAGCTCATGAGATACAGTCATTTGCTAGAGAACTTGAGCACTTTAGTTCTATGCTACCGAACAAGTTTGTTGCCGGAGGTATCATCGCTAAGCTTCCTCCTTCGTGGAGGAGCTTTGCTACCTTACTGAAACATAAGAGACAAGAGTTTTCCGTCCCTATCTCATTGGCACTCTTGATGTGGAAGAAAAGGCGAGAGCAAAGGACACACGTGCTCGAGGTATTGAGGGAGGATCTAGTGCCAATCTGGTACAGAAGAAGAACTTCCAGCCCCACAAGTTCAAGAACAAGGGCAAGTTTGATGGTAAAGCAAAGTTTGATGGGAAGAACAAGGTTGTGAAACACACGAACTTCAAGAAGAAGAATGACAAGAAGAAAGGTGTCTGTCATGTGTGTGGGGATCCTGATCATTGGGCTCCTAGTTGCCCTAATCGCTATGACAAGCGTCATCCTGGGAAAGGCGGCAAGACCGCTAATGTTGTCATTGGAGACACTGACATGAAGGATGTTGGGTACGGTATATTTCCCACTATTCTTTCAGTATGTCATTCTCCTGATTGGTTAATTGACACGGGTGCTAATGTGCATGTATGCGGTGATATTTCCATGTTTTCGTCTTATCAGACCGCAGGGACTTCAACCATGCTGATGGGCAACGGTTCAAGTGCTTCTGTTCGTGGTGTTGGCACGACCGATCAGAAGTTTACTTCGGGGATCGTGCGGCTGAAAAACGTGCATTGTGTCCCCTCCATTAATAAAAATCTTGTTAGCGGATCTCTTCTGTGTAGAGATGGCTACAAGCTTGTCTTTGAGTCAAATAAATTTGTAATATCCAAGTATGGAAACTTTGTTGGTAAAGGCTATGAGTCAGGAGGCCTGTTTCGTTTATCCTTATCAGATGTTTGCAATAAAGTTGTTAATTATGTTTGGAACAATAGTGAATCAAATGTGTGGCATTCACGTCTTTCTCATGTTAACTTTGGTTGCATGTCGCGACTAGCAAAGTCTTTCTCATGCTATAGATTCTTGGTTGTAAAATCTGAGGTACCTAACATGCATGTCGGTACGATCATGGAGTCGAATGATGCGACTTTCTTTGAAGATATCTTTCCCATGAAGGATATGGCTACCTCATCTAATCAGGAGATGCCTAGTTCATCGAATCAGGAACCAGTTACAATTACCAAACCTGTCATTTCAATGGAACACTTTGAAAGTTCTATGGAGGAGAACAATGAAGTTCCTACTAGGAGCAAGAGACAGAGGACTGGAAAGTCCTTTGGTGATGATTTTCTTGTGTATCTCATAGATGACACTCCCGCCTATTTCAGAGGCCTATGCATCCAAGATGCCGACTCATCGAAGGAAGCGGTTCAGAAGCGAGATGGATTCCATCTTGGCAAATGAAACTTGGGAGATAACTGATCGTCCTTATGGGTGCAAACCTATAGGATGCAAATGGGTATTCAAGAAGAAGCTTAGGCCTGATGGTACTATTGAAAAGTACAAGGCTCGGCTCGTGGCTAAGGGTTATACCAAAAAGGAAGGTGAAGACTTCTTTGATACTTACTCACCTGTGGCTCGACTGACCACTATTTGAGTTCTACTTTCACTAGTTGCGTCCCATGGTCTTCTCGTCCATCAAATGGATGTTAAGACTGCTTTCCTAAATGGAGAGTTGGATGAGGAAATTTACATGGAACAACCAGATGGGTTTGTATTAGATGGTCAGGAAGGGAAAGTGTGCAATTTGCTGAAGTCTTTGTATGGACTTAAGCAAGCACCAAAGCAGTGGGATGAGAAGTTTGAAAGAACTTTAACCGCTGCAAGCTTCATTGTAAACGAAGCTGATAAATGTGCGTACTATCGACATGGTGGGGGCGAAGGATTTATTCTTTGCTTGTATGTTGATGACATACTGATTTTCTGAACAAATATGAACGTTATTAAGGAGGTCACGGATTTCCTATCTCATTGTTTTGAGATGAAGTATTTAAGAGTGGCTGATGTCATTCTGTACATCAAGTTGTTGAGAGACGATGATGGTGGGATTACATTGCTTCAATCTCACTATGTGGAAAAGATCTTGAGTCGCTTTGGCTATAGTGACTGCAAGCCCTCTCCGACACCATATGATGCGAGTGTGTTACTTCGAAAGAATCGAAGAATTGCTAGAGATCAATTGAAATATTCTCAGATTATTGGCTCGCTTATGTACTTAGCTAGTGCTACAATACCTGACATCTCTTTTGCTGTTAGCAAACTGAGTCGGTTTGTCTCAAAACCAGGAGATGTGCATTGGAAAGCTCTAGAGAGAGTTTTGCGTTATTTGAAAGGCACTGCGAATTGTGGAATTCACTACACTGGGAACCCAAAGGTGCTTGAAGGGTATAGTGACTCAAACTGGATCTCACATGCTGATGAGATAAAGGCCACGAGCGGTTATGTATTCACTCATGGAGGTGGCACTGTTTCTTGGAAGTCTTGCAAGCAGACCATCTTAACGAGGTCAACAATGGAAGCAGAACTCACAACACTAGATACAGCTACGGTCGAAGCAGATTGACTTCGCCGGCTCTTGAATGACTTGCCGGTTGTTGAGAAACCTGTACCGGGTATCCTTATGAACTGCGACAATCAAACTGTGATCACGAAAGTGAGCAGCTCAAAGGATAACATGAAGTCATCAAGACACGCTCGTAGAAGGTTAAAGTCTGTCAGAAAATGAGAAACTCGAGTTATTGCATTGGATTATATCCAAACGTCTAAAAATCTGGCAGATCCTTTTACTAAGGGTCTATCACGTAATGTGATAGATAATGCATTATGAGACCCACAATATGAGTTGTTCACAGTGGTAACCTATTCTTTGTGATCGGAGATCCCGTGAATTAGATGTGGAAGACAAGCTGTAGATCAACTGAGAAGAGAGTATCCTTATTAACAATAACACTCCATGAAGATGCAAACTCTCCTAAAACTGCATGGCAGGTTGATGTATATCTTAATGTGTTCTAAGTGGCTCATTTAAGCAGAGATGTTGTCCTGCAGAACATCTTTTGAAGAACACACCTATATGAGTCTGACTATCAAACGTCGCAATCTATAAGATTAGGGTTCTCTCTAGTAAACTCATGAAAGGTCTCGGAGTATGACGCATAAGCTCCACCCGTGGGAAAGACCCACGGTAGCCACGTATCGGTCAAGGCTTTATGTGAAGCTAGATTCACAGAAAACTTGCAGTTCAAGGCCTAGTCCACTGTTCAAGTTGATTACTAGTGTAGCATAGAGTTCTAGGTGGAAGTTCAACTTAACAGTCTCCACTGCAGTACCGGTATATAAAACAGTGTTTTGGAACCAAAGACAAATTTTGTGTGCCTCTGGAATCTGGTGGGGGGTTGCTGGAATTTTGTCTATTTTGGGCCTAGCCCAATAGCAGTTTCAGAAATTCCTAATAAATCCTAGAGACCCACGCAGCCCATTTGTGCAAGGCAAGAGGTGGAACTAAAGTTTAGTCCCACATTGCTAGTTTAGAGGAAGTTGGACCTCTTTATAAGGGAGGTTCTTTCCCCACATGTATGAGCATGAGAACAAGAGGGACATCCACACGCGCTCCTCCTCCGCCGCCCGCCTCGCCACGCCACGCCTCGCCACGACGCGCCGCGGGTTGCGGGAACGAGCCGATGTCTAAATTTTTGCCACGCACGACGGGTATACGAACGGTCACACGGGAGCTGAAACCGCAGCCTACCCGCGTCCTTCTCCTGTGTGTATATAAGAGAGGTCGCTCCGCTCGGGAGAAGGGTGATAAGGTTTTTGGGGAGCGCTCCGCGCGACTACTGACCTCTTCATCACGGACTCCGACGACTACTTCCCCGACGACGACTTCTTCCCCGACGTCGACAACCTCATCAACGACATGGCTGGCGAGGATGTCGACCCCAAGTCCAGTGCTTCTGTTGCTGCTGTCCCGTACGTGTTGTTCCTGTTTCTGATAGAAGTCCTGCCACAGTTCTTTGCTTTAGTGTTTGCCCTACATATGTTATATGTTAGGTTCTACTTCATATATGCAACATGATCTAGTGTCTGTCCTAGATGTGTTCAGTTCAAGTTCATATATGCAGATGCTATTTACTTTCTCTCCGTTAGATTGCATGACTTGCTTTATCGCTGCTATATTAGTCATGCTTTATCTAGTATTTCTGTTAATAAAATCATTTGGTAAATTGCTCATATTTCTAACAAGACTTAGGTACAACCCACGATGAACTTATTCACTTTCTGGATATATATATATATATATATATATATATGTGCATTTTTATATGGGAAAACTTTGTTTTTATCTCTCTAACTTTTGCCAAATTTTCTTATGCCGCTCAAAAAGTTATTGTTTCACTTTTGTCACTCTAGCTTTTGACAATGTATCAAATTGCCATTTTGTGGCAAAAGCAAGAAATATTAATTTCACTTTTGCCACTATTAGCTTTTGACAATGTATCACAATTGTCATTTTTTTTTGCTTTTGTACAGAATGTCAATTTTAGTACATTGTCAAAACTTAAGAGTGGCAAAAGTGAAATGTCAAACTTGTTAGTGGCATAAGTAAATTGGCAAAATCAGAGTGGCAGAAACAAAAGTGAAATGTCAAACTTGTGAGTGCCATTAATTCCTTCATGAGCTTTGCCTGATGGGTTGCTCCTTGGGCCTTCTTTTTCCGTGTATTTTCTTTAGGCTAAGGCACATTATGCTACTCCCTCCTTCCCAAAATATAAGGAACGGTTTGACTTTTCTGGTCTTCGTTGCACAACTTTGACTATATTTTTTATGTATTATATGTCTATAAAATTATTATACATACATATGAAATAAAATTGCTTTGCAAGACAAATACAGCAATGTCATTTATACATGTTCAATCCATATACTTTGATATATATTGGTGGTCAAAGTTGTGCATCAAAGACCGTAAAAAGTCAATCGCGCCTTATATTTTGAGAAGGAGGGAGTACCTACTACACCTGGATCAGGGCCCTGGCAACCAAGGGCCAGGTTGGGCGCCCCATTTGCCCGGCATATGGGTCGGACCTGTAGCTGGTGAAAAAAAAACAAAGCAATCACATGAAAAGCAACACCTCACAATGCTGCAAACATGGGATGCAGCAGCCGGAGATGAGCTGTTGCGAGGAGACTAAGAGGTGCTCCAGCAATGCTAGGCGGTGATGCTGCAGAGTGCAGTGATGCTACTGCGTAGGGTGCCCCGATGCTGCCGGGCGAGTTGGTATGTTGCGGGAGCTTTTGCTACATTGGTGGGAGATGAAGATGACGTTGTTTGCCTTCAACCCAATGACTATGCGATCGAGGTCGGGTGGCTGGCGAGGAACCTATACACCCCCCCCCCCCCCCCCTCGGGAATATCAGTCGATTGACGCCTAGCTCGCCTTAAGTTTATCTTATTATCCAATCAAGTATAAGCAACTCACCTGGTTGAAAAGTGGATGTACAAACTCAAGCGAACCTTTATGTTTTTAAAGAAAAAGTACAACAAACCAATGACTCATCATAGTCCATCAACCTCGTTGATGAGTTGTTATGACCTTTATTGTTCCGACCTCCCCGTAAATGTTCGTGCATATATATAGTCTCCATCAACCGTGGTTCGTAGTGATCACATAGGCAGCAGCAGATAAAGAAAGATATCCATTCGGTGTGCCAACATATTTTATCTCCCAGTCAGCTGGTCACGCTGGATAGCATCGAACACAATTCCTGTCGTTTTATTTTGTTTAATCCATGTTCTTAGGCTATAGTACAAAATATGCGTTGAGCTACACATGCACTCTACCACAAACATGTTAATTAGGCGGTTTGGGAGGCATTAGGAAACAATTAGCTTGTAGGAGACCTGGGTCATCTGGTGCATGTACTCTGCATCATTACTCTACGCATTCGTGATGCACAACGTTTATCTCATCTACTAACCAGGGCCGCCTTCTGTATCCTTCGCCACCATCGGGTCAAACAACCATGCCCGGAACGCCGGCGATCGCGCGCCCAGGAGGGACATGCGAGCGCGGAAATCCTGACGGCCCGTGCGGAACTTGACGTCTACTCCCGTCCTCGAGGATGGGCTCGATGTGGCCGGGCAGCTCCTGCGGCGGCGACTGAGGAGGCACTGTATTGTGAAGCGGCCGTCCCCGAGTAGTGACAACCAATCCATGCTGGACGTCGGGATGAGTTTGTTGCAGCCCCACCAGTGAGAACGAGAGAAGACGTACCTCGACACGACGAAGTTGACTGCTTTTCTGCAGCATGGTGAGTGCGAACCTGGTGGGCCCAGAGCATCTGAGATTGCAACCTGAAACAATAGTAGTAAAAAATCAGGGTTAAATATACTCCCTCCGTCCCAAAATTCTTGTCTTAGATTCGTCTATATATGGATGTATCTAGTCACATCTTAGTGTTAGATACATTCGTATCTAGATAAATTTAAGACAAGAATTTTGGGACGAAGGGAGTATATCATAGCGGAGGTCAGCAAAAACAAGGCACACAGGGCGACCTAGCAACCCACACAAGAACGCACACGCGCGGCCGAGGTTGCAATCTGATGTCATCGTCATCACACCTCCGCGAGGGCGACTCCGACTCCACCATCGACGACGACCGTTGTAGCCCCTACCGCAGACAACGCAGAGACCTGCGCCGGCCAATGCCAAGCAGTCCACCGCTCGCGCTGACGACTAGGCAGCTCCGACTCTGTCGATGAGCAATGCAGGACAAAAAGCATTGGGCCTGTGCCGAGCCCGCGCCAGAACCAACCACCCGTCTCATGTCATCATAAATGAGCTTCTATCATATCCATGCGAAAACAAGATTAAAAAAAGCATTATAAAAGACACGCATCCCACTTTATAGATTCACTATGCAATACATCTCAGAAGACAACAAAATAGAAAAGAAAATAAAAAATAGAAAAAATACACGACGCTACAGAATAGCTAATGGGATCCAAATGTGCCAAGCGCAAGCTTCAGCATTGAAGCCCTTTGAGAACCCAGATCCTGCCATTGATACATCGAAGCCAATGGAGCAACCCGCCGTCGGAGGACGGCCACGCTTTGTCACCTCCGTGTGACCACCACTGCAGACCCGCCATCCGTCGCCGGCGCGTGAGACAAAATGGCACACAAAAAACAGATAAACAAAAAAAAGTCAGTCACCCATATACTGCCAGCGCCCTCTCTCTCTCTCTCTCTCTCTCTCTCTCTCTCTATATATATATATATATATATATATATATATATATATATATATATATATATATATATATATATATATACAATGGCCCATAGCACAATTCTTTACTCTTCATGTGGTTCTAACATTTTATAAAGAAATGGAATTCTCCTTAGCGCTTTCCCAATGCGGACCCCCAAAGCGGCCATCCAATGGGGACCCCTGAATGTTCGAGGATTAGTCTGCGTGTCGCTTTTTCGGTATCC
Organism: Aegilops longissima; assembly: GCA_021605205.1. Classification (NCBI taxonomy): domain Eukaryota; kingdom Viridiplantae; phylum Streptophyta; class Magnoliopsida; order Poales; family Poaceae; genus Aegilops; species Aegilops longissima. The sequence continues at coordinate 712,581,094 of CM038679.1, read as the reverse complement.
TGGCAACAACCGTGAGGGGGCTATGCAGGAGTTCGGACACCCCATTGACCAACAAAAATCAACTATGTGGCCCTTCCTTTTTTTTCTCTCTCCTCCCAACTACACACACATGTCCAACCAAAAGTAACCACATGGTTCCCCTCTCAGAGCAACTCCAGCCATTGGCCCCCCAGGAGGCGTTTTTTCGCCGCCTGGGGGGCTGCCGGCGAAAACTTCAGCCTGGGGGTGGAATTTTTTCTACTCGTTGCAACCCCAGGAGCATGGAGGTGAGGCGGCCCAGCGAGGGAGGTGCACGGCGGAGAGGAGAGCCGGGCGGGGACGGCGCGCAGCGGACCGGCGGGGACCTGCGGGTCGAGCTTTTCCTCGCTCGTCTCGTCGTACGCGGGCGCAGGTGGACACCAAGGCGTGGGCGGAGGAGCACGGCCACGAGGCGGCGCTGGCACGGCGGCACAAGCCAGAGCGGGACACAGCCGCGGCGGTAGAAGGGCGGTACGGCGTGCCTCAGCAAGAGAAGAAAGGTGGTTGGCGGCTCGGACGAGGGGTCGCGCTGGGACGGCTCAACAGCGGGGCCGGCGAGACGATCGCCAACGCTTCGCCAAGACCGCAAGCGCGCCTGGCCGCGGTCGCCGCGCCGCTGCACCGAGTGGCCAGCGCTTCGCCAGCACGGCTACCCCGACGCCACGGCAAGCTGGACGCCATGGCAGCGGCGGCTCATGGATCACAAGCAGCGGCAGCGGCAGCGAAAGGGGAGGTGGCGAGGGCGGGGCCCAGCGCGAGGAGGATTTGGGGCGGCAAGCTCGGCGGGCGGAGGAGGTGGGGTGGAGGAGGCGGTGCGGGGCGAAGCTGGTGAGGCGGGGCGACGAGGAGGTGGGCCGGTGGAGGAAGGCAGCGCGCGAGAACTCCAAGCGTGGACGCCATGGACGAGCTCCCCGCCTCCCTGCGTGCTCTGGCGCCCTCCCCGCGAGCTCACGCGGCCGCCATGACGCCTCAAGGCCGCCAGCTTGCCCTGCTGCTCAGGCCTGTCCCCGCCCCTGTGTGCGCGTTGCCTCGGTGGTGGGGGATGGGGGAGTGTGGCCGAGCACGTGGGTGAGCCTGGAGAAAAGGGAGGGAGAGAGAGAGGAGAGAGGGAGTTGGGACACTGACAGTTGACCATTTGCATGCAAATAATATTGCCGGCGTCCCCAGCTGCCCCCCAAGGGGCTGGGTTTCGCCTGGGCTCGCCGACTGTATTTTACCTCAAATCCGCGAAAACTGGGCGCTTGGGGTGACGAGTGGGGCGAATTTTACTCGCCGGCGGTGAAAAAGTGCCTTGGGGAGGCTTCTTGGGGGGAGTAGTGGAGATGCTCTCACCTCTCTCTCTCTTTTCTCTCCTCCCAATCGGACATATGAGTAATTTTTGGGAATAAAGATTGGATGGCTCCCTCCCGCGGACATGTCCGTCGAGTCTCTGTGAGGGATAGTGTGTTTGTTTTAAGGGATAGTGTTGGAGAGCATCTACAACCGTATTGGGCAAATCCACCACCCTCCACCCCCTGAATGTTCATGTACGCGCCCGAGTACTATTTGGGACAGCGTCACACGACGCCTCAAATGTCCTGCTGGACAACCACACTCATCATATTAAGACCTCAAATTCATGCACGTCGATCATACACATGTAAATAATATTTGTTCATAGCAAAAAATGCATGGTTCAAACATTAAATTTATTCCAAGTGCACGGTTCAAACATTAAACTCCTTGTTTTTTATTGTGGGTCCATATATGCTCTACAAGATCATTAAGTAGTTGCACGAGCACATTTTGATCTGGAAGATTTTGATGCGTCTCTAGAAAATTCATAATACGATGTGCATCTTGTTCCACGCAAAGTTGTACACCGGACTTCTCAAAATCATGCGTTCGGGCCACCTCTTCATCGTCATCGATGACAATCATATTGCATAAAATGACGCAGCATGTCATCAACTGCCAAATTCTCTGCTTTCCACATCATTGCAGCTCCATGAATAATACCCCAACAGGCTTGTGAAGGAAATATGTCCTAGAGACAATAATAAAGTAGTTATTTATATTTCCTTGTATCATGATAAATGTTTGTTATTCATGCTGGAATTGTATTAACCGGAAACTTAGTACATGTGTGAATACATAGAGAAACAGAGTGTCACTAGTATGCCTCTACTTGACTAGCTCGTTGATCAAAGATGGTTAAGTTTCCTAGCCATGGACAAGAGTTGTCATTTGATGAACGGGATCACATCATTATAGAATGATGTGATTGACTTGACCCATCCGTTAGCTTAGCACGATGATCATTTAGTTTATTGCTATTGCTTTCTTCATAACTTATACATGTTCCTATGACTATGAGATTATGCAACTCCCGAATACCGGAGGAACACTTAGTGTGCTATCAAATGCCACAACGTAACTGGGTCATTATAAAGATGCTCTACAAGTGTCTCCGGTGGTGTTTGTTGAGTTGGCATTGATCGAGATTAGGATTTGTCACTCCGATTGTCGGAGAGGTATGTCTGGGCCCTCTCGGTAATGCACATCACTATAAGCCTTGCAAGCAATGTGACTAATGAGTTAGTTACAGGATGATGCATTACGGAATGAGTAAAAGAGACTAGCCGGTAACGAGATTGAACTTGGTATTGAGATACCGACGATCGAATCTCGGGCAAGTAACATACCGATGACAAAGGGAACAACGTATATTGTTATGCGGTTTGACCGATAAAGATCTTCGTAGAACATGTAGGAACCAATATGAGCATCCAGGTTCCGCTATTGGTTATTGACCGGAGATGAGTCTCGGTCATGTCTACATAGTTCTCAAACCCGTGTCCGCACGCTTAACGTTCGATGAATGATAAGTATTATGAATTTATGTGTTTTGATGTACCGAAGGTTGTTCGGAGTCCCGGATGTGATCACCGACATGACGAGGAGTCTCGAAATGGTCGAGACATAAAGATCGATATATTGGAATGCTATGTTTGGACCTCGGAATGGTTCCGGGTGAGTTCGGGCATTTACCGGAGTAACGGGGGGGTTACCGGAACCCCCCGGGGAGTCTATGGGCGTTATTTGGCCTTAGTGGGAGAGAGGAGGAGGTGGCCAAGGTGGCCCCACCCCCCAAGCCCAATCCGAATTGGGGTGGGGGGTCGGGCCCCCTTTCCTTCTCCCTCTCTCCTCCTTCCTTCCTCTCCTACTCCAACTAGGGAAGGGGGAATCCTACTCCCACCGGGAGTAGGACTCCCCCCTTGGGCGCGCCATGAGAGGGTCGGTGTCGGTGTCAAAACCGGCGGATCTCGGGTAGGGGGTCCCGAACTGTGCGTCTAGGCGGATGGTAACAGGAGACAAGGGACACGATGTTTTACCCAGGTTCGGCCCTCTTGATGGAGGTAAAACCCACGCCCGCTTGATTGATATTGATATTGTGGATGTTTACAAGAGTGGATCTACCACGAGATCAAGGAGGCTAAACCCTAGAAGCTAGCCTATGGTATGATTGTAAGGGTTGTTGTTGTCCCACGGACTAGAGCCATCCGGTTTATATAGACACCGGAGAGGGCTAGGGTTACATAGAGTCGGTTACAATGGTAGGAGATCTACATATCCAGACGCCAAGCTTGCCTTCCACGCCAAGGAAAGTCCCATCCGGACACGGGCGAAGTCTTCAATCTTGTATCTTCATAGTCTTGGAGTCCGGTCGATGATGATAGTCCGCCGATGATGGTAGTCCGCTATCCGGACACCCCTAATCCGGACTCCTCAAGAGCCCCTAACCAGGCTTCAATGACGATAAGTCCAGCATGTGTGTAGTCTTCAACGTTGCAAGGCGGGTTCTCCTTCAAGTTCTACGTACCTGCCGAACAGTGTCCAGCTTCCTCATCAATGTTGCGCGTCTCGGCTTCCACGCCCAATAATGGCCTTCTTCCACGCGTCGCGCGAACGTGAAAAGCCAGGGTGTCTTTTATGTTTTACCCCCTAGTTGTGCGAATAATCTGCCTATAAGGGAGGCAAGAATCCAGATCCAAATCACCATCTTCCTCTTGCATATACTCATCGGAGCGCTTTCGACCAAGAATCCATTCCATCATGGACCGTCAACGCGGCTCCTCTTCTCGCGCTCCCAGCCCTTTGCCAGGAGATTGGAGGAGATGCTCTGTTTTGCACAACGAGCTGGTGAAGCTCCAAGTGGGGATATCTCCTCCGCCTTCATGGTTCCGGTTCGAGCCGGGCTGGCCACCTACAAAGGTGGGAAGCAAGCGGAGGTTACCCCAAATCCCAACAAAGGGGAGCGGTATGCTTCGTCCCCTATCCGATAAGGGGCTCGGATTTCTGTACATCCATTCCTCCGCTGGCTCCTCGGAGTTCTACGGACTCCAGCTTCATCACCTCACGCCCGCCTCAATCCTGCATATTGCGGGTTACGAGCTCTTCTGCGAGCTATTCCTGGGCGCCGAGCCCCACTTCGCGCCGTGGAAGAGGTTGTTCTGCCTTGTACCCCGCTCTCACGAGGGGTCCATATATCAAGTGGGCGGCGCCAAATATGGCGCATTGCCGGACCGGATATCCATTCGAACCCCTAAGAAGGCGCTCAAGACTAGCCTTCGAATGGTTTTATATAGAAGACGCCCGCTGCCGGACCTGTTCGGATCGGCCTCCGGAGTTCAGCAATGCTCCTCTGAAGAAACGCCTTAGTTGGCGCCCGCGAGCCCCCATCCGGAGGAAGACAAGAGCGCCCATTATTTGATGGGCGAATAAGGTTATCGCCCATGCCGGGTTGACCATGATTGGAGTCATGACAACATGCATTATGCGGGGTGCAGCCACTACAATACAGGCCACCCCATGTGGGATTTCAACGGGAGGACGATGCCACCCGTCATGGCAAAAAGGGCCGGATCCGCCAAGATCCGTGATGATCCTGTCCGCCTGTATAAGGGGAGAAGGAGGATTTCTTCGACGAACCCGCTAAATGGGTTCTCCATGAATAATCCCGGCCTTGGGTAAACGAACACTCTGTGCCCGACCCGTGCCTTTTGAAACTTAAGTTTCTTATATTGTGTTCTTCTTCGACGCAGAACTGCGCCGGACCGTGGAGGACATGCTAAGTCCGCTCCGCAGCCCGAGGATCCGAGAGATCCCGGATCCGCCTCCAAGAGGATCCGGACATAAAGGTGGAGCTAATCGACGGGTGTTCCACCAGCTCAGCATGGACAATGCTTTAGTCGCCATAACGGCCGACTATCCCGGACTATATCCGCTTCCTGTGTGATTGCAACCAAGCCTTGACACCATCATTCCTTCCTTGCTCATTTCGACCATCGATATGATGGCGCCAGGCAGGAGGCGCCTAGGGCGAGAAGCCGAGCTCATGTGGCTGACCAACAAAGGCCAGTCCGGACCAGTAGGCGAAAAAGGAGCGTGGCATGGACTGAAACGTCGCCACAAAGGTGTAGTTCACAATTCATTATTTAGAGCAACGTTCCTAGGAAGCGTTTGAGTGCTCATGGCTTTTATAGGGAAAAAGCGTCCGCCGGATCATGGGCGTGGAGGTTGCCAATCCAACCTCTACCAGCCAGGCTCCCACACCTGGTCCGGAGGGGAGGCGGCGCAAGGCGCGAGCAGGACGTCCTCCGACGGAGGATGCCGACAGACCGTCCGCCACCAAGTCTGAGGTGGAGAGTGCCCTGAATCACAGCGCCGCCGCAGTATTTCGTGACGCTGCTTCTCCCCGAGGCGCTGAATGCCTTTAACACGGGGACGCGCACCTTCGTGCTGCTCAAGATGGTTTTACCAGAGCCACGGAGCAGTATGTAAAAGACATACGGGTAAGAGAATTTAATAGTTATATATGCCAGTAGCCCCCGAGACTTAAAGTAGTTGTATTAACTGATTTAAGGATCATATGAAACGTAGGATCTTACCGAGAAGAATACCCAACTGTCTCAGGACATGCAAGAGTGCAAGGCCCAACTTGAGGCCGCACTCTCTGGCGCAGGAGGAAACGCAGGGACCTCTCCTGGTAACGCATTATTTTAGAAAGATAAGTAGCGTTTGGCCTTTGCGCAAGTATAAAAAATGACGTTGCAGGTGCTGCCGGACAAGATCCGGACAAGCGAGAACTTCTGCGCCAACTAAAGGCCGGCGAGAGGGTGCTGCATAAGGTGCAGCATGAAAGGAACAAGCTCCAGGATGCCCATGCCCAGCTTATAGAAGAGCTGAAAGGCGTTCGGGCCGAGCTGTCGAGCTCCGTTAAGGAGAATCAGCGGCTTCGTCGCGGCATATATAGTAGTGCTTGAGCGAACTCCTTTGAAAAGAAGAGTTCGGCGAGGAAGTCAATTTGATGTAATATGTCCGCAGGTATGCTCACAGTCGCCTGCTGGAGGAGATGCCCGTATCAACGGGTGATCAACTTCCTGAATTGTTGCAACTGATCGAACGAGTTCGGCAGGCAATGAGCGGCGTCGTCCAGGCTTTATGGCCAGCCTTCTCCTTACCCGATGGGCTTGGGGAGCTTGCGGAGAAGCTGCAGGGAGTGCGGCAACGCTTCCATTTATGGAAGATTTCGGCCTGCCGCCAAGGTGCCAGGGAGGCCTGGGCCATGGTAAAGACGCTGTACAAGAAGGCGGATCCCAACCACATGGTCAAGTCGGACTGTGGGGCCCGATGGGAAGGAGATCCTGTGAGTTTAGTATATGGCCAAGTAGAGTTGGCATTAAATTTTCCCAACAGATCTGTAAATTAGACAACCTGTTAGACGGGATTGAGGAAGAATACAATCAGTCGATTTGACAATGTATTATAAAATGACATATAAAATGCCTTCTAGCCGGATTGTAGATCATTTGTCTTTGCCGACCTTTTCGCTTCGACCTCGGAACCCAAGAGTCCGGAGTGTGTCCGAATACCTTCTCGGTTATGAAACAACCGGGTATGCATGGAGACCAGGCGTAGGGGTCATCGGTGCTTTATCGCATAAGTGCCCAACTAGTTATGTTATATTACATGGGTAGTAAGAAACATCTTCCAGGAGAATAGTTCTGTTAAGGGTTCCTTTCCTCTAGGGGTGGCATGCCCTAAAGTGCATGTCCGACTGCAAAAAAGCAGAAAAACATCTGGGGCAGATAAATAAGTGGATAAAAATCATCTTTTAAGTCACCGATCGAATATTCCCTTAAGAACGCTTAGCTTTGCTTCACCCAGTTTGAGGTACACATCCGGCTGACCCGGCAGTAATAATCGCAGAGGTGCTCCTTTACCTCCTAGCCAACAATCGGGAACGAGGGGTAAGCACAGAGCCAGCAACCCAGCTTGGCCAAAACTTAAGTCATATCGATGCATATAATGGTGAATAAAAGGTACATGTGGAGGCTTGACACATGTGCTGGGCATGAAGCCCTTATAATTAAGCTTCTGGTAAGGAAGCCCCCAGGTATAATGAGTGCGGATAGCACATCAATTGCGCGCGAACGTTGCGCAAGTAGGCCCTTTAAGGCTTGGATGAATAGGGTTGAGAAGAAAAAGATAAACAAAAGGCAGCTGAAAAAAAAAAAAATTGGACGGGGGGAAAGGGACGAACTCTCAGTCCGGCGCTAGGCATAGAATCTTCGGAGGCGGGCTGCGTTCCATGGGTTCGGCTCGAGTCGGTTATCCGATGCATTTCGTAGACGGTACGCTCCACCGGTCAGGACTTGATCGGTGATGAAGGGGCCTTCCCATTTGGGCTTGAGCTTGTCCTTTTCTTGTCCGGCAGCGAGAACCAGTTCGCCAACGTTGTAAGTCTTGGCCCGCATTTCTCTGCTGTGATATCTTCGAGCCTGCTGCTGATAGAATGCGGAACGAGCCTTGGCGACGCCGCGTTTTTCCTCCAATGCGCCCAAGCTGTCCTGCCGATCCAACTCGGCCTCTCTTTCTTCGTACATGCGCACTCGAGGTGAGTCATGAATTATGTCGCAGGCAAAACTGCTTCGCGCCAGATACCATAAAAATGGTGTGAATCCGTAGTACGGTTAGGCGTTGTCCGCAGCCCCAGTCTACGGAGTCGAGCTCCTCTACCCAAAGGCGCGTCGATTTCGTAAGGGACCGCACTAGTCCGGGTTTGATGCCGCCATTATTAGACCATTTGCTCGCTCCACTTGACCGCTGGTTTGAGGATGATAGACTGAAGCGTAATCGAGCTTGATGCCCATATTTTTGCACCATGATTTAACCTCATCGGCGGTGAAGTTCGTGCCGTTATCGGTGATGATGCTGTGAGGGACACCATAACGGTGTACTACCCCGGATATAAAGTCTATCACTGGTCCGGACTCTGCCGTTTTAACTGGTTTGGCCTCTATCCATTTGGTGAATTTATCCACCATGACCAATAGGTACCTTTGCTTGTGGGTCCCCCCTTTAAGTGGTCCAACCATGTCAAGCCCCCAGACCGCGAACGGCCAGGTGATGGGTATAGTTTTGAGGGCGGTGGGTGGCATATGGCTCTGATTAGCAAAGAGCGACAACCGACGATCTTTGGACTAAGTCCCGAGATCCGCTCGGGCCGTCGGCCAATAAAATCCTGTACGGAATGCCTTTCCTACAAGGGCCCGAGCTGCGGCGTGGTGTCCGCCTAGTCCGCATGAATTTCAGCCAGGAGGTTTCGCCCTTCCTCTTCGGAGATACACCTTTGAAGGACTCGGTTGTGCTTTTCTTATAAAGTTCTCCTCATAGACCTTGTAGGCTTTAGATCGCGGACAATGCAGCGGGCCTCATTTTGGTCTTGGAAGCTCCTGCCTAAGCAAGTAGGCGAGGAATGGTTCTGTCCCACGGGCAATTACTGCCATTATGTCGTGGGCGGAAGGTGTTATGTCATCGGCTGAATCGCCGTTGGTGCGGCTTGTTCCGGTTTGTTAGTTCGGACTCCTCTTCCCATAGTACGGATGGTTTGAAGAGCCGCTCCAGGAAGATGTTAGGAGGGACAGCGCCGTGTTTTGTGCCGATGCGTGCAAGACGTCGGCTGCTTGGTTATTATCCCTGCTACGTGATGGAATTCAAGTCCTTCAACCGGCTGACATTTTTAGGACAGCGCTATGGTATGCTGCCATTTTCGGATCTTTGGCGCCAAAGTCTCCGCTTATTTGGGATATTGCGAGGTTTGAATCCTCGCACCTCTAGGCGTTGAATGCCCATGGAGATTGCCATCCGGAGACCATGTAAAAGGGCCTCGATTCGCCGCGTTGTTGGAGTCCGTGTACATTATCTGAAATACGATTGGACTGTGTCCCGGTCGGGACGCCAATACGACGCCAGCCCCAATCCGCTAACATTTTAGAGCCGTCGGTGCATAATCCAATTGAGTATGCGCCCTACTCTTTAGGGAGTTCGCCGTCCATTCAGCGACAAAGTCAGCCAAAACTTGTGACTTTATAGCTCACGAGGTTTGTAAGTTATATCAAATGGTAAGAGCTCAATGGCCCATTTTGCAATCCTGCCCGTCGCGTCGCGGTTGTTTATAATGTCGTTAAGTGGTACTTCAGAGGCCATCGTTATCGAACACTCTTGAAAGTAGTGTCGGAGCTTCCGGATGCCATGAACACCGCGTATGCTATCTTCCGATAGTGCGGTAACGGACTTGCGGGGAGTTAACACAAGGATACGTAGTATACTGGTTTTTGAAGAGGGAATTTATGCCCTTCTTTCTCTCGCTCGACGACAGTACCGCGCTTACAACTTGATGCGTTGCTGCGATGTATAACAACATTGGTTCGCCCAGGTTGGGCGCAGCCAGGACCGGATTTGTTGCCAATATGGCCTTTATTTCTTCGAGTCCGGCGGTGGCAGCATCCGTCCACTGGTGTTCGTGCGCCTAAGGAGGCGATAGAGGGGTAATGCCTTTTCTCCTAGACGGGAGATAAAGCGGCTTAGAGCCGCCACGCATCCAGTCAATTTTTGTATTTGCTTGAGGTCTTTTGGGATATCTAGCTGTGCAGAGCTCGGATCTTGGCTGGGTTTGCTTCAATTCCTCTACCGGATATGATGAAGCCCAACAGCTTTCCAGCTGGTACACCGAAATCGCATTTTTCCGGATTCAGCTTGATGTCATATGCTCTGAGGTTGTCGAATGTGAGCCTCAAGTCGTCTACTAGAGTTTCGACGTGTTTAGTTTTGACGACTACGTCGTCTACGTATGCCTCTACTGTTTTGCCGATCTGGGTAGCCAGACATGTCTGAATCATGCGCTGATATGTTGTGCCGGCGTTTTTAAGTCCGAAGGGCATCGTGTTGAAGCAGAATGGTCCATATGGAGTGATGAATGCTGTTGCGGCTTGATCCGCTTCTGCCATCTTGATTTGATGATAGCCGGAGTATGCGTCCAGGAAGCACAATGAATCGTGCCCTGCAGTGGCATCGATGATTTGGTCGATGCGGGGGAGGGGGAAGGGATCCTTTGGGCAGGCTTTATTTAGGTCTTTGAAATCGATGCATAGGCGCCAGTTTGTCCTTCTTGGTACCATTACCAGGTTTGCTAGCCAATCCGGATGCTTGATGTCTCGATGAATCCGCTTCCAATAGTTTGGCTAGCTCTTCTCCCATTGCCTGTCTTTTGGGTTCGAAAATCGTCAAGAGCCTGTTTAATCGGCTTGAATCCTTTTAGGATGTTTAGGCTGTGTTCTCGCCAATCTGCGTGGGATTCGGGCATATCCAAGGGGTGCCAGCAAAATGTCCCAATTTTCCCGGGAATTTCGCATCGGGCGTCTACATCGAGGTTCAATTGTGCCCGATGGAGGCCGTCTTTGTAGGGTCCGTTGGGTGGACCTGGAATTTTACTATTTCATCTGCTGGTTTAAAGGAGGTGGACTTGGATCTCTTATCGAGTATCACATCGTCCCTATTCACCGTAGAGCGCGCAGCGGTGAGTTCCTCTGCCGCTAGGGCTTGGATAGTGCCTCTAAGGCTAATGCGGCTGTCTTGTTTTCGCGCGGAGTGCTATGTCCGGATCACTAACGAGTGATTATTCCGCGGGCCGTGCATTTTGAGCTTCATGTACCCGTAATGGGGTACGGCTTGAAAAATTGTGAATGCCTCTCGTCCTAATATAGCATGATATCCGCTGTTGAACAGGGCCACTTGGAACGTGACTTCTTCGGATCTGTAATTGTCCGGTGAGCGAATACCAAATCGAGTGTGATTTTTCCTGTGCAGCGCCTCCGGCTAGGGATTATTCCTCTAAAGGTTGTGCTGCTTCGCTCAATGCGGCTCCACTATTTCCATTTTTGAAGGGTTTCCTCGTAGATGAGGTTTAGTCCGCTGCCGCCATCCATGAGGACTTTTGTAAGTCGAAAGCCGCCTACTATTGGACTAAGTACCAGTCTTGGCCGGAGCTCGGGCTCCGAATTTAGGTTCGCTCGCTGGCGTTGAAGGTGATGGCTGTGTCGCTCCATGGATTGGTTGTTGCTACTTGGTAGACTTCGCGAGGCTGCGGATTGTTCGCTTCCGCATATTATTTGATGCGAAAGTCTCAAGACTGTTGATACCGCATCGATGTTGTTGGAGTGGTTTTCCAGGGCTAGAAGCTCCTCTCCACTTTTGGCCACCTGCCGTAATATCCAACATGCTCGAAGGCTATGTGTTGGGACGGCGCCTTCTGTACTGTGAATTTTACAGGGTCCGCTGAGCCATCCCTCTAGTACGGTTCCGTGTCCTTTATGGGGTTTTTGCTTTTTGGTTTTTGTATCTGGTGCCTGAGTGTAATGCACCCTTTTGTTGCGGACTAGGGTTGTATTCGGGGCCGGATTGTCCCAAAACTTATTTTCGGTTGTCCGGAAACTCTCCATCGCACAAGATTTTCAGACTATGGACGCCAGGTCGGCGAAGCGTGTAATTTCACGACGGCTGACGGCGTTCAAGATTCCCTTGTCCGTGCAATTATTGCAAAAAATTGAGATTGCGTTTTCCACTCGGCAGTCCTTTATCCTGTCCATAACCAGGAGGAATCTGGCCCAGTAGTGATGTACTGTCTCATCGGGCTCTTGCCGGATTAGAGATAGATCGCATATGTCTGGGCGGGTGGGTGGAATTAAGTCCGGAACCTTACCCATCTCAAGGCTCGAAGGCCGAGAAGTTTCTGAATTTGGAAGCTTGGATTGCTGGACGTTGTCCAACGAGTCTGGTCCGATGCCTGACTTTAAGTTCAGTGCTTGATCAAGTCCGCCCCTCCGCGGGAATCCGCATGGGGGTTTGGGAGCCCGGACATCACTAGTTTTCAATACAGGAGAAGCGTCGCCGCATTGTTCCTCTACCACTGCAACGTGGTGGGTGACCTGGGGAGAGTTAATCTCTCAGATCGGTTTTAAGCCCAATCTGATTGTAGTCTCAGAGCGACTCCTGAGCGGCGATGCGATCCAAGAGCTCGTTTACGGACGAGAGCTCTATTGGATCCAGCCACTCGGTGAATTCCGAGCTGACGTGAAAATTGCTTTTGACGACTTGAGAGGTCATTGTCGAAGCGGTGGCCGGACAGGCGGTCATAGAAAACCACCTAGCCGGATAGTTTGGCCGGCGGCCAAGGCTCCTTTGGCGAAAATACCATCCTTGAAGACAGGAGGAGGCATCCTTCCTATCGGTGACGGCACAGAGGAACTCTCAATGAAAGCACCAATGTCGGTGTCAAAACCGGCGGATCTCGGGTAGGGCGTCCTGAACTGTGCGTCTAGGCGGATGGTAACAGGAGACAAGGGACACGATGTTTTACCCAGGTTCGGGCCCTCTTGGTGGAGGTAAAACCCTCGTCCTGCTTGATTGATATTGATATTGTGGATGTTTACAAGAGTGGATCTACCACGAGATCAAGGAGGCTAAACCCTAGAAGCTAGCCTATGGTATGATTGTAAGGGTTGTTGTTCTCCTACGGACTAGAGCCATCCGGTTTATATAGACACCGGAGAGGGCTAGGGTTACATAGATTCGGTTATAATGGTAGGAGATCTACATATCCGTATCGCCAAGCTTGCCTTCCACGCCAAGGAAAGTCCCATCCGGACACGGGGCGAAGTCTTCAATCTTGTATCTTCATAGTCTTGGAGTCCGGTCGATGATGATAGTCCGGCCGATGATAGTCCGGCCGATGATGGTAGTCCGGCTATCCGGACACCCCCTAATCCGGGACTCCCTCAGTATGTCGGTGTCAAAACCGGTGGATCTCGGGTAGGGGGTCCCGAACTGTGCGTCTAGGCGGATGGTAACAGGAGACAAGGGACACGATGTTTTACCCAGGTTCGGGCCCTCTTGATGGAGGTAAAACCCTACGTCCTGCTTGATTGATATTGATATTGTGGATGTTTACAAGAGTGGATCTACCACGAGATCAAGGAGGCTAAACCCTAGAAGCTAGCCTATGGTATGATTGTAAGGGTTGTTGTTCCGTCCTACGGACTAGAGCCATCCGGTTTATATAGACACCGGAGAGGGTTAGGGTTACATAGAGTCGGTTACAATGGTAGGAAATCTACATATCCGTATCGCCAAGCTTGCCTTCCACGCCAAGGAAAGTCCCATCCGGACACGGGCGAAGTCTTCAATCTTGTATCTTCATAGTCTTGGAGTCCGTTGATGATGATAGTCCGGCCGATGATAGTCCGGCCGATGATGGTAGTCCGCTATCCGGACACCCCTAATCCGGACTCCTCAAGAGCCCTGAACCAGGCTTCAATGACGATAAGTCCGGCGCGATATTGCTTGGCATTGCAAGGCGGGTTCCTCCTCCGAATGATAGAAGATTGTGAACACCAGGATAGTGTCCGCTCGCAAAATAAATTCCACATTCCACCGTAGAGAGAATAATATATACACAAGTTCAATCTGCCGCGTTTTTGCGGCATGACGTCACGCCACTACCAAGCCATTATTTAAATTGTTTTTTACTCTACCACCTCAACGATTTAGCGAAGCGGTTTCCTTGGCACGCCTTGTCGAAGCGAGATCGTGTTTCCCTTAATCCGGGATTCTCATCAATACGGACGTGGGTAACCCAACCGCGCCATTGATGGTGACGCTTGGGAGATAAGCGAGTTTTACCAGCGGTGGGGGCGCGTGACTTCGCCCGCCCATATAAGGGATAAGGATTCACCTTCTCACCCACGCCTTCTTCCTCCTTTGCTTATCCATCTCCGCAAGACTCGAGCTCCAGCGCCCAAGTTCGCAAGATCTCGTCTCAACCTTCTCCGACCATGTCCGGGCGGGAGGTAAATGGTTGGCCTCCACCGTTAAGGAGGAGCACATCACCAAACCGCGGCGCGGATACCTCTCCGCGACATCACAAGCCGGCTGCCCGACGAGGGGCAGCTCATCCCCACCCCCAGGCCCCATGAGAGGGTCGTTTTCCTTCCCCACTTCCTCCACGGACTGGGCTTTCCACTTCACCCCTTTGTCCGGGGGCTCGTGTTCTACTACGGCCTGGATTTCCATGATCTGGCGCCAAACTTCATCCTCAACATCTCGGCGTTTATCATCGTGTGCGAGGCCTTCCTCTACATCCAGCCCCACTTCGGCTTGTGGCTCAAGACCTTCAATGTCAAGCCGGGGGTAGTGAAGGGCACTCAAGCGGAGTGCAGAGGCGCCATGTTGGGCAAGATGCCCAATGTCCTTTGGTTCGAAGGGGCCTTCGTGGAATCCGTCAAGGGTGGCAATCGGGTGGTTCTATATCACCGAGCAGCGTGACCCTACATGGGCGGCGGCCCCGAGTTCAGATCTGGTATCCCCGCAGCTCACCTCCCGGAAAGAGAAGGGCTTGCTGTGGGGTAGTTCGGAGGAGCCGACGGACTTCAAGCCCGTATCCGAAGCTGGTGAAGAAGCTCAGGCTGGTTAACGTGGTCCAAGTCATGCTCGTCCGCGGATTCTCCCATGCCAAGAGCGGGCATTCAATCTGTGGAGTTCGATCCGAACAGCACCAGCGCTGAGCGGGCTCTTCGACCTGACGTCTGAAAGGCGCTGGAGGGTTCTGTTCAAGGGCGCCGGTTTCCCGCATCCGCGATCAAGATCGCGGATTTCGCCGCAGCGCCAAGCCAACGAGGTAAGTGATTCTACCCTTTACGGACACTTGCTTTTCATAGTTTGACTCTATCACGGTTTTAATTTCCCTTTTCCTTTGACAGACTGGATGAGGAAGGTGGAGCAGATTATCTGCCCGGCTCCTATGCCGAGAAAATCCATGAGACGCCTGTCTAGCGAGGCTGCTGGTTCCGCACCGCACGTGGTGCCGGAGAAGAAGGCCAAGAAGAAGGCCACGGTGCTCGAAGAGTTCCGTTTTCAGGTGTCCGACGACTCGGGCGGACTCCTCCCAAAACAACGAGGAGAAAGAGGACTCTCTCCTGAGGAGGAGAGAGGAAGAGGAAGGCTTCCCCACAGGGAGGCCGAAGGGTCAAGAGGGAAGGACTATTCCCGGACAGCTCCGCCAACATCAACGCTGGCGAGGAAGAATGGCCTTCAAGGGCCAGGCCTCGGCGAGATCGTAAGTATCCGGATTCTGAATGATTTATAATTTCTTTTCTGCGTCACATAGTGTCATTCGATGCCGCATGCTGCCTGTAGTCCGCCGGTGATAATCTCCCGCTTCATCGAAGCGGGTCGTTGGCTCCGTCGGATGTAGACTCCATCCCGACCGCCTCCACCCCTCGCGACATTGAGGACGCCGAGGTGGGATCCCAAGAAGGGACCCATCAGGGGGAGGCTCCAGAGGCGCCACAAGGCGTCCTCCCGGACTTTGCGCCGGACTCCATATCAGAACCCGCAGTGGTTCCGGGTCCGCCGGGCGCCCTTCGAATGAAGGGAAAGACCGTGACGCCGGCGGCTTCCGTCCAACCGGAGGCGCTGGGCAATTTGTTGGAGGCGTTGTAGAGCGCTTCCATCGAGGAAGAACACCACACTATTATGAGTGCGGTGATTCGGAAGTGTGCAGCTTGCTAAGAGTGGGCTGACCGAAGCTCGCAGAGCCTTCTATCGTGCTTTGAGGTAAGAAGTTAAAATATGCAATGTAATACCGTATAGACAGTAGTCCCTCGATGCTCGGTTCGGTGTTTGGGAAGAAAAGCGGACCGAGGATCTGAAAAAAGAAGATATACGCAGGGTTGCTAAAAATTATGTCAATATGGGTTGCAGGCTCTGCTGCTGACCTCTGCCGACCGATCATGGAGGTCGGTGCTTTGAAGCAGAGCTCGAGCGGTCCGAGCAAGAGCTCGGCAGCGCCAGAAGCAGCTCCAGGACAAAGAAGGTGAGTAACACCACTTTGAACTTGTACCTTCTGTAAAAGGATTTAGGTTGCAACAAAAATATCAAGGATAACATGGGTACTGCAGGGCCATGAACGAGGTGGCGACCACGAAGGAGGCCGTGTCCGCGTCGAACGCATAATGCGCCACGAAACGGGCAGAGCGAGAAAAGCAGGAGGCGCGGGTGGCGGTGGTTCAGCAAGAGCTCCAGGCTCTCATGGAAAAGCATGAGAGTTTGGGCGTGACTCAAAGACTCGAGAGTCCGAGCTTGCCTCGCCTCGAAAAGTGCCAAAACTGCCAAGGCCGATGCCCATAAGTCCCTTCAGAGATTGAGTTGATGAGGAAGATAGCGGCGGTAAGGCATTTTTCATGCAAAGCAAGCATGTGAATGTAAATTACTTGTTACTTACCCAAATCCGAGCTCTCGAGGCGTTTGCAGATCTGCCTCATGGCGTGTCGATGCCGCCGCATTTTACCGAGCCGAGGAGGGAGCTCAACGGAGAAGGTCTTCGGTCTCAAGATATCGAGGCCGGCCATCCGTGCCCCTAGCGACCAGCTGAAGCAGCTGGTCGAGCTCCAAGGTGGCCGAGCAGGCCATGAAGGGCCTCATAGTCCGGCTGTGGCTGGAGAGGCCATGCCCAGGAGCTACTTCGCCTCGTCTGACGGTTGGTGGATCGCGCCCTGGGTGGAGGTTATCAAGCGCTCCGCTTTGTATTGAAGGTGCTCGTCGGGCCCTTGCCCGCGCAAAGGTGCATTGGGGCAAGCTGGATGCGGAGAAGCTAATCAGCGACGCGCCACCAGCGGGCAAAGAATATCGTACGCCCGAAATGTACTATAAGACTGTCCTGAAGGGTGCCCGCAAGATTGCGGATGAGTGCCCCAGGGATGTAATTATTGAGTAAATTCGCAATGTGTTATCCTGTGCGCTGAAAACTTTGTTCATATGCGCTAAGCAACGCTTGTTAATTTAAAATATTACCTTCTTGCGGCCGTTTATTAAATCTGAGAGATGGCAAGTCGTCGGCTTCAGCCCCCATGCCACGAAGTGATGGGGTGTTCGGGATAAACTTGAGCACTCTTGTTCCCATTTTGGGTCCATCTAGGAGGCGCCAACACAACGAACAAGGCAACCGGACTTATAGTGCTTGAACACTCTCACTTAGCCATAGAATTCTATAATTTTAAATTTCGTGAAGCCCCTAGTATTCGGAGGACCAATTAGGGCGCTATCCACGCCTTCGCCGGACATTATCCGAACTTCGCTCGAGCGGCGAGGTCTTTAAGGACCCGAAGGACCTCTCGAACAGCGACCAGTCTCGCGCTTTATCATGACAGTCAGTTTTAGCTTTCTCCATCGAGGCGTTAACTCGGCTCAACCGGGCGCAATCGCAGTGGTTCTCCAGTGCTACCTTAGCCGATAGAACGGAACGTAAGGTGCCAAACATGGGAGCCGGAAAACCCAACTATTGACCCAAGACATGATTCGAGCCGATTCATATAATGCTATAAGTTAGGGTGCCGCACTTGTGAAAGTGTTCGACTTTATCACACCATAATGCGGAGAATCATAAGCCCTCAGTGTATTTGGCCGTACCAAAATGTACAGGTGCAACATGTCGTAAATGAACATATATATATATATATATATAAGGTAATGCAATTATGGGCAAAAAGTACTGCATTTTATTCGAGAAGATATGCTATGAGTGCGGAATGATACAAATAGTGCGGAAAGCAAGGGATTGGACGGATTAAAGGCGTCTCCCTCCAGGGGTAGGCCACGGAATGTTGTATTTAACAAATTTAATGCTCGTGATGGAGACCACCTGAGTGTTCGTCGCGGCCTTTGTCCTTCCCTGGCTGTTGCATCATGAGTTCGGCAGGTTCGCCGCCGGACAGAGTTCTGTATAAAAAAGAGAGAAATAAAAGATAAAAAGAGCGACACACTTGAGAGCCCCTGGTGTGGTCGAACCGCACTCTGGGTCTGTTGTGGTTGTGCCTTTCCCCCTATGCCCATGGTATCTCCAGGGCGTAATTATGTACGCGGAGAGTTTGTCTTACAATTTTGCGAGGGCTGGGGTTGAGGCCGCATTGCTACGCGTGCTCGGAACGTGCCAGGTGGTCTTGGTTGATGTTGCTCCGGGCGCGTTTGGCCGTGTCCGGTCGTTTAACGGCCGGACTCGAAAATTGCCTTAAAAGGCTGCTCTGTACTTCTGCCGCGAGAGCCGCTGTATGTTCCTCCGTTCGGAGGGAGCGTTCCGTGTTTCCATTGACCGTGATGACTCCACGAGGGCCTGGCATCTTGAGCTTAAGGTATGCATAATGCGGCACCGCGTTGAATTTTGCGAACGCGGTTCGTCCGAGCAGAGCGTGATAGCCGCTGCGGAACGGGACTATGTCGAAGATTAACTCCTCGCTTCGGAAATTATCCGGGGATCCGAAGACCACTTCCAGTGTAATCGAGCTCGTATAACCGGCCTCGACACCTGGTATGACGCCTTTGAAGGTTGTCTTTGTAGGTTTAATCCTTGAAGGGTCTATGCCCATCTTGCGCCTTGTATCCCGATAAAGCAGGTTCAGGCTCTGCCGCCGTCCATCAGGACTCTCGTGAGGTGAAATCCATCGATGATTGGGTCTAAAACCAATGCGGCGAATCCGCCATGGCGGATACTGGTCGGAAGGTCTCTTCGATCGAAAGTGATCGGGCAAGAGGACCATGGGTTGAATTTTGGGGTGACTGGCTCCATCGCGTATACGTCCCTTAGTGCACGCTTCCGCTCCCTTGTAACGCCCCCGATGCGGCTATATCTCCCACGTGTCGAGGCACGACTTAGAGGCATAACCGCATTGAAAGCAATGTCGCAAGTGAGGTAATCTTCACACAACCCATGTAATAGATAAGGGAAAGAGATACATAGTTGGCTTACAGTCGCCACTTCACACAGTACATAAATAAACATCCATCATTCAGAGTACACTCAAGGTCCGACTACGGAACCAAAATAAAAGAAGATACCCCAAATGCTACACAGATCCCCGAATCGTCCCAACTAGGCACCACTACTGATCATCAGGGAAAGACACATAGTAACGACCACGTTCCTCGTCGAACTCCCACTTGAGCTCGGTTGAGTCACCTGCCGGCCTCGTCGGAACCTGCAACTGTTTTGGAAGTATCTGTGAGTCACAGGGACTCAGCAATCTCACACCCGCGAGATCAAGACTATTTAAGCTTATAGGAAGGACAGAGTAGTAAAGTGGAGCTGCAGCAAGCGACTAGCATATATGGTGGCTACATCGCAAAAGAGAGCGAGAAGAGAGCAAAGCACGGACGTGAAGCTAATAGCGATCAAGAAGTGATCCTGAACTACTTACGTCGACATAACTCCAACACCGTGTTCACTTCCGGACTCCGCGAGAAGAGACCATCACGGTTACACACGCCGTTGATGTGTATTTTATTTGAGGTCAACTTCGGGTTTTCTACAACCGGACATTAACAAATTCCCATCTGCCTCATAACATGGGCACGGCTTTGAAAGATATTACCTGCAGGGTGTCCCAACAGCCCATTATAAGCTCTCACGGTCAGCGAAGGATATTCCTTCTACCGGAAGACCCGATCAATCTCGGAATCCCGGACTACAAGACATTTCGACAGCAATAAAACAAGACCAGCAAAGCCACCCGACTATGCCGACAAATCCCGATAGGAGCTGCACATATCTCGTTCTCAGGGCACACCGGATAGGTCAGCCTACGAGTAAAACCAGCCCTCGAGTTGCCCCGTGGTGGCCCCGCAGTCTGCCCAGTTCGGGCCAGCACTCGAAGGAGCACTGGTCGGGGGTTAAAATAAAGATGACCCTCGGGCTCGCGAAAACCCGGGGGAAAAAGGCTTAGGTGGCAAATGGTAAAACCAAAGTTGGGCCTTCTGGACGAGTCTTATTCAAAGCGAACTGTCAAGGGGTCCCATAAATCACCCAACCGTGTAAGGAACGCAAAATCAAGGAACATAACACGGTATGACGGAAACTAGGGTGGCAAGAGTGGAACAAAACACCAGGCATAAGGCCGAGCCTTCCACCCTTTACCAAGTATATAGATGTATTAAATATAGCAGATATATATTGTGATATCCCCAACAAGTAAACATGTTCCAAAAGGAACAACATCTCCATGTTCAACAAGGAACAAACTTCAGCTTCACCGCAACTAGCAACGCTATAAGAGGGCTGAGCAAAGCGGTAACATAGCCAATCAACGGTTTGCTAGGAAAAGGATGGTTAGGGCTGACATGGCAATATGGGTGGCATGATATAGCAAGTGGTAGGCATCGCAGCATAGGCATAGCAAAAGAGCGAGCAACTAGCATAGCAAAGATAGAAGTGATTTCGAGGGTATGGTCATCTTGCTCGCAATGTTCTCGAGTTGTCGAAAGCTTGATCCTCGTAAGCGTTCTCAACAGGTTCCTCGTTCACGTACTCGTCTCCGGCTCTACCCAAAGCAACAACACAAACAAAGGAACCACAATAAATCACGGTGCAATGCACAATCAACATGATGCAAAACATGACATGATATGCGAGATGTGATATGCAATGCGTATAAAAAGCTCGGAAGGTAAATGATGAACCAGGCATCAACTTGGCAAACCAAGTATGCCACTGGAAAGATGAGATGATTTCGGTTGAAATCGATATAAAGATCACCGGAATCGGATGCACGGTTTGGAAATGACAAGCAAAACAAGAATGGCGCAAATCTGCCATTAACAGCATGATGCCACTTAGCAAGCAACAATAAATTAAGCTACTGCACCCAAACGTATCAACAAAGTATATGGCAGTGATCTACACAAGATGCTCGACAAAAGATGAGCACTGAGCTACGGCTAGTTCACATCATAACAGGTTCAAACAAGCATGGCAAAAGTGCACAAAATATCAGGCTGGACATGGCAAAAACAGCATCAGGTTGCAATGTTCAGAGCAGCAAAACTACATGCTACAGGACCTTAAAATAGCAAAACATGGCATGGCATGAATCTACTCAAAGCATAGAACAAAAGTCCCTTACTGACCATAAGCCAAAAGGACTAGAAAATATAGTAACACCCATGTCAATATTGAAAGTTTCGTTAACAGATTCAGCAACATGACATGTCAAAAACTGATAACGAGTAGGCATGTTTACAAGCTCAAAGCACTCACTACAGAGCCTTAAATGATAAACTAAGCATACATACATCAAGAAGACATGGCATAGAAGACATACATGGCAAGAACAATAACATAGCATACATGGATCAACCATAACAACCTTGGCAAAATTGAATAACCTGTAAACAATCTGCCAGGAAACATTTGGTAGCAAAAGTAGAGCTCGATTGACTCAAGCTATGGCACTCCATAATTGCAAACAAAGGCATGGATGGATAGATCAAGACATGTTTTACAAAACATCCTTACTGAAGTATCTCAAAATATGCATGGATCTCTCGGTAGCATCAAGTTAACATGGCATCAAAATCAGCTAAAACAGAGCTGAAATCAGCAACATCAGGACACCTACTTTGCATGCTTGTGCTAGTCACCACATAGATCACAAAAATACATGGCATACACCCCTGGAAATATGGCATGGCATATTTCAAAACACATGTAGGACTCAAATTCATAGAGTGCACAAATTAATCATGGCAAAAATAACAAAAGTGCAAGTTCTGTTAAGAAACAGAAACTAACATCACATAGCACTCTTCCAACAGCATTTCGGGCATCAAGATGAGCTCAAATGAAAATGATGCAATGAGATGAAATTATCTACTCTTCGAGTCGAACATTTTGATATATTATACGCGCAAAATGGATCTACAGATGCAAAGATATAGCACGTTGAAAAAGCAACAAAATAACAAATGTATCAAAGACGCAGAGAAAAAAATGGGGGAGAGAGAGGTCAACGCGCGGGAACCGAGGCCGGATCTGGATCGGGCGACTGGCGGCGCGGCGGCGCGCGGGCTCGCCGGAGCCCGGCGAGGAGGAGGAAGGCGGCGGCCTGGGCACGGCCGCGGCGAACGGGCGCGGCTGGGCGACGGGGCGCGGCAGCGAGGCGGCGGCCGGCGGCCCTCCGGTGGCCGGACCGGCGAGGGAGGCGCGGGGCCGCGCGAGGGAGGCGGCGGCGGAGAGGAGGCTCGCGGCGGCGGGCGAGCGGGCGGCGGAGGCTCGGGCGCCGGGGGGGAGGAGGAGGCGGGCGGGCCGGGGCCGCCGTGGGCTCATGAACCCGGCCTGTGGGCGGGCGGCGGCGCACGTGGCGGCCTCTGAGTGGTGGCGCGCGCGCGGCGATTTTTGTCCGGCGGCGGCGGACACGTCCGGCGGGCGCGGGGACGGATTTTAGGGTTTCGGGGAAGGAATGATCCGGATTTGGAGGGGGTTTGCTTAAATAGGCATAGAGGGAGCTAGGAGAGTCCAAATGAGGTGTAGTTTTCGCCACACGATCGTGATCGAGCGACGGAGAGCATGGAAGTGACTTAGATGGGTTATTGGGCTGTTTTGAGGGGTGTTGGGCTGCAACTTAAAAGAGGCCTTTGCGAGAGTGCGGTTAACCGTTGGAGTACCAAACGAGCTCCAAATGACTCAAACTTGACCGGTGGTCTCTGGTGGTATACCAAGGCCACTAGACAAACCTCGGTCCATTTCGAGAAGGTTTAGTACCCTCACACGGAAAAACGTAAAAGGGGCCGCCGGGGAGATAGGAGTGCGGATTGCAAAACGGACAACGGAAAAATGCTCGGAATCATGAGGCGAACACGTATGCAAATGCGATGCACATGATGACATAATATAAAATGCATGACATGGACAAAATGCAAAAGAGGAAAAACCCAACCACGGAGGGAATATCATATCACAATGCGAAAATGGCAAGAGTTGGAGTTACAAATATGGAAAGTTACTTCGGGTGTTACAACACTCCACCACTACAAGAGGATCTCGTCCCGAGATCTAGGACTGAAAGAACTCCGGATATTCGGAACGGAGGTGATCCTCGCGCTCCCAGGTAGCTTCTCGGTCGGAATGGTGTGACCACTTCACTTTCAGGAATTTGATTGACTTGTTGCGAGTCTTGCGCTCGGTTTCTTCAAGAATAGCAACGGGGTGCTCATGATAAGAGAGATCTTCTTGAAGGTCAATCTCTTCGAAGTTGATAGTGCGTTTAGGAGTCTTGAAGCACTTGCGAAGCTGTGACACGTGAAACACATCGTGCACATTTGCAAAGTTGGATGGAAGCTCAAGTTGATAGGCGAGATCGCCTCTTTTCCCAATGATCTTGAAAGGACCCACGTATCTAGGGGCAAGCTTCCCTTTGATACCGGGTTTACGAGTGCCTTTCATTGAGAGAGGCGAGGTAGACCTCCGATTTCAAAAGCCACATCACGGTGCTTATCATCATAATAGCTCTTCCGCGCGATTATGCGGCTTTGAGATTCTCACGAATGACTTGGCACATTTCTTCCGCTTCGTGATCAAGTCATTGCCAAGAAGTTGGCGTTCACCGTCTCGCACCAATTGAGAGGAGTACGGCACTTTCGCCATAGAGAATTTCGAATGGGGCCTTGCCCAACTCGCTTGGAAGCTGTTGTTGTAGGAGAACTTCGGCATATGGAAGACAATCTTCCCACTTCATACCGAAAGAAATGACACAAGCCCTGAGCATATCTTCAAGGATTTGATTTACTCGCTCGACTTGGCCACTTGTTTGAGGATG
Organism: Aegilops longissima; assembly: GCA_021605205.1. Lineage (NCBI taxonomy): Eukaryota > Viridiplantae > Streptophyta > Magnoliopsida > Poales > Poaceae > Aegilops > Aegilops longissima. The sequence continues at coordinate 712,557,059 of CM038679.1, read as the reverse complement.
GAAAGCTGTGCTGAAACGAATGTTGGTGCCCATGGCCTTCTGAAAAGAATCCCAAAACTTGGAGGTAAAGATGCTGCCACGGTCTGAAGAGATCACTTGTGGAATGCCGTGCAAGGAGACAATCCTGGAGGTGTATAGCTCTGCCAACTGAGCTGCTGTGATGGATTCTTTGATAGGAAGAAAATGAGCCACTTTAGTAAGCTTGTCAATGACAACGAAGATAGCATCATTTCCACGCTTGGACTTTGGAAAGCCATCCACGAAGTCCATTTCAATATGATCAAACTTCCATTCGGAATAGCAAGAGGTTGGAGGAGACCAGCTGGTCTTTGGTGTTCCTTTCACTCTTCTGCAGACATCACACTCATTCACGAATTGAGCAATTTCTCGCTTCATTCGAGTCCACCAATATGACTGCTTGAGGTCATGGTACATCTTCGCACTTCCGGATGAATGGATAGAAGCGAATTGTGAGCCTCGTTCATAATGACTTTTCGAGATCACCCTTAGGAACCACAATCCGGTCCTCAAAGAAAAGAGTATCTTTGTCATCAACGTGGAAGCACTTGTACTTGAAATGCCCTTGTCGATACCACGTTTCACCTTTTTCACCATGGTATCCGAAGTTGAGCCTCACGAATCTGATCTTCCAAAGTAGGAGAGACTATGAGGTTGGCAAGAAAGCCTTGAGGAACAACTTGAAGATTCAGCTTGCGGAAAGCTTCACGAGATCCGGTGAAAGGGCTTGAGGATTAGGCTTGCGATAAGCTTTCTGCTCAAAGCATCTGCAATGACATTGGCCTTGCCCGAGTATATTCAATACTTGGGTTGTACTCTTGAATCATTTCACCCATCGAGTTTGCACGAGGTTGAGGTTGGGTTGAGTGAAGATGTACTTGAGACTCTTGTGATCGGTGAAAATGTCCACTTTCCTTCCCAACAAGAGATGTCTCCACGTTATCAATGCATGGACAACTGCCGCCAACTCAAGATCGTGAGTGGGGTAGTTCTTCTCGTTGGGCTTCAATCAAGCGAGAGGTATAAGCCACAACTCTCTTCTCTTGCATTAACACAGCACCGAGACCTTGAAGAGAAGCATCACGTAAAACTTCAAATGGCTTGGATTCATCGGAGGAGTCAAGACAGAGCTGTGACGAGTTTCTCTTTGAGAGTATTGAAAGCAACGTCACATTCGGAGACCGACATACTTCACATGCTTCGGAGAAGGTTGGAAAGAGGCTTTGCAATCTTGGAGAAGTTCTCAACGAATCTTGACAATAGCTTGCAAGACCAAGAAAATCATGGAGCTGCTTGACATTCGAGGAGGTTCCCAATTCACAATTGCGGACACCTTCTCGGGATTAACAGCGATGCCCTTGGCGGAGATGATATGACCAAGATAAAGCACTTCATCAAGCCAAAATTCACATTTGGAGAACTTAGCATAGAATTGATACTCTCGAGCTTGTCTAGCACCAATCGCAAATGTTTGGCATGATCCTTCTTATTCTTGGAAAGACCAAAATATCATCAAGATAGACCAAGACGAATTCATTGGTGTAGGGGTTGAATATGAAGTTCATCATCCGAGAGAATGTTGGAGGAGCATTGACGAGGCCGAAAGACATGACAAGATATTCATAAGAACCAAAGCTTGTTCGAATCTGTCTTGGGAATATCTTGTTCACGAATGCGAATCTGATGATACCCCATACGAAGGTCAAGCTTGGAGAACACCTTGTAGCACCTTTGAGTTGCTCAAAAGCTCATTGATGTTGGGAAGTGGATACTTGTTCTTGATTGTCTTCTTATTCAATGGACGGTAATCGACGCAAAGTCGGTCCGTGCCATCCTTCTTCGGACAAAAGAACACCACAACCCCAAGGAGATGAACTCGGTCCGATCAAACCAGACGCTCTTGTTCATCGAGCTGCTTCTTCAATTCCTTCAGCTCATCAGGTCCAAGCTTGTATGGGCGCTTGCAAGCGGGTTCGATGCGGGCTCAAGATCGATAACGAACTCAAGCGGCGATGAGGAGGCATACCCGAAGCTCTTCCGGAAAGACATCTTGGTACTCACAAACGATCGAATCGAGAGATAGCATTCAGTTCGCCCTTCTCATTGAGAGAAAACAACCAATGGTTTCATCACGAGCGGCATAGATGATCACATCATTAGAAGAGTGAGTCAATTGAATTTCCCAGCAGCACAATCAAGCTGAGCTTTGTGCCGATAAAGCCATCCATCCCGAGAATAAGATCAATATCCAAGTCACCAAGAACAATTGGTTTAGACAGAAATCTATAATCGCCCATCTTGATACCGACATTCGAACCACCAAGCTAGAACTCATGTGCTTGCCCGGGAAACAATTGCTAGAGGTTTAACCAAGAATTCAAGTGAAATCATGCTTGGCAAAAAGGGTCTTGACATGAAACAATGCGATGCACCAAAGATCAAATAAGACTTTTGCAGAATATCATTAACAAGAAGATTACCCATGATCACATCAAGAATCCTCTGCTTGAGCTGCATTCATCATATTGACCTTTGCAAACTTGGGATTATGCTTGACCACTTTGCATTGCTGGAAGATTTCACAGAGGAGGAGGCGGAAGGCGCCTCGGTTGAAGCACTTGTTCGCATAGTGACCTTCTGCGACATTTGTTGCAAGTCACCTCGAGAGCGGACGGTGGTAAGGAGCACTTGACCTTGGAGCTTGAGAATTAGACTTGTTCGATAGCTTGGGTTGGGTGGGTGGGAAGATCCACGGCCACCGAGTTCTTCTGGCGATAAGGCCGACGGAACGGAGGAGGAGGAAGGTAAAACTTCTGCTGCTTAGCTGCCACTTGAGAGGAAGAAGAAGACTGAACTGCATCCTGATTCTCTTCTTAGAAGCCTCACATTTGAGCTGGGCAGCTTCTTGCTTGAGTGCCATGTTGTAGAAATCATCATACTTATCGGCTCAAAAGCACAAGAGCTAATTGCAGATCTTCTCTCGCACCACCTCTGAATTGATAGATCATACTCTTTTCATCGTGCACGTCTTGCTTAGCAAAACGAGCGAGCTTACGAACTGGATATTGTATTGATAGACAGACATGTTGCCTTGCTTGAGATTGCGGAACTCCTCACGCTTGCTCTCAACAACACTTTTCGAATGTGATGAGCTCAAAATCACGGCGAACTCATCCTGTAATGACACGACCTCCTCTGGAATCTTTGTATTCTTGGTACCACTCAGCAGCTTGATCCTTGAGTTGAAGCGATGCAAACTTGACAAAGTCCTCGTGTCGACATTGCTACAATCAAAGTGCTTGCAGATGTCCACTAACCAATCGTCGGCGTATGTGGCCTCGACACGTAAACCGAAAGACTTGGCTGATTAGCGAGGAACCGATCGAGAGTAGCAAAGTGCGGCTGATTGTTGCCTTGACCTTGATTTCCTTGATTGCCTTGCCCTCGAGTACGTTCTTGCAAGAGCTGCAAAATCATCGAGCATTGGCATTGGTGGCTGCCATGATAGCTTGCCGGCCTCTGGGAGGCGGAGGTGGAGGTGGAGGTTGATGATCCCCATCATTGCGATCCGGATTCGGCGCGTTGGCGGAGCCATCTGAAGAGGGTGACATCCGTTAGTCCTTTGATAGACAAAAGATAAGTAGAATCAACGGATAGAAATTGCAACATATAGTCTTCACAATAAACATTCAACAAGAATGAGCGAATGAATTCAAAGTTAATCATCACACGTCCATTAAGGTGAGAAGCCACTTAGATAAAGATATGGAAACAACATCATCTTAGAAACAAATCGAATATCACAACTGAAAACAAAAGATTGGCTTCTAGAATGAGCGGAACAAACACATGATAGAGATTTACGCCCAAAGTGTTAGTGGTGGGGCCCACGGACACGACGTATAGCGGACGTCACGAATGACAAACAAGGCGTCCCGAATCAGCATAGCCAAGGATTCTTTAAGGCGTCTCGCGACCATCAGAATCGACCGTGAATGGGCGGACCACTAGACGTTGAACCCCAATCTCAAATCATACATCCGTCGGAAAGAATATCCCGTAAGCTACTAGAATTCCCACCTATAAACTCCCAAACTTTCTGGTTATGCAATCTGGTGTTGGGGATACAGGGACACAAAATATATCACCCAAACTAACAATACCTAGATCCAGTGTATCCATCCGTCAACACATAACCAAGAAATCCTCGAAATCGTGTACCTCGACCTTGAAAAACATCCGTTATACAAGTCATGGCAATACTCCCTTTTCGCCTCGATCTTCGGGCTATCGGGTTATCTCACCAACAACTGCACAAAAGAGATTTCGATGTCGGCAAAACTCGGTATTCGAGAATCGCAACGATAAAATTGTGACGACAACACCTCGGAGCTCAACTCCCCGGGACACTGCCACAACCCCTAAATGTCAGGAGGCACCAAGAACAATGTTCTCGTCACAAAACCATCGGAACGATTCCAAGATACCCACGTGATCCTAAAAAAAATTTTAGTGAAATTTGAGGAGAGAAGAGTCAAAACTCTACGTCAGGATACCTCACAGAGCGACGAAGGGACTGGGAAGTAAAAAGAATCCTACTCTCCGATATATATAATCCTAAGACTCAAAACATTTTCCATTCTAGACTCAACAACGCCAAACAAACAATCAAGTAGGGGGCTCCTAAGTCGGGGAAGGCTCTGATTACCAACTTGTAACGCCCCCGATGCGGCTATATCTCCCACGTGTCGAGGCACGACTTAGAGGCATAACCGCATTGAAAGCAATGTCGCAAGTGAGGTAATCTTCACACAACCCATGTAATAAATAAGGAAAGAGATACATAGTTGGCTTACGATGCCACTTCACACAAAGACATAAATAAACATCCATCATTCAGAGTACACTCAAGGTCCGACTACGGAACCAAAATAAAAGAAGATACCCCAAATGCTACACAGATCCCGAATCGTCCCAACTGGGCACCACTACTGATCATCGGAAAAGACACATAGTAACGACCACGTTCCTCGTCGAACTCCCACTTGAGCTCGGTTGAGTCACCTGCACCGCCTCGTCGGAACCTGCAACTGTTTTGAAGTATCTGTGAGTCACGGGACTCAGCAATCTCACACCCGCGAGATCAAGACTATTTAAGCTTATAGGAAGGACAGAGTAGTAAAGTGGAGCTGCAGCAAGCGACTAGCATATATGGTGGCTACATCGCAAAAGAGAGCGAGAAGAGAGGCAAAGCACGGACGTGAAGCTAATAGCGATCAAGAAGTGATCCTGAACTACTTACGTCAGACATAACTCCAACACCGTGTTCACTTCCCGGACTCCGCCGAGAAGAGACCATCACGGTTACACACGCGGTTGATGTGTATTTTATTTGAGGTCAACTTGGGTTTTCTACAACCGACATTAACAAATTCCCATCTGCCTCATAACCGCGGGCACGGCTTTGAAAGATATTACCTGCAGGGTGTCCCAACTTAGCCCATTATAAGCTCTCACGGTCAACGAAGGATATTCCTTCTACCGGAAGACCCGATCAATCTCGAATCCCGGACTACAAGACATTTCGACAGAATAAAACAAGACCAGCAAAGCCACCCGATTGTGCCGACAAATCCCGATAGGAGCTGCACATATCTCGTTCTCGGGGCACACGGATAGGTCAGCCTACGAGTAAAACCAGCCTCGAGTTGCCCGTGGTGGCCCCAGATCTGCTCGGTTCGGGCCAGCACTCGAAGGAGCACTGGTCCGGGGTTAAAATAAAGATGACCCTCGGGCTCGCGAAACCCGGGGAAAAAGGCTTAGGTGGCAAATGGTAAAACCAAAGTTGGGCCTTGCTTTGGAGAGTCTTATTCAAAGCGAACTGTCAAGGGGTCCCATAAATCACCCAACCGTAAGGAACGCGAAAATCAAGGAACATAACACCGTATGACGGAAACTAGGGTGGCAAGAGTGGAACAAAACACCGGGCATAAGGCCGAGCCTTCCACCCTTTACCAAGTATATAGATGTATTAATTATAGCAGATATATATTGTGATATCCCCAACAAGTAAACATGTTCCAAAAGGAACAACATCTCCATGTTCAACAAGGAACAAACTTCACTTCACCGCAACTAGCAACGCTATAAGAGGGCTGAGCAAAGCGGTAACATAGCCAATCAACGGTTTGCTAGGAAAAGGATGGTTAGGGCTGACATGGCAATATGGGTGGCATGATATAGCAAGTGGTAGGCATCGCAGCATAGGCATAGCAAAAGAGCGAGCAACTAGCATAGCAAAGATAGAAGTGATTTCGAGGGTATGGTCATCTTGCCTGCAATGTTCTCAGAGTTGTCGAAAGCTTGATCCTCGTAAGCGTTCTCAACAGGTTCCTCGTTCACGTACTCGTCTCCCGGCTCTACCCAAAGCAACAACACAAACAAAGGAACCACAATAAATCACGGTGCAATGCACAATCAACATGATGCAAAACATGACATGATATGCGAGATGTGATATGCAATGCGTATGTGCGCTCCGGAAGGTAAATGATGAACCAGGCATCAACTTGGCAAACCAAGTATGCCACTGGAAAGATGAGATGATTTCGGTTGAAATCGATATAAAGATCACCGGAATCGGATGCACGGTTTGGAAATGACAAGCAAAACAAGAATGGCAAAATCTGCCATTAACAGCATGATGCCACTTAGCAAGCAACAATAAATTAAGCTACTGCACCCAAACGTATCAACAAAGTATATGGCAGTGATCTACACAAGATGCTCGACAAAAGATGAGCACTGAGCTACGGCTAGTTCACATCATAACAGGTTCAAACAAGCATGGCAAAAGTGCACAAAATATCAGGCTGGACATGGCAAAAACAGCATCAGGTTGCAATGTTCAGAGCAGCAAAACTACATGCTACAGGAACTTAAAATAGCAAAACATGGCATGGCATGAATCTACTCAAAGCATAGAACAAAAGTCCCTTACTGACCATAAGCCAAAAAGGACTAGAAAATATAGTAACACCCATGTCAATATTGAAAGTTTCGTTAACAGATTCAGCAACATGACATGTCAAAAACTGATAACGAGTAGGCATGTTTACAAGCTCAATGCACTCACTACAGAGCCTTAAATGATAAACTAAGCATACATACATCAAGAAGACATGGCATAGAAGACATACATGGCAAGAACAATAACATAGCATACATGGATCAACCACAACAAGCTTGGTAAAATTGAATAACATGTAAACAATCTGCCAGGAAACATTTGATAGCAAAAGTAGAGCTCGATTGACTCAAGCTATGGCACTCCATAATTGCAAACAAAGGCATGGATGGATAGAGCAAGACATGTTTTACAAAACATCCTTACTGAAGTATCTCAAAATATGCATGGATCTCTCGGTAGCATCAAGTTAACATGGCATCAAAATCAGCTAAAACAGGGCTGAAATCAGCAACATCAGGACACCTACTTTGCATGCTTGTGCTAGTCACCACATAGATCACAAAAATACATGGCATACACCCCTGGAAATATGGCATGGCATATTTCAAAACACATGTAGGACTCAAATTCATAGAGTGCACAAATTAATCATGGCAAAAATAACAAAAGTGCAAGTTCTGTTAAGAAATAGAAACTAACATCACATAGCACTCTTCCAACAGCATTTCGGGCATCAAGATGAGCTCAAATTAAAATGATGCAATGAGATGAAATGATCTACTCTTCGAGTCGAACATTTTGATATATTATACGCGCAAAATGGATCTACAGATGCAAAGATATAGCACGTTGAAAAAGCAACGAAATAACAAATGTATCAAAGACTTTGAGAAAAAAATGGGGGAGAGAGAGGTCAACGCGCGGGAACCGAGGCCGGATCTGGATCGGGCGATCGGGGCGCTGGACAGGCGAGACTCGCCGGAGCCCGCGAGGAGGAGGAAGGCGCGGCGGGGCTCGGCCGCGGCGATCGGGCGCGGCCGGGCGACGGGGCGACCGGGCGAGGGCGGCCGGCCGTGGCCCTCCGGTGGCCGGACCGGGCGAGGGAGGCGGCGGGGCCGGTGAGGGGCGGCGGCGAGCGGAGGTTACGCCTGGCCGCGGCGGCGGCGGCGGAGGCTCGGGCGCCGGGCGGGAGGAGCGGAGCGCCGGGCCGGGCAGCTGGGCTCAAGGGCTCATGGCGCTGTGCGGCGCGTGCCACGTGGCGGCATCTGAGTGGCGCGACGCGGCGGCGATTTTGTCCGGCGGCGGCGGACACGTCCAGCGGGGGAGGGACGGATTTTAGGGTTTCGGGAAAGGAATGATCCGGATTTGGAGGGTTTGCTTAAATAGGCATAGAGGAGCTAGGAGAGTCCAAATGAGGTGTAGTTTTCGCCACACGATCGTGATCGAACGACGGAGAGCATGGAAGTGACTTAGATGGGTTATTGGGCTGTTTTGGAGGGTGTTGGGCTGCAACTTAAAAGAGGCCTTTATGAGAGTCACGGTTAACCGTTGGAGTACCAAACGAGCTCCAAATGACCGAAACTTGACCGGTGGTCTACGGGTGGTATACCAAGGCCACTAGACAAACCTCGGTCCATTTCGAGACGGTTTAGTACCCGCACACGGAAAAACGTAAAAGGGGCCGCCGAGGGAGATAGGAGTGTCGGATTGCAAAACGGACAACGGGAAAAATGCTCGGAATCATGAGACGAACACGTATGCAAATGCGATGCACATGATGACATAATATAAAATGCATGACATGGACAAAATGCAAAAAGAGGAAAAACCCAACCACGGAGGGAATATCATATCACAATGCCGAAAATGGCAAGAGTTGGAGTTACAAATATGGAAAGTTACTTCCGGGGTGTTACATCCCTCTTGGGAATGTGCGTTGCGTATATCATGTTTACCGTCCGAACTTGAGGGGGGAATCCCTTTTGTCCTCTGTTGTTCGGCGGCCGGGTCTCTTCCTCGTCATCGCTGTGTAGCCCCTTGTCACTGTTTTTTGGCGATTAATTTGCTGCGCTGCGCTTGAATACCCAACAATCTCTGTTGGTGTGGTTAGCTGGCTTTTCGGGGGTTCCATGTATTTTACAGGAGCGGTCGAGTATTCGGTCCAAATTGGACGGGCCCGGAGTGGTTCTTGTGAATGGCTTCTTCCGTTGACGGGCTTGAGCCTCGAATCCGGCGTTGACCGCCGTATCCTCATTGCTGTCGCCCGTTAATCGCGGCGTTTGTTTTGTTTCGACGCAACCTGCCATTGCGGTCCTTGGTATCCGGGCTGCCGCGTTTTCTTTGAGGTTGTTGCTGCGAGCTAGCTAGCTATCCTCTCCCGCACGAAGCGGGTCATGAGTGATGTGAGGGCTGCCATGGATTTCGCTTCTCCGCCCTAGGTGCCGGGCCAGCCACTCGTCATGGATGTTATGTTTGAAGGCAGCGAGTGCCTCGCATCCCGACGGTCGGCGATTTGATTTTTCTTTGTTAAGAACCGTGTCCAGAATTGCCTGGCCGATTCGTCTGGCTGCTGGATTATGTGGCTTAGGTCATCTGCGTCTGGTGGTCGCACATACGTGCCCTAGAAGTTGTCGAGCAATGCGGCTTCCAGGTCTTCCCAGCATCCAATTGACTCTGCGGGCAGGCTGTTAAGCCAATGCCGAGCTGGTCCTTTAAGCTTGAGTGGGAGATATTTGATGGCATGAAGATCGTCGCCGCGGGCCATATGTATATGGAGGAGATAATCCTCAATCCAAACCGCGGGGTCTGTTGTGCCATCGTAGGATTCGATATTAACGGGTTTAAACCCTTCAGGGATTTGATGATCCATTACTTCATCAGTGAAGCATAGTGGGTGTGCGGCGCCTCTGTATTGAGCAATATCGCGATGTAGCTCGAGAGAGCGTTGTCTGCTGCGTTCGGCCCGGCCGGAGTAGTTGTATCCGGCGCGACGGTATTCGTCGTGGGTCTTGGGGCGCTCGCGTGATCCATAGATAGATCTGGATTGTCTTGCCTTGTCCTCCAATATATCCCGCAAGTCCGGCGCGTTCCCCCGTAACTTCATGCTTTTTGAGCGATGCCGGGGTACGGTTTTGGTGGAGGGCTTGCACGCCTCTCTGTCGCGGCCACGAGGTGGTCGGTCTGCCGTATTGTGCGCTGGTGATGCAGGTTTGTACGCTTCCTCCTCTAGTCGGGGGAGCAACTTGCGTTTTGGGTAACTTTTGGAGGGCATTCATACTCTTGACGCGAGGACCTCGGTCCATCTGTCGGCCAAGAGGTCTTGATCAGCTTGAAGTCATTGCTGCTTTTCTTTAGGCTGTTTGCCGTGGCCATTAGCCTGCGTCTGAAACGCTCTTGTTCGACGGGATCCTCGAGCACGACGAATTAAATCGTCGTCGAGGCTTGCCTCGTCTCCGGAGGGAGGTAAGTAATTGTCATCCTCGACATCTTGCCTGCATCGCCTCTCATGAGGGCTTGCTTACGCCTCCTCCTGCGCTGGATCGTCTTTGGAGGGGTTGTCTTCGCACTTTCGGGGTGTTATTATCTCCGTGCGGAATCTCCATTCTTCCGTGGCGGATTTAAGCGGCGCCACGACGTCGGCGCTTGGGCTGTTTCTTTAAGGAATCGGCCTCCGTTGCTTCTTCGCCGTCCCCATCTTTTGGGGTGTCCACCATGTATATGTCGTGATGACGAGGTGGTCTTCCGGTGTCCTGTAGGCATTGGTTCTTGGTAGTCTCGGCATCGTCGTCCATACCGTCGATGTCTTGGAGTCGTAGTCGAGCACGTCGGTTAAATCATCGACGGTGGCTCTGAAGTGGGTGGTGGGTGGGCTCTGAATTTCTTCGTCGTCCGCGTCCCAACCATCCCGGCCGTGATTCGCCAGGGCTCTCGGATAGTGAGAGATGCTTTAGTAAATTACGATATCGCCGAAAGGCGAGTGCTGAAAGATTTCCGCAGCGGTGAATTTCATGATCGGCGCCCAATCGGACTCGACTGGCAGGGGCGCAGGAGGTTCGGAGTCCGGCAGAGAGTCCGGCACCTCGGAGTCATGAGCTTTATGCGGGACAAGGTAAGTGTTCGGCTCCATCGCCGTAGAATTTGCAGCTCCCGAGGCGGTGTCCAGCCATCCGTCCTCGATCCGAGCGATCGTCTCCGGACTATGGGTCGGAGCGGATTCGTGTGCGGCCTCCAAGGTGTTGTCCGGCAGCAGAGTTAGGCCATGTCCATCGTGACAGCGCTGGCACGCTTCGGCGTGGCTCAGATCCATCGAAGATCAAGTCCCGCGGATATCGGCCGTGAAGTTTAGGCTTCAAACCTGACCCGACGGCCAGGGCGTAGCTTCGATCTGCTCCAGGATGGCCAAGTGAGTTGGCCCGCAGCAGTGAAGCCGCCCGAATCTGAAGATCTGTCCGGGAGAAAAGTCTCACCAGGACGGCGTCGTTGTCGATTGAAGAGGCCATCAAGCCTATCGGTGACGACATAGAGGAACTCTCAATGAAAGCACCAATGTCGGTGTCAAAACCGGCGGATCTCGGGTAGGGGGTCCCGAACTGTGCGTCTAGGCGGATGGTAACAGGAGACAAGGGACACGATGTTTTACCCAGGTTCGGGCCCTCTTGATGGAGGTAAAACCCTACGTCCTGCTTGATTGATATTGATATTGTGGATGTTTACAAGAGTGGATCTACCACGAGATCAAGGAGGCTAAACCCTAGAAGCTAGCCTATGGTATGATTGTAAGGGTTGTTGTTCCGTCCTACGGACTAGATCCATCCGGTTTATATAGACATCGGAGAGGGCTAGGGTTACATAGAGTCGGTTACAATGGTAGGAGATCTACATATCCGTATCGCCAAGCTTGCCTTCCACGCCAAGGAAAGTCCCATCCGGACACGGGGCGAAGTCTTCAATCTTGTATCTTCATAGTCTTGGAGTCCGGTTGATGATGATAGTCCGCCGATGATAGTCCGCCGATGATGGTAGTCCGCTATCCGGACACCCCTAATCCGGGACTCCCTCAGTAGCCCCTGAACCAGGCTTCAATGACGATAAGTCCGGCGCGTATATTGCTTGGCATTGCAAGGCGGGTTCCTCCTCCGAATGATAGAAGATTGTGAACACCAGGATAGTGTCCGACTCTGCAAAATAAATTCCACATTCCACCGTAGAGAGAATAACATATACACAAGTTCAATCTGCTGACATTTTCTGCGGCATGACGCCACGCCACTACCAAGCCATTATTTAAATCGTTTTTTACTCTACCACCTCAGCGCATTTAGCGAAGCGGTTTCCTTGGCACGTCTTGTCGAGCGAGATCGTGTTTCCCTTAATCCGGATTCTCAATAATACGGACGTGGGTAACCCAACGCTCCATTGATGGTGATGCTTGGGAGATAAGCGAGTTTTACCAGGCGGTGGGGGCGGTGACTTTGCCGCCCATATAAGGGATAAGGATTCACCTTCTCACCTCGCCTTCTTCCTCCTTTGCTTATCCATCTCCTTTTCGAGCTCCAGCGCCCAAGTTCACGCATCTCGTCTCAACCTTCTCCGACCATGTCCAGGCGGGAGGTAAATGGTTGGCCTCCACCGTTAAGGAGGAGCACATCGCCAAACTGCACGGCGCGGATACCTCTCGGCGACATCAGCGCCGGCTGCCCGACGAGGGCAGCTCATCCCCCCCCCAGGCCCCATGAGAGGGTCGTTTCCTTCCCACTTCCTCCACGGACTGGGCTTTCCACTTCACCCCTTTGTCCGGGGCTCATGTTCTACTACGGCCTGGATTTCCATGATCTGGCGCCAACTTCATCCTCAACATCTCGGCGTTTATCGTGCGTGTGCGAGGCCTTCCTCTGCATCCAGCCCCACTTCGACGTGGCTCAAGACCTTCAATGTCAAGCCGAAGGTAGTGAAGGGCACTCAAGCGGAGTGCGGAGGCGCCATGTTGGGCAAGATGCCCAATGTCCTTTGGTTCGAAGGGGCCTTCGTGGAATCCGTCAAGGGGTGGCAATCGGGGTGGTTCTATGTCACCGAGCCGCGTGACCCTACATGGGCGGCGGCCCCCGAGTTCAGATCTGGTATCCCTACGCAGCTCACCTCCTGGAAAGAGAAGGGCTTGCTGTGGGGTAGTTCGGAGGAGCTAACGGGACTTCAAGCCTGTATCCAGAAGCTGGTGAAGAAGCTCAGGCTGGTTAACGTGGTCCAAGTCATGCTCGTCCACCGGATTCTCCCATGCCAAGAGCGGGCATTCAATCTGTGGGAGTTCGATCCGGAACAGCACCAGGCGATGAGCGGGCTCTTGACCTGACGTCTGGCGCGCTGGAGGTGCTGTTCAAGGGTGCCGGCCCCGCATCCGCCATCGAAGATCGCGGTTTCGCTTTCAGCGCCAAGCCAACGAGGTAAGTGATTCTACCCTTTACGGGACACTTGCTTTTCATAGTTTGACTCTATGCGGTTTTAATTTCCCTTTTCCTTTGACAGGACTGGATGAGGAAGGCGGAGCAGATTATCTGCCCGGCTCCTATGCCAGAAAATCCAGTAGACGCCCGTCTAGCGAGGTTGCTGGTTCCGGCACCGCACGTGGTGCCGGAGAAGAAGGCCAAGAAGGAGGCCACAGGTGCTCGAAAGAGTTCCCGTTTTCAGGTGTCCGACGACTCCGGGGCGGACTCCTCCCCCGAAAATGAGGAGGAGAAAGAGGACTCTCTCCCAGAGGAGGGAGAGAGGAAGAGGAAGGCTTGCCCAGCAGGGAGGCGAAGGGTCCAAGAGGGAAGGACTATTCCCGGACAGCTCCGCCAACATCAACGTTGGCGAGGAAGAATGGCCTTCAAGGGCGTCATGAGCTTTATGCGGGACAAGGTAAGTGTTAAGGCTCCATCGCCAGTAGAATTTGCAGCTCCCGAGGCGGTGTCCAGCCATCCGTCCTCGATCCGAGCGATCGCCTCCGGACTATGGGTCGGAGCGGATTCGTGTGCGACCTCAAGGTGTTGTCCGGCAGCAGAGTTAGGCCATGTCCATCGTGACAGCTTGCTGCACGCCGGCTGTGGCTCAGATCCATCAAGATCAAGTCCCCGCGATATCGGCCGTGAAGTTTAAGCTTCAAACCTGACTCGACGGCCAGGGCGTAGCTTTCGATCTGCTCCAGGATGGCCAAGTGAGTTGGCCCGCATGAAGAAGCCGCCGAATACGAAGATCTGTCCGGGAGAAAAGTCTCACCAGACGGCGTCGTTGTCGATTGAAGAGGCCATCAAGCCTATCGGTGGCGACACGGAGGAACTCTCAATGAAAGCACCAATGTCGGTGTCAAAACCGTGGATCTCGGTAGGGGTCCCGAATCTGTGCGTCTAGGCGGATGGTAACAGGAGACAAGGGACACGATGTTTTACCTGTGTTCGGCCCTCTTGATGGAGGTAAAACCCTACGCCCCGCTTGATTGATATTGATATTGTGGATGTTTACAAGAGTGGATCTACCACGAGATCAAGGAGGCTAAACCCTAGAAGCTAGCCTATGGTATGATTGTAAGGGTTGTTGTTCCGTCCTACGGACTAGATCCATCCGGTTTATATAGACATCGGAGAGGGCTAGGGTTACATAGAGTCGGTTACAATGGTAGGAGATCTACATATCCGTATCGTAAGCTTGCCTTCCACGCCAAGGAAAGTCCCATCCGACACGGGCTAAGTCTTCAATCTTGTATCTTCATAGTCTTGGAGTCCGGTTGATGATGATAGTCCGGCCGATGATAGTCCGGCCGATGATGGTAGTCCGCTATCCGGACACCCCTAATCCGGACTCCTCGGTAGCCCTCGAACCAGGCTTCAATGACGATAAGTCCGGCAGCGTATATTGCTTGGCATTGCAAAGCGGGTTCCTCCTCCGAATGATAGAAGATTGTGAACACCGGATAGTGTCCGACTCTGCAAAATAAATTCCACATTCCACCGTAGAGAGAATAATATATACACAAGTTCAATCTGCGACATTTTCAAGTGGCATGACGCCACGCCACTACCAAGCCATTATTTAAATCGTTTTTACTCTACCACCTCAAAAGCATTTAGCGGCGGTTTCCTGGCACGCCTTGTCGAAGCGGAGATCGTGTTTCCCTTAATCCGGGATTCTCAATAATACGGACGTGGGTAACCCAACCGCTCCATTGATGGTGATGCTTGGGAGATAAGCGAGTTTTACCAGCGGTGGGGGCGGTAGACTTTGCCCGCCCATATAAGGGATAAGGATTCACCTTCTCACCCACGCCTTCTTCCTCCTTTGCTTATCCATCTCCGCTTTTCGAGCTCCAGCGCCCAAGTTCACGATCTCGCCTCAACCTTCTCCGACCATGTCCAGGAGGGAGGTAAATGGTTGGCCTCCACCGTTAAGGAGGAGCACATCGCTAAACTGCACGGCGCCGGATACCTCTCTCGGCGACATCACAGCACCGGCTGCCCGACGAGGGGCAGCTCATCCCACCCCTGGCCCCATGAGAGGGTCGCTTTCTTCCCCACTTCCTCCACGGATGGGCTTTCCACTTCACCCCTTTGTCCGGGGCTCATGTTCTACTACGGCCTGATTTCCATGATCCGCGCGAACTTCATCCTCAACATCTCGGCGTTTATCGTCCGTGTGCGAGGCCTTCCTCGCATCCAGCCCCACTTCGCTTGGCTCAAGACCTTCAATGTCAAGCGAAGGTAGTGAAGGCACTGCCGGAGTGCGGAGGCGCCATGTTGGGCAAGATGCCCAATGTCCTTTAGTTCAAGGGCCTTCGTGGAATCCGTCAAGGGGTGGCAATCGGGTGGTTCTATGTCACCGAGCCGCGTGACCCTACATGGGCGGCGGCCCCGAGTTCAGATCTGGTATCCCACGCAGCTCACCTCCTGGAAAGAGAAGGGCTTGCTGTGGGGTAGTTCGAGGAGCTAACGGACTTCAAGCCTGTATCCAGAAGCTGGTGAAGAAGCTCAGGCTGGTTAACGTGGTCCAAGTCATGCTCGTCCACCGGATTCTCCCATGCCAAGAGCGGGCATTCAATCTGTGGGAGTTCGATCCGGAACAGCACCAGGCGATGAGCGGGCTCTTGACACGACGTACGAAGGCGCCTGGAGGGTGCTGTTCAAGGGTGCCGGAGCCCCCGCATCCGCCATCAAGATCGCGGATTTCGCCGCAGCGCCAAGCCAACGAGGTAAGTGATTCTACCCTTTACGGGACACTTGCTTTTCATAGTTTGACTCTATGCGGGTTTTAATTTCCCTTTTCTTTGACAGACTGGATGAGGAAGGCGGAGCAGATTATCTGCCCGGCTCCTATGCCGTAAAAATCCATGAGACGCCTGCCTAGCGAGGTTGCTGGTTCCGGCACCGCACGTGGTGCCGGAGAAGAAGGCCAAGAAGGAGGCCACAGGTGCTCGAAAGAGTTCCTGCTTTCAGGTGTCCGACGACTCGGGCGGACTCCTCCCCGAAAATGAGGAGGAGAAGAGGACTCTCTCCTGCAGGAGGGAGAGAGGAAGAGGAAGGCTTGCCCAGGGGGAGGCGAAGGGTCCAAGAGGGAAGGACTATTCCCGGACAGCTCCGCCAACATCAACGTTGGCGAGGAAGAATGGCTATCAAGGGCCAGGCCTCCGGTGAGATCGTAAGTATCCGGATTCTGAATGATTTATAATTTCTTTTCGCGTCACATAGTGTCATTACGATGCCGCATGCTGCCTGTAGTCCGGCGGTGATAATCTCCCGCTTCATCGAAGCGGGTCGTTGCTCCGTCGGATGTAGACTCCATCCCGACCGCCTCCACCCTCGCGACATTGAGGACGCCGAGGTGGGATCCAAAGAAGGGACCCATCGGGGAGGCTCGGGGCGCCACAAGGCGTCCTCCGGACTTTGCGCCGGACTCCATATCGTAACCCGCATGGTTTCGGGTCCGCCGGGCGCCCCTTCAATGAAGGGCAAGACCGTGACGCCGGCGGCTTCCGCCCAACCGAGGCGCCGGGCCATTTATTGAGGCGCTGCAGAGCGCCATCGAGGAAGAACACCGCACTATTATGAGTGCGGTGATTCGAAGGTGCAGCTTGCTAAGAGCGGGCTGACGAAGCCCGCAGATAGCCTTCTATCGGGCTTTGAGGTAAGAAGTTAAAAATATGCAATGTAATACCGCATAGACAGTAGCCCTCGATGCTCGGTTCGGTGTTCGGAAGAAAAGCGGACCGAGGATCTGAAAAAAATATACGCAGGGTTGCTAAAAATTATGTCAATATGGGTTGCAGAGCTGCGCTGCTGACCTCTGCCGCCTTGGCTGCGGAGGTCGGTGCTTTGAAGCAGAGCTCGAGCGGTCCGAGCAAGAGCTCGGCCGCGCCAGAAGCAGCTCGGGACAAAGAAGGTGAGTAACACCACTTTGAACTTGTACCTTCTGAGAAAAGGATTTTGGTTGCAACAAAAAATAACAAGGATAACATGGGTACTGAGGGGCCACGAACGAGGTGGCGACCACGAAGGAGGCCGTGTCTGCGACGAACGCAATGCGCCACGGAACGGGCAGAGCGAGAAAAGCAGGAGGCGCGGTGGCGGTGGTTCAGCAAGAGCTCCGTGCTCTCATGGAAAAGCATGAGAGTTTGGAGCGTGACTCAAAGACTCGAGAGTCCGAGCTTGCCTCGGCTCTCGAAAGTGCTAAAACTGCCAAGGCCGATGCCCATAAGTCCCTTCAGAGATTGAGTTGGTGAGGAAGATAGCGGGGTAAGGCATTTTTCATGCAAAGCAAGCATGTGAATGTAAATTACGTGTTACTTACCCGAATTCGAGCTCTCGAGGCGTTTGCAGATCTGCCTGCAGGCGTGTCCGATGCCGCCAGCATTCTACCGAGCCGAGGAGGGAGCTCAACGGAGAAGGTCTTCGTCTTAGTATGCTTTGAGGCCGGCCATCCGGCAGCCCCTAGCGACCAGTGAAGCAGCTGGTCGAGCTCCACAAGGTGGCCGAGCAGGCCATGAAGGGCCTCATAGTCCGGCTGTGGCCTCGAGAGGCCATGCACAGGAGCTACTTCAGCCTCGTCGACGGTTGGTGGATCGTGCCCTGGGTGGAGGTTATCAAGCGCTCCGCCTGTATTGAAGGTGCTCGTCGGGCCCTTGCCCGCGCAAAGGTGCATTGGGGCAAGCTGGATGTGGAGAAGCTAATCATCGACGCGCCCACCAGCGGCAAGGAATATCGACGCCGAAATGTACTATAAGACTGTCTGAAGGGTGCCCGCAAGATTGCGGATGAGTGCCCTGGGGATGTAATTATTGAGTAAATTCGCAATGTGTTATCCTCATGCGCTGAAATCTTTGTTCATATGCGCTAAGCAACGCTTGTTAATTTAAAATATTACCTTCAGGCGGCCGTTTATTAAATCTGAGAGATGGCAAGTCGTCGGCTTCAGCCCCCATGCCACGAAGTCTTTGGGGTGTTCGGGATAAACTTGAGCACTCTTGTTCCCATTTTGGGTCCATCTAGGAGGCGCCAACACAACGAACAAGGCAACCGGACTTATAGTGCTTGAACACTCTCACTTATCCATAGAATTCTATAATTTTAAATTTGGTGAAGCCCCTAGTATTCGGAGGACCGAATTAGGGCGCTATCCACGCCTTCGTCGGACATTATCTGGAACTTCGCTCGAAGCGGCGTAGGTCTTTAAGGACCCGAAAGGACCTCTCGAACAGCGACCAGTCTCTCGCCTTATCATGACAGTCAGTTTTAGCTTTCTCCATCGAGGCGTTAACCTGCTCAACCGGGCTCAATCGCATGGTTCTCCCGAGTGCTACCTTAGCCGATAGAACGGAATGTAAGGTGCCAAACATGGGAGCCGGCAAACCCAACTATTGACCCAAGACATGATTCGAGCCGATTCATATAATGCTATAAGTTCGAGGTGCCGCACTTGTGGAAGTGTTCGGACTTTATCACACCATAATGCGGAGAATCATAAGCCCTGGTGTATTTGGCCGTACCAAAATGTAATGGGTGCAACATGTCTCAAATGAACATATATATATATATATATATATATATATATATATATATATATATATATATATATATATATATATATATATATATATATATATATATAAGGTAATGCAATTATGGGCAAAAGTACTGCATTTTATTCGAGAAGATATGCTATGAGTGCGGAATGATACAAATAGTGCGGAAAGCAAGGTTGGGACGGATTAAAGGCGTCTCCCTCCAGGGGTAGGCCGCGGAATGTTGTATTTAACAAATTTAATGCTCGTGATGGAGACCACCTGAGTGTTCGTCGCGGCCTTTGTCCTTCCCTGGCTGTTGCATCATGAGTTCGGCAGGTTCGCCGCCGGACAGAGTTCTGTATAAAAAAGAGAGAAATAAAAGATAAAAAGAGCGACACACTTGGGAGCCCCTGGTGTGGTCAAACCGCACTCTGGGTCTGTTGTGGTTGTGCCTTTCCCCCTATGCCCATGGTATCTCCAGGGCGTAATTATGTACGCGGAGAGTTTGTCTTACAATTTTGCGAGGGCTGGGGTTGAGGGCGCATTGCTACGTATGCTCGGAATGTGCCAGGTGGTCTTGGTTGATGTTGCTCCGGGCGCGTTTGGCCGTGTCCGGTCGTTTAACAGCCGGACTCGAAAATTGCCTTAAAAGGCTGCTCTGTACTTCTGCCGCGAGAGCCGCTGTATGTTCCTCCGTTCGGAGGGAGCGTTCCGTGTTTCCATTGACCGTGATGACTCCACGAGGGCCTGGCATCTTGAGCTTAAGGTATGCATAATGCGGCACCGCGTTGAATTTTGCGAACGCGGTTCGTCCGAGCAGAGCGTGATAGCCGCTGCGGAACGGGACTATGTCGAAGATTAACTCCTCGCTTCGGAAATTATCCGGGGATCCGAAGACCACTTCCAGTGTAACTGAGCCTGTACAACTGGCCTCGACACCTGGTATGACGCCTTTGAAGGTTGTCTTTGTAGGTTTAATCCTTGAAGGGTTTATGCCCATCTTGCGCACTGTATCCTGATAAAGCAGGTTCAGGCTACTGCCGCCGTCCATCAGGACTCTCGTGAGGTGAAATCCATCGACGATTGGGTCTAAAACCAATGCGGCAAATCCGCCATGGCGGATACTGGTCGGATGGTCTCTTCGATCGAAAGTGATCGGGCAAGAGGACCATGGGTTGAATTTTGGGGCGACTGGCTCCATCGTGTATACGTCCCTTAGTGCACGCTTCCGCTCCCTCTTGGGAATGTGCGTTGCGTATATCATGTTTACCGTCCGAACTTGAGGGGGGAATCCCTTTTGTCCTCTGTTGTTCGGCGGTCGGGTCTCTTCCTCGTCATCGCTGTGTAGCCCCTTGTCACTGTTTTCGGCGATTAATTTGCCTGCCTGCTTGAATACCCAACAATCTCTGTTGGTGTGGTTAGCTGGCTTTTCGGGGGTTCCTTGTATTTGACAAGAGCGGTCGAGTATTCGGTCCAAATTGGATGGGCCCGGAGTGGTTCTTGTGAATGGCTTCTTCCGTTGACCGGGCTTGGAGCCTCGGAATCCGGCGTTGACTGCCGTCTCCTCATTCTTTATCGCCGTTAATGCGGCGTTTGTTTTGTTTCGGCGCAACCTGCCATTGCGGTCCTTGGTATCCGGACTGCCAGCATTTTTGCCGAGGTTGTTGCTACGAGCTAGCTAGTTATCCTCTCCGCATGTAAGCGGGTCATGAGTGATGTGAGGGCTGCCATGAATTTCGCTTCTCCCGTCCCTAGGTGCCGGGCGAGCCACTCGTCGCAGATGTTATGTTTGAAGGCAGCGAGTGCCTCTGCATCCGGACAGTCGACGATTTGATTTTTCTTTGTTAAGAACCGTGTCCAGAATTTCCTGGCCGATTCGTCTGGCTGCTGGATTATGTGGCTTAGGTCATCTGCGTCCGGTGGTGGCACATACGTGCCCTGGAAGTTGTCGAGGAATGCGGCTTCCGGTCTTCCCAAAGATCCAATTGACTCTGCGGGCAGGCTGTTAAGCCAATGCCGAGCTGGTCCTTTAAGCTTGAGCGAGATATTTGATGGCGTGAAGATTGCCGCCATGGGCCATATGTATATGGAGGAGATAATCCTCAATCAAACCGCAGGGTCTGTTGTGCCATCGTAGGATTCGATATTAATGGGTTTAAACCCTTCAGGATTTGATGATCCATTACTTCATCGGTGAAGCATAGTGGGTGTCTTGGCGCCTCAGATTGAGCAATATCGCGACGTAGCTCGAGAGGCGTTATCTGCTGCGTTCGCCCGGCCGAGTAGTTGTATCCGCGTGACGGTATTCGCTGTGGGTCTTGGGCGCCGCGTGATCCATAGATAGATCTGGATTGTCTTGCCTTGTCCTCCAATATATCCCGCAAGTCCGGCGCGTTCCCCCATAGCTTCATGCTTTTTGAGCGATGCCGGGGTACGGTTTTGGTGGAGGGCTTGCACGCCTCTCTGTCGCGGCCACGAGGTGGTCGGTCTTCCGTATTGTGCGCTGGTGATGCAGGTTTGTACGCTTCCTCCTCTAGTCGGGGGAGCAACTTGCGTTTTGGGTAACTTTTGGAGGGGCATTCATACTCTTCGGCCGCAAGGACCTCGGTCCATCTGTCGACCAGTAGGTATTGATCAGCTTGAAGCTGTTGCTGCTTTTTCTTTAGGCTGTTTGTCGTGGCCATTAGCCTGCATCTGAAACGCTCTTGTTCGACGGGATCCTCAGGCACGACGAATTCGTCATCGTCGAGGCTTGCCTCGTCTCCGGAGGGAGGTAAGTAATTGTCATCCTCGACCTCGTGAGGGCTTGCTTCTGCCTCCTCCTGCGCTGGATCGAGCTGGAGGGGGTTGTCTTCGGCACTTTCTGGGGTGTTATTATCTCCTGTGCCGGAATCTCCATTCTTGCCGTGGCGGGATTTAGAGCGGCGCCGCTGACGTCGGCGCTTGGGCTGTTTCTTTAAGGAATCGGCCTCCGTTGCTTCTTCGCCGTCCCCATCTTTTGGGTGTCCACCATGTATATGTCGTATGACGAGGTGGTCTTCCGTGTCCTGTAGGCACCGGTTCTTGGTAGTCTCCGCATCGCCGTCCATACCGTCGATGTCTTCGGAGTCGTAGTCGAGTACGTCGGTTAAATCGTCGACGGTGGCTACGAAGTGGGTGGTGGGTTGGCTCTGAATTTCTTCGTCGTCCGCATCCCAACCATCCTGGCCGTAGTTCGGCCAGGGCTCTCCGGATAGCGAGAGATGCTTTAGTAAATTTACGATATCGTCGAAAGGCGAGTGCTGAAAGATGTCCGCAGCGGTGAATTCCATGATCGGCGCCCAATCGGACTCGACCGCGGCGAAGCAGGAGGTTCGAGTCCGCGGAGAGTCCGCACCTCGGAGTCATGAGATTTATGCTGGACAAGGTAAGTGTTCGGCTCCATCGCCGTAGAAGTTGCAGCTCCCGAGGCGGTGTCCAGCCATCCGTCCTCGATCCGAGCGATCGGCTCCGGACTATGGGTCGGAGCGGATTCGTGTGCCGCCTCCAAGGTGCTGTCCGGCGGCAGAGTTAGGTCATGCCCATCGTGACAGCGCGCACGCTCGGCTGTGGCTCATATCCATCGAAGATCAAGTCCCCGCGGATATCGGCCGTGAAGTTTAGGCTTCAAACCTGACTGACGGCCAGGGCGTAGCTTCGATCTGCTCCAAATGGCCAAGTGAGTTGGCTCGCGAAAGGCGGCCCGCCGAATCTGAAGATCTGTCCGGGAGAAAAGTCTCACCGGACGGCGTCGTTGTCGATTGAAGAGGCCATCAAGCCTATCGGTGACGACATACGAGGAACTCTCAATGAAAGCACCAATGTCGGTGTCAAAACCGGCGGATCTCGGTAGGGGTCCCGAACGTGCGTCTAGGCGGATGGTAACAGGAGACAAGGGACACGATGTTTTACCCAGGTTCGGGCCCTCTTGATGGAGGTAAAACCCTACGTCCTGCTTGATTGATATTGATATTGTGGATGTTTACAAGAGTGGATCTACCACGAGATCAAGGAGGCTAAACCCTAGAAGCTAGCCTATGGTATGATTGTAAGGGTTGTTGTTGTGTCCTACGGACTAGATCCATCCGGTTTATATAGACACCGGAGAGGGCTAGGGTTACATAGAGTCGGTTACAATGGTAGGAGATCTACATATCCGTATCGCCAAGCTTGCCTTCCACGCCAAGGAAAGTCCCATCCGGACACGGGGCGAAGTCTTCAATCTTGTATCTTCATAGTCTTGGAGTCCGTTCGATGATGATAGTCCGGCCGATGATAGTCCGGCCGATGATGGTAGTCCGGCTATCCGGACACCCCCTAAGCCGGGACTCCCTCAGTCGGCCCTCCCCCTCCTCCACTCCTTTATATATGGGGGAGGGGGATACCCCATAGACACACAAGTTGATTGCTTAGCCGTGTGCGGTGCCCCCCCTCCACAGATTTCCACCTCGGTCATATCGTTGCAGTGCTTAGGCGAAGCCCTGCGCCGGTAGCTTCATCATCACCGTCACCATGTTGTCATGCTAATGAAACTCTCCCTCGACCTCAGCTGGATCTAGAGTTCGCGGGATGTCACCGAGCTGAACGTGTGCAGATCGCGGAGGTGACGTATCTTCGGTACTAGGACCGGTTGGATCGTGAAGACGTAAGACTACATCAACCGCGTTGTCATAATGCTTCCAGTTTCGGTCTATGAGGGTACGTGGACAACACTCTCCCCTCTCGTTGCTATGCATCACCTAGATGGATCTTGCGTGTGCATAGGAAAAAATTTCGAATTACTGCGTTCCCCAACAGTGGCATCCGAGCCAGGTCTATGCGTAGATGTTATATGCACGAGTAGAACACAAAGAGTTGTGGGCGATAATAGTCATACTGCTTACTAGCATGTCGTACTTTGATTCGACGGTATTGTTGGATGAAGCGGCTCAGACCGACATTACGCGTACGCTTACGCGAGACTGGTTCTACCGACGTGCTTCGCACACAGGTGGCTAGTGGGTGACTGTTTCTCCAACTTTAGTTGAATCGAGTGTGACTACGCCCGGTCCTTGTTGAAGGTTAAAACAGCAAACTTGACGAAAAATCATTGTGGTTTTGATGCGTAGGTAACAACGGTTCTTGCTAAGCCCGTAGCAGCCATGTAAAACTTGCAACAACAAAGTAGAGGATGTCTAACTTGTTTTTGCAGGGCATGTTGTGATGTGATATGGTCAAGACGTGATTATATAAATTGTTGTATGAGATGATCATGTTTTGTAACACAGTTATCGGCAACTGGCAGGAGCCATATGGTTGTCGCTTTATTGTATGAAATGCAACCCCCATGTAATTGCTTTACTTTATCACTAAGCGGTAGCGATAGTCGTAGAAGCAATAGTTGGCGAGACAATGACGATGCTTCGATGGAGATCAAGGTGTCAAGCCGGTGACGATGGTGATCATGACGGTGCTTTGGAGATGGCGATCAAAGGCACAAGATGATGATGGCCATATCATATCACTTATACTGATTGCATGTGATGTTTATCCTTTATGCATATTATTTTGCTTAGATCGGCGGTAGCATTATAAGATGATCTTTCACTAAATTTCAAGGTATAAGTGTTCTCCCGAGTATGCACCGTTGCTACAGTTGGTCGTGCCGAGACACCACGTGATGATCGGGTGTGATAAGCTCTACATTCACATACAACGGGTGCAAGCCAGTTTTGCACATGCAGAATAATCGGGTTAAACTTGACGAGCCTAGCATATGCAGATATGCCTCGGAACACTGAGACTGAAAGGTCGAGCATGAATCATATAGTAGATATGATCAACTTGTGATGTTCACCATTGAAAACTAGTTCATCTCGTGTGATGATCGGACATGGTTTAGTTGATATGGATCACGTGATCACTTAGATGATTAGAGGGATGTCTATCTAAGTGGGAGTTCTTAAGTAATATGATTAATTGAACTTTAATTTATCATGAACTTAGTACCTGATAGTATTTTGCATGTCTATGTTGTTGTAGATAAATGGCCCGTGCTGTTGTTCCGTTGAATTTTAATGCGTTCCTAGAGAAAGCTAAGTTGATAGATGATGATAGCAATTACACGGATTGGGTCCGTAACTTGAGGAGTATCCTCATTGTTGCACAGAAGAATTATGTCCTGGAAGCACCGCTAGGTGCCAAACCCGCTGCAGGAGCAACGCTAGATGTTATGAACGTGTGGCAGAGCAAAGCTGATGACTACTCGATAGTTCAGTGTGCCATGCTTTATGGCTTAGAACCGGGACTTCAACGACGTTTTGAACATCATGGAGCATATGAGATGTTCCAGGAGTTGAAGTTAATATTTCAAGCAAATGCCCGGATTGAGAGATATGAAGTCTCCAATAAGTTCTATAGCTGCAAAATGGAGGAGAATAGTTCTGTCAGTGAACATATACTCAGAATGTCTGGGTACCACAACCACTTGACTCAACTGGGAGTTAATCTTCCTAATGATAGTGTCATTGACAGAGTTCTTCAATCACCGCCGCGAAGCTACAAAAGCTTTGTGATGAACTATAATATGCAAGGGATGGATAAGACAATTCCCGAGCTCTTCGCAATGCTAAAGGTTGTGAAGGTAGAAATCAGGAAGTAGCATCAAGTGTTGATGGTCAACAAGACCACCTGTTGGGGATATACCCCGCGGTGTAACCCGCCGGATGTATGACCCGGATGGAGCGTGGCGACTCACTGGTGACCCGCCTGGAGCTTGGCGATTCACGGATAACCGGCCCGATATTGGCGACTCATTAGTAACCCGGCGGGCGGGTCAGATGGACAACAAGGCCCAAAGCCCAGAAGGCCGGCTCACGTTATGATGGGCCGGCTTAAGAGTAAAGGGATGACAAATATTTCCTTTATGAGGAAGCAAGACCCGGACTTGTATTTAACTTGTAAGAGAAGATAGACTAGTCCTAGTCCTACTTGGACTCCACATGTAACCCGCCCCTCTAACTTATATAAGGAGGGGCAGGGCTCCCCAAGGAGGGCAAGAAACAATATCTAGGGCAAGACACAAAGGGAGAGCCGGCTTACCGCGGCGACTCTCTCATGATTATAATGAGACCTAGCCACAAACAGCATGTAGGGTTATTACCGGATGATGTTTCCCGGGGCCCGAAGCTGTCTAAACCCTTGTCTTGCGTGTTGATCCGCCCTGCGTCTCTCGTCCCACTCAACCCCTCTCAAGCTACCACATAGATGCGTTGGCCTCACGACTAAGTCCTGACACTAAGGACATCTGCCGTGACAAATCCACGACACCACCAGTTCCAAGAAAAAGGGTAAAGGGAAGAAGGGGAACTTCAAGAAGAACAACAAGCAAGTTGCTGCTCAAGTGAAGAAACCCAAGTATGGACCTAAGCCTGAGACTGAGTGCTTCTACTACAAAGGGACTAGTCACTGGAAGCGGAACTGCCCCAAGTATTTGGCGGAGAAGAAGGATGGCGAGGTGAAAGGTATATTTGATATACATGTTATTGATGTGTACTTAACTAATGCTCGCAGTAGCACCTGGGTATTTGATACTGGTTCTGATGCTAATAGGGGCTACGGATTAAGCGAAGATTGGCTAAGGACGAGGTGACTATGCGCGTGGGAAATGGTTCCAAAGTTGATGAGATCGCCGTCGGCACGCTACCTCTACATCTACCTTCGGGATTAGTTTTAGACCTAAATAATTGTTATTTGGTGCCAGCGTTGAGCATGAACATTATATCTGGATCTTGTTTGATGCGAGAAGGTTATTCATTTAAATCAGAGAATAATGGTTGTTCTATTTATATGGTGTAATATCTTTTATGGTCATGCACCCTTGATGAGTGGTCTATTTTTACTAAATCTTGATAGTAGTGATACACAGGTTCATAGTATTGAAGCCAAAAGATATAAGTTTAATAATGATAGTGAAACTTATTTGTGGGACTGCCGTTTAGGTTATATTGACGTAAAGCGCATGAAGAAACTCCATGCTAATGGGCTTTCGAAATCACTTGATGCTTGCGAACCATGCCTCATGGACAAGATGACTAAGACTCCGTTCTCCGGAACAATGGAGCGAGCAACAAATTTGTTGGAAATAATACATACTGATGTATGCGGTCCGATGAGTGTTGATGCTCGTGGCGGGTATCGTTATTTTCCGACCTTCACAGATGATTTGATTAGATATGAGTATATCTACTTGATGAAACATAAGTCTGAAACATTTGAAAAGTTCAAAGAATTTCAGAGTGAAGTGGAAAATCATCGTAACAAAAAAATAAAATTTCTATGATCTGATCGTGGAGGAGAGAATATTTGAGTTACGAGTTTGGTCTTCATTTGAAACAATGTGGAATAGTTTCGTAACTCACGCCACATGGAACAACACAGCGTAATGGTGTGTCCGATCGTCGTAATCGTACTTTACTAGATATGGTGCGATCTATGATGTCTCTTACTGATTTACCGCTATTGTTTTGGGGTTATGCTTTAGAGACGGCTGCATTCACATTAAATAGGGCACCATCTAAATCCGCTGAGACGACACCTTATGAACTGTGGTTTGGCAAGAAACCCAAGTTGTCGTTTCTTAAAGTTTGGGGCTGCGATGCTTATGTGAAAAAGTTTCAACTTGATAAGCTCGAACCCAAATTGGAGAAATGTGTCTTCATAGGATACCCAAAGGAGACTTTTGGGTACACCTTCTATCACAGATCCGGCAAGATATTCGTTGCTAAGAATGGATCCTTTCTAGAGAAGGAGTTTCTCTCGAAAGAAGTGAGTCGGAGAAAAGTAGAACTTGATGAGGTAATTGTACCTTCTCCCGAGTTGGAAAGTAGTACATCACAGAAGTCAGTTCCAGTGATTCCTACACCAACTAATGAGGAAGCTAATGATGATGATCATGAAACTTCTGATCAAGTTACTACCGAACCTCGTAGGTCAACCAGAGTAAGATCCGCACCAGAGTGGTACGGTAATCCTGTTCTGGAGGTCATGTTACTTGACCATGACGAACCTATGAACTATGAGGAAGCGATGATGAGCCTAGATTCCACAAAATGGCTTGAGGCCGTGAAATCTGAGATGGGATCCATGTATGAGAACAAAAGTGTGGACTTCGGTTGACTTGCCCAATGATCGGCAAGCCATAGAGAATAAATGGATCTTCAAGAAGAAGACTGACGCTGACGGTAATGTTACTGTCTACAAAGCTCGACTTGTTGTGAAAGGTTTTTGACAAGTTTAAGGAGTTGACTACGATGAGCCTTCTCACCCGTAGCAATGCGTAAGTCTGTTCGAATCATGTTAGCAATTGCCGTATTTTATGATTATGAAATTTGGCAAATGGATGTCAAAACTGCATTCCTTAATGGATATCTTAAAAAAGAGTTGTATATGATGCAACCAGAAGGTTTTGTCGATCCAAAAGGTGCTGACAAAGTGTGTAAGCTCCAGCGATCCATTTATGGACTGGTGCAAGCATCTCGGAGTTGGAATATACGCTTTGATAGTGTGATCAAAGCATATGGTTTTATATAGACTTTTGGAGAAGCCTGTATTTACAAGAAAGTGAGTGGGAGCTCTGTAGCATTTCTGATATTATATGTGGATGACATATTTTTGATCGGAAATGATACTGAATTTCTGAATAGCATAAAAGGACACTTGAATAAGAATTTTTCAATGAAAGACCTAGGTGAAGCTGCTTATATATTGGGCATCAAGATCTATAGAGATAGATCAAGACGCTTAATTGGACTTTCACAAAGCACATACCTTGACAAAGTTTTGAAGAAGTTCAAAATGGATCAAGCAAAGAAAGGGTTCTTGCCTGTGTTACAAGGTGTGAAGTTGAGTCAGACTCAATGTCCGACCACTGTAGAAGATAGAGAGAAAATGAAAGTCATTCCCTATGCTTCAGCCATAGGTTCTATCATGTATGAAATGCTATGTACCAGACCTGATGTGTGCCTTGCTATTAGTTTAGCAGGGAGGTACCAAAGTAATCCAGGAGTGAATCACTTGACAGCGGTCAAGAACATCCTGAAATAACGGAAAAGGACTGGATATGTTTCTCGTTTATGGAGGTGACAAAGAGCTCGTCGTAAACGGTTACGTCGATGCAAGCTTTGACACTGATCCGGATGACTCTAAGTCACAAACCGGATATGTATTTTTATTGAATGGTGGAGCTGTCAGTTGGTGCAGTTCCAAACAGAGGGTCGTGGCGGGATCTACGTGTGAAGCGGAGTACATAGCTGCTTCGGAAGCAGCAAATGAAGGAGTCTGGATGAAGGAGTTCATATCCAATCTAGGTGTCATACCTAGTGCATCGGGTCCAATGAAAATCTTTTATGACAATACTGGTGGAATTGCCTTGGCAAAGGAATCCAGATTTCACAAGAGAACCAAGCACATCAAGAGACGCTTCAATTCCATCTGCGATCAAGCCAAGGAGGGAGACATAGAGATTTGCAAGATACATACGGATCAGAATGTTGCAGACCCGTTGACTAAGCCTCTCCCACGAGCAAAACATGATCAACACCAAGACTCCATGGGTGTTAGAATCATTACTATGTAATCTAGATTATTGACTCTAGTGCTAGTGGGAGACTGAAGGAAATATGCCCTAGAGGCAATAATAAAGTTGTTATTTATATTTCCTTATATCATGATAAATGTTTATTATTCATGCTAGAATTGTATTAACCAGAAACTTAGTACATGTGTGAATACATAAACAAACAGTGTGTCACTACTATGCCTCTACTTGACTAGCTCGTTGATCAAAGATGGTTAAGTTTCCTAGCCATGGACAAGAGTTGTCATTTGGTGAACGGGATCACATCATTAGAGAATGATGTGATTGACTTGACCCATCCGTTAGCTTAACACGATGATTGTTTAGTTTGTTGCTATTGCTTTCTTCATAACTTATACATGTTCCTATGACTATGAGATTATGCAACTCCTGAATACCGGAGGAACACTTACTGTGCTATCAAATGTCACAACGTAACTGGGTGATTATAAAGATGCTCTACAGGTGTCTCTGATGGTGTTTGTTGAGTTGGCATAGATCGAGCTTAGGATTTGTCACTCCGATTGTCGGAGAGGTATCTTTGGGCCCTCTCGGTAATGCACATCACTATAAGCCTTGCAAGCAATGTGACTAATGAGTTAGTTACAGGATGATGCATTACGGAACGAGTAAAAGAGACTTGCCGGTAACGAGATTGAACTAGGTATTGAGATACCAACGATCAAATCTCGGGCAAGTAACATACTGATGACAAAGGGAACAACGTATGTTGTTATGCGGTTTGACCGATAAAGATCTTCGTAGAATATGTAGGAACCAATATGAGCATCCAGGTTCCGCTATTGATTATTGACCGGAGATGATTCTCGGTCATGTCTACATAGTTCTCGAACCCGTAGGGTCCGCACGCTTAGCGTTCGAAGACGATCGGTATTATGAGTTTATGTGTTTTGATGTACCGAAGGTTGTTCGGAGTCCCGGATGTGATCACGAACATGACGAGGAGTCTCGAAATGGTCGAGACATAAAGATCGATATATTTCAATGCCATGTTTGGACATCGGAATGGTTCCGGGTGAGTTCGGGCATTTACCGGAGTACCGGGGGGTTACCGAAACCCCGGGGAATCTATGGGCCTTATTGGGCCTTAGTGGGAGAGAGGAGGAGGCGGCCAAGGTGTGGGCCCCCCCAAGCCCAATCCGAATTGGGTCGGGGGGCCCGCCCCCCTTTCCTTCTCCCTCTCTCCTCCTTCCTTCCTCTCCCACTCAAACTAGGGAAGGGGGAATCCTACTCCCACCGGGAGTAGGACTCCCCCCTTGGGCGCGCCATGAGAAGGCCGGCCCTCCCCCTCCTCCACTCCTTTATATACGGGGGAGGGGGTTACCCCATAGACACACAAGTTGACTGTTTAGCCGTGTGCAGTGCCCCCCTCCACAGATTTCCACCTCGGTCATATCGTTGCAGTGCTTAGGCGAAGCCCTGCGCCGGTAGCTTCATCATCACCGTCACCACACCGTCGTGCTGACGAAACTCTCCCTCGACCTCAGCTGGATCTAGAGTTCGCGGGACGTCACCGAGCTGAATGTGTGCAGATCGCGGAGGTGCCGTATCTTCAGTACTAGGATCGGTCGGATCACATCAACCGCGTTGTCATAACGCTTCCGCTTTCGGTCTACGAGGGTACGTGGAGAACACTCTTCCCTCTCGTTGCTATGCATCACCTAGATGGATCTTGCGTGTGCGTAGGAATTTTTTTGAAATTACTGCGTTCCCCAACAGCTTGTAGCACTCAAAATGCCCTCTTCTCACCCTTTCTAATTGCTTCTTGCATTGTTGCGAAGTAGCACTGTTTGTTGTGGAGGCTTCATTGTACCAAGTGGTTGCATCCCCAACACCGGCGAAGTTGGTTCTGTGAGGAGGATGCTTCTGACCCGATTGTAATCTGTATCTGTGTTATGGGGTCCTCTTCATGAAGTTATGGGAATTGATTGTATTTTCTTTTCTAGTTTGAGTCATGTTGTAAGATGCTCAGTCTTGTCGCTTTGATCAATATAGCATCTGGGTTGTTCGGGACTCTTTATGTGTTAAAAAACCCCAAGTACAAGCACTCACCTGGTTGAAAAACTAGATGTACAAACTCAAGCAAACATCTATAGTTTCTTTTTTAAAAGGTACAAAATACCAATGACTCACGACCACCCACCCCGTTGATGAGTGGTTATGACATGTATATTTTTCTAACCTTTCCATAAGTATTAGTGCATATATATAGTTCGCATCGACCGTGGCTCGTAGTGATCACACAGGCAGTAGCAGATAGAAAAAAAAATACTCATTCGTTGTGCCAACATATTTGATCTTCCATTGAGCTGGTCATGCTGGATAGTACCTAATACAATTCCCGTCATTTTATTTTGTTCAAGTCATGTTCTTAGGCAATATTAAAAAATATACGATTGAGCCACACAGGCACTCTACCACAAATATGTTAATTGGGTTTGGGAGGCATTAGGAAACAATTAGCTTGTAGCGGACCTGGGTCGTGTGGTGCGTCTACTCTGCATCATTACTCTACACATTCGTCATGCACGTCGTTTATCTCATCAACTAACCAGGGTCGCCATGCGTATCCTTGGCCAGCATCGGGCCAAACTACTGTGCTCTGAACAACAGCGATCGCGCGGCCAGGAGGGACATGTGCGCATGGATATCCTGACCACGTATGTGGAACTTGACGTCCGCGCCTCTCCCATCCCCGAGGATGTGCTCGATGTGGCCGGGAAGCTCCTGCGGCGGCGAGTGAAGAGGCATCGTATTGTGAAGTGGATGTCTCCGATTGCGGACAACCAATCCAGACATGGACTTCTGGACGAATTTGCGGCAGTCCCACCATCCACCAGTGCGTCCCCTGAGACTGAGAGAAGACGTGCCTCCACAGATATACGGGCCAGGGGCAAGACAATAATAAGGGGCCCTTCTTGACCAAACGAAAGCTCAATTGTTTCTCGAAAGCAAAATAAATATGTCCAATGAAGAGCAGAGAAGAAACATGCATATGTGGTGGATGCGCGATCCAGAATCATTAGTGCCGGAACATGACATAAAGAAGTTGGATACGTGTGCATGGCTGGGTCCAAAGCACCTGAGATTGCAGCCTGAAACAATAGTACCAAAAAATTTGGAGTAGAATATATCGTACGGGAGGCAGTTCCATTTTTTTAACATGGTACAAGGCAGATGTCTACATACACACTACTGATGACATGTATAAACATTTTGTCAGTTAAATTTATAATCAAAATTCGGCACATATTACAATAGGATAAATAAACCAAGATGTAGATTTTATTTTATTTTCAAAAAGGGGGGCTCCCCGGCCTCTGCATCAGAACGATGCATACGGTCAACTTTATAAAATAGCAAATAGGTTCAACAAAGGTCTTAAAGTCACAAAGAAAGTAAAGAAAAGCTCACAGAGAGCATAATAAAAAAAGTAACCATAAAGCCACAACCGGTTGACATAAGAGAGATAGGGAAACTAATTGCCTATCCTATTACATGACCGCCATCAAACCGGTTGAAAATATCCCGTGCTACCATCTCCCACCGGATATATCCAGTAACCAAACGCTCCCTGGCCTCCGTCGGGGTGAGTAGCGACCACATGCGGATCAACGCAGTGGCTCGGAAGATAACATGCCAAAAATGAAAATTTGTTGTTCTGTTAAAAACCAAATCATTTCTGCAGTTCCAGACTGCCCACAATAAAGCACATACTCCTACGCGAATGTGTCTCGCTGTTTCGGCCTCTATCCCGTTAAGCCATGTTTCCAAATAACGTGCTGACAAAATTCGGAGGAGTAATATTAAAGGCTATGTGCACCGTTCGCCATAACCAAGACGTAGATAGTACATACATACACTCATCTCAATAAACGCACTTGAAGCAATTTCAATGAGAATGAGTTCACTTAGAGCAACTCCAATCGGGCGACCCATTTCGTCAGCCCACGTCTGTTTAGGTCGCCGCGGACCAAAACATTGGCCCAACACACATACCAAAACTCAAAACGTGTCCGCTTCATGTTCCCGCCGACCCATTTCAGGATCAAATTTGGGCCTGAAATGCGTCGGTGCTAACACGAAGCGGACGTGCCGCGTGTCCACTCGGTGTCCGCCGCGGTCCCAAATGGCGGTCGGCCAACGACCGAACGCGATCATATTAATAGCGGCCACCGACGTCGGGCCGACATGTCAGCCAGTGGGAGCATCGGGAGGCCGTCCTTTTATAATCCACGCATGCGGGGGGGTGGGGTGGCCTCATTCACTTCCACTGCCGTCCAAATCTAGCCACCCCTGCGTGCTTCCTCGCCGGTGATAATCAAACCCTAGCCATGTGTTTATTCAGCGGCTCCGGCAAGAGCAGGGGGGAGTTCACCCCCGACACTTCCTCCTCCCGCTCTCTTCCTTCTTCGCCGTCGCCGATGACTGCTCGCCCCGCGAGGCAGCGGCTGCACATCCCGATGCACCAAGCGCGGTGGCACTGGGTGTTCAGACAGCCACTGACATACCGTGGCGTGACGTTGCCGCACGACTGGCATCTCGATCCGCAGTGGATCCCGGTGCCGGCGGTCACAGCGGGCGCAAGCGGAGGAGGTGCGCAGGCGTAGGGCGCAGCTCACACTGGAGCAGCGACGAATGCCGGAGTACGCGGCAGACTCTGCCCATTGGGAGGTCTGGTTTGCCCTCGAACGCGAGGAGCAACGCCGGCTCGGCGTGCACCACCACCACGTCAACCCCCTTCCCCCAGTCGTCAAGCAGGAGGAGCAGGAGGAGGAGGCTGCCTACCAGGCCGCGTCGACGACGGCCTTGGAGACCTCCATCGAGAGAAGCGGCTGAAGGCAGAAGCGGAGGAGGCGGACTACCAGGCGACGTTGGTGGAGGCCATCGACCACTCAGCTGTCGGCGACTGCGTGGTGTCGTCGTCGCCGCCGTCGCTCACCCCCCAACGCCTACGCCCGAGCCGACCGACCGGTACATCTGGAACAGCCAGCTGCGGGAGTGGGTCACCCCACCCCCGGTTTAGCTCGATGCAACGCTAATGCAGGAGGTCGCGTACCTCGAGCATTGGAGGCAGCGCAGGGTGGCGGAGGAGCGCGCCGACGGCGAGCGGCACATGCAGAGGGAGCGCGAGGAGGAGGAGGAGGATTGTCGCCAGAAGGAGGAGGAGGAGTGCGCCCGCATTGCCGCCGCCACAGCAGACGCTGGGGGAGGCAGCCCTCGCGGACTAGGGCAGCATGTAGGCGTTTTTTTTATGTTTAGTTAAATGTTTAAGAGGACTTTGGCTGGTGTTGACCAGCCACTTATGTTTAGTTTAATGTTTTTAAATTTATTTCGGTCACGCGGGTCAAAAATAGGCCTGCCTCCCGTTGGCCACAGATGCCAAACCAAATCGAAAAACGGACGCACACATCCGCCTGGCCGACCCAAACGGACAAAAACGGACAAAGCGTATGTCTGTTTGGGTCGGCGCATTGAAGTTGCTCTTACTACACTTCTTTTATAACGTTCAGATTTGGATGAGTCTGTGCATCCACCCATCCAACTAAGTGAGGTTATATCATATCCATGCGAAAACAAGATGAAAAAATCGATAGAACACCCTATCATGTCCGCGGTCAGGAAGGGGCCGTCGGCGGCATGTGGACGAAAAAGACTTGCACTCCGCTTTATAAATAAAGCCACCACCAAGTAATATATATGAGAAGACCATAAATAAAAAAGAAAATGACAAAAATACATGACGCTACAGCACAGCTAACGGGATCCAAATGTGCCAAGTGCAAGCTTGAGCATTGAAGCCCTCATAGAGCCCCAGGTCCTGCCATTGATACAGTGTAGCCAAGGGAGCAACCCATCGCCGGAGGACCGCCGCCCTCTATCACCTTTCATGTGGCCACCACTGTAGACCCACCATCCGTGCCGGCGTGTGAGACACAATGGCACACAAAAAACTTAAACAAAAGAAGTCAGCCATATACCCATGAGCGCCCACGCTATATCTCCCTCTATGTGTAAGTGTGTGTGTCCATAGCTCTTCATGTGGTTCTAACATTTTGTAAAGAAATAGAATCCCCCTTGGGACTTCTCCAATGCGGAATCCCCCTTGGGGCTTCTCCAATGCGGAACCTCAGTGCTTGTATATGTCCGGACCACGGTGTGCGGAGAATTTTTGCCAATAGGACCCCCTAAATGTTCACGCATCAGTCCACGTGTCCTTCTTTCGGTATCCTGCCAACAATTGTGAGGGGGCTATGCAGGAGTTCGGGCATCCTCTTGACTAATAAAAAGAAACCATGTGGCCCTCATCTCTTTTCTCTCTCTTCTCCCAACCGCACACCACACACACATGTCCAACCAAAAGACCACATGGTCCCCCTCTCGCCTCTCTCTTTTCTCTTGCAACATCACAAGACGACGATTAATCGCACTTGCATGTGTGCAAGATTGTTTAACCGTGTATGATGACCATATTTGTACTAGTGTTAGTATCAACCAAGTACAAGAAGCTCACTTGGTTGAAAAAGTTGTTGTACAAACTCAAGCGAACCTAAACAAAAAGTACAACAAACCAATGACTAGTCGCCACCCACCTCGTCGATGAGTTGTTATGGCATTTATCTTTTGTTGACCTCCCCATCAAGTGTTCGTGTATATATATGGTCCCATCAACTGTGGTTCATAGTGATTGCATATCAAGAAGCAGATATAGAAAGATACCCATCCGGTGCACCAACATAAGTTATCTTCGAGTGGGTTGGTCATGGTGGATAGTACTCAAGACAATTTTACTCATTTTATTTTGTTATAAAGCCATGTTTTAGGCAAATACATAACATACATTGGGCCACACGTGCACACTCACACAAATATGTTAGTTAGATTTGGGAGGCATTAGGAAATGATTAGGTTGTAGTACCAGTTGGTCAAGCGGTGCATCTACGCTGCATCATTACCCCAGAATGTTTGACTGTACATCACCGTCGGCATCCACAAAGGGATGTAGAATCAAGAGCAACTAGAGTTGCCTTGGCTACATGGTTGGTAGTACGAGAAAACAAAAAGGGGGTCCGCACCGAAGAACCGCTTCTTCTCCTCGTAGCAGACCTCGCATGAGTGAATCACTTTTCACTCAATGAAACTCGAAACTGATCTCCCCTACAAAAAAAAAAAAGAACTTGAAATCTAGAGTTTGGGGAAAACATTGTCGCCGTTGTCGGGACTAAATAACTTGGAACCAAATCAAGTGAACTAGTAGATGGCCACATCTTGCATGGGCAGGGGATGCTTGTCCAAATTTCTCGTTTGTGGATTATTCTGGGATCAGCCTAAACCCATGTCCCTGGCCGCTGGATGCATCTGCTCTGAAACGGACGGCTGGAGAATGGTCCGTCGAACGGCTAGGATTGGATGAACGATTTCCCTCCACAAAACTTCCGGCCAACCCGCGCCAAACCCAAACAAAATGTTTTCGCTCCAGTCCTCCACGTCACCGATCCGCGGCCTCGCCCTCCCAACCAATCACGCGCCCGCTCCCCTTCTCTTTATAAGACGCCACCGCCCCCAGCCTCTCCACCATCTCATACAACCTGCGCTCCCCACAATCTCCCCAATCTCTCCGCTCCGGCGACCACAGCACCAGCGCGTCCACTCTCCGCCCCGACCCAGAAGATGGCGATTGCCGGCAGCGGGAGGGGCAAGGCGAAGCCCGCCGCCAGCGCCAAGTCCGTGTCACGGTCGTCCAAGGCCGGCCTGCAGTTCCCCGTCGGCCGCGTCGCCCGGTACCTCAAGGTCGGCAAGTACGCGCAGCGCGTCGGCGCCGGCGCCCCCGTCTACCTCGCCGCCGTCCTCGAGTACCTCGCCGCCGAGGTACGCGTCCCCTCCCCAGCTCCTCCTTTCCCCGTGTCTTGTAACACTGTTCCCCACGCCACGCGCGCGCTTCACCTGTCTGACTGCTTATTTCCCTCTGACTCAGACCCTGGAGCTCGCCGGGAACGCGGCGCGGGACAACAAGAAGAACCGGATCGTGCCGCGCCACATCCAGCTGGCGGTGCGCAACGACGAGGAGCTGAGCAAGCTGCTGGGCTCCGTCACCATCGCCGCCGGCGGGGTGCTGCCGAGCATCCACATCACGCTGCTCCCCAAGAAGGCCGGCAAGGGCAAGGGCGACATCGGCTCTGCCTCCCAGGAGTTCTAGATTAGATTAGATTAGTGTTCTTGTGAATGTTTGGGTTTGGTTCGTCATCGATGTTGGTGGTGGATCTGGTTGGAACGGACTAAAACAGACGTGTTGTTGTTGCCTGGTTCGTCATCGATGTTCGTCACCGCTTGCAATCTTGTTCTTGCTGTTGCTGCCTGTGATTTGCCAATGCTAATCTTTATGAAACCGTAGTTTGATGTCTGACGGACTAAAACAGGATGCGTTCGTTGATGGTAAAAATCATGTTGTGTTGTTTCAAACCGTGGTGTGTTGTCTCAGTCTGAATCCATTTCGAGGTTCAGAGTCCATCTCGCTGTAGCTGTAGCACTGACCACTGAGGCGGCCACTACTCGTGGCAGCACAGGAGGGCCGGTTATGGGGAGGCGACACTCTTGTTGGTGCAGCTGTAGTTGGTCGGCCATCTCCATCGGCTGCGCGTGACGTGCAGTGATGGGTGTTTTTGGCGTTGGTTTAGCTATGCGTACTGCCGTGACTCTACTCTGATCGGCCCCGTCAGAACTCAGAAGCACGGTCCACAATTTTGGACATGTATTGTCTCTTCAACTCGTTTGCATCTACATGTACCGCAGTTATGAGTTTGTGCCAATCTAGTAAATCATGGATCCTCCGAGGGTACGCCTTTGGCCTGGATTCTTCGCTGTATTTGTATTGTACCATACATATTATGATTTTTCTTTGCACGTGATCTTGCCGTTTTCGGGCAAAAAACTGTAATGTTTGTGAATGATGCCGATTTCGCTGCTGCTTGTAATTTACGTTAATTCAGCGTCATCTAGACATCGCTACTGGTGACCGGAATATTTTGTAATCCTTCATTTCCTCGGATCTTTATCATGCTAGTGCGTATACACTTCTTGTACATTTTGTTGCAATCTATCTACTGAATGAAATGAGCACCAAAAATATATAGTGTGTTAACAGGCATGATATCCACGCAGGAAGCAAATCCTCGAACAGCAGGGGAAACTGGGCTGAAGCTGTGTCTGTCCGAGGAACTACAACATTTGGAGTACCTAGAGTGTTTATACCGAACACTCTACCCTGATATATACTGAACATATTCATGTTACTGAATTCTGAAATCTTTCACACAGTAACATCCCACAAAATTCCTCAAGTACTATTTCAGCAAAGCAGTACAATACACATAATG
The DNA here is from genome assembly GCA_021605205.1 of Aegilops longissima. NCBI lineage: Eukaryota > Viridiplantae > Streptophyta > Magnoliopsida > Poales > Poaceae > Aegilops > Aegilops longissima. The sequence continues at coordinate 712,518,021 of CM038679.1, read as the reverse complement.
ATTATAGAAGAACCATCGGACCTGAGTCTTTGGCTCCCCGCTACTCCAAGTACTACTACTACCCATGCAAGACATGTATGCATCTCTGCCATAAGTAAGCATATATTTCAGTAAGCAGCAGAGCAGAGCAGAGGAGAAGACAATTTACTCAGGCAAATGTTGCATTTATAAAATCACATCTTCTCTTCTGCAAGAACTACAGACTTGACTGAGACCTATAGAAAGTCCCAGTCACTGAATTCTTTCATACAGTATAGCACTGATTACTGGAAGACCCATTTCAGTTCATAAAGCCACGACCATAATTTGATAAGAAACTACATAAATGGCCGAGTCTGACAGTTGTGTCGCAGATGAGCAGGGTCCAATCTTTACAAGATGGGTACAAGTTCTTGGATCAAAAGTGCTGGAATTTAGTCTATATTGAGGCAGCCCAATAACTATTTCAGAAATTCCTAATAAATCCTAGAGGCCCATTTAGCCCATTTTTGCAAGGCAAGGGATACTACTAAAGTTTAGTCCCACATTGCTAGTTTGGTGGGAGTTTGACTTCCTTACAAGGGAGGTTCTTTCCCCACTTGTATGAGCATGAGAACAAGAGGGACATCCACTCGCGCTCCTCCTCCGCCGCCCGCCTCGCCTCGGCACGCCGCGGGTTGCGGGAACGAGCCGATGTCTAATTTTTGCCACGCACTACGGGTATACTGAAAGGGCACGCGAAGCTGAAACGCTTTTGTTGTAGTGGAGATTGAATACTGAACGGCGACCTCTTCGCTTCGCTGCATGTTCGTTTCATCTCCTCGTTCTCTTCAGCTCCCAGCAGCCTCTCGCCTCCTTCTCTTGCGCCTATAAAAGGGAGGTCGCCCTCCCGAGAGATGCACCGAATCTCTTCCTCCTCTCGCCACAAGTTCTCGAGCACTGCGCCGCTGCTACGATCTTCCTCATCCCGGCTTGCGGCGTGCACCGCACGCCGGGACGATGAGGGCCTCGAGACCGCACATTTTGAGTCCTCTACGGAGAAGGGTGATAAGGTTTTGGGAGCGCCAGCGACGACTCTCGCTGTTTCATCACGGACGATCCGGTCGCCGATGACTACTTCCCCGAAGACAACTTCTTCCCCGACGTCCACGACCTTCTCGACGACATGGCAGGCGAGGACACCGACCCCAAGTCCAGCGCTTCTGCTGCTGCTGTGCCGTACGTGTTCTTCTCCTTTCTGTTAGAAGTCCTCCTACAGTTCTTGGCTCTAGTTTCCGCCCTACGTATGTTAGGTTCTGTTTCGTATAAGCAACTTCATCTAGTGTCTGTTCTAGATGTGTTTACCTCAAGTTCATATATGCGGACGATGTTTACCTTCTCTCTGTCAGATTGCATGACTTGCTTTATATTTGCTATTTTAGTCATGCTTTATCTAGTATTTTTGTTAATAAAATCATTCGGTAAATTGCTCATTTTTCCAACAATCCAAAAACCTTATTATAGGCAATTTACCCCGAGTGGTTTTGCTGCTTCCATGAGACCTCCTATATTTGAGGGTATCCACTATAAGAGGTGGCGCGTGAGAGCAGTCTTATGGTTCCAGACCATGAGCTGCTATGACGCCACTCTTGGAAAACCTGAAGGAGAGCAAGATGCCCAACAGGCACAAGCTTTTCAGAAAATGGATACCTTGTTTAAGGCTGCTCTCTTGAGTGTTCTTGGTGAGAACATAGTTGATGCTTATGCGCCAATTGACAATGGAAAAGATATGTGGGACGACTCGAGGCCAAGTTTGCGGTCTCGGATGCCGCACCGAGCTGTACATCATGGAGCAATTTATGATTACAGGATGACCAAGAGCGCCCGTGGTTGAGCAGGCTCATGAGATACAGTCATTTGCTAGAGAACTTGAGCACTTCAATTGCATGCTACCGGACAAGTTTGTTGCCGGGGTATCATCACTAAGCTTCCTCCTTCATGGAGGAACTTTGCTACTTATCAAGCATAAGAGACATGAGTTTTCCGCTCCGGATCTCATTGGTACTCTTGATGTGGAAGAAAAGGCGAGAGCAAAGGACACACGTGCTCGAGGTATTGAGGAGGATCTAGTGCCAATGTGGTATGTAAGCAGAACTTCCAGCCCCACAAGTTCAAGAACAAGGGCAAGTTTGATGGTAAAGCAAAGTTTGATGGGAAGAACAAGGCTGTGCAACACACGAACTTCAAGAAGAAGAATGGCAAGAAGAAAGGTGCTTGTCATGTGTGAAGATCCTGATCATTGGGCTCCTAGTTGCCCTAATCGCTATGACAAGCGCTATCTCGGGAAAGGCGGCAAGACCGCTAATTTTTTCATTAGAGACACCGACATGAAGGATGCTGGGTATGGTATATTTCCCACTATTCTTTCAAGATGTCATTCTCCGACTGGTTGATTGACACGGTGCTAATGTGCATGTATGCGGTGATATTTCCATGTTTTCGCCTTATCGGATCATAGGGACTTCAACCGTGCTGATGGGCAACGGTTCAAGTGCTTCGCTCGTGGTGTCGGCACAATCGATCTGAAGTTTACTTTGGGGAAGATCGTGCGGCTGAAGAACGTACATTATGTCCCCTCCGTCAATAAAAATCTTGTTAGCGGGTCTCTTCGTGTAGAGATGGCTACAAGCTTGTCTTTGAGTCGAATAAATTTGTAATATCAAAGTATGGAACCTTTGTTGGTAAAGGCTATGAGTCGAGGCCTGTTTCGCTTATCCTTGTCGACGCTTGCAATAAAGTTGTTAATCATATTTGCAACAATAGTGAATCAAATGTGTGGCATTCACGCCTTTGTCATGTTAACTTTGGTTGCATGTCGCGACTAGCTAAGTTGAACTTAATCCCTAGTTTCACCATCGTCAAGGGATCTAAGTGTCAAGTGTGTGCAAGCTAAGCAACCTCGTAAGTCTCACGTGATCATGGAGACGAGAAATCTTGCACCACTAGAACTTATACATTTAGATCTATGTGAAATGAATGGTGTTTTGACAAAAGGTGGAAAGAAATATTTCATGATGTTAATTGATGACTCCACTAGATACTACCGTGTGTATCTTCTGAAATCTAAGGATGAGGCTTTGAACTTTTTCAAGATCTATAAAGCTGAAGTGCAAAATCAACTTGATCGAAAAATCAAGAGGCTTAGGTCCGACCGTGGTGGAGAGTATTTTTCCATTGAATTTGATGCTTTTTGTGCGAAACATGGTATAATCCATGAGAGGACGCCTCCCTACTCACCTCAGTCAAATGGGGTGGCCGAAAGAAAGAACCGTACTCTAACTGATTTGGTTAACGCCATGTTAGACACATCGGGTCTCTCAAGGCATGGTGGGGGAGGCGATATTGACAGCATGTCATGTCCTAAATCGAGTCCCCACAAAGAACAAAGAGATAACTCCATTCGAGGAATGGGAGAAGAAAAGGTTAAAACTCTCTTATCTGCGAACATGGGGTTGTTTGGCGAAAGTCAATGTTCCAATTCCAAAGAAGCGGAAGCTTGGACCAAAGACCGTGGATTGTGTTTTCTGGGATATGCTTTTCATAGCATTGCCTATAGATTCTTGGTTGTAAATCTGAGGTACCGACATGCATGTCGGCACGATCATGGAGTTGAATGATGTGACTTTCTTTGAAGATATCTTTCCCATGAAGGATATGGCTACCTCATCTAATCAGAGATGCCTAGTTCATCGAATCAGAACCAGCTACAATTACCAAACCTGGCATTTCGATGGAACACTTTGAAAGTCCTGTGGAGGAGAACAATGAAGTTCCTACTAGGAGCAAGAGATGAGGACTGCAAAGTCTTCGGTGATGATTTTCTTGTGTATCTCATAGATGACACTCCCGTTCTATTTCAGAGGCCTATGCATCTCAAGATGCCGACCATCGGAAGGAAGCAGTTCATAGCGAAATGGATTCCATCTTGGCGAATGAAACTTGGGAGATAACTGATCGTCCTTATGGGTGCAAACCTATAGGATGCAAATGGGTATTCAAGAAGAAGCTTAGGCCTCATGGTACTATCGAAAAGTACAAGGCTCGGCTCGTGGCTAAGGGTTATACCCAAAAGGAAGGTGAAGACTTCTTTGATACTTACTCACCTGTGGCTCGACTGACCACTATTCGAGTTCTACTTTCACTAGCTGCCTCACATGGTCTTCTCGCTCATCGATGGATGTTAAGACTGCTTTCCTAAATGGAGAGTTGGATGAGGAAATTTATATGGAACAACCAGATGGGTTTGTAATAGATGGTCGAAGGAAAGTGTGCAAGTTGTCAAGTCTTTGTATGGACTCAAGCAAGCACCCAAACAGTGGCATGAGAAGTTCGAAAGAACTTTAACAGCTGCAAGGTTTGTTGTGAACGGTTGATAAATGTGTGTACTATCGCCATGGTGGGGGCGAGGGAGTTATGCTTTGCTTGTATGTTGATGACATACTGATTTTCGGAACAAATCATTTGTTATTAAGGAGGTCAAGGATTTTCTATCTCGCTGTTTTGAGATGAAGGATTTAGGAGTGGCTGATGTCATTCTCAACATCAAGTTGTTGAGAGATGATGATGGTGGGATTACATTGCTTCAATCTCACTATGTGGAAAAGATCTTGAATCGCTTTGGCTATAGTGACCGCAAGCCCTCTCCAACACCATATGATGCTAGCGTCTTTGCTTGAAAGAATCAAAGAATTGCTAGAGATCAATTGAAGTATTCTCGATTATTGGCTCGCTTATGTACTTAGCTGCTACAAGACTCGACATCTCTTTTGCTGTTAGCAAACTGAGTCGGTTTGTCTCAAAACCAGAGATGTGCATTGAAAGCTCTAGAGAGAGTTTTGCGTTATTTGAAAGGCATCAAAATTATGGAATTCACTACACCGGCACCCAAAGGTGCTTGAAGGGTATAGTGACTCAAACTGGATCTCGATGTCGATGAGATAAAGGCCACAAGTGGATATGTATTCACTCATGGAGGTGGCGCTGTTTCTTGAAGTCTTGCAAGCGCACCATCTTAACGAGGTCAACAATGGAAGCAGAACTCACATCACTAGATACAGCTACGATTGAAGCAGATTGGCTTCGTCGGCTCTTGAATGACTTGCCGGTTGTTGAGAAACCTATACCGGGTGTCCTTATGAACTGCGATAATCAAACTGTGATCACGAAAGTGAACAGCTCAAAGGATAACATGAAGTCATCAAGACACGCTCGAGAAGGTTAAAGTCTGTCAGAAAATGAAAACTCCGAGTTATTGCGTTGGATTATATCCAAACGTCTAAAAATCTGGCAGATCCTTTTACTAAGGGTCTATCGCGTAATGTGATAGATAATGCATCGAGGGAGATGGGTATGAGACCCACAATATGAGTTGTTCACAGTAGTAACCTAATCTTTGTGATTGGAGATCCCGTGAATTAGATGTGGAAGACAAGCTATTGGTCAACTGAGAGGAGAGTATCCCTACTATTCACAATACCACTCCATGAAGATGCAATACTCTCCTAATCTGCATGGCAGGTTGATGCATATCTTAATGTGTTCTAAGTGGCTTATTTAAGCAGAGATGTTATCCTGCAGAACATCTTTTGAAGAACACACCTATATGAGTCTGATTGTCAAAGGTCGCAATCTATGAGAGTAGGGTTCTCTCTAGTAAACTCATGAAAGGTCACGGAGTATGACGATAAGCTCCACCTGGGGAAGACCCACGGTAGCCACGTGTCGGTCAAGGCTTTATGTGAAGCTAGATTCGCAGAAAACTTGCAGTTCAAGGCCCATCCACTGCTCAAGTTGCTTACTAGTGTAGCATAGAGTTCTAGGTGGAAGTTCAACTTAACAGTCTCCACTGCAGATACGGTATATAAAACAGTGTTTTGGAACCAAAGGCAAATTTCTGTGTGCCTCTGGGATCTGGTGGGGGATTGCTGGAATTTAGTCCATATTGGGGCAACCCAATAACTATTTCAGAAATTCCTAATAAATCCTAGAGGCCCACTTAGCCCATTTGTGCAAGGCAAGGGATACTACTAAAGTTTAGTCCCACATTGCTAGTTTAGTGGGAGTTGGACTTCCTTATAAGGGAGGTTCTTTCCCCACTTGTATGAGCATGAGAACAAGAGGGACATCCACGCGCGCTCCTCCTCCGTCGCCCGCCTCGCCACGCCATGCCACGCCTCGCCTCGTCACGACGCGCCGCGGGAATGAGCCGAGCCGATGTCTAATTTTTGCCACGCACTACGGGTATACGAAAGGGCACGCGGAAGCTGAAACGTTTTGCTGTAGTGGAGATTGAATACGAACGGCGCACCTCTTCGCCTGCTGCCTGTTCGTTTCATCTCCCTCGTTCTCTTCAGCTCACAGCCTCTCGCCTCCTTCTCTTGCGCCTATAAAAGGGAGGTCGCTCCTCCCAGAGAGATGCACCAGAATCTCTTCCTCCTCTCGCCACAAGTTCCTGAGCACTGCGCTGCTGCTACGATCTTCCTCATCCCGGCTTGCGGCGTGCACCGCACGCCGGGACAAGAGGCCTCGAGACCGCACCTTTGAGTCCCAGACGGAGAAGGGTGATAAGGTTTTGGGGAGCGCCAGCGCGACTACTGGCTGTTTCATCACGGACGATCCGGTCGCCGACGACTACTTCCTCGAAGACGACTTCTTCCCCGACGTCCACGACCTTCTCGACGACATGGCAGGCGAGGACACCGACCCCAAGTCCAGCGCTTCTGCTGCTGCTGTGCCGTACGTGTTCTTCTCCTTTCAGTTAGAAGTCCTCCTACAGTTCTTGGCTCTAGTTTCCGCCCTACGATGTTAGGTTCTGTTTCGTATAAGCAACTTCATCTAGTGTCTGTTCTAGATGTGTTTACCTCAAGTTCATATATGCGGACGATGTTTACCTTCTCTCTGTCAGATTGCATGACTTGCTTTATATTTGCTATTTTAGTCATGCTTTATCTAGTATTTTTGTTAATAAAATCATTCGGTAAATTACTCATTTTTCCAACAATCCAAAAACCTTATTATAGGCAATTTACCCCGAGTGGTTTTGCTGCTTCCATGAGACCTCCTCTGTTTGAGGGTATCCACTATAAGAGGTGGCGTGTGAGAGCAGTCTTATGGTTCCAGACCATGAGCTGCTATGACGCCACTCTTGAAAAACCTGAAGGAGAGCAAGATGCCCAACAGGCACAAGCTTTTCAGAAAATGGATACCTTGTTTAAGGTTGCTCTCTTGAGTGTTCTTGGTGAGAACACAGTTGATGCTTATGCGTCAACTGAAAATGGAAAAGATATGTGGGACGCACTCGAGGCCAAGTTTGGGGTCTCGGATGCCGGCACTGAGCTGTACATCATGGAGCAATTCTATGATTACAGGATGACTGAAGAGCGCTCCGTGGTTGAGCAGGCTCATGAGATACAGTCATTTGCTAGAGAACTTGAGCACTTCAATTGCATGCTACCGGACAAGTTTGTTGCCGGGGTATCATCACTAAGCTTCCTCCTTCATGGAGGAACTTTGCTACCTTACTGAAGCATAAGAGACAGGAGTTTTCCGTTCCGGATCTCATTGGTACTCTTGATGTGGAAGAAAAGGCGAGAGCAAAGGACACACGTGCTCGAGGTATTGAGGGAGGATCTAGTGCCAATGTGGTACAGAAGCAGAACTTCCAGCCCCACAAGTTCAAGAACAAGGGCAAGTTTGATGGTAAAACAAAGTTTGATGGGAAGAAGTCCTCCTACAATTCTTGGCTCTAGTTTCTGCCCTACGTGTGTTAGGTTCTGTTTCGTATAAGCAACTTCATCTAGTGTCTGTTCTAGATGTGTTTACCTCAAGTTCATATATGCGGACGATGTTTACCTTTTCTCTGTCAGATTGCATGACTTGCTTTATATTTGCTATTTTATCATGCTTTATCTAGTATTTTTGTTAATAAAATCATTCGATAAATTGCTCATTTTTCCAACAAAAAGTACGTACTTAGCAGGCAAGGTTTGCATGGCGTGTGTACTCGCGTACTAGCACGTATAAACTTCTCTGAACTTGATTTGTACAGGAAATGACTTTCCCCTTACTGTTGCAATATGCATGTACAACTGCAGTAGCCTGTACACAGTGCGATAATTTGGACGTGGTACCTGGGAAAAAAATATAAACACTCTTTAGATAGATACTACTCCCTCCGTCCGGAAATACTTGTCATCAAAATGAATAAAAGGGGATGTATCTAGATGTATTTTAGTTCTAGATACTGCTCTTTTTGTCCATTTTGATGACAAATTTTTTCGGACGGAGGGAGTACAAGTTTTGGCATCTACAAAGAGCAAATAGATTGATGCAGACACAGCTTGACATCTACAATCCTCGTTAATTGTGGTGTACTGCGGGTAGATAGAGGGAAAAGGCAGGGGCCTGATTGCAAAAGGTGCAGCGCTGACGAGCTCGTCCACTTGGCTTTACGTGATTGGTCCTGGACTAAAATTGCACATCTGTTACAAGTTCAGGGACTGCCCAATCCACTTTTGCAAGTATAAGGACCAAAACATCACATGGTGTGCAAGTTCAGGGACTTGGGGTGCTATTACCTCAATTTTTTTTGCGAGGGAGAAGCACGATCCACATTGGCCGACTACTGATGCAACCATTAAGACACTTATTTCTATTTAAATTGTAAATCATACAAGTTTTCAGTAAAATATTATGAAAACCACTTACATAATTTCATAAATAAATAGGCTTCATTACATGGTCTGCCTCTACTGAGGGTAGATTCTCGGCTGGTTAGATTATAGGTTGGAATTCGAAGGATTGGTTTCCCCATTTTCTTTAAAAGTTTCGGTTATCACTAGCTTCACTGATTTAGTGGAAAGCATGTCACTAGCTTCACTGATTTCGTGGAAAGCATGTCACTAGCTTCACTGATTTCGTGGAAAACATGTGAAAACAGGGTGATCAAATGATCATGGTGGTACTGATACATAGAGAAACCCTTACTAACCTTCCTGTTTGGATACTCTAACTTAGATAGAGGTTAGAGTTAGTTTCTAGCTCGCGACTAATCCTGAACTAACTCTAGCCAAAGAGGTGTTTGGATGACAGGGTTAGATTGATAATAAATTCACTAAGAGAACTAGCTTCAATTAGTACCTCTTGGGTGGGATAGTTTTTTGGGTGGGTTAGATGCAACTAGCTCAAACTAGCCTCATGTTTGGATACTTTAGGGTATTTGAGCCCAAACTAGTTCAAACTAACTCTAACCCATGGATCCAAGCAGGGCCAAAGAAAAGAAGAGAGCCTAGCTTGCCATATCACAGTCTTCTCCCCAAGCGGGCCCTCTATGCCTTTGGCTCTAGCATTGCTCCATGTTGCATCGGTGACACTAGGAAACTTGGCTCTAAAAACACTTGCATTCATTTCCTTCCAAAGTTCCCATGCAATCATCATGATCATGACCTCTATGCCTCTCTTGTGCTCGGCCGCCGCCGTACGAACGATGGCTTGCTTTTATTGAAGATGATAAATACAGTCTGTCCCTCAGAGCCATAGCACAGCATCCTGTCAAGGTTGCAACCTCATGCCAAACTCTCAGAGAGAATGTGCGGCTCCATATGAGATGCATGGAAGTTTCCAAGTTTCAAAGACAAAGCGGGCAAAAATACCCATTGGGTCATCCTCTCCTCTGCAACCGATCATTACACCAATGTCAGCTGTTGTGCAACAACCACATAAACATCTTCACTTTTCTAGGGGCCAAAACCTTCCAGATCAGAGGTTTAAAGTTGGTCGGCATTGTCTGCTGAAGCTGCATTTTGTAGGCAGAGCTTGCAGAGTAACAACCCTCCTTTCCCTCTATCAATCTGATTTTGTCGCTCTCATTTTTGTTGATATGTATGTCCGTATTGTGCAACAAGCGCCGCAGTCTCAGAATGTCAGCAGCGATTTCCGTTGTGTTTCCATGTTGAAGATCAAGAACCCACTGATCATTATTCAAGGCCTCGGCCACAATTCTGCTTTCGCACCACGCGTGACTGAAGAGTATTGGGGAGGCCGTGCGCAACGGTGGCCCTCCAATCCATGTACTCTTCTAGAAGGTAGTTGAACCCAAGTGGAGGTAAAGAAGACTTGGGAGGTAAGCGCCGAACCCAAGTGCAAGCTCTTTATTTGGCCCCTTCTGCATCGAAAAGCCCTTACCGTGGATCGTCATACCGTGGATCGTCACAATGTCCAGGGTTGGCCTCTTGAGGAGGTGTGTAGCTTGTGCCTCACAAAGTTGAAGTTTACGCGCACCTTGTGTGTGGATGCCGTTTTATTTGAGGCGTTTGGGGCATAGTTGCGGACTAGATTTCGTTCATTACAAATTGAACGTCAGTTTTCACCACCTCACTACAGGAATGGTGGAACCGACACATTCAACTCCTTGACTCAATAAAGTGCAACTTTTAGCAAGATTCTCATGTACTCCCTCCGTTTCTTTTTACTCAACATATATGATTTGTTTGAAGTCGAATTATGCAAAGTTTGAACAAATTTATATTAAAAGTATCAACATTTACAATACTAAAATTGTATAGTATGAAAATTCATTTCATAATGCATCTAATAATATGGATTTCATATTGTGAATGTTGATATTGTTTAATATATACTTAATCAAACTTTGCAGGGGTTGACTTTGACCAAATTTTATATGCAGGCTAAAAAAGAAATGGAGGGAGTACTATGTGTTAGCGTCATATTTTTCACAACTCCTCCCTCCTCATCGTGATTGATGGTGTGTTTCTGGTAAAAGTGGACCTTGAGCAGCATAGGTTGGCCATGACAACCATCGTGTAGTTTCAGTAGTTCCTTTTTTTCTTGTCTTAATGAAAAATTGACGGAGCGCCTATCTTGCATTGTCAAAAAATAAATTCATAACTACTATTTTTAAAGTTAGGGGAAAATATATATCTACCGTTTAATATTTGGCCGTCGATTGACAAGATTTCTTCATGTTTACTATTTTGAATAATATGTTACAAATATCAATTTATTTCAAAACAAACATTCATTAATGAAAAGAATAAAAATCCAAAAAGATATACATGCAATAAAAGTTATTTATATTGAAATAAGATTTATGAGTTTCTAAAAGAAAATGCTTACACACATGTGAAAGTTGTTTTATTAAGGATTGAGTGATATAGTTCTTGAATTGCATAGATATCACAGTTGCAATCTCTAGAGTCTAGAACGACGGCTTCGGGTTCAACTTCGAACTTTTTGTGTGTGCCATTCTATCATTTGTATCGATGTGCATCACGTCACTGAATACTGATGGTGCATACTAAATGCATCGCTAGGACTCAACTATCTACACACTGATCTTTTCCTAATACCTCCCACGTCTAATGTGTGCATCATACAACACGTGTTGCATATTTCCTCAGAACATGAATTCAACAAAAAAAATGAGGGGGGATGTCATGTCTACCACTATCCGTGCTGGTTACCTTCTTGGATGCGATGCTTGTATAAACAATGTCGAATGTGAGCGATGTATATAGGCATATACACGCGCGTGCGATAGGCGGTAGGAAGAAATAAATGAGATCACAACTCAACGACAAGGTGGATGGTATGTAGGTGTAGCACCCGGAGATAGTTATTGACTTAGCTTGGTACATGTTTTATTAAATGAACTATATGAGTCTTAGTGGGATTGTACATCCACTCCCCTAGCAAAGTGAGGTTGTTGTGCTTGTCTACAAATTAAGATCAAAGATAGGATAAAAAAATTATCTAGCTAGAATAGTTGCTCTGTTCCCCATGCAGGGGTCCTCGCGGTCCTCGATCTCACCGTTTCTTGCTCTCCCTCTGATTCAGACCCTGGAGCTCGCCGGAAACGCGGCGCGGGACAACAAGAAGAACCGGATCGTGCCGCGCCACAACCAGCTGGCCGTGCGCAACGACGAGGAGCTGAGCCGGCTGCTGGATTCGGTCACCATCGCCGCCGGCGGGGTGCTGCCCAGCATCCACACCACGCTGCTCCCCAAGAAGGCCGGCAAGGGCAAGGGCGACATCGGGTCTGCTTCCTAGGAGTTCTAGATTAGATTAGTCTTGTGAATGTTTTGGTTTGGTGTGTCATCAATGTTGGTGGTGGATCTGGTTGGAATGGATTGCAGCTTGCAATCTTGTTCTTGTTACTTCCTGTGATTTGTCAATGCTAATCCGCCTGAAACCGAGATGCTACCGCTCCTTCCCTCTCTGAAATCGTCGCGTTTTGTTTTGAATTCAGCTCGAAGTTCAGAGTCCATCGTGTTATATTGTGGATTGTAGCACTGAAACGCCTGTGGTCTGACGACAAGGAATGTTACAGTTTCACCGGTGAAGCTGAGCCGAAATCAAACGTGGATTTTGTATCTTGCATTTTACACTCTAATTGTGCAGCAAGATTATTGCTACAACCGAAACATGATTTTCATATGAAGACCATGTTAAGATTGACTGAGCACCTCACAGGCAGCAAGGCTTCCTAGAAGTGTCCAAGTTTTTAAGTGCAAACTTTATAATTTGTCCCTCTGCGTTCCTTATACATGAAAATATTTCAGCAACCAAATTTTACAAGGTTTAACGTGTCAACATAACAACTTAATTCAAACATTCCGACAAAACTAATTTTTCTTGTGAAAATTCCGACACAATTATACACATAAGTGTGAGAACTAGCTGGTGAAGTTGTGTTGACAAGTAAAAAAAAAGGAAAATTGTCCATTTTACTACCCTGAAAAAACTACCCTGAAAAAACTTGCTGGTTCACATAACCGCCTGATGTTTTTTTCTGCTCCTTTATCCCCCTCAACAATCCCATACCAGTCAAAAAATGTCCTTGGCTGGTATGTGGCGACCAAATGCTGACGTGGACAAGGCCAAAGCAGTATTTGACCAGTGAGAGAGGGGCCCACATGTTAAAAGTCAGCCTACTCAGTAATTGACTAGTCAAACCAGCCAGGGGGACAACCGGTGTCTCCGGCATGGTCCAGGCCAGCGGCGGCACCGTCGGAAGCTAGGTGGCAGGGCACTAAAGGCACAGGGAAGAGGGGGAGAGGTGCATCAGCATCAGGGGCTCATGGCTAGCATGCCTGTGTGGTACTAGAATGGGTTGGGGAGGGGCTGGGGACGGGGTCAACGCGTGCTGGAACTCGAGCGGGTCGTGCGGGAAGCCGGCCGCTGCGGTGCGATGCGGGACGACGGCGGCGGGACTCGCTAGATCCCGCCAGATCCCGGCGAGGGGCAGCGCAGGGGCGTGGATCAGGACCCTGGGGATGTAGCAGGACGCCGCGAGGACCTGGCGTCGTGGAGCTCCGATGCGGTCTTTCCCGGCGTGGGTGCGAAGGATTCCATGGCGGCTGCACGGGAAGTCAGGAACGAGAGGGTGCGGGGTGAAGAAGAAAAGAGAGACCAGGTAGAGAGGAGGAAGAGGGGAGAAGGAAGAGAGGATGGCGGGGATGGGTGCAGGTGGATCCCGGCGGCATGACACGAGCTGCAGGGCCGGGCAGTGGCTTGAGCTCCTCCTTGGCTCTTCGTTCCAAAGCTTTTTGGGGCACGACGAGCAATGGAGATCATTGCACGGTGATGCGGGCTCGGGATGAAGCGGGGTCGCGGTGTTCCTGTTCGCTGCGTGCACGACGAGTGGCGCCGGCGAAGAGAGAGAGACGGAGTTTAATTAACAGGTGGATTTTTTTAACGGGTGGGCCCTGGTCAAATACCGCTTTGACTTTGTCCACCTCAGCATCTGATTGCAGCAAACTAGCCAGGGACATTTTTTGACCAGTATGAGATTGTTGACGGGGGTAAAGGAGCAAAAAAAAAAAATCAGAGGGTTGTGTGAACCACCAAATTTTTTCAGGATAGTAAAATGGACTTTTTTTTAAAAGAAGATACCCCCTTCATTCTAAATATAAGTATTTTTAAAGATTTTAATGCAGACTACATACGGAGTAAAATGAGTGAATCTAAACTCTAGAATATGTCTATATACATCCGTATGTAGTTCATATTAAAATCTTTAAAAAGATTTAGATTTGGAATCAGAGGGAGTAGTTGTCGTTGATTACGGGCCCAGTAGATTTTTAAATACTCATGACTATAAAGAACATATATTGACATATTTCAAGAAGCTTGCATATTTTTTAAAAATTAATATTTATGGCTTTTGAAAATCAGATGTAGGTGACATGAGACGTAATGGTCGTGGTCATGGACGAGGCAGTGCAGCTCTACAGTGGGCTTGCCCACGAAGGGAAGTCAAGGAGAAGTCCTTTGTCTTTTTGGGGTGGGCGGCCTCAGTGGTGGTGCCAGAAATCTAATCATGTGTGGTCAACTAAGTGTTGCTTAGTCAGATTGATGCATTTATAAGTCTTTTGTCGCAATTTCTGCTGGTTGTATGTTGTTTTTGGAAAAAAAAATCTATGTAGTTAATTGACTAGCCAGCTCAAGTATTGCTTCACCGGCATGGCTACAAGGTGGGCGGGCTGCTGCTTAGCCAATCCAGTGCACGTTTCGTGTTTCACTGCATTAGAGCATGTACAATGATGTTATTTTAGGAGTGTCTCGTAGGATAAATGATGAAGTGAAGGGAAGCAAACTCATAAGAAAAGACTCATCATCTCTTATTTAAGAGAAGGCAAGATATGATCTCTTAGCACAATATGTCTCACCACATTTTTAGGAATAACTAGTTATTGAAGGTAAGGCTAAGAGATGATTCATTGTAGATATTCTTTTTTTGTCATCTCTAATTTACATGCAAGACTTAAAATAAGACTATCTTATCAACCATTGTAGATGCCCTTATCAGCCGAGGGCAATCTTAGTAGGTGTCCAACGATAGCTTCTCTTGGTCTGGCGGCACGTGAGGCTAGATGTCGGGGCAGCAGCCACGGGACGGCTCATGGCAACACTTTATGGTAGCTATAGCCAACTGACCATCACCATTGGCTATGCAACAACGATGGGATGACGAGCGAACCAATGTGTGGTTGGATGCTTAGAGGGGACAGTGGTATCCTAGCCCATTAGGGTTTAAGTCCTTGTGCTTGCATTATTCATGAATTTATTTTAGAATTGTCGGCGATGCGCGTTCAGTGGGAGGAGACTTTCACATCGACTACGAGGTGCGTGTGATGACTTCGACAATCTCAAGATGATAGGGTCTATGCGTGTGTTTATAGGAATGGGTGTGTACGTGTATATATGAACGCCCGTGTCTGTACTATGTTAAAAAAAACCGATGGGTGGCGGTTGCTACTTGCACGACGCCTGTTCGTAAATGGTAGCGACGGACCCGATCTGATCTGGCCCGTTGGATAGCGATAATCACCCGACATTTAGGACACCAACTCTTGGCCCTGCAGCGGCGGTGACCGTATCACGGTGATGACAACACACAAGTTGTGCGGCTGCCATGGATTGGCGCGAGTGTGAGATATGGATGCTCGGCTTTGTGCACGATGACGCGGATACAGTCATGTAACAGTATTCGACCGGGTGCATGCCTTTTTCTTTTCCTTTTGTATTGTCATTCACGGCCAGCACGGCCCAGTTTCTACTTTCTTCTATGGCTTTCACGACCCAGTTTGGTTCATTGCTACAGCACTGGGCTGCTGGAGACGGGGAGCTCCCAGCTCATCGCCTCAAGCTCGAGAGAAGAACAAAGCCTAGTTAGAAGCGCGAGCTACCACAATGGCCGGCTAGGGTTGCGGGCATTTCCTATTTGGGGCGCTAACATGCATTTTCTTAACTGGCGCTGAAGGCGCTCTTACCTGGGCCAGCTCATATCCCATTCTATTTTCTGTAAACTCCCTATGCACGCGACCAGTTTCTTACACGCAGCCTCTGCGTTAGAAATGAAGCGCACAACCAATAGGCTATCCTACCTGTTTGTGAAACAAATTCTTTTTTCCCTTCCATTCATTTCCTCGGTTCTGGGTTTTCCATTTTCTGTTTTTGTTTCTCATTTTCCTTTTCTTCTTCTTCTTCTTCTTCTGTTTTTCCTGATATTTTTCAAATGCATTAGCATTTTCACAATCGATAAACTTTCTTGAAGTTTTGTGAACTTTTCATCAAAATTGATGATCTTTTTCCAAATTCATGAACTTTTTGGAATTTTTTGTGATGTTTTTCCAAAATCCATGACCTATTTTAAAATTTCAGAATCTTTAAAAATTGATGAATTTTCTCGAATCTTTTTTGAACCTGATTTTCAAAATTGATGAAGTTTTTTCCAAAATTGATGAACTTTTAAAATTAGTGATTTTTTTTCAAATTCAATGAACTTTAAAAAAAATTTGTTGAACTATTCTTCAATTATGATGATCTTTTTTCTCAAATGTGTAATTTTTTCTCAAAATTGATGAACTGTTTTTTCAGAATTGACGACCTTGTTTCAAATTCGATGTACTTTTTTAAAAATTGATGAACATTTTTAAAGTTTGTGAACTTTTTCAGAATCCATGAACTTTTTTGAATTCATGATTTTTTTTCAAAAGTCAATGATTGACCGGTCAACCGCGACCAGTCCACTGAATGAGTGAAGGAAGGAAGTGTCGAGTGAGCGATGCAGTGTTGGGCTGGCCGAATTTTTGGCTGCATGAGCGCTTCTTCCACAAACGAGCGCTCGAAGTGCTGCATACAAGCTCCCCAAATCCTATACATCGGTTAAGGCGCCTGCTACAGTTGAGTTTGCCAACAAGCGTATACACCCCCTCCGAGCTGGGCCGGCACATCTACCATTTATCTTTTTAAAACGCAAAAAGGTGTCGCGCGTGCTGATATTTAAACCAGCGACTTCCTGGTTTAATTTCCGGTGCACGAACCAACCAGCTACCTCCCTATAGTGATTTCTATCATCTTTTTCTGTCCTTTCTTCTTTCTTCTTTTCTTTTCCTTTTTTTCATTTTCTTCTTGTTGGTTTGATGAACTTTTTCTTCAAAATCAATGAACCTTTTTCCAAAATCAGTAAAATTTTTTTCAAATTTGTGATTTTTTTAAAAAATTGATGGGCTTTTTTCAAAATTGATGAACTTTTCATACATTATGAACTTTAAAAAATACATAAACTTTTTAAAAAGGTGAACTTTTTTCAAGATTGAAGGTTTTTAAAAATTGATGAACTTTTTCAATTTTGTGAACGTTTATTGAAACATGATGAACATTTTTCAAAATTGATGAAAATTTTTCAATTTTGTGAAATTTTCTTAAAACTTGATGAACTTATTTTATCAGTGTATTTCAAAATAGATATTCGCTAAGGAGCTCCCAGTGATGCGGCTGTTAATACACTTATTTTTAATTTTAAAATACACATATGACTTTTTTGCGAATAGGTATACAATAGTTTTAAAATGGAAGATTATAAAAACTACTTCCAGAAATTTCTAGATATTGCTTTATAAGTCAGGAGCATATTGTATCCGTTACTTAAAATTTGTACCACATTTTGAAAGGATTTAGTCATGTTTATTAAACAAAAATGTGCAGGATATTCTTAAAAATTATGAACTCACTTGTATTATACATAAAAATATATTTTATTATGATGTATAGTACATATCAGATATCAGTGTATTTCAAAATAGATATTCGTTGAAGTCAAGAGAATATTCTACCACCTTTATGATATATACAAGCAAACCTAGGGTATGATCCATGGTGGGCTGAGAGCAGTGGCGGAGCTAGACGGGGATGTTTGGGTGGGCCAAAAAGAGAAAACACCAATTTTCAGGGGCAAAATACCCTATTTTTTGAATCTCAACCCCCACAAATATTCTTCACAACCTAGTCAAGGCTGGGGGGCGCTGTGGCCCCTGCTGCATTGTTGATAGCTCCACCAGCGGCCGAGAGTACAACTATCCTCCTAATAATGCAACCACAAATTGGCTCTCTAGCACATCATGTTTGGTTTCAACTCCCTGAATATTTTGTGTGCCATTCTACAACACTTATCGATGTGCATCTCCCAATAGAAGACAAATGGTGCAGATTAGATGCACTCTGAGGAGTCAGTTATTTACAACCCGATCTTTTCCTAATGCCTCCCAAATCTAATGTGTGTAGTACGTGTGTTTCATATTTCCTTCAAACACAACTTTAACAAATAAAAACGATGATGGAGGGGGAGGGGGTCATCTCTAGTGCTATCTATGTCGGTTAGGTTCTTTACACTGGTTATAAAAACCAAGTTGGTTGGGAGCAATATATATGCACGCGCGTGCGCACACACGATGAGAGGTAGGAAGAAGTAAATGTGGTAGTAACTCAACCGCAAGGTGTGGATGGTGTGTCGGTGTAGGACTGAAGATGAGTTATTCACTTAACTTGCTATAAGTTTTTTTCAAGGATACACTTGCTATATGTTTTGTTAAATGAACTATAAGATCCTTGGGCCAACAGCACATCCACTCCTCCAACAAAGTGAGGTTGTTGCACTCCGCCAGATATTCAAATCAAATGTAGAATATACAAGGAACTAGTTTTATTTAGCTACACCTAGTTGTGTCAAAATCTTTCTGAAGCCAATATACAACATCTTGTTATCTATTGAAATGCATTTAATCAAGAAAATCAATAGATGAATGATGTTGTGATACAAAATGAACATTTAAAGAGTATCATCTGTTATAGTTGGAGTCCACCGTACTAATGTCTGAAGATGTTTAGTACAATGATGATGATATGGTGGGCGTGCTCCATTGACTAAAAGAGAGCGCACTGAATTTATTTTATGTTTTTCTATCTACCTTGACTAAAAGAGAGTCCTTCAAAATTAGTTCATTGGCTAAAATGAAATGTTCATGCTATTCTTGAAAATTGTTCCTTACAATAAATGACTTTTTCTTGTCATAATAAAAAAATCCCTACTTATAATATCTATTAAAAAATCAATATAGTGCAACATAGATATTCACGAATGTCAAAAGAAAACATTTACAAATCAACTAGGGCACAAATTGCTTCTCTTCCCCAACCGTCCCTCTACAAACCCTAGGAGGGGGTTGATCTTTGGGCGCACCATGCCAACACCACTCCTCTGCCCGTAGGTCGCCTGTCATCTCTTCCTTCACTGGCTCTGTCAGTGTGGGAGTGTTGGGTGGCTCTGATCTATCGAACGGAGTTGCGGATTTTCTCGATTTGGAGGCTTTTAGGTTTGTTTTTGATGTCTTCTTCAGTGGCGTGTGGTTGGTGGTGGTGGTGACTCCGGTTCGGCGGCCTTGTCTAGCTCGCCGCCGAGGTACGCGTCCTCTCCTGGTGCCTCGTTCCACACGACACGCGCACACTTCCTCAATCGATCTCACCGTTTCTTTCTTTCTCTTCGAATTAGACCCTGGAGCTTGTCGGCAACACGGCGTGGGACAACAACAAGAACCGGATCGTGCCGCGACAAATCCAACTGGTGGTGCGCAATGATGAGGAGCTGAGCCGACTGCTGGGCGTGCTCACCATTGCCGCCGGCGGTGTGCTGCCCAACATCCACACCACCCTCCTCCACAAGAAGGCTGGCAAGGCCAAGGGCGACATCGATTCTGCGTCCCAGGAGTTCTAGATTAGATTCGTAGACTTGTGAATGTTTTGGTTTGTATATCATCGATGATGTTGGTGGATCTGGTTTGGAATGGAATGCAGCTTGCAATCTTGTTCTTGTTGTTACTTTCTGTGATTTGTCAATTGCAATCCATGTGAAATCGAGATCCTACTGTTCCTTCCCTCCCTCAGACCGTGACACATTATTTTAGTCTGAATTCAGCTCGAATACCAGAATCCATCTTGCTGTATGCTATAGAACTGAAAACACATGTGAACCGACGAACAAGGAACGTTGCTATTTTACAAGCCAAGATGAGCACAACATTGATCCGTCACAACATTGATCCGTATGTGGTCGCTACTCACTCCGACGGAAGCCAGGGGGCGTTTAGCTATTGCGTCTACCCGATGGGAGATGATAGCTCGGGTTATTTTCAACCGGTTTGGATGGCGGTCATGTAATAGGATAGGCATGTAGTGCTTCTATTTTATTTGCCAGCCGGTTGTGGCTTTCGATCTGGCTCTTATGAGCGTTTTGTTTTATTTCTTACTTTGAGACTTGGAGACTTTGTTACTGGTTTTTTAAATAATATGAGCCGTATGCATCATTCTGATGCAGAGGCTGGGGTAAACCCCCTTTTAAAAAAAAAGATGAACACAAAAATCAAACTTGGATTATATATCTTGCATTTTATAATCTGTAAATTGGGTAGCAAAATTATTTCTAAAACTGAAACTCAATTTTCTAACGAAGATCATGTTGCGATTGACCAAGCAGCCTACGGGTACAAGAGTAACTGTAGCACATTCCATAAAAAGGAGCATCTATTACAGTTTTAGAGTGCACAGTTTTTTTACAATCTTATGACTAACAAATAAATATTCACACATTTTGAAAAAGTTACATGGACCGAATATTCATGCATTAATTTGTGCTTGGCCTCCACCAAGATTGCCCGTGAAGGGAAGCCAAAGCGGCTAACCTAGAACAAGTGGTTTTCCTTCAACTCCGAATATACTTCGTGTGCCATTCTACCACTCGTATTGATGTTCATCTTCCCATCGAATAGTGACAGGGCAGACTATATGCATCGCCAGGAGTCAACTATCTACAAGCTCATATTTTCCTAATACCTCCCACATCTAATGCACGTGTCATACAACACATGTTGCATATTTCCTTAAACGAGAGGGGGGGTCATGTCTACCACTATCCATGTTGGTTATCCTCGTGGCTATTTGTATAAAGCACGTCCAATGGGAGCAATATATATAAGCAATCACACGCGCACGATGGGAGGTGGGAAGAAGTAAATGCGGTCACAACTAAAGGACAAGGTGGATGGTATGTAGGTGTAGCACAAAGAAGAGTTATTGACTTAGCTTGCTACATGTTTTGTTAATTGAACTATAGGAGTCTTGGTGGGATTGTACATCCACTCCTCTAACAAAGTGAGGTTGTTGTGCTTGTCTAGATATTAAGATCAAAGGTAGAATATACAAGAAATATATTTATCTAGCTACAATAGGTTGTGTTAAGATCTTTTCGAAGCCAATATACCACCTCTGGTTATCTATAGAATCTTTTTGACCTAGAAAATCAATGGTTGAATGATGTTGTGATAAAATATTAACATTTAAAGAGTATCATATGTTATAATAAGAGTCCAGCGTATTGATCTTAGGCGACAACATGGAGCAATCACATGTGACCACCTTGGTTGTCGATGGTCTCTTTCTTCCTCCCGGACACAATGCCAAAGGGGAGGTAGTCGATCTTGAAGCCGAGTCCATGTCTTGCATGATTGGAGGTTTTGTCAAACAAGTCAGTCGACAAAATGTGTTCAGTTTGGGAGATTGTTTTGGACCTGATTGCAATCTATATTTGCTTCCTAAGGTCCTCTATGTAAAACTAAGGGACTTTGTTTTAATATATATTTTAGTCCTGACCCTTTTGTAAGATGCACTGTACCACTGCTTCTGAAAATGCACGTATTTGGTGCCTTCAAGCCCCTTCCTTGTGTAAAAAAGCGAGAGCACACTAAATCAATTTTATGGGGTTTTATGCTTTCTTGACTAAAATAGAGTCAAATTAATTTCATTGACAAAATGAAATGTCCAAGCTATTCTTGAAAATTGTTCCTTTCATTGCATACTTTTTATATCATAATAACACTATTTCTTGATTATAATATATATTTAAAAATAGTTTTGTTATGACAAAAGAATGTCTGAAGGAAGGCGGCGATGATTGCTTCTCTTTGCAGTTTGGTCCTCTGGCCTCATCTCCGTCACATCGTTATGACCTCCGAGACTGGGGTGAGGCATGTGAAAATTGGATCTGCAGGTCTTCCAGCAGAGACAGTTTCTTCTTGAGGGCGCTAGTCTAGAAGGTCGTGGCATTGATGACTTCTTGTTCGCTCACGATCAACAATGACATGCTCGCTTTCATGATACCATGAAGCTGATGTGTATATTGTCGTATGCTATGCTAGGCATGGTCTTATTTACAAAATGTTGACATTTATGAGTTTCTAAAAGTAAATGTTTACAAGTCTACGAAAGATCATTTATTTAGCATAGAATTACACGATTATTGACTTGCCTAGATATCATAGTTGTAGTCTCCGGAACAGGAGGTTCTGGTTCATCTCCGATAATGATTTCTACATCTTTCTACTACTCTTATCGATGTGCATCTCTCCCTGGAAGACCAGTGGGCGGACTAGATGCACCACCATGAGTCAGCTCTCTAGAAGCAGATCTTTTCCTGATGCTTCCCACTATCCATGGTGGTTAGCTTATTTGGAATGCTTGTAACCATGTCAGGCGGGAGCAATATATATGCACACACACTAGATGGGAGGAAAGAAGAAGTAAAAGCAACAACTTACGACATGGTGGTGGGATATGCAAAACGGAGCTCGGGCTCAGATGAGCTCTTTATCTAGGCCCTCAGTATGCTTCCAGATTCGTGCTCATCAGTGTACATAGTAGTGTATATGCGGTGTGTTTTTGCTTTTCTATGTTTTAGAAGTCTTACGCCTGGCACACACGAGTCTATGATCTGACAGCAACAGCATCACTGCAGCACTGCACCGAGTCCGTAGGTCGCATTGATTCACGAGCTTGATGGGCATGCACCTCTTTTATTTCTGTCACATGTAACATCGGTTCACTAATTAAGAAAATGAACTGCATGTTTAGTACTGCAAATCAAAGACTAACTTGCATGCCACTATCTCAGCAGTAGTGGAAGGCACAAATTAGCAGTAACCGATTATCCTCAATTAGCACCTAACATGATTAGCATTGCTCGATCACAAAAACACAGAAGAATATCTTGATTCCACCGATGAAGTACTAACAAACCTTAACCAGCAATAGAACGGCAATTAGCATTACTAACTGTTATCTCGCCTCTCGTCTGAAATAAAAAAGAATCGACAGGCATGCTTACGAAGAGCACAGCCTGCAGCCAGAGCGTCACTACTAGAAAAAGGGCTATAGATGGGATTGACACTAATGGCGCACCAGAAAGTTGGTGCGCCATTAGTATATACTAATGGCGCACCACCCTCGATGCGCCATTAGAGTTGAAACTACTAATGGCGCACCATGCAAAGGTGCGCCAGTAGTATCAATTTTTTTGAACTAGTGCGCTTGTCCAAACATACTAATGGCGCATCCTTCTTAAGTCGCCATTAGTAGTTGTAACTACTAATGGCGCACTGCAGTCGGTGCGCCATTAGTATAGAAAATTATTATTTTTGAACTAGTGCTTTGTCCAAACATACTAATGGCGCATCCTTCTTAAGTGCGCCATTAGTAGTTGTAACTACTAATGGTGCACCAGCAGTGGGTGCGCCATTAGTATAAATTTTTTTTAAACTAGTGCGCTTGTCCAAACATACTAATGGCGCATCCTTCTTAAGTCGCCATTAGTAGTTGTAACTTACTAATGGCGCACCAGCAGTGGGTGCGCCATTAGTATAGAATTTTTTTAAACTAGTGCGCTGTCAAACATACTAATGACGCATCCTTCTTAAGTGCGCCATTAGTAGTTGTAACAAGATATTTTGGACAGCCTCTCCTACCCACACTCACTTTCTCCCCACTTCATTCTCTCCACCTCCTCCTTGTCACGGGTGCCTCCTCTTTTTCACCTCATTTCCACCATAGATTCATTCAAATTAAGTGGTTAAATTACCTTGTTTTAATAGGTAAGTAAGGGGGAAAGCTATATTTATGTTGTTCTCCCTACAACAATGTGCACATGCACTTTTTACGGCCTAGCTAGATCTATGTATGTTCGTGCTGTTGCATATGTTTGTGGTGTTGCATATGTGTTTGTGTTTGGAGGTGTACGGTATTTGAAATGCGATAGTTGCCAATATTTTGCGGAATGTTGATTCATTTCCGTTTAGCGAGAATTTTGGCATTAAGCATTCTTTTGGTCCTATTTTTAGGAAAGTCATGCCAAATTTTGTTTGGTTCTAAAATATCGTTTTGCTCTACCCGCAGCGACCATGGTCCGCACGATGACCGAAGGCATCGTGAATAGGTTTTGAGGTCCGCGAAGGCCGAGATGCTTCAAAAGAACGAGGCGAAGATAAGATGTCCGTGTCGAAGATGCAAGTGAAGAGCCTTATTGCGGACCCGGATTCCGGCAGGTGCGGGACCACCTGCTCTTGCGTGGTTTCATGGATGGCTATTGGTGGCAAGGTGATGAAGATGACTACGAAGTCGTCCATGGGGCTGGGCAAGAAATGAGGAAGGGCAGCAAAACAACCACCGCGGCTCGGGCGGGCGAGAAGACGAAGAATCCCGGGAGATGATCACGACGGTGATGCTGTACACGATCATCATGTAGAAGATGCAGGACATGATGATGAGGAAGATGCGGAGCAGCGACGGGCATGATCATGAAGATGATGATGCCGGGAGGAGCGCACGACGCTGGACCATCGATGGGCTGGGTGCAGGACCTCATATTCAAGAGCTGCTTCTCAAGCGAGACGGATAACGCCAGAGCTGCCGCCGAGAGAAAGCCAAGATGGATCAACTTGAGTTAGACGCGTTACTCCATTGTATGAAGGATGCAGGCCGAGGATACCGCTTTGAAAGTAACGCTCATGGCTCGGAGATGAAGGTAAAACACAAAATGACCGGCGCGTGCTTCGACGAGAACATGTCATTCGCACGAACGTCTTCCCAAGGGGAACAAGTGCCCGACCAGTTTGAGGAGGCGAAGAAAATCGTGTGTCCTCTCGATTTACCGCACGTGAAATACCATGTGTGCATGAACAATTGCATCATTTATCGGGACGAGCACGCGGAGTCTACCATATGTCCGGTGTCGGCGTCACTCGATACAAGAAGAGGAAGAAAGCTCCTCGAAAAGTGGTGTGGTACTTTCCGATCACTCCTCGTCTGCGGCGCTATTTCATGGACCCTAAGGTAGCAAAGCTCCTGCGTTGGCGGCGAATAGGGAGGAGAAGAAGCGAGAAGATGACGCAAATGATCCGGAGATAGATAAAAAGACAAGATGCTGAGTCACCCTAAGGATGCGAGCCAGTGTAAGCGTTGAACTTCAAGACTCGGAATTTGGGAACGATCCAAGGAACATCGTCTTTGGCGCGAGCACCGATGGAGTCAATCCGTTTGGCAGCGGAGAAGCACACATAGCACCTGGCCTGTGTTTGTGTGGATGTACAACCTTCCCCCTGGTTGTGCATGAAGAGGAAGTACATTCACATGAGTATGCTAATTGAAGGGCGAAACAACCAGGGAACGACATCAATCAGATCCGGGGCTGCTGAAAGAGGAGCTTGACACGCTGTGGAAAACGCCACCAATACGTGGGACTCCGCAGAGAAAGAATATTTCCCTATGAGAGCCGCACTGCTCACGACGGTGCACGACTATCTCGATTCACGGATATCTCATGGGCGGGTAGTCCACGGATTTTCGGATGCGTAAGGTGCATGGATGACACAACGAATCGCCAGCTAGATAGAGATCCGGGTCTTCGAAAACCGTGTTCATGGGACATCGAAGGTGGCTTTGCGACGATGACCCGTGGAGGAAACGCAAGGATCTGTTCGATGGTGAAACCGAACCCCGAAAACGCCCGTGTACAAGGAGCGGCGAGGAAATAGACAAGCTGTTGAAAAATTGGAAAGACCGCCCACCGCCGAAAGAAGCGAAAGGCGCCAGAGCAGCTCTTGAAGGTATGGAAAACGAGGTCTGTTTTCTGGGACTTGCCGTACTGGAAGATCCACCGTGTGCCTCACAGCCTTGATGTCATGCATATCACGTAGAACGTGTGCGAGAGTCTGCTTGGTACCCTGCTCAACATGCCGAGAGGACCAAAGATGGGCGAAAGCAAGGCGGACTTGAAATCAATGGGCATCGGCGGGAGCTTCACGCTAATGATGATGATGATGATGATGATGATGATGATGAGGCGAAGCGGGACACGAAAAGTCGTCGCAAAGGCAAAAGGCCAAGAAGACCGGAAATGACTACCCTCCAGCGTGCTTCACTCTAAGTCGAGGAGATCGAGCAGTTTTCACCTGCCTCCTAGGAGTAAAACTTCCTTACGATTCTGCTGGGAAGATAAGTAGATACCTAGACCCAGTGAAGCGAAGTTCAGCGGGATGAAGTCTCACGGTATCACGTCTTGATGACGCAGATACTTCCGGTTGCAATCCGTGGGATCATGGGCGCGCACGCCCGCGAAACGCTATTTGGCCTATGCAACTTCTTGACGTCATCTCGGAAGTCGATTGGCGTGAGGCAACTCGAAGGCTACGAGGAAGAGATCGTGGTGATACTATGCGAGCTTGAGATGTACTTCCGCCCGCATTCTTCGACGTTATGGTGCATCTGCTGGTCCATATAGTGGAGGATATCATCCAACTCGGGCCGCGTTCCTGCACAGCATGATGCCGTTCGAAAGGATGAATGGTGTCATCAAAGGATACGTTCGCAACATGTCACGTCGAGAGGAAGCATAGCCGGGATTTCGACCAAGAGTGCATCTCCTAATGCACGAATTATCTAGGCATCGAGAACCCGTTGGTCTGCCGTCAACAGCACCTCGGCAGGCTCGCTGATGGGGTCACCGTGAGGGTCGCCGCGAAATGCATGTCGACTTCGAGGGTCGACTCGCCGACTTTGAAAGAGCAAACCTAGTCGCGCTACAACACATAGGCGTGGTCGATCCTTGGGTGGTAGAGCACAAAACCTTTATTAACAAGGCGTACAATGACCGAGGCCAACAGAGGACGGACGGAGATATACTCAAAGAGCACAACTCATGTTTCACGCGTTGGTTCAAGCGAAGCTTACGTCGTACCCTTTACATGAGGATTCTTCCGCGAAGAACAACTCATATTCGCCTTGTCATAGGGCGCCGAGCACAACCTGATGACCTATGAGGCGTACGATATCAACGGCTACACATTCTACACCGAGGCCAAGGACATGAAGAGCGATGGTTATCAGAACTCCGGGGTAACGATGGAATCCTACACCGGTAACGACAAGGACAGATACTACGGAAGGATCGAGGAGATCTGGGAGCTGAGCTACGCTGGAGAGAAGGTCCCGATGTTCCGTGTCACATGGGCCAAGAACGTCATAAAAGAAGACCGGTATTTCACCACCATGGTTATACCCGAAGCCAAATCCAAAACCGCGGGCGCAAACGTCACCGCGAAAAATGAGCCATGGGTACTGGCTTCCCAAGTTGACCAATGCTTCTTCATTACCGACCCGCCAAAACCCAGTCATGTTGTCGTGAGGAGAGGCAAAAGGAAGATCATCGGAATGGATGGAGTAGCCAATGAGCAAGACTTCGACAAGTACGGCGACCCGAGGATCGAACATGACAACGATGATGAAGTAGCAGCATACACCACAAGAAGAAGCAGGACCACCCTACCTAAAGGACGTCCGTTCCATAGAAGAACTCCATTTGCGAAAAAGAAGGGCAAGAAGATTGTGAAGAGATAGCTAGCTAAGATCGATTGTATTTAAATCGTAGACTTCATTTCTCGATTGTATTTCATGGGCACTTTTTGAACTATCATGAATATTTTTAATTTCATGGACACTCGATCCCCTCCATCTCGATCCCCTCCATCTCGATCGCTATCCCACCTCACCAGATCCGGTCCACTGGCCGCCACGCCAACCGCCCGCACCCTCGATTCCCTACTCAACCGCCGCCGACCCCCCGCACCCTCCCTACTCAACCGCCGCCCGACCCCCGCACCCCCGCACCTCCCGCTCCACCGGCATTACTGTTTGATGATATTTTTAAAAATTATTACTGTCTTATAAAAAATATTACTGTTATGATTTAAACAAGTTTGAACATATTTAAACACAAATAAGTATCAAACAACATTTTAAATGCATAAAAAAATATTGTGGAGCCTGGGAATCGAACCCAGGACCTCTTGGTGTGAGAACTAGCTGCTGACCAATCGAGCTAGTAGAAGACTTGACATGTATCAGGTCGGTGGTAGATAACTGTTGGCTCGAGCAGAAAAAAAAATACTAATGGCGCACCTCACCCTGGTGCGCCATTAGTATGTATGTACTTATGGCGCACCGCGGGGTGGTGCGCCATTAGTACTGTGGCGCCCCTACTGTGCCGATCTCGTCTCTCTCCTCGCCTCGCCGCGATCCCTTCCCGATCTCCTCTCCCGCCCCCTCGGCGCCACCGTCGCCCGCCCGACACCCCGTCGCCCGCCGCCCTCGGCCACGCCGTCGCCGCCGCCAAGCCCGCCCGACACCACCGTCGCCCGCCGCCCTCGACCCGCCCGACGCCACCGTCGCCCGCCGCCTCGGCGCCGCCCGACACCACCGTCGCCCGCCGCCCTCGACCCGCCCAGCGCCACCGTCGCCCGCCGCCCTCGGCGCCGCCCGACACCACCGTCGCCCGCCGCCCTCGACCCGCCCACGCCACCTCCCTCGCCCAAGCCTCGAGGGCACCAGCGTGGAACGGATCGGGCGAGACGCAGAGACAGGCGAGTGGAGGAGCCCGCCAGCGTGTCACCAGAGCTTCAACGCCCAGCCGCTGCCGGAGCTTCAACGCCGGCGTCTTCCTCCATTCCTCCATCCCCTCCCCATGTGATTCCTCCCTTCTCCTCCACCCCTCCCCTGCAAATCCTAGAGCCATGGCGGCATGCTTCTTGCTCCTCAGTTCTACACGCATGGCCCCATCTTGCTCCTCAGATGCTCCTCAGTTCACTTTAGTGATTTAGTTGATAGGTCACAAGATGCATATTTGGTGATTTGGGATTCCTGCATTCAGAAACTTCAGTGATTTAGTTAGAGACCCAAAAACAGTTTACTGAAACTGTTGTTATCCCAGAAACAGTTTACTGAAAATATTGTAGTCTGAAAAAACAGTTTACTGAAACTGTTGCTTTTTTTTATCTTACAAAATTCTGATATTTAGGTTGTTCATCTGCTCCCTGCTGATCTTCTTTGATGAGAATGTACCCTAGTCTTGAATGTGTTATGCACAATGTGCAGATGTTAGTGTAGAGCAGTACATCTATAAATTTTTGACACGTATGCCCTCGTTAATTACAATTCTTGGTGCTCTAAGATGTCTTTGCTGAGCAATGAAGCCTAACACACACTATCAAGTGCTGTAGGAAGTATGTACAATACATTAGTTATGCACCATATAAAGTGGTAGGAGCAAGGTGTATAATTGTATATTTATGAGTATCGTCAACTTCCAACATTTTCTCTGTAGTCCATGTGGTTTAAGCATTTAAGTCTAGTGAGTGATTCTTGCTATGGGCTTGTAACAAGTACCTGCATAACCTGATGGTTATTTATGCCTCAAGTACTGCAATATATGAGTTGGGGTGAGAGAGGTACAGGAAATTGTCATGAAACATCCCCCTCTTTAGTTACAAGCATTGCTACTCTAATCGTTTGGGTGCGCATTGAAGCCTAACACACACCATCGAGTGCTATAAGCATTGTGTATTTATATATAAAACAGTAACACTGCACAATATCAAGTACTGAAAGCATTTGTGTGTAATTGGGTATTTATTAGTATCTTCAACTACTGAAATTTGCTATACAGTCCATGTGGCTGAAGCAATGAAGTGTAGTGCGTGATTCTTGCTTTGAGTGCTAATGGGATTCTAACAAGTCCCTGCATATTATCTGATGGTATTTCTGCCGACAAAACGTGCAAAATATATGTAGATGTAAGAGAGGTGGCTCTAGTGTTGATTATATCTAGGAGAAACTAGTCATCAGCCCGTGCGTCTGCACGGGCTAGGGAATGTCTATCTTAACATTATTGTGAAACTTCATATAATTTTTATCATGCAT
The DNA here is from genome assembly GCA_021605205.1 of Aegilops longissima. NCBI lineage: Eukaryota > Viridiplantae > Streptophyta > Magnoliopsida > Poales > Poaceae > Aegilops > Aegilops longissima. The sequence continues at coordinate 712,488,072 of CM038679.1, read as the reverse complement.
TTTTTGAAGAGAGTCGATGATATGTACAAATAAATACAATATAATTTATATTATGGTAGAATGTAATGCACATGTTATGTTTTATACTAAAATGTTGATTTTATTAGTCTAGAATTGATACAAAACTTCAAACCCTACATATTTGAAATGATGTCAATTTTGCACCCAAACTTTACGAATATGTAGATGTACATTTATGTATTGTTCTCACTTTTAGATTAAATCCCGAAATGGATGATTCCTTGCAGTGACATTGACAACTACAACAGATTTTTGACAAATAATATCAACATTTTTGGATACATATGTTGTGTTCATGAAAACCCTAATATATTTTCATCGACCGAACCTTTTTGTCCAAAATAATAAAATGAGTGTCCTCCCATGGATTAGAATCTAGATTGGGCACATTTGCTCAAATTTCCCCTAAAAACATTAAATAAACTTAAATTATCAGAAGTGGTGCCTAGTGGTTTTGAAATATTATTCTACACATTGTTGTTAGCTGAATATGTGTTTCATTGGGTGTAAGTTTCCTTTCTCTAAGCATGCCTCGGTTTGTCTCAGTCAGTGTACATATATACATTACTACAACACTATTTTTCTCATTTAGATAATTTCCATTTCTTTTTGGTGCATCGGGAAGTAGTCCTTCTTTAATTCATTGAGAATACCTATCATGCTTCAAATTAAACAGTGGAGTATATCATAATACTTGATTTTTTTTACCCAGTAGATTGAACTTTTAATGGATGTGGCTGTGGTCTCTATTTACAATACCCATCAAAGTTACAGGTCATGTTCATATATGTTTTTCCAGGGCATGACAATTTATGTGTATTTTCCTAGTTATGTTACAATTAGGTGATTTCACACATTTATTAATATATTCTAGGTCTTCATTTCATAAGTTAAGATTGAAATTTATTTTCAATCAGGCATTGACTCTCTTTTCATAACGCGATGCTTCAGAAGTTTTTATTTATATGTGTCATTTTTTAAGGGAAAAGGTAAGTATTCTTTGTATGAGGTAACTGGGACGTGGACACCTCATTTTTTAAGATCAGATTTAGTTTCTAGTATGGGGCACCCTTTTTTATGGAAACCAATTAGTTCAGGACACCTCTTTTTTTGCCATCAACAGAAAGTAAGGCATGTGGAATTATTATTTTTTAGCTTAAGGCACGTGGATTCTATGTAGGTTGAAATTCAACGTGGCTTATTTAACATCAAAAAAAATAACGTGGTACTTGAGGACTCTTCCATGTACGTGCCTTAAGCTAATTTATCTACGTGCCAATTTTTCTATTAAAAAACTTATAGGTTCTTCTGATAATAGATCTTAACCATTAAATCAATTTATGTATAGTATATTTTTTCATGCACGTGAATTTTATATATGTTGAAACTGAACGTGGGTGTTTCTTTTGAGGAAAACGTAGGTGTTGGGGACTCTTTGATGTAGGTATTTTTTCCATCCCAAAGGAAGGAACGTGTATTTTTGTAGGTTTAAGCTTAACGTGGTTGTGAGGACTCTTCATGTACGTGCTGGTTTAATCTCTTTGCTGTGCATGCTATTTTTTTTATTAAAAATCATATTGGGTTTTCTAATATATCTTGACCATTAATTTTTTAATCTAGTGGCTACATTAATCTTGATGATGTGGATTCACGTGAAGGCTCGAATGGTGCCTCCAATTAGTAAATATAAGATGCTCTGCCGCGTCGATTATATATAGTGTTGATTATATCATTTTTTTAAAGTAGTTGGATGAAAATAGTAGGTGCCATGTCGATTTGTTCAGTCCTTGGATGAAACAGTTTTTCTTGCTACAGTTAACTGAAAATGTTCAGTGTTCCAATACTGTAGAGAAACTATAGTGCCTGTTATTCAGTTATGACTCCTTCACTGAAACTGTAGTGTTTTCTAAAACTGAGATGTAAACTAAAGGAGTTTGTGATTTGTAGAAGCTGTAGCATACTCCAACAAGTGATAAATGCACTCACTGAAACTGTTGTATATACTGTCATAAAGTTCAGCAAGAACAGGGCATCAATAGTGCTACTCTAGTATCTAGTTGGGGAGGGACAAATGGACATGGCATCACTGTAGCTGTACTGCACAACAAACTATTAGTCTTAGGATTAACAATCCTCATATGAGATGAGAGAATTTTTTTAATTGGCTTCTTGCAGTTTTGAAAATTCAGTTTATTCGGTTACTAAAAATTCAGTTAATTCAGTTAGGCACACAAATTTCAGAACTTTTGTGTGCCCTAGTACTTGGTGTTTGTAGAAAACCAGGAGTGTCAATGAGACTAGAATTCACTTGTTCTTATATGGGTGAAACTTCACTTGTTTTTAGGCTAGTGTAGGGTGTTGCTTTATTCTGTCATCATTTGTAACTATGTCACAAGTAAATTGTTCCTTCTTCTGTATTTGACAAGTAATGACTGTTGATAAGCTGAGGCATGGATTAAGCTGTTTCTTTGTTGTAACATACTGTATATAACTCCACAATGAAATACAATACATATTGATGTGCTTTGTAAAACTTGTTCATGTACTGAACTACTAATGCCTTGTGATGCTCTGAATTACTTGTGATGCCTCTGAATTACTTGTGATCACATTGAGAAAGACTTGTAAAGATGATGATCATCTTTAACAAAAAACAATTTGTGATGATTTTGCTAGTTTGCTGGGTTTTATCTCCGACCATCGTGTCGTGATGATTTTGCAGGTACCCCGAGAGGCCCTTGAGTTTGCCGGAATGTCGATTAACTTCCGTTCCGGCAAATTCGGGTACTCCATATGTCCTATTTTCAGCAAAGGTCATGCTGAAATTTTCCGTGAATTTTAGCATGACTTTGCTAAAAATAGGACATATAAATACTTGTGACTAATGCATGGGCGAGGTATCGTAGTAGTTAATTAAGTAGGATCAAGTGCCCCGGCGTACTTGTGACTAATGCATGGCTTTTAGGGTGCCTCGGTGTCGATAAAAACCGAAATGATGAAAGCTTAGGCTTTTAGGGTGCCTCGGCGTCGAAAAACCCTCAATGATAAAAGCTTAGATTTTAGGATGCCTCGGTGTCGACAAACCCTAAATGATGAGACCATGATCTTGTTCGTTGACAATAACCAACTTTTTGACCAAGCTTTGTTTCTATTTAGAGAGAAACATGGCCCACAACGATGAGGCCGGGGTTTCGGGCGGCAAGGCATTCTGGGAGCTGTCCCAGGAGATGGAGGAACAACCTCACTTGTATGAGGCCGCCGCCTTCCCCACCGATCCTGAGACCACTGATGGTGCCGCCGAGGATGACCACACTGATGCCACCACTGATGGTGCCGCCGAGGATGCCACCACTGATGATGGCGGCGCCGCACGATGGCAGCCAATGAAGAGGCAGCGGAAGGACCGGCGCCCGACCGTGCTCCGCACCCTCAAGGAGGAAGTTATCTGAAGTGGACTCCGCGGAATCCAATGGCGCCCGAGCGAATAGTCAAGGGTACTCGCTTCAGCTCGGGTGCATTCTCCGAGCACCGTCTCGATCAACACCGAGAACCCGAGGCATCCCGACCGAGGGAATTTGCGCAACCTCCTCTTCACGAAGCTGCACGAGCGATACAAGTTCCCGCTGCTTTCGAAAACACAAGCCTCAAAGGGAATAAAGTGAACAATGCTGCCCTCACGAAGATGAGCAAGGCCCTGTCTACTTGGAAAAGCAATGTGAAGAGAATGATCGAGAAAGGTGAGAGTTATGAGAAGATCAAGGAGAAAATCCTTCGATCACGAAGATGACTACAACGACTTCAAGATCAATTGCTCGAGCACCGCAAACTCCCAATCAAGTGAGTGGGGAAACAAATGCGGAGCTGAACATAGGGGAACACACACTCGGTCCCGGCGGTTACAGAGTGGCGGAGCCTATATGGGACAAGGAGGAGGCGGACCGTGCGAGCAAGGCCTACCGCCCTCTTTGATAAATACGGTGACAAGCGGACCAGGAACTTTGTCGGGGCCGGTACAAGAAGGACCCAAAACAAAGGAGCTTACCACGGATCCGAAGACCAGGTCGCAGAGCTTGTTCAGTAAGGAATACACCCCGCGTAATTAGCTCCGTATGGTTGCATTCTAATTAATGAAGCCAAATTTCTAAATGGTTCACATTCCTTCCGCAGCGATTGAAAGCGATGGCGGGGTCGACTCAGAGCCACCCTTGGGACACCACTCTAAATAGGGGTTGAATGTAATGAAGAACAAGGATAAGCTCGATGAAGGCGGACGGTGGGTCGTGTGGCTGGCAAAGGCTTGTCGACAAAATGGGGTCATGCTATACCGCTGGTGTGCGGAAGGAGAAAAGACCAGCTCGGAAAGCCAGGTAGCGAGAGGTTCAAGAACTCAAGGCACAGGTGGCGCGGATTCGGAGATTGTCCAAGAGCAAGTGGAACAACGACTCGGGCGGCGATCACCGCCATTGTGCCAAACTTGATCTCGGGGTTGAGTCGTGGATTGCGGGCGTAGCGAGGCCGCCCGATTCCTAGCTTCACGGCTAGCAACTCGCATAATGCGATGGCGGGGCCATTGGTGCCTCCGGCGGGGCGGCATTGGTGTCTCCGGCGCCGCACGGAGCTTAATGCACCGGGTGTCGGGCGGCCGTCACCTCTGCAACAAGCGGCCCCTCCGTCAATCTGCGCCCGCCGTTGGCGGTGCCTCTACATTAGCCGAGCTCGGCGCCATCATCACGGTAACTAATTAAGCCTCTCTCGGCCGAGGACTTCATCTCCTTGCCTTTGATGGGCATCCCCGCGCCCTACATGTTTTCGCAGGCGCCGCCGACGTTCGTGCACTCTCCTCCGCCGTGAACAACGAGTTGGTTGATGTCGCTAAGGGCAAAATAGTTCAACCGGCAACCCCTTGTTCCACGGTACCCAGATGCCACCCAACTTGTTTAGGGTTCAACTGGTTCGGTGCTGCCAGGCTGCGACGAGTTGTTACCTCCGAATCGACCCGTCGGGGCGGCGATGATGACGTGATGACCCTCGGCGCATGCTTGAGCTGGCCCTGCTTTGGCGAAGAGCGGATTCGTTTGGGGCGGGGACACCACCCCAAAGACAACACCGCCCGATCGTGCGGCGCCAAGTCGGCCCCATGGCAAGACCGCCGCAACGGTGCGGACATCCCTATGCCATCGATCCAAACATGCATATGGCACAGGATCGAACGACGGCGGCGGCGACTATGATACATTTGGCAGCGTCGATCGATACTTTGCCGATCATGGGTGCGATGGCGACTTCATGGGGCATCCTTCTCAAGAACCAAACCCAACAAAAGGCGTGTGCGATCTAGCTCGTACATGGAGAAGCTACCTTGCAACAGCGCCGTCTGGCGTTCAGCTCTCGAGACGCCTCACCTGCCGACTTCACCGAGCCTCGAGATAGGCGAGGTGCGAAATATTATCAGCCCCAACACACTCAAGAAGGCGGTCTGTGAGCAAAACTCGGTCCCATTACAGGAGAAGAAGAAGGCACGCAAAAGAAAGACTAAGAAGGGTGCGAGCCAGCCGGCAGATGCGATCCGTGCTCGGGGCGGGCCACCTTCACCGCAGGATATCTCGAGGAGGGTGCATGTGGCGGGTAGGCGATGCTACCGACAAATATGCCCAATGCTGCAACCGGTGCTATCGCGAGTCTGCATGACGGTGTTATTTCTTTGGAGAAGCGGCATCTCGGGGAGAAGGATGTGGCATACCCAGTTTTGCGGCCAAGGTGCCAGAGGGCAAGGGCTTTGTGGATAACTCCATCGGGCGTCACGATCGTCCTGCGTTTGATGACATCCACGCTATGTTGAATCTTCATCCGCTGCACTACACCTTCGTTCGGCTATTTTCGCTGAGTATGGAGATGCGGATCATTCGCGACAAGACCCGGACATCGTGATAGTCGACCCCTTCTACATGCGTGCCAAGATCTTGGGCAGCGCGGGGACCGCAAGTCGCGAGTTCTTACCTCGGCGTCATTCGGCAAACCAAGATAAGGATAACTTCCTCGTGCCTTACTTTCCCGAGTAAGTCCCCCTCAACCGCCTGTAACATATGAATTCTTACCTTTCGATCGTTTTCTTTTAACATTCCGTGTTTTCTGCGGTGACACCGTTGCACGCTCATCCTCCTAAGCCCCAAATATTCCATGGCCACGTATTTCGACCCGGACCGTCGATCGAACATAGACTACACAAATGTCAAGAAGGTTCTTGATGATGTTCTCCCGGCTAAGCCAAATCTGGAGGCACCTTCACCAGGCCTATTAAGAATCGGCAAGCACGTGTTCTCCCACAATCTGACGTTACGCTGCGTCAAGCAGCCGCTTTGGCGGTCGAAGGGTGCCTACTCGCCATCCATCACATGCGGGCGATCGTGCGGGACCATCATCAACTTCGCTACCAAGTAAACTCCAAGATTGGGCGCGGCGTGTCGGCAATCTAGGGCGCGGACATCGACAAGAATTCTTTCGCATCCAATGGAGTTTGCGAAATCATCCATCAAGATGTCGCCGTCGCTCGGGGCAGTTCTACCTCGAAATCAACCGTCCAACGGTGACATCGACACAATGCTACAAATGCAGGATGACAACGCCAGTTCTTTCATGACTCCCACGATAGACGGCTGCTTCATCCACGCTCCGGTCCCTTGAGTCGAGTTGTCTAGTTCTGAAACATCGATTGGCTCATGTTGTGATTAAACTTTAATGAACTTGTAGTATGTCTCTTTGGTTTCGAGAGTCGTTCAACTTAGATGTAATCGATGCTATTAATGTCTTGCTTTTCTCTTCCGATCGTTCTGTTGCATACTTATATATTGCTTATGTATTGTCTGTGAATTGGTACTAACGTTTCATTTGGCTAGTGCATAGCGATGCCGGCGTATGTCGTGTACAAGGGTAAGGTTCCCGGAGTCTACAATGACTGGGAGGAGTGTCGGAGACAGGTTCACCGATTCAGCGGTAACAGTTACAAAGGTACACCACTAGGGCGAGGCGAATCTAGATCGCCCGCTATCTAGCGGGAGAGGGAGGAGCGTTGGAGGAACCGGATGAAGACGAGTTTCATCGTGATGACCGCAGCTCTCTTCTATGTGATGGTAGTTTAGATGATCGATATCGACTTGTAATGTGAAGGCAAACTCGCTACTCGCGGTCTCGAGACTTGTAATATAATGTTCTATCTTTGTTCGGTCTTTTCAATTCGGAGACTAATATGATGAATTGTATTCGGGGACTAATATGATGAATTGTATTCAAAGACTAATCTTCTATTGTATTCGATGAATCTGTTGTTGATGTGTGCTGTCTATATTTTGTCAAATTATACATTGTGTAACCTGTGCAAAAACAGAAAATAAAAAACAAAAAAACCTAATATTCATACTAATGGCGCATCACATGACGAAGGCGCCATTAGTATGACAAAGCATACTAATGGCGCATCACTGGTCAGTTCGCCATTAGTATGCCATAATTACTAATGGCGATCTCGTGGTGTGCGCCATTAGTATGCCAAAGCACCTGGTATACATGGCCTGGGAGGCATACTAATGGCGCACCGTAGCCTATACTAATGGCGCACCAGTGATGCACCATTAGTATACAGATACTAATGGCGCACCACTGGTGCGCCATTAGTAAAAATTACTAATGGCGTGCTAGTAATGGCGCACCAGTGATGCGCCATTAATGGCCAAATTAGGTGCGCCATTAGTAGCGGTTTTTCTAGTAGTGCGTGCGTTAACGGCAGCGATGCGCCAAGCTCGACGCCGGCCACCGGGTGCCAAAAAAGGCACCTTATCTGCCTGCTCGTGCACGCTGCTGCATGTGTTCGCCAGCAATGTCGTCGAGCCTGGTCGTCTAGAACCTGGTTGCTTGCATTGGCCGACGTGCGACTGCGAGGCGGGATCAAACACTCCCAAGCATCAGACTGTACGGTGATGCAAGATCCATGTGCATGTTAAGCGGGGACCCTCCATGGTCTTCTCCGTCTCGGATGCCGAGCTCATTGAACGGCAGGTCTGCGGTGTGAAATCGGGAGGGGCTAGCCGAAACAGCGAGTGCTTTGCATGGCTATGGCATGCGGCCGCCCTCACTGACACGACTAAGAAGAGAGAGAATTGATTGAGAAACCGCTAGCTTCTCACATCAACACGCCTGAGAAATGAAGATGAGAGAGACGACGGAGTAACTCAAGAGAGAGAGCAAACAGTCGTATTTTCTCAGTTGTATTTTCTCACGTACACGGTTCATATTTCCTCTCGAAACTAGAAAGTGGCACAGATCACGAGACTACTCTATGGTCCAGATAAAGAGCTCAGCTGAGCTCGGGAGCCAAAACGCTGCTTCCCATGGTGGTGTAGTACTAAAGATGAGTCATTGACTTAACTTGATATACATTTGATTAAATAAACTATAGGAGTCTTGGTGAGATTATAATCCACTCCTTTAAACAAGGTGAGACTGTTGTACTATGCTACATATCAAGATCTTTTTGAAGCCAATATACGGGAAATTCGCAGAGGCACGTAGGTGCGGGAGCATGCATGCATGCTCCCGTTGTAGCGACCAGACCTCAAACAGTCTGATCTCTGTGCATCAGTGTCATCCCTGGATTAGTAATGCTGACACGCACAGTATTCGAAGAATTTATAACAGAGTAGCAATCACACACTTATTACATCGAATGTCTCAAAAGAGAACTTATTACAATAAACATGGCTTAAGGCCATCTAATAACAATAACAGCGGAAGGCTTGGAAGATAAGCGAGTCCATCAACACCAACTACATCACTGAGTATAAGACCACGACCTAAGGCACCTTACTCGTCATCTAAAAAGTTTGCAACATGAACGTTGCAGCCCGAAAACGGGTCAGCACATGGAATATGCTGACAATGTTACACATAGAGAGTAATGAACAGAATAATGCTATTCTACATGCATATATGGCTGGTGGAAAGCTTTATGGTTACAGTTTTGCATAAAGCCAATTTTCCCCTACTGCAAAGGAATAAATTTTGTTTAACTATCATGGTGGTTGTTAAACATTGAGAAGGTTCACCCAACTCATCCCAATTAAGCATCATTATTAAACCCAACAAATTAAATTAAAGTAACATGATGAGATTCACATGATAATCCAAGTACTAGATACTCAAAACGTCCATAACCCGGGACACGGCTAACCATGATTAGTTTGTACACTCTGCAGAGGTTTGCACACTTTTCCCCACAAGAATCGATCTCCTCCGTTGGAATTCTCGCACTACATGGTGTTTGAGAAACGGATGATCGAGACATAGTCTTTCAGAAGCGTTTGCACCTTACGATCGGGTAGACAGTTACACCTACTTTCCCCTACATCTGCTAATCTACATTTGTAAGAGTTCACACGACTTACTCAACTATGCTAGAGCCCATAGTAGCTTGCAGCTGCACACGGAAGTTTCTAGCATGAATAATCTCATGATCCCTTTGAGCCTGGGTGACGGTCCCTAAAAAAACACAGGCAATCTCTGGGTTCCCCAGGTGCCTCAATCCACCCAGATGTGTATTAAAGTTGCCACCTTAAATAAACCATTAAATAACTATCTCACATCTGTCATGGATACACTCACCCAATCCACGTCTACTAGCACAGCATAGCAATATAGGCAAACGTAGAAGTAACTCCCAAAGGTTTGATAATAAAACAGGTAATAGGTACTACCTCATCTACTTCCCAAAGCCCACATATTAATCAGATCCTAATCATGCAATTGTTTGAGGATTGATCTAATGCAATAAAACTAGGTAGTAAAGAGGTATAATCAAAGTGTTACTTGCCTTGCTGATGATCCGTGAAACCTATAGATTCGAAGTAGCAAGCGGCGCACTCCGGGTACTCTATCGCAAACAAATAAGCATACAATAAGCACTCATCTAATGCACAGGTAAAACTCAAATAAGAGATCCAACCAGAAAGTTTAACTTAACTCTGGTTTGCAAAAAGAATCAAATCAAACGAAGCAACAAAAGTCAAACGGCAAAAGAAACAAGTTTCGTTTACTAATCTGGACCTAAGTCAAATTTTACAGTAGCAAAAACTAGTTTGAGTTGGTTAAATGGAAAGAGGGTTTCAAGACGAAACTCTAGGCGCTTGAATCGCCTGATTCTGATAAACGAGTGAAAAGTTATACTAAAACAAAAATTGGATCAGAAATCGTGATCAGAAATAATCGCGGAAAATCCGAGAAACAGAAAACGGACGAACAGGCTAACGAACGAACGTTCACTGTCTGCGGCTAAACGACGAAAACCGTTCGTTAAAAGCGAGCGTCTTTGACGAACGTCCGCTAATTAACTAAACCGAAAAAATAAAAGAGATCTAAAAAGGAAAAAAATCGAACAATTATTTTTTTAAAAACCGCGCTACCTCGAAACACATGACGGCAATGGCAATGGGCAACTCGGTGGGTCGGCAGCTGGGTCCCGTGGCGGCGGCGGCGTCGGCGGCGGCGATTAGCGGCGGCGGTCGGCGGCGGCTAGGGTTAGGGTTAGGCGGCTCGGGCTGGGCTCCCCCGGCTTATAATGGCCGGTTGGGCTGGAGTCCGGGTGGGGTACGGCCCGGCTAGGTCGGTTGACTTTTTTTTAAATAATAGTTACACGCAGAAAAACAATTAAAATAAAAAATAAATGAACTCCAAAAATCCCGAAATAAAGTTTTCTCGTCCTCTAAAATCGAGCCGGACAAGATGAACATTTATTTGGGGCCTAAATGCAATTTTGAAAATCGCGCATTTTTCCTAAATTCAAATAAAATAGCGAAAAACTCCGAAATAAAATCTTATTGGATTTTAATATTAAATCCTCAATATTTATTTATTTTGGGAAAGTCATTTTATTCCCTCTCTCATATTTTTATAATAGAAATAATTGAAGATAAAATAAATAAAATCAAATGATCCTATTTTCAAATTTTGAGAAAACCCAAATATGAAAATAACGAAATCCCCAACTCTCTCCGAGGGTCCTTGAGTTGTGTAGAATTTCTAGGATCTAGCCAAAATGTAATAAAATATGATATACAATGATGATCTAATGTATAACATCCCAAATTAAAAATTTGGGATGTTACAAACCTACCCCCCTTAAGATGAATCTCGCCCTCGAGATTCGGGTTGGCTAGCAAATATGTGAGGGTGGTCCTTCAGCAGATCTTCCTCTCGCTCCCAGGTGGCTTCATCTTCGGAATGGTGGCTCCACTGAACTTTGCAAAACTTGATAACCTTGCTGCGTGTGACTCGGCTGGCAAACTCGAGAATCTTGACTGGTTTCTCCTCATAGGTCAAATCACTGTCCAACTGAATCGCTTCCAGCGGCACTGTATCTCTCAGTGGTATGTCAGCCATCTCTGCGTGGCACTTCTTCAACTGGGAAACGTGAAACGCGTCGTGAACTCTGATACGTCTCCGTCGTATCTATAATTTTTGATTGCTCCATGCCAATATTATTCAACTTTCATATACTTTTTTGGCAAATTTTTATACTATTTTTGGGACTAACATATTGATCCAGTGCCCAGTGCCAATTCCTGTCTGTCGCATGTTTTTGGTTTCGCAGAATATCCATATCAAACGGGGTCCAAACGGGATAAAAACGGGCAGAGCTTATTTTTGGAATATTTGGAAAATATGGGAGAAAGATCAACGCAAACGGTGTCCGAGGTGGCCCGCGAGGCGGGGGCCCACGCCTGCATACAGAGGCGCGCCCCCACCAGCGTGGGCTACCGTAAAGGCGGTTGATGCCCTTCTTGACCGCAAGAAAGCTATTTTTGGAAAAAAATCACGGCGAAGGTTTCAGTCCAATCGGAGTTACGGATCTCCGGATATAAAAGAAACGGTGAAAAGGCAGCAGAACAGAACGCAGAAACAGAGAGAGGCAGAGAGGTAGATCCAATCTCGGAGGGGCTCTCGCCCCTCCCAAGCCATGGAGGCCAAGGACAAGAGGGGAAACCCTTCTCCCATCTAGGGAGGAGGTCAAGGAAGAAGAAGACGAAGGGGCCCCATCTCCCCTTCTCTTCCGGTGGCGCCGGAACACCGCCGTGGCCATCATCATCACCACAATCTTCACCAACAACTTCACCACCATCATCACCAACTCTTCCCCCCTCTATGCAGCGGTGTAACCTCTCTCTTACCCGCTGTAATCTCTACTTAAACATGGTGCTCAACGCTATATATTATTTCCTAATGATGTATGGCTATCCTATGATGTTTGAGTAGATCTGTTTTGTCCTACGGGCTATTTGATGATCAAGATTGGTTTGAGTTGCATGTTATATTATTGGTGCTGTCCTATGGTGCTCTCCGTGTCGCGCAAGCGTGAGGGATTCTCGCTGTAGGGTTTGCAATATGTTCATGATTTTCTTATGGTGGGTGGCGTGAGTGACAGAAGCACAAACCCGAGTAAGTAGGTTGTTTGCGTATGGGATAAAGGGGACTTGATGCTTTAATGCTATGGTTGGGTTTTACCTTAATGATCTTTAGTAGTTGCGGATGCTTGCTAGAGTTCCAATCATAAGTGCATATGATCCAAGTAGAGAAAGTATGTTAGCCTATGCCTCTCCCTCAAATAAAATTGCAATAATGATTACCGGTCTAGTTATTGATTGCCTAGGGACAAATAACTTTCTCGTGACAACAAGCTCTTTACTAAAACTAATTTAGTTGTGTCTTCATCTAAACATCCCCTAGCTTTTATTTACTCGCTCTTTACTTTCTAGCAAACCTATCCAAAAACACCTACAAAGTACTTCTAGTTTCATACTTGTTCTAGGTAAAGCGAACGTCAAGCGTGCGTAGAGTTGTATCGGTGGTCGATAGAACTTGACGGAATATTTGTTCTACCTTTAGCTCCTCGTTGGGTTCGACACTCTTACTTATCGAAAGAGGCTACAATTGATCCCTTATACTTGTGGGTTATCAAGACCTTTTTCTGGCGCGGTTGCCGGGGAGCAATAGCGTGGGGTGAATATTCTCGTGTGTGCTTGTTTGCTTTAGCACTAAGTAATTTTTATTTGCTGTTCTAAGTTGTTCTTTATCTTTAGTTATAGATATGGAACATGAAATACCAAAAAAATTAGGTGTATTTGCTACTCATGGAGATGGGGTAACTCCTAAAACCCTCGATTCTCATTATGCGAGAGATATTATATACTACTTTGATAATCCTGAGAAAACCCTATTCAACTTTATAATGGGAGACATGTTGGATCAACATGAATACTTTAGGGATTATCGCTCAACACAAAAAGGGAAACTATTATGGGATCAATTTATTATGTTGCGTTGGTATGCCTGGAATCTATGCTTGAAATATGATATTACTTGTTGCTCTAGGATGGAGGCTCTACACCTTCCCTTTTCATGCAAATTTAATGATAATGAAACCTTAGCTTCTTATGCTAATGGTATATATGATTACTATGATTTAGAACAAATAGAAGAATTTGTTGCTTTTAAGGCTGCTTATGAAATTGAATCTTTGTTTGAAAAGTATGAAGCTTTAGATGATGATGCTTATAGGCCTGAAAATCTTGCTATACTTAGATATTGCTATCAAAATTATGAATACAATTACTATATTAATGCTTTTATGAAGAAAGTCAATGCTGTCCAAGAAGAGACTAATATTTTGCAGGAAGCTATGGAAGAAGAAATTGATGAAACTGTGAGCTCATTGGATGAAAAAGATGATGAGGAGAGCGAAGAACAAAAGGAGGAAGAGTGGATTAGCTACCCGTGCCCACCTTCTAATGAGAGTAACCCTCCAACTCATACATTATTTAATTCCCCTTCGTGCTTACCGAAGGATGATTGCTATGATGATTGCTATGATCCTTTGAATTTGTTTGAAATATCCCTTTTTGATGATGCTTGCTATGTTGTGGCCAAGATGCCAATATGAATTATGCTTATGGAGATGAACTTGCTATAGTTCCTTATGTTAAACATGAAATTGTTGCTATTGCACCCACGCATGATAGTCCTATTATCTTTTTGAACTCTCCCAACTACACTATATTGGATAAGTTTGCACTTATTAAGGATTATATTGACGGGTTGCCTTTTACCATTGCGCATGACGATTTTGACGAATGTGATATGCATGTGCTTGCTGCTCCTACTTGCAATTATTATGAGAGAGGAACTATTTCTCCGCCTCTTTATGTTTCCAACACGATAGAATTGCAAGAAACTGTTTATACTATGCATTGGCCTTTACTATGTGTGCATGAATTGTTCTTTTATGACATGCCGATGCATAGAAAGAGTGTTAGACTTCGTCATTACATGATATATGCTGATTTGTGCTCACTACTAAATTACAAATCATTTTTAATTAAAATTGGCTGATATACCTTGGGATCCGGGTGGATTCACTACTTGAGCACTATATGCCTAGCTTAATGGCTTTAAAGAAAGCGCTGCCAGGGAGACAACCCGAAAGTTTTAGAGAGTCATTTATTTATGTTGAGCAGTTTCATATAGTTTAAAAAAAGAGGGGAACCCAAAACTTTTTCAAAAAGGAAAGTGAAAGTGAGACAGACAAGCATTGTTGAAGTGGGAGAGCTCCTTGAACTTTGTTCATGCTCACGACAACTTTGTGAATCTTGATTATAGAAAATTTTCAACAAAAATAATTATCCCCTTGTACAATTCCATTGTATTATAAAAATAATGTGCCAAGGTTTGCCTTTAGGATGTTTACAATATTTGTTGGTTTGTACAGTGCAGGACAGAAACTTTGGCTGTAGTGCGCGATTTTTAATTTTTTTACTGGAACGTCAAATGGTTCTGATTCTTTTTGCTCTGTCTTGCTGTACAAATTGTTTATTTTTCCTAATTGTTGCAGAAATTTTCAAGTATCAGAAGTATGGTGAATGTTCAGATTTCTACAGACTGTTCTGTTTTAGACAGATTCTGTTTTTGATGCATAGTTTGCTTGTTTTGATGAAACTATCAATTTATATCAGTGGATTAAGCCATGAAAAAGTTATATTACAGTAGACATAATGCAAAAACAAAATATGAATTGGTTTGAAACAGTACTTAGAGTAGTGATTTGCTTTATTATACTAACGGATCTTACCGAGTTTTCTGTTGAAGTTTTGTGTGGATGAAGTGTTTGATGATCGAGAAGGTCTCGATGTGAGAAGAAGGAAGAGAGGCAAGAGATCAAGCTTGGGGATGCCCGAGGCACCCCAAGTAAATATTCAAGTAGACTCAAGCGTCTAAGCTTGGGGATGCTGGGGAGGCATCCCCTCTTTCTTCAACAAATATCGGTATGTTTTCGGATTCGTTTCGTTCATGCGATATGTGCAAGTCTTGGAGCGTCTTTTGCAATTAGGTTTTTATTTTTCTTTTATGCACCATGCTGGTATGAGATGGTCCTTGGTTGATTTATAGAATGCTCTTTGCACTTCAATTATATTCTTTGAGTATGGCTTTATAGAATGCTTCATGTGCTTCACTTATATCATTTAAAGTTTGGATTGCCTGTTTCTCTTTACTTAGACAATCGCCATTTGTAGAATGCTCTTATGCTTCACTTATATTTGTTAGAGCTTGGGCATATCTTTTGTAGAAAGAATTAAACTCTCTTGCTTCACTTATATCTATTTAGAGAGATGACAGGAACTGGTCATTAACATGGTTAGTCATAAAATCCTACATAAACTTGTAGATCGCTGAATATGATATGTTTGATTCCTTGCAATAGTTTTGCGATATAAAGATGATGATATTAGAGTCATGCTAGTTGAGTAATTGTGAAATTGAAAAATACTTGTGTTGAGGTTTGCAAGTCCCGTAGCATGCACGTATGGTGAACCGTTATGTAACGAAGTCGGAGCATGAGGTGTTTATTGATTGCCTTCCTTATGAGTGGCGGTCGGGGACGAGCGACGGTCTTTTCCTACCAATCTATCCCCCTAGGAGCATGCGCGTAGTACTTTTTTTGATGACTAATAGATTTTTGCAATAAGTATGTGAGTTCTTTATGACTAATGTTGAGTCCATGGATTATACACACTCTCACCCTTCCATCATTGCTAGCCTCTTCGGTACCGTGCATTGCCCTTTCTCACCTCGAGAGTTGGTGCAAACTTCACGGTGCATCCAAACCCGTGATACGATACGCTCTGTCACACATAAGCCTCATTATATCTTCCTCAAAACAGCCACCATACCTACCTATCATGGCATTTCCATAGCCATTCCGAGATATATTGCCATGCAACTTCCATCATCATCATATACATGACTTGAGCATTCATTGTCATATTGCTTTGCATGATCATAAGATAGCTAGCATGATGTTTTCATGGCTTGTCCGTTTTTTGATGTCATTGCTACGCTAGATCATTGCACATCCCGGTACACCGCCGGAGGCATTCATATAGAGTCATACCTTTGTTCTAGATATCGAGTTGTAATATTGAGTTGTAAGTAAATAAAAGTGTGATGATCATCATTATTAGAGCATTGCCCCAGTGAGGAAAGGATGATGGAGACTATGATTCCCCCACAAGTCGGGATGAGACTCCGGGTGAAAAAATAAAATAAAAATAAAATAAAAAAAGAGAAAGGCCAAAAAAAGGAGAAGGCCCAAAAAAACAAAAAAACAAAAAAATGAGAGAAAAAGAGAGAAGGGGCAATGTTACTATCCTTTTACCACACTTGTGCTTCAAAGTAGTACCATGTTCTTCATATAGAGAGTCTCTTAAGTTATCACTTTCATATACTAGTGAGAATTTTCATTATATAACTTGGCTTGCATATTCCAACGATGGACTTCCTCAAATGCCCTAGGTCTTCATGAGCAAGCAAGTTGGATGCACACCCACTTAGTTTCAGTTTGAGCTTTCATACACTTACAGCTCTTAGTGCATCCGTTGCATGGCAATCCCTACTCCTCACATTGATATCTATTTATGGGCATCTCCATAGCCCGTTGATACGCCTAGTTGATGTGAGAATTTCTCCTTTTTTGTCTTCTCCACATAACCCCCATCATCATATTCCATTCCACCTATAGTGCTATGTCCATGGCTCACGCTCATGTATTGCGTGAAAGTTGAAAAGGTTTGAGAACGTCAAAAGTATGAAACAATTGCTTGGCTTGTCATCGGGGTTGTGCATGATGTGAATATTTTGTGTGGTGAAGATGGAGCATAGCCAGACTATATGATTTTGTAGGGATAATCTTTCTTTGGCTATGTTATTTCATTAAG
Source organism: Aegilops longissima (assembly GCA_021605205.1). Taxonomy (NCBI): domain Eukaryota; kingdom Viridiplantae; phylum Streptophyta; class Magnoliopsida; order Poales; family Poaceae; genus Aegilops; species Aegilops longissima. Next base: position 712,470,742 of record CM038679.1, on the reverse strand, counting down.
ACATAATTGCTTGGTTGGTATGCTTGAAGTATTATTGTTTTTATGTCAAATGATAGACTATTGCTTTGAATCACTCGTGTCTTAATATTCATGCCATGATTAGACATATGATCAAGATTATGCTAGGTAGCATTCCACATCAAAAATTATCTTCTTTTATCATTTACCTACTCGAGGACGAGCAGGAATTAAGCTAGGGGATGCTGATACGTCTCCATCGTATCTATAATTTTTTATTGCTCCATGCCAATATTATTCAACTTCCATATACTCTTTGGCAACTTTTTATACTATTTTTGGGACTAACATATTGGTCCAGTGCCCAGTGCCAGTTCCTGTCTGTTGCAATTTTTTGGTTTCGCAGAATATCCATATCAAACGGAGTCCAAACGGGATAAAAATGGAAAGAGCTTATTTTTGGAATATTTGGAAAATCTGGGAGAAAGATCAACGCAAAATGGTGTTCGAGGTGGCCACGAGACAGGGGCCCACGCCCGTACCAGGAGGGCGCGCCCCCACCCGCGTGGGCTACCCGTAAGGCGGTTGATGCCCTTCTTCGGCCGCAAGAAAGCTAATTTTTGGAAAAAAATCACGGCGAAGGTTTCAGTCCAATCAGAGTTACGGATCTCCGGATATAAAAGAAACGCGAAAAGGCAGCGAGCGAGTAACGCGAAGCAGAGAGAGGCAGAGAGATAGATCCAATCTCGGAGGGGCTCTCGCCCCTCCCAAGCCATGGAGGCTAAGTACAAGAGGGGAAACCCTTCTCCCATCTAGAGAGGAGGTCTAGGAAGAAGAAGACGAAGGGCCCCCCTCTCCCCTTCTCTTTCGGTGGCGCCGAAACGCCGCCGTGGCCATCATCATCACCGCAATCTTCACCAACAACTTCACCACCATCATCACCAACTCTTCCCCCTTCTATGCAGCGGTGTAACCTCTCTCTTACCCGCTGTAATCTCTACTTAAACATGGTGCTCAACGCTATATATTATTTCCCAATGATGTATGGCTATCCTATGATGTTTGAGTAGATCTGTTTTGTCCTACGGGCTATTTGATGATCAAGATTGGTTTGAGTGGCATGTTATATTATTGGTGTTGTCCTATGGTGCTCTCCGTGTCGCGCAAGCGTGAGGGATTCCTGCTGTAGGGTTTGCAATATGTTCATGATTTTCTTATGGTGGGTGGCGTGAGTGACAGAAGCACAGACCCGAGTAAGTAGGTTGTTTGCGTATGGGATAAAGGGGACTTGATGCTTTAATGCTATGGTTGGGTTTTCCCTTAATGATCTTTAGTCCCGAGTAAGTAGGTTGTTTGCGTATGGGATAAAGGGGACTTGATGCTTTAATGCTATGGTTGGGTTTTACCTTAATGATCTTTAGTAGTTGCGGATGCTTGCTAGAGTTCCAATCATAAGTGCATATGATCCAAGTAGAGAAATTATGTTAGCCTATGCCTCTCCCTCAAATAAAATTGCAATAATGATTACCGGTCTAGTTATTGATTGCCTAGGGACAAATAACTTTCTTGTGACAACAAGCTCTTTAGTAAAACTAATTTAGTTGTGTCTTCATCTAAACAACCCCTAGCTTTTATTTACTCGCTCTTTACTTTCTAGCAAACCTATCCAAAAACACCTACAAAGTACTTCTAGTTTCATACTTGTTCTAGGTAAAGCGAACATCAAGCGTGCGTAGAGTTGTATCGGTGGTCGATAGAACTTGAGGGAATATTTGTTCTACCTTTAGCTCCTCGTTGGGTTCGACACTCTTACTTATCGAAAGAGGCTACAATTGATCCCCTATACTTGTGGGTTATCAAACTCCTGACAATCCTTCGGGTAATTCCAACTTGTAAGCGACTTCACCCATACGCTCCAAAACTTTGTATGGTCCCACAAAACGTGGTGCTAACTTTCCCTTCACTCCAAAGCGCTTAATTCCTCGAAGTGGAGATACACGAAGATATACTCTGTCTCCGACTTCGTAAACTGTCCCCTTGCGTTTAGAATCTGCATAGCTCTTTTGTCGAGACTGGGCTACCTTGAGCCTATCGCAAATCAACTTAACCTTCTTTTCAGACTCTTTAATCAAATCTGGTCCAAACAACTGGCGGTCTCCAACTTCATCCCACAACAGCGGTGTCCTGCACCTCCTTCATTACAAGGCTTCAAAAGGGGCCATCTTCAAACTGGATTGATAACTGTTGTTGTAAGAAAACTCTGCATATGGCAAATTCTCGTCCCAGCTAGATCCATAATCTAGCGCACAAGCTCTCAGCATATCCTCCAAAATCTGATTGACTCTCTCGGTCTATCCATCTGTCTGCGGATGAAAGGTCGTACTGAACTCTAGCCTGGTACCCAAAGTTTCGTGCAACTGATTCCAGAACTTTGAGGTAAACTGGGTTCCTCTATCTGACACAATGCTCCTCGGAACTCCATGCAGACATACGATCCTGGTCATGTATATCTTTGCCAACTTAGCACTGGTGTAAGTGGTCTTCACTAGGATGAAATGAGCTACCTTCGTCAATCGATCGACTACAACCCATATCGAGTCATAGCTAGCCTGAACAGGTCTTGGGCAATCCTGTGACAAAATCCATGCCTAGTTTATCCCACTTCCATTCGGGTATCGGCAATGGCTGTAGCAATCCTGCTGGCTTTTGATGCACTGCCTTCACTCTCTGACATACATCACAAACTACTACGTACTCCGCAATATCCTTCTTCATTCCGGTCCACCAGAAAATGTCCTTCAAGTCCAGATACATCTTCGTATTTCCTGGGTGAATCGAGTATGGCGAATCATGGGCCTCCTGCAGAATCAACTTCCTGATCTCCGGGTCATTAGGCACATAAATGCGGTCCTCAAACCATGAGGTATCGTGCTCATCCTCTTGAAATCCTTTAGCTTTTCCTTTGTTCATCCTCTCCTTTATAGCGGCAGTCTCCTTGTCAATCTTCTGAGCTTCTCTGATCTTATCCATCAAAGTCGACTTAATCTCCAATGCTGCAACATAGCCTCTCGGAACTATCTCCACACATAGCTCATGAAGATCCTCGGCTAACTCCTTTGGTAACTCTCCGGTCAAGAGTGTGTTGACATGGATCTTGCGGCTCAACGCATCGGCTACTACGTTAGCCTTTCCGGGGTGATAATGCAATCTCATATCATAATCCTTGATGAGCTCCAACCATCTCCTTTGCCTGAGATTCAAATCCTTCTGTGTGAAGATGTACTTCAAACTCTTGTGATCCGTGTACACCTCTACGGCTGCTAACTCCAAATCATGGGTAGCATAATTCAACTCATGGGTCTTAAGTTGTCGTGAGGCGTACGAAACAACTCTTCCCTCCTGCATAAGCACTGCTCCAAGTCCTCGACGAGAAGCGTCGCAATATACTTCATAATCCTTGCGCTGATCTGGCAAAATCAACACCGGTGATGTAACCAAACGTTTCTTCAACTCCTGGAAACTGGCCTCACATTCCTCAGTCCATTTGAATTTGGTGTCCTTCTTCAACAACTCCGTCATGGGCTTTGCAATCTTTGAGAAATTCTAAATGAACCTCCGGTAGTATCCCGCGAGTCCAAGAAAACTCTGAAGCTCTCCAACTGTCCTTGGGGCTTCCCAATTTTTCACAGTGACAACTTTGGTGGGGTCTACTGCTATTCCTTCTCCCGATATAACATGTCTGAGGAATCCAACTTCCTTCAACCAAAATTCGCACTTGCTGAACTTGGCGTACAACTGATGTTCTCTGAGCTTCCCAAGTACCAAACGCAAATGCTCCTTATGCTCCTCTTCATTCTTAGAATAGACCAAAATGTCATCAATGAACACCACGACGAACTTATCCAGAAACTCCATAAACACCTTGTTCATCATGTTCATGAAATAGGCAGGTGCGATAGTCAGACCAAATGACATAACGGTATACTCATACAGCCCGTACCTGGTGGCAAATGCCGTCTTAGGTATATCCTGCTCTAGAATCTTCAACTGGTGGTATCCTGATCGCAGTCGATCTTGGAAAATACCTTAGCTCCTTGCAACTGGTCAAACAAATCGTTCATCATCGGCAACGGGTACTTGTTCTTGAGTGTCACTTCATTCAATCCTCGATAATCAACAACCATCCTCAATGATCCATCCTTATTCTCCACTAGAAGCACTGGCGATCCCCAAGGTGAAGAACTTGGGCGAATATAGCCTTTATCCAGTAACTCCTTAATCTGCTTCTTAATTTCCTCCAAATCTTGTGCGGGCATCCTGTACGATCTCTTAGATATTGGCCCTGTGCCTGGCAAAAGCTCAATCAAAAATTCAATCTCTCTATCCGGTGGAATGCCTGGCAACTCTTCCAGAAATACATCGGGGAAATCCTTCACCACTGGTACTTCCTCCTGTACAACTCTTGATAATGAATTCACTTGAGTCCTCTTCGGCTCATGCCGTGACACATACTTGATCCTTCTCCCTTCTAGGGTGGTAAGCAAAATCGACTTACTGGCGCAATTGATGTTTCCTCCATACATCGATAGCCAATCCATACCCAGAATCACATCCAAACCTTGCGATTCCAAAATGATTAAATCCGAGGGGAAAACATGCCTACCTATGCTCAATGGCACTTGAAAACATCCTTGGCTGGCCATATACTCCGCTCCTGGTGAGCTTACTAACATAGGTGTTCTAAGAACTTTGGTGGGTAGTTTATACTTATCCACGAATCCCCTTGATATGTATGAATGCGATGCACCGGTATCAAAAAGAACGATTGCAGTAAATGACTTAACCAAAAACTTACGTATTACTGCATCTGGCTGGGCTTCAACCTCCTCCACGTTAACGTGGTTCACCTGTCCCCTGTTGAAAGGGTTCGGCTTCTTCCCAGAGCTTCCATTGCCATTACCATTCTTAGCTTCAGGAAATTCATTGGCATAATGTCAAGTCTTCTGACACTTGACTTGGCTCAGATCCCTCTTGGCTGGGGTTGATGGGTTGGTATGGTTATGGCCATTGCTTCCTTCATTCCCATTACCATTCTTGGGGCCACTATGATTGTGCGAGCTCCCTCCTCCATGGGTATGCTGAAAATGTCCTCCCGAACTCGGGGTAAAACGAGGCTTCTGCTGAGCTCCAGAATTGTACTTCCCTTGTCCATACTTCCTCCTACGGCTGTCAATCTGCTGCTGTTTCCCTTCAATCATGAGAGCTCTATCTACCAACTCCTGGTAGTTGTTGAAGGTTGCTACCATCAACTGCATGCTCAGTTCATCATTCAGTCCTTCCAGAAACTTCTCCTGCTTAGCTACATCCATAGCAACGTCATCTGGGGCATAACGTGCCAGCTTACTAAAGTCATCCACATACTGGCCAATAGTACGTCCTCCTTGGCGTAAGTTGCAAAACTCACGCTTTTTCATGGCCATAGCTCCTGCTGAAACATGGGCAGTACGGAAAGCCTGCTGAAACTGGTCCCATGTGACAGTGTCGATAGGATAAGTGGCTGTGAAATTCTCCCACCATGATGCCGCGGGTCCATCTAGCTGATGTGCGGCAAAACGCACCTTTTCCGCATCTGTGCATCCTGCAGTGGTCAACTCCCTTCCCGTCTTGCGGAGCCAATCATTTGCAACTATCGGCTCGGTGCTTGAGGGAGTGCCGGATTAGGGGGTGTCCGGATAGCCGGACAATAACCTTTGGCCGGACTCCTGGACTATGAAGATACAAGATTGAAGACTTCGTCCCGTGTCCGGATGGGACTTTCCTTGACGTGGAAGGCAAGCTTGGAGATATGGATATGTAGATCTCCTACCATTGTAACCGACTCTATGTAACCCTAACCCTATTCGGTGCCTATATAAACTGGAGGGTTTTAGTCCGTAGGACGAACAACAATCATACCATAGGCTAGCTTCTAGGGTTTAGCCTCTCTGATCTCGTGGTAGATCTACTCTTGTACTACCCATATCATCACTATTAATCAAGCAGGAGTAGGGTTTTACCTCCATCGAGAGGGCCCGAACCTGGGTAAAAACAAATCGTGTCCCTTGTCTCATGTTACCATCCGCCTAGATGCACAGTTCGGGACCCCCTACCCGAGATCCGCCGGTTTTGACACCGACATTGGTGCTTTCATTGAGAGTTCCTCTGTGTCGTCGCCGTCAGGAAGGATGCCTCATCCCGTCTTTAAAGACGGTACCGTTGCTAAAGAAGCTTTGGTTGTCGGCCAAACTCTCCGGCTAGGCGGTTTTCTTATGACCGCCTGTTCGGCCGCCGCACCGACGATGACTTCTCGGGTCATCGAAAGCAATCTTCACGTTAACTCGGAGATCGCCGAGCAGTTAGATCCGATGGAGCTCTCTTCCTTAAACGAGCTCTTGGATCGCATCCCCGCCCTGGGAGTCGCTACAGACTATGATCAGATTGGGCCTAAACCCGATCTAAGAGAGATTAACTCTCCCCAGGCGACCCACCACGTTGCTGTGGTAGAGGAACAATACGACGACCCTTCTTCTATCTTAAGGACTAGCTACGTCTGGATTCCCGATCCCTCCATGCCGGATTCCCACGGAGGAGAGGACGTCACGCAAGCCCTGAACCTAAAGTCAGGCAGCGGGCTAGATTCATTGGACAACATCCAAGAATCCAAGCTTCCAAATACGGAAGCTCCTTTGCACTTAAGCCTCAGATTGGGCGTGGTTCCGGATTTAATTCCACCCGCCCACCCAAACATAAGCGACCTATCTCAAATTCGGCAAGAACCCGCAGAAACAGTACACCATTAATGGGCCAGATTCCTCCTGGTTATGGACAGGATAAATGACTGCCGCGAGGAGGACGCAATCTCATTCTTCTGCAATAATTGCACGGACAACAGGATCCTTAACGCTATAGGTCGCTGTGACATCACACGCTTTGCCGACTTGGCGTCCATAGTACGAAAGTACTGTGCGATGGAAAGCGCCTGAAAAACCGAAGCAAGATTTTGGGACAATCCGGCCTTGAACACAACCCCAGTCCGAAATAAAAGGGTGCACCATCGCCAGGCACCTGGGTTAAACACCAAAAAGCAAAAACCCTCTATAGGGCATGGAACCGTACTGGAGGGATGGCTCAATGGACCCTGTAAAATTCATAGTATAGAGGGCGCCACTCCAACTCATAGCCTTAGAGCATGTTGGATACTACGGCAGGTGGCCAAAAGTGGCGAAGAGCTTCTAGCTCTAGAGCACCAGCCCAGGGATACCAGTATGGTATTAACAGTCTTTAAGACTTTCGCATCAAATAATATGCGGAAACGAACACTCCGTAGCCTTGCCGAAGTCTACCAAGTAGCAACAATAAATCCATGGAGTGACATGGCTATTACCTTTAATGCCAGTGATTTAACCTAAATTCGAACAGCCCGAGCACCGCCGCATTGGTCCTCGGTCCGATAGTGGGCGGCTTTACATTGCCAAGGTACTCATGGACGGCGGCAGCGGATTGAACCTCATTTACGAGGAAACCCTCCGAAAAATGGAAATAGACTGGAGCCGCATTGAGCGAAGCAGCACAACCTTTAAAGGAATAATCCCCAGTCGGGAAGCACGCTGTACAGGAAAAATCACACTGGATGTGGTGTTCGGCACGCCGGATAATTACAGGTCCGAGGAAGTCACGTTCCAAGTGGCCCCGTTCAGCAGCGGATACCACACTCTATTAGGGCGAGAGGCATTCACAATTTTTCAAGCTATACCCCATTATGGGTACATGAAGCTCAAAATGCCCGGGCCCAACGGAATCATCACTCTTGCTAGTGATCCGGACATAGCACTCCGCGCCGAAAATAAGACAGCCGCACTGGCCCTTGAGGCACTATCCGAAGCCCTAGCGGCCGAGGAACTCACTGCGCTGCGCTCACGGTGAATAGGGATGATGTGATACTCGATAAGAGATCCAAGTCCACTTCCTTCAAACCAGCGGACGAAATAGTCAAATTCCAAGTCCATCCAACAGACCCTACAAAACGGCCTCCATCGGGCATAATTAAATCTGATGTAGACGCGCACTAAGAGAATTCCTACGTGAAAATTGGGACATTTTGCACGGCACCCTTGGTCATGCCAGAATCCCACGCCGCTGGCGAGCACAACCTAAACATCCTAAAAGGGTTCAAGCCAGTCAAACAGGCTCTTCGGCGTTTCTCCGAACCCAAGAGACAGGCCATGGGAGAGGAGCTAGCCAAACTATTGGAGGCCGTATTCATCAGAGATATAAAACATCTGGACTGGCTAGCAAACCTGGTGATGGTACCAAAGAAGGACAAATCCTGGCGCCTATGCGTCGATTTCAAGGACCTCAACAAGGCTTGCCCAAAGGATCCCTTCCCCCTCCCCCGCATCGATCAAATCATCAACGCTACCGTAGGACACGATTCATTGTGTTTCCTCGACGCATACTCCGGCTACCACCAAATTAAGATGGCAGAGCCTGACCAAGCCGCAACGGCATTCATCACTCCATATGGCCCTTTCTGCTTCAACACAATGCCCTTCGGGCTCAAAAACGCCGGCGCAACATATCAGCACATGATTCATACATGTCTGGCAAACTAGATCGGCAAAACAGTGGAGGCATACATAGACGATGTGGTCGTCAAAAGCAAGCATGTCGAAACTCTAGTAGACGACTTGAGGCTCACATTCGATAATCTCCGAACATATGACATCAAGCTCAACCCGGAAAAATGCGTTTTCGGTGTACCAGCCGGAAAGCTCTTGGGCTTCATCGTATCCGGTAGAGGAATTGAAGCAAACCCAGCCAAGATCCGAGCTCTGTCACAATTGGATATCCCAAAAGACCTCAAACAAATACAAAAATTGATTGGATGCGTGGCGGCTCTAAGCGCTTTATCTCCGTTTGGGAGAAAAGGCATTACCCTTTATCGCCTCCTCCGACGCACCGAACACTTCGAGTGGACGGATGCCGCCACGGCCGGACTCGAAGAAATAAAAGCCATATTGGCAACAAACCCGGTCCTGGCCGTGCCCAACATGGGCGAACCAATGGTATTATACATCACGGCAACTCATCAAGTTGTAAGCGCGGTGCTCGTTATCAAACAAGAAACGAACGGACACAAGTTCCCCCTTCAAAAGCCAGTTTACTACGTGTCCACTGTCCTAACTCCATGCAAGTCACGGTACCCGCATTATCAAAAGATAGCGTAGGCGGTGTTTATGGCATCCCGGAAGCTGTGACACTACTTTCAAGAGTGTTCAATAACAGTAGCCTCCGAAGTACCCCTTAACGACATTATAAACAACCGCGACGCGACGGGCCGGATTGCCAAATGGGCCATTGAGCTTCTCCCGTTCGACATAACCTATAAGCCACGGAGAGCTATTAAGTCGCAAGTTTTGGCCGACATCGTGCCGAATGGACCGGCCGAACTCCCTAAAAGTACGGCGATATTCCAACTGGATAATGCACTTGACGGCTCCAAAATGTTGGCTGGCACGGGAGCGGCGTCGTTACGACGTCCCCAACCGGAGATACAGTTCAATCGTACTCGAGATAATGTATACGGACTCCAACAACGCAGCGAATCACGAGGCCCTTCTACATGGTCTCCGGATGGCGGTCTCCATGGGCATTCAACGCCTAGGGTGCGCGATTGAACCTCGCGATATCCCAAATAAATGGAGACTTTGATGCCAAGGATCCGAAAATGGCAGCCTATCGCAATGTCGTACTAAAAATGTCAGCTCGGTTTGAGGGGCTCGAATTTCACCATATAGCCCGAGATAACAACCAGGCAGCAGACGTGTTGGCACGCATCGGCGCAAAGCGGGATGCTGTCCCCCCAACATCTTCCTAGAGAGGCTGTTCAAGCCATCTTTATTATGGGAGGGAGAGTCCGGAAATAACAACCCGGACCCAACCGCACTGCCCCACACCGAACATTCTGACACAGTTGGTGGTTCTGCCAACGAAATAACACCCTCATCCCACATAATAATGGCAGTCATTGCCCCGTGGACCGAACCATTCCTAGCCTACCTAACCAGGCATGAACTTCCCGAGGACCAAAACGAGGCCCGCTGCATAGTGCGGCGATCTAAAGCCTATAAAGTCCATGAGGAGAGCTTTATAAGAAAAGCACAACCGAGTCCTTCAAAGGTGTATCTCCAAGAGGAAGGGCGGAATCTTCGGCTGAAATTCATGCGGACTCAGCGGGCACCACGCCGCAGCCCGGGCCCTTGTAGGCAAGGCCTTCCGTACAGGATTTTATTGGCCGACGGCCCGGGCAGATGCTTAGGACTTAGTCCAACGATGCCTCGGATGCCAGCTCTTTGCCAACAAAAGCCACATGCCACCCACCACCCTCAAAACTATACCCATCACCTGGCCCTTCGCGGTCTGAGGGCTTGACATGGTCGGACCCCTTAAAGGGGGAACCCACAAGCAAAAATACCTACTGGTCATGGTGGATAAATTCACCAAATGGATAGAGGCCAAGCCTGTCAAGACAGCCGAATCCGGACCGGTGATAGACTTCATATCAGGGGTCGTACACTGTTACGGTGTCCCCCGCAGCATCATCACTGATAACGGCACGAACTTTACGGCCGACAAGGTAAAACTCTGGTGCAAAAACATGGGCATTAAGCTCGACTACGCTTCAGTCTATCACCTTCAAACTAACGGTCAAGTTGAGCGAGCAAATGGTCTAATTATGAGCGGCATCAAACCCAGATTAGTGCGGTCCCTCAAGGAATCTAACACGCACTGGGTAGAGGAGCTCGACTCCGTACTCTAGGGGCTGCCGACCACTCCAAATCGGACGACCGGATTCACACCATTCTTTATGGTATACGACGCAGAGGCAGTTCTGCCCTGCGACATAATTCATGACTCACCTCGCGTGCGCATGTACGAAGAATGAGAAGCCGAGCTCGATCGGCAGGATAGTTTGGACGCCTTGGAGGAGGAGCGTGACGTAGCAAAAGCCCGTTCCGCATTCTATCAACAGCAGGCTCGAAGATATCAAAGCAGAGAAGTACGGGCCAAAACTTACAATGTTGGCGAGCTAGTTCTACGCCTGCCGGACAAGAAAAAGGACAAACTAAAGCCCAAATGGGAAGGTCCATTTATCATCGACCAAGTCCGGACTGGTGGAGCGTACCGTCTGCGAGATGCATCGGATAAACGACTCGAGCCAAACCCATGGAACGCAGCCCGTCTCCGAAGATTCTACGCCTAGCGCCGGATTCTGAGTTCGTCTCCTTCTTCTATCCATATTTTACATTTTAGTTGTCTTCTATTTTTCTCCTTCTCCCTCCTTTTTCTTTCCAGCCTTTGAAGGCTCGTTAGCGCATCGTTCGCACACACTTGACGCGCTATCCACGCTCATTGTACCTGGGGGCTTCTTTCACAGAAGCTTAATTATAAGGGCTTCATGCCCAATACATGTGTCACACTTCTACATGTACCTTTTATTCACCATTATATGAATCAATATGACTTCAGTTTTGGCCAAGCTGGGTTGCCTGGCTCCTGTGCTTACCCCTACGTTCCTGATTGTTCGGCTAAGTGGTAAAGGGAGCACCTCTGCGATTGTTACTGCCGAGTCAGCCGGATGTGTACCTCAGACTGGGTGAAGCCGAAAGCTAGCGTTCTTAAGAGAATATTCGGTCGGTGAACTAAAAGAAGATTTCTTACCTATTTATTTATCTGCCCCCATATGTTCTTCTGCTTTTTTTGCAGTCCGGACATGCACTTTAGGGCATGCCTCCCAGGGAAAGGAACCCCTAACGGAACTATTCTCCCTGGAAGATGTTTCTTACTAACCATGTAATATAACATAACTAGTTGGGCACTTGTCTGATAAAGCACTAATGACCCCTACGCTTGGTCTCCACGCATGCCCCAGTTTTTATATAACCGCGAGGGTATTCGGACACACTCCGGACTATTGGGTCCCGAGGTTGAAGCGAAAAGGTCCGCTATGACAAACGATCTACAATCCGGCTAGAAGGCATTTTACATGTCACCTTAAATTATATAGTCAATTTGACTGATTGTATTCCTCTTCAATGCCATCTAACAGGCTGTCTAGTTTACAGTCCTGCTGGAAATACTATGCGGCCAATTCTACCTGGCCGTACACTAAGCTCACATGGATCTCCTTCCCATCTGGACCCATAGGTCCGACCTCGGCCATGTGGTTTGGGTCAGCCTTCGTGACCGCGTCTTCACCATGGCCCAGGCCTCCCTGGCGCCTTGACGGCAGGCCGATATCTTCCATAATCGGAAGCGCCTCCGCGCTCCCTGGAGCCTCTCTGCAAGCTCCCCAAGGCCTTCGGGCAGGGAGATAGATGGCCACAAGGCCTGAGCCATGGTTGTAAGAGCTCGTTCGTGCAGTTGTAAGAGCTCGGGAAGAAGGTCAGCCGTAGAACCGGGCATTTCCTCTGCAGGACGGCCTGTGAGCATACCTACAGACATAACTCTGTTAGTCGACTTCCTCGCCGAACTCATTTTTCAAAGTTTGTTTAAGCACTTACTAAAAATGCCGCGTCGAAGCCGCTGATTCTCCTTAACGGAGTCAGACAGCTAGGCACGAACATCTTTTAGTTCCTCACCCAGCTGGGTGTTGGCATCTTGGAGATTATTTTTCTCCTGCCTCACCCTCGTAAGCACGTTCTCGCCGGCCTTTAACCGGCGCAAGAGCTGTTGCTTGTCCGGATCTACCCCAGCGCCATCTGCAATGTTATTATCAGATCTATATACACGCCACACTTCACAACATACTTATCTTTTAAAAGCATATGTTACCAGAGGGGGTCTCTTTGGCTTCCCCTGTCGCGGCTTGTGCGGCCTCAAGTTGGGATTTGCACTCTTCAAGCTCCTGGGACAGTTGGGTATTCTTTTCTATAAGATCCTGCATAATAAATGATCCTTAAATCAGTTATTCTAACTATTTCAAGTCTCGGGGGCTACTGGCATATATAACCGTTAAATTTCCTCACTCGTATGTCTTTTACATGCTGCTCCGTGGCTCTGGCTAGACCATCTTGAGCGGCACGGAGGTGCGCATCTCCCGAATTGAAGGCGTTCAACGCCTCTTGGGAGAAACATGTCTCCCGAAGAATTGTCCGGCGGCGCCTGTGATTCATGGCACTCTCCACCTCGGAGTTGGTGGCGGACAATCTGTCGGCATCCTCTGTCGGAGGAGCATCCGACGCACGCCTCGTGTTCGCCTCGCTTCGGGCACGGCTTTGAAGCCTGGGCATGGAGGCTCGATGGGCAACCCTCCGAATATAGTCCGGCGAGCGCTCTTTTTCCTGAAGAGAGCACGAGCGTTAGTATGCCTTCCAGAATAAAACCTGGGAATAAGGTGACACGCCATACCGTTGCACCGGCGTTTCGATTCGGACCGCACTTCTTTTTAGCCTGCTGGGCCGCGCTGCCCCTCGTTGGCTAGCCGCCGCAGGCTCGGCCTTCCGCCTCAAGGGCTCCCCCTGCAAAACACCGTTGGTATACGATGATAAAAAATAAGCACGGATGAATCATTCTCAAAGTATTGGGGCTTCGGTCTCAGTTACCTGCGAGGCTGGAAGTATTTTGGAGTAATCGGCCGTAATGGCAACTAGGGCATTATCAATGCTCAGTTGGTTAAATACCCCATCAATCAGCTCCACCGATATGTCCGGATCCTCTTGGGAGGCCGGATCGAGGAACCGTTCTGGATCTTCGGGTTGTGGAGGCAGGCTGTTTATATCCTTTACGGCCTGGCGCAGTTCCTGCGTTGAAATCACAAAATGAGATACTTGACTATGGGAATATGGATCGGATGGGTAAAAATGTCCGCTTACCCAGCTTGGAGGATTGTTCATAGAAAATCCGTCCTGAGGGTTGACGCGAAGAAATTCCTCCTCTTCTCCCTTGTACAATGCGGACAAGATCTTCATCAGATCGGCGACCGATCCCGGCCCCTTACGGCCACGACGGGTGGCATCATCCTCCCATTGAAATCCCACATGGGTGGCCTCTATCTTCGGGCGGCTGCACCCCAAGATAATGCATGTGGCCATGACCCATATCATGGTCAGTCCGGAATGAGCCAACAACCATATTCGGCTCATCAGGTAAAGGACGTCCCTGTCATTTTCCCTCTGGGGGCTCCGTGGACGCCAGCTTAGGCGTTTATTCAAAGGAGCATTATTGAACTCCGGGAGGCCGATCCGAACAGGGTCCGGCAAGGGGACATCTTCTATATAAAACCATTCCGAAGGCCAGTCTTCGGACGCCTTCTTCGCGGTTCCGGATAGATATCCGGTCCCGACGATGCGCCATAGTTCGGCTCCACCCACTTGATATATCGACCCCTCCTGAGAACGGGGTACGAGGCAGAACAACCTCTTCCACAACGCGAAATGAGCCTCGATGCCCAAAAACAGCTCGCAAAGGGCCACGACAGCTCATTTGCGCAGCTAGGGGGTAAATGTAAAAATACCCTGGCTTTTCACATTCGTTCAACACCTGGAAGATGGCCATTATTGGGCGTGGAAGCCAAGGAGCGCGATATTCATGAGAAGCCGGACACTATTCAAACAAGTACACAGGATTTGGAGAAGAACCCGACTTGCAATGTCGAAGACAATCTACGCGCCGGACTCGTTGCCTATGAAGCCTGGTTCAGGGGCTACTGAGGGAGTCCCGGATTAGGGGGTATTCGGATAGCCGGACAATGACCTTTGGCCGGACTCCTGGACTATGAAGATACAAGATTGAAGACTTCGTCCCCTGTCCAGATGGGACTTTCCTTGACGTGGAAGGCAAGCTTGGCGATACGGATATGTAGATCTCCTACCATTGTAACCGACTCTGTGTAACCCTAACCCTATTCGGTGCCTATATAAACCGGAGGGTTTTAGTCCGTAGGATGAACAACAATCATACCATAGGCTAGCTTCTAGGGTTTAGCCTCTCTGATCTCGTGGTAGATCTACTCTTGTACTACCCATATCATCAATATTAATCAAGCAGGAGTAGGGCTTTACCTCCATCGAGAGGGCCCGAACCTGGTAAAACATCGTGTCCCTTGTCTGCTGTTACCATCCACCGGGCGATAGTTCGGGACCCCTACCGAGATCCGCGGTTTGACACCGGCAAAGCTCTCGAGAACACCGGCGGATTCAGTCTTAGGAAACGGGTTAAGTGATCAACAGGTGGTGGTGGCGGTGGGTTGTTGTTGTTGTTGTTCCCCTGATTCTGATTCTGAACTAGCATCTGCATCAATGCATTCTGCTGCTGGATCAACTGGGTGAGCTCCAGTGGAAAAGTAAATCCATTTTCACGTCTCGGAGGCATCTGAGTAGAAAAGATGAGAATACAGAATAGAATGAGGTCTAGAGGGAAAACACTACCCATATGCACATGAGACAAAAGCAACCAATATCACTTCAATCAATTCAAACAAGGGCATACAACGGTCTAGCTATCGTTACAAAAGTGCTTGGACTATACTATATACATGGGGGAATACTACTACTGTTATGGTGGTCGACTAGAAAAATTGCTCGGTCGAAGACTCCATTATATCTGCTCCAGCTTCATCAACATATTCATCATCGCTATCGTCTGGATCCGATTCGGTGTCGTCGATGATGATGTAGTTCTCCGGGCAAGTGCAATCATCGTCTTCTCCTCCAGTCGCGGGAAATCCCATAAACACCTTTAGCTTCTTCTTCAAATCTTCATTCTTCTCCACGAGTGTCGTCATTTCCTCCTCATAGCCATCGCGTGTAGACTTGAATTCTTCCTCCAGTTCCGTGATCTTGGTCATAACCTTCTTCAGATCTATCATGCCTGCGCACATCTGGTTCTCCTGGCGACGAATGTGCTGGTTTAACTCCTGGATGAAAGCTGCAATTGATCTATCCTTCCTAGTGCTGATCGTCTCCCATTGCTCATCTCGGCGCCCATAAATCTGGTAAATAGTATCCTTGAGATCCTTTTGGTAAACTTCTCCAATGCGTCCCATTGTGATGTGGGCTGCCATGCTCTTTCCTAGACTCCAGGTTGGTGCATCGAAGGAAAACTCTATGGGCTCAGTGACGGGCATGAACGTCCTTCCTGGAACTTGAACTTGAATCATCCAACGCTCCTCTTCGGGTAAAGTGGCGATGTAGGTCCCGGTGAAGCTAGGTACTCCGATGTTCAGGTACTTAGTGACTTCCTTCAAGTGGCGTCCAAAGGGTGTATCTTCATCCGGTTGCGTGAACTTGTTCCTTGCATCCGCCATCCTAAAGTGTAGAAAAGATGAGGTATAAGAAATGAGAAGAGAGAGTAGTGATCTAGGGCTTTAGCTTAGTGGTCGTGTCCTACAGTGAGCGTGTGCTCTGATACCATCTTGTAGCGACCAGACCTCAAACACCGATCTCGTGCATCGTTGTCATCCTCGATCAGTAATGCTGACACGCACAGTACTCGAAGGATTTATAACAAAGTAGCAATCACACACTTATTATATCGAATGTCTCAAAAGAGAACTTATTACAATAAATATGGCTTAAGGTCATCTAATAACGATAACAGCGGAAGGCTTGGAAGATAAGCGAGTCCATCAACTCCAACGGCATCACTGAGTATAAGACCACGACCTAAGGCACCTTACTCGTCGTCTGAAAAGTCTGCAACATGAACGTTGCAGCCCGAAAACGGGTCAGCACATGGAATATGCTGGCAATGTAACACATAGAGAGTAATGAACAGAATAAT
The DNA here is from genome assembly GCA_021605205.1 of Aegilops longissima. NCBI lineage: Eukaryota > Viridiplantae > Streptophyta > Magnoliopsida > Poales > Poaceae > Aegilops > Aegilops longissima. Next base: position 712,453,963 of record CM038679.1, on the reverse strand, counting down.
GCTATTCTACATGCATATATGGCTGGTGGAAAGCTCTATGGTTACAATTTTGCATAAAGCCAATTTTTCCCTACTGCAAAGGAATAAATTTTGTTTAACTATCATGGTGGTTGTGAAACATTGAGAAGGTTCACCCAACTCAATCCCAATTAAGCATCATTATTAAACCCAACAAATTAAATTAAAGTAACATGATGAGATTCACATGATAATCCAAGTACTAGATACTCAAAACGTCCAAAACCCGGGACACGGCTAACCATGATTAGTTTGTACACTCTGCAGAGGTTTGCGCACTTTTCCCCACAAGACTCGATCTCCTCCGTTGGAATTCTCGCACTACATGGTGGTTGAGAAACGGATGATCGAGACATAGTCTTTCAGAAGCGTTTGCACCTTACGATCGGGTAGACAGTTACACCTACTTTCCCCTACATCTCCTGGTCTACTACTGTAAGGGTTCACACGACTTACTCAACTATGCAAGAGCCCATAGTAGCTTGCGGCTGCACACGGAAGGTTCTAGCATGAATAATCTCATGATCCCTTTGAACCTGGGTGGCGGTCCATAAAAAACACAGGCAATCACTGGGTTCCCCAGGTGCCTCAATCCACCCAGATGTGTATTAAAGTTGCCACCTTAAATAAACCATTAAATAACTATCTCACATCTGTCATGGATACACTCACCCAATCCACGTCTACTAGCATAGCATAGTAATATAGGCAAACGTAGAAGTAACTCCCAAAGGTTTGATAATAAAACAGGTAATATGTACTACCTCATCTACTTCCCAAAACCCACATATTAATCAGATTCTAATCATGCAATTGTTTGAGGATTGATCTAATGCAATAAAACTGGGTAGTAAAGAGGTATGATCAAAGTGTTACTTGCCTTGCTGATGATACGTGAAACCTAGAGATTCGAAGTAGCAAACGGCGCACTCCGGGTACTCTATCGCAAACAAACAAGCATACAATAAGCACTCATCTAATGCACAGGTAAAACTCAAATAAGAGATCTAACCAGAAAGTTCAACTTAAAAACTCTGGTTTGCAAAAAGAATCAAATCAAACGAAGCAACAAAAGTCAAACGGCAAAAGAAACAAGTTTCGTTTACTAATCTGGACCTAAGTCAAATTTTACAGTAGAAAAAACTTGTTTGAGTTGGTTAAACAGAAAGAGGGGTTCGAGACGAAACTCTAGGCGCTTGAATCGCCTGATTCTGATAAACGAGCGAAAAGTTATACTAAAACGAAAATCGGATCAGAAATCACGATAAAAAATAATCGTGGAAAATCTGAGAAAAATAAAACGGACGAACAGGCTAACGAACGAACGTTCGCTGTCTGCGGCTAAACGACGAAAACCGTTCGTCAAAATGAACGTACGAACGAACGTCCGCTAATTAACTAAACCGGAAAAAAACGATCTAAAAAACGGGTCTCCGTTTTTTTGAAAAAAAAAACTGAACAACTATTTAAAAAAAACCTGCGGCTACCTCGAAACACGTGACGGCGGCGGCGGCGGGGCAACTCCGGTGGGTCAGCGGCGGGTCCGGCGGGCGGCGGCGGGTTCTTGCGGCGGCGACGCGGCGACGGCGGCGGCGATCGACGACGACGTCTGGCGACAATGGCGGCAAGGCGGCGGCGACGCGGCGGCTAGGGTTATGGTTGGGGCGGCTCGGGCTGGGCTCCCCCGGCTTATAAAGGCCGGTGGGCTGGAGTCAGGGTGGGGTACGGCCCAGCTAGGTCGGTTGACTTTTTTTAAATAATAATTACACGCAGAAAAACAATTAAAAGAAATACTAAACGAACTCCAAAAATCCCGAAATAAAGTTTCCCTGTCCTCTAAAATCGAGCCGGACAAGATGAACATTTATTTGGGGCCTAAATGCAATTTTGAAAAACGCGCATTTTTCCTAAATTCAAATAAAATAGCGAAAAACTCCGAAATAAAATCTTATTTGATTTTAATATTAAATCTTCAATATTTCTTTATTTTGGGAAAGTCATTTTATTCCCTATCTCATATTTTTATAATAGAAATAATTGAAGATAAAATAAATAAAATCAAATGATCCTATTTTCAAAATTTGAGAAAACTCAAATATGAAAGTAACGAAATCCCCAACTCTCTCCGAGGGTCCTTGAGTTGCGTAGAATTTCTAGGATCTAGCCAAAATGTAATAAAATATGATATGCAATGATGATCTAATGTATAACATTCCAAATTGAAAATTTGGGATGTTACACCCGTCCGATTGCTTTAATATTCATGATTTTTTTGATCTTAAAGCTTTGATTAATGTAGGGCGGGGTCCATCCATGCATGCTTTTGACAGAGCTACATGCGCCATCCACTTCATCTCCCATGCCTTTTATTTCATCTTCAAATTTCAATCCAATATATCTTCACAATCGAAAGTCCAAATCAAGTTTGATTTGCATATTCATGTTCTTTGCAGGGAGTACTTTGGAACAAAAACAATTTTGTATATATTTTGACAACTTCTATTTTTTTTACTAAGTTTCACATATGAAAACTCGACACTGGTAATATTTTTTACCAACTTTCATCCATTTTGACCATGTTTCATTTGCTTTTATGAGTTTGGAGGTTAGGGTTTAGGGTTTAGGGCTTAGGGTTCATGTTTTAAGTTTTTGCATTTGAAACTTATTGATTTATCCTTCATTTTCATCATGTTTTAATAGTTGAAACTTTGTATAATTAGAGGACTTAGGGGTTTAGGGTTTAGGGTGCATGGTTTAAGTTTAAGTATTTGAAACCCTTTGAGTTTATCATTCACTCCTATAAAGTTTTAACTGTTGAAACTTGATGACATTTTTAGAACTTGTCAAAATGTATTCAAAATTGAACTTATTTCAAAGCCCTCGGCACAAGAAACACGAATGTGCAAACAAAATAGAAATTGGACTTATGGTTCAAAATGTATAATAGATTCAGATATAAATTAGAAGGAAAAAATGGGATGAGCGAGGCAGGCAGTCCGTGATAAAAGTTGCATGCATGGACCCCTTTACAACAGTTATGCCCTAAAAACTGCAAGTCTTCTTGTGAATGTTTGATTAATTGTCGTTGATGGTGATGGATCTGGATGGAATGGAATGCAGCTTGCAATCTTGTTCTCGTTGTTATTGCATGCTATTTCTTAGCACTAGTCTACGCGAAACCGAGATGCTACCACTCCTTCCCTCCCTCAAACTGTGGTGTCTTGTTTTAGTCTGAATCCAGTTCAAATTTTCGGATCCATCCGCTGTAGGCTGTAGAATAGAAACGCCTTGCAGTTTCACAGGCCTAGCTGCGACAGAAAGGTCAAACACCGATTATAAATGTTGCATTTTAATTTGTAATTGGGCAGCAAAATTATTTCTAAAATTGAATGTTCATTTCTAGATAAAACATCATGTTGTGATTGACCAAGCAGCTGACTGGCAGGAGAGTAACTCTAGCAGATTCCCCGAAAAAGGAGCATCTATTATGGTATTAGAGGGCACTTAAATTTTTAGAAGCTCATGCAAAGTCCACAAGATTACTGAAGTGCAAACTTTGTAATTTGTTTTCCTCACATTTTGTTCTTTTGAATTTCCTGTCACATATCTTTGACATAACAACACTTCAACAACCAAATTTTAGAAAGTTCAACACGTCAAACACTTTAGTAACCAAATTTAAATGTATTTTTCGATTAGGTACTTTCTTTAAGTAGAGCTAACAACCTAAATCATCATAACTTGATTACCGTTCAGAAGTTGCTTACTGCACATTCTGTCTGGTCAAGTTTAAACATTGACGGCACAACTATAGACATAATGAGAAAGGTTGAAAAATGTTAAATACTCGTGACTAAAAATAAATAAATATTCACACATTTAAAAAAATTACATTGAACAAATATTCATGCATTTTAATTTTCAAATAATTTTTTCATGAGTTTCAAAAAGGAAATGCTCACATATCTTTGAAATAATACATTTATGTAGGCAGTGGGGCTTCTCTTCACCAAACTTGATGATGAAGGGAAGTGGAGCAACAACCCTCCTCCTTCGGTTGTAGGGTTGGGCCGCATCTCTCCTTCCCCGGCTACAGGTGTGTGCACTGCTACTTGGCCAACCAAGTGTGAATCTGGCGTTTGGCTCCCAAATCCGTTGGTGGAAGCCGATGTAGCTGTGAGGCGATGACTTCTCTTGATGTAGAGGGATGGGAGGCTTTATGCAAGGGTGGCGTCTCTGGGATGGCTCGTGGCGACGCTCTCGTCATTGCAACTCAAGGTGGCCGACCACCTCCATCGGTTGTGCGGGCATTAATGGGGCGACAGTGGAGTTTGCTACGTATGTTGCGAAAACTTCGGTCTGATCCAGTCTACAGGGGTACCGACAGTCGTCCTAGATCTGGGGCAGTGGATCCTGCAACAGCGAAGATCATGGCACGGTGGCGACAAAAAAAGGTGTGCAACATCAGTGTATTGCTGCAAGTGTGCACATGGATGCTCAGCTGTGCACACGATGACGACGGACACATGACATGTGACAACGGTTGTATGACACAAGCATCACACACAAATGTTAAATTTATGGGTTTTTTGCATTGTCATTCATGACATACCAAGGTCCAATTTTGACAAGTGCACTATTATAGGAGGTCCAAGGTTATAGGTTCACTCATTCAATGTAACCTCAAGATGCGTCCATTTCAGTTTATAGGTTGCAATTCGAAGGATTAGTTTCCTTGTTTGTGGCGAAGAACTCGTTGGAAGCAATCATCGAACCGAAATGCAAGCTCTTTACCTGACCCATTCTGCATTGGAAAGCCCTTACCGTGGATCGTCTCAATTTCCGGGGTTGGCCTTATGAGGATGTGTGTAGCATGTGCATCAGAGAGTTTGAAACTAACGAGCACTTTGTGATGGAATGCCGTTTGTTCAGGGCGTTTGGAGTATAGTTGCGGGCTGGTTTTCGATTACTACAAAACAAGTGCCGGTTTTCACCTCCATGGAGGATGGTGAAACCATCACATCCAAGTCCTTCACTCAATAAAGCACACGTTTTAGTCAGATTCATATGTAGAAGAAGGGATGGGCATGCGCTACGCCGTTGGTTTTTTGGGTTTTCATAATCTTTTTACTCCCTATGTTTCAAAATTTACGGTGATTAGTATTTTGACAAGTCAAACCTCTTTAAGTTTCACTAAATTTATAAGGAAACATATAAACAAATATATTGTTGGATTCATATTCGGAAGATGTTTTCAATGATATTATTTTTGTGATATGTAACATATTTTTTGATAGTTAAATTAAATGGCAAAGTGGATCCAAAATACAAGGGGGACTAACTAGGACAGAGGTAGTAGATATCAATACTTTTTTCGCAAAAAGGAGCTAGTTACATGTATAAAAAAGATACATTTATATTGTGGAATAAACATTCATATACTTAAAAATAGATGTTTACACATCTCAAAAAGACGTTCATGTAGTTGCTGCAAAAAAAGAGAACCAATGAAAGTGAACAGAAAACATAACATGTCGGTGCCTATCGCAGAAATGTAAATCAATAGAGTTGGTGGGTGTAGAAAAACACTGCTGGCTACACGTGTTGCTGTTAACCTTCATCAACGGGTAGCCGCCGGTGTTTCCTTTGCTGCAACAAGTAGTCCGCGTCTTGATGAAGTCGTGCTCGTGAACTAGACATCAGTGCGTTTAGATCACTGCTTCCCCACTCCCCCTCCTCCTTTCCCCGTGTCAAGCATGCACACAGACGCAAGAGCAGGGATTCCTGGGCTCCTGACAAACACTGAAGCGTGTAGATTATGATGTATTTTTGTCATCGCCAAAGCCTTTCTAGCATGTCATCTGCCCACCCACTTTATCCGTGCACCTGCTTTTGTCACTAGTCTGATGGCGTGGAGTCCTACAGTGCAAACGATGACAAAAAAATACTAAGACATGACTCATGAGCATGAGGAGATGACTTGTCAAATTCATCAATCAACCTATTTAATTCTGCGTTTCATACCGGCTAAAACACCTTAAACTCTTCAAAATTTGTAGCGAATAATAATAATATTCTGCGTAGAAAATGGTAAGACACAACACCATACGAAAAATTCATAATGGCACGTTAGTATTATCATTCATGTGCACGGACTCTTATTTTCACATTCACTTGAACTTTGCGTTGCGGAAAAATGAGAGCATACACAAACTTTGGCGAAACATCTGGAACTATCTACGAGACCCGACATTCTACACCTATCTCAGCAGAATTCGGATTATTTGCAAAAAACATAGCCCGCACACGTTCACTCTAGGGGGATGGCAGGCGAACCATCTTTGGTGGCAGTTTAACTATAAAACGAGATCAAACGTCATCATTTTCTTAAACGAAAATTACCTTCTCGGAGAGAAACTGCAATGTCACCTGAAGAGAGTGCCACCTCTCCCCTCTCCCTCCCAACTAAAACTGCCAGGCGAACGTTCACAAATGCCACCCTCCCCGGCGGACGTCCTCCAGTTATGGGCGTCCAAATTTTAACGTTAAACGCCGTGCCCTAATAAATAAATAATAAAAATAAGAAAAAGTAGAAAAAAGGAGGCCCCCTTTCCGAATCTCCTTTTTGTTTTCCCGGACACCCTTTTCGAATCCCAAATTCGAAATCCCTCACGCCCCCACGCTAAAAACCCCCCCACACCGCCCACCGCAAAGCACCGCACGCCCTCCCACCTACTCGAAACCCCCACCCCGTCACGCGCACGCCACGCCCCCACCAGGCGGAACACCGAGCGGCGGCGGCGGCCATGGCGCGGTGCAGCAACGGGCTGCTGGGCCTGCTGAACGCGGGGGTGCTGCTCCTCTCCCTGGTCGTCCTCGGCGGCGGCATCTGGCTGAGCCACCGGGCGTCCACCACCGACTGCGAGCGGTTCCTGGAGCGGCCGGTCATCGCGCTCGGGGCGCTCCTCCTCGCGCTCTCCCTCGCGGGGCTGGCGGGGTCCCTCTGCCGCGCCTCCTGCCTCCTCTGGCTCTACCTCGTCGCGCTCTTCCTCCTCATCGCGCTCCTCCTCGTCTTCACCGTCTTCGCCTTCGTCGTCACCAACCGCGGCGCCGGCTCCGTCGTCTCCGGGAGGGGCTACAGGGAGTACCGCCTCGGGGAGTACTCCACCTGGCTGCAGCGCCGCGTCGAGAGCGCCGGCAACTGGGCCAAGATCCGCAGCTGCCTCCGCGACGGCGGCGTCTGCCAGAGGTTCGGCGCCAGGGGGGAGTCGCTGCAGCAGTTCGTCACCAACAACCTCTCCCCGATTCAGGTCGATTTCTTCGCTTGTTCTTCGCTCTTATGAGGTAGATGTGGTCTAATGCTTGCAATTTTGGGGGTTAATCGAATTGTTATGAGCACATTTAGTTAGAAAATAAATCCCTGCTGCTACTGCTAGTTGAAATTTGGGGATACGAATCGATTGGTCTCGCTCTGGGGATGCGAAATTTCATCTCCACTAAAAAGTTGTAGGATGATTGGTAGGTCGAAAGAGTTGCAGTTCATGTGCAGTTGGTACAGATTGTGTGTTGAGTATTCCACAGGACCGGTGGAAGAATTCGTCGGATCCCATCTCCGCAAGGACCACCACACGTGACACTTCAGTTCGCATGAATAATTGCTCTGCAGTTTCTATGCTATGCTACATTGTCGATTAGTGACTTGATTTCTGTACCACTGTCTTCCAGTGTGCTGTAGTGCTATTGTTTCCCCTCTTTGCTATGTTGCTTGGCTGTCCATTTGTCTATTATGTGCTGGACTGCTAATGGATACAGCTAGCCTGCCTTTTCTGGCTGCATGGAAATGCATCATATTGTGGTAGGGTGATGGTGAAGATTAATGGAAGATCTGAGCAGTGATCACTACCAGTGCTAGCAATTCAACTAGATTCATTGAGTTTGGTTCATGGCATGTTTGAGTACCAATTGATGCCACTAGATTTCAGTACTACCTTTTGAGGATGTTCGTGAGATTGTTGTTTATTTGTACACCATTCTAACGAGGGAATGACCTTGTGGTAGGATTTGCGTAAACTTTACTCAATTGTGGACTTGGTGTACCCATGAAATTTGGGAATACTGTGTTCATGTCAATTATAGTGCCCACTTACGAAATTTGAACCCTTGACATAATTGTACTGAAGACTTACTGCACCTGTGAGTTGCTTTTCCTGGAGGTAGTTTCTTTGGAGTGCCACTTTAGCTTTTGTCAAATGCTACATCATTCTTTCTGTATTATTACAGCATTGTATTACCTAGAATTTCTATGCTACATTGTCAACTAGCTACTTAATTTCTGTACCATTGTCTTCCACTGTGCTGTACTGCTGTTGTTTCCTTTTTTGCTGTTGCTTGGTTGTCTATTTGTCTAATAGTATCATGTCCAAATAGATACAGCTAGCGTGCCTTTTCTGGCTGCATGGCAATGTGTTATGCTGCGATAGGGTCTGGCAAATCTTAATGGAAGATTCGAGCATTGGTAGAGACTAGTGCGAGCTATTCAACTTGATTTATTCAGTTTGGTCATGGCGTGTTTCTGTACAAATCGATTCCACTTGATTTCACTAATTTTGAGGATGTCCATGATATTGTTTTGCTGTACTCTATTCTGATGAAGGAATGGCCTTGTGATAGAATTTGCATAAACTTTACTGAATTGCAGACTTAGTGCTGTGAAACTTCTCACATTGCAATCCCTTTTTTTCGACTACCCCCCGCCCCGCCCTTGACTATCGTAATTCTCCCTTGTTGCGTGTGGGAATACCTTTTTCATATCAATTATAGTGTCCACATGTGAAACTGAAACCTTCGACATTATTGTATTGACTTACTTTTCCTGGAGGTGGTTTCTACAGAGTGCCACTTTAGCTTTTGTGAAATGCAGAAACGGGGTGTAGCTTACCTAAATACAGTATTCTTTCTTTATGTGTAAACCATTGTTGTTACTTTTTGTGGCTTCATTAGCTCTATACCTGCACTTTCTTGGTATGCATTGTCATGTTACCCCTCCCCTCCTGTGAAGCTTCTGCCATTTGTGGCCTCTGTACTGTTGTCAATGATACTCGCATGCAGACCATCAAATGTTTTGTATTTGTCTTGTGCATTTCTGCCTTGACATTTGTATCTTAATTGTGTTTTCGCCAATGCTAAACCTGTTGCTGGATTACCAAGTTGTTTTTTCTGCAACTAACACACACTATCTACCTTATGTCCAGTCTGGATGCTGCAAGCCCCCAACCGGGTGCAACTTCACCTACCAGAGCGAGACCATGTGGAACAAACCTCCTGGCTTCAACTCTACCAGTGACCCCGACTGCAACACATGGTCGAATGATCCGAGGGCCCTCTGCTATGACTGCCAGTCATGCAAGGCGGGTGTGCTTGCTAACGTGAAGAATGACTGGAAGAAGATCGCCACCGTCAACATCATATTCCTCATCTTCCTCATCATCGTCTACTCTGTTGGGTGCTGCGCTTTCAGGAACAACAGGCGGGACAACTCGTACCCAGCCCGGAAGTGAGTGAGATGCCTGGAGGGGCTTGGCTTAGGTAATTAGGATGATGTTCAGTGTTAATGGTTGGCTCATGGTCGTGTGTCAAGCAACGCTATCGTCTATGCTGTAGCACCGATGATGTTTGAACCGTCGATAGTTGGTAATGGTGCATGCTTGCTATATTTGCTATGCCGACCTCAAATATATCGTATATGGAGGTTCCTGTTATCATGATATGAGATATGTTCAGAAGTTGCCTGTGCTCTTTTCTGTCCTTTGCATAGATAGCATACACCTGTTCTTGGAGATGGTCTATTGCTTCTGTATGCAAATGCATTGTGAAACCACCATGGATTCTTACAACTAGGAACCCAAGAGAACATAGTCAACTTTACTGGATTCTCTAGAGTGTAAAAACAGAGAAGATGCACTCATTTTGCTTTGATCTGCATCCATGGTAACTTTGTCTCACTACCTCAAAGTTTTGATCTTGCTCCTTTTTTAATCTATCAACCATGTGTCACATGCACCTCAAAGTTTTGAATGGCTCAAGTTTCTAGTACGTCTTGGTCGACTAACATGGCAGCCAACCCAAGGTGAGGTCTCTGCCCAAAATTTCTTTACATACTACATGTGGCCCTTATTATAGACGGTTAAAAATTGCATTTTTTGGGGCGGACAAATTAACATCCGGTCCTTTTTAATCTGCATATAAGTTTTGTCCGAAGTTAAAGTATCTCTACTTTGACCAAACTTATAGAAAAATGTATCAACATTCATAATACTAAATCAACACGGCTAGATTCATTACCAAATGTAGTTTCATAGTATATATATTTGATATTGTAGATGTTGATATTTTTTAATATAAATTTGGTCAAACTTTGCAAAATTTAACTTGACACAAATCTAATATGCGCAGTAAAAAGGACCGGAGAGACTATTGCACTCTACGCTGCTCTAGAAAGCATGTAGCTACCTCGCTAGCCTTGTACACAGATCGGACCTCCATGAAGAACGAGAGAGAATCCTGGTATATATTCTTCACCGCTTTGTACATGGCAGGGTTGAATCTGGTTGTTTCCCTGATCATCATGGATACCATGTCTTACTTTTCTCAGTGGAACCTCTACCTTGTAACGTTCTCTCCTTTTCTCAAGTACACGGTTAGTCGGTTAGACCCAGATTTACTGCATGCTAATGGATCAAGTGAATTACTCCCTCCGCTTGGGACTATTAACCCCGTTAACCCCGTCGGATTTAGGATCATGCTTTTACCGAAGACCAATGTTGCAGACTAGGTGCATCACCATGCCTCAAGTACTCACAAGTTGTTGTTTTCCTAATGCCTTCCAAATCTAACGTGCACGTGGTACAAAGTGTGTTCCGTACTTCCTCGGAACACGACTTCAACAAGATAGAAAATGAGGGGGGTGGTCTGTAACACTTTTCATGGTGGTTAGCGCTTCTTGTGCACACCACATCGGATGGGAGCAATATATATATCTGCACACGCACTAGACAGGTTGTAGGACGAAGTAAATGCGATAACAGCTCAGTGACATGGTAGATGGAGTGTAAGTGTAGAACTAAATATGAGTTATTGACTTAACTTGCTATACACTTTTTAAATGAACTATAGGAGTCTTGGTGAGATTGTACATCACTCCCCCAACAAGGTGAGATTGTTGCACTCGGCTAGATATTCAGATTGAAGACAGAGTACACAAGAAATTAATTTCATTCACCTATACATTGGGTTCGGTCAAGATCTTTTGAAGCCAATATATCATCTCTTGTTCTCTACAGAATTCATTTCATTGAGAAGATCAATGGTTGAATGATGTTGTGAAACAATATTAACATCTAAAGAGTATCATGTGTTATAATAAAATCCACCGTACTGATTGTCTGAAGATGTTTAGTGCAATGATGACGATATAATAGATGTGCTCCATGGACTAAAAGAGATTCCACATAATTAGTTGTATATGTTTTAATAACCTTGACTGAAAGAGAGTCCACATTCATTGACTAACTGAAATGTTCGGGATATCCTTGGAATTTGTTCCTTGTGTTAAAAAACTTTTTATCATAAAATTATTATTATATATAATATATATTATAAATACCATATATTTCAAAACAGAATTTCATTAATATCAAAAAGAAATATTTGAAAATCAATTATGTAGCAAATTGCTTCTCTTCCCCAACCGTCACTCTCCAAACCTTTTTGATATGAGTTTTTAGGCATGTTTTTTTACGTCAACCGATTTGGCATTTCCGGTGACGATGGTGGCAGCGCTCAATAAATTCTTCTTCGGCCACCCGTCTTTGGTGGTGGCAGTGACCCCGACCCGGCGGATAAGGTCCCATCTAATCTTCCTATCCTGGCGGTATTATCTGTTCTGGTGTCGATGGCGAATTTCCTGCCGGTCATTCTAGCTATTGAGGTTAGTCTATTGCGTTTGGTCCCTCGGCCTTGCCTACATCGTCTGTGCGACTTCGCTCTGACTTGTGTTTTTGTCAATGCTATGCTGGATTACTAAGTAAGTTGCGTTTTCTGCAACTAACACACACCTATCTTGTGTTCTGTCTGGATGCTACAAGCCACCAACTGGGTGCAACTTCACTTAGCTGAGTTAGGCCGTCTCGATCAAACCTCCTGGCCTCAAATCTACCAATGACCCTGACGCAACATGTGGTGAATGATCAGAGGGCCATGTGCTATGACTGCCAGTCATGCAAGGCCTGCGTGCTCGCTAATCTGAAGAATGACTGGAAGAAGATCGCCAACGTCAACATCGCGTCCTCTACTTTGTTGGGTGATGCGCTTTCAGGAACAACTACCAACAGGTAGGACAACTCGTACCCAGCATGGAAGTGGGGTGCCTGGCGAGGCTTAGGTAATTAGGCTGGTGTTCAGTGTTAATGGTTGGCTAATTGTTCTGTGTCAAGCAACACTATCGCCTGTCCTATAGCTCCAATGATGGTTGAACCGTTGATAGTTGGTACAGTACATGCTTGCTATGTTGTCCTCGGATACATCAACATATGGAAGCTCCTATTACCATGATATGTTAAGAAGTTGCCTGTGTTCTTTCCTCTGCTTTGCATAGCAGATACTTGTTCTTGGAGTCAGTCTATTGCTTCTATCTGCAAATGCATTGTTTTTTCTTGAACAGGTGCAAATGCATTGTGGAACCTCCATGGATTCTTGCAACTAGGAACCCCAGAGCCTAGTCAGTTTTACTGGATCCTCCAGAGTGTATAGTCACAGAAGCTGCACTCATTTGACTAACCATAGGTGCTTGCTTTGGTGATTTTGTCTCACTGCATCAAAGATGGCTTATGAATGTGTGCCTTGGGCCATTGGCTTGCACAGGTGGGTTGTACTACCTCGAAAGTTTTTTAACTTGCTCCTTTTTTCAACTATCAACCATGTGTCACATGCACCTCAAAGTTTTCAATGGCTCAAGTTTCTAGTACGTCTTGGTCTACTAAAATGTAGTCAACCCAAGGTGATCTCTTTACATGCTGGAGAAAAATTGCTTGTTTTTTGATGAAATAGTTTGTTAGCATGTTAATTTGTTCCTAAACTACTCCCTCTGCCCGAGTACTACCAAAGGCATCATCACCAGATAGCCAAGCCTCCTTTTTTCAATTGCACGGCGAGTCAGTGAGACCAAAAATCAAGGCATGTCGATCCAGCAAGTGAATTACTCGCTCCGCCCGAGATTATTAGCACCATCGTATTTAGGATCAAGCTGCCATCTGTTGGGGAACGTAGTAATTTCAAAAAATTTCCTACGCACACGCAAGATCATGGTGATGCATAGCAACGAGAGGGGAGAGTGTCGTCCACGTACCTTCGTAGACCGTAAGCGGAAGCGTTAGCACAACGCGGTTGATGTAGTCGTAAGTCTTCACGATCCGACCGATCCAAGTACCGAACATACGGCACCTCCGAGTTCAGCACACGTTCAGCTCGATGACGTCCCGCGAACTTCGATCCAGCAGAGCTTCACGGGAGAGTTCCGTCAGCACGACGGTGTCATGACGATGATGATGTTGCTACCGACGCAGGGCTTCGCCTAAGCACCGCTACGATATGATCGAGGTGAAATATAGTGGAGGGGGGCATCGCAAACGGCTGGGAGAGATCAACAGATCAACTTGTGTGTCTTGGGGTGCCCCCCTGCCCCCGTATATAAAGGAGCAAGGGGGGAGGCGGTCGGCCAAGGAGGAGGGCGCGCCAAGGGGGGAGTCCTACTCCCACCGGGAGTACGACTCCTCCTTTCCTTGTTGGAGTAGGAGAGAAGGAAAGAGGGGGAGAGGGAGAAGGAAAAGGGGGCTGCACCCCTTGTCCAATTCGGACCAGAGGTGGGGCGTGCGCCTCCTTCCTTTTGGCCTCTCTCCTCTATTCTCGTATGGCCCAATAAGGCCCAATACTTCTCTCCGGCGAATTCCCGTAACTCTCCGGTACTCCGATAAATACCCGAATCACTCGGAACCTTTTTGATGTCCGAATATAGTCGTCCAATATATCGATCTTTACGTCTCGACCATTTCGAGACTTCTCGTCATGTCCCCGATCTCATCCGGGACTCCGAGCTACCTTTGGTATATCAAAACACATAACTCATAATATAAATCGTCACCGAACGTTAAGCGTGTGGACCCTACGGGTTCGAGAACTATGTAGACATGACCGAGACATGTCTCCGGTCAATAACCAATAGAGGAACCTGGATGCTCATATTGGCTCCCACATATTCTATGAAGATCTTTATCGGTCAAACCGCATAACAACATACGTTGTTCCCTTTGTCATCGGTATGTTACTTGCCCGAGATTCGATCGTCGGTATCTCAATACCTAGTTCAATCTCGTTACCGGCAAGTCTCTTTACTCGTTATGTAATGCATCATCCCGCAACTAACTCATTAGTCACATTGCTTGCAAGGCTTATAGTGATGTGCATTACCGAGAGGGCCCAGAGATACCTCTTTGATAATCGGAGTGACAAATCATAATCTCGAAATACGCCAACTCAACAAGTACCTTCGGAGACACCTGTAGAGCTCCTTTATAATCACCCAGTTACGTTGTGACGTTTGGTAGCACACAAAGTGTTCCTCCGGTAAACGGGAGTTGCATAATCTCATAGTCATAGGAACATGTATAAGTCATGAAGAAAGCAATAGCAACATACTAAACGATCAAGTGCTAAGCTAACGGAATGGGTCAAGTCAATTACATCATTATCCTAATGATGGGATCCCGTTAATCAAATGACAACTCATGTCTATGGCTAGGAAACTTAACCATCTTTGATTCACAAGCTAGTCAAGTAGAGGCATACTAGTGAAACTATGTTTGTCTATGTATTCACACATGTATTATGTTTCCAGTTAATACAATTCTAGCATGAATAATAAACATTTATCATGAAATAAGGAAATAAATAATAACTTTATTATTGCCTCTAGGGCATATTTCCTTCAGTCTCCCACTTGCACTAGAGTAAATAATCTAGTTCACATCACCATGTGATTTAACACCAATTTTCACATCTGTATGTGATTAATACCTATAGTTCACATCGTCATGTGACCAACACCCAAAGGGTTTACTAGAGTCAATAATCTAGTTCACATCGATATGTGATTAACACCCAAAAGAGTACTAAGGTGTGATCCTGTTTTGCTCGTGAGAGAAGTTTAGTAAACGGGTCTGTTACATTCAGAGCCGTATGTATTTTGCAAATATTCTATGTCTACAATGCTCTGCACGGAGCTACTCTAGCTAATTGCTCCCACTTTCAATAGGTATCCAGATTGAGACTTGGAGTCATCCGGATTGGTGTAAAAGCTTGCATCGTTGTAACTTTTTACGATGAGCTCTTTTATCACTTCCATTATCGAGAAATATTTACTTAGTCTTTACTAAGGATATTCTTGACCGCTGTCCAGTGATCTACTTCTAGATCAAAATTGTACTCCCTTGCCAAACTCAGAGCAAGGTATACAATAGGTCTGGTACACAGCATAGCATACTTTATAGAACCTATGACTGAGGCATAGGGAATGACTTTTCATTCTTTCTATTTTCCTGCTATGGTCGGGTTTTGAGTCTTACTCAACTTCATATTTTGTAACACAGGCAAGAACTTTCTTCTTTGACTGTTCCATTTTGAACTACTTCAAAATCTTATCAAGGTATGTACTCATTGAAAAATCTTATCAAGTGTCTTGATCTATCTCTATAGATCTTGATGCTCAATGTGTAAGCAGCTTCACCGAGGTCTTTCTTTGAAAAAATCTTATCAAGTATCCTTTTATGCTATCCAGAATTTCTATATCATTTCCAATCAACAATATGTCATTTACATATAGTTTTAGAAATGCTACAGAGCTCCCACTCACTTTCTTGTAAATACAGGCTTCTCCGAAAGTCTGTATAAAACCATATGCTTTGATCACACTAGTAGAAAAACACCTATTAGTCCCGGTTCGTAAGGGCCTTTAGTCCCGGTTCATGAACCGGGACTGATGGGTCGTTACTAATACCTCCCCCCTTTAGTCCCGGTTCTAACACGAACAGGAACATATGGTCCTCCACGTGGCCGGTGCGCCGAGCCCAGGCAGGGGGGCCTTTGGTCCTGGTTGGTAGCACCAACCGGGACCAATACTCATCCACGCGTCAGCATTTCTGTGGCTGGGGTTTTAGTTTTTTATTGAAAGGGGGGGTTTGGGGGTTTTGGGGGTTAATTTAGGTGTTTCATATATTGTGTTAGCTAGCTAATTAATAGAGAGAAGTGTCCTCTCTTTTGTCCGTGCTTGGTCGACGCTACGTACTATACATACGTATAGAGAGGACTAGCTAGACACGCTAGCTAGCTAGTAAGCAAACGAAGGAAACAGAAGATCGTCATGAACATATATGCATACAGAGGGAAGTGATGATATCGACCACCTCTCCTTCTCCGAGAGATTGGTCGAACAACAAGTTCTCGTATATCTATCCGACACTACCGGCTACATATATACAATAATTATCTTTTACAAAAATAATCTCCTAACATACGGACGCGTGGTCCACATAGTATTCTCCGTCTTCAGCGATCACGTGGTCAAGAAAGAATGCCGCCAATTCCTCTTGAATTGCTCGCATGCGATCTGGTGCTAGTAGTTCATCCCGCATCCGAAACATCTAACTTTAAGAAGGGGGTCAATATATATATGAATGAATGAAACTCAACACAAATGATGGTAATAAAATAAAATTGTGAATATTGTTATTTACGCACTTCATATTGTTTGTCAGAGTAGCCCTGCTCACAGGTCGTGTGGCGGATGGACTCGCAAATGTAGTATGCACAGAAGTCATTCCCTTGTTCCTGCCACAACCACTTTACAAGAAATAGAGGTAAATCAAACTGATAATTAGCAAGCATGTTAAATGGTATTGATGAAACTAGCGCTTGAATCACTAGGAGATGCGTGGAATATGCTACTGTAGTACTTACTTTCGGGTGTCTAAATTGCAGCTTCTTCGGCAGTCCCGGAGCTTTTTTGGTGAATTTTCTCCAAACCCTGCCATACAAAGAAAACAATTACTTGATATTAGAAATGAACAAAGTTGCTGATATGGTGGATAATGATCGATTTAACTTACTTCTCAAGCATTTCAGTCATGTCCGCATACTCCTTGGGATCTTTTCATCTCGAGTCTAAGACAATTACTACTCCCTGCTCAAGCTTAATCTCTAGGAGAATATAGTGGTACCTGCGCATGCATGCATAACTCATCAATATTACATTACTATAACCTGGTCTAATAAGGGAAACCGAATATGCCACAAGACAGTAACACTCACGTGAAGTTCTATGGAAAGAGTATTATATCCTTGTGTTCATTTATTACCAACGATTGTAGCAAGTTGGCCTCGGTATTTTCGGCATGAAATTCAACCTCAGTTGCATCTATGAGATTTGTGTTAATGAACCCAATGGAACCCACTTGTTTTTTCTTCAATTCGGCGATCTTCAATCTGCATAATATAGTGAGGATAATTATAAATACATGCAATGAAAGAGCTGAATTATATAGAGAGACTTAATGATGAAGTAGTACTACTTACGATGTGAGCAGGTGACCGTTGCTTTATCGAGGGCCAATTGATTGAAAAACTGATAGAACTCCTCAAATGGAATAGGCAACAGTTCAATTCCAACGAGGTCATGCTCCTTTTTAACTCTCACATACAAAGTACTCCTCCCCTCAGACTCTCTGCAGGTTTTCATGTACCAATCATGCAATCTTCGCATCATCGTTGATAGAGAGCTTTCATCTTTGACGAGAGGCTTCCCGTACTCGTATCTTTGTATCTGCACCTCCAAGAAATCATAATGTACATCGTCGGGCAGGTAATCTTCAGGATTGCCATAACCGGGCACCATCCTCGGATCGACGATGTTGCTAGCAGGCACCTTGAGCGGGGGGCACGATTGCTTCGCTTGTTCGCCGAGCTAGGCAATTTGTTTCCCAGCTCGTCGTTCTTTCATTCTTTGATCACTTTTAGTACGTCCCGACCTCTCCGCTTCGGCAAATGCCTTTCCAATAATGCGCTCATAGTTGGTTCTCGGCGGAGACTTTGCCGGTTTCCTCAGGGCAGCCAGAGTGCGCTTCGCTTTCACCGGATCTACCTTCTCCTCCGGAGGTGGACATCTCTTTGCTTTCAACCCTGCAAACCAGTCATCCACTTCGGTCTGCGTGATCTTCGCGTTTTCCTCCTCGGTCCTCTCGTACGGTAACTTCTCTGGAGTCTTCAGAGAAGGACCGTATCTGTATTTCCTCCCGCCTTTGGCTGTACTGCTAGATGCCGGCAGAGCAGACGGAGCGGATGTCTTCTTTTTTGCTTGCTTACGAGGCGGAGGAGAAGGACTACGACGCGGCGGCGGGTCTCTTCCGCCCTTGGTGACAAGGCGGAGAAGGAGGAGGCTGGCTGCTCGGGCGCGCCGGCGCAGGCGGAGAAGGAGGCGGAGTGCCGCCACACGCCGGAGAAGGAGGCGGAGTGCCGCCACGCGCCGGAGAAGGAGGCGGAGTGCCGCCACGCGTGCCCTGATCGTCACTCGCCAGAGGAGGAGGTGGTGGAGGAGGCGGAGTGCCCTGACTCGCCGGAGGAGGAGGAGGATGCAGAGGCGTCCAGTTCCGAAGGTTGATGAGCTCCTTCCGCCATAGGCATGGAGTCTTCAGAGCAGAACCCAGCCTAGTCTCCCTTCACCGTAGGGTGGTCAAGCGGGAGGTCCTCAAATCCTTCGTTATTTCATCCACCATCACCTTAGCATATCCTTCGGAATCGGTGGCAGTGATAAGTTGTGCGGGTCCACTAGGATAAACTTGGCCAACAGCCGCCTTGACCTTCAAAGTCATCCATCGCGCCATAATGTGACAACTTTGAGACTCGTGATACCATCCATCGGATAGCGGCATGAGCCGTCAAAACATGCTCCGCTGAAGCAGCTCGGTGGAAGCCACGCTGCTTCTCCGCGAGATGGCGGGGTAGCTTGAGGGAAGCTTGCAGGTCGCTTGCTGCGATCTGCTTCTTCGTTCCTCTTCTCGTTCCTCTAGCCCCATTACCCTTTCGTGCAGCGCTGCAGTTGTTCCTGCTCCAGTTTCTTCCTCCTCTCGTGGGTTTTGTAACCCCTGCGACGGAAAACCAACCTTCCACGAAAGGAGCTGGCGTGCCTCGTGTTCGCCCGGGTGCTCAGGATTCCCAAGGGCCATTGCGAGCTCGTCCTTCTCCCTGTTTGGAAGGAACGTCCCTCGCTGCGCTGCATCGATATAGTGTCGAAGCTTCACGAGTGGTATTTGCGCTTGCTCGTCGTCCACCGGCACTTCCTCGTTCTGGGTCCAAGGTTCCGCCAGCCCCGAAGAACCTAGTCCGGCAACGGTCTGGTCAGTACATTGTCTCTGGTTCGATCCCTTTTTCAAGCAGATCATGCTCAGCCTTGGATCACTTAGGCCGGGCTTTGAGGTAGCCACCTGACCCCGTGCGATGGTGAAGCTTCTTCTTCGCAGCATTTTGCTTGTTTGTCGCCGACATCTTCTTACTCTTTTCCGATGTCTTGTGGGCCACAAATGCGGGCCAGTGATCTTTGATCTTCTCATATTTGCCGATGAATTCTGGTGTCTTATCTTTCTCGACAAACTGGTTCAACTCTTTCCTCCACCTCCTCATTAGGGTTGACATCTTCTTAAGAGCACAAGACTTGATTAATCGCTCTTTAACCGGCTTCTCCAGATCCTCTGGCGGTAGGGTGAAATTTGCCTTGAGCTCAGTCCAAAGATCTTCTTTCTGCATATCATTGACATAAGACACCTCAGGGTCTTCCTCCTTAGGCTTATACCATTGATGGATGCTGATCGGGATCTTGTCCCTAACAAGAACCCCGCACTGAGCAGAAAATGCCTTCCTTGTCCGCATGGGTTCAATCGGTTTGCCGTCGGGCGCGATTTCTATGATCTCAAACTTTTCATCCGAGCTCAACTTTTTCTTCGGGCCCCGTCTCCTTACCGAAGATGTGCTCGATCCGGAGGGCTAGAAATTATAAGGAAGAAAGACGAGAGTAATTAATATGTGTACATATACCAAAACAATGGATGCATCAATTAACTAGTCAGCACGGGCTTAACTAATATATATACTTGGTCGGACTCGGTTCGGTCACCGGAGCAGTCAGCACGGTCTCCTTCTGCTTGTACCTCCATTGTGTCACCGGAGCCATCATGAACATAGTCCTCTTCTTGTACCGGCATTAATGGGTCGAAGCCATCATGAACATAGCCCTCTTCTTCACCCAGTCCGCTGTCGTTGAGAAATGACGCAACTTCATCACTTCCTTGTGCGATTATGTGCCCCAACATCGCTTCTGTTTCTTCGTCTCGGGAGTGCTCCATAGTTTCTGCAAATATTTACAACATGTCAATTATTATTCAAACATGGTATGATGGATATATATATATATATATATATATATATATATATATATATATATATATATATATATATATATATATATATAGTGGCAAACGAGAACTAGCTAGCTAATCACAATAAGGAATCATGTTAGTTTGGGTGGCCTCGAGAGAGTTAATTTGTCGTAGGGGCGCCAAGGGAGGGGTAGGAGACCAACATCGCTTTCTCTCTAGGGTTCGGGTCGCCTCGACAACGCTTCAAGGGTTAATTAGGGTGGCCTCGAGAGAGTTAATTTGTCGGGTAGGGGCGCGGCGGGAGGGGGTAGGAGACCAACATCGTTTTCTCTCTAGGGTTTGGGTGTCCTCGAGAGTTTTGGTCGAGCGAGAGGGCCGAGAGGGGGGTGCTGCCGTTGTATAAGTTATCACGGTTGAGAGGGGGTATATATATCGACCGCCCCTCATGTCGAAGTTATCTCGAGGGGGTTATATCGACAACGACGCGACATACATATACATTGGAAAATAATTTTATCGGGGAGGGGGTATCGGTACCCCCCCCTCATGTTGAAGTTTCTTATTTCTCCTCTATTCCTTTCTTCTTCTTCTACTCTTCTTTTCTTCTTCTCAAAGGAATATAAGAAAAGGAAGAAAAGGAAAGAAGAAAAGAAGAAAAAAAAAAGGAGAAGAAGAAAGGAATAGAGAGAAGAAGAAAATAGAAATTTTCTATTTTTCTTCTTCTCCTCTATTCTTTCTTCTTCTCCTCTTCTTTTTCTTCTTATTTCCTCTTCTTATTTATTTCTCCTCTTCTTCCTCTCCTCCTCTTCTCCTTTCTTCCTCTTCTTATTTTCCTTTTCCTCTCATTCTTTTAGTATTGCTTGTTTTAAAAAAATGTTCAAATAGAAAATTTCAAAAAACAAAGATTTTTCCTAATGCATTGTTCATATGAATATACAAACATTTGCATATTTCTACAATAACTAATATCACCAAAAAAAGTCTATGAACAGAAAAAAAAACCTAACTTTTCTAAAAATACATATATGAAGAAAAACATGCTCTGAACAATTTTGAACATCTACATACACATAGCCACATACACACACATATACATTATATATATGAACAAAAAAATTAAACTAATAAAAAAAACAGAGCCGGTGCGGCGGGGTGGCTCACAGCGGGCGGCTAGATGACGATGGCGACGGTCTCGGGGATGCCGGCGACGAGGACGGCGTGGGTTCGGGGAGGCCGGCGACGAGGACGGCGCGGACTCGGGGTGGCGCGCGGGGGACGGGCGCTGGCTCGGGAGGCCGCGACGAGGACGGCGCGGGTTGGGGGCGGCGGCCTTGGCGGCGGCGGCGGCGACGGCGAGGTGGAGCAACCTGGCGGCGTCGAGGAGGGTCGGCGTCGTCGGGGGCAACCGGCGATGAGATTCTGAATTTTTGGGAAGTGTTTGCTTATATAGCAAAGCCTTTGGTCCCGGTTCGTGAAACCAACCGGGACTAATGCACCCTTTAGTCCCGGTTGGTGCCACCAACCGGGACCAAAGTCCTCTTTTTTGGCAGCCCAAAGGGCGGGAAGCGGCAGCCTTTGGTACCGGTTGGTTCCACGAACTGGTACCAATGCCCCCCCTTTAGTCCCGGTTGATGCCACCAACCGGGACCAAAGGCCCCTGTGCTGCCCGCGTCGGGGCCAAAGTTTAGTCCCACCTCGCTAGTTGAGAGGGGCGCGCAGTGGTTTATAAGCCCCACTGCCGCACCCCTCTCAACCTCCTCTCCATTGCAGGCTTACGGGCCTACTTGTTACTGTTGGGGAACGTAGTAATTTCAAAAATTTTCCTACGATCACGCAAGACCATGGTGATGGCACAGCAACGAGAGGGGAGAGTGTCCGTCCACGTACCCTCGTAGACCGAAAGCGGAAGCGTTATATTAACGCGGTTGATGTAGTCGACGTCTTCACGATCCGACCGATCCAAGCACCGCATACTCGGCACCTCCGAGTTCTTGGCACACGTTCAGCTCAATGACGATCCCCGGCTCCGATCCAGCAAAGCGTCGGGAAGGAGTTCCACAAGACGACGCGTGGTGGCGATCTTGATGTTCTACCGTCGCAGGGCTTCGCCTAAGCACCGCTACAATATGACCGAGGTGGAATATGGTGGAGGGGGCACCGCACACAGCTAAGGAACGATCCGTAGATCAACTTGTGTGTTCTAGGGTGCCCCCTGCCCCGTATATAAAGGAGCAAGGGGAGGGCGGCCAGCCTTGGGGCGCACTAAGGGGGGGAGTCCTCCTCCTAGTAGGAGTAGGACTCCCTTTCCTAGTCCTACTAGGAAGAGGGAAGGGGAAGGAAGAGAGGAGGAGAGAGAGGAAGGGGCTGCGCCCCCCTAGTCCAATTCGGACTCCCCATGGAGGGGGCGCACCACCTCTGGTGCAGCCCTCTCTCCCCTCTTGGCCCAATAAGGCCCATAACTTCCCGGGGTTTCCGTAACCCCTCCGGCACTCCGGTTTTCTCCGAAACTTCCGAACCTTTCCGTGTCCGAACATAACCATCCAATATATCAATCTTTATGTCTCGACCATTTCGAGACTCCTCGTCATGTCCGTGATCACATCCGGGACTCGAACTCCTTCGTACATCAAAATACATAAACTCATAATAACCGCCATTGAAACCTTAAGCGTGCGGACCCTACGGTTCGAGAACTATGTAGACATGACCTAGAACTATTCTCGGTCAATAACCAATAGCGGAACCTGGATGCTCATATTGGTTCCTACATATTCTACTGAAGATCTTTATCGGTCAAACCGCATAACAACATAATGTTGTTCCTTTGTCATCGGTATGTTACTTTCCGAGATTCGATCGTCGGTATCCAATACCTAGTTTAATCTCGCTACGGAAAGTCTCTTTACTCGTTCCGTAATACATCATCTCACAACTAACTCTTTAGTTGCAATGCTTGCAAGGCTTTATGTGATGTGTATTACCGAGAAGGCCTAGAGATACCTCTCCGACAATCGGAGTGACAAAACCTAATCTCGAAATACGCCAACCCAACAAGTACCTTTGGAGACACCTGTAGTACTCCTTTATAATCACCCAGTTACGTTGTGACGTTTGGTAGTACCCAAAGTGTTCCTCCGGTAAACGGGAGTTGCATAATCTCATAGTTAGAGGAACATGTATGGGTCATGAAGAAAGCATTAACATACTAAACGATCAAGTGTTAAGCTAACGGAATGGGTCATGTCAATCAGATCATTCAACTAATGATGTGACCTTGTTAATCAAACAACAACTCCTTGTTCATGGTTAGGAAACATAACCATCTTTGATTAACAAGCTAGTCAAGTAGAGGCATACTAGTGACATACTGTTTGTCTATATATTCACACATGTATAATGTTTCCGATTAATACAATTCTAGCATGAATAATAAACATTTATCATGATATAAGGAAATAAATAATAACTTTATTATTGCCTCTAGGGCATATTTCCTTCATCTCCCACTTGCACTAGAGTCAATAATCTAGATTACAAAGTAATGATCCTTACACCCATGGAGTCTTGGTGCTGATCATGTTTTGCTCGTGGAAGAGGCTTAGTCAACGGGTCTGCAACATTCAGATCCGTATGTATTTTGCAAATCTCTATGTCTCCCACTTGGACTTGGTCCCGAATGGAATTGAAGCGTCTCTTGATGTGCTTGGTCCTCTTGTGAAATCTGGATTCCTTTGCCAAGGCAATTGCACCAAGATTGTCACGAAAGATCTTCATCGGTCCCGATGCACTAGGTATGACACCTAGATCGGAAATGAACTCTTTCATCCAGACTCCTTCATTTGCTGCTTCCGAAGCAGCTATGTACTCCGCTTCACATGTAGATCCCGCCACGACGCTTTGTTTAGAACTGCACCAACTGACAGCTCCACCGCTTAATAAAAACACGATCCGGTTTGCGATTTAGAATCGTCCGGATCAGTGTCAAAGCTTGCATCGACGTAACCATTTACGACTAGCTCTTTGTCACCTCCATATACGAGAAACATATCCTTAGTCCTTTTCGTATTTCAGATGTTCTTGACCGCTGTCCATGATCCACTCTGGATTACTTTGGTACCTTCCTGCCAAGCTTACAGCTAAGCATACGTCAGTCTGGTACACAGCATTGCATACATGATAGAGCCTATGGCTGAAGCATAGGAACATCTTTCATTTTCTCTCTATCTTCTGCTTGTGGTCGGGCATTGAGTCCGACTCAATCTTACACCTTGTAACACAGGTAAAAACCTTTCTTTGCTGATCCATTTTGAACCTTTTCAAAACTTTATCAAGGTATGTGCTTTGTGAAAGTCCAATCAAGCGCCTTGATCTATCTCTATAGATCTTGATGCCTAATATGTAAGCAGCTTCACCGAGGTCTTTCATTGAAAACTTTTATTCAAGTATCCTTTTATGCTATCCAGAAATTCTATATCATTTCCAATCAATAATATGTCGCCCACATATAATATTAGAAATGCTACTGAGCTCCCACTCACTTTCTTGTAAATACAGGCTTCTCCAAAAGTCTCAGATAAACCCATATGCTTTGATCACACTATCAAAGCGCTTATTCCAACTCCGAGAGGCTTGCACTGACCATAAATTGATCGTTGGAGCTTGCACACTTTGTTAGCACCTTTTGGATCGACAAAACCTTCTGGTTGTATCATATACAACTCTTCTTCTAGAAATCCATTCAAGAATGCAGTTTTACATCCATTTGCCAAATTTCATAATCATAAAATGCGGCAATTGCTAACATGATTCGGACGGACTTAAGCATCGCTTCGGGTGAGAAAGTCTCATCGTAGTCAACCCTTGAACTTGTCGAAAACCTTTTGCAACAAGTCGAGCTTTGTAGACAGTTACATTACCATCGTCGTCAGTCTTCTTCTTAAAATCCATTTATTCTCAATAGCTTGCCGATCATCGGGCAAGTCTACCAAAGTCCATACTTTGTTCTCATACATGGATCCCATCTCAGATTTCATGGCTTCAAGCCATTTTATGAATCTGGGCTCACCATCGCTTCTTCATAGTTCGTAGGTTCATCATGATCTAGTAGCATGACTTCCGAATAGGATTACCGTACCACTCAGTGCGGATTTTGTTCTGTTGATCTACTGAAGTTCAAGGACAACTTGATCTGAAGTTTCATGATCTTTATCATTATCTTCCTCACTAATTGGTGTAGGTTTTACAGAAACTGATTTCTGTGACAAACTACTTTCCAATAAGGGAGCTGGTACTATTACCTCATCAAGTTCCACTTTCCTCCCACTCACTTCTTTCGAGAGAAAATCCTTCTCTAGAAAGGATCCATTTTTAGCAACGAATGTTTTGCCTTCGGATCTGTGATAGAAGGTGTACCCAATTGTCTCCTTTGGGTATCCTATGAAGACACATTTCTCCGATTTGGGTTCAAGCTTATCAGGTTGAAGTTTCTTCACATAAGCATCGCAACCCCAAACTTTCGAAACGACAACTTTGGTTTCTTGCTAAACCATAGTTCATAAGGCGTCGTCTCAACGGATTTTGACGGTGTCCTATTTAACGTGAATGCGGCCGCCTCAAGAGCATAACCCCAAAATGATAGCGGTAAATCTGTAAGAGACATCATAGATCGCACCATATCCAAAAAAGTGCGACACGACGCTCGACACACCATTGCGCTGTGGTGTTCGGGTGGCGTGAGTTGCTAAACTATTCCGCTTTGTTTCAAATGTAGACCAAACTCAGAACTCAAATATTCGCCTCCACGATCAGATCGTAGAAACTTTATTTTCTTATTACGATGATTTTCAACTTCACTCTGAAATTCTTTGAACTTTTCAAATGTTTCAGACTTATGTTTCATTAAGTAGATATACCCATATCTGCTCAAATCATCTGTGAAGGTGAGAAAATAACGATATCCGCCACGAGCTTCAACATTCATTGGACCACATACATCCGTATGTATGATTTCCAATAAATCTGTTGCTCTCTCCATAGTACCGAGAACGGTGTTTTAGTCATCTTGCCCATGAGGCACGGTTCGCAAGTGCCAAGTGATTCATAATCAAGTGACTCCAAAAGTCCATCAAGATGGAGTTTCTTCATGCGTTTTACACCGATATGACCTAAACGGCAAGTGCCACAAATAAGTTGCACTATCATTATCAACTCTGCATCTTTTGGTTTCAACATTATGAATATGTGTATCACTACTATCGAGATTCATTAAAATAGACCACTCTTCAAGGGTGCATGACCATAAAAGATATTATTCATATAAATAGAACAACCATTATTCTCTGATTTAAATGAATAACCGCCTCGCATCAAACAAGATCCAGATATAATGTTCATGCTCAACGCCGCACCAAATAACAATTATTCAGGTCTAAAACTAATCCCAAGGTAGATGTAGAGGTAGCGTGCCGATCGCGATCACATCGACTTTGGAACCGCTTCCCACGCGCATCGTCACCTCGTCCTTTGCCGGTGTTCGCAATCCGTAGTTCTGCTTTGAGTTGCAAATATTAGCAATGTAACCAGTATCAAATACCTGTGTACTATGCGAGCTCTAGTAAGGTACACATCAATAACAAGTATATCACATATACCTTTGTTCACTTTGCCATCCTTCTTATCCGCCAAATACTTGGGGCAGTTCCGCTTCCAAAGACCAGTCCGCTTGCAGAGAAGCACTCGGTTTCAGGCTTAGGTCCAGACTTGGGTTTCTTCTCCGATCAGCAACTTGTTTGCTGTTCTTTTGAAGTTCCCTTCTTCTTCCCTTTGCCTTTCTTCTTGAAACTAGTGGTCTTATTGACCATCAACACTTGATGCTCCTTTTTGATTTCTACCTCCGCAGCTTTTAGCATTGCGAAGAGCTCGAGCATAGTCTTTACTAACCCTTGCATATTATAGTTCATCACGAAGCCTTTGTAGCTTGGTGGCGTGATTGAAGAATTCATCAATGACACAATCATCCGGAAGATTAACTCCCAGCTTGATTCAAGTGATTGTAATACCTGCACATTTTGAGTATGTGCTCACCGACGTAACTATTCTCCTCCATCTTGCAGCTATAGAACTTATTGGAGACTTCATATCTCTCAATCCGGGCATTCTGTTGAAATATCAACTTCAACTCCTGGAACATCTCATATGCTCCATGACGCTCAAAACGCCGTTGAAGACCCGGTTCTAAGCCGTAAAGCATGGCACAATCGAACTATAGAGTAGTCATCAGCTCGCTTTGCCAGACGCTCACAACTTCGCTCAAGATCTCGCAGCAGGCTGTCACCCAGCGGTGCTTCCAGGGCGAACTTTTCGTGCAGCAATGAGGATTATCCTCGAGTTACGGACCCAGTCCGTAATTGCTACCATCATCTTTCAACTTTGCTTTCTCAAGGAACGCATTAAAATTCAACGGAACAACAAAGACGAGCCATCTATCTACAAAGAAACATAGACAAGCAAAATACTATCAGTACTAAGTTCATGATAAATTTAAGTTCAATTAATCATATTATTAAAGAACTCCCACTTAGACAGACATCTCTCTAGTTATCTAAGTGATCACGTGATCCAAATCAACTAAACCATAACCGATCATCACGTGAGATGGAGTAGTTTTCAATGGTGAACATCTTATGTTGATCATATCTGCTATATGATTCACGCTCGACCTTTCGGTCTCCGTGTTCCGAGGCCATATCTGTATATGCTAGGCTCGTCAAGTATAACTCGAGTATTCTGCGTGTGCAAAACTGGCTTGCACCCGTTGTAGATGGACGAGAGCTTATCACACCCGATCATCACGTGGTGTCTCGGCACGACGAACTTTGGCAACGGTGCATACTCGGGAGAACACTACTTGATAATTTTAGTGAGAGATCATCTTATAATGCTACCGTCAATCAAAGCAAGATAAGATGCATAAAGGATAAACATCACATGCAATCAATATAAGTGATATGATATGGCCATCATCATCTTGTGCTTGTGATCTCCATCTCCGAAGCACCGCCATGATCACCATCGCCACCGGCGCGACACCTTGATCTCCATCGTAGCATCGTTGTCGCCTCGCCAACTATTGCTTCTACGACTATCGCTACCGCTTAGTGATAAAGTAAAGCAATTACATGGCGCTTGCATTTCATACAATAAAGCGACAACCATATGGCTCTCGCCAGCTGCCGATAACTCGGTTACAAAACATGATCATCTCATACAATAAAATATAGCATCACGCCTTGACCATATCACATCACAACATGCCCTGCAAAAACAAGTTAGACGTCCTCTACTTTGTTGTTGCAAGTTTTACGTGGCTGCTACGGGCTGAGCAAGAACCGTTCTTACCTCGCATCAAAACCACAACGATATTTCGTCAAATAGACTCCGTTTTAACCTTCTCAAGGACCGGGCGTAGCTACACTCGGTTCAACTAAAGTGAGAGAGACAGACACCCGCCACCACCTTTAAGCAACGAGTGCTCACAGCGGTGAAACCAGTCTCGCGTAAGCGTCTGGCGTAATGTCGGTCCGGCCGCTTCATCTCACAATACCGCTGAACCAAAGTATGACATGCTGGTAGGTAGTATGACTTGTATCGCCCACAACTCACTTGTGTTCTACTCGTGCATATGACATCAACGCATAAAACCAGGCTCGATACCACTGTTGGGGAACGAGTAATTTCAAAAATTTTCCTACGATCACGCAAGACCATGGTGATGGCATAGCAACGAGAGGGAGAGTGTCCGTCCACGCACTGTCGAGATCGAAAGCGAAGCGTTATATTAACGCTGTTGATGTAGTCGACGTCTTCACGATCCGACCGATCCAAGCACCGTTACTCCGCACCTCCGAGTTCTTGGCACACGCTCAGCTCAATGACGATCCCCGGCTCCGATCCAGCAAAGCGTCGGGAAGGAGTTCCGTCAAGACGACGGCGTGGTGGCGATCTTGATGTTCTACCGTCGCAGGCTTCGCCTAAGCACCGCTACAATATGACCGAGGTGGAATATGGTGGAGGGGGCACCGACACGGCTAAGGAACGATCCGTAGATCAACTTGTGTGTTCTAGGGTGCCCCCTGCCCCGTATATAAAGGAGCAAGGGGAGGCCGCCAGCCTTGGGGCGCACTAAGGGGGGGAGTCCTCCTCCTAGTAGGAGTAGGACTCCCTTTCCTAGTCCTACTAGGAAGAGGGAAGGGGAAGGAAAGAGAGGAGAGGAGAGGGAAGGGGGCTGCGCCTCCTAGTCAGTCGGACTCCCCATGGAGGGGGCGCACCACCTCTTGGTGCAGCCCTCTCTCCCCTCTTGGCCCAATAAGGCCCATAACTTCCCGGGGTTTCCGTAACCCCTCCGGCACTCGGTTTTCTCCGAAACTTCCGGAACCTTTCCTGTCCGAACATAACCATCCAATATATCAATCTTTATGTCTCGACCATTTCGAGACTCCTCGTCATGTCCGTGATCACATCCGGGACTCCGAACTCCTTCGTACATCAAAATACATAAACTCATAATAACCGCCATTGAAACCTTAAGCGTGCGGACCCTACGGTTCGAGAA
The DNA here is from genome assembly GCA_021605205.1 of Aegilops longissima. Lineage (NCBI taxonomy): Eukaryota > Viridiplantae > Streptophyta > Magnoliopsida > Poales > Poaceae > Aegilops > Aegilops longissima. Next base: position 712,423,804 of record CM038679.1, on the reverse strand, counting down.
CTATGTAGACATGACCTAGAACTATTCTCGGTCAATAACCAATAGCGGAACCTGGATGCTCATATTGGTTCCTACATATTCTACTGAAGATCTTTATCGGTCAAACCGCATAACAACATACGTTGTTCCTTTGTCATCGGTATGTTACTTTCCGAGATTCGATCGTCGGTATCCAATACCTAGTTTAATCTCGCTACGGAAAGTCTCTTTACTCGTTCCGTAATACATCATCTCACAACTAACTCTTTAGTTGCAATGCTTGCAAGGCTTTATGTGATGTGTATTACCGAGAAGGCCTAGAGATACCTCTCCGACAATCGGAGTGACAAAACCTAATCTCAAATACGCCAACCCAACAAGTACCTTTGGAGACACCTGTAGTACTCCTTTATAATCACCCGATTCGTTGTGACGCTTGGTAGTACCAAAGTGTTCCTCCGTAAATGGGAGTTGCATAATCTCATAGTTACAGGAACATGTATGGGTCATGAAGAAAGCATTAACATACTAAACGATCAAGTGTTAAGCTAACGGAATGGGTCATGTCAATCAGATCATTCAACTAATGATGTGACCTTGTTAATCAAACAACAACTCCTTGTTCATGGTTAGGAAACATAACCATCTTTGATTAACAAGCTAGTCAAGTAGAGGCATACTAGTGACATACTGTTTGTCTATATATTCACACATGTATAATGTTTCCGATTAATACAATTCTAGCATGAATAATAAACATTTATCATGATATAAGGAAATAAATAATAACTTTATTATTGCCTCTAGGGCATATTTCCTTCGATTCTTCGCTATGCTCGATGGGCTCTTTGGCCTGCTTGCAGTTCTAATCTGGCCCATGAATGGGTTTCTAGTCGATTCAGCTGTGGTGGCCCAGGAGGTGGCAATTTTTTTGTTTTTTGTTTTCTTTACTTATTGTTGCTATTTTTATTTTTTTCCAGTTTTTTTGTTTTTTTTCTGCATTGTTTATTTTCTTTTGTTTTTTGCTTTATTTTTAATTCTTTTTGCTTCTAGTTTTAGGAAAATTATAAACTTTCTGTTAGTGCCATTACTTTTCAAATTTGAAAACACTATTTTAGTTTTTTGTTTTCTTTCTTGCTTTATTTATTTTATTTTGTTTCTACTTAAAACAAAAAACTTATTGTTGCTATTTTTATTATTACGAGGGCCGAACCATAAGACATTAAAGCATTTCGAATAAACTCTGAAAAAGTTGAAAGTTGGCATGGTATCATACTCGTGAGTTACAAAGTTGGCATGGTATCATCATAATAATTGCGGAGAAAGTCTTCACTTTTCTTCGCTTGTGTCATTTCCTTATTGCGCCGTAACCATGGATAATCTTCATCGCTTATCGGGATGTTTGGGGTCAGCCTTGACTTTGAAGGAGGAATTTCATGAAACTTTTCATAATCTTCAGACATGTCTGCTTGTCCTCCACTCCCACGATGTCCCTTTTCCTGAAAGAACTATGTGGCGCTTTGGCTCATCGTATGATGTATTCGCTTCCTTATCTTTTCTCTTTCTCGGTCTGGTAGACATGTCCTTCACATAGATAACCTGTGCCACATCATTGGCTAGAACGAACGGTTCGTCGATGTACCCAAGATTTTTCAGATCCACCGTTGTCATTCCGCATCGTGGGTCTACCTGCACTCCCGCCTCCTCGACAGATTGACCCATTTGCACTTAAACAAAGGGACCTTAAAATCATGTCCGTAGTCAAGTTCCCATATGTCCACTATGTAACCATAATATGTGTCCTTTCCCTCTCGGTTGTTGCATCAAAGCGGACACCCTGTTTTGGTAGGTGCTCTTTTGATCTTGGTCAATCGTGTAAAATGTATTCCCATTTATCTCAGATCCTATCCAAATCAATACAGTCAAAGATGGTCCCACGGACAACAAGTACAGCTCATCACAAACAGTGTTGCCACCTCGACGTGCTTCCAACCAACTGCTGAAAGTCCCGATGTGTTCACATGTAATCCGATCGTCAGACCGCTCCGGGTGTTTGGAGCGCAGATCGTTCTTGTGTTCATCGACATACGGGGTCACCAAGGTAGAGTTCTCAGAACTGTGTAGTGTGCTTGAGACCAAGAATATCCGTCCTGCATATTATTGAGTCCCTTCCAAGCGTGCCTTTTCGGTCAGTCTCCCCTCATACCACGATTTAGGGAGACCTATCTTCTTAAGGCCAGGAATGAATTCAACACAAAACCCGATGACATCCTCTCGCTTGATGGCCCATGGAGATGCTTCCTTCTGGCCTAGCGCGATTCTGGACATATTTCTTTAGGACTCCATGAACCTCTCAAAGGGGTACATATTGTGTAGAAATACGGGCCCGTAATGACAATCTCGTCAACTAGATGAACTAGGACGTGCGTCATGATATTGAAGAAGGATGGTGGGAACACCAGCTCGAAACTGAGAAGACATTGCACCACGTCACTCCTTAGCCTTGGTATGATTTCTGGATCGATCACCTTCTGAGAGATTGCATTGAGGAATGCACATAGCTTCACAATGGCTAATCGGACGTTTTCGGTAGAAGCCCCTCAATGCAACCGGAAGCAGTTCGTCCATAATCACGTGGCAGTCATGAGACTTTAGGTTCGGAACTTTTCTCCGCATATTTATTATTCCCTTTATATTCGACGAAGCCAGTCGGGACCTTCATCTTGAGCAGGCATTCAAAGAAGATTTATTTCTCTTCTTTCAGAAGAGCGTAGGCTGGCAGGACCTTCATCTTGCTTGGAGGCATGCCCTCTTTTTCGTGCAAGCATTGCAGGTCCTCCGTGCCTCGGTGTATCTTTTGTCTTCCCATACACGCCCAAGAAGCCTAGCAGGTTCACGCAAAGGTTCTTCGTCCGTGCATCACGTCGATCGAAGAGCGGACCTCTAGGTATTTCCAGAGGGTAGGTCCCAAAATATAGATTTCTTCTTCCACATGGGTGCGTGATTCTCAGCGTCATTCGAATAGCTAGTCCGCCGGACCCTTTCCAAAGATCACGTGTAAATCATTGACCATAGCAAGTGCGTGATCACCGATGCGCATGACGGGCTTCTTCCGGTGATCTGCCTCGCCTTTGAAATGCTTGCCTTTCTTTCGACAAAGATGGTTGGTCGGAAGAAATCGGCGATGGCCTGTACACATTCTTCCTGCAGCTTGCCAAGTATATACTATCGGTGTCAAGTAAACAGTGCGTGCATGCGTGGTATCCCTTGTTTGTCTGTCACGAAGGTTACCGAGAGCGGGCCAATCATTGATGGTCACGAACAACAACGCCTTTAGGTTAAATTCCTCCTGTTTGTGCTCATCCCACGTCGCACACCGTTTCCATTCCACAGCTGTAAAAGTTCTTCAACTAATGGCCTTAGGTACACATCAATGTCGTTACTGGTTGCTTAGGGCCTTGGATGAGAACGGCATCATAATGAACTTCCGCTTCATGCACATCCAAGGAGGAAGGTTATACATACATAGAGTCACGGGCCAGGTGCTGTGATTGCTGCTCTGCTCCCCGAAAGGATTAATGCCATCCGCGCTTAAAGCAAACCAAACGTTCCTTGGCTCACTTGCAAACTCATACCAGTACTTTCTCTTGATTTTTCTCCATCACGACCCGTCGTGGGTGCTCTCAACTTCCGTCTTTCTTACGGTCCTCACTGTGCCATCGCATCAACTTGGCATGCTCTCCGTTTCTGAACAGACGTTTCAACCGTGGTATTATAGGAGCATACCACATCACCTTCGCAGGAACCCTCTTCCTGGGGGGCTCGCCGTCAACATCACTAGGGTCATCTCGTCTGATCTTATACCGTAATGCACCGCATACCGGGCATGCGTTCAGATCCTTGTACGCACGGCGGTAGAGGATGCAATCATTAGGGCATGCATGTATCTTCTGCACCTCCAATCCTAGAGGGCATACGACCTTCTTTGCTGCGTATGTACTGTCGGGCAATTCGTTATCCTTTGGAAGCTTCTTCTTCAATATTTTCAGAGCTTCTCAAATCCTTTGTCGAGCACAACATTCTCTGCCTTCCACTGCAGCAATTCCAATACGGTACCGAGCTTTGTGTTGCCATCTTCGCAATTGGGGTACAACCCTTTTTTGTGGTCCTCTAACATGCGATCGAACTTCAGCTTCTCCTTTTGACTTTCGCATTGCGTCCTTGCATCGACAATGACCCTGCGGAGATCATCATCATCGGGCACATCGTCTGGTTCCTCTTGATCTTCAGCAGCTTCGCCCGTTGCAGCATCATCATGCACATCGTCTGGTTCCTCTTGATGTTCAGTAGCATCACCGTATTCAGGGGGCACATAGTTGTCATCGTACTCTTCTTCGTCGTCTTCCATCATAACCCCTATTTCTCCGTGCCTCGTCCAAACATTATAGTGTGGCATGAAACCCTTGTAAAGCAGGTGGGTGTGGAGGATTTTCTGGTCAGAGTAAGACTTCGTATTCCCACATATAGGGCATGGACAACACATAAAACCATTCTGCTTGTTTGCCTCAGCCACTTCGAGAAAATCATGCACGCCCTTAATGTACTCGGAGGTGTGTCTTGAACCTTACATCCATTCCCGGTTCATCTGCGTGCATTATATATAATTAAGTGTGTCAAAAATCATTACAGAACATCATGAATAGATAATTAAATGACCAAATTAATAGAAGTTCATCATCACATTAAAACCAAAGTACATACATAGTTCTCATCTAACAACATAAAGCTCTGCAGAGCATCTAAATTAATTAAACCATACACCGAAACTATGCAAACATTTCAATGCGAAAACAAATGCGATCATAATCACAACCAATGTAACAACTGATCCAATGGCATAATGATACCAAGCCTCGGTATGAATGACATATTTTCTAATCTTTCTAATCTTCAAGCGTATTGCATCCATCTTGATCTTGTGATCATCGACGACATCCGCAACATGCAACTCCAATATCATCTTCTCCTCCTCAATTTTTCTAATTTTTTCCTTAACAAATTGTTTTCTTCTTCAACTAAATTTAACCTCTCGACAATAGGGTCGGTTGGAATTTCCGGTTCAACAACCTCCTAGATAAATAAAATCTATGTCACGTTGGTCGGCATAATTCTCATAAACAATAAATGAACCAGTAGTTATGAAAAGATAATATATACCACATCCGATCATAGACAGGACGAGGGCCGACGGAGGCGGATACCAAAACCATCGCACTATATAAGACGCAATAATAAAAGCAAGAAAATTATACAAGTATCTATATAAACATACAAGTAAGAATTTTTTTTTCCTTTCAGAAAGAAGATAAGATAAGAACAAGAGGCTCACCACGGTGGTGCCGGCGACGAGATCGACGCGGGCGATCGACGGCGGTGAAGACGGGGACGGGACGTGACGGACCGCTAAACCTAGACAAATATTAAGGAAAATGGAGCTTGGAGGTCAAGCTTGGAGAGGAGAAAGCTTAAGTAGTGTGGCTCGGGCATTCCAACGAACACCTCGTGTGCATAGGAGGTGAGCTAGAGCACCACAAAGCTCTCCCCTCGCCTGCCACGAAAAATAGAGCACTAGGAGTGCTCTGCTCGTGGGCGAGGGGTATATATAGGCAACTATTTGGTCCCGGTTGGTGACTTGTACCGGGACTAAAGGGGAGCCTTTGGTCCCGGTTCGTCCCACCAACCGGGACCAATGGTGGTGGGCCAGGAGCGAGGCCCATTGGTCCCGGTTCGTCCCACCAACCGGGACCAATAGGTCCAGACGAACCAGGACCAATGGCCCACGTGGCCCGGCCGGCCCCCGGGGCTCACGAACCGGGTCCAATGCCCCCATTGGTCCCGGTTCTGGATTGAACCGGGACTAATGGGCTGGCCGGGCCTGGACCATTGCCCTGTTTTCTACTAGTGTCAACTCATCAAAGCGTATATTCCAACTCCGAGATGCTTGCACCAGTCCACAGATGGATCGCTGGAGCTTGCACATTTTGTTAGCACCTTTAGGATTGACAAAACCTTCTGTTTGCATCATATACAACTCTTCTTTAATAAATCCATTTAAGGAATGCAATTTTTTATCCATTTGCCAGATTTTATAAAATGTGGCAATTGCTAACATGATTCGGACAGACTTAAGCATCGATACGAGTGAGAAAATCTCATCGTATTAACACTTTGAACTTGTCGAAAAACTTTTGTGACAAGTCGAGCTTTGTAGATAGTAACACTACTATCAATGTCTGTCTTCCTATTGAAAATCCATTTATACAATATGGCTTGCCGATCATCGGGCAACTCCACCAAAGTGCACACTTTGTTCTCATACATGGATCCCATCTCAGGTTTCATGGCCTCAAGCCATTTCGCGGAATCTGGGCTCATCATCGCTTCCTCATAGTTTGTAGGTTCACCATGGTCAAGTAACATGACCTCCAGAATAGGATTACCGTACCACTATGGTGCGAATCTTACTATGGTTGACCTACGAGGTTCGGTAGTAACTTTATCTGAAGTTTCATGATCAATATCATTAGCTTCCTCACTAATTGGTGTAGCAATCACAAGAACTGATTTCTGTGATGAACTACTTTCTAATAAGGGAGCAGGTACAGTTACCTCATCAAGTTCTACTTTCCTCCCACTCACTTCTTTCGAGAGAAACTCCTTCTCTAGAAAGGATCCATTTTAGCAACAAATATCTTGCCTTCGGATCTGTGATAGAAGGTGTACCCAATAGTTTCCTTTGGGTATTCTATGAAGACGCACTTCTCCGATTTGGGTTCGAGCTTATCAAGTTGAAATTTTTTCACATAAGCATCGCAGCCCCAAATTTTAAGAAACGACAACTTTGGTTTCTTGCCAAACCACAGTTCATAAGGCGTCGTCTCAACAGATTTTGATGGAGCCCTATTTAAAGTGAATGCAGCTGTCTCTAATGCATAACCCCAAAACGATAGTGGTAATTCGGTAAGATACATCATAGATTGCACCATATCCAATAAAGTGCGGTTACGACGTTCGGACACACCATTACGCTGTGGTGTTCCATGTGGCGTGAGCTGTGAAACTATTCCACATTGTTTTTGAATGAAGGCCAAACTCGTAACTCAAATATTCTCCTCTACGATCAGATTGTAGAAACTTTATTTTCTTGTTAGGATGATTCTCCACTTCACTTCTGAAATTCTTTGAACTTTTCAAATATTTCAGACTTGTGTCTCATTAAGTAGATATACCCATATCTGCTCAAATCATCTGTGAAGGTCAGAAAATAACGATACTCGCCACGAGCATCAATACTCATCGGGCCGCATACATCTGTATGTATTATTTCCAATAAGTTATTAGCTCGTTCCATTGTTCTGAACAACGGAGTTTTAGTCATCTTGCCCAAAAGGCACGGTTCGCAAGCATCAAATGATTCATAACCAAGTGATTCTAAAAATCCATCTTTATGAAGTTTCTTCATGCGCTTTACACCGATATGACCCAAACGGCAGTGCCACAAATAAGTTGCACTATCATTATCAACTTTGCATATTTTGGCATCAATATTATGAATATGTGTATCACTACGATCGAGATCCAACAAACTATTTTCATTGGGTGTATGACCATCGAAGGTTTTATTCATTTAAACAGAACAACAATTATTCTCTGATTTTAAATGAATAACCATATTGCAATAAACATGATCGAATCATATTTATGCTCAACGCAAACTCCAAATAACATTTATTTAGGTTTAACACTAATCCCGAAAGTATAGAGAGTGTGCAATGATGATCATATCAATCTTGGAACCACTTCCAACATACATCGTCACTTCACCCTCAACTAGTCTTCATTTATTCTATAACTCCTGTTTCGAGTTACTAATCTTAGCAACTGAACAAGTATCAAATACTCAGGGGCTACTATAAACACTAGTAAGGTACACATCAATAACCTGTATATCAAATATACCCTTGTTCACTTTGCCATCCTTCTTATCTACCAAATATTCAGGGCATTTCCGCTTCCAGTGACCATTTCCTTTGCAGTAGAAGCACTCAGTTTTAGGCTTTGGTCCAGCTTTGGGCTTCTTCGTGGGACTGACAACTTGCTTGTCATTCTACTTGAAGTTCCCTTTCTTTCCCTTTGCCCTTTTCTTGAAACTAGTGGTCTTATCAATCATCAACACTTGATGCTCTTTCTTGATTTCTACCTTCGTCGATTTTCAACATCATGAAGAGCTCGAGAATCGTTTTTGTCATCCCTTGCATACTATCGTTCATCACGAAATTCCAGTAACTTGGTGACTAGAGAATTCTGTCAATCACTATCTTATCTGGAAGATTAACTCCCACTTGATTCAAGCGATTGTAGTACCTAGACAATCTGAGCACATGCTCACTAGTTGAGCAATTCTCCTCCATCTTTTAGCTACAGAACTTGTTGGAGACTTCATATCTCTCAACTCGGGTATTTGCTTTAAATATTAACTTCAACTCCTGGAACATCTCATATGGTCCATGACGTTCAAAACGTCTTTTGAAGTCCCGATTCTAAGCCGTTAAGCATGGTGCACAAAACTATCAAGTAGTCATCATATTGAGCTAGCCAAACGTTCATAACGTCTGCATCTACTCCTGCAATAGGTCTGTCACCTAGCGGTACATTAAGGACATAATTTTTCTGTGCTGCAATGAGGATAAACCTCAGATTACGGACCCAGTCCGCATCATTGCTACTATCATTTTTCAACTTAGTTTTCTCTAGGAACATATATACAACATAGGGAAGCAACAACGCGAGCTATTGATCTACAACATAATTTGCAAAATACTATCAGGACTAAGTTCATGATAAATTAAAGTTCAATTAATCATATTACTTAAGAACTCCCACTTAGATAGACATCCATCTAATCATCTAAGTGATCACGTGATCCAAATCAACTAAACCATGTCCGATCATCACGTGAGATGGAGTAGTTTTCAATGGTGAACATCACTATGTTGATCATATCTACTATACAATTCACGCTCGACCTTTCGGTCTCAGTGTTCCGAGGTCATATCTCTATATGCTAGGCTTGTCAAGTTTAACCTGAGTATTCCGCGTGTGCAACTGTTTTGCACGCGTTGTATTTGAACGTAGAGCCTATCACAACCAATCGTCACGTGGTATCTCAGCACGAAGAACTTTCGCAACGGTGCATACTCAGGGAGAACACTTATACCTTGAAATTTAGTGAGAGATAATCTTATAATGCTACCGTCAATCAAAACAGAATAAGATGTATAAAAGATAAACATCACATGCAATCAAAATATGTGACATGATATGGCCATCATCATCTTGTGCCTTTGATCTCCATCTCCAAAGCATCGTCATGATCTCCATCGTCACCGGCATGACACCATGATCTCCATCTTCTTGATCTATATCAATGTGACGTCACATGGTCGTCTCGCCAACTATTGCTCTTGCAACTATTGCTATCGCATAGCGATAAAGTAAAGCAATTATTTGGCGCTTGCATCTTATGCAATAAAGAGACAACCATAAGGCTTCTGCCAGTTGCCGATAACTTCAACAAAACATGATCATCTCATATAACAACTTATATCTCATCACGTCTTGACCATATCACATCACAACATGCCCTGCAAAAACAAGTTAGACATCCTCTACTTTGTTGTTGCAAGTTTTACGTGGCTGCTACGGGCTGAGCAAGAACCGTTCTTACCTATGCATCAAAACCACAATGATAGTTCATCAAGTTAGTGATGTTTTAACCTTCTCAAGGAACGGGCGTAGCCACACTTGACTCAACTAAAGTTGGAGAAACTGACACCCGCCAGCCACCTGTGTGCAAAGCACGTTGGTGGAACCAGTCACGCGTAAGCGCACGCGTAATGTCGGTCCGGGCCGCTTCATCCAACAATACCGTCGAACCAAAGTATGACATGCTGGTAAGCAGTATGAATCGTATCGCCCACAACTCACTTGTGTTCTACTCGTGCATATAACATATACGCATAAAACCTAGCTCGGTGCCACTGTTGGGGAACGTAGTAATTTCAAAAAATTTCCTACGCACACGCAAGATCATGGTGATGCATAGCAACGAGAGGGGAGAGTGCCGTCCACGTACCCTCGTAGACCGTAAGCAGAAGCGTTAGCACAACGCGGTTGATGTAGTCGTACGTCCTCATGATCCGACCGATCCAAGTACCGAATGTACGGCACCTCCGAGTTCAGCACACGTTCAGCTCGATGACGTCTCGCGAACTCCGATCCAGCAGAGCTTCACGGGAGAGATCCGTCAGCACGACGGTGTGATGACGGTGATGATGTTGCTACCGACGCAGGGCTTCGCCTAAGCACCGCTACGATATGATCGAGGTGGAATATGGTGGAGGGGGCACCGCACACGGCTGGGAGAGATCAACAAATCAACTTCTGTTTCTTGGGGTGCCCCCCTGCCCCCGTATATAAAGGAGCAAGGGGGGAGGCGGCCGGCCAAGGAGGAGGGCGCGCCAAGGGGGAGTCCTACTCCCACCGGGAGTAGGACTCCTCCTTTCCTTGTTGGAGTAGGAGAGAAGGAAAGAGGGGGAGAGGGAGAAGGAAAAGGGGGCTGCACCCCTTGTCCAATTCGAACCAGAGGTGGGGCGCGCGCCTCCTTCCTTTTGGCCTCTCTCCTCTATTCCCGTATGGCCCAATATGGCCCAATACTTCTCCCCGGCGAATTCCCGTAACTCTCCGGTACTCCAATAAATACCCGAATCACTCGGAACCTTTCCGATGTCCGAATATAGTCGTCCAATATATCAATCTTTACGTCTCGACCATTTCATCCGGGACTCCTCGTCGTGTCCCTGATCTCATCCGGGACTCCGAACTACCTTCGGTACATCAAAACACATAACTCATAATATAAATCGTCACCGAACGTTAAGCGTGCGGACCCTACGAGTTCGAGAACTATGTAGACATGACCGAGACACGTCTCCGGTCAATAACCAATAGCAGAACCTGGATGCTCATATTGGCTCCCACATATTCTACGAAGATCTTTATCGGTCAAACCGCATAACAACATACGTTGTTCCCTTTGTCATCGGTATGTTACTTGCCCGAGATTCGATCATCGGTATCTTAATACCTAGTTCAATCTCGTTACCAGCAAGTCTCTTTACTCGTTATGCAATGCATCATCCCGCAACTAACTCATTAGTCACATTGCTTGCAAGGCTTATAGTGATGTGCATTACCGAGAGGGCCCAGGGATACCTCTCCGACAATCGGAGTGACAAATCCTAATCTCGAAATACGCCAACTCAACAAGTACCTTCGGAGACACCTATAGAGCTCCTTTATAATCACCCAGCTACTTGTGACGTTTGGTAGCACACAAAGTGTTCCTCCGGTAAACGGGAGTTGCATCTCATAGTCATAGGAACAAGTATAAGTCATCAAGAAAGCAATAGCAACATACTAAACGATCAAGTGCTAAGCTAACGGAATGGGTCAAGTCAATCACATCATTCTCCTAGTGATGTGATCCCATTAATCAAATGACAACTCATGTCTATGGCTAGGAAACCTAACCATCTTTGATTCACGAGCTAGTCAAGTAGAGACATACTAGTGACACTATGTTTGTCTATGTATTCACACATGTATTATGTTTCCGGTTAATACAATTCTAGCATGAATAATAAACATTTATAATGAAATAAGGAAATAAATAATAACCTTATTATTGCCTCTAGGACATATTTCCTTCACCATCGAACACCAATGTGGCAGACTAGGTGAATCACCATGAATAAACCATTTACAACTTGTTCTTTTCCTAATGCCTTCCAAATCTAATGTGCACGTGGTACATGTGTTCCGTATTTCCTTGGACCAGGACTTCAACAAGATAGAAATGAGGGGGCGAGGGGAGGTTCATCTGTAGCACTAGTATGCCTCTACTTGACTAGCTCGTTAATCAAAGATGGTTACGTTTCCTAACCATAGACATGAGTTGTCATTTGATTAACGGGATCACATCATTAGGAGAATGATGTGATTGACTTGACACATTCCATTAGCTTAGCACTTGATCGTTTAGTATGTTGCTATTGCTTTCTTCATGACTTATACATGTTCCTATGACTATGAGATTATTCAACTCCCATTTACCGGAGGAACACTTTGTGTGCTACCAAACGTCACAACGTAACTGGGTGATTATAAAGGTGCTCTACAGGTGTCTCCAAAGGTACTGGTTGGGTTGGCGTATTTCAAGATTAGGATTTGTCACTCCGATTGTCGGAGATGTATCTTTGGGCCCACTCGGTAATGCACATCACTATAAGCCTTGCAAGCATTGCAACTAATGAGTTAGTTGCGGGATGATGTACTACAGAATGAGTAAAGAGACTTGCCGGCAACGAGATTGAACTAGGTATTGAGATACCGACGATCGAATCTCGGGCAAGTAACATACCGATGACAAAGGGAACAACGTATGTTGTTATGCGGTTTGACCGATAAAGATCTTAGTAGAATAAGTGGGAGCCAATATGAGCATCCAGGTTCCGCTATTGGTTATTGACCGGAGACGTGTCTCGGTCATGTCTACATAGTTCTCGAACCCGTAGGGTCCGCACGCTTAAAGTTCGATGATGGTTATATTATTAGTTTATGTGTTTTGATGTACCGAAGGAGTTCGGAGTCCCGGATGAGATCGGGGACATGACGAGGAGTCTCGAAATGGTCGAGACATAAAGATCGATATATTGGACGACTATATTCGGACATCGGAAAGGTTCCGAGTGATTCGCGTATTTTTCGTATTGGGCCTTAATGGGCCATACGGGAAAGGAGAAAATGGCCCCAAAGGGTGGCCGCATGTCACATCCTAGCTAGTCCATGCATTAGTGTGTGCATCATGTTTAACTTTCATTTGAAATTTGAAATGGGGAAGACAGAACCCCCAGAACCCCTTTTGAATCCAACTAGGGTTTACTAAAATTATTTTCAATGAACCTGAAATGCCCTTCTAAAATGCTCATCACCTTTGCTTTGGTTCAGAGTCTCTGCCAAAAGTGGTGCAAAATTTTCTAGGTCATCCTAAGGTCTTTGAATTAAATCATAAGTATTTGAGTTTGGGCATTTAAAATTATATAAAATATTTCAAATGCCCAAATATTCCCAAACTAAAATGTTTCATGTTGGAAATATTCCAACTAAGGACCAGGAGCAGTTTGGTGAATTTTGGAGCTATTTAGGTATTTTTAGAAAGTCCACAAAGTTACAGAAAATAGAAAAAGAAAACAAAATGGAAAAGCTTACCTAGCGCCACCCAACCGCCCACTGCTGCCCAGCCAACCGCCACCAATGGTAAGCTGCTTGGCTTGGCCAGCCAGCCAGGCGGCAGTGCTCACGGCGAGCACCGCATGCATGCCACGCACCTGGTCGCCGCCTCGCCGCTCCCTCACCGAGCTGCGGCCAGCGCCTCTCTCTCTCCCCGAACCCCAGACACCTCTCTTCCTCCCAGCTCCTCCCCTCGCTCCCACGCCATGGCCGACGCCACCGCAGCCATGCCGTCGCCGTAGTCGCGCTCCCCGTCGTCCGTGCTCCTCCCCGTCGTGTCTAGGAGCTCCGCCGCCCTCCTCTTCGTCGAGCTAGCCGAGCCCCGAGTGCTCGCGTAGCCCGAGGCCTCTGCACCAACCTCGCCCGACCCCGCCGTCGCCGGAGATCCCCTTCAACGCCGCCGTCGCATCAGCCCATCCCCGACCGCACCGAGTGCTTCCCCGAGTGCCCCGTGAGCCTAGCTATCTCCCCCTCCTTTCCTTTCTTGCTCTCGAGCCGTGTAGAGACCGCACGGAGCTCAACCGCACCCGCCGCCGCGGAGCTCGTCGCCGACGTGCTCCCGGCCATCCACCGGCCACCCCTCGGTGTCTAACGCACTCACCACATCACGTAGGGCCTAACCCACTACCTCACGCACCCCACAGCACACCGTAGCCCCGAGTTCGTCCTCACCCGAACTCCGGCGGCCGCCTAGGTCGTCGCCGGCGCCGATTCCGGCTACCCCGAGCTCACCCAACACCACCAAGAGCTGCGGCTTGCTCCCAGCTATCCATAGACACCCTCCGCGGCTCATTTGGTTGCCGAAATAACCAAAACCACTTCCACCGCCGCGTTTGGCTCGCCGGCGGCTAAACGCCGGTGTAGTTAGCGCTGACCTTGACCACGGGTGGGCCCTAGTTGACTCTCCTGGGTCAATGACAGGTGGGGCCCAGCCCTGTTAACTAATCAGGATTAGTTTTAACTAGTCGTTAACCCGTGCAGATGCACGGGTTAGCACGTTCGGTATTTATTGCATGAGAAAGTGCCTATGGATTAGAAATAAACAAAATAACTCATATGTTTAGTATTTGTATTCAAATATGCATGTAAATTGTTTTCCTTTGTTAAACATAGACAAAAGGAGTCACATAGCTTTGTCCAAATTGTAATTAGACCATATGTGCATTACCTCTAATAGTCAATTGTGTCACAATGTATGCATATTTCGTTGTGTCATAGGGTAGCACACCCTTAGATTTAGACCGGATTTAAAAATATGAGCATGTGATATTAGGGCCAGATAATTAGTGCATCCATTGAGAAAAATAGTTGCAAATTAAAAAATTCAATACATGATTTTTGTACTATTTTTTGAAGTCATAGAAGCTCCCAAAATGAAATGCTCTCTTGTAGCATATGTTGTCTCTTCTGGGACAACAACAAAATGGAGCCTGATTGAGTTAATTTGGTCGTTAAATATGCAAATACATCTATTTCATGGATTAATATTGGAATATACAACATGAATAAGCAGAAGTGCTGTACAGGGAACAACAAAAATAATTCAGTTTTGTTTGATTAAAAATGATGTTAAAAATAGTTGATCCATGCATGGTGTTCTAGCGTTTCATATTCTATCCACACATTACATCATGGGAGGTTTATTTTACAACTTTTGTTAGTGTAAGTGGAAACGTTTAACTGCAGTTTACGTGCTTTCCCTAATTTTGAAACTTCTAGATTCATGCTTTCAAGGATGATGTGGATATTTTTATCTTTTTAAAGCAGTTGTGAGTTGTGACTTCGGATACATGCAGAGTTTGCTACAGTGAGTTTGCCTTATTTAATTATAGTTTTATTACTTATTTTCACCTACTTATAAGGCCACAAAAAGGAAATAACCATGCTATATAGATGCCGGTAATTATCAGCAACCCCACACTTGCAAAAATCAGGAATTTCGACTCATGGACTATCATGCAAAATAGAAGAGATTGTACCTCCCAAAACAACAGTGCGTGCAAAAAGATTATTATTTTTTGTATAATACGTGCCTGAACCAGACCTGCATGATGATCTCTTTGCATCTGGGACATCGTATGCACTGCGCCATGTAAGGTAAAAGAGAAGCTTGTCAGGTAGTCATGGTCGCCTCTTAACTTGACTGCAATGCTTGATATTGCTTCACTTAATGCAAGGTATATATGGCGAAATACTTTTTCTTTCTTGTAAGGATTAACGTGGGACCTCGAAATGTGCTTTCAATCACTAAATATGCAAGATAATATACCATCCACAAATAACGAAGAGATGGTAAGTATTGCGGTAGAAAGTAAGTATAAATTAATAACTATAACTCCTAAATGGGAGAACCGAAGTATATCAGTTTTCCTACTCATGTACCCACATGTTTGTACCTGAATTTGATGTACAATTTTCATTGTATGTACGGAAAAGGGACAATAAATTCGAAGAGTGAACAAAGTATGGCTAGATGGGCGAACAATTTAGCAATCTTACATGGTTAGCTGGTTAAAAATAAATTAACCAACAACTATATTGCTTACATACATATGAATCATCTAGTATGTGTGTGCACCCTCCAGCTGTTAGAGAACACTTCCCCAACTGCAGATTAAATGACAACAATCTCTGAAAAGAAGAAACAACTAACTAACATGGAAATGTCGTAGTCATCTTTGTGTGTAAAGGAATATTTTATTTCTCATGTGACCTTTGCACCAGCTGAACCTGCTAACTGCAGACAACCTACCTAATATGTGTAACAATACTTAACAGTATGTTTACTATTTTCCTCATATGCTTTTTTAATATTAACCCCTTCATACTACAAAACTCAAAGGTTAATATTCCTTTGTTAATGACGAAAAAATAGTAAAAGTCCTTTGAATTGTACTATATAGCCACATCATACGAATAGCGAAACTATTTAATTATGTTGTCATAGAGCAAAACGAAGGAAAGAATACTCTTCTAAAATCTGTCCAGTGGTCTATTTTGCTTGAAACAATGCAAATTTCCGCCAATGAAGAACATATTTGAATTTAACTATAAAGGTTGGACATCTAAGAAATCCATACTTGCAAATGAATAGCGCTGGGTAATGATATTGTTGGTAATGTCATAAAATATGTAAGGTTGTCCTCTCACTGATGGAGAACTAAAGCAGAAGCTGGCTGAGAAGGGCTGAGCTGATGATTCTTGGGTAGTTCATTTACCAAGGAGGTATATATGTAACTATTACAATGATTAAAATATTAATGTAAGAAATCTGACTCACCTCCATACTCCTACCATGCCGCTCACAGCAAGAAGACCGATCATGTTACAACAGTCTAAAAGGAGAATTAGAGAGTCAATTTCCTTCATCAATATTGACTCTAAGCTGTAGCAAAATATATTGTCCTATATAGCATATTAATCCTTGCAACTTCTGCTTGTCCCTAATGTCTCACATGAAAAATAATAAAATCAGAGGTGTTTTTCAGGAACAAAGAGGATATCTTGTTATATATGATATGATGTCCTTTAATTAAGAACATTTTTGAAAAAAAGCTTATAATGGAGAAGGACAGAACGAATTGGAGAAGCGGTACCATGAAGTATGCAGGTGATTAGAGGTTGTATCCAACTTATATGCCACAGCTGTATGTACGTTCATGAGTATATTTCTTGGCAGGGCGAAGGTTGGTTAGTCAGGGCAAATGGCTCTATTGTGGTCTAGTCCTTGTGAATAGAGAGCATGTTGGAGGCTAAAGGCGAGCCTGCAGTCTGACGTCTTTACCTTCCAAGCACCCTTGGTTGTGGCATGTGTACTGTACGACATCACATCCGCCCATGCGCCTGCGTGTGACGTGTGAGGTCTATGGGTGCAGACCAGCGAGACAGCATCCGAGGCTGCCCTTCTTCCTTGCTGCGTCTGCTCTTTCACCCTCTCAATTCCAATCTTTGAGTTTGATCTAATATAGGGTGCAGCTCCCCTAATCTCCTTTTTTTTCCTGCAAGCTTTGAATCACTCTATAGCTTCCAACTGTGCTTCAATCTAGCATCAATCTATTTTCCCGTAGATCAATTTTTGCAGCGATGGTCCAGGACGTTCAGTCCGACGGCCACGGCACTGTGCGCGCTCGAGATGGGACTCGCCTGTGTGCAGTTCTTCAAACACACATCGTCCAGTCCGAGTAGTACCTTTGTTTCCTGTCTGAGGCTGGTGTTCCGGACAGCATCGAGAAGACAGAAGAGCGGTGCTAGGGTTCTCTTGAGGGCACTTTCGGTAGCTTGGTGCAGCTGGAAAGGCCGAGCGGCCGAATCTTCAAGGGCATGGTAAAATCTATCCGTGAAAGACAACATCCGTGGACTCTATGCAAACAGAAAATACAGAGATTGGATGGTTGTTTGCTTTGTTTTGGAGGCATACGTGATGTAATGGGCCTACAACATGCGTGACTTGCATTGAATCTGAACGTACACAAATACAACTCCTTGATCTACCGCTATTTTGTCTTGACCGTGAAGAGTTATGTGATTTCTTTGGGAAAAAAATTGTGTGGGTTAATCTACACCGTAATAATTCGGTCCCATCAGATAAACGGCTCCTATTTTCTAATTAATGTGGTAATTTTTTGGAAGTGCCTAATTAGTATAGGTGTAGATTTTTTTAATGGGAAGCCATGTTTGCTATGCAGGAATCGAACTCCATTGAATACCAATGAATAGGAGATTAATATAACTCGTTATATCTGATCCATCTGTACATCCGATTGAATGTTTTTTTTTTTGAGAAGCCATGTTAGTTACGGCAGGAATAAAACCTACCATTGAATAGGAGATCAGCGTAGCTCGTTAGATCTAATCTATCCATAGACCTAGGGGAGGACTTCATACATGGGATGTTTTGTTTCCTTTATTTAATCCAATAGATAGAGAGACCTTGGGGAGGACTCACGTGCGTACATGGGATCTTTTTTTCCTTTGTGTCATTTGTTCCATCCAACGGATAAATATAGGTCATATATTAATCGGATGGTTGAAATTTCTTAACCTCAAGGATTAACGTGATGCTTCGTATGGTGCCTCCAATTAGTAAATATAAATATAAGATATAAGATATAAGATAATATTTAGCTAAACTAATTACACTTACACACGGGACCCACCAGTCAGGTTTGACCTGGACGTCCCCGTTGACTATGACATCACCCTGGCGCATTGCTGACGCAGTAAATGAATTATTGGAATTATTCTATTATAGGAAATTCCAGTATATAGTTCAAACTTCAAAAAATCATAGAAATTAATCTGTAACTCCAAATGCAAAGATTTATATATGAAAAATGATCAGAAAAATCCATTCTATCCATTGGTACAGGTTTCATGCATGATAGGACAAGTTAACCTTGCTGTTTAAGCAGATTAAGATAATGCACCTTTAGGGCTATTTTAAATGAGCTAACATTTGAATCTTTGATTCAAATGAGTTCATCCCTTCCTGTTTCAGTTTGCATTAGACCAACACACATTCATATTGCCATGTCATAGCATGCATCATATTGTTGCATATTGCCATGTGTGTTTATTTTCGGTGTGTCTTTCGTGATAGGTTCTGCCTCCGAGGATAATCCGAATATCCGTCAAGGGCGTATCCTACCACCACTACATCGTGCAAGCAACCCATTGATCATTCCGATACAAACCCATGTTCTCGCTTCGCTCTTGTTTATCGCATTAAGACAACACGATTCAAACTGTTGTGTGCTGCGGTAGTTGAACCCACTTCCTTTGCATGACTGTCATTGCCACAAGAATTAGATGAAACCCACTAGTATGTGTAGGAGTTGATTGAGCCATGTTTATGATTCCTACCATGCTATGCTTGCTATGCTTAGAGTTGTGTCGTCCGCTCATCGGGATGATGAACTGGAGTGAAAGGTTGTGTCGGTTCGAGAGTGAAAGTGTTGAACACGTTTTGGTAAAGGTATCGATGAGAGGCCATGTAGGAGTACATGGTGGGTTGTTTCATTGAAGCCGTCCCTAAGAACTGAGTTCGTGTTTGTGATCCATGAAACAGTTACTACCACGCATTGGGCCCGAAACCAATGGACCCTCTCGCTTCTTAACCACCCTTGTTCTCTGTCAGGGAGTTGCAACTAGTTTCGTGTTTGTAGGATATGTGTTGGAGGCCGTGCGTGGCGCTGACCCTAGGGGTGGGCTATGATGCGGTAGATACACCGTGGCCGGTGTGCGAATGCCCGTTTGGTATCTCGGGAACCCTGCACACATCGTTCGGGGCCGTATGGGAAACCTCGGCGGACTCCTGCGGATGGAACCTGAATAGGCGATAAACCCGGACTAGGGACTTGAGTGTTTAGGTAGGCTGTGGCCGACACCCACGTTGGGCTTCCGCTTGAAGGTTGCCGAGTACATGTCATGTAAACGGCGGTAAGTGGTGAGAGCGTGTGAAGAAGTACACCCTGCAGGTTAATATGATCTATTCGAATAGCCGTGTCCACGGAGAAGGACTTCGGGTTGCCTATATTAGTTCATAGACAAGTAAATGGATACTACTAAAAGCCTCAAGATAAGTGTGAGTGCAGCGGATGGCCCTCTCGTGGGTGACGAGAGGATCCACGGTGGAGTATTGTGATGGTGATTAGTGGACTCTGTGCGACAAATGCTTTTCAAGTGGTGTCACGTGGGATAGCTCAGCCAAGAGTCAAAGCTGGCTTGTCAAATAACTCCACCACCTTCTTGAGAATGTGCATGTATGATAGGATTCTGTTGTAAGACTTGCTGAGTACCTCCGTACTCATGTTTGCTTAATTAATGTTTTCGAGCGACAATCTGCCCCCTCCGATGGGTTCTATGTAGACCTTGACATCGATTTAATGAACTAGCAACCTGGTGGTGATCCAAGGCTTGTGAAGGCCATTTGTAGATAGAAGGGCTTCAACAAGCTTTCTTTCTTTTAGAGTCTGTACTCAGACTAGTTTGCTTCCGCATGTGCTTGTATGTTTGTATGACTTGAGTGTTGGGTCATGTGACCCCTACCTGTATGGATATGTTATGTATGGCTCCTCGGAGCCTCTTAAATAAAGTACTTTGAGTTGTAGAGTTTTGTTGTGATGCCTTGTTGTATGTACTCATATCGGGCATATTGCGTGTATGATTGAAATGCTTGGTTTGAGTGGGATCCGACAAACTAGTTGTTTTTCCTTGGCAGCCTCTCATATGGGGAAATGTAGTCTCGTGCTTCTAAGCGATAGTAGTCCGCTACAGCCCGGTTCACCGGAGTCCTGCTAGCCCAGCACTACTGCTTGGACACTTGACTGGCTGGCATGTGTTTCACTTCGTTCCTATGTCTGTCCCTTCGGGGAAATGTCACGCGGTGATATTCGGAGTCCTGCCTAGCCTGCTATAGCCCGGGATACCGGAGTCCTGTTAGCCCAGTGCTATAGCCCGAATTCATACGTTGATGACCGACATGCTCGATGTGATTCATGTATGCCTGTCCCCATAGGTTAGCGCCGCTTTGGGTTCACGACTAGTCATGTCGGCCCGGGTTCTTTTGTCATGTGGATGCTAGTGACACTATCATATACGTGAGCCAAAAGGCGCAAACGGTCTCGGGCCATGGTAAGGCGACACCCGTGGGAATACCATGCGTGAGGCCGCAAAGTGATATGAGGTGTTACCGGCTAGGTCGATGTGACTTGGAATCGGGGTCCTGACAGCGTTGGCATCGAGCAGGTTGCTGTGAGGTTCGCTAAGCCAAACTGGTCGATGTTGAGTCTAGAAATGCTTTAGTTATATGTAGGGAATTTATTGTGGGAGGAACGTAAGGCTCTTTTACTCCTTTACCTTATACCCTCGATCTGAGTCATCCTCTTCTCATTCTACGTGGGTATAGGACTAGGCTCTCTTCTCTCTATCGTGTTCACGTGTTACTAATCCGTAGTAACTTATAGGATTGTTGGTTACATCCTCGCTCAGTTTCTACTACTTTTAGTATGCTATCGCTTGAACCAGAACCTTGATATGATGTTGTTGAGTGGCTTTGCAATCTGTTTATGAATGTCTCAAATCTGTTTTTGAGCATTTACAGATGTTATGCTGCCCGATTTTCCCTAGAAATTCTAATGTCTTTGCATTGTGGCTGTGCTTTCAGATGGCCACCCGTCCCCAGAACCAAGTGGTTCGTCTGACCCGTTGCATTGATGTGTGTGGTCACACTGCAATGTTGGTTCGGGTGATGGTCGAGACCGATTACCGATGGTATCCCGAATATACCGTCGAGGAGCAGTTTAGAGATTTTAATCAAAGCCAATATCTGTGCACGGTCAGGATATATCCATCTTATCCCGGAGCTACTGAACCGCTCCACTGTTCTTATGGACTTGGGATCACTATTGGGATGTCCGTGCAGGATGGAGCCTACTCAATGATGACTATTATTCGAGCCAGAACTGCCTTGCTGTGCAATACCGATTTCCGCTACATGCCAGCATCCCTCCCTGAGGCGCATGGTTACCTTCAGGGTATGTACAGCGATGCATCCCATGAGGACTCACTTCTTCGCACCACTATTGAGATCTTTGGAAGACAAGGACCGTGAAAACCGGCCTTGCGTGCGAGCTCTTTAATGCCCGTTCTGATCACTGGGCCACTCTGACTCGGTTTGCACCTGCCGTGCAAGCCGGATACATGGACATGAGGGACTTGTACCCTGTGCGGGCTGGTCTGCCAGACTTTATGGTGTGGCGTGAGGTGGGAGGCATCACCCCTGCTCGTGGACCTCGTCTGCCGCCGTTTGTTGGACCACGGCCACATCCGAGTCCCTTTGGTCCGCAAGCTCCACAGGATCGTCTGTTTCCGGATGATCATGTTCCACTTCCAGGCTTGGGTGGTGAATTTTATGAGGACTACTACGGAGCTGTCTGAGTTAGTAGTAGTATCCCTAGTATTGTAATAGTTGTATTTCCACCGTCCTGCGTGACCTGTGGAATATGACTTAGTGTGTATCATTCCGGAAGTGTAGAAAAATAATGTATAGGAGTTGGAATGCTTCCGATGATATGTAACGCCTTTCACTATAGTTGTACTCCGTCGGGCTTGTACTAAACTATGAATGGTGTGTATGACCATTGGTATATATATGGCAGTTTTATATTACCATGTCATACGGATGAACATCTCTGCATTCCGTGTTATCCATTACATTCCGCACTTCCTTGCTAAATTCTGCCATCCTGGTTTAAACCGTTGTTTTGTTTCCTAGGATGGTCAACACCCGCAACAATCCTGCTGCTCCGGAGCAGGGAGAAGCCAGCGCAGCTAGGAATGTAAATCTGCCTCAACCGCCATCTTTGGCCGAGGTTATGTTGGAGGCGGAACGCAACAAGCGTGAGACCAATCGCTTGCTGGAGTGGATTGAGCAAAACACCGCACGCCAGCCAAGAAATGATCTGGTGTCACTCAATGACTTTGTCAAGCTGTATCCACCGAAGTTCAAATACTCTGTTGAGCCTCTTGATGCGGATGATTGGCTTCGCAGCATCACCCACAAGCTACGTTCTACCAACGTGGCTGAATCTGATAAAGTTACCTTTGCCGCCTATCACCTCTAAGGCCCTGCTAGCCTTTGGTGGGAGAATTATGAGGCTATGCGACCGGTTGGACAAATTACTACTTGGGCTGAATTCAGTGCCGCTTTCCGTGAGCATCACATCCCGGAAGGTCTCATGGATCGTAAGAGGGAGGAGTTCTGCAACTTCACCCAGTGTAGACTGGCTGTGGATACTTACAGCCGTGAGTTTGGAAATCTAGCACGTTATGCTCCTGAAGAGGTTTCTACCGACGCCAAGAAGCAGGCAAGGTTCCGCAAGGGACTTAGCCCCGAGCTTCGCCGTGATCTTCGTCTGCACGAGTGCACCTCTTTCCAGAAGTTAGTCAACAAGGCTATCAGTGCTGAAACTGGACAATCTGACTTTGAGGCTTCACGCAAGCACTCCCGTGACTCTGGTTCTTCAGCCGGCTCTGGATCTCAGAAGCGCCGGGTTTGGATTCCAAACACTGCTCTGCCACCCAGGTTCACTCCGAGGCCATCCTTTGAGGCGCCTCGCCCCAACCAGTAGTATGCACCGCCCAAGACTTATGGAGGCCCCGCTGCTAATGCTGCTCCACGCCCCAATATGATAATTTGTTTCAAGTGTGGAGAGACGGGCCACTACATCCGTGAGTGTCCCCAGAACAACCCGGTCGGATCGGAAAGTCTGCTGGCCGTGGTAAGCCAGCAGAAAGGTGCTCTATGCTAAACCAGCTTCCACTGCTCGTGGCCATGTCAACTATGTTTCAGCTGAGGAAACCTATGAGGATCCCAACGTCGTTCTCGATGCGCTCCTTGTTAATTGTCATCCGCAATCTGTTCTTTTGATCTTGGAGCATCTCATTCATTTATTTCTGAGAGCTATGCTCGATTGCACAACACCACATTCTGTGACATGCACACCTCCATGGAAATTCAGACTCCTGGCTCTAGATGGCAAACCTCTAGAATAAGTCATGGGAATGAAATTCTTGTCGACAGATTAGTCTTTCTTGCATCTCTAATAGCTCTCAAGTCCTCGGACATAAACATCATCTTGGGTATGGACTGGATGTCAGCCCATTACGCTAAGATTGATTGCTCTACTAGAACTGTTCAACTCACCCATCCTTCGGGCAAGACAGTTAATGTTTTAACCCGAGTGTCTAAGCGCCAGCTTTACTCCTTGAATGCCAACCCCCTTCCTGACCTCGAAGATATTCCGGTAGTCCGTGATTTTCCGGATGTCTTTCCAGAAGAACAGCCAGGTGTTCCACCTGACAGGGATGTCGAGTTCGTGATAGATCTTATTCCCGGAACCGTCCCAATCTCTAGAAGACCTTATAAGATGGCACCCCTAGAACTAGCCGAGCTTAAGAAACAACTCGATGAGTCCTTGCAAAAGGGTTTCATCCGTCCTAGTTCATCTCCATGGGCTTGCCCCGTCCTCTTCGTCAAGAAGAAGGATGGAACGGATCGGATGGTTGTAGATTACCGACCTGTCAACTTGGTCACTAACAAGAACAAGTATCCGCTCCCGAGGATCAACGATCCGTATGATCAGCTCGCTGGATCCTCGATCTTTTCAAGATGGATCTGAGGTTGGGCTACCATCAAATCAAAATCAAGAACGGGACATTCCTAAACGGCCTTTGTTACTCGTTATGGCCAATACGAGTACACCGTCATGTCCTTCGGATTAACCAATGCTCCGCCACCTTCTCCGGTTAATGAACTCAATCTTCATGGAGTATTTGGATAAATTAAATAGTGGTATACCTCGATGATATACTCATCTACTCCAAGAATGAGGAAGAACATGCCGAACATCTAAGGCTAGTATTGATGAAACTTGAGAGCACCGCCTTTATGCCAAATTCTCTAAGTGTGAATTCTGGTTACCAGAAGTGACCTAACTAGGCCATGTAATCTCTGGTAAGGGCATTGCTGTCAATCCCGAAGCGAGTTCAAGCCGTCCTTGATCGGACTCCACCTGAATCGGTCAAGCAAGTTCGAGTTTCCTCGGTTTAGCGAGCTATTGCCGCCGCTTCGTTGAGAATTTCTCTAAAGTTGCTAAACCTCTAACTGAACTCCTCAAGAAAGATAAGAAGTTCGAATGGACGCCACAGTGCGAGTTCAGCTTTCAGGAACTGAAAAGACGCCTAACATCTGCTCCGTATTTGTTCCACCAGATTTTCTAAGGACTTTATTATCTATTATGGCGCCGCGACAAGGACTAGGTTGCATACTCATGCAAGATCGTCATGTGATTGCCTACGCTTTTCGACAGTTGCGTCCACATGAGGATAACTATCCCACACACGATCTAGAGCTTGCAGCAGTGGTCCATGCACTCAAAACCTGGCGACATTACCTTCTTGGTAATCGTTGCGAAATTTACACTGATCACCAAAGTCTGAAATATATCTTCACCCAACCGGATTTGAATCTTAGGCAAAGACGTTGGGTCGAGTTGATTACAGATTACGACTTAGGAATATCTTACACCCCAGGCAAAGCCAATGTCATGGTTGACGCACTAAGTCGCAAATCTTATTGTAACAATCTGATGTTACAACAAAGTCAACCATTTCTCCACGAGGAATTTTGTAAACTTAACCTTCACATTGTTCCTCGAGGATTCCTTTCCACCCTGGTGGAAAAACCTACCCTTACTGATCAGATCGTCAAGGCACAGAAGGTAGATCCGGGAATTTCACGCATCAAGAGAAACATCAAGAAAGGAGTCGCGGATTGTTTCTCCATTGATGAACAAGGTATCGTGTTCTTTGGAGACCGTCTAGTGGTTCCCAAGGTGCGCAACCTGAGGCGATTGATCCTTAAGGAAGCTCATGAATCTCCTCTCACCATTCATCCTGGTAGTACTAAAATGTATCAAGACCTACGCCAGAGGTTTTGGTGGACTAGGATGAAGAGAAAAATCGCTCAATACATTGCTAATTGCGACGTCTGTCGTCGAGTTAAAGCAGAGCATCAACGGCTTGCTGGTACCCTTCAACCTTTGGAAATTCCTGAATGGAAATGGGATAAAATCGGTATGGATTTCATTACCGGGTTTCCCAGGACCAAGAGAGGGAATAATGCAATCTTCGTTGTCGTCGATCGTCTTTCCAAAGTAGCCCACTTCCTACCCGTTCGTGAGAGTATAACCGCTAGCCAGCTAGCTGGTTTGTACATCTCCCGAATAGTGCTCGTCATGGTGTTCCATTGGAGATTAACTCAGACCGTGGAAGTCTCTTCACCTCTCGATTTTGGGAAAGTTTCCAAAATGCTATGGGAACTCGTCTCTCCTTTAGCACCGCATTCCATCCTCAATCAAGTGGTCAAGTAGAACGAGTCAATCAAATCCTAGAGGATATGCTTGAGCTTCATCATCTCTTTCGCATGAATTGGGATAAATGCCTTCCATTCGCCGAGTTAAGCTTATAACAATAGTTATCAAGCTA
Source organism: Aegilops longissima (assembly GCA_021605205.1). Classification (NCBI taxonomy): domain Eukaryota; kingdom Viridiplantae; phylum Streptophyta; class Magnoliopsida; order Poales; family Poaceae; genus Aegilops; species Aegilops longissima. The sequence goes on along the minus strand of CM038679.1, from coordinate 712,397,368 downwards.
GCTTGGGCAAAGCTCCTTCGAAGTTCTTTATGGACGGAAATGTGAACGCCTCTTAACTGGTCGAAACCGGGAGAGACAACTCTTTGGCCTGGATATGATTCGAGAAAGTAAGAGCAGGTTCGCGTTATTCGTGAGAAATTGAAAACAGCCCAATCTCTTCAAAAGAGCCAATATGACCGCAAGCATAAGCCTATGGCTTATGAAATTGGCGAGAAGGCTTACCTTCGGGTTACTCCTTTGAAGGGAACCCATCGATTCGGTATCAAAGGCAAGTTGGCTCCTCGTTACATTGGACCCTTTCGCATTCTTGCCAAACGAGGAGAAGTTGCCTACCAATTGGAACTACCTCTGCATCTTTCCAGAGTCCATGATGTCTTCCACGTTTCCCAACTCAGGCGTTGCTTCTCGGATCCTATCCGTGGAGTGGACCACGAAACGCTTGATCTCCAAGATAACCTCACCTATCGAGAATATCCCGTTCGTATTCTTGATCAAGCCGAGCGTACCACTCGATGTCAGAATATCAAGTTTCTAAAGGTTCAATGGTCAAACCATTCCGAGCAAGAAGCAACTTGGGAAAGGGAGGATCGTCTTCGACTTGAATATCCCACCTTTTTCGCAACGGATCCTAAATCTCGGGACGAGATTCTTTTGAGTGGGGGTGAGTTGTCACATCCTAGCTAGTCCATGCATTAGTGTGTGCATCATGTTTAACTTTCATTTGAAATTTGAAATGGGGAAGACAGAACCCCCAGAACCCCTTTTGAATCCAACTAGGGTTTACTAAAATTATTTTCAATGAACCTGAAATGCCCTTCTAAAATGCTCATCACCTTTGCTTTGGTTCAGAGCCTCTGCCAAAAGTGGTGCAAAATTTTCTAGGTCATCCTAAGGTCTTTGAATTAAATCATAAGTATTTGAGTTTGGGCATTTAAAATTATATAAAATATTTCAAATGCCCAAATATTCCCAAACTAAAATGTTTCATGTTGGAAATATTCCAACTAAGGACCAGGAGCAGTTTGGTGAATTCTGGAGCTGTTTAGGTATTTTTAGAAAGTCCACAAAGTTACAGAAAATAGAAAAAGAAAACAAAATGGAAAAGCTTACCTGGCGCCACCCAACGCCCCACCCGCCCCCAGCCCACCCTTGCCAGCCAATGAGCTGCTTGGCTTGGCCAGGCAGGCAGGCAGGTGCTCGTCGGCGAACACCGCATGCATGCCACGCACCTGGTCGCCGCCTCGCCGCTCCCCTCACCAAGCTGCGACGCGAAGCGCCCTCTCTCTCTCCCCCCGAACACCCAGACACCTCTCTTCCTCCCCAGCTCCTCCCCCTGGCGCTCCCACGCCATGGCCGACGCCACCGCAGCCACGCTGTTGCCGTAGTCGCGCTCCCCGTCGTCCGTGCTCCTCCCCGTCGTGTCTAGGAGCTCCGCCGCCCTCCTCTTCGTCGAGCTAGCCGAGCCCCGAGTGCTCGCGTAGCCCGAGGCCTCTGCACCAACCTCGCCCGACCCCGCCATCGCCGGAGATCCCCTTCAACGCCGCCGTCGCATCAGCCCGTCCCCGACCGCACCGAGTGCTTCGCCGAGTGCCCCGTGAGCCTAGCTATCTCCCCCTCCTTTCCTTTCTTGCTCCCGAGCCGTGTAGCGACTGCACGGAGCTCAACCGCACCCGCCGCCGCGGAGCTCTTCGCCGACGTGCTCCCGGCCATCCACCGGCCACCCCTCGGTGTCTAACGCACTCAACACATCACGTAGGGCCTAACCCACTACCTCACGCACCTCACCGCACACCGTAGCCCCGATTTCGTCCTCACCCGAACTCCGGCGGCCGCCTAGGTCGTCGCCGGCGCCGATTCCGGCCACCCCGAGCTCACCCAACACCACCAAGAGCTGCGGCTTGCTCCCAGCTATCCATAGACACCCTCCGCGGCTCATTTGGTTGCCGAAATAACCAAAACCACTTCCGCCGCGTGTGGCTCGCCGGCGGCTAAACGCCGGTGTAGTTAGCACTGACCTTGACCACGGGTGGGCCCTGGTTGACTCTCCTGGGTCAATGACAGGTGGGGCCCAGCCCTGTTAACTAATCAGGATTAGTTTTAATTAATACTTAGCTAAACTAATTACACTTACACACGGGACCCACCAGTAAGGTTTGACCTGGACGTCCCCGTTGACTATGACATCACCCTGACGCATTGCTGACGCAGTAAATAAATTACTGGAATTATTCTATTATAGGAAATTCTAGAATATAGTTCAAACTTCAAAAAATCATAGAAATTAATCTGTAACTCCAAATGCAAAGATTTATATATGAAAAATGATCAGAAAAATCCATTCTATCCATTGGTACAGGTTTCATGCATGATAGGACAAGTTAACCTTGCTGTTTAAGCAGATTAAGATAATGCACCTTTAGGGCTATTTTAAATTAGCTAACATTTGAATCTTTGATTCAAATGAGTTCATCCCTTCCTGTTTCAGTTTGCATTAGACCAACACACATTCATATTGCCATGTCATAGCATGCTTCATATTGTTGCATATTGCCATGTGTGTTTACTTTTGGTGTGTCTTTCGTGATAGGTTCTGCCTCCGAGGATAATCCCGAATATCCGTCTGAAGGGCAGTATCCTACCACCACTACATCAGGCAAGCAACCCATTGATCATTCCGATACAAACCCATGTTCTCGCTTCTGCTCTTGTTTACTGCATTAAGACAACGCGATTCAAACTGTTGTGTGCTGCGGTAGTTGAACCCACTTCCTTTGCATGACCTGTCATTGCCACAGTAACTAGATGAAACCCACTAGTATGTGTAGGAGTTGATTGAGCCATGTTTGTGATTCCTACCATGCTATGCTTGATATGCTTAGAGTTGTGTCAGGTCGGCTCATCGGGATGATGAACTGGAGTGAAAGGTTGTGTCGGTTCGAGAGTGAAAGTGTTGAACACGTTTTGGTAAAGGTATCGATGAGAGGCCATGTAGGAGTACATGGTGGGTTGTTTCATTGAAGCCGTCCCTAAGAACTGAGTTCTGTGTTTGTGATCCATGAAACAGTTACTACCACGCATTGGGCCCGAAACCAATGGACCCTCTCGGCTTCTTAACCACCCTTGTTCTCTGTCCAGGAGTTGCAACTAGTTTCTGGTGTTTGTAGGATATGTGTTGGAGGCCGTGCGTAGCGCTGACCCTAGGGGTGGGCTATGATGCGGTAGATACACCGTGGCCTGGTGTACCGAATGCCCGTTTGGTATCTCGGGAACCCTGCACACATCGTTCGGGGCCGTATGGGAAACCTCGGCCGGACTCCCTGCGGATGGAACCTGAATAGGCGATAAACCTGGACTAGGGACTTGAGTGTTTAGGTAGGCTGTGGCCGACACCCACGTTGGGCTTCCGCTTGAAGGTTGCCGAGTACATGTCGTAAACGCGGTAAGTGGTGAGAGTGTGTGAAGAAGTACACCCCTGCAGGGTTAATATGATCTATTCGAATAGTTGTGTCCACGGAGAAGGACTTCTGGGTTGCCTATATCAGTTCATAGACAAGTAAATGGATACTACTAAAAGCCTCAAGATAAGTGTGAGTGCCGCGGATGGCCCTCTCGTGGGTGACGAGAGAGGATCCACGGTGGAGTATTGTGATGGTGATTATGTTGGGGAACGTAGTAATTTCAAAAAATTTCCTACGATCACGCAAGACCATGGTGATGGCATAGCAACGAGAGAGGAGAGTGTCCGTCCACGTACCCTCGTGACCGAAGCGAAGCGTTATGACAACGCGGTTGATGTAGTCGTACGTCTCCACGATCCGACCGATCCAAGCACCGAACGTACGGCACCTCCGAGTTCTGCACACGTTCAGCTCGATGACGATCCCCGGACTCCGATCCAGCAAAGTGTCGGGATGAGTTCCGTCAAGACGACGGCGTGGTGACGATGTTGATGCTCCACCGACGCAGAGCCGCCTAAGCTCATGACGATATGACTTCTCCGGCGCAGGGCTTCACCTAAGCTCATGACGATATGACCAAGTGGAATATGGTGGAAGGGGCACCGCTGCGGCTAAGGAAAGATCCGTAGATCAACTTGTGTGTCATGGGGTGCCCCTGCCCCGTATATAAAGGAGACAAGGGGAGGTGGCCGGCCAAGGGGAGGCGCGCAAGGAGGAGTCCTACTCCCACCGAGTAGGACTCCCCCCTTCCTAGTTGGAGTAGGATTGGGAGGGAAAAGAGGGAAGGCGCGCCCCCTCTCCTTGTCCTATTCGGACCAGAGGGGAGGGGGCGCAGCCCACCTGGCCGGCCCTTCTCCTTCTCCCTTGAGGCCCATGAAGGCCCATATACCCCCGGGGTTCCGTAACCCCGGTGTTCCAATAACATCCTGTTTTCACTCGGAACCATTCCAAGTCAAACATAGGCTTCCAATATATCAATCTTTATGTCTCGACCATTTGAGACTCCTCGTCATGTCCGTGATCAGATCCGGGACTCGAACAAACTTGGTGCATCAATACTTATAAACTCATAATGAATCATCATCGAACGTTAAGCGTGCGGACCCTACGGGTTCGAGAACTATGTAGACATGACCTAGAACCATTCTCGGTAAATAACCAATAGCGGAACCTGGATGCCCATATTGGTTCCTACATATTCTACGAAGATCTTTATCGGTCAAACCGCATAACGACATACATTGTTCCTTTTGTCATCGGTATGTTACTTACCCGAGATTCGATCGTCGGTATCCAATACCTAGTTCAATCTCGTTACCGGTAAGTCTCTTTACTCGTTCCGTAATACATCATCTGTAACTAACTCATTAGTTACAATGCTTGCAAGGCTTAGGTGATGAGTATTACCGAGAAGGCCTAGAGATACCTCTCCGACAATCGGAGTGACAAAACCTAATCTCGAAATACGCCAACCCAACAAGTACCTTTGGAGACACCTGTAGTACTCCTTTATAATCACCCGATTCGTTGTGACGTTTGGTAGCACCAAAGTGTTCCTCCGTAAACGGGAGTTGCATAATCTCATAGTTACAGGAACATGTATAAGTCATGAAGAAAGCAATAGCAACATACTAAACGATCAAGTGCTAAGCTAACGGAATGGGTCATGTCAATCACATCATTCTCCTAATGATGTGATCCCATTAATCAAATGACAACACATGTCTATGGTTAGGAAACATAACCATCTTCGATTAATGAGCTAGTCTAGTAGAGGCATACTAGTGACTATCTGTTTGTCTATGTATTCACACATGTATTATGTTTCCGGTTAATACAATTCTAGCATGAATAATAAACATTTATCATGATATAAGGAAATAAATAATAACTTTATTATTGCCTCTAGGGCATATTTCCTTCATCTCCCACTTGCACTAGAGTCAATAATCTAGTTCACATCGCCATGTGATTTAACATCAATAGTTCACATCTATATGTGGTTAACACCCATAGTTCACATCGACATGTGACCAACACCCAAAGGGTTTACTAGAGTCAATAATCTAGTTCACATCGCTATGTGATTAACACCCAAAGAGTACTAAGGTGTGATCATGTTTTGTTTGTGAGAGAAGTTTAGTCAACGGGTCTGCCACATTCAGATCCGTATGTATTTTGCAAATCTCTATGTCAAAAATGCTCTGCACGGAGCTACTATAGCTAATTGCTCCCACTTTCAATATGTATCTAGACCGAGACTTAGAGTCATCTAGATCAGTGCCAAAACTTGTATCGACGTAACCCTTTACGACGAACTTTTTGTCACTTCCATAATCGAGAAACATATCCTTATTCTACTAAGGATAATTTTGAACGTTGTCCATTGATCTACTCCTAGATCACTATTGTACTCCCTTGCGAATCTTAGTGGTAGGGTATGCAATAGATCTGGTACACAGCATGACATACTTTATGGAACCTATGGCTGATGCATAGGGAATGACTTTCATTCTCTTTCTATCTTCTGCCGTGGTCGGGTTTTGAGTCTTACTCAATCTCACACTTTGTAACACAGGCAAGAACTCTTTCTTTGACTGTTCCATTTTGAACTACTTCAAAAATCTTGTCAAGGTATGTATTCATTGAAAAACTTATCAAGCGTCTTTGATCTATCTCTATAGATCTTGATGCTCAATATGTAAGCAGCTTCACCGAGGTCCTTTTTGAAAAACTCCTTTCAAATACTCCTTTATGCTTTGCAAAATAATTCTACATTATTTCCGATCAACAATATGTCATTCACATATACTTATCAGAAATGCTGTAGTGCTCCCACTCACTTTCTTGTAAATACAGGCTTCTCCAAAAGTCTGTATAAAACTATATGCTATGATCAACTTATCAAAGCGTGTATTCCAACTCTGAGATGCTTGCACCAGTCCATAGATGGATCACTGGAGCTTGCATATTTTGTTAGCATCTTTAGGATTGACAAAATCTTCTGGTTGCATCATATACAACTCTTCTTTAAGAAAAGCATTAAGAATGCAGTTTTGACATCCATTTGCCAGATTTCATAAAATGTGGCAATTGCTAACATGATTCGGACAGACTTAAGCATCGCTACAGTTGAGAAAATCTCATTGTAGTCAACACTTTGAATTTGTCGAAAAACCTTTTTTGCGACAAGTCGAGCTTTGTAGATAGTAACATTACTATCAACATCTGTCTTCCTTGGATCTCTTAGCCGTGTGTGGTGCCCCCTTCCACCATAATCCACCTCGATAATATCGTTGAAGTGCTTCGGCGAAGCCCTACGTCGGTAGAACATCATCATCGTCACCACGCCGTCGTGCTGACGGAACTCTCCCTCAAAGCTTGGCTGGATCGGAGTTCGAGGGATGTCATCGAGCTGAACATGTGCTGAACTCGGAGGTGCCGTACGTTCGGTACTTGGATCGGTCGGATCGTGAAGACGTAAGACTACATCAATCACGTTGTGCTAACGCTTCCGCTTTCGGCTATGAGGGTACGTGGACATACTCTCCCCTCTTGTTGCCATGCATCACCATGATCTTGCGTGTGTGTAGGATTGTTTTTTAAATTACTACGTTCCCCAACAGTGGCATCCGAGCCTGGTTTTATGCGTAGATGTTATATGCACGAGTAGAACACAAGTGAGTTGTGGGCGATACAAGTCATACTGCTTACCAACATGTCATACTTTGGTTCGGCAGTATTGTAGGATGAAGCGGCCCGGACCAACATTACGCGTAGGTTTACGCGAGCTGGTTCTACCGACGTGTGTTGCACACAGGTGGCTGGCGGGTGTCAGTTTCTCCAACTTTAGTTGAACCGAGTGTGGCTACGCCAGGTCCTTGAGAAGGTTAAAACATCACTAACTTGATGAACTATCGTTGTGGTTTTGATGCGCAGGTAAGAACGGTTCTTGCTCAACCCGTAGCAGCCACGTAAGACTTGCAACAACAAATAAGAGGACGTCTAACTTGTTTTTGCAGGGCATGTTGTGATGTGATATGGTCAAGACGTGATGAGATATAAGTTGTTGTATGAGATGATCATGTTTTGTTGAAGTTATCGGCAACTGGCAGAATCCTTATGGTTTTCTCTTTATTGCATAAGATGCAAGCGCCAAATAAATGCTTTACTTTATCGCTATGCGGTAGCAATAGTTGCAAGAGCAATAATTGGCGAGACGACCACGTGACGACACATTGATTTAGATCAAGATGATGGAGATCATGGTGTCGTGCCGGTGACAATAGATATGATGACAGTACTTTGGAGATGGAGATCAAAGGCGCAAGATGATCATGGCCATATCATGTCACATATTTTGATTGCATATGATGTTTATCTTTTATACATCTTATTTTGCTTAGTTCGACGGTAGCTTTATAAGATGATCTCTCACTAAATTACAAGGTATAATTGTTCTCCCTGAGTATGCACCGTTGCGAAAGTTCTTCGTGTTGAGACACCATGTGATGATCGGGTGTGATAGGCTCTACGTTCAAATACAACGGGTGCAAAACAGTTGCACACGCGGAATACTCAGGTTAAAGTTGACGAGCCTAGTATATACAGATATGGCCTCGGAACACTAAGACCGAAAGGTCGAGCGTGAATCATATAGTAGATATGATCAACATAGTGATGTTCACCATTAAAAACTACTCCATCTCACGTGATGATCGGACATGGTTTAGTTGATTTGGATCACGTGATCGCTTAGATGATTAGAGAGATGTCTATCTAAGTGGGAGTTCTTAAGTAATATGATTAATTGAACTTTAATTTATCATGAACTTAGTCCCGATAGTAGTTTCCAAATTATGTTGTAGATTAATAGCTCGCGTTGTTGCTTCCCTATGTTTATTTTTGATATGTTCCTAGAGAAAAACTATGTTGAAAGATATTAGTAGCAATGATGCGGATTAGATCCGTGATCTGAGGTTTATCCTCATTGCTGCACAGAAGAATTATGTCCTTGATGCACCGCTAGTTGACAGACCTATTGCAGGAGCAAATGCAGACGTTATAAACGTTTGGCTAGCTCAATATGATGACTACTTGATAGTTTAGTGCACCATGCTTAACGGCTTAGAATCGGGACTTCAAAGACGTTTGAACGTCATGGACCATATGAGATGTTCGAGGAGTTGAAGTTAATATTTCAAGCAAATACCCGAGTAGAGGGATATGAAGTCTCCAACAAGTTCTATAGCTAAAAGATGGAGGAGAATTACTCAACTAGTGAGCATGTGCTCAGATTGTCTGGGTACTACAATTGCTTGAATCAAGTGGGAGTTAATCTTCCAGATAAGATAGTGATTGACAGAGTTCTCTAGTTACCTTCACCAAATTAGTTGAACTTTTTGATGAACTATAGTATAAAAGGGATTCCCGAGCTCGTCGTGATGTTGAAATCGACGTAGGTAGAAATCAATAAAGAGCATCAAGTGTTGATGATCGACAAGACCACTAGTTTCAAGAGAAGGGCAAAGGGAAAGAAAGGGAACTTCAAGTAGAATGATAAGCAAGTTGGCACTCACATGAAGAAGCCCAAAGCTGGACCAAAGCCTGAAACTGAGTGCTTCTACTGCAAAGGAAATGGTCACTAGAAACGGAAATGCCCTGAATATTTGGTGAATAAGAAGGATGACAAAGTGAACAAGGGTATATTTGATATACAGGTTATTGATGTGTACCTTACTAGTGTTTATAGTAGCCCCTGAGTATTTAATACTTGTTCGGTTGCTAAGATTAGTAACTCGAAACAGGAGTTACAGAATAAACAGAGACTAGTTGAGGGGGAAGTGACGATGAGTGTTGGAAGTAGTTCCAAGATTGATATGATCATCATCATACACTCCCTATACTTTCGGGATTAGTGTTAAACCTAAATAAATGTTATTTGGCGTTTGCGTTTAGCATTAATATGATTTGGTCATGTTTATTCCAATACGGTTATTCATTTAAAGTCAGAGAATAATTGTTGTTCTGTTTACATGAATAAAACCTTCAATGGTCATACACCCAATGAAAATAGTTTGTTGGATCTCGATCATAGTGATACACATATTCATAATATTGATGCCAAAAGATAAAAAGTTAATAATGATAGTTCAACTTATTTGTGGCACTACCGTTTGGGTCATATCAGTGTAAAGCACATGAAGAAACTCCGTAAAGATGGATTTTCAGAATCACTTGGTTATGAATCGTTTGATGCTTGCGAACCGTGCCTTTTGGGCAACATGACTAAAACTCCGTTCTCCGGAACAATAGAACGAGCTTCTGACTTGTTGGAAATAATACATACTGATGTATGAAGACCAATGAGTATTAAGGCTTGTTGTCGGTGTCAAATCCGGCATATCTCGTAGTAGGGGTGCTAAGCTAGGCGTCTTGGAGCGATGGTAACATGGACACGGGGTTTTACCCATCTTCCGGCTCTCTCGAAGAGATAATACCCTACATGCTTCTTTTGATTGTATTCATATGGGTGTAGTACAGAGTACATGTATCTACCACGAGATTGTAGTAATGAATATGATATTGTTTATTGACTAGCCTGGCCTCGGTTTATATAAGACACCGGAGGCCTAGGGTTTAGAAGAGTCCTTGTCTTGTGCGCCAAGTCTTGTGCACTCTTCCTTGTATGCGGCAGGGGTTGTCCGAACTGGCCCATGAGTATACGACCATAGGGGTCCTCGGCCCAATTCAACTGATCGGGAGACGACGTGGTGAGTACCCCCTAGTCCAGGACACCGTCAGTAGCCCCCTGAACCAGTCTTCAAGTTGGGGACGCTCCTCGATTCTTCCGAACTGTTCTTCATCTTCGGTCGTCGGTCTTGAAAACTGGTTCAACAAATCTTCTCGTCTTTGATCTTGAGGATCGCCGAGGTGACTCCGAAGAGTTTACACGTCGGGTATCCGAGGAGCCCTTCTAAGTTCTCAGCCTTTATCAATGCCTTGTTATTTTTATACCACACCTCGGGTTTGAAGTTGTTCCCGGGCGGCAGTGTCCTCTTGCATTCAAGCTCCAACACCAAATTGCATTCGAGGTGTCATTTGCAGCCGAGCACCAACGTCGGGCTGCTTCCGAGCTCCAACGCCGGAATGTAACCGAGCCCCAACGCCGGACTGTGTCCAAGCTCCAACGCCGGATTATATCCGAGGTGTCATAGATCACCTTGGTTCAAAAAGGTTGAAGGAGTTTAGCCGAGCTTAATGCCGGAAATGCCCTCTATGGAGCCAGCCACTCGCGTCCGAGCTTTATGCCGGACTGCTTCCGGGGTGTCTATTATAGTCGAGCACCAACGCCGGACGGTATCCGAGGTGGTGCACCACTTCGGCCATGGGCTGATTTTTATGAATTTAATTCCGAATTATGCAATGTAATCTCTACCGAGATGTATAGCCAGTAGCCCTCAAGGTGCGCGTTGGCCTAATATCTGGGATGCACCTGAAGGAAAAAATCAAACCACTGACCCTAGTAGCCCCTGAGACTCAGATCGATTCATAAAATCAGCCTGAGGATCAATTCCCAGCTCGGCAGCATACTCAGGAATAGAAACGCGGTGTGCAAAGTCCTCGAGACTCAGGTTGGGTGCGGCCGACCAACCTGAGGATAATAATCTCCTCGAAAACTATATTGTACTTTAATTTTTTTGCATTGGATTGTCAATGCAGTAGCCCCCGAGACACTGGTCGGGTGGCAACACCAGATCAGGGGATCGATGTACCCCTTTAATATTTGTAAATAATAAGCCCGAAGCCCACTAGCCCCCGAGCCTTAATGCGGGCACATGTGGCCGGATTAAGGATCGATATCCATAGTAAAATCACAAATTATATGTAATGATTCTATATATCCAAGTACTTTACGTCATTAATGCTCAGATCCGCATTGTACAAAACTTTGTTGACCGACCATAGGCTTCAACCTCCTCGGCCAGCAGGCGACGAGTGTTCGTCCTACTTTATAAAGCCTTTATGAGGGCAAAGATTTACGGCAAACAAGGCAATCCGGCCATACGGTTTTATAAACAAAGGTACGCAGAGAGACATGTTATATTATTGTTTAACATAAGAAACATCGTCCAAAGAAAATAGTCCCGTTCTCGGTTCCTTTCTTTGGGATGTCATGCTAAGCATGATCATGAAACCTCAGCTCCGATCAATGTGGGAGGAAAATACTGAGGATTTAGTTCGGGGAAAGCTTCCAAACTTTATGGTCTAAATGAACCCAAATTTTCACTTCCATTGCGACTGTTTATAATCTGAAAGTGGCCCATCGTCGGCTTCTACCCCCTTGTAGATACTACACAGGGTGCTTCCGTAATAACAAAACAACCCTTAGCCGACGTCTCGGAGCCCGAAGGCGGTTGTGTTGGCGGAAACGAGGCAATCAGATATGCGGGCTTTATAACTTTCCCTTAGTCATAGGAGTTTAAAGTTGGGAGGCCAACAAGTAGGCCCCGGTTAGTGTTCGGCGACAGCCGAGGTCAAGCCATAAACACTTCGACCAATGTTATAAACGGCCCGTCATTTAATACAGTCATCAGACAGCTGACCAGGTTACGCTTATTGTGACAGTCAGTTTTCGGCTTTCTCCACTGCGGTGCTTAACCATGCAAGCTGGAAGCACAATCGCAGTGGTTCTCCCTTTGCACACCTAGCCGAACAAAGCGGAACATAGGAGGCAAGCACAGGAGCCGGGCAACCCAACTATTGACCGAAGACACAATTCGAAACTGATGCATATATAGCAATATCCGAGAGTTTTTGCCAGATCTTTAAAGATGTCCGGCGTTGCACTGTGAGACTTACGCGGAAAACACACAAATAGTTGAAAAGTGCCATAGGATTGGAAAACCAAAAAACGTCAGTAAAAAATCAACGTCCGAACTAGATCAATTGTTCGGTGCCAACCAGAAAATTGTGCTTCTGTCGTGCTTTAACATGACACACCCTATCTCAAGACTTCAAGCGGGTCACCCTACGACTTCAACCTCCTATCCCAAAGGCGACGTACTTCTCGTTAGGCCAGTTTAGCAAACTTTAGAGGCTTTGAGAGAGAAATTAGGCTCCCCGGCTATTGACTACACACTCGTGTCGAAAAAAAGGAGTGACAGAAAAAAGACTTTGCAACGACTAAGAAGAAGAACACTTATTATAAAACAACTCACATAAATTTAAGAGCCCGCGAGTGACTTGGGTAAAAGAATTTTATGTATAATGATTGTATGTACCGAACTACTTATATCATATATGTGTTCACCCGAACTTTAAACGAGTCTTCACCGACCGTCGGCTTCTCCCTCTTCGGCCAAGGGCCGAAAAGTGTTATGTACTCCACCTGTCGAGAATATCGATAGTGTTTCCGATAACCAGGCAATCAGGCCATAAGGCTGTAACAGACAAAGCGCGCTCAGAGAACTTATGCTATATTACTGACGAAGTGTAAGAAGCATCTTCGGTTTCTCATTATTATTGTGAGACTTGTGCAATAGATTTTTTGTACTCATGAGTTCCGTTGTGTGCCGACCATTGTTGAAAACAGTAAGAGCGCTAGCTTTCGGCTTCACCCAGTCTGAGGTCCGGCTCGGATGACCCGATCGTGACAATCGCAGAGGTGCTCCCTTTACTCCCTAGTCGAACAATCGGGAATGTAGGGGTAAACACAGGAGCAAGGCAACCTAGCTTGCAAATCGCTTAAGTCAACATGGTGCATATTGTGGCATAAAACACGAACAAGGAACGAAGCCGTACAAGTATAATCATTTGCAAGAGGAAATGCTTCATAAAGGAAGTGTCGTGGTTCTAAGTCTGACAGTAGAATGGGGGGTAGGTAGGGAGAGGCAAGGTACTAGCTATGGAGTAGTTGGTACGCACGAGTTTACGAGTTCGGGCCCTTCTCGAACGAAGTAACAGCCCTACGTCTCGGAGCCCGGAGGCGGTCGACTGGATTATATGCGTATGAATTACAGGGATGCGGACCCTTCTACCTGTGGAGGGGGTGGCTTATATAGAGTGCGCCAGGACCCCAGCCAGCCCACGTAGCGGAGGGTTTAAGGTACATTAAGGCTAGGCGTTACTGGTAACGCCTTACATAAAGTGTCATCATGACCATAAAGACTACTTAACTACAGACCGTTTGGACACCGAGTGGCTCTTGAACTCCTGGTGGTCGAGTGGGTCTTCATGGTCGAGTTTCTTTGAATGTGTCGAGTGGAAACCTACCAGGTTGACTGGTAGGCAGTCTATTCTAAGGATGCCCTTGGGGAGGGTATCTTGGACAGGTCCATGACCCTACCCTAGGTATATGACTTCATCATTAGCCCACGAATGGATCGAGGTTTGAGTGAGGAAGGAGTTGATAATCTTTCGGACCTGCTTTTCGCGCTGCGAGTGTGCTTTACTCTGGATCAGTGACCTTTCAGTGACGGTGTCAACTTTTCTTTCAGTCGCCTTGATCCATTCTCTACATCTATCCAGTGAACTTTATGAACTTGGAGATTTCCGAGCGACGGGTCGGAGGAAATCTGTCGCCTGACTAGTTGCTCTGCTGTTAGCGGATTTAGTGGGATCCGAATTTCAGGAAGCGCGCGAAGCGGAGAAGGCCGCGGCACTCGGATGGGATAAGGCAAGGACGCCTCGATCTCCGCGCCACCTTTTTCGCCACGTATCGCGTGCGCGACTGTTGCAGGATTTGACAGGATTACCCGGGCCTACCAGTCAGCCACTCGGAAGCGACTTCATATAAGGCGCCGGGCGGGGGTATTTTGAACAGTGCGCCCTCATTTTCCCCTCCTCCGTCCTCAGATTCATCCGCCGCGCCCGTAACCTGCTCAGCACTGCTGCCCCGCTCCTACCCCGCCGGCGACAATGGTGAAGGAGAAGACGGCGGCCTTGGAGCGGGCGAAGAAGGCGACGGCGAAGGCGAAGGGGAGAGCGCCCAGTCGGGGCGGATCCTCGTCGTGGTCCAGCCTGCCGCAAGGTTGGGTCCAGGGAGATTGGATCCGCTCGACCATCACCCAGAAAGACCTCAACGACCTGGCCAACGAGGGATTGATCCTCCACGGGTCAGCAAGGCTTCCGGGGACAGAGTGGCAGCCGCAGCCTCAAGAGGGTGAGTGCGTCCTCTTAGCCACCCACGTGGATCGCGGATTTTCTCTTCCGCTGAATCTTTTCTTTCGGGGTTTTCTGAACTTCTTGGGAGCACAACTCCATCACTTTACACCCAACTCCATTGCCTATCTCGCCGCTTTCGTGTCTTTGTGCCAAAACTTCCTGGGTTGTCGACCACACTGGGGCCTCTTCAAACACATATTCACTTGTCGCTCTCAGACGGTGAAAAAGGCTAGTCCGAATGATGAAAGAACCCAAGTAATCCAGATGTGTGGGGGTCTTGGGGTCCAGATGAGGGGTAAAAGTGCCTTTCCAGCCATGGTTCTTCCCGATTCAGTCAGAGGGTGGCAATCGACTGGTTCTACTGCCAAGACCGATCGGCCTTGAGGCGATCGATTGGACTCCTCCTTTCTCCATGGATCGAGTGAACAAGCCGTCCTCTCTGAAGGTGCTTCCGGAGGAGAAGGCCCAGGTTAAGTTGTTGATGGAGCGTGTAGTCCAGCTCATTCGCGACGGAGTGACCGGCATGGATCTTCTGGAGGTTTTCCTTCGACAGCGCATTCAGCCGCTCCAATACCGAGGTCACCCGATGTGGATGTACTCTGGTACCGAGGACACCACCCGGGTCCACCCAGAGGAGGTCGACGACGCCACATTGGAGAGGTGGATGACTGCCATCACAGGAACAAGGATAACCCTCATGGGCTAGGAGGATCCCACCACTCGACCAATCTTACGAACCATACCAGGTATGACCACTTATCTCCGACTGTAATCCTGTTGCATTTGCTCTGTTCCGCTGCGAACTGATCGACTTACTTTCGTCTTGTTTTGCTGTCTTCTAGGTCACCACTGAGATGTACTCGATGCCCAACGGGGCGTAAGAACCAGTCGAAGAAGAAGAAGGAAGCGAAGGCGAAAGCCAGGAGGAATGGGAGTCTGAGGAAAACGACAGCTCTAATGAAGAGGAGGAGGAGGAGGAGGAGGAAGAGGAGGGAGACGTGGATCCACCCCACTCGGAAAGGCGATCCAAGCTGACGCATGATCCGGTGGTCGAGCGTGGTAAGGCTATCGCGCCCATCGGGCGGTCGACGAAGCGCACTCGAACGACTTCTCCAGTGCCAACTGAGAAACCGCCAAAGCAACCCCGAGCAACGTCATCAAAGCCGGCGAAGGCCTTGCCCAAGATGAGGATGGTCATTCCCACCATTTCCGGGTAATCAGCAGAACTTGTGTTTTCCTTTCTACCATGAGTGCACTTTTGGTCGACTCGTTTTGAATGATCAATTGACTTCTGAAATCTGCAGTGATGCCACCTCCGAGACCTCAGCTAAGCACGAGGATCAGGAAATGGAAGATGCCGCCACCTCCAACCTTGGTATGATCTCTACAGTTTCGCTTTACGGTCGATTGGATTTCTGTTTTTACCTTTGAATCTTACTTGTAGTTCCACCTCATGTCATTGACCTCCCTGATGACGACGATGAAACACCGCTGAGGAAGAGGAAGGACAAAAAGGTGCCTTCTGGCAAGGCTACTCCAGTTGTATCACTACCTGAGATGCTAGTTCACGAGGGAGGCGACACCACTCGGACTTCTATGTCCTTTGCTGTGCCACTGACGAGTGTCCGGCCTTTGTCGTCGACTGCTGACCCGCCATCCCTTTTTGCCACACACCACGTCCTGGAAGACCAAGTGAGTGCTGCCAAGGAGGCCATACGCCAGGCAGGGATCATGATGGAGCAAGTGAAGGTGGTCCGAGAGGCCAGCCAGGCGGCTTATGATGCAAGCTCGTCTCTTCAGAGCAATGTCCAAGTAAGTTGCTTGTTCTATTAGGATATGCTACCTGAAATTTCTTCTTTCTGAAGATTTCCATATTTGCATCTGTACACCCACTGGGTGGGTGTGTCGATTGAATTTTTTAACTGGTGGGGGCATGCTGAGTGCACCCACCGGGTGTAGTCCCCGAGACTATGGTGGACTGCGGGCAGTCGACTATAGTCTTTATACTTTGAACTTCTTCACTCGGTCTGGTCCGGCCATGTCGAATGGATCTTTAGAACCGGTGGGGGCACAGTGAGTGCACCCACTGGGTGTAGTCCCCGAGACTATGGTGGACTGCGGGCAGTCGACTATAGTCTAAGAACTTTTTTTACACAGCTGACTGCTGACAGTTAGCTATGTTTTTAGGATCATAACCTTTTTGCTTCTTTCGGTCGACTAATCGAACCGAATTGGTAAAACCAGTGGGGGCATGCTGAGTGCACCCACTGGGTGTAGTCCCCGAGACTACTGTCAAATGTTTTGATTCGACTGTAGTCTTAGAAATGCTACGATTTTTCTTTAGTCACTCGGAAGTGATCTGTCTTTGATGTTTTGTCGATTGACTCTTCGCAGAAATCTTGCGAGCTCGTGGCCCGCTATACCGAATTGGAGAACAAGCAGATCCAACTCAACCTTGACTTGAAGCTTGCTCAGGAGAACTTGCAAAAGGCGAGAGACAAAGCAAAAGGTATGGCTGGTGAGAACTTGATGGCTGTCTTTGTCTTTCTACCCATTCTCAACTCTGGACTTATTGTTATTTTGCAGACAAACTGGAGGAGGCTCTGAAGAAGAAAGACCACGACCTTGCAGAGAGGCTGTATGAATGGCTTTGGAGAAAACAAAGCTCATGCGGAAGAGAAATTGGCCTCGGTCGGAAAACTCAAGAGGAGAATACCAAACTGAAGGCTGCTCTCGATCGCCAACAAGGAGGCTAGCCGATCAAGAATGACAAAGTTGCTCGATCGACAAGGTTGGCGAATCAAGGGAGGAGGAACGATCTGGTGGTTTATCTGGGAGGGCTCGCCAAGAAGCTATTCCTCATGCTTGAAGGTAATTCCTCTTATCCGACTGACTTGTCATCATCGACTCACTATAGAACCATTAGCTTGAACTTGAGTCGCATTTGCAGAATTCTGTCAGAACTTCAAAGAGGAGACCAGTCGAGTGGAGACAAGCCTGGACCCCATCAACTCTCCCGTGAAGGATGAAGCCGCTATGAACATGCTCCGACTGGAGTCTCGCATTGCTGGTGTGGTGGACTATCTCGCTCGACTGAAAGCTGTGGTGTCACGGATCGACTCAACCCTCTGGCCGGACCAGACGCTTCAGAATGACCTTGAGTCCTTAATGACTCGACTGAATGAGGTTCCAAGTCGAGTGCAAGAAGGGAAAAAGTCTTCTGTCAGGTGCGGTGCTGATGTTGCTCTATCTCTGGTTCGTGTCCACTGCATGGAAGCGCGGGAGGAAAAGCTGGCGGCCCTCAGAGTTGCCAACACCAAGAAGTATGATTTCCAATCTTTCATGGAAACTTTCATCGCCGCTGCCACCCGGATCGCCGATGGGATCAACCTTGACCAGTTTGTGGCTCCTTCCTGTCCTCCACCTGAGGAGTAAAAAAATTTTATGGTCTACCTTAAATTTGCCTCGGAATGCCGAGTGATTTTTGTAACCGATAAACTTTAGCGGGCTTGAGGCCTGGGTACTTCTGCATCCTTAGGATGCTATCCGAACTTCACTTATCGTCAAAATATGCTTTTGTTTGCCTTCGAGTGAACTTTGCTCTTCACTCGGATTATGCTTCAATGTTTGAGATGCAGCTCTGAGGTGGATCCAGTCGACCTACACTTTGTGGCTCTTGCAAATGCAGGAGAAGGAAGCAGTCGACGTGTACCTCGTCGTCCTTGCGGATCGGGATGGAGCGCACGTTGTACTTGTGGCGCAGCTCCGAAGGAGAAGGTAGCAGTCGACCTGCACCTTGTCGTCCTTGCGGATCGGTATGTTTTCAAACTTAGGCGAGTCCCGGACTGCAGCTAAGCCCCTGAGTGGGAGGTTTGCTCTCCACTCGGTAGGATTTTCAAATCTTAGGCGAGTCTTGGACTGCAGCTAAGCCCCCGAGTGGGAGGTTTGCTCTCCACTCGGTAGGATTTTTCAAACTTAGGCGTAGCATGGACTGCAGCTAAGCCCCAGTGGGAGGTTTGCTCTCCACTCGGTGGGATTTTTCAAAACTTAGGCGTAGCATCTTGGACTGCAGCTAAGCCCCAGTGGGAGGTTTGCTCTCCACTCGGTAGGATTTTTCAAAACTTAGGCGAGTACTGGACTGCAGCTAAGCCCCCGAGTGGGAGGTTTGCTATCCACTCGGTAGGAGTTTTCAAACTTAGGCGAGTATTGAACTGCAGCTAAGCCCCCGAGTGGGAGGTTTGCAATCCACTCGATAGGATTTTTCAAACTTAGGCGAGTACTGGACTGCAGCTAAGCCCCCGAGTGGGAGGTTTGCTCTCCACTCGGTAGGATTTTTCAAACTTAGGCGAGTACTGGACTGCAGCTAAGCCTCCAAGGAGGAATTTTGTGTCATAGCTTTGAAGGGGAAGGCAACAGTCGACCTGTACCTCTTCGTCCTTGCAAAGTGCACATTGTATTAAATACTTAGGCGAGTACTTGGACTGCAGCTAAGCCCCCGAGTGGGAGTCTGGCTCACCACTCAGTAGGATTTTAAACACTTAGGCGAGTACTTGGACTGCAGCTAAGCCCCCGAGTGGGAGGCTGGCTCACCACTAGGTAGGATTTTAAACACTTAGGCGAGTACTTGGACTGCAGCTAAGCCTCCGAGTGGGAGGCTGGCTCACCACTCGGTAGGATTTTAAACACTTAGGCGAGTACTTGGACTGCAGCTAAGCCTCCGAGTGGGAGGCTGGCTCACCACTCGGTAGGATTTTAAACACTTAGGCGAGTACTTGGACTGGGCTAAGCCTCCGAGTGGGAGGCTGGCTCACCACTCGGTAGGATTTTAAACACTTAGGCGAGTACTTGGACTGCAGCTAAGCCTCCGAGTGGGAGGCTGGCTCACCACTCGGTAGGATTTTGAATACTTAGGCGAAACAGATTCGCAGCTAAACCCCCGAGTGAGAGGCTGGCTCGCCACTCGGTAATGATTTTTTTTACAAACTTAGGCGAAACGGATTCGCAGCTAAGTCACCCATTGGGGGGGGGGGATTTTAACAAAAAGTAATAACAATCACTGGGAAAATTATAATCTTCTTGATTTAGATAGACAAACTAAAGAGGTACTTTTATTACATCTCACCCGAGTGAGCACTTAAGTGTAAAAGGGGCGGAGCAGCTCCGCATTCCATGCCCGAGGCTCATCGATCTTGCGTTCGACGTTGTAAAGATGGTAAGCCCCATTGTGAAGAACTCTGGTGACGATGAAGGGACCTTCCCAAGTGGGAGCGAGCTTGTGTGGTTTCTGTTGATCCACTCGGAGGACCAGATCTCCTTCCTGAAAGGCTCGGCTCTTCACATTTCTGGCGTGGAATCGACGCAAGTCCTGCTGATAGATGGTCGAGCAGATCAGGGCCATCTCTCTCTCTCCTCTTCAAGGAGGTCGACTGCATCTTGACGGGATTGCTCTGCTTCAGCTTCAGAGTAGATTTCGAATCGGGGGGCATTGTGAAGCAGGTCACTCGGCAGAACTGCTTCAGCTCCATAGACCATAAAGAATGGAGTTCTCCCAGTCGAACGATTAGGAGTGGTCCTCAATCCCCAAAGAACCGACGGAAGTTCGTCAACCCACGCTCCTGCTGCATGCGTGAGATCACGCATCAGTCGAGGTTTCAGTCCTTTAAGAATTAGACCATTTGCTCGTTCAGCTTGTCCATTCGACTGGGGGTGAGCGACTAAAGCATAGTCGACTCGCGTGCCCTGAGAGGCGCAAAAGGCTTTGAACTTGTCGGAATCGAAATTTGACCCATTGTCCGTGATGATGCTGTGCGGAACTCCATATCTGAATACAATTCTCTGACGAAACTGACAGCAGTGCTGAGGCGGGCTCGTGTGACATATTGGAGTAGAACTGACATCCTTCACATTTGTCGACTATTTCCTTTGCCATTTCATTTGCCTTTGGCCAGTAAAATCCCGCTGGGTATGCTTTAGCCACGATGGTCCGAGAGGGCGCATGGTGACCACAGTCCCAGTGGATATCATCAAGGATTATCGACCTTCTTACGGCGTTATGCACTTCGGCGACTCGATCCACGCTTTCTCTGAATAACTGTCCCTTGATCACAAGAAAGGCCTTGGATCGACAGACGATCTGTCTAGCCTCTTCTTCATTCTCCGGAGCTCTTTCCTCGGGATGTATGCGATGTAACGGTACTGTCGATCGGGAGTGATGACCACGACTTCCATGACTAGGTCGACCACCGCGGGACCTCAACTTCACCGGATCGGTGGCACTTTTGGCTGTGGAGCTTCTTGATGAAGGACCCTCTTGAATCAACGGTGTCGGATGTGCTCCAAAACACATAACTGGGAATGGCTTCCCTCTTGGACCCTATTTTCGCCAAATCATCAGCAGCTTGATTTTTCACCGGGGTATGTGATGGAGCTCTAACCCTCAAACTTCTTTTCTAGCTTCCTCATCTGCATTACGGTAGCTATTCATGGCTGGACTTGACATCCCACTCCTTCATCACCGATTAACCACCAGATCTGAGTCGCCATAGACCATGAGGCGACGGACGCCGAGTGAAATGGCCATCGCAACCCATACAACAATGCTTCAGATTCGCTTCATTGTTGGAAGAATCAATGTGAATCTGGAGCACATATCTGAGCTTATCTCCTCGGGGAAACCAATACTACCCCAAAGACCGAACCATTCAGCATCTTGGAACCATCAAAGAACATAGTCCGAAGGTCCGAGTGAACTTGAGTCGGTAACTGTTGTTCAATCCACTCGGCGATGAAATCTGCTATTGCTTGGGACTTGATGGATTTCTTTGCCTCAAACTTGATATCAAGGGGACGAAGTTCAATCTCCCATTTCGCCACTCGACCGATTCGTCTCTCACAGTGTAATCTCTCGATAACGGGCGTCGTGAAGACTGTAATGGAATGATCAGAGAAGTAGTGAGCAACCTTCTTTCCGGTCATATAAATCCCATATACAAGCTTCTGATAATGAGGGTATCTTTGCTTCGACGGGGTTAACACTTCAGAAAGATAATATACTGGGCGCTGAACTTTGAAGGCTTTTCCTTCCTCTTCCCGCCGACCGTAAATCTTGATCGACGACTTGTCCTGTGGCTGCAATGTAAAGCAGCAACGGCTCTTTGCTGATTGGGGCAGCAAGCACCGGCTGGGTGGAGAGCGAGCTTTGAGCTCGCAAACGCTGCATCAGCTTCAGAGTCCACTCGAACTTGTCGACTTCTTCATCACCGGTAAAGAGGCAATGCCTTTTCACCGAGGCGAGAGATGAATCGACTTAAAGCGCCAAGCATCCAAAGAAGCTTCGACATCGTGCACACGCATGTATGCTTTCATTCGGAGAATAGTGCCAACTTTTTCGGGTTAGCGTCGATTCCTCGCTCGTAAACGAAAACCGAGTAACTTTCCACCAGAACTCGAATGTGCACTTTGATGGATTAAGCTTGATATCGCACCTCCCGAGATTGGCAAATGTTTCAGCAAGGTCACCAACAGGTCGGAACCTTTCCGTGACTTGACCACAATGTCATCCATGTATGCTTCCACATTCCGACTGATTTGAGTGAGTAAACACTTCTGAATCATCCTCATGAACGTGGCTCCGGCATTCTTGAGGCCGAATGGCATGGTGACATAACAGAAGCACCCAAATGGAGTGATGAAAGCTGTTTTGATCTCGTCGGGTCCATACAGACGGATCTGATGGTACCCGGAATATGCGTCTAAAAAAGACAACCGCTCACATCCCGCAGTCGAGTCGACTATTTGGTCGATGCGGGGAGAGGAAATGATCTTCGGGCAGGCCCGATTGATATGTTTGAAGTCGATGCACATGCGCAGTGAATTGTCCTTCTTAGGGACCATGACCCCATTGGCGAGCCACTCGGAGTGGTAAATTTCTGATAAACTCTGCTGCTAAGAGCCGAGCCACCTCCTCGCCTATGGCCTTTCCCTTCGGACGGCGGACCGTCAAGATGTTCTTTGACAGGTTTGACTTTTGAGTCGACTCATGAGACGGTGCTCAGCCAGCTCCACAGAACACCCGACATGTCGCCAGCTTCCATGCAAAGATGTCCCAGTTCTCACGGAGGAACTGGACGAGCGCTTCTTCCTATTTGGAGTCGAGTGTTGTTGAGATGTTGGTCGGAGCAGCATTGGGGTCGGTCGGGTGAATATAAACCTGCTTCATCTCACCGGACGACTGAAATGCCGACTCCGTAGCGGGCTTCTTGGCTCGCAACAAATCACTCGGATCTGCAGTCTTCTGATATTCTTGCAATTCTACCACTGCCATCTGAGCATCAGCAATCTTAGAGCCTTTCTGGAAACACTCTTCCGCTTTCTTCCGATTGCCAGTGACAGTGATCACACCCTTGGGGCCGGGCATCTTCAGCTTAAGGTACACATAACATGGTCGGGCCATAAAACGGGCATACGCCGGCCTTCCCAGAATAGCGTGATAAGCGCTCTGGAAATCCACGACCTCAAAGGTCAACTTTTCTTTGCGAAAATGCTTCGAATCACCAAAAACCACATCAAGAGCAATTTGACCGAGTGACTCAGCCTTCTTTCCAGGAATGACTCCGTGGAAACTTATGTTACTGGTGCTGAGTCTGGACATCGGAATGCCCATCCCTTTCAACGTTTTTGCATACAAGATGTTCAGGCCACTGCCGCCATCCATCAAAACTTTGGTCAGTCGAGTGCCTTCGACGACTGGATCGACCACCAACGCTTGCCTCCCAGGGGTGGCAATGTGTGTCGGATGATCGGACTAGTCGAATGTGATGGCGGTCTGGGACCATTTCAGATAATTGGGCGTCGCCGGAGCGACCATGTTCACTTCTCGGTTGATAACTTTCAATCGACTTTTGCTTTCAACGTCAGCAAAAATCATCGTATGGAATTGACACGGGGTATCCACCATCACTATCTTCTTTGTCCTCAACTTTATCCGACCCCTTTTCCTTATACTTGGGTTGCTTCCCTTGGAACTGCTGAATCAAGAGCCGACATTGTCGAGTTGTATGCTTTGGGTAAATGAGTTTACCCTCTTCATCTTTCTTCGTGTGAATGTGACATGGCAAGTCCAACACATCATTCCCATCTTGGTCTTTCACCTTCTTGGGGTTCCACGGACCCTTGGGTTTCCCCTTGAACTTTCCTGGGGTCACAGCCAAGGCTTCTCCAGGAGCGGCTGGCTTGGCTTTGCACTTCTGCTTCCGACTGGAATTTCCTCCGCCAGCTTCATTAGCGGCTGACTTGTACATACCACTCCGGAGCCGATCCTCTTCTTCACCATTAGCATACTTGGTGGCAATCTCCATCATCCGACTCAGGGTCATATCTCCTGTACGACCGAATTTCAAACTCAACTCTCTGTTCTTGACACCTTCCTTGAAAGCACAGACTGCCTGGTGATCAAACACATTCTCAACTGTGTGGTGCAAGGTTATCCATCTCTGGATGTAATCTCTCAAAGTTTCATTCGACTTCTGCACACACGATTGCAGCTCTGTCAGTCCTGCTGGTCGCTTGCAAGTCCCTTCAAATGTCTTGACAAACACTCGGGCCATATCTTCCCAAGTGTAAATACTACTGGGTGCTAACAGATTCAACCATGGTCTGGCCGAACCCTCCAACATAAGGGGCAAATGCTTCATAGCTACCTCATCGTTGCCGCCGCCAATCTAAACAGCCACTGGGAGTCCTCAAGCCAAGTGTCAGGCTTGGACTCACCGGTGAACTTACTGACTCCATTCGCCAACCTGAAGTTGGGAGGAATCACTGCGGCTCTGATGGCCCTGCTAAAACACTTTGGCCCTGAGACATGAACTCTGCTGCTTGAGGGAACATCTCTGTCATGACCTTCTCGGTGAGATCTGTTCCTGTCGACCAAGCCTTGAACGATGATGGATCTTGCATCAAAGCCTGACTATTTGGGGTCGACTGGAACCCTTCGCCCAGCACTGTGCTGGCGTCTGTCATCTTGTTGCCGAGGAGCGTATGATCCACCCCTTGGGGGAGGGGTGGGCACTCGACGTCGATCATTCCGATCGAATCGGTGCTCATACGGCTCGCGGTTCCTGTACTGATCATCACGCCGGCCTCCACGTTCCACACGCCTCGGGGGCGATCTTGGACAATGGGCCGACTGGACTGAATTCGCAGCAACGGGTCTGCTGTGAATCCTGTTCCGTGACTGTGATATGACTGAGTTTTGATCTCCTGCTGCCCGGAGTAAATCTCTGATCTGTTGCAAACCTCTACCCGCCTCCGACTGGGAAGGCTGAATTGATTCTGCTATACGGGCTGCAGCCGCTAAATTCTGAATCGGAGTTCGATATACCTGAGTTGGTTGTGGAAAGAGCTGACGTCGACTGGATTCTGGAACCCGTGGTCGCGGCGCTGCCGAGAACTCGCTGGAGGTTCTCGGTCAAAGCGCCAGCCAAGTTAATGCTGCGCATCCTCCAAGGCTCGAGCATCGGGGGTTTCTCCAACGATTGGAGTGTGAAGCGCATCCATGTTTCGGCGGCGAAGTTCCTCCCTCTGCAGCGAAGTGAGGGGCTCGGGTTGGTACTCTTCGTGATCTTGCGCCGGATCACCTCCACCGCCGCCTCCGTCGGTGCGGGGGTATCCAGGAGGACTGCGTGGTCCGTCGACCATCAGAACCTCTGCTGCCGGATCGCTGCTATCGCACTCGGATGCAGTCTCTGCGGAGCCAGTCGACAGATCAAACAGGCCGTAGAGAGATTCGTCGGGCTCGATTGCCACAACTTGGGAAGTGGCCGATTGGCGAGCCACTGCATGTCTCACCCACCGCTGAAGCCTCGACCGACCGGAGCGCTTGCGCCGGCGGGAGACTGGGAGTGAGGACGGCACAAGAACCGACCCATACTGGGTCGACGGTTGCCGCAGGAGGACGCCGCGACGACGCCTTGTGCGCGTTGCCCATGGACGGGAGCGCGTCGACGCTGAGAGGAGCCTCCTGAAGCCAAGCGGAGTCGCCGGCGATGAACGTGAGCGCACCAAGACGGATCTCGCGGCCCTCGACCAAAACTCCACCTGAAACCATGATGTAGGAGATCGAAAGAATCCCAACTTCTCCAACAAATCGCTAGAACACCGGCCCCAAGGTGGGCGCCAACTGTCGTGGTTCTAAGTCTGACAGTAGAATGGGGGGTAGGTAGGGAGAGGCAAGGTACTAGCTATGGAGTAGTTGTTACGCATGAGTTTACGAGTTCGCGCCCTTCTCGGAGGAAGTAACAGCCCTACGTCTCGGAGCCCGGAGGCGGTCGACTGGATTATATGCGTATAAATTACGGGGATGCGAACCCTTCTACCTGTGGAGGGGGGTGGCTTATATAGAGTGCGCCAGGACCCCAGCCAGCCCACGTAGCGGAGGGTTTAAGGTACATTAAGGCTAGGCGTTACTGGTAACGCCTTACATAAAGTGTCATCATGACCATAAAGACTACTTAACTACAGACCGTTTGGACACCGAGTGGCTCTTGAACTCCTGGTGGTCGAGTGGGTCTTCATGGTCGAGTGTCTTTGAATCTGTCGAGTGGAAACCTACCAGGTCGACTGGTAGGCAGTCTATTCTAGGGATGCCCTTGGGGAGGGTATCTTGGACAGGTCCATGACCCTACCCTAGGTATATGACTTCATCATTAGCCCCCGAATGGATCGAGTTTTGAGTGAGGAAGGAGTTGATAATCTTTCCGACCTGCTTTTCGCGCTGCGAGTGTGCTTTACTCTGGATTAGTGACCTTTCAGTGATGGTGTCAACTTTTCTTTCAGTCGCCTTGATCCATTCTCTACATCTGTCGAGTGAACTTTATGAACTTGGAGATTTCCGAGCGATGGATCGGAGGAAATCTGTCGTCTGACAAGTTGCTCTGCTGTTAGCGGCGATGAAAGTTTCCATGAAAGATTGGAAATCATACTTCTTGGTGTTGGCAACTCTCAGGGCCGCCAGCTTTTCCTCCCGCGCTTCCTTGTAATGGACACTAACCAGAGACTGAGCAACATCAGCACCGCACCTAGCAAAAGACTTTTTCCATTCTTGCACTCGACTTGGAACCTCATTCAGTCGAGTCATTAAGGACTCAAGGTCATTCTGAAGCGTCTGGTCCGGCCAGAGGGTTGAGTCGATCCGTGACACCGCAGCTTTCAGTCGAGCGAGATAGTCCACCACACCAGCAATGCGAGACTCGGTCGAACACGTTCATAGCGGCTTCATCCTTCACATGAGAGTTGATGGGGTCCAGGCTTGTCTCCACTCGACCGTCTCCTCTTGAAGTTCGACAGAATTGACTGAGTTTTGATCTCCTGCTGCCCGGAGTAAATCTCGATCTGTTGCAAACCTCTACCCGCCCCGATCGGGAAGGCTGAATTGATTCGCTATACGGGCTGCAGCCGCTAAATTCTGAATCGGAGTTCGATATACCTGAGTTGGTTGTGGAAAGAGCCGACGCCGATCGGATTACGGAACCCGTGGTCGCGTGCGCTCGTCGAGAACTCGCTGGAGGTTCTCCAGTCGAGTGCGCTCAGCCAAGTTGGCCAAGCGCGCATCCTCCAAGGCACGAGCCTCGGGGGTTTCTCCAACGATTGGAGTGTGAAGCGCATCCATGTTTCGGCGGCGAAGTTCCTCCCTCTGCAGCGAAGTGAGGGGCTCGGGTTGGTACTCTTCGTGATCTTGCGCCGGATCACCTCCACCGTCGCCTCCGTCGGTGCGGGGGTATCCAGGAGGACTGCGTGGTCCGTCGACCATCAGAACCTCTGCTGCCGGATCGCTGCTATCGCACTCGGATGCAGTCTCTGCGGAGCCAGTCGACAGATCGAACAGGCCGTAGAGAGATTCGTCGGGCTCGATTGCCGCAACTTGGGAAGTGGCCGACTGGCGAGCCACCGCATGTCTCACCCACCGCTGAAGCCTCGACCGACCGGAGCGCTTGCGCCAAGGGAGATCGGGAGTGAGGACGACACAGAACCGACCCATACTGGGTCGACGGTTGCCAGAGAGGACGCCATGCAGACGACGCGCGAAAGTGCGTTGCCCAGCAGGACGGGAGCGCTGCGTCGACGTTGAGAGGAGCCTCCTGCCAAGCGGAGTCGCCGCGATAAACGTGAGCGCACCAAGGCGGATCTCGCGCCCTCACCAAAACTCCACCTGAAACCATGATGTAGGAGATCGAAAGAATCCCAACTTCTCCAACAAATCGCTAGAACACCGGCCCCAAGGTGGGCGCCAACTGTCGTGGTTCTAAGTCTGACAGTAGAATGGGGGGTAGGTAGGGAGAGGCAAGGTACTAGCTATGGAGTAGTTGTTACGCATGAGTTTACGAGTTCGCGCCTTTCTCGGAGGAAGTAACAGCCCTCGCCTCGGAGCCCGGAGGCGGTCGATGGATTATATGCGATAAATTACGGGATGCGAACCCTTCTACATGTGGAGGGGGTGGCTTATATAGAGTGCGTCAGGACCCCAGCCAGCCCACGTAGCGGAGGGTTTAAGGTACATTAAGGCTAGGCGCTACTGGTAACGCCTTACATAAAGTGTCATCATGACCATAAAGACTACTTAACTACAGACCGCTTTGGACACCGAGTGGCTCTTGAACTCCTGGTGGTCGAGTGGGTCTTCATGGTCGAGTGTCTTTGAATCATCGAGTGGAAACCTACCAGTCGACCGGTAGGCGATCTATTCTAGGGATGCCCTTGGGAGGGTATCTTGGACAGGTCCATGACCCTACCCTAGGTATATGACTTCATCATTAGCCCCCGAATGGATCGAGTTTTGAGTGAGGAAGGAGTTGATAATCTTTCCGACCTGCTTTTCGCGCTGCGAGTGTGCTTTACTCGGATCGGTGACCTTTCAAAGATGGTGTCAACTTTTCTTTCAGTCGCCTTGATCCATTCTCTACATCTGTCGAGTGAACTTTATGAACTTGGAGATTTCCGAGCGATGGATCGGAGGAAATCTGTCGTCTGACAAGTTGCTCTGCTGTTAGCGGCGATGAAAGTTTCCATGAAAGATTGGAAATCATACTTATTGGTGTTGGCAACTCTCGGGGCCATGACTTTTCCTCCCGCGCTTCCTTGTAATGGACACTAACCGGATCGAGCAACATCAGCACCGCACCTAGCAAAAGACTTTTTCCATTCTTGCACTCGACTTGGAACCTCATTCAGTCGAGTCATTAAGGACTCAAGGTCATTCTGAAGCGTCTGGTCCGGCCAGAGGGTTGAGTCGATCCGTGACACCGCAGCTTTCAGTCGAGCGAGATAGTCCACCACACCAGCAATGCGAGACTCCAGTCGGTGTTTCATCGTCGTCATCAGGGAGGTCAATGACATGAGGTGGAACTACAAGTAAGATTCAAAGGTAAAAACAGAAATCCAATCGACCGTAAAGCGAAACTGCAGAGATCATACCAAGGTTGGAGGTGGCGGCATCTTCCATTTTCTGATCCTCGTGCTTAGCTGAGGTCTCGGAGGTGGCAACACTGCAGATTTCAGAAGTCAATTGATCATTCAAAACGAGTCGACCAAAAGTGCACTCATGGTAGACAGGAAAACACAAGTTCTGCTGATTACCCGGAAATGGTGAGAATGACCATCCTCATCTTGGGCAAGGCCTTCGCCAGCTTTGATGACGTTTCTCGGGGTTGCTTTGGCGGTTTTCTCAGTTGGCACTGGAGAAGTCGTCCGAGTGCGCTTCGTCGACCGCCCGATGGGCGCGATAGCCTTACCACGCTCGACCACCGGATCATGCGTCAGCTTGGATCGCCTTTCCGAGTGGGGTGGATCCACGTCTCCCTCCTCTTCCTCCTCCTCCTCCTCCTCTTCATCAGAGTTGTCGTTTTCCTCAGACTCCCATTCCTCCTAGCTTTCGCCTCCGCTTCCTTCTTCTTCTTCGACTGGTTCTTGCGCCCCGTTGGGCATCGAGTACATCTCAGTGGTGACCTAGAAGACAGCAAAACAAGACGAAAGTCAGTCGATCGATTCGCAGCGGAACAGAGCAAATGCAACAGGATTACAGTCGGAGATAAGTGGTCATACCTGGTCTGGTTCGTAAGATTGGTCGAGTGGTGGGATCCTCCTAGCCCCGCGAGGGTTATCCTTGTTCCTTGTGATGGCAGTCATCCACCTCTCCAATGTGGCGTCGTCGACCTCCTCTGGGTGGACCCGGGTGGTGTCCTCGGTACCAGAGTACATCCACATCGGGTGACCTCGGTATTGGAGCGGCTGAATGCGCCGTCGAAGGAAAACCTCCAGAAGATCCATGCCGGTCACTCCGTCGCGAATGAGCTGGACTACACGCTCCATCAAAAACTTAACCTGGGCCTTCTCCTCCGGAAGCACCTTCAGAGAGGACGGCTTGTTCACTCGATCCATGGAGAAAGGAGGGAGTCCAGTCGACTGGTCTTGGCAGTAGAACCAGGTCGACTGCCACCCTCTGACTGAATCGGGAAGAATCATGGCTGGAAAGGCACTTTTACCCCTCATCTGGACCCCAAGACCCCCACACATCTGGATTACTTGGGTTCTTTCATCATTCGGACTAGCCTTTTTCACCGTCTGAGAGCGACAAGTGAATATGTGTTTGAAGAGGCCCCAGTGTGGTCGACAACCCAGGAAGTTTTGGCACAAAGACACGAAAGCGGCGAGATAGGCAATGGAGTTGGGTGTAAAGTGATGGAGTTGTGCTCCAAAGAAGTTCAGAAAACCCCGAGAGAAAAGATTCGGCGGAAGAAAAATCCGCGATCCACGTGGGTGGCTAAGAGGACGCACTCACCCTCTTGAGGCTGCGGCTGCCACTCTGTCCCCGGAAGCCTTGCTGACCCGTGGGGGATCAATCCGTCGTTGGCCAGGTCGTTGAGGTCTTTCTGGGTGATGGTCGAGCAGATTCAATCTCCCTGGACCCAACCTTGCGGCAGGCTAGACCGCGACGAGGATCCGCCCCAACTGGGCGCTCTCCCCTTCGCCTTTGTCGTCGCCTTCTTCGCCCACTCCAAGGCCGCCGTCTTCTCCTTCACCATTGTCGCTGGCGAGGCAAGAGCGGGGCAGCAGCGCTAAGCAGGTTACGGGCGCGGCGGATGATTTGAGGACGGAGGAGGGGAAAATGAGGGCGCACTGTTCAAAATACCCCCGCCCGGCGCCTTATATGAAGTCGCTTCCGAGTGGCTGACTGGTAGGCCCAGGCAATCCTGTCAAATCCCTCAACAGTCGCGCGCGCGATACGTGGCGAAAAAGGTGGCGCGGAGATCAAGGCGTCCTTGCCTTATCCCATCCGAGTAACGCGGCCTTCTCCACTTCGCGTGCTTCCCGAAATTCGGATCCCACTAAATCCGCTAACATCAGAGCAACTTGTCAGACGACAGATTTCCTCCGATCCGTCGCTCGGAAATCTCCAAGTTCATAAAGTTCACTCGACAGATGTACAGAATGGATCAAGGCGACTGAAAGAAAAGTTGAGTACCGTCACTGAAAGGTCACTGATCCAGAGTAAAGCACACTCGCAGCGCGAAAAGCAGGTCGGAAAGATTATCAACTCCTTCCTCACTCAAACCTCGATCCATTCGGGGGCTAATGATGAAGTCATATACCTAGGGTAGGGTCATGGACCTGTCCAAGATACCCTCCCCAAGGGCATCCTTAGAATAGACTGCCTACCAGTCGACCTGGTAGGTTTCCACTCGACAGATTCAAAGACACTCGACCATGAAGACCCACTCGACCACCAGGAGTTCAAGAGCCACTCGGTGTCCAAACGGTCTGTAGTTAAGTAGTCTTTATGGTCATGATGACACTTTATGTGAGGCGTTACCAGTAACGCCTAGCCTTAATGTACCTTAAACCCTCCGCTACGTGGGCTAGCTGGGGTCCTGGCGCACTCTATATAAGCCACCCCCCTCCACAGGTAGACGGGTTCGCATCCCTGTAATTCATACGCATATAATCCAGTCGACCGCCTCCGGGCTCCAAGACGTAGGGCTGTTACTTCCTCCGAGAAGGGCCCGAACTCGTAAACTCGTGCGTACCAGCTACTCCATAGCTAGTACCTTGCCTCTCCCTACCTACCCCCCATTCTACTGTCAGACTTAGAACCACGACAGGAAGCCCCCAAGTAAACGGGGTATTTGAATTTGTGTGTCACAAACAAAGTTTTGACAAGGAAGTTTTTCACAACCAACTTTTTGCCAAAAAAGTGTGATGCTTGGTCGAACCGAACAAAATTCAAAACTCAAAGTTTTTGAGCATGAAAGCGACTTAACTGGTTAATGTGCTCGGTGTTGATTACGCGGTCCGAGCTTGACGCGGGACAAGGTTCCATCCCCAAGCCGGTCCCGAGGTGGCGGAGCGAAGAGCTCGGCACTCCGAAGTGGTGACATAGCACGGCCAATGCAGGCCGGCAGAGTGACGCCGAAGTCCCCAGCATGGGGTAATGAAGTGTTGATGAAGCCCCCCGTCCGGCCGAGGTGACAACACTGCCCGACCCGGATCATTTTCCTATGCACACAAAATAGTGCAAACCGGAGATAATAGTAATAATAAATTAAAAAAAGGTGCTACATCATAAATAATTTATGCAAAGTGAGTAATAAAAGAAATATAGCCTGTGCGCTGAACACTCGATGAGGTAGAGCTTTCTCGGCGATGCCGAAGTCCCCGAGGCAACCGAACACGTCAGTATGGCAACTCGACCAACAAGGTGATCGTGTGAGCCGATTTACACCGATTGGGACGACGACGTCGGCTTGCCGAAGTGACCACATGACGCAGTCAAAGTCGATTACCTACACATGTAGAATAGTGCAATCCAAAAAATAATAATATAAATATACAAAAAATCCTTGCATAATTAAATTACGCAAAATAATTTTTTTAAAGAGATGTGGCCTGGCGTCGAAGCCAATGGTTGTGCGGGGCGCCGGCGTGACAAAGCCTGAATTAACAGGGCGGTCCAGGTCCCCGATGAGGCGTTCGCCGAACTGTGGATGGGAAACTGATCGAACCTCCCCGCCACCGTCGTTAATGCGGCCACCATTTGACAGACCTGGTTTATTTGTTGTAGCAATCCAAAAAGACACATGTGGGCGTTCATGGATTTGCACCTAGTATTAGGGCCAGCGCTAGCGCATGGGAAGTGCAAGAAAGACATTTTATTAGCAAAAAGCAAAGACTGCCTTAATTAAGTAACAAAGAAAACAGGGAGAAGGATCAGGTCTCCCTGTATGCCGCCGAGCGATCTGAATTCAGCCCGTGTATGCCGCTCTGTATGAATTACAAGTAGCGTCACGGTGTCCTCGGCTGGGGCGCCACCGATCAGATTGCACCCCCTTTTTTTTGACACATGCGGTGAACCTAGCTTGATGCTCCGTGCGCGTGCTCGGCTGGAATGCAGTCATTCAGGATCTTCCACGGTGCGCAACACGACCTCACAAGTCGCGTCTGCTGCTGGTCCGTCCTAGCGGACCTCAGATCCAAAGTGTAACCAGGTGGAACACACGGCCGCCGCCGCTGAAATTTTATCTGCAAAAATAATGCAAACCAAAGCGGTATAGCAGTCCAAAGCAAATAAAGGAAACAATCCGTAATGGACTAATACCAGACCGCTTTGATCTCTTTCCATGAAGTAGTACTAGTTGGACTACTAGCAATCATTAGTACGAGAAGTAGTATTTGCAGACTAGGCCTAGAAGACAAATACTTAATTGTGTTAGTATGGTACTGTTGGCTTGCACGTTTTAGAAAAAGGTAGCCGAGCACCAGCGGGCTGAACTAGGAGCTGAATAAAAAAACAAGGAAAGGAAACGAATCTCTTGATGAGTGCTCCGTTGAGCTGAAGGCTGATTGACCCATACGCATTGCTCGGCACCGTCTCCTTGGCTGGATCGCGCCGGCCAGGCTGCGTTGACCGACGCCATGGACGAGCAACTCTAGGATGCTATCGCATGAGTGCGTTTCCACAGTAGAGTTCGGATCCGATGTACTGCTAGGCGGCGAGGACGGCCTCCGCGGATAAGATTTTCTTGAGCCTGGTCTGATACCGAGCATGACTCGGCAGCGAAGATTTGAAAAAGATAATTTATGTAAATCAGATCTAACTGGAAAAATATCATCTGATCATTCCATCGATCCATGACAATCACCTAGCAGGCTCTCAATGAAAGCACCAATGTCGGTGTCAAATCCGGCATATCTCGTAGTACGGGTCCTAAGCTAGGCGTCTTGGAGCGATGGTAACATGGACACGGGTTTTACCAAGCTTCGGACTCTCTCGAAGAGATAATACCCTACATGCTGCTTTTGATTGTATTCTTATGGGTGTAGTATAGAGTACATGTATCTACCACGAGATTGTAGTAATGAATATGATATTGTCTATCGACTAGCCTGGCCTCGGTTTATATAAGACACCGGAGGCCTAGGGTTTAGAAGAGTCCTTGTCTTGGGCGCCAAGTTTTGTGGAGTCTTCCTTGTATGCGGCAGGGGTTTTCCGAACTGGCCCATGAGTATACGACAATAGGGGTCCTCGGCCCAATCCAACTGATCGGGAGACGAAGTGGTGAGTACCCCCTAGTCCACGACACCGTCACTCGTGGCGGGTATCTTTATTTTCTGACCTTCACAGATGATTTGAGCAGATATGTGTATATTTACTTGATGAAACATTAGTCTGAAACAGTTGAAAGGTTCAAAGAATTTCAGAGTGAAGTGGAAAATCATCGTAACAAGAAAATAAAGTTTCTACGATCTGATCGTGGAGGAGAATATTTGAGTTACAAGTTTGGCCTTCATATAAAACAATGTAGAATAGTTTCACAGCTCACGCCTCCTAGAACACCACAGCGTAATGGTGTGTTCAAACGTCATAACCGCACTTTATTGGATATAGTGCGATCTATGATGTATCTTACCGATTTACCACTATTGTTTTGGGTTATGCATTAGAGACAGCTGCATTCACTTTAAATAGGGCATCATCAAAATCCGCTGAGACGACGCCTTATGAACTGTGGTTTGACAAGAAACTAAAGTTGTCGTTTCTTAAAGTTTGGGGCTGCGATGCTTATGTGAAATAGTTTCAACCTGATAAGCTCGAACCCAAATCGGAGAAGTGCGTCTTCATAGAATACCCAAAGGAAACTTTTGGGTACACCTTCTATCACAGATCCGAAGGCAAAATATTTGTTGCTAAGAAGGATCCTTTCTAGAGAAGGAGTTTCTCTCGAAAGAAGTGAGTGGGAGGAAAGTAGAAATTGATGAGGTAACTGTACCTACTCATTTATTGGAAAGTAGTTCATCACAGAAAACAGTTCCAGTGATTTCTACACCAATTAGTGAGGAAGCTAATGATATTGATCATAAAACTTCAGATCAAGTTACTACCGAACCTCGTAGGTCTTCCAAAGTACAGTCCGCACCAGAGTGGTACGGTAATTCTGTTCTGGAAGTCATGTTACTAGAACATGATGAACCTACGAACTATGAGGAAGCGATGATGAGCCCAGATTCCACGAAACGGCTTGAAGCCATGAAATCTGAGTTGGGATCCATGTATGAGAACAAAGTGTGGAATTTGGTGGAGTTGCCCGATGATCGTCAAGCCATATTGTATAAATGGATCTTCAAGAGGAAGATAGACGCTGATAGTAGTGTTACTATCTACAAAGCTCGACTTGTCGCAAAAGGTTTTTCGACAAGTTCAAAGTGTTGAATACGATGAGATTTTCTCCCTCGTATCGATGCTTAAATCTGTCCGAATCATGTTAGCAATTGCCACATTTTATGAAGTCTGGCAAATGGATGTCAAAAACTGCATTCCTTAATGGATTTATTAAAGAAGTGTTGTATACGATGCAACCAGAAGGTTTTGCCAATCCTAAAAGGTGCTAACAAAATATGCAAGCTCCAGCGATCCATCTATGGACTGGTGCAAGCATCGTGGAGTTGGAATATACGCTTTGATGAGTTGATCAAAGCATATGATTTTATACAGACTTTTGGAGAAGCCTGTATTTACAAGAAAGTGAGTGGGAGCTCTGTAGCATTTCTAAAACTATATGTAGATGACATATTGTTGATTGGAAATGATATAGAAATTCTGGATAGCATAAAAGGATACTTGAATAAGAGTTTTTCAAATAAAGACCTCGGTGAAGCTACTTACACATTGAGCATCAAGATCTATAGAGATAGATCAAGACGCTTGATAAGATTTTTCAATGAGTACATACCTTGATAAGATTTTGAAGTAATTCAAAAATGGAACAGTCAAAGAAGGAGTTCTTTGCAAGGTGTGAAGTTGAGTAAGACTCAAAACCTGACTATGGTAGAAAATAAAAAGAGAATGAAAAGTCATTCCCTATGCCTCAGACATAGGTTCTATTAAGTATGCTATGCTGTGTACCAGACCTATTGTATACCTTGCTCTGAGTTTAGCAAGGGAGTACAATTTTGATCTAAGAGTAGAATACTGGACAGTGGTCAAGAATATCCTTAGTAAGACTAAGGAAATATTTCTCATGGAGGTGATAAAAGAGCCCATTGTAAAGAGTTACAACGATGCAAGCTTTTACACCGATCCAGATAACTCTAAGTCTCAATCTGGATACATATTGAAAGTAGGAGCAATTACCTAGAGTAGCTCCGTGCAAAGCATTATAGTCATAGAATATTTGCAAAATACATAAGGTTTTGAATATGACAAACCCATTGACTAAACTTCTTTCACGAGCAAAACATGATCACACCTTAGTACTCTTTGGGTGTTAATCACATAGCGATGTGAACTAGATTATTGACTCTAGTAAACCCTTTGGGTCTTGGTCACATGACGATGTGAACTGTGGGTGTTAATCACATACAGATGTGAACTATTAGTGTTAAATCACTTGGTGATGTGAACTAGATTATTGACTCTAGTGCAAGTGGGAGACTGAAGCAAATATGCCCTAGACGCAATAATAAAGTTATTATTTATTTCCTTATTTCATGATAAATGTTTATCATTCATGCTAGAATTGTATTAACCGGAACATAATACATGTGTGAATACATAGACAAACATAGCGTCACTAGTATGCCTCTACTTGACTAGCTCGTTAATCAAAGATGGTCACGTTTCCTAACCATAGACATGAGTTGTCATTTGATTAACGGGATCACATCATTAGGAGAATGACGTGATTGACTTGACCCATTCCGTTAGCTTAGCACTTGATCGTTTAGTATGTTGCTATTGCTTTCTTCATGACTTCTACATGTTCCTATGACTATGAGATTATGCAACTCCCATTTACCGGAGGAACACTTTGTGTGCTACCAAACGTCACAACGTAACTGGGTGATTATAAAGGTGCTCTACAGGTGTCTCTGAAGATACTTGTTGGGTTGGCGTATTTCGAGATTATGATTTGTCACTCCGATTGTCGGAGAGGTATCTCTGCGCCTGCTACCTCTTGAGCACTGCGTTGGTTTTCCCTTGAAGAGGAAAGGGTGATGCAGTAAAGTAGCGTAAGTATTTCCCTCAGTTTTTGAGAACCAAGGGATCAATCCAGTAGGAGGCCACGCGAGAGTCCCTCGTACCTGCACAAAACAATAGCTCCTCGCAACCAACACGATTAGGGGTTGTCAATCCCTTCACGGTCACTTACGAGAGTGAGATCTGATAGAGATGATAAATAATATTTTTGGTATTTTTGATATAGAGATGCAAAGTGAAAGTAAAAGGCAAAGTAAAAACAAAGCAAGTATTAAAGTGATGGAGATTGATATGATGAGAATAGACCCGGGGGCCATAGGTTTCACTAGTGGCTTCTCTCAAGAGCATAAGTATTCTAGGGTGGGTGAACAAATTACTGTTGAGCAATTGACAGAATTGAGCATAGTTATGAGTATATCTAGGTATGATCATGTATATAGGCATCACGTCCGAGACAAGTAGACCGAAACGATTCTGCATCTACTACTATTACTCCACTCATCGACCGCTATCCAGCATGCATCTAGAGTATTAAGTTAAAAACAGAGTAACGCCTTAAGCAAGATGACATGATGTAGAGGGATAAATTCATGCAATATGATAAAAACCCATCTTGTTATCCTCGATGGCAACAATACAATACGTGCCTTGCAACCCTTTCTGTCACTACTCCAGCCTGAGCACACTTAACTTCCGAGTTCTATTCTCCCTCGTTTCCAAGTCTGCACTTGTTGTTTTTCTGGAATAGTAAGATGCCAATCCTATTAACCCTTAGGAGTTTAGCTTGAGCATGAAGTCACACATTTCACTGTTTGAGTTTGAAACTATTATTCTAAAAAACAATAATTATTTAGTAACACTAATATTTCTTGAATAAGTAGTTTGGCCATAGTTTGACCACAGTTTGACCAGATTTAACCAAAATAAAAAATACAGAAATAATTATTTAGTAACACTAATATTCTTGCATAATTATATTTAGTACCACTAATACTTCTTGAATAAGTTGTTTGACCATATTTTGACCAGATTTAACCAAAATTTAAAAAAAAACTGAAATTTGAGCATAACTTTTTTTCCTTTTAGAATTTGAGGATTCTAAAAATTTGCAAATAGGACTATGACGGTCAAAATTGGATGCGGATTTTCGTGCTGATTTTTTGATATATTATGCATTTTTTCGACATCGTATGCAAAAGATATGGCCGTTTTACTTTTTCATAACACTTTTAGCTAAACATGTCCAAATTTAAGTTTTTTAATTTTCCTAACTAATAGATGTATTAACATAACTACATCTCGAAGGATTTTAATTTTTGAAATTTTTATTATTTTCTTTTGCTTTTTATAAAACTGAAAAGGCGATCCACAGAGGGGGGTAGAGTTTGAAAATGGGACCTTTAGTCCCGGTTTGAGATACGAACCGGGACTAAAGGGCATCGCCTTTAGTCCCGGTTCGTGTCTCAAACCGGGACTAAAAGGCTCATTTGAACCGGGACTAATGCCTTTAGCCACACGAACCGGGACCAATGCCCCCATGGGTACAGGTTCGTGACTGAACCGGGACTAATGGGCTTATCTGGACTGAACGAAAGCCCTGTTTTCTACTAGTGATAATTTGCTGTCACTAGCTACATTCTTGCCTGTGAATTTTATTAGACTTAACTTCCCAGTTGTTCTCCACATAGCTGTTTCCAGTGTACTGCAGTAATATGCGGCATATATATATGCCTCGTCTAACTTATTTACATATTAATTCTGGATTTCAGAATTTTACCATTTGTTTCCATTGTGACAAGATAGTGACCCCTGTTGTCATGCGTTTTCATTTGGAGCTTATGTACGAACACTTGTGGCCTTCTCCTTTAAATGAGTGAGAACTGCAAGTTGTTTCAGGTTCTGCAGATTTTCTGACTAATATAACAACAGACCTGGCATTTATTGAAACTACACATGTACGCATTATCTAAGAAACTTTTCACACACTAATATCTGCATTTGCAATGGACACCACAAAGTTTTTCTACAGTACATACATAATCCCGGACACCCTTTTCTCTCTGCTGATCAACAAAGAGTAGTCTCTGCACTCAACTGGCTACTCTTTCCGTTCCAAAATAGATGACTCAACGAAGTAGATCGCAAGCACTCTGACTCTCTCAACTGGCTAGATTTGCAGTGGCCTCTCTGCTGACTTAACATACTTACAAGTGGCCTCTTTAAGGCACTTAATTATGTAGTGTGCTGTATTTTCTGTTGCTAGTCGGCCTTAGGCTATCTGACTCTTCTTTTGTAAATTCTTAATCTAGTATAATGAAAAGGCAGAGCACCTACCATTAGCCCTAAAAAAAAGATCGCAAACACTCTACGCTGATTGGACCTCCTGCAAGAACAAGATAAAATCCTGATTTTTTTTCAGCGCCTTGCGCAGCGCGCAATATGTTGTGCCTAGCTTGTCCTTCTGTTCGCAAAAGCATTGGTACGCCACCACCTGGTAATTTAATCATGCCTCCTTTCCAGGTGCACGGCCAGAGTCATTGGAGCTAGATGTTTGCACTGCTTCCGAGAGCTGCCGGAGCACGTCGACCTGAGCGCGCAGGTGCACGGCGTAGTCCACGGCCTCACGCAACAGAGTGGCCTCATCGACGGTGGAGTCCCGGCCTCCCGGTATCACCTCCCTCAGCGCCATGGTTCTGCTCCTCACCAGCCTCCCCGCAACATCGGCACCACCGCCTGATCTCCTCCAGCACCTCTTCCGGCGGCAGCACCTCCTCACGATCCTCCTGCACCTCTGCACCTTGTACCCGCTGGATGCGGTGCCAAGATGGCCTTGGCCACCTCGCTCGGCCGCCGTCGCAGCCGCCATGGCGACATCCACGGAGGACTTGACGGCGCGCTTCCTCTCGTGGAGGCTCATGGCGCCGTTACCGAAGGATGTGCTCGTGTGTGCCTGGAGCTGCAGGCCGAGGAGGAGGTTCTTGAGGAAGGCCTGCTTGAAGGACTTGGTGCATGCGTTAGGACCTTGCATGGCTGTTTCTGTTCTTTTGCTTGAGCCGAGACCGGATGTACTTGCTCTGGCAAGTAATGTCGATGAAAGGAGAGCGGCGCTCCTGCGCCTTAAATATGAGTGTCTCCGGCATCCATGTGGTGTCACTAAAAGGCGCCTTGCCCTAAAATATTCCATATAGTAGGTGTAACATGCTTGTGTCACCGGCAGCTGAACCATAATCTCCCACATATGCACGCATGATTTTTGTCGTTGTTGCCGATAACAACGTTTTGTGCAGTGCCAGATCCGCATGTTGGTGACTTGAAGCCAAAATGTATACTACCTCATACAGTCATATACTCATGACCTTAATTGTGACTGCCTTCATATCACAGCTAGACATGCTCATATTCTTCCATGATGACGGTGATCGCCTTAATTCGGCATGCATATATATGAAGGCTTGTCATATTCTTCCATGATAATGATGTTGATGATGATGTGTTGTCGTATGCTACGTATGGAGGTACAGCCAACAAGTACGACGCCAGTGTCCACAAGCTTTTTTTTTCTTAATATACCCCAAACACATGTTGCTTAAAAATTTACTGGTGATCAGCTGGCTCCGCGCATGTCATGGTTACACATAAATGGCTTTAAAAGTTGAAAGAGAGTTTTGCTATAAACGCGATAGAGTATAAAGACAATAGCTTTCGGTCTTAAAAGCGCTTTTTTTGCTACATCATGTCGACACGTATGGGCCAGTTAGGCATGTCATGATGACCAAAAAGAAAGGTGCTTGCTGAAGCACTGAAGCATTGTCCAGCACAACACATGCCCACCATTAATTGCAGGTACGCTGACATCTCAACGTCTCATCATCACACATTGCATGTGCATTTACTACGTGCATTATCATTTTGTGTTGTCGTTTGCTCTTTGCTCAGCATGAATACATGATGGGAAAGTACGATACGAGATGCGCACAAGGTCTTCCAAAGTCTCAGACGCATGATGATGATAACAAACATAATCACAGAGCTGGCTCGCGTGCCATGGTCACCGGCACCGAATAAAATGGCTTTGGAAAGTAGGAGACGTGGGAGGTATGTGTTGATGACCTGAATGTGACGGGCACTGTGCTGCCGTAGACGCATACACTCAGCTACCTCGAATAGCCAGATGACTTTAGAAGACATTCCTATGTTGGTATGTCTTACACGACCAAATAACTTGTATGTTTTCATCCGCAAAAAAAAATTAACTTGTATGTTTTTTAGTGGTACACATATTTATGTGTTCTATTTTTAAATTGCATATACATGTGTTTTAGGGTTAAGTGTACTGGTAAGAAAAACTTTCCCATAAAACTAACCATGCTCTTAGTCTGCTAGACCCAAGGAGAGTCTTGTTCCTCTTATTCAGAGTCTCTTCCAAACTCTGCTCGTCTCGTGCATCGTGGGGCCACATAGTAATGGTGCGGGCGACTATGCAGTTCAAGATAATGAACAGCTACAAGTAAATCTTTTCCAAATGCCTCCCAAATCTAACATATTTGTAGTAATGTGTGTGTGCGCTATAATGTACGTTCTATATTTTGTTGAAACATGACTTTAGCAGAGTAAAATTGAGGACAATGGTCTTGAGGAGTAATGTATCCATAGTGGCTAGCTCACTTGAGATGAATAACCTATATGTATCTTTCTTCACGCTGTTCCTTGCTAGATGATCATAACAAACCAGGGTGGATGTGAGCTATATATACACTTGTTTGGTGAATGGGAGCTAGGAAGAAATAAATGCAGTAATAATTCATCGCACTAGTCCTCACCCCGTGCACCTGCACGGTCTAGCTATTATTTGCATACATAATAATTAACAGAATTATATTAACATGCATAATGTTGGATGTTAAATTTCAGATAGTACCATAATATGGGACAAATGATAAGTTATTTGAAACAATGATAACAAACAATGACCACATGTATTTGTTTACTTTTCTAACTTCATGCATATGGGTACATTTTTTGTGTGTGAATTGGGATGCCGAATCCTTTTTTCGAAAGTAAGTGGTGTCTTTTTATAAGCCAGGACTTCTAATAGATCTTTACCATAAATTATGTGTAGTATCATTGTGTGTTGTCGTTTGCTCTTTACTCGGCATGAATACATGATGGGCAAGTATGATACGAGATGCCCACAAGATATTGGAAAGTCTCAAGCGCATGATGATGATAACAAACATAATCACCGAGCTGGCTCCCGTGCTATGGTCATCGGCACCGGCAAAAATGGCATTGGAAAGTTGGGGACGTGGGAGCTCCGGGAGCCGAGTGGTAAACACAAGACGTGTGCGCATGGCTGCACGTGCAGCGTCACACGACGCCGACACTCGGCAGCGGCAACGCGAACGGGATGGGTACGTGTTGAGGGCCTGGATGTGAGCACTACACTGACGTGGACGCATACACTCAACTAGCTCGAACAACCGGATACGCGACACCCGCGCCCTCTCCCTGGCGGCTCAGGGTAGAACCATAGCCGCCGCCACTATGTCCCATGCTCCTTTTCATCTCGTCGTCCTCCAATGCACTCGGTGAAGCCAGGGCCGGCCTTGAGGAACGCGGCGTCAAGTACTTCCCTAGCGGCGCGTCACATGTGTGTGGCAAGGTGTCCGGCGTTGAGGCGGCTCCCAGACAGGAAGGCAGAGAGGCAAGCGGCAAGTGCGCGACTACTTTTTTGAGGGGTTTTTCCTTGCGGCTTGCCCTCAGTAGTAGGCACCCCGCAACCTCGCAAGAATGAGCCCACGGCAGTAGGCACCGGATCTGAAGAGAGAAACCTTTATGAAGACTCATTGGTGACCACCACATCCACCGATGTAGTGAGATAGCACCACCACATGCCGCAGCCTGCTCAGAACGTCAGTTTGCCCGGTAGCAGTACCTATTGGCAAGGATCTCATCATTGACAACATGCTTTAAGATCCGAGCCATGGACAACTATTATTCCCGTCTTTCTATTATTCAAATTGAATACTAGACATAATACAAGTATGGGCCCCAAGCATTTGTCCTTGATATGGCAGGGATGAAAGAATTGTGACAGAACCCACTGTCTCTCTTCTCTCACATATAAATCCATACTTTTATTTCA
Organism: Aegilops longissima; assembly: GCA_021605205.1. Classification (NCBI taxonomy): domain Eukaryota; kingdom Viridiplantae; phylum Streptophyta; class Magnoliopsida; order Poales; family Poaceae; genus Aegilops; species Aegilops longissima. The sequence goes on along the minus strand of CM038679.1, from coordinate 712,354,077 downwards.
CCTTCACTAAATTAAATCTTCAATAACATTTGAAATATAAGTTATTTTTTGAAATAATTTATATTTGAACTCCTGCCACCAAGACCTTTAGAACTAGAACAATATTGGATATATTTCAAGCACATTTAATTTTCAACGTTTCACATTTCGTATGTTGAACAAACTGATTTTAGTAGAAAAATTGAAACAAACCTTTTTCACTAGGAATATGTGAAACAAACCCATTTCGCTAGAAATCTATTTAACCCAATTATATTTCAGATACATAAAAAGCCTGTTTCACATACACTAAAATGTGCAATTGAAATAGATGTGACAATTAAATGTGTCACACAAAATACAATTGTAATATAGGTTCAGAAATTGTGAATTAGCAACCACAGACAGTGAATTATAATCTATTATTGTGAAACAGATTATTTTGAAATGTGAAATAAATTCTTAAAATGTGCAATTGTAATAGATGTGATTTTTATGATGATCTTTTTACAAATGTGTAACAGTTTATTCCAAAAGAGTGAAATATTTTATTTCAACAATGTGTAATAGAAATAGATGTGATTTTGTTGAAACAAGCTAGTGAAAAGTGAAATGTTGGTTCTGAATTGTAAGAGTAACTACAAAAGTGAAATTTAAATGTATCATTGTGAAACTGATTATTTGGAAGTGTGTAATATTTTATTTCAAAAGAGTGAAATATCTGTTTTGAAAATTGTGCAATTGAACTAAATGTATTTTTATGAAACAAGCTAGTGAAAAGTGAAATATATGTTCTGAATTGTGAAATAGTAACTACAGAAAGGGAAATTGTTTGTATCATTGTGAAAATGATTATTTTTAAAATGTGAAATATCGTTCAAGATTAAACATGATTGAAAAATATCAAAATTGATCTCATTTTAAAAGTTTAACGCAAATATAAAAAAGTTTCAAAACTGATATATTGTTTAAATTATATGGATGTTTTAAATTAGACAAAGTGAAAGAAATTGTTGAATTTATTGTGTGGGAGAAGAGAGAGTGTTCCGTCATATTGCTGCCATACATGCATGTAGAGTACAGCTGTGGGGCCCAGATGCTGAAATATCAATTTGGTTTAAACATGAGAAACCATTATACAACATGGAAAGAGAATATACGATGTTGGATGGCAATAGCTGATTGGTGTACCTACCGATACCGCGTAATTTTTCACTTTAGCATTCTGCTCATCGTCCTAGGAAATCGATCTGAGGCCGGACCACCACACACATCGAAGCGAGCTAGTGGCGTGTCTTATTTTCCTTGCTATTGTTTCTTCTTATAAACCATGTGTTTTTGATCCGGGAAACTGCATTCTATTAGCAAGTGCTTATAGAAATTAAACCACCTTTATCTTTAGCAGACATTCCCTTGGTTGCAATAACATCTCTGGGAAAAAATAAAACCATCTACATCTGAAACCAGATCAAAGATAATCAATCATTTTTTTTTGTGCCGTTGGCGGGAAGCATTTCTGCTACCTTAGTATGGCGACTAGAGCCCTTGTTTTTACTTTTAGTTTTTAGTTTTTACTTTATTTTATCCTTAGTTTATCTTTATGCAAGTTTATCAGTAACTAAAAAAGATTTGTATTATGGCTAACAAAAAGCTTGAGGAGTTTGCAGCTCTAGATGAAGATTTTGTGCTTGCACCTATTGCACAACCTGCAGTTGCAGCTCAACAGTTTGACATTAAATCTCACATTGTTAGTTGTTACCATGGTTCAGTAAAACCAGTTCGGAGACTCTACTTCTGGGAACGCAGTACGCATCTACAAACTTTTACTATTTGTTTCCATGGAGAAAAGACAGCACGTTACAGTTAGTCAGTGACTGTTATGCATTTTTTCTGCAGTACGTAATTCCTGGCACCATTTCATCAAGCTATCTAGCACGGATGCACACAACATACCTTGAATTCAAACTGCACACGCATGCACGATTTAAGTAACTTTTCACACTCTCTAATACCTTTCTTTGAAATAACACAACATGTTCTAGATACAGCTGCAGCACATAATTCCTGACACCATTTTCTCTGCTGATCTACAAAGAGTAGACTCTTCACTCAACTAGCTAGGTGCCTAGGTAGCAATAAGCACCATAGACATATACCAATCTGACCTCCTAGAAGAACAAGGCAAATCCTGATCTATATATTTCTTCACCGCTCTGCTCAAGGCAAAGTTGTGCCTGTTTCCTCCTTGATCATCATGGAGACAATATTTTTCTTACTGCAGAGGCACTGGCACAACACTACCACATACTCCCTCCGTTTCTTTTTAGTCCGTATATAAGATTTGGTCAACGTCAAACTTTGTCAATTTTGACTAAAGTTTATAAAAAAAATACCAAGATTCACAATATGAAATCAATATTGTTAGATGCATGATGAAATTAATTTTCATACCAAGTTGGTCAAACTTTATAAACTGGCTTATGAACTGGCTTATGAACTGGCTTAGAGCAGCAACACGACCCGCCAGTCGCTGAACATCATTGATGCACACCGGTTTAGCCAAAGAGTTAATCGCCTTGATCTTCTCCGGGTTAGCTTCAATGCCCCTGTTTGAGACCAGGAATCCTAAAAGTTTGCCTGCAGGTACACCAAATACACACTTGTCCGGGTTAAGCATCATCTTATAAATCCGGAGATTATCAAAGGTTTCCTTCAAATCAGATATCAAGGTTTCCTTCTCTCTGGACTTCACCACGATATCATCCACATAAGCATGAACATTGCGCCCAATCTGATCGTGGAGACAATTCTGTACACACCGCTGATAAGTCGCCTGGGCACTCTTGAGCCCAAATGGCATAGATACATAGCAGAAGGCTCCAAACGGAGTAATAAAAGCCGTCTTCTCCTGGTCCTTAACTGCCATTTTGATCTGATGATAACTAGAGTAAGCATCCAAAAAAAAAGCTCAAACGCTCGCAACCCGCCGTAGCATCAATGATTTGATCAATACGGGGTAGAGCAAAGGGATCAGCCGGACAAGCTTTATTTAAGTCCGTGTAATCCACACACATCCGCCAGGTGCCGTTCTTCTTGAGCACAAGCACCGGGTTAGCCAACCACTCCGGGTGAAAAACTTCCACGATGAACCCAGCCGCTAAGAGCCGAGCGACCTCTTCCCCAATAGCTTTCCGTCTTTCCTCATTGAACCGTCGAAGAAATTGCCTGACCGGCTTATACTTTGCATCAATATTAAGAGTGTGCTCAGCGAGTTCCCTCGGAACACCCGGCATGTCAGAAGGTTTCCATACAAAGATGTCCCGGTTCTCACAGATGAACTCGATGAGCGCGCTTTCCTATTTAGGATCCAAGTTGGCACTGATGCTGAACTGCTTGGAAGAGTCGCCTGGAGTGAAGTCAACAAGCTTTGTTTCAGCGGCCGATTTGAACTTCAATGTCGGGTGATGCTCTGTAGTCGGCTTCTTTAAAGAGGTCATATCTGCCGGGTCAACATTATTCTGATAAAACTTCAGCTCCTCCGCTGCACAAACAGACTCAAAGATAAGCCGCGCGCCTTCTTCACATTCCAAGGCTACCTTTCGACTCCCATGCACAGTGATGGTGCCCTTGTGACCGGAATCTTGAGCTGCAGATAAAAATAACACGGTCGCGCCATGAATTTGGCATAAGCCGGCCATCCAAACAGAGCACCACTACTAGGGAAAAGCCTAGCAGCAGCGCGGGTTTTGGGCCTATTAGTAGCGCGGGGGCCGGCGCTACTAATAAGGCGCTACAGCTAACGTATAGCAGCAGCAGCGGTGCCACCAGCTACTACTATGTCCTTTAGTAGTAGCGTGGGTAAAACCCGCTACTACTACCAGCTGGTTTTTTTGAATTTTTTGAAAAAATATTTCGATTTTTCCCTAATTTTAAATTTCTAAATTATTTTAACCTCAAATCTCTAATCACCCCTCATCGCTGCTCAATTTAATCTCTAATCACCCTCATCATTCCAAATCATCTAACTTCCTGACGATCACCCATCCTCTCACTACTCCAGCCGAGCACGCTTAACTTACGGGTTCTATTCTCCTCGTTTCCAAGTCTGCACTTGTTGTTTTCCGACAATAGTAAGATGTCAATCCTATTAACCTCAGGAATTTAGCTTGAGCATGAAGTCACACATTTCACTATTTGAGTTTGAAACCATTGTTCTAAAAAAATTAGTAACACTAATATTTCTTGAATAATTATTTTGATCACAGTTTGGCCATAGTTTGACCAGATTTGACCAAAATTCAAAAAACACAAAAATAATTATTTAGTAACACTAATATTCTAGAATAATTAGTTTGACCATTGTTTGACCACAATTTGACCACACAGTTTGAAATTTTTTCGATTTTTCCACTCTAGATCTTAAAAGCCCGTAACTTTTCGAGTAGATGATTTTTCATATAAAAACTTTTTCATCCGAGTTAGTATGCAAAAGTTATGCCCATTTTACAATTTCTAGAGATTTTGCAAATAAAGTCGAAATTCATATTTGCAAATTTTCCCAACAACTAGACCACATATCACATGGGAAACTTATGTTCTTTTTTTTTTTGACATTTTCATCATTTTCTTTTATTTTTTTTAAACTGAAAAGGCGATCCACCGGGGGGGTAGAGTTTGAAAATGGGACCTTTAGTAGTAGCGTGGTTTTTTACCCCCCCTCGCTACTACTATGGCACCACTTAGTAGTAGCGAGGGCTAAAAACCAACGCTACTGCTATCAAACTTAGTAGTAGCGAGGTTTGAAAAACCCGCGCTACTACTCTGGCATGTCCCGGGGGGCACGGTAGAGACCGCTTAGTAGTAGCGAGTGTTAAAAACCCGCGCTACTGCTATCAACTTAGTAGTAGCGAGGTTTAAAAACCTGCGCTACTGGTAAGTAGCAGTAGCGAGGGTTTTTAACCCTCACTACTAGTAACTTTCTGTGTATAGGCTTTTCCCTAGTAGTGCATGATACGGGCTCTTGATTTTGACTACCTCAAACGTCAATTTCTCAGCTCTAGAATCATATTCATCTCCAAAGGCCACTTCCAGCTCAATCTTGCCAACTGGGTACGCCGACTTACCAGGCACCACTCCATGAAAGACAATGTTGGACGTCCTCAAGTCTTTATTAGTCAACCCCATGCGGCGAAAGGTCTCATAATAGAGAATATTGATGCTGCTTCCTTCGTCCATGAGTACCTTAGTGAATTTATATCAACCAACCTGAGGTGCTACCACCAAGGCCAATCGACCGGATTATCAACCGGAGGGGTGATCTTCCTGCTCCATATAATGGGCTGCTCGACCACCTCAAATAACGGGAACCGTCGGCTCAACAAAATTCACGGCCCTCTTATGAACCTTCCGGTCACGTTTTCACAAATTAGTGGTAATCACATGGTACGCCCACCATTCAGCTGCTTTGGGTGGCTTTGATAACTTTGATCGCTGCTGCTGCTGTCCCCTTGACCCAAATTCTTTGTTGATGATAGCCGCCTTTGACTTCCCTAAAAGCGGAACTTGAAACACCGCCCGGGCCATGAAAGCCGCCTGCCCCTGAACCGCCGCCCGATCCATGATTGCCGTCAAACATGTTGGAATTCTTGAAAGCCTTCATGATCGCACAATCTTTCCATAAGTGGGTGGCGGGTCGTTCCCGAGTGCCGTGTCTCGGGCAAGGCTTATTGAGAAGCTACTCAAGATATGGGCCTGACCCGCCAGATCGAGGGGGCGGTCTTCCCTTACGTTTCTGATTGTTACCCTGTGCATTGGCATTGGCCACAAACTCCGGGTTACCCTCCGCCTTACGCTTGTTGCCTCCCTGATTTGCGGGTTATGTCACGACCCTTTCCATTGCCGTTCTTCTTTCCCTTCCCTGTCTTTTCCTCATCAGACGCGGGATCCTTGGTACTATCAGAATCGGCGTATTTGACTAAAGCCGCCATCAACGTTCCCATATCATTGCAATCACGCTTAAGGCGCCCCAGTTTCTGCCTCAACGGCTCAAAACGGAAATTCTTCTCCAACATGAGTACTGCAGAGCTGGCATCCATCTTATCAGATGAATGTATTATTTCCTTGACCCGGCGCACCCAATGAGTTGTGGATTCACCCTCCTCCTGCTTACAATTAGTCAAGTCCACAATTGACATAGATTGCTTGCAAGTGTCCTTGAAGTTCTGGATAAATCGGGCCTTTAGCTCTGCCCATGAGCTAATGGAATTGGGCGGCAAACCCTTTAGCCAAGACCGGGCCGTTCCGTCTAACATGATGGTGAAGTACTTATCCATTGCTGCGTCGCTGACCTCCAGTAGCTCCATGGCACTCTCGTAACTTTCAGTGTTTCAAAGAAACGGAGTCCAAACGGAATGAAACCTTCGGGAACGTGATTTTCTCACCGAACGTGATCCAGGAGACTTGGACCCTACTCCAAGGAACAAAAGAGGCGGTCACGAGGGTGGGGGGCGGGCGCGCCCCCTGCCTCGTGGCCCCCCTGTTTCTCCACCGACGTACTCCTTCCTCCTATATATACCTACGTACCCCAAACGATCAGAACAGGAGCCAAAAACCTAATTCCACCGCCGCAACTTCCTGTATCCATGAGATCCCATCTTGGGGCCTGTTTCGGAGCTCCGCCGGAGGGGGCATCCACCATGGAGGGCTTGTACATCAACACCATAGCCTCTCCGATGAAGTGTGAGTAGTTTACTTCAGACCTTCGGGTCCATAGCTAGTAGCTAGATGGCTTCTTCTCTCTTTTTGGATCTCAATACAATGTTGTCCCCCTCTCTCGTGGAGATCTATTCGATGCAATCTTTTTTTTTCGGTGTGTTTGTTGAGACCGATGAATTGTGGGTTTATGCTCCAGCTTATCTATGAATAATATTTGAATCTTCTCTGAATTCTTTTATGTATGATTGAGTTATCTTTGCAAGTCTCTTCAAATTATCCGTTTGGTTTGGCCAACTAGATTGGTAGTTCTTGCAATGGGAGAAGTGCATGGCTTTGGGTTCAATCTTGCGGTGTCCTTACCCAGTGACAGAAAGGGTTGCAAGGCATGTATTGTATTTTTGCCATCGAGGATAACAAGATGGGGTATTTATCAGATTGCATGAATTTATTCCTCTACATCATGTCATCTTGCTTAAGGCGTTACTCTGTTTTTAACTTAATACTCTAGATGCATTCTGGATAGCGGTCGATGAGTGGAGTAATAGTAGTAGATGCAGAATCGTTTCGGTCTACTTGTCTCGGACGTGATGCCTATATACATGATCATACCTAGATATACTCATAACTATGCTCAATACTGTCAATTGCTCAACAGTAATTTGTTCACCCACCATAGAATACTTATGCTCTTGAGAGAAGCCACTAGTGAAACCTATGGCCCCCGGGTCTATTCTCATCATATCAATCTCCATCACTTTTATACTTGCTTTGTTTTTTTACTTTGCCTTTACTTTTTTACTTTGCATCTTTATACCAAAAATACCAAAAATATTATCTCTATTAAATCTCACTCTCGTAAGTGACCGTGAAGGGATTGACAAGCCCTAATTGCGTTGGTTGCGAGTAGCTATCGTTTTGTGCAGGTACGAGGGACTTGTGCGTGGCCTCCTACTGGATTGATACCTTGGTTCTTAAAAACTGAGGGAAATACTTATGCTAATGTGCTGCATCATCCTCTCCTCTTCGGAGAAAACCAACGCAAGCTCAAGACGTAGCAACGGGGCGGCGTTGGGCGAAGCAGGAGGAGCGGGAGCGTGCCTGGGCGCGGCCCGGGAGCGGCGTGCGCTGCACGGGGCACGGAGAGCACGACTACGACGCGGCGACCGCGAGCTCACGGAAGGGTGGTGCGGCGGCCTACGGTGATCGATTCGGCGGGGAAAAAGAAGGGTTTTGCGCGGGGGCTCACCTTGGAGGCACAAGTAGGCCCGGTGGTAGCTTAGGAGCGCAGGGGTGGTCGAATTTGAAGACGAACGTCGACGGCGACCGAGGAAGAAGAAGCTCGATCCACATGATGCAGAGGCATCGAGCTCGATCGGGTGGCCGTAGATGACGTAGACGAACACTTAGGAGCTCCTGGACTCCTTGGCGGGGTGCGGGAACGACGGTGGCCGCGGAGACGATGACGATATGGCGATGACCGAGCTCGGACAGGGATGGCATCGAGCGAGGGAGGCGGCGAGGAAGCAAACAGAGAGAGCTAGGGTTCGGGGGAGGGGTGCCATTGCTAAGTAGGGCGAGGGGGGACGTGGATGCGCGCCACGGCGCCATGGCGTCCATGGATGTGCTCCACGATGCCTCACTGCTACAGGTTGAAGAAAAACCAGTGTGGGCTGGGCCTTCGTGTACTGTAGCACTTAGGTCCAGTGGCACTGTGCAGCTGGGCTTTTACTTTTTCTGTCTTCATTTCTTTTGCCCCTGTTTTGCATTTAGTTGAGCTAGCAAATGAACTTAGTTGAAACCAATATTTAGTATATAAATACTAGACTATGTAATGGCCTAGCACAACAAGTTTCATATATTTTCGAATAGTTTATACATTTGTTTATCTTTAAATGGTTAATTTAAATGATGTTGGTTCTGTTTTCAATATCTTAGGGTCATTTAAATATCCCAAATGATGTTGTTTTACTCCTGAAAATTAGTTAGTGAATACTTGGAAACAAAAATGAACATTTTTGTTTTGTTGTTTGAATAAATATTAATTTGACTTTTTTTAAATGGAATTTGAATTCGGTTTGGAACATAGTGAGGTTTAGAAAAATAATTGCGACGACATGGCATCATTAGTGAGTGGTTACTGTAGCTGAAATACTGGGGTGTTACAAATCTCCTCCACTACAAGAAATCTCGTCCCGAGATTTATGAGGGGAAGTGCCGAGGAAGGGATTTGGTTACGAAATTCTAACGAGCGTTCTCGATCTTGGTCGCTCTTCTCGAAGCGGTCGATCCATTAGGTTATTGTCTTCATTGCTCTGCTTCAGGTCATCATGATGAAGTCGGCATCCTTTCTTCGGGAACTCCGTCGTACTTACGAAAGAGTAAAAAAAGGGGGGGGGGTATTCCGGGAGAACATACCTCTGCAAGTTTGACTATCTGGTCGACTATATCGGGGAAGGTGGCAGAAAATAACTCTAGAATTGAAACTTGAGAAAATATCGAGAGCAAAGTAAGGAGGTATCATGGAAAGTTTCGAGCGGGTAGGCAATCGCTCGATGCCTGAAACAGGGCGTGAAAGGGGTTCAAAGCAACGGGGATAAGTATTGTGTTTGATACCAGAATTGATGATCCCTCAGAAGGTGGCTCATGAATTCCCTACGTGGCCACGCGCGAGGAAAAACCTTGGGAACAGGGGGTGTACATGAGAGTCAGGTTTCGATCCTGTGGAACTATGGGTTATGGGCCCACCATGTGGTTAAAAGTAGGAAGGGCGGTGACATCTTGCACGATCATGTAAGCAAGGCATGTCAGAGGATAGCCTGTCAGTTATGTCGGCAACAACATCGGTACCAAGGGCGGGGGACGAAGAGAACCATTTTCCTGCTCGTTGAACGAGGCGGACCACTAGGCAAAGTTCTCATCCATCGATGGTTACCGGAAGGTCATCAACAATAGTAATAGGGTCTTACTGACAGAGAGGTTCAATGAGGTGCTTACCTAATCAGGAGAATATTACTGCTTAGATCATATAGATCACCAGTAAGGTTAAACAAAACAATGGAAAGGAAAAGGTGATCATCAGATTAAATGAACAATGGAAAGGAAAATGTGTTTAAACACATATTTCAGGGGTATATCCTTCCCAAGGGCAAGCAGAGCATGACATCCATGACGGGATATATCGTAGAAAACCCTTTAGGAAAGGGGAGAGAAATTTCATTCCATTACCCATACAACGGTGTTGGATAATTGATAAAGAAAATTTAGCATTGTGCTTCAAATGTTCTTATTGAAATTCGGAGTACCACAGACATGCTTGAGATAGCATTGACATAGTCTTCAAGCAAAGGTCAGACTTGAATACGAAGGACCCATCAGAACAACTTGTAGAATAAGTTTTACAATTTCCTCATGGAAGAATGGATAGCCTTGCTAAAAGGAAAATTATAACAATAGGTCCTCCGGTCAGGTGTGCTAGGCATGTCATCACCTTACCGAGCCATATAAAGACCAATGCTATAACTCTTGGATATATGTTCCATCCATCATATCTGATCGAGATTCAGATCTGATTGGTGTCAGGATACCTCAGACTCAGGATGTCTGAGAAGAAAAGGTACAACACAAATTTACGGGATGACATTGTAATATTCTTGGGAAATGAACTGTGGAAGCGAGTTCTGAAACAAGAGTTCATCATGAAACCAAGGAAAGGGGTGAGGGGTGGCTGATGGACTCAGAGACAATCCCTCTAGATTTCCAAAAGAATGGATTCACACAATTAAGTGAATAAGGTGATAGCATTGGACACACAAGTATATAATGAGGTATGTTCGATGAGAACATCCATAATTAAATATTGAACGAAATTGCACCTAGAAATATGGACCAAGTAGGACGATCAAAGTTAGAATGGTGATTTGATAATGAAACTATCGGCCATTCACTTTGAAACAATAGGGTTGCTAGAGATATTAAATTCTCACCACAGAGTTCACTCAACATGTGGGCCAAGAAAGAATGGTGATGGCGAGAAGCATCACTGCATCAAGAATTTCTTAAGAGGTGGTGAAATTCTCACAACATTCTTGACATATAAGATGGTAATACTCCAAGGTAGGTGATACGTCTCCAATGTATCTATAATTTATGAAGCATTCATGCTATTATATTATCTGTTTTGGATGTTTATGGGCTTTACTAAGATCTTTTATATTATTTTTGGGACTAACCTATTAACCGGATGCCCAGCCCATATTGTTGTTTTCTTGCCTATTTCAGTGTTTCGAAGAAAAGGAATATCAAACGGAGTCCAAATAGAATGAAACCTTTCGGAGAGTTATTTTTGCATCGGAAGCAATCCAGGGGAATTGAAGTGCATGTAAGGGAAGCAACAAGGAAGCCATGAGGCAGGGAGGCGCGCCCTACCCCCTGGGCGCGCCCCCACCCTCATGGGCCCCTCGTGGCTCCCTTGACCGACTTCTTTCGCCTATATATGTCCATATACCCTAAAAAACATCAAAGAGCACAATAGATTGGGAGTTCCGCCGCCGCAAGCCTCTGTAGCCACCAAAAACAAATCGGGATCCTGTTGCGGCACCCTGCCGGAGGGGGGATCCCTCATCGGTGGCCATCTTCATCATCCCGGCGCTCTCCATGACGAGAAGGGAGTAGTTCACCCTTGGGTGAGGGTATGTACCAGTAGCTATGTGTTTGATCTCTCTCTCTCTCTCTCTCTCTCTCTCTCTCTCTCTCTCTCTCTCTCTCTCTCTCGTGTTCTTGAGGTGATACGATCTTGATGTATCGCAAGCTTTGCTATTAAAGTTGGATCTTATGATGTTTATCCCCCTCTATTCTCTTGTAATGGATTGAGTTTTCCCTTTGAAGTTATCTTATCGGATTGAGCCTTTAAGGATTTGAGAACACTTGATGTATGTCTTGCGTGGGATACCCGTTGTGACAATGGGATATTCACGTGATCTACTTGATGTATGTTTTGGTGATCAACTTACGGGTTCAATGAACTTATGCATAGGGGTTGACACATGTTTTCATATTGACTCTCCGGTAGAAACTTTGGGGCACTCTTTAAAGTACTTTGTGTTGTTGAATAGATGAATATGAGATTGTGTGATGCATATCGTAAAATCATGCCCATGGATACTTGAGGTGACATTGGAGTATCTAGGTGACATTAGGGTTTTGATTGATTTGTGTCTTAAGGTGTTATTCTAGTACGAACTTTATGATAGATCGAACGGAAAGAATAACTTCGTGTTATTTTACTACGGACTCTTGAATAAATCGATCAGAAAGGATAACTTTGAGGTGGTTTCGTACCCTACAATAATCTCTTCGTTTGTTCTCCGCTATTAGTGGCTTTGGAGGGAATGACAAGATGCACGCACATGTTCTTGAGAACGTATGAGACATTGGACGCATTGTAAATGATTTTTTTTCTTGCTTCCTGTGTGTGATAGGTTCATGCATCCCATATGATCGCTTTTACAAAATTTTCTGTAGCCTAGCACCTTATCACACATGTTTATCCGTAGCATGTGTGATACACCCGCTATAGCAAACCATGCAAGACAATGATTCACATCCGCGTGTGCAATATGTTTTTTTAAGCGTATGTGATGACCTTAACTGTACTAGTTTTTTTTGCGGGGGACCTATACTAGTGTTAGTATTGACCAAGTACAATAAGCTCGTTTGGTTGAAAAGTGATGGCACAAACTCAAGCAAACCTAAAGAGAAAGTACAAAAAAACCAATTACTCATGGCCATCCACCTCATTGATGAGTTGTTATGAAATTTATTTTTTGCCGACCTCCCCATCAAGTGTTCGTGCATACATATAGTTTTCATCATCTGTGGTTCATAGTGATCCCATAGCCAGAAGCAGATAAAGATAGGATACTCATCCATTGTGCCCACATATTCTATCTCCGAGTATGCTAGTCATGGCGGATAGTACTCAAGACAGTTCCTCTCATTTTATTTTGTTAAAGCCATGTTTTAGGAAATATGAAAGATATATTGGGCCATATATGCACACTAGCACAAATATGTTAACTAGATTTGGGACGCATTAGGAAACGATTATCTTGTAGACACCACTCCAAAACCGGTGAATCAAATGACATATGTTTTCCTATACGAATTGAGATGTATGCCATCTGTTTTCTTTGATTTTTCTATTCCTACGATCTTCCTAAAGTAGGTTGTGGCACACACTAGTAGAAAAAGGCCCATTTGCCCCGGTTTTAGAGGGCCTTTAGTCCCGGTTCTGGAACGGGGACTAAAGGGTCCGTACTAAAGCCCCCCCCCCTCCCCCCCCTTTAGTCGCGGTTCTTATACGAACCGGGACTAAAGGCCCTCCACGTGGCCGCTGTGTGGAGCTCCACCTTTAGTCCCGGTTGGTAACACCAACCGGGACCCGGTCAGTCACCCATCCTCTCACTACTCCAGCCTAAGCATACTTAACTTCCGAGTTCTATTCCCCCTCGTTTCCAAGTCTGCACTTGTTATTTTCCTGGCAATAGTAAGATGCCAATTCTATTAACCCTCAGGAGTTTAGCTTGAGCATGAAGTCACACATTTCACTGTTTCAGTTTGAAACTATTATTCTAAAAACAATAATTATGTAGTAACACTAATATTTCTTGAATAAGTAGTTTGGCCATAGTTTGACCACAGTTTGACCAGATTTGACCAAAATTCAAAATACGGAAATAATTATTTAGTAACACTAATATTCTTGCATAATTATATTTAGTACCACTAATACTTCTTGAATAAGTTGTTTGACTATATTTTGACCAGATTTAACCAAAATTTAAAAAAAACTGAAATTTGAGCATAACTTTTTTTTTCCTTTTAGAATTTGAGTATTCTAAAAATTTGCAAATAGGCCTATGACGGTCAAAATTGGATGCGGATTTTCGTGCTGATTTTTTGATATATTATGCATTTTTTTGACATCGTATGCAAAAGATATGGCCGCTTTACTTTTTCATAACACTTTTTTGCTAAACATGTCCAAATTTAAGTTTTTTAATTTTCCTAACTAATAGATGTATTAACATAACTACATCTCGAAGAATTTTAATTTTTGAAATTTTTATCATTTTCTTTTGCTTTTTATAAAACTGAAAAGGCGATACACAAAGGGGGGGTAGAGTTTGAAAATGGGACCTTTAGTCCCGGTTTGAGATACGAACTGGGACTAAAGGGCATCGGACCCTTTAGTCCCGGTTCGTGTCTCAAACCGGGACTAAAAGGCTCATTTGAACCGGGACTAATGCCTTTAGCCACACGAACCGTCTAACTTATTATTGCCTCGTCTAACTTATTTACATATTAATTCTGGATTTCAGAATTTTACCATTTGTTTCCATTGTGACAAGATAGTGACCCCTGTTGTCATGCGTTTTCATTTGGAGCTTATGTACGAACACTTGTGGCCTTCTCCTTTAAATGAGTGAGAAGTGCAAGTTGTTTCAGGTTCTGCAGATTTTCTGACTAATATAACAACAGACCCGGCATTTATTGAAACTACACATGTACGCATTATCTAAGAAACTTTTCACACACTAATATCTGCATTTGCAATGGACACCAGCAAGTTTTTCTACAGTACATACATAATCCCGAACACCCTTTTCTCTCTGCTGATCAACAAAGAGTAGTCTCTGCACTCAACTGGCTACTCTTTCCGTTTCAAAATAGATGACTCAACTTAGTACAAAGTTGAGTCATCTATTCTGAACGGAGGAGTAGATCGCAAGCACTCTGACTCTCTCAACTGGCTAGATTTGCAGTGGCCTCTCTGCTGACTTAACATACTTACAAGTGGCCTCTTTAAGGCACTTAATTATGTAGTCTGCTGTATTTTCTGTTGCTAGTCGGCCTTAGGCTATCTGACTCTTCTTTTGTAAATCGAAAAGGCAGAGCACCTGCCATTAGCCCTTAAAAAAAGATCGCAAACACTCTACGCTGATTGGACCTCCTGCAAGAACAAGATAAAATCCTGATTTTTTTTCAGCGCCTTGCGCAGCGCGCAATATGTTGTGCCTAGCTTGTCCTTCTGTTCGCAAAAGCATTGGTACGCCACCACCTGGTAATTTAATCATGCCTCCTTTCCAGGTGCACGGCCAGAGTCATTGGAGCTAGATGTTTGCACTGCTTCTGAGAGCTGCCGGAGCACGTCGACCTGAGCGCGCAGGTGCACGGCGTAGTCCACGGCCTCGCGCAACAGAGTGGCCTCATCGACGGTGGAGTCCCGGCCTCCCGGTATCACCTCCCTCAGCGCCATGGTTCTGCTCCTCACCAGCCTCCCCGCAACATCGGCACCACCGCCTGATCTCCTCCAGCACCTCTTCCGGCGGCAGCACCTCCTCACGATCCTCCTACACCTCTGCACCTTGTACCCGCTGGATGCGGTGCCAAGATGGCCTTGGGCCACCTCGCTCGGCCGCCGTGCGCAGCCGCCATGGCGACATCCACGGAGGACTTGACGGCGCGCTTCCTCTCGTGGAGGCTCATGGCGCCGTTACCGAAGGATGTGCTCGTGTGTGCCTGGAGCTGCAGGCCGAGGAGGAGGTTCTTGAGGAAGGCCTGCTTGAAGGACTTGGTGCATGCGTTAGGACCTTGCATGGCTGTTTCTGTTCTTTTGCTTGAGCCGAGACCGGATGTACTTGCTCTGGCAAGTAATGTCGATGAAAGGAGAGCGGCGCTCCTGCGCCTTAAATATGAGTGTCTCCGGCATCCATGTGGTGTCACTAAAGGCGCCTTGCCCTAAAATATTCCATATAGTAGGTGTAACATGCTTGTGTCACCGGCAGCTGAACCATAATCTCCCACATATGCACGCATGATTTTTGTCGTTGTTGCCGATAACAACGTTTTGTGCAGTGCCAGATCCGCATGTTGGTGACTTGAAGCCAAAATGTATACTACCTCATACAGTCATATACTCATGACCTTAATTGTGACTGCATTCATATCACAGCTAGACATGCTCATATTCTTCCATGATGACGGTGATCGCCTTAATTCGGCATGCATATATATGAAGGCTTGTCATATTCTTCCATGATAATGATGTTGATGATGATGTGTTGTCGTATGCTACGTATGGAGGTACAGCCAACAAGTACGACGCCAGTGTCCACAAGCTTTTTTTTTCTTAATATACCCCAAACACATGTTGCTTAAAAATTTACTGGTGATCAGCTGGCTCCGCGCATGTCATGGTTACACATAAATGGCTTTAAAAGTTGAAAGAGAGTTTTGCTATAAACGCGCGATAGAGTACAGCACAACAGCTTCGGTGCCTTAAAGGCACCTACCTTTGTGTCACTGACATGTGGGCCAGTTGGGCCCACATGTCAGTGACCCAAAGGTAGGTGCCTTGAGGCACTGAAGCATTGTCCAGCACAACACATGCCCACCATTAATTGCAGGTACGCTGACATCTCAACGTCTCATCATCACACATTGCATGTGCATTTACTACGTGCATTATCATTTTGTGTTGTCGTTTGCTCTTTGCTCAGCATGAATACATGATGGGAAAGTACGATACGAGATGCGCACAAGGTCTTCCAAAGTCTCAGACGCATGATGATGATAACAAACATAATCACAGAGCTGGCTCGCGTGCCATGGTCACCGGCACCGAATAAAATGGCTTTGGAAAGTAGGAGACGTGGGAGGTATGTGTTGATGACCTGAATGTGACGGGCACTGTGCTGCCGTAGACGCATACACTCAGCTACCTCGAATAGCCAGATGACTTTAGAAGACATTCCTATGTTGGTATGTCTTACACGACCAAATAACTTGTATGTTTTCATCCGCAAAAAAAAAAAAAAAAATTAACTTGTATGTTTTTTAGTGGTACACATATTTATGCGTTCTATTTTTAAATTGCATATACATGTGTTTTAGGGTTAAGTGTACTGGTAAGAAAAACTTTCCCATAAAACTAACCATGCTCTTAGTCTGCTAGACCCAAGGAGAGTCTTGTTCCTCTTATTCAGAGTCTCTTCCAAACTCTGCTCGTCTCGTGCATCATGGGGCCACATAGTAATGGTGCGGGCGACTATGCAGTTCAAGATAATGAACAGCTACAAGTAAATCTTTTCCAAATGCCTCCCAAATCTAACATATTTGTAGTAATGTGTGTGTGCGCGCTATAATGTACGTTCTATATTTTGTTGAAACATGACTTTAGCAGAGTAAAATTGAGGACAATGGTCTTGAGGAGTAATGTATCCATAGTGGCTAGCTCACTTGAGATGAATAACCTATATGTATCTTTCTTCACGCTGTTCCTTGCTAGATGATCATAACAAACCAGGGTGGATGTGAGCTATATATACACTTGTTTGGTGAATGGGAGCTAGGAAGAAATAAATGCAGTAATAATTCATCGCACTAGTCCTCACCCCGTGCACCTGCACGGTCTAGCTATTATTTGCATACATAATAATTAACAGAATTATATTAACATGCATAATGTTGGATGTTAAATTTCAGATAGTATCATAATATGGGACAAATGATAAGTTATTTGAAACAATGATAACAAACAATGACCACATGTATTTGTTTACTTTTCTAACTTCATGCATATGGGTACATTTTGTGTGTGTGAATTGGGATGTCGAATCCTTTTTTCGAAAGTAAGTGGTGTCTTTTTATAAGCCAGGACTTCTAATAGATCTTTACCATAAATTATGTCTAGTATCATTGTGTGTTGTCGTTTGCTCTTTACTCGGCATGAATACATGATGGGCAAGTATGATACGAGATGCCCACAAGATATTGGAAAGTCTCAAGCTGGCTCCCGTGCTATGGTCATCGGCACCGGCAAAAATGGCATTGGAAAGTTGGGGACGTGGGAGCTCCGGGAGCCGAGTGGTAAACACAAGACGTGTGCGGATGGCTGCACGTGCAGCGTCACACGACGCCGACACTCGGCAGCGGCAACGCGAACGGGATGGGTGCGTGTTGAGGGCCTGGATGTGAGCACTACACTGGCGTGGGCGCATACACTCAACTAGCTCGAACAACCGGATACGCGACACCCGCGCCCTCTCCCTGGCGGCTCAGGGTAGAACCATAGCCGCCGCCACTATGTCCCATGCTCCTTTTCATCTCGTCGTCCTCCAATGCACTCGGTGAAGCCAGGGCCGGCCTTGAGGAACGCGGCGTCAAGTACTTCCCTAGCGGCGCGTCACATGTGTGTGGCAAGGTGTCCGGCGTTGGGCGGCTCCAGACAGGAAGGCAGAGAGGCAAGCGGCAAGTCTTGCGACTACTTTTTGAGGGTTTTTCCTTGCGGCTTGCCCTCAGTAGTAGGCACCCCGCAACCTCGCAAGAATGAGCCCACGGCAGTAGGCACCGGATCTGAAGAGAGAAACCTTTATGAAGACTCATTGGTGACCACCACATCCACCGATGTAGTGAGATAGCACCACCACATGCCGCAGCCTGCTCAGAACGTCAGTTTGCCCGGTAGCAGTACCTATTGGCAAGGATCTCATCATTGACAACATGCTTTAAGATCCGAGCCATGGACAACTATTATTCCCGTCTTTCTATTATTCAAATTGAATACTAGACATAATACAAGTATGGGCCCCAAGCATTTGTCCTTGATATGGCAGGGATGAAAGAATTGTGACAGAACCCACTGTCTCTCTTCTCTCACATATAAATCCATACTTTTATTTCACCTTCACTAAATTAAATCTTCAATAACATTTGAAATATAAGTTATTTTTTGAAATAATTTATATTTGAACTCCTGCCACCAATACCTTTAGAACTAGAACAATATTGGATATATTTCAAGCACATTTAATTTTCAACGTTTCACATTTCGTATGTTGAACAAACTGATTTTAGTAGAAAAATTGAAACAAACCTTTTTCACTAGGAATATGTGAAACAAACCCATTTCGCTAGAAATCTATTTAACCCAATTATATTTCAGATACATAAAAAGCCTGTTTCACATACACTAAAAATGTGCAATTGAAATAGATGTGACAATTAAATGTGTCACACAAAATACAATTGTAATATAGGTTCAGAAATTGTGAATTAGCAACCACAGACAGTGAATTATAATCTATTATTGTGAAACAGATTATTTTGAAATGTGAAATAAATTCTTAAAAATGTGCAATTGTAATAGATGTGATTTTTATGATGATCTTTTTACAAATGTGTAACAGTTTATTCCAAAAGAGTGAAATATTTTATTTCAACAATGTGTAATAGAAATAGATGTGATTTTGTTGAAACAAGCTAGTGAAAAGTGAAATGTTGGTTCTGAATTGTAAGAGTAACTACAAAAGTGAAATTTAAATGTATCATTGTGAAACTGATTATTTGGAAGTGTGTAATATTTTATTTCAAAAGAGTGAAATATCTGTTTTGAAAATTGTGCAATTGAACTAAATGTATTTTTATGAAACAAGCTAGTGAAAAGTGAAATATATGTTCTGAATTGTGAAATAGTAACTACAGAAAGGGAAATTGTTTGTATCATTGTGAAAATGATTATTTTTAAAATGTGAAATATGCGTTCAAGATTAAACATGATTGAAAAATATCAAAAATTGATCTCATTTTAAAAGTTTCGACGCAAATATAAAAAAAGTTTCAAAAACTGATATATTGTTTAAATTATATGGATGTTTTAAATTAGACAAAGTGAAAGAAATTGTTGAATTTATTGTGTGGGAGAAGAGAGAGTGTTCCGTCATATTGCTGCCATACATGCATGTAGAGTACAGCTGTGGGGCCCAGATGCTGAAATATCAATTTGGTTTAAACATGAGAAACCATTATACAACATGGAAAGAGAATATACGATGTTGGATGGCAATAGCTGATTGGTGTACCTACCGATACCGCGTAATTTTTCACTTTAGCATTCTGCTCATCGTCCTAGGAAATCGATCTGAGGCCGGACCACCACACACATCGAAGCGAGCTAGTGGCGTGTCTTATTTTCCTTGCTATTGTTTCTTCTTATAAACCATGTGTTTTGATCCGGAAACTGCATTCTATTAGCAAGTGCTTATAGAAATTAAACCACCTTTATCTTTAGCAGACATTCCCTTGGTTGCAATAACATCTCTGGGAAAAAATAAAACCATCTACATCTGAAACCAGATCAAAGATAATCAATCATTTTTTTTTGTGCCGTTGGCGGGAAGCATTTCTGCTACCTTAGTATGGCGACTAGAGCCCTTGTTTTTACTTTTAGTTTTTAGTTTTTACTTTATTTTATCCTTAGTTTATCTTTATGCAAGTTTATCAGTAACTAAAAAAGATTTGTATTATGGCTAACAAAAAGCTTGAGGAGTTTGCAGCTCTAGATGAAGATTTTGTGCTTGCACCTATTGCACAACCTGCAGTTGCAGCTCAACAGTTTGACATTAAATCTCACATTGTTAGTTGTTACCATGGTTCAGTAAAACCAGTTCGGAGACTCTACTTCTGGGAACGCAGTACGCATCTACAAACTTTTACTATTTGTTTCCATGGAGAAAAGACAGCACGTTACAGTGAGTCAGTGACTGTTATGCATTTTTTCTGCAGTACGTAATTCCTGGCACCATTTCATCAAGCTATCTAGCACGGATGCACGCAACATACCTTGAATTCAAACTGCACACGCATGCACGATTTAAGTAACTTTTCACACTCTCTAATACCTTTCTTTGAAATAACACAACATGTTCTAGATACAGCTGCAGCACATAATTCCTGACACCATTTTCTCTGCTGATCTACAAAGAGTAGACTCTTCACTCAACTAGCTAGGTGCCTAGGTAGCAATAAGCACCATAGACATATACCAATCTGACCTCCTAGAAGAACAAGGCAAATCCTGATCTATATATTTCTTCACCGCTCTGCTCAAGGCAAAGTTGTGCCTGTTTCCTCCTTGATCATCATGGAGACAATATTTTTCTTACTGCAGAGGCACTGGCACAACACTACCACATACTCCCTCCGTTTCTTTTTAGTCCGTATATAAGATTTGGTCAACGTCAAACTTTGTCAATTTTGACTAAAGTTTATAAAAAAAATACCAAGATTCACAATATGAAATCAATATTGTTAGATGCATGATGAAATTAATTTTCATACCAAGTTGGTCAAACTTTATAAACTGGCTTATGAACTGGCTTATGAACTGGCTTAGAGCAGCAACACGACCCGCCAGTCGCTGAACATCATTGATGCACACCGGTTTAGCCAAAGAGTTAATCGCCTTGATCTTCTCCGGGTTAGCTTCAATGCCCCTGTTTGAGACCAGGAATCCTAAAAGTTTGCCTGCAGGTACACCAAATACACACTTGTCCGGGTTAAGCATCATCTTATAAATCCAGAGATTATCAAAGGTTTCCTTCAAATCAGATATCAAGGTTTCCTTCTCTATGGACTTCAGCACGATATCATCCACATAAGCATGAACATTGCGCCCAATCTGATCGTGGAGACAATTCTGTACACATCGCTGATAAGTCGCCTGGGCACTCTTGAGCCCAAATGGCACAGATACATAGCAGAAGGCTCCAAACGGAGTAATAAAAGCCGTCTTCTCCTGGTCCTTAACTGCCATTTTGATCTGATGTTAACTAGAGTAAGCATCCAAAAAAAAAGCTCAAACGCTCGCAACCCGCCGTAGCATCAATGATTTGATCAATACGGGGTAGAGCAAAGGGATCAGCCGGACAGGCTTTATTTAAGTCCGTGTAATCCACACACATCCGCCAGGTGCCGTTCTTCTTGAGCACAAGCACCGGGTTAGCCAACCACTCCGGGTGAAAAACTTCCACGATGAACCCAGCCGCTAAGAGCCGAGCGACCTCTTCCCCAATAGCTTTCCGTCTTTCCTCATTGAACCGTCGAAGAAATTGCCTGACCGGCTTATACTTTGCATCAATATTAAGAGTGTGCTCAGCGAGTTCCCTCGGAACACCCGGCATGTCAGAAGGTTTCCATGCAAAGATGTCCCGGTTCTCACAGATGAACTCGATGAGCGCGCTTTCCTATTTAGGATCCAAGTTGGCACTGATGCTGAACTGCTTGGAAGAGTCGCCTGGAGTGAAGTCAACAAGCTTTGTTTCAGCGGCCGATTTGAACTTCAATGTCG
The DNA here is from genome assembly GCA_021605205.1 of Aegilops longissima. Classification (NCBI taxonomy): domain Eukaryota; kingdom Viridiplantae; phylum Streptophyta; class Magnoliopsida; order Poales; family Poaceae; genus Aegilops; species Aegilops longissima. The sequence continues at coordinate 712,332,197 of CM038679.1, read as the reverse complement.
GGTGATGCTCTGTAGTCGGCTTCTTTAAAGAGGTCATATCTGCCGGGTCAACATTATTCTGATAAAACTTCAGCTCCTCCGCTGCACAAACAGACTCAGCATAAGCCGCATCGCCTTCTTCACATTCCAAGGCTACCTTTCGACTCCCATGCACAGTGATGGTGCCCTTGTGACCCGGAATCTTGAGCTGCAGATAAAAATAACACGGTCGCGCCATGAATTTGGCATAAGCCGGCCATCCAAACAGAGCACCACTACTAGGGAAAAGCCTAGCAGCAGCGCGGGTTTTGGGCCTATTAGTAGCGCGGGGGCCGGCGCTACAGCTAACGTATAGCAGCAGCGCGGGTGCCACCCGCGCTACTACTATGTCCTTTAGTAGTAGCGTGGGTAAAAACCCGCGCTACTACTACCAGCGTGGGTTTTTTTTGAATTTTTTTGAAAAAATATTTCGATTTTTTCCCTAATTTTTAAATTTCTAAATTATTTTAACCTCAAATCTCTAATCACCCCTCATCGCTGCTCAATTTAATCTCTAATCACCCCTCATCATTCCAAATCATCTAACTTCCCGGACGATCACCCATCCTCTCACTACTCCAGCCTGAGCACGCTTAACTTACGGGTTCTATTCTCCCTCGTTTCCAAGTCTGCACTTGTTGTTTTCCTGACAATAGCAAGATGTCAATCCTATTAACCTCAGGAATTTAGCTTGAGCATGAAGTCACACATTTCACTATTTGAGTTTGAAACTATTGTTCTAAAAAAATTAGTAACACTAATATTTCTTGAATAATTATTTTGATCACAGTTTGGCCATAGTTTGACCAGATTTGACCAAAATTCAAAAAAAACAAAAATAATTATTTAGTAACACTAATATTCTAGAATAATTAGTTTGACCATTGTTTGACCACAATTTGACCACACAGTTTGAAATTTTTTCGATATTTTCCACTCTAGATCTTAAAAGCCCCGTAACTTTTCGAGTAGATGATTTTTCATATAAAAAACTTTTTCATCCGAGTTAGTATGCAAAAGTTATGCCCATTTTTACAATTTCTCGAGAGATTTTGCAAATAAAGTCGAAATTCATATTTGCAAATTTTCCCAACAACTAGACCACATATCACATGGGAAACTTATGTTCTTTTTTTTTTGACATTTTCATCATTTTCTTTTATTTTTTTTAAACTGAAAAGGCGATCCACCGGGGGGGTAGAGTTTGAAAATGGGACCTTTAGTAGTAGCGTGGTTTTTTACCCCCCCTCGCTACTACTATGGCACCACTTAGTAGTAGCGAGGGCTAAAAACCAACGCTACTGCTATCAAACTTAGTAGTAGCGAGGTTTGAAAACCCGCTACTACTCCGCATGTCCCGGGGCACGGTAGAGACCGCTTAGTAGTAGCGAGTGTTAAAACCCGCTATCGCTATCAACTTAGTAGTAGCGAGGTTTAAAAACCTGCGCTCTTGGTAAGTAGCAGATAGCGAGGTTTTAACCCTCACTACTAGTAACTTTCTGTATAGGCTTTTCCCTAGTAGTGCATGATACGGGCTCTTGATTTTGACTACCTCAAACGTCAATTTCTCAGCTCTAGAATCATATTCATCTCCAAAGGCCACTTCCAGCTCAATCTTGCCAACTGGGTACGCCGACTTACCAGGCACCACTCCATGAAAGACAATGTTGGACGTCCTCAAGTCTTTATTAGTCAACCCCATGCGGCGAAAGGTCTCATAATAGAGAATATTGATGCTGCTTCCTTCGTCCATGAGTACCTTAGTGAATTTATATCAACCAACCTGAGGTGCTACCACCAAGGCCAACTGACCCGGATTATCAACCCGGAGGGGGTGATCTTCCCTGCTCCATATAATGGGCTGCTCTGACCACCTCAAATAACGGGGAACCGTCGGCTCAACAAAATTCACGGCCCTCTTATGAACCTTCTGGTCACGTTTTCACAAATTAGTGGTAATCACATGGTACTGCCCACCATTCAGCTGCTTTGGGTGGCTTTGATAACCTGACTGCTGCTGCTGCTGTCCCCCTTGACCCAGCTGCTGTTGATGATAGCCGCCTTGACTTCCCTAAAAGCCGGAACTTGAAACACCGCCCGGGCCATGAAAGCCGCCTGCCCCTGAACCGCCGCCCGATCCATGATTGCCGTCAAACATGTTGGAATTCTTGAAAGCCTTCATGATCGCACAATCTTTCCATAAGTGGGTGGCGGGTCGTTCCCGAGTGTCGTGTCTCGGGCAAGGCTTATTGAGAAGCTGCTCAAGATATGGGCCTGACCCGCCAGATCGAGGGGGCGGTCTTCCCTTACGTTTCTGATTGTTACCCTGTGCATTGGCATTGGCCACAAACTCCGGGTTACCCTCCGCCTTACGCTTGTTGCCTCCCTGATTTGCCGGGTTATGCTGCTGACCCTTTCCATTGCCGTTCTTCTTTCCCTTCCCTGTCTTTTCCTCATCAGACGCGGGATCCTTGGTACTATCGAATCGGTATTTGACTAAAGCCGCCATCAACGCTCCCATATCATTGCAATCACGCTTAAGGCGCCCCAGTTTCTGCCTCAACGGCTCAAACGGAAATTCTTCTCCAACATGAGTACTGCAGAGCTGGCATCCATCTTATCAGATGAATGTATTATTTCCTTGACCCGGCGCACCCAATGAGTTGTGGATTCACCTCCTCCTGCTTACAATTAGTCAAGTCCACAATTGACATAGATTGCTTGCAAGTGTCCTTGAAGTTCTGGATAAATCGGGCCTTTAGCTCTGCCCATGAGCTAATGGAATTGGGCGGCAAACCCTTTAGCCAAGACCGGGCCGTTCCGTCTAACATGATGGTGAAGTACTTATCCATTGCTGCGTCGCTGACCTCCAGTAGCTCCATGGCACTCTCGTAACTTTCAGTGTTTCAAAGAAACGGAGTCCAAACGGAATGAAACCTTCGGGAACGTGATTTTCTCACCGAACGTGATCCAGGAGACTTGGACCCTACTCCAAGGAACAAAAGAGGCGGTCACGAGGGTGGGGGCGGGCGCCCCCTGCCTCGTGGCCCCCTGTTCTCCACCGACGTATTCCTTCCTCCTATATATACCTCGCACCCCAAACGATCAGAACAGGAGCCAAAAACCTAATTCCACCGCCGCAACTTCCTGTATCCATGAGATCCCATCTTGGGGCCTGTTCGGAGCTCACGGGGGGGCATCCACCATGGAGGGCTTGTACATCAACACCATAACCTCTCCGATGAAGTGTGAGTAGTTTACTTCAGACCTTCGGGTCCATAGCTAGTAGCTAGATGGCTTCTTCTCTCTTTTTGGATCTCAATACAATGTTCTCCCCCTCTCTCGTGGAGATCTATTCGATGCAATCTTCTTTTTTCGGTGTGTTTGTTGAGACCGATGAATTGTGGGTTTATGCTCCAGCTTATCTATGAATAATATTTGAATCTTCTCTGAATTCTTTTATGTATGATTGAGTTATCTTTGCAAGTCTCTTCAAATTATCCGTTTGGTTTGGCCAACTAGATTGGTAGTTCTTGCAATGGGAGAAGTGCATGGCTTTGGGTTCAATCTTGCGGTGTCCTTACCCGAAGGATGTAAAGGGTTGCAAGGCATGTATTGTATTTTTGCCATCGAGGATAACAAGATGGGGTATTTATCAGATTGCATGAATTTATTCCTCTACATCATGTCATCTTGCTTAAGGCGTTACTCTGTTTTTAACTTAATACTCTAGATGCATTCGGATAGCGGTCGATGAGTGGAGTAATAGTAGTAGATGCGAGAATCGTTTGGTCTACTTGTCTCGGACGTGATGCCTATATACATGATCATACCTAGATATACTCATAACTATGCTCAATACTGTCAATTGCTCAACAGTAATTTGTTCACCCACCATAGAATACTTATGCTCTTGAGAGAAGCCACTAGTGAAACCTATGGCCCCCGGGTCTATTCTCATCATATCAATCTCCATCACTTTTATACTTGCTTTGTTTTTTACTTTGCCTTTACTTTTTACTTTGCATCTTTATACCAAAAATACCAAAAATATTATCTCTATTAGATCTCACTCTCGTAAGTGACCGTGAAGGGATTGACAAGCCCTAATTGCGTTGGTTGCAGTAGCTATCGTTTGTGCAGTGTACGAGGGACTTGTCGTGGCCTCCTACTGGATTGATACCTTGGTTCTTAAAAACTGAGGGAAATACTTATGCTAATGTGCTGCATCATCCTCTCCTCTTCGGAGAAAACCAACGCAAGCTCAAGACGTAGCAACGGGGCGGCGTTGGGCGAAGCAGGAGGAGCGGGAGCGTGCCTGGGCGCGGCCCGGGAGCGGCGTGCGCTGCACGGGGCACGGAGAGCACGACTACGACGCGGCAACCGCGAGCTCACGGAAGGGTGGTGCGGCGGCCTACGGTGATCGATTCGGCGGGGAAAAAGAAGGGTTTTGCGCGGGGGCTCACCTTGGAGGCACAGGTAGGCCCGGTGGTCGAATTTGAAGACGAACGTCGACGGTGACCGAGGAAGAAGAAGCTCGATCCACATGATGCAGAGGCATCGAGCTCGATCGGGTGGCCGTAGATGACGTAGACGAACACTTAGGAGCTCCTGGACTCCTTGGCGGGGTGCGGGAACGACGGTGGCCGCGGAGACGATGACGATATGGCGATGACCGAGCTCGGACAGGGATGGCATCGAGCGAGGGAGGCGGCGAGGAAGCAAACAGAGAGAGCTAGGGTTCGGGGGAGGGGTGCCATTGCTAAGTAGGGCGAGGGGGCGTGGATGCGCGCCACGGCGCCATGGCGCCCATGGATGTGCTCCACGATGCCTCACTGCTACAGGTTGAAGAAAAACCAGTGTGGGCTGGGCCTTCGTGTACTGTAGCACTTAGGTCCAGTGGCACTGTGCAGCTGGGCTTTTACTTTTTCTGTCTTCATTTCTTTTGCCCCTGTTTTGCATTTAGTTGAGCTAGCAAATGAACTTAGTTGAACCCAATATTTAGTATATAAATACTAGACTATGTAATGGCCTAGCACAACAAGTTTCATATATTTTCGAATAGTTTATACATTTGTTTATCTTTAAATGGTTAATTTAAATGATGTTGGTTCTGTTTTCAATATCTTAGGGTCATTTAAATATCCCAAATGATGTTGTTTTACTCCTGAAAATTAGTTAGTGAATACTTGGAAACAAAAATGAACATTTTTGTTTTGTTGTTTGAATAAATATTAATTTGACTTTTTTTAAATGGAATTTGAATTCGGTTTGGAACATAGTGAGGTTTAGAAAAATAATTGCGACGACATGGCATCATTAGTGAGTGGTTACTGTAGCTGAAATACTGGGGTGTTACAAATCTCCTCCACTACAAGAAATCTCGTCCCGAGATTTATGAGGGGAAGTGCCGAGGAAGGATTTGGTTACGAAATTCTAACGGCGTTCTCGATCTTGGTCGCTCTTCTCGAGCGGTCGATCCATTAGGTTATTGTCTTCATTGCTCGCTTCAGGTCATCATGATGAAGTCGGCATCCTTTCTTCGAACTCCGTCGTACTTACGAAAGAGTAAAAAAGGGGGGTATTCGGAGAACATACCTCTGCAAGTTTGACTATCTGGTCGACTATATCGGGGAAGGTGGCAGAAAATAACTCTAGAATTGAAACTTGAGAAAATATCGAGAGCAAAGTAAGGAGGTATCATGGAAAGTTTCGAGCGGGTAGGCAATCGCTCGATGCCTGAAACAGGGCGTGAAAGGGGTTCAAAGCAACGGGGATAAGTATTGTGTTTGATACCAGAATTGATGATCCCTCAGAAGGTGGCTCATGAATTCCCTACGTGGCCACGCGCGAGGAAAAACCTTGGGAACAGGGGGTGTACATGAGAGTCAGGTTTCGATCCTGTGGAACTATGGGTTATGGGCCCACCATGTGGTTAAAAGTAGGAAGGGCGGTGACATCTTGCACGATCATGTAAGCAAGGCATGTCAGAGGATAGCCTGTCAGTTATGTCGGCAACAACATCGGTACCAAGGGCGGGGGACGAAGAGAACCATTTTCCTGCTCGTTGAACGAGGCGGACCACTAGGCAAAGTTCTCATCCATCGATGGTTACCGGAAGGTCATCAACAATAGTAATAGGGTCTTACTGACAGAGAGGTTCAATGAGGTGCTTACCTAATCAGGAGAATATTACTGCTTAGATCATATAGATCACCAGTAAGGTTAAACAAAACAATGGAAAGGAAAAGGTGATCATCAGATTAAACAGAACAATGGAAAGGAAAATGTGTTTAAACACATATTTCAGGGGTATATCCTTCCCAAGGGCAAGCAGAGCATGACATCCATGACGGGATATATCGTAGAAAACCCTTTAGGAAAGGGGAGAGAAATTTCATGCCATTACCCATACAACGGTGTTGGATAATTGATAAAGAAAATTTAGCATTGTGCTTCAAATGTTCTTATTGAAATTCGGAGTACCACAGACATGCTTCGAGATAGCATTGACATAGTCTTCAAGCAAAGGTCAGACTTCGAATACACGAAGGACCCATCAGGAACAACTTGTAGAATAAGTTTTACAATTTCCTCATGGAAGAATGGATAGCCTTGCTAAAAGGAAAATTATAACAATAGGTCCTCCGGTCAGGTGTGCTAGGCATGTCATCACCTTACCGAGCCATATAAAGACCAATGCTATAACTCTTGGATATATGTTCCATCCATCATATCTGATCGAGATTCAGATCTGATTGGTGTCAGGATACCTCAGACTCAGGATGTCTGAGAAGAAAATGTACAACACAAATTTACGGGATGACATTGTAATATTCTTGGGAAATGAACTATGGAAGCGAGTTCTGAAACAAGAGTTCATCATGAAACCAAGGAAAGGGGTGAGGGGTGGCTGATGGACTCAGAGACAATCCCTCTAGATTTCCAAAAGAATGGATTCACACAATTAAGTGAATAAGGTGATAGCATTGGACACACAAGTATATAATGAGGTATGTTCGATGAGAACATCCATAATTAAATATTGAACGAAATTGCACCTGGAAATATGGACCAAGTAGGACGATCAAAGTTAGAATGGTGATTTGATAATGAAACTATCGGCCATTCACTTTGAAACAATAGGGTTGCTAGAGATATTAAATTCTCACCACAGAGTTCACTCAACATGTGGGCCAAGAAAGAATGGTGATGGCGAGAAGCATCACTGCATCAAGAATTTCTTAAGAGGTGGTGAAATTCTCACAACATTCTTGACTTATAAGATGGTAATACTCCAAGGTAGGTGATACGTCTCCAATGTATCTATAATTTATGAAGCATTCATGCTATTATATTATCTGTTTTGGATGTTTATGGGCTTTACTAAGATCTTTTATATTATTTTTGGGACTAACCTATTAACCGGATGCCCAGCCCATATTGTTGTTTTCTTGCCTATTTCAGTGTTTCGAAGAAAAGGAATATCAAACGGAGTCCAAATAGAATGAAACCTTTGGGAGAGTTATTTTTGCATCGGAAGCAATCCAGGGGAATTGAAGTGCACGTAAGGGAAGCAACAAGGAAGCCATGAGGCAGGGAGGCGCGCCCTACCCCCTGGGCGCGCCCCCACCCTCATGGGCCCCTCGTGGCTCCCTTGACCGACTTCTTTCGCCTATATATGTCCATATACCCTAAAAAACATCAAAGAGCACAATAGATTGGGAGTTCCGCCGCCGCAAGCCTCTGTAGCCACCAAAAACAAATCGGGACCCTGTTCCGGCACCCTGCCGGAGGGGGGATCCCTCATCGGTGGCCATCTTCATCATCCCGGCGCTCTCCATGACGAGAAGGGAGTAGTTCACCCTTGGGTGAGGGTATGTACCAGTAGCTATGTGTTTGATCTCTCTCTCTCTCTCTCTCTCTCTCTCTCTCTCTCGTGCTCTTGAGGTGATACGATCTTGATGTATCGCAAGCTTTGCTATTAAAGTTGGATCTTATGATGTTTATCCCCCTCTATTCTCTTGTAATGGATTGAGTTTTCCCTTTGAAGTTATCTTATCGGATTGAGCCTTTAAGGATTTGAGAACACTTGATGTATGTCTTGCGTGGGATACCCGTTGTGACAATGGGATATTCACGTGATCTACTTGATGTATGTTTTGGTGATCAACTTACGGGTTCAATGAACTTATGCATAGGGGTTGACACATGTTTTCATATTGACTCTCGGTAGAAACTTTGGGGCACTCTTTAAAGTACTTTGTGTTGTTGAATAGATGAATATGAGATTGTGTGATGCATATCGTAAAATCATGCCCATGGATACTTGAGGTGACATTGGAGTATCTAGGTGACATTAGGGTTTTGATTGATTTGTGTCTTAAGGTGTTATTCTAGTACGAACTTTATGATAGATCGAACGGAAAGAATAACTTCGTGTTATTTTACTACGGACTCTTGAATAAATCGATCAGAAAGGATAACTTTGAGGTGGTTTCGTACCCTACAATAATCTCTTCGTTTGTTCTCCGCTATTAGTGGCTTTGGAGGGAATGACAAGATGCACGCACATGTTCTTGAGAACGTATGAGACATTGGACGCATTGTAAACGATTTTTTTTCTTGCTTCCTGTGTGTGATAGGTTCATGCATCCCATATGATCGCTTTTACAAAATTTTCTGTAGCCTAGCACCTTATCACACATGTTTATCCGTAGCATGTGTGATACACCCGCTATAGCAAACCATGCAAGACAATGATTCACATCCGCGTGTGCAATATGTTTTTTTAAGCGTATGTGATGACCTTAACTGTACTAGTTTTTTTTGCGGGGGACCTATACTAGTGTTAGTATTGACCAAGTACAATAAGCTCGTTTGGTTGAAAAGTGATGGCACAAACTCAAGCAAACCTAAAGAGAAAGTACAAAAAAACCAATTACTCATGGCCATCCACCTCATTGATGAGTTGTTAAGAAATTTATTTTTTGCCGACCTCCCCATCAAGTGTTCGTGCATACATATAGTTTTCATCATCTGTGGTTCATAGTGATCCCATAGCCAGAAGCAGATAAAGATAGGATACTCATCCATTGTGCCCACATATTCTATCTCCGAGTATGCTAGTCATGGCGGATAGTACTCAAGACAGTTCCTCTCATTTTATTTTGTTAAAGCCATGTTTTAGGAAATATGAAAGATATATTGGGCCATATATGCACACTAGCACAAATATGTTAACTAGATTTGGGACGCATTAGGAAACGATTATCTTGTAGACACCACTCCAAAACCGGTGAATCAAATGACATATGTTTTCCTATACGAATTGAGATGTATGCCATCTGTTTTCTTTGATTTTTCTATTCCTACGATCTTCCTAAAGTAGGTTGTGGCACACACTAGTAGAAAAAGGCCCATTTGCCCCGGTTTTAGAGGGCCTTTAGTCCCGGTTCTGGAACGGGGACTAAAGGGTCCGTACTAAAGCCCCCCTTTAGTCACGGTTCTTATACGAACCGGGACTAAAGGCCCTCCACGTGGCCGCTGTGTGGAGCTCCACCTTTAGTCCCGGTTGGTAACACCAACCGGGACCCGGTCAGTCACCCATCCTCTCACTACTCCAGCCTAAGCATACTTAACTTCCGAGTTCTATTCCCCCTCGTTTCCAAGTCTGCACTTGTTGTTTTCCTGGCAATAGTAAGATGCCAATTCTATTAACCCTCAGGAGTTTAGCTTGAGCATGAAGTCACACATTTCACTGTTTCAGTTTGAAACTATTATTCTAAAAAACAATAATTATGTAGTAACACTAATATTTCTTGAATAAGTAGTTTGGCCATAGTTTGACCACAGTTTGACCAGATTTGACCAAAATTCAAAATACGGAAATAATTATTTAGTAACACTAATATTCTTGCATAATTATATTTAGTACCACTAATACTTCTTGAATAAGTTGTTTGACTATATTTTGACCAGATTTAACCAAAATTTAAAAAAAACTGAAATTTGAGCATAACTTTTTTTTTTCCTTTTAGAATTTGAGTATTCTAAAAATTTGCAAATAGGCCTATGACGGTCAAAATTGGATGCGGATTTTCGTGCTGATTTTTTGATATATTATGCATTTTTTCGACATCGTATGCAAAAGATATGGCCGTTTTACTTTTTCATAACACTTTTTTGCTAAACATGTCCAAATTTAAGTTTTTTAATTTTCCTAACTAATAGATGTATTAACATAATTACATCTCGAAGAATTTTAATTTTTGAAATTTTTATCATTTTCTTTTGCTTTTTATAAAACTGAAAAGGCGATCCACAAAGGGGGGGTAGAGTTTGAAAATGGGACCTTTAGTCCCGGTTTGAGATACGAACTGGGACTAAAGGGCATCGGACCCTTTAGTCCCGGTTCGTGTCTCAAACCGGGACTAAAAGGCTCATTTGAACCGGGACTAATGCCTTTAGCCACACGAACCGTCTAACTTATTATTGCCTCGTCTAACTTATTTACATATTAATTCTGGATTTCAGAATTTTACCATTTGTTTCCATTGTGACAAGATAGTGACCCCTGTTGTCATGCGTTTTCATTTGGAGCTTATGTACGAACACTTGTGGCCTTCTCCTTTAAATGAGTGAGAAGTGCAAGTTGTTTCAGGTTCTGCAGATTTTCTGACTAATATAACAACAGACCCGGCATTTATTGAAACTACACATGTACGCATTATCTAAGAAACTTTTCACACACTAATATCTGCATTTGCAATGGACACCAGCAAGTTTTTCTACAGTACATACATAATCCCGAACACCCTTTTCTCTCTGCTGATCAACAAAGAGTAGTCTCTGCACTCAACTGGCTACTCTTTCCGTTTCAAAATAGATGACTCAACTTAGTACAAAGTTGAGTCATCTATTCTGGAACGGAGGGAGTAGATCGCAAGCACTCTGACTCTCTCAACTGGCTAGATTTGCAGTGGCCTCTCTGCTGACTTAACATACTTACAAGTGGCCTCTTTAAGGCACTTAATTATGTAGTCTGCTGTATTTTCTGTTGCTAGTCGGCCTTAGGCTATCTGACTCTTCTTTTGTAAATCGAAAAGGCAGAGCACCTGCCATTAGCCCTTAAAAAAAGATCGCAAACACTCTACGCTGATTGGACCTCCTGCAAGAACAAGATAAAATCCTGATTTTTTTTCAGCGCCTTGCGCAGCGCGCAATATGTTGTGCCTAGCTTGTCCTTCTGTTCGCAAAAGCATTGGTACGCCACCACCTGGTAATTTAATCATGCCTCCTTTCCAGGTGCACGGCCAGAGTCATTGGAGCTAGATGTTTGCACTGCTTCTGAGAGCTGCCGGAGCACGTCGACCTGAGCGCGCAGGTGCACGGCGTAGTCCACGGCCTCGCGCAACAGAGTGGCCTCATCGACGGTGGAGTCCCGGCCTCCCGGTATCACCTCCCTCAGCGCCATGGTTCTGCTCCTCACCAGCCTCCCCGCAACATCGGCACCACCGCCTGATCTCCTCCAGCACCTCTTCCGGCGGCAGCACCTCCTCACGATCCTCCTACACCTCTGCACCTTGTACCCGCTGGATGCCGGTGCCAAGATGGCCTTGGGCCACCTCGCTCGGCCGCCGTGCGCAGCCGCCATGGCGACATCCACGGAGGACTTGACGGCGCGCTTCCTCTCGTGGAGGCTCATGGCGCCGTTACCGAAGGATGTGCTCGTGTGTGCCTGGAGCTGCAGGCCGAGGAGGAGGTTCTTGAGGAAGGCCTGCTTGAAGGACTTGGTGCATGCGTTAGGACCTTGCATGGCTGTTTCTGTTCTTTTGCTTGAGCCGAGACCGGATGTACTTGCTCTGGCAAGTAATGTCGATGAAAGGAGAGCGGCGCTCCTGCGCCTTAAATATGAGTGTCTCCGGCATCCATGTGGTGTCACTAAAAGGCGCCTTGCCCTAAAATATTCCATATAGTAGGTGTAACATGCTTGTGTCACCGGCAGCTGAACCATAATCTCCCACATATGCACGCATGATTTTTGTCGTTGTTGCCGATAACAACGTTTTGTGCAGTGCCAGATCCGCATGTTGGTGACTTGAAGCCAAAATGTATACTACCTCATACAGTCATATACTCATGACCTTAATTGTGACTGCCTTCATATCACAGCTAGACATGCTCATATTCTTCCATGATGACGGTGATCGCCTTAATTCGGCATGCATATATATGAAGGCTTGTCATATTCTTCCATGATAATGATGTTGATGATGATGTGTTGTCGTATGCTACGTATGGAGGTACAGCCAACAAGTACGACGCCAGTGTCCACAAGCTTTTTTTCTTAATATACCCCAAACACATGTTGCTTAAAAATTTACTGGTGATCAGCTGGCTCCGCGCATGTCATGGTTACACATAAATGGCTTTAAAAGTTGAAAGAGAGTTTTGCTATAAACGCGATAGAGATAAAGACAACAGCCGGGTGCTTAAAAGACCTTTTACTGTCATCGTCATCGACATGGGGCCAGTTGGGCCCATATGTCATGACTCAAAAAAGAATGCCTTGAGGCACTGAAGCATTGTCCAGCACAACACATGCCCACCATTAATTGCAGGTACGCTGACATCTCAACGTCTCATCATCACACATTGCATGTGCATTTACTACGTGCATTATCATTTTGTGTTGTCGTTTGCTCTTTGCTCAGCATGAATACATGATGGGAAAGTACGATACGAGATGCGCACAAGGTCTTCCAAAGTCTCAGACGCATGATGATGATAACAAACATAATCACAGAGCTGGCTCGCGTGCCATGGTCACCGGCACCGAATAAAATGGCTTTGGAAAGTAGGAGACGTGGGAGGTATGTGTTGATGACCTGAATGTGACGGGCACTGTGCTGCCGTAGACGCATACACTCAGCTACCTCGAATAGCCAGATGACTTTAGAAGACATTCCTATGTTGGTATGTCTTACACGACCAAATAACTTGTATGTTTTCATCCGCAAAAAAAAAATTTAACTTGTATGTTTTTTAGTGGTACACATATTTATGCGTTCTATTTTTAAATTGCATATACATGTGTTTTAGGGTTAAGTGTACTACAACTTATCTTGATTATATTCGAAATTGCATCCTCATTGCACACATGTTTCTTGAGGTTTGCAAATATCCAATTGTAGGGCAAAGTTTGTTTACATACAATACAATGATTTGGCTAGCCCATATTTGGCATAACCAGTTCTTACAAAAACTAGTAGAGATAAGCCAGGTAGTTTGTTTGTAAACCAATTAATAGCTAATATTTCGTGCTCACCAAGACACTGGTAAGAAAAACTTTCCCATAAAACTAACCATGCTCTTAGTCTGCTAGACCCAAGAAGAGTCTTGTTCCTCTTATTCAGAGTCTCTTCCAAACTCTGCTCGTCTCGTGCATCGTGGGACCACATAGTAATGGTGCGGGCGACTATGCAATTCAAGATAATGAACAGCTACAAGTAAATCTTTTCCAAATGCCTCCCAAATCTAACATATTTGTAGTAATGTGTGTGTGTGTGCGGTATAATGTACGTTCTATATTTTGTTGAAACATGACTTTAGCAGAGTAAAATTGAGGACAATGGTCTTGAGGAGTAATGTATCCATAGTGGCTAGCTCACTTGAGATGAATAACCTATATGTATCTTTCTTCACGCTGTTCCTTGCTAGATGATCATAACAAACCAGGGTGGATGTGAGCTATATATACACTTGTTTGGTGAATGGGAGCTAAGAAGAAATAAATGCAGTAATAATTCATCGCACTAGTTCTCACCCCGTGCACCTGCACGGTCTAGCTATTATTTGCATACATAATAATTAACAGAATTATATTAACATGCATAACGTTGGATGTTAAATTTCAGATAGTATCATAATATGGGACAAATCGAGAAATAAGAGATCCAGTCATTCCCGCGCCTCCTCACAATTCAGCGCATTCTGGTCGTTCGATCTGTTTGCTTGATGCGTTTCCGACCGTTAGATCGATGCGGTGAACGATTCTGGCCGTCGGATCGACCCCGCGCGCCTGTAGCAATGAATAGTTACCGCCCCCTCCCGGTCTCTCTCACTTCGCGGACTCGTTCCGGTCTCGCTGACGTGTGGGGTCGCTCGCGTGTGGGCCGCGTTTGTCAGCAGCTGTGCCATGAGAAGCGTCTGGTGTATGTGCTTTGCTGTCAAAATATCATGCCACCGCCAGTAATTTCGCCACCCCGCCGAGGGCATTTGTGGAAATTTGCGTGCGTGCCCGTGCGTGGCGTCGTGTGGGTGGTTGAATTTGGCGTAAGGGTGGGGAGGGCCCCCGATTGGGTAGGAACCCTAGCCCATTCTCCCCGCCGCGCCCCTCTCCCCTTCTCTACCGCCGCCGCCGCCGCCAGCGCAGGCCGCGGACACGACGAGGAGGCGGCCAGCATCACCCCGCGCCGCCCGGCCAAGGTCTTCTCCCGCGTGCGCCACCTCCTCGCCAAACCTTTCCCCTACGCGCGGCCCTCGCCGACTCGCTCTTCCTCCCCTACGACCTCGTCCAGGACGCCTGCGGCGCCGCCGCCGTCCGCACAGACAGCGGCTAGGTCAGCGATGTTAGGGTGTGGCCAAGCAGCGCAGCAGCATCGTGGGTGGCGTGCGGATGGGCACGGAGCCACGGACGCCGCCGTCCCCAACGACGCCTCGTCCCGGCGCTCCTCGATTCCTGCTTGGACGGCGACAAGTTCGAGCCGCGTCGGTCGACCCCGACGTCGCGATCCCATCTGTCACACCGTCTCCTTGCTCCTTGCAGGGACGTGGCGATGTACGCGCTCGTCATGGGTGCCTGCTGCGTCGACGGCAAGGAGCTCCACCTCGTGCACCACAGCCAGCGCCACATCAAGGTTCCCTCTCCTCCCCTCCCCTCCCCCTCGGTTAATTAATCCCCTCTTTTTTCTGTGCGAATTGGTTGCTGCGAGTTGAGATGCCCAAATCGTATACGGGATGTGCTGCTAAGAAATTAGCTATATTCTTACAATCTAAGATACTCAACTATAGGATGTGCTGTCAAATTCACTCACCTCCCTGTCCCAGGCCGCCATCATCCCCGCCTCCTCCGCGGCCTCCTCTCCACCGCTGCCGAGGAAAGCGGCGCCCCCGTTGGGAAGCGGGTGGTGCGCGCCGTCGCCCCCCAGGACACGGCAGAGGCGGCGACGGCTGCGGAGGGCGCGAAGAAGGAGGCAACGGGAAGACGGACTCGAGCTGCTCGGCCCTCTCTCCCTCGGCTCATGGCGGTGCCGGATCCGGTGTCGGGGTCGAGGGGTGCGCAGGATCCGAGCGCGGCGGCTCGTTGGTGAGCGCAGCATCTCGAGCTCGGGCATGTGGGCGCGTTGGTGAGCATGCTGGCGGCTGTGGCCGAGCTCGAGCCCGGGCGTGTGGGCGCATTGTGGATACCAGGCTCTCCTAGGCGTGTTCCTCCTTCCCAGCGGCGGTTGTGGCAAAGCTGACACCAAAGGTCACCCAGCGGCAAAGCCACAGCCACACCTGCGCTCACTCAGCTTCGGCCATTGTAGTTGGTGGACAAGGTACCTAGACCTGCTTAGTCCCTTTTCATGTGTGGCGCCATATTTTGTGTTCTTCGTGCGGCTAATGATTTTACATGGGATTTCATTGCAGGGTTTTTCCTACCTTTGATGTTTTGGCCGGATCTGTGCTTCGGTTCTCTAGGTGTACCCCTCTCTATTTCCTGTGCATCTATTGTTCCATATGATCTGCAGATGTCCCATGGACGTCACTCTGTCTTGTTCATAGCATAGTTGCTTTTGTTTTATTCCTGTCGTGGAGATGGGCACACCTTGACATGTCCTTGTTGTATCTGCAAAGGAATTTTTGTTGCCTTCCTTAGCTTGTTGGCTACCTATTTTTTCCCTATCAAGAAGATATATTTGGCCCAAGGCTGTGTCCTTCCTCTCTGGAAATGACGTTTTGTTCTCACACAGGATTGCTCCTGCATATATTCTGTCTGTATGTAGTTCTAGCAGTTCTGCTTATCCTTACATCTTCTGCTAATTTCTAATTCAACTCATGTACAGTCATGCTCAAAGCTGGCAAGCTGTGTCAACAAATAGACCTACACCCGCTGCTCACTTCATGGGCATGGATCAAAGCCTTGGTATTCAGCTCGTGCAGCTGTTGATATTAGAGCTCAGTCTTGGCGGATGTCCCTCGATTAAAAAACGTACATGCCAAGAACTATGGTAACTTATGCCTACCAAGAACTGCATGAAGTTTTTGTCTTGCTGTAGTAAACATTACCAAACTATTTCTAAAGGTGTTATAATCATGTTTTCTTTTGCATTATCAAAAAGCTGTTGTTGTTTGTTAACACGATTATTTAGCATATTCACTTATGCGGGTAGTAATAACATGAGCTACTCATTTGCCGGATGACTAACACCATTCTTGCTGTGATGATGTTAGTATGGCACGCTCTATGGATTCTTCGTGTAACACATAATGTCCATCAACAGGTGTTTACAACGCAGGGAGGAGCCGGGTGACAATGCAGTCAGACCAGACTCTATCCATATACATGTAGTCTGATGTTACGCCATGGACGACTGACATACACATCGTCATCTATAACTGCCTCCATTGCTTCCTCGGCCTCCATGTCAGCCTCTCTGCTTCACTATTGTTAGGTACCTTTCCCTCCATGAGGTCTTATGAAGCCAAGCAGCTTGATTTTTTTTTTGCGGGTTCAAGCAGCTTGATATTCTGATAGATTGTTTGTAAACAGTAGGAGTTGAAGTTTGTCTTCCTCTAATGTGTAGATTTTGCATGTTATCTCATTTAATTTGTAATGAATCAGTGCACGACCATACATAGTGATATATTATTATTTTTTTGCATTAGCACGATTAGAAAATTTTGGGTAACACGCAATGCTTTCTATATACATTGTTGCATTTTATCCATTTTGATGTGTAGCTTGGAAGTTGCATTTTGACATGTGGCACTCTATTTCTTATCCTGAAATATTCATATGTGCATTTATTTTTGTTTGTTTTTTTTGCTTCTGACAAAAGGGGGATGATTTTAACTTCTAATTCTACTAGAAAAGTAAAAAAAAAATGCACAAAATGATAGTGGGTGAGAATATAAAGCTGGATGCGAATATAAAGTTTAAGGAATAGTCCTTCTATTTTGTTTTATCCTGGATATTCATATATGCATTACTTTTTGTAAGCTAGGTGCGAATATAAAGTTTAAGGATTAGTCCTCATAATCATTTGCATTCCTTTCCAAATTATCCATATGTGTGAGGAATCGTTGGATTCAATTTTTTCTTTGTCTTGTACTAAACACATCAATCCAACTTTAGATTCTAAATCTGGTCTGCATACTAATGGGACTTAAAATAGTGGTCATGCGGTTAAATTATCATGTCCACTATTATTGATG
Source organism: Aegilops longissima (assembly GCA_021605205.1). Lineage (NCBI taxonomy): Eukaryota > Viridiplantae > Streptophyta > Magnoliopsida > Poales > Poaceae > Aegilops > Aegilops longissima. Next base: position 712,314,698 of record CM038679.1, on the reverse strand, counting down.
CCTTCACCTTGATACATTATTGCAGGAAGAGCAAATTGCATACTTTATGAACTAATTATCTCGATTATATGGTTGGCGAGTACCGACTAATTTGCTCGGTCAAGAAATTTACTCTTTCAACAGTTTTGTACCATTTGATTTAGAAAGTGTCTCTCTCTCATCTACTGATGAACACTCACTGGCACTTCTATATGCTAATAAGGTATGTTCCTGTTTTCAGAAGCAAAAAATTGTATCTCATGTATGTTGGTCCTCTTGCCCTTTTCCCCATGTTTCTGTTGTCTAAGAATTGTTGCATATGCACTTAGGGTGAATGCAATAGTTCAAGAAACTAAATCCTGAACATTCAAGGAAAAAAAAAACCCCGCCCCACCCCCGCGATCCATATTAATTGTCTCCAACAATTAATATGGGTCGGAGGGACTACAACATTGGTATAGAATGATAATTTGTTCTTCATGAACGTTGTAAACGCTGCGCCTTAGTTCTATGTAATATTTTGTTGTTTTCTAAGGTAGCCTGCTATCGTTGATGCAGGTAGCAACTACAAACAGTCCCTGTGTGAAACCTTTTTTTGGCAGTGTTAATTTATTATGCACATGACAGTAGCTTTATTTAGTATGGTCTTATAAGTTCTAACCATGACTTGATTTCTTAGAAAAGTGAACCTCACAATTAAGTTAAAACTGAGGATCGTTTCTGGAACATAGGTATATAATCACAAGCCCTTTACGTTATGTCAGGTGGTCCACCTTAACCCTCTTAGAGATAAAAATACCATTTCGTTCTGAGAATATCTTCAGACGAAATAATGTTGTTGTCTATTTTGTGAAGAGAATAATGATCTGATTGAACAGGAAATAGTTGATAACTGGAGATCCTTTGGTTGACTACTTCCTAATTTGGACCTTAAGAGTATACAGTCTGTGAATAAGACGGTGGTAAGAGATGCATCAAAGCCTGAATAATTTGGTATCTATGCACCTTTAGTACTCCTACTGCTTTTCAACGGATGCTTACTAAATGGCTCCACACAAGCGAAACCAGCTGAAACTACACATGCTGAGAAGACAAGCTCAAGTATAAGAGTAAAAGTAGTGATCTAAATGCTCTTATATTTCTTTAAGGAGAGAGTAACATCTATTTGTTCTAAGCATTTTGCTAAATGACTGCATGGCATTAATTGCGATGTTTTTTTAGGCATCTCAGCTTTTGCGGGAAAAAGGATCCACTTACTAGTTGACATTGGGGATCATCTTCCTGTACAACAACTATCTCATGATTTGTTTTACCACTGACTACCATGACATGGTCTAAAGACAAAACTTTGAGGAATTTGTAGAATTGGCTTGTGTTAAGCATTTGTACTGTGATTTTAAACTACTAATGTGGTTCATACTAAAACATTAATACCATGTATCATTTAATTCTTTATTTTGTACTGAACCATTACTATTATATGTGTTCTGCTTCCTCCTGCTTTCCTTTCGAGAAGGGCCTTTAAGATAGGATTCCATAATTGTTCATGTTCATTCCATATAATAATATATGATGTTGTTTTATATTCTGTACTGCGTTTTGCACTTGCTATAGCTGGGACAGGACTGAAACAGATGAAAGTTTCTTTTCACTTTATCGTTATCCTATATGATAAACTTTGATTTCTACTGACTTGGCATTACTTGATTGACCAAAACGTTGGAACCGGCACCCTCGCGCCAAGGCGTGATCTCGATCTAGTGATAAGTTATTTGAAACAATGATAACAAACAATGACCACATGTATTTGTTTACTTTTCTAACTTCATGCATATGGGTACATTTTTTGTGTGTGAATTGGGATGCCGAATCCTTTTTTCGAAAGTAAGTGGTGTCTTTTTATAAGCCAGGACTTCTAATAGATCTTTCCCATAAATTATGTGTAGGATCATTGTGTGTTGTCGTTTGCTCTTTACTCGGCATGAATACATGATGGGCAAGTATGATACGAGATGCCCACAAGATATTGGAAAGTCTCAAGCGCATGATGATGATAACAAACATAATCACCGAGCTGGCTCCCGTGCTATGGTCATCGGCACCGGCAAAAATGGCATTGGAAAGTTGGGGACGTGGGAGCTCCGGGAGCCGAGTGGTAAACACAAGACGTGTGCGGATGGTTGCACGTGCAGCGTCACACGACGCAGACACTCGGCAGCGGCAACGCGAATGGGATGAGTACGTGTTGAGGGCCTGGATGTGAGCACTACACTGACGTGGACGCATACACTCAACTAGCTCGAACAACCGGATACGCGACACCCGCGCCCTCTCCCTGGCGGCTCAGGGTAGAACCATAGCCGCCGCCACTATGTCCCATGCTCCTTTTAATCTCGTCGTCCTCCAATGCACTCGGTGAAGCCAGGGCCGGCCTTGAGGAACGCGGCGTCAAGTACTTCCCTAGCGGCACGTCACATGTGTGTGGCAAGGTGTCCGGCGTTGAGGCGGCTCCCAGACAGGAAGGCAGAGAGGCAAGCGGCAAGTGCGCGACGACTTTTTTGATGAGTTTTCCCTTGCGGCTTGCCCTCAGGAGTAGGCACCCCGCAACCTCGCAAGAATGAGCCCCCGGCAGTAGCCACCGGATCTGAAGAGAGAAACCTTTATGAAGACTCATTGGTGACCACCACATCCACTGATGTAGTGAGATAGCACCACCACATGCCGCAACCTGCTCAGAATGTCAATTTGCCTGGTAGCAGTACTTACCAGCAAGGATCTCATCATTAACAACATGCTTTAAGATCCGAGCCATGGACAACTATTATTCCCATCTTTCTATTGTTCAAATTGAATACTAGACATAATACAACTATGGGCCCCAAGCACTTGTCCTTGAGATGGTAGGGATGAAAGCATTGTGACAGTACCCACTATCTCTCTACTCTCACATATAAATCCATCCTTTTATTTCATCTTCACCAAATTAAATCATCAATATCATTTCAAATATAAGTCGTTTTTGAAATAATTTACATTTTAACTCCTTGCACCAAGACCTTTAGAACTAGAACAATATTGGATATATTTCAAGCACATTTAATTTCCACGTTTCACATTTCGTTTGTTGAACAAACTGCTTTTAATAGAAAAATTTAAACAAACCTTTTTCACTAGGAATATGTGAAACAACCCCATTTCGCTAGAAATCTATTTAACCCAATTATATTTTAGATACATGAAAAACCTGTTTCACATACACTAAAAATGTGCAATTGAAATAGATGTGACATTTCAATGTGTCACATAAAATATAATTGTAATATAGGTTCAGAAATTCTGAACTAGTAACCACACAAAGTGAATTATAATGTATGATTGTGAAACATATTATTTTTGAAATGTGAAATAAATTCTTAAAATGTGCAATTGAAATATATGTGATTTTTATGATGATTTTTTTACAAATGTGTAACAGTTTATTCCAAAAGAGTGAAATATGTTATTTCAACAATGTGTAAAGGAAATAGATGTGATTTTGTTGGAACAATAGTGGAAAGTGAAATCTTGGTTCTGAATTGTAAAAGAGTAACTACAAAAGTGAAATTTAAATGTATCATTGTGAAACTGATTATTTGAAGTGTGTAACAGTTTATTTCAAAAGAGTGAAATATATTTTTGGAAATTATGCAATTGAACTAAATGTATTTTTTACTGAAACAAGCTAGATAAAAGTGAAATATATGTTCTGAATTGTGAAATAGTAACTACAGAAAGTGAAATTGTTTGTATCATTGTGAAATTGATTATTTTCAAAATGTGAAATATGCGTTCGAGTTTAAACATGATTGAATAAGATCAAAGATTGATCTTATTTTAAAGGTTTCGACGCGAGGAGTTCAAATATAAAAAAAGTTTCAAAAACTAATATATGGTTTAAATTATATGGATGCTTTAAATTAGACAAAGTGAAAGAAATTGTTGATTTTATTGTGTGGAGAGAGAGAGAGAGAGAGAGAGAGAGAGAGAGTGTTCCACTACATTGATGTCATACATGCATGTAGAGTACAACTGTGGGGGGCAGATGCTGAAATATCCAAAAGTGATCTTCTGAGCGCGAGCACAGGTGGTCGCGGTATCCCCCCCGCTCGCCCGCCTTGTGATCCAGAAACACGAGCGTACACGACCATGTATTATTCACGTATAGTGTTTTTTGAACAGTTCACATGGCCCACGTCTGCCCGCACGGCCTTCCAACGTCGTGAGTCACCTGGGCTCTGGCTCAGACGTTGCCAAATAGGGTGGGCCGTTTTTGCGCCGATTCTGGGCCAACGCCGGCTGCTGCTCTTTTACTGCTGCGCCACCTTACCCATCACGATTCATTCATCCCCTTCCCTCTCGCTCATTCTACTACGCACTTAATTTAGCGCAGTGTTAGAAATAGCTTGCTTCCAATGCTTGCTAAACTAACCTCTGCGGATACTCCATCCACCTCGTCACTTGGATCTGATTTCGTAAGCCCAGTCAACGAGAGAGATAGCATGGTTGGAGCCATGGCGAGAGCTGCCTTCTAATGGTCAGTCTCTGTTTTACCGGTACAGAGGAATGGCTCAGCCCAGGCAGTCTGCTCCGCTCCTTATCTATTTGCTGCTGCTCGTCTTCCCGCTCACGGACTTTGAAATTTGAAAGGGATTACCACAACAATGGGCGCGTGGCGTCCCAGAGAGCTAGCACCTGTCTACTTTGCACAGTAGTACTATGTGTCAATCACTCACCTGCGTGGAATATCTCAACGGGCAAGCATGCCAAAATTTATCTCAGATTTGATTTTCTTATCAACACACATTATGCTCCGGATGGGTAATGTAGTTCTCACAATATATAATCCAGACCAGTTATTAAATTCATGTACCGCATTGTGATTATACTCAGCAATTCTGAATGCACTCCCCGGTCTCTGTGAAATTTTAGACTTTCATGGTTGTGCTCTTGAAAAGACCATAATGCAAGCAATGATCTTCAAAAATTCAGAAAGCAAGACACGTTTGACAGTCATGAATTTATGCATGTGCTCTTCAAGAAACCATGATGCAAGCAATGATCTACAAAAATTCAAAAAGCAAGACGTTTGACAGTAATCAAATTGCAATAATGCATCATCACATTGGAACAAAATTCAGAAATACAGACACCAAAAATTCAGAAACCAAGTCCCATTTTCACAGTCATCCAATTTCCGTAATGCATCCTCACATTGCAACATAATCCAGAAATCATTACAGTACAGGAGTTCTACTGCGGAACATAATTCAGAAACCAAGACATGTTTCATAGTATTTAAAATTCCATAATGCATCATCACATTTGAAAAAACATCAAAAAATCATGACAGTCCAGAAGCTCCATTGTGTCACAAAATTCAGAAATCATGACGGTAGAGAGGTTCTACTAAGGGAACTACCGACGAACCCTCATACGCACAGTTCCAAACCATTTGTAGCATACAGTAGCTTCAGATTATACATAGTTGGCACAACAACAGCTGAATACACCCAGCAAGCATGGAAATAAAGAAGTTCTACTGATGGAACTACCAATGCACACATGAAGTTCTACAGGTTCATAGTCTAAACAAACAAATTCTTGCAATTGCTCACAGCCCAATCATCCGCAGATCACCCACTTTGTGGCAGTTGTTTCTCCCGTGCCCTTCGATTCCACAATTTTTGCACCTCGCTGGCTTGCGAACAGGCTTCGGGGCATCACCTCTGTCCGGGCACGTAGTCCACTTGTGCCCTTGCTGCCGACATATGCTGCAGAACCTTGTCCGTTTGCTGAGCCCCTCGTACGGTGCCTTCTCACGGCTGGTGGTTGGGCGCCCCATTTCTTTCCTCTTCTTTGGCGCCAACAAACCAACGAGTCTGTTGCCACTCTCATTTATAGAAGTAGTATCATGATTCACCGTAGCCATAACTGCACCGCCACTTGCTGCAGCAAGAGGTGTTTGTACTGGTAGTTGATTAACAACATCTCCATGTTCAGCTACCCTGTCCTCCAAACCCAGCCCATTCCTAATTTCTGCAAATGGTTGCATTTCCACCATGCAATTCTTAATGAGAACCATCAATTTCTCATATGCTTCGACACTTGCATCATCCATCCGCACCAACTCCATGCATGCATATACATATTAAAATGCCTGAAGCTGAATGGATTTTTATGTGCATTATCTCTCTGATATTGAGTAAGGTGAGGGGGTAATACGTCGCGCACGTCCCTGGTCCACCGTTTGACAATGTGCTTCTGTGGTATTTCCGTAATACGGATGAAATCCAGCACCTGCATTAAATTGCTCATTTAGTGCATCACAGACTGCACATAGTGTATACACATCTCAAAAGCATATTCCTTTTTTTCAGAAACCGTACCTTTAGAACATGGCTGCAAAGGAGCCCCATGTGTGCAAATTTCCCGCACTCGCAGTCGAATTCCTCACCTCCTTCAAGAACATTCACCTTATATGATAACCTACACCATTTTTCTCTCCGTGCGGCTTCCATATGAATTGCAAGATACAATTTCCCTTTCTCGAGCTCCTCCACTTGGTACGCGCCGCACTGATAGAGAATATGCCCAAACTGCTCAAACATAGCTCATGTGTATATCTTGCCGGCATGTCTCTCAATAGCTAAGTTTGCTTTGTACAGTGGTCTGCCCTGAAATATTAGATGCACCAAATTAGTGACCAACAATTACTACTGCACATCTGGTGTCAAATTATGAAAAAGATCTTACTATTCGTGTCCGCTTCTCCTCGTAGTTCTCCTCAGCTTCCCTGTCAAACTGAAGTCTCATGTATTTCTTCACAAACAAATGCATTGGACAACCAGGCGGGACATAGTTCTTCAGTATGTGATTCACACTTTCGCTGCGCTGGGTGCTGGTCATCTTAGCACAGAAAACACCTTTAAAATATGGCTTCGCCCACTTGTGTCTCATGTCATACAGTTGTGTCATGTAGTCGTGTGTCTTCAGATTGTATTTCTCCACCAATATCTTCCAACCTTCCTCGAATTCTTCGATTGTAGGCATGTGATTTACTACCTTGTGGAACTCTGCGCTGAACTCTCTCTTCTTGGTGTACAACGAGCCAAGTGATTCCTTCGCCTTCTTCAGCACATGCCACTTGCACCATCGGTGTGCCGTTTGAGGCATCACATTTTTAATGGCAACCTCCATCGCTCGGTTTTGATCTGCACAATAGCACCAAATTATATTTGACAACCATGCTTTCGTAACATCAATACAAACATTTGTCACACACAGAGTATGTACAGTATGGGTTCACAACTGTCAGAATGGTTTTTGGTGCACTTCCACCCATCATTCTAACAAATTCTGTGAAAAACCACTCAAATGTCTCGACCTTCTCATCATGGACCAAAACCCCAGCTAGGATGATGCTCTGGAAATGATTATTCACACCTACAAACAGACCAAATGGCATGTTGTACAAGTTTGTTCTATATGTTGTATCAAAGGTAACAACATCTCCGAAGAATGTGTACTGCAGCGTGCTACTCCCATTTGCCCACATAAGAGTTGTTATCCGCCTATCCTGGTCCGCCTGGACACAATACGTGAAGTGTGGATCTCTTGAACCCAGATCTGCAAAAACCTCCATCGTTTTCCTCACATCATCCTCTGCCTGCTCTTTGCTGATTTTACCACACAAATTTTCAGAGCCCTTTTTGTAAAAGGCACCTTTTCCATTGAACAAAAAAAGCTCCCAATTATACTGTGTACTTTGGCTAAATTCACATTGTTCTGCCATAACTGCTCCACCAAGTCTCTGCTATAGACATCAATGTGCTTGTGGGACGACCAGTGAATCGTCTGCCCATATGTTGGAGATAGCGAATGATTGTGCTGTTCACGATGTTCAGATATGTACCAACCATTGTCCTTCGAACAGAGAAACCTTATTAATGCTGGGCATTCGCATCGGCACGATCTTGTGTTCTCCACCCCTGCTTTGCCCTACAAAACAACAATCATACAAGCACATGCAAAAATCTGGTTTCACAGACTTAAGAAGCAGACCAAATTTATGAAATAATCCAGGAGGTTACAAATACATACCGCACATCCACAAACGATTTCCTGCATGCATTTTGTTCTCTCCACATTCAGCCTACTCTTCCCTTACCTTATTCCAAATCCCTTCTCCCATGAATAGAGATCGTAAAATCATAGGCCTCCCCAAGTGTATTGAAGCTTGTCCCCAGTGCTGGCACGATTACAATGCTGCCTGGCTTGTCAGCAAACCCCCTTATTGCCTTCTTAAGAGCGCTGGGTCGCCCAGGGCAAGGCGCCCTCCCAGGAGCAGCAGCTCCAATTCTAACCCTGCATTTTTGATAGATCAATATGTCACAACTTGTATGTGTACTGGAATAAAGTAGACGATATCCTGCTTATGCCTACATCCAGAGTTTTCAACATTTCAAGCTCATACTCATTCGCTTTATCCACAATCCACGACCCCTAGCATTTTTTTTGTCCCCCTCAAGCTGCATATCAGAAACCTTCCCAACAAAATTGTGGTATCCTGATCCAGGACTGCTTTGCCTTTTTGTTATCCTAGTACACCTAGTGGTACGCACCTAGGTTAAGGCTGCCCATATGACATGTTTACCAAATTCAAATTATATTCATGTTTCATGAATGACCAATTTTTATTTATCATGTCAAACAAGCCCGCCTTTTAGTCCACACTCTAACTTATATTCTTACTTTCCCTATATTCCATGATCTATTTTTTGAACTACTAGTTCCCAGCTCAATTCCACGATCTACCCCCTACTATTAGAATCTAGTAGCCATAAACAAATACCAACACTGCTATGCTTTATATTAACCATCTGTCCCTGATAGTTTGCAAAATACTGCCTATGAGGGAAGCACACAAGCGTTTTCCAAAATGTTGAATACAACTATTCCAATTTTCAGAGCATCTTCTTTATCCAGAAAATTCATATACAGTCTACTGCTAAACTGGGCTGACCACACACAAGTCAGAATGTGGCACTTGCATAGTATACTTCAAAGTGGACAAACACCATTAGCCAATAGATTACTTGCGAGTCCAGCCAGGAGTTTTTGGATCAATTTGACCTATGAATTGCTGAGATGCTTGCGGTTCATCACCCCCCTCTACCGTGACTGTCACATCCGCCGCACAAATCTGCCCGTCAATGCTACCAGTGGCCATTGGGGGCAGCTCTTTGATACGTCTCCAACGTATCTACTTTTTCAAACACTTTTGCCCTTGTTTTGGACTCTAACTTGCATGATTTGAATGAAACTATCCCGAACTGACGCTGTTTTCAGCAGAACTGCCATGATGTTGTTTTATGTGTAGAAAAGAAAAGTTCTCGGAATGTCCCGAAAATCCACAGAGGTACTTTTTGGAAAATATAAAAAATATTGGCGAAAGAATCATGACCAGGGGGCCCACACCCTGTCCACGTGGGTGGGGGGCGCGCCCCCTTGTCTCGTGGGCCCCCTGAGGCTCCGCCGACCTCAACTCCAACTCCATATATTCCGTCTCGCGAAGAAAAAAATCAGAGAGAATGTTTCATCGCGTTTTACGATACGGAGCCGCTGCCAAGCCCTAATCTCTCGCGGGAGGGCTGATCTGGAGTCCGTTAGGGGCTCCGGAGAGGGGGATTCGTCGCCATCGTCATCATCAACCATCATCCATAACCAATTTCATGGTGCTCACCGCCGTGCGTGAGTAATTCCATCGTAGGCTTGCTGGACGGTGATGGGTTGGATGAGATTTACCATGTAATCAAGTTAGTTTTGTTAGGGTTTGATCCCTGGTATCCATTATGTCCTGAGATTGATGTTGCTATGACTTTGCTATGCTTAATGCTTGTCACAAGGGCCCGAGTGCCATGATTTCAGATCTGAACCAATTATGTTTTCATGAATATATGTGTGTTCTTGATCCTATCTTGCAAGTCTATAGTCACCTATTATGTGTTATGATCCGACAACCCCGAAGTGACAATAATCGGGATACTTCTCGGTGATGACCATAGTTTGAGGAGTTCATGTATTCACTATGTGCTAATGCTTTGTTCTGGTTCTCTATTAAAAGGAGGCCTTAATATCCCTTAGTTTTTGCTAGGACCCTGCTGCCACGGGAGGGTAGGACAAAAGATGGCATGCAAGTTCTTTTCCATAAGCACGTATGACTATTTACGGAATACATGCCTACATTATATTGATGAATTGGAGCTAGTTCTGTGTCACCCTATGTTATAGCTATTACATGAGGAATCACATCCGACATAATTATCCATCACTGATGCATTGCCTACGAGCTTTTCACATATTGTTCTTCGCTTATTTACTTTTCCGTTGCTATTGTTACAATCACTACAAAACCCAAAAACATTACTTTTGCTACCGTTACCTTTATTATCATACCACTTTTGCTACTAAGTACTTTGCTGCAGACACTAAGTTATCCAGGTGTGATCGAATTGACAACTCAACTGCTAATACTCAAGAATATTCTTTGGCTCCCCTTGTGTCGAATCAATAAATTTCGGTTGAATACTTTACCCTCGAAAGCTGTTGCGATCCCCTACACCTGTGGGTTATCAAGACTAATTTCTGGCGCCATTGCCGGGGAGCATAGCTCTATTCTCTGAGTCACTTGGGATTTATATCTGTTGATCACTATGAAGAACTTGAAAGACGCGAAAACTACGATTTATCCCTCAACTACGAGGGGAGGTAAGGAACTGCCATCTAGCTCTGCACTAGATTCTCCTTCTGTTTTGAGTAAGCTTGCGACACCTAAACCTGCTACTGCTATGAATTCTGATATGTCGCATGTTATTGATGATGCCACTTCTGCTATGCACGATACTTACGATGAAACTACTTCTGTGCGTGATACTACTTTGCCATTAGGTGAATTTCTTGATGAACAACTAGGGCTAGAGAGAACGAAATTATTGAAGATGCTATTATTGATGATAGTGATGATGAAAATTCTCCCAATGATTATGAATTGCCTGTTGTTCCTGAGGGTTATGTTATGAATGAAGAAGCTGCTAAAGCTATCTTTGCTTGCAATGATAGATATGATCTTAAGAAATTATTAGCTATATGGAAGCAGCAGTCTCTTAATGCTAGAATGAATACTGACCCTGCTTTTGCTACTTCACCTATCTGTGTTACTGATAAGGATTATGAATTCTCTGTTGATCCTGAGATTATTACCTTAGTTGAATCTGATCCTTTTTATGGCCTTGAATCTGAAACTGTTGTGGCACATCTTACCAAGTTGAATGATATAACCACCCTGTTTACTCATGATGATAAATCCCGCTATTATTATATCAATAAGATATTTCCGTTCTCGTTAAAGGGCGATGCTAAGACTTGGTATAATTCTCTTGCTCCTGGTTGTGTGCGTAGTCCTCAGGATATGATTTATTACTTCTCTGCTAAATATTTCCTTGCTCATAAGAAACAAGCTGCCTTGCGGGAAATATATAATTTTGAGCAAAACAAAGAAGAGAGTCTCCCACAAGCTTGGGGGAGGATTCTTCGATTACTTAATGCTTTGCCTGATCATCCTCTTAAGAAAAATGAAATACTTGATATCTTTTATAATGGACTAACCGATGCTTCCAAGGATTACTTGGATAGTTGTGCTGGTTGTGTTTTCAGGGAAAGAACAGTCGACGAAGCTGAATTACTATTGAATAATATGTTGACTAATGAAAATAATTGGACTCTTCCTGAGCCAATTCCTGAGGCAATTCATGAACCAATTACGCCAACTCCTGAGCCTATTCCTCAACCCACTCCGAAGAAGAGAGGTGTTTTATTTCTCAGTCCTGAAGATATGCAAGAGGCAAAGAAATCAATGAAAGAAAAAGGTATTAAAACTGAAGATGTTAAGAATTTACCCCTGTTGAAGAAATACATGGTCTTAATATACCGCCCGTTGAAAAACCACATTGTCTTGATAACCCGACACAGGTAGTAAAGGTAAATTCTCTCTATAGATATGATAAAGTTGAAATCCCCTCTACTAAATTTCGTAGCACATGCTTAGATGAATTTGATGACTTTATGGCTAGACAAGAAAGTTTTAATACTTATGTTGGTAGAGAGTTAAAGAATAATGCTTTCGAGATAGGACGCGTGAGCGATAATATGGCTAGAGTTAAAGGTGAACTCAAACTCATTAGCAAATATGCTTCTATGGTTGCTACTCAAGCTGAGCAAGTAATTAAAGCTCAAAATGATTTGCTTGATGTATTAAATAATAAAAATGACTTTGCTGTTAGAGTGGCTACTAGAACTGGTAGAATGACTCAGGAACCTTTGTATCCTGAAGGCCACCCTAAGAGAACCGAGCAAGATTCTCAGAGAAACAATTTAGAGGCACCTAGTTCTTCCAAAAAGAACAAAAAGAAAAACGATAGGACTTTGCATGCTTCTAGTGAACCTACTGTAGACATACCTGAGAATCCTAATGATATTTCTATTTCTGATGCTGAAACACAATCAGGTGATGAACATGAACCTAGTGATAATTTCAATGATAATGTTCATGTTGATGCTCAACCTAGCAAAAACAATGATGTAGAGATTGAACCTGCTGTTGATCTTGATAACCCACAATCAAAGAATCAACGTTATGATAAGAGAGATTTTGTTGCTAGGAAGCACGGTAAAGAAAGAGAACCATGGGTTCAGAAACCCATGCCCTTTCCTCCTAAACCATCCAAGACAAAGGATGATGAGGATTTTGAGCGCTTTGCTGAAATGATTAGACCTATCTTCTTAAGTATGCGCTTACTGATATGCTCAAAGTAAATCCTTATGCTAAATATATGAAGGATATCATTACAAACAAAAGAAAGATACTGGAAGCTGAAATTTCCACCATGCTTGCTAACTACACTTTTAAGGGTGGAATACCAAAGAAACTTGGAGATCCAGGTGTTCCAACTATACCATGCTCCATTAAAAGAAATTATGTTAGAACTGCTTTATGTGATTTTGGAGCCGGTGTTAGTGTTATGCCTCTCTCTTTATATCGTAGACTTGAATTGAATAAGTTGACACCTACTGAAATATCTTTGCAAATGGCTGATAAATCAACTGCTATACCTGTCGGTATTTGTGAGGATGTGCCAGTTGTGGTTGCAAATGTCACTATCTTAACGGACTTTGTTATTCTTGATATTCCTGAGGACGATAGTATGTCGATTATCATTGGTAGACCCTTTTTGAACACTGCAGGGGCTGTTATTGATTGCAACAGAGGCAATGTCGCTTTTCATGTTAATGGTAATGAGCATACGGTACACTTTCCGAGGAAACAATCTCAAGTTCATAGCATCAATTCTATTGGAAAAGTTCCAACTATCATTATTGGAGGTTTTGAATTTCCTCTCCCTACTGCCAAGAAAAAGTATGATATTCTTATTGTTGGGGATTTCATATCCCCGTTGAGGTAACTTAGTGTTATTCGAAATTTCTCCGGTTCCGTGTTATTCGGAATGAGTTTGTTAACAAGACTTGATCAACCTTGTTAGTGGATTCATTTTGATGATCATGAGATGGATGAAACTAGAAGGCACCACCTTCTGTATCCTCTTTTTACTTTCTGTTATTTAGAATAAATAAATCAAAAATAGTATTATCCATCTGTTTTCTGAATTATCCGTGCATTAAAAAATATTCCGAAAATAAAAGTGCTCGAAATGCCCTACAAATTTAATATGATTTTTTATGGAATATTTGAGGATTTTAGGCACTGAAATCACTGTAGGAGGGGCAAGCACCAAGTCACGAGAGTGGAGGGCGCGTCCACCCCCTAGGCGCGCCCCCTGTCTCGTGGGCCCCTAGTGGCCCCCTCCACTTATGCCAGCACCCATACACTCCATCTTCTTCCCAAAAAAAATCCCCATCCAGCTCAAGCACGATTTCTAACTCATTTTGCTGCGATTTTCGATCTCCTTTCTCAAAGCTCCATTCACAAAACTGCTTTGGGAGATTGTTGCTTGGTATGTGACTCCTCCATTGGTCCAATTAGTTTTTGTTCTAGTGCTTTATTCATTGCAATTTTTTGCTGCGTAGATGACCATGTTCTTGAGCTTGCATGTTAAATTTGTGAGGTCCCAAGCAATTCTAATGCATGATATAGGTTCTAGGCACTTGTAGGAGTAGTTGCTACCAATCTTGTTTAGTTTTATTCACTTTTATTTTGAAGTTACTAAAATTTCAGAAATTTTCAGAAAATTTTAAGGAAACTTTTGAGGGGCTCTTCTAGCCAAGGCTCTCAGGAAAAACAAGCTAAAGAGAAGGAAAAAGCCAAGTATAATCTTCCTCGCTTAGCCGAAGTACGACCATGTGAACGGCCATGCAATGATTTCTTGAAAGAAGCTGGAATTCATGAAGATTTTTACTCTTTGATCGAGAATGCAGGCCTCACCGGTTTCCTCCATGACCGGATCGATCAGTATCTCTTACTCACCAATACCAAATTTTTTATTATTATCCTAAGAAGTCACCTCTTTCAGTATCATTTCATTTATATGATGAATTCAGAGAAATGTCTTTACGTAATTTTTGCGCGGTATGTAGGATACCCTATGAGGGAGAGTGAGAGGAACCCCATCGTAAAGATGTGGATGGCTTTGTTAACACTATCGCTGTAGAGGAGCCAAAGAAGGGTTCCGAGGCAAAAATCTCTAGCATACACTTTCCTGTTTTACGCTACTTTGCCATATTTGGTAGTAGATGCTTGATTGGTCGTGGAAATAGGGGAAACTTTAGTGTTCCTGATATTATCATTCTTCAACATGCCTTGCTTGGGGATAATAGTTTTAGTATGGGTGCTGTCATTGCTAAACGGCTAAGCCCGAATCATACAAAAGGCCCCATATTTGGAGGTATCTATGCTTACGTCTTGCTAGACATTTTCAGATACCTATTAGGCACCATGAGAAAGAGGAGACAAAATTGCCTCCTTACATTTTAGATTACAAGAGCATGGTAGCACACACGTTTATTGTTGACAACAAAGAGAAGATGCTCTTGTATAACCCTAGATTTAATAAGAAACACAATTAGACTATTATTTTGCCTGCGCCTCTGTTGTTTGATTTGACTACAGATAATTTTCTTGTTACACCGGAAGCGGTGTACACTCATCGAGGCGAAGCATCCACTCCAGAACCTGAACCTGAGCCGGAACCTGCACTGGACCCTTATCGCGCATCATCTTTCCAGTGGGATCCGGAGATGGCCAGCCAGTGGTATCCTGATTACACTTCCCAGTACACCGCGAAGAGTAGCAGCGGTCCTTGGTATTAGACCAACTTAGGCCAAAAGCCTAAGCTTGGGGGAGTACGTATTTCTCACCGACTTTACATTCATGTTCACACCCTAGTCGTCGGTGCTCATACTCTTTCATTGTATTATCCATGCTAGTTTAATTTTCTTTTTATCGCCTTCTTCTTGTGTGTTTGATAAACTTTAAGAAAAATCAAAAAAATTAGTTAATTTAATTTCCATGCTTGTAGTAGAAATTAAAATGAAAACCCAAAAATATTTCTCATTCTTCTTTTACTTGGTTGGAGCTTTCCCGTGTAAATAGTTTTATTTTCTTTTCTTTCCTTTGGGGGTCGAGAAGACCATATTGAAAATGCTTAGTGACTCTCATATGCATGATTGTTTATTTAACTTAGAGCCCATATTATCTTGTCTTCTCTTTTGAGTTGAATGCTTGTAGATTCCAGCTTAGTCCAATGCACATGCACTCTTATTATTATACACATCGTTCGATCGTGCAAGTGAAAGGCAATAATGATGATATATGATGGACTGATTGAGATGAGAAAAGCTGGTATGAACACGACCTCTCTTGTTTTTGTAAATGTGATGAGTTCATCGTTTCTGATTCAGCTTATTATGAAGTAAACATATTTGTAATGACATTTAATGATTATAGTTGCTTGTGCCATGCTTGATTAGCTATGAGTTATAATGGTTTACCTTGCGTGCCAACATGCTATTAGAATGATTATGATGTGTATGATGGGATGGTATCCTCCTTTGAATGAATTGAGTGACTCGACTTGGCACATGTTCACGCATGTAGTTGAAACAAATCAACATAGCCTTCATGATATTTATGTTCATGATAGATTATATCCTACTCATGCTTGTACTCGGTGTAAATTAATTTTAATGCATGTTTATGACTGTTGTCGCTCTCTCAGTTGGTCGCTTCCCAGTCTTTTGCTAGCCTTCACCTGTACTAAGCGGGAATACTGCTTGTGCATCCAAACTCCATAAACCCCAAAGTTGTTCCATATGAGTCCACCATACCTTCCTATATGCGGTATTTACCTGCCATTCCAAGTAAATTTGTATGTGCCAAACTCCAAACCTTCAAATGAAATTCTGTTTTGTATGCTCGAGCAGCTCATGTTTCAACTACGGCTGCCTATATCTTCCATGCTAGGTGGGTTATTCTCAAGAGGAGTGGACTCCGCTCCTCATTCACGAGAAAGGGCCGGTAACCGGGATGCCCAGTCCCATGATCCAAAAAGATCAAAGAAAATCAAAATAATTAAACAAAATTCCCCCAGGGCTGTAGTTAGTTGGAGGCACTCGTTGTTTCAAGCAAGCCATGGATTGATGCTTGTTGGTGGTTAGGGGAGTATAAACCTTTACCATTCTGTTTGGGAACTGCCTATAATGCATGTAGTATGGAAGATACAGCCATATCATAGTTGTTGCGTTGACAACAAAAGTATACCGCTCAAAATATTATTCAATCTCTATTTTAAAATCGAGCTCTGGCACCTCTACAAATCCCTGCTTCCCTCTGCGAAGGGCTTATCTATTTACTTTTATGTTGAGTCATCACCTTCTTATTAAAAAGCACCCGCAGGAGAGCACATTGTCATTTGCATTCATTACTATTGGTTTATATTGGGTATGACTTGACTGGATCTCTTTTACCATGAATTACAATGTTTAGTCAGTCCTTGATCTTTAAAGGTGCTCTGCATTTATGTTTTGCGGTCTCAGAAAGGGCTAGTGAGATACCATTTTGTTATATCATGTTATGATTGTTTTGAGAAAGTGTTGTCATCCGAGTTTTATTATTATGGCTCGCTAGCTGATTATGCTATTGATATGAGTAATTTTGATACCTAAGTGTTATTGTGAGTATGGTTAGTTCATAATATTTGCTGAAACCTGAATGATGGCTTTGCATGTTTACAACAAAAAGAGCAAACAGAGTTTGTAAAAGTTTTTCTTTATCACTTTCAGTTTATCAACTGAATTGCTTGAGGACAAGCAAAGGTTTAAGCTTGGGGGAGTTGATACGTCTCCAACGTATCTACTTTTCCAAACACTTTTGCCCTTATTTTGGACTCTAACTTGAATGATTTGAATGAAACTAACCCGGACTGACGCTGTTTTCAGCAGAACTGCCATGATGTTGTTTTATGTGTAGAAAAGAAAAGTTCTCGGAATGTCCTGAAAATCCACGGAGGCACTTTTTGGAAAATATAAAAAATACTGGCGAAATAATCAAGACCAGGGGGCCCACACCCTGTCCACGAGGATGGGGGCGCGCCCTCCCCCCTTGGGCGCGCCCCCTGTCTTGTGGGCCCCCTGGGGCTCCGCCGACCTCAGCTCCAACTCCATATATTTCGTCTCGCGGAGAAAAAAATCAGAAAGAAAGTTTCATCGTGTTTTACGATACGGAGCCGCCGCCAAGCCCTAATCTCTTTCGGGAAGGCTGATCTGGAGTTCGTTCGGTGCTCCGGAGAGGGGGATTCATCGCCGTCGTCATCATCAACCATCATCCATCACCGATTTCATGATGATCACCGCCGTGCGTGATTAATTTCATCAAAGGCTTGCTGGACGGTGATGAGTTGGATGAGATTTACCATGTAATCAAGTTAGTTTTGTTAGGGTTTGATCCCTAGTATCCATTATGTTCTGAGATTGATGTTGCTATGACTTTGCTATGCTTAATGCTTGTCACTAGGGCCCGAGTGCCATGATTTCAGATCTGAACCTATTATGTTTTCATGAATATATGTGTGTTTTTTATCCTGTCTTGCAAGTCTATAGTCACCTATTATGTGTTATAATCCGACAACCCCGAAGTGACAATAATCGGGAGACTTCTCGGTGATGACCATAGTTTGAGGAGTTCATGTATTCACTATGTGCTAATGCTTTGTTCCGGTTCTAAATTAAAAGGAGGCCTTACTATCTCTAAGTTTCCGTTAGGACCCCGCTGCCATCGGAGGGTAGGACAAAAGATGTCATGCAAGTTCTTTTCCATAAGGACGTATGACTATTTACGGAATACATGCCTATATTACATTGATGAATTGGAGCTAGTTCTGTGTCACCCTATGTTATAGCTATTACATGATGAATCGCATCCGACATAATTATCCATCACTGATCCATTGCCTACGAGCTTTTCACATATTGTTCTTTGCTTATTTACTTTTCCGTTGCTATTGTTACAATCACTACAAAACCCAAAAACATTACTTTTGCTACCATTACCTTTATTATCATACTACTTTTGCTACTAAATACTTTGCTGCAGATACTAAGTTATCCAGTTGTGGTTGAATTGACAACTCAACTGTTAATACTTAAGAATATTCTTTGGCTCCCCTTGTGTCGAATTAATAAATTTGGGTTGAATACTTTACCCTCAAAAGCTGTTGCGATCCCCTACACTTGTGGGTTATCACTCTTCGGCTCCCGTCGCCACAGCTGGGTAGAGCAGAGGCTCAATTGGTAGCTAGTTGTCGTTCACCTCCTCCACCAAATCTATGGATGGGAGGCACATATCCACCAACAGGAACTCTCTTGAGATGGGGAGGGGCGGGGTGGTGGTGGGGGGTAGAACGAGGCTGAGGGATTTGGTTTACCTCCTAATCGGTTGCATGAGGAACTCCATCCAGGAATCGCCGCCGCGTTTTCCTTCCACCGCCGACCTCGGCGGGCGTCAATGGCACTGCAGGATAACGTGGCCACGAGCGGGAGAGAGCTCCTTCTTCCATCTGACTCGTCATTTACTATGCTGCCCACCGCCCCCTACCGGAGATCCATTACCTGAGCCATGGATCGGCAGTAGAACGCAGACCCGAGCCACGCTCACGGAATCTCCCGTCACGGCCCCAACCGCGGCCTCCGTCACCGGCGGTTCGTGCGCTGCCGACCCATACAGTATTCTGTCCTCCCGTGAATTAAAAAGGAAGGAACAGCTGGCGAGAGACAAATCTCGAAGCCCTATCGAGTCGTCCTGATAACACGAGCACCTGTGCTCGTGACCAGAACAACCGCGTCCCTGAAATATCAATATTCTTTAGACACGAGAAACCATTATACAACATGGAAAGAGAATATACGATGTTGGATGGCAATAGCTGATTGGCGTACCTACCGATACCGCATAATTTTTCACTTTAGCAACCTGCTCATTGTCCTAGGAAATCAATCTGAGGCCGGACCACTGGCGGCGTGTCTTATTTTCCTTGCCATTCTTTCTTCTTATAAACCATGTGTTTTCAATCCGGGAAACTGCATTCTATTAACAAGTGCTTATAGAAATTAAACCACCTTTATCTTTAGCAGACATTCCCTTGGTTTCAATAACGTCTTTGGGAAAAATAAAACCATCTACATCCGAAACTAGATCAAAGGTAATCAATCCTTTTTTTGGTGCCCTTGGCGGGAAGCATTTCTGCTACCTTAGTAAGGCGACTAGAGCCCTTGTTTTTATTTTTAGTTTTTACTTTGTTTTGACCTTAGTTTATCTTTATGCAAGTTTATAAATAACTAAAAAAGATTTGTATTATGGCTAACAAAAAGCTTGGGGAGTTTTCAACTCTAGATGAAGATTTTGTGCGTGCACCTATTGCACAACCTGCAGTTGCAGCTCAGAAATTTGATATTAAGTCTCGCATTGTTAGTTGTTACCATGGTTCAGTAAAACCAGTTCGGAGACTCTACTTCTGGGAATGCAGTACGCATCTACAAACTTTTACTATTTGTTTCCATGGAGAAAAGACAGCACGTTACAGTGAGTCAGTGACTGTTATACATTTTTTCTGCAGTACGTAATTCCTGGCACCATTTTATCAACTATCTAGCACGGATGCACGCAACATACCTTGAATTCAAACTGCACACGCATGCACGATTTAAGTAACTTTTCACACTCTCTAATACCTTTCTTTGAAATAACACAACATGTTTTAGATACAGCTGCAGCACATAATTCCTGACACCATTTTCTCTGCTGATCTACAAAGAGTAGACTCTTCACGCAACTAGCTAGGTGCCTAGGTAGCAAGCACCATAGACATATACCAATCTGACCTCCTAGAAGAACAAGGCAAATCCTGATCTATATATTTCTTCACCGCTCTGCTCAAGGCAAAGTTGTGACTGTTTCCTCCCTGATCATCATGGAGATAATGTTTTTCTTACTGCAGAGGCACTGGCACAACACTATTACAGACTTAATCATGCCTCCTTTGTAAGTGCACACCGAGACCAAAGCATCACTGCTGATACTGCATGCCAAATGAGCAAGTTATTACATACACATTGAAATTTACCAATAAATGGAATAAGCAACTAGATTGTCACGTACCTGCCGGGAGCTGGATCTTTGCATGGCTTCAGATAAGCGGCGGAGCACGTCGACCTGAGCGCGCAGGTGCACCGCGTAGTCCATGGCCTCGCGTAGCAGGGTGGCCTGGTCAACGGCGGTGTCCCAGCCTCCCGGTATCACCTCCCTGAGCGCCATAGTCCTCGTCCTCAACAGCCTTCTCGCAACAGCGTCACCACCAGGGCGACCTGATCTAATCCAGCTCCTATTCCGCCGGCAGCACCTGCTCACGATCCTCCTGCACCTCTGCACCTTGCACGCGCCGGATGAAGGTGAGACGCCCGCTTCGGAGGCTAAGATGGCACTGGGCCATCTTGCGTCGGTGCGGGTGGCACAGCGCGTGGCCGCCATAGCGACGTTGGCGGAGGACTTGACGGCGAGCTTCCTCTCGTGGAGGCTCATGGCACCGCTGCCGAAGGATGTCCTCGTGCGTGCCTGGAGCTGGAGGCCCAAGAGGAGGTTCTTGAGGAACTCGTGCTTGAAGGACTTGGTGCTGGTGTTAGGGCTTTGCATTTCTTTCTGCTCTCTCTGTTTGCTTGAGGAGAGTGAAGTACAGTTGTACTTGCTGTGGTAAGTAATGTTGATGGATGATGGGTACCAGAAACAGGGGCCATCCTGCTGCTTAAATAGGACTAGTGTTCGGCATGTGGTGCACCAAGATCCTAATCTCAATGATGTACATGCTGTCGGCGATCTTCTTAATACAGCAAGCAGGCGTGTGCTCATATTCTTCCGTGATGATGATGTGTTGTCGTACACTAGGCATGGACGTAGAACGGACAAGTACGGCTTGAGATGTCCACATGAATAAAAGGTGGTGAGTGTGGCTAATGCATGGGATTTACGACGAAGAGGAAAAATCCACACATAATAAGAATAATCATCTAGAATCATCAAATAGTATAGATAGCCCGTGTTACTCGCAACGGGAGACGTCCAAACATCACCATGAATTAACTGAAACGGAAAAGTGGAACTGAAGTAGACGCACTAAAGGGAAGACACACGTGCTTGCCTAAACGACAAGCCTCACAAGTATGCGCGTCGAACTTCTACATGAGAAAGAAAAACTCCTAAGGATCTGACGTAGAACGGCGGGGTTGGGATGGCCCAAGCGAGCATGCCAAAGGTCGACGCCGGCAGAGAGAGCGACGGGTGTGGAGGTGGAGGCGCCGGTGTGCACGAGATAAAGCTCGTCAGGGCTATCACATCGGTGAAGCACCATCCGGATACGAGCGTCTTTCACAGAAAAACCAACACCGTCAAATTCAACAGTAAGTGGATTCTCACGGGTAAGACATTTAACGGAAACTAAACTAGTGACTAATTCAGGTGAGACAAGGACACTAGACATAGGGATAGGTGTGGAATTAGAGGGAAAACTAGTGCTACCGACATGGGTGATAGGTAAAGAAGAACCGTTGCCAACGGTGATACGAGTGGGTGTGGTAATGGGAGTGGAAGAGGATAGGTTACCGGGATGAGCTGTCATGTGCGCAGTAGCACCCGATTCCATGTACCAGTTGCATCCACCGCCATAGTTGCTCGGCGACGACGCCGAGGGTAGGGCGGCCAGGAGGGCCGGGTCCCATAGTGCAGGTGCCGACGGCAGCAGCAGGCCTCCATAGGGTGGCGCCTGGGCGGCGCGCCGGAACCACCGAGGGGTGGTGGCGCGAGCGGGACGCCGTAGTGCTGGTAGGGGGCGCCGGCGATCGCCTGATGGCCCGCTGGACGGGGGCCAAGGAGACCCGGTGCAAGAGCCCGTGGGATGGGCATGTGGTAGGCGTGGACGACGCCCATCCACGGTTCTGCCCGTCGGAGGTGGGGCGCGGCGGCGGCGGCGGCGCAGGGAGGCGCGGTGGCGACGGCGGCGGCTATCCTAGGGTTAGACCGAGAAGAATGATACCATGTAGACAGATAATTTGCAATGTGATTTGTTAATTAGGGGTGCTGGTGCACGTATATACTCCCTCTGTCCGGAAATATTTCCGGACAGAGAGAATATAATACAAGGGAAGGCCTCTACCTCAACTATACAAGACTAAGAGGTGGGCCACAATTTCAATATACATGCAACTCAAATACATATTCAACACCAAGCTCATAATGGTGTACATAATTACTGAGCTGGCTAATGGTTTGAAAAGTAGAAAAGGAGTTGGCTGGTACGGGCGTTACGCGTACGCAACAAAAAACATCATACTCTAATATATTAGCATCGCGAAGATAACATCATACATTTTTTGAGAACAAATATATATTAATGTCGCAAAGATACCAATTACAACAAAATATCGCAAAGACATCTGTTGGCGCCACCTCTCACAGCGCCGCTCTTCTTCTACCTTGAGCTGCCTCACACAACTCTCTCTCTCTCTCTCCTCGGTTTCTCTCACACGGGAACAAACATGACAAGGACAGAACACACACACACACTCATATATGCACCAAGGAAGAAATGCTACTAGCTTTGCCGAGAGGGATTTCTACAGTGGTGACTACTGTGGCTACATCTTTTATCTCCAGCCCTCACGGCCCCACTTTTTGAATTGACTAAAAGTAGTATATATGCATAAGGTTTAGACACTCCTGCCATCCACTTGAGCCACTACTCCACTAATAAGCTCCATGCAGTAACCGTCCTAATCTATCTCCATACTCCACGAAACTCAGCAACCAATTGTAACCGAGCCAACTACATGCACGAGGAAAGCTAGTTAACAACTCACATGCAGCTAACAACCTCCGTCTAATAACAAGGCTCGGCGACGTACGTCCTTGTACTAACCATCTTAGACCAAATCAGTCAACCTACTCAGCAAACTAAACAACGTGCTGGCCGGCTCACCCGACTCAGTTACGCTCCAGCCTCCGTCGCTTCTTGCCGCATCTCATGGCATTGCCGTATCACACGGCACCATCAACATCTCATGGTGCTCACCGCATCGCACATCAGCCTGGCATCTCGTCTCCTTCACGCGTACAACTGAAACTTCACCGGACACTTACACCCTAGACTAAACTACATGCAGATACATGGAATCAAGATTAAGTCTAACAACATCTAGAATGCACACAACCTGAAAAAGAAATCAAAAATAAAGAAAAAATAAAGGATATCCATAGTGATTAACTCCTCTCAGCAGCACACAAACCACCACCAAAGACAATACCTGAAAATCAAAAAATGTCTTTAAAAACGGCGCCTCCAAGAAGGGAGCAGCGCACGCCGTCGTCGCCTGATCCAAGATCTTAGGTTTTCACTCTGAAAAAAGTCTGACCTCTCGAAGCAAAACATCATACATGCCAGCTAACATACGTAGACATTTATCTAGGTGTCGATCTCGTATCAAAAGCATCATGCATCAAGTTGCATGTGCGTTTGGTACAGAGTGAATTGCAAAAAACCACCACATTCGAAGTTGAAGCATCGAATTGCCACCACATTTCTAGCGCGTCCCAAAAATCCACCACTTTACTCGTAAATTTTCTCAATAAAAACAAATGACCGGTTTGCCGCAGTTAACACGATTTCTGACAGGGCTGGCCCACCCGTCAGATGACACGTGGGCGAGGCCAGACGGCGAGTGGGTTGACGGCCGTCAGGGCACGCGCGTGGTCAAAGCGCTCGCGGCTCTGTCTGCTTGGCCCATTCTCCCCTCTTTCCCCGTCTCTCTCTCTCTGTCCTGCGATGGCGGCGGCGGCTAAACTAGCGGCGGCGGCGGCGAGTCAGCAGGCGGCGGAGGGACTGGAGGCGATGGTGATGGTTTCTCGGAGGTGGACAACTGGTTCGGCAGCAGTAGCTTGCCGACGCAGCGGGCTCCTTCACCGGAGCGATCCCCTTCGTCCCCCTCGCCGCCGGAGTGGGACATTGAGCGTCGTGCGGCGGCGGCCCTAGCACGCAAGATCAGGGCTTCAGGCGTTGGAGAAGGCCATCAGTGGGCTTCAGGGTTCGGCGGCGTGTGGTAAGATTTCTTCCTCCTCCACCCATCTCTTCATTGGATTCATTGGAAATTTTAGGGTTGTTAGATTGCATATAAACCTATCATGTTACAGTAGGGTTGTTAATGGGTTGTTAGATTTTAGGAAATTTTAGAGTTGTTAGATTTTAGGAGATTTTATGGCAGTTTGATTTTAGGGCTTTGTTTACTGAAGATTATTGTTTGTTTACTCAAGTGTTCTAGCTGATATAGTTAATATCTTTTCTGTATAACATGTTTCAGTAGGAAATATAGCTCAGGGTTTATAGTTTTATGCATGAATGCTTTGTTTACTCCTTATTGACAGTGAAGATAGTGCTAATATCTTGTCTGAATAACATGTTACATTATTGAAACAGAATCAATCAAGCACTAATTCTCCTCAATTTTCTGTAGTTTGGATGATGAGATATGGGAAATAAGGTACCATTTTCAAGGGAGAGACAACTTGGAGAGGACCATTTCTCTGTCAGAAATTACTTATATTAACATGTTAGCACTGCTAGAGACTGAAGAGGGATATACTGAAGCTGACTACATGTTCTATATGAAAGAAGAAGGAAAGGGGGCAGCAGGAATGCAGGTTATTGACAGTGAAGATAGTGTGGAAGAGATGCTAGACTATTATGCTGAGCAGAAGGTGCTCAACATAACTGTAATTAAGGCTAATGAGCCTAATCCAGGAGAGTTTAACAGGTCAAATATTGTGGAGGAACAAGTGCCTATAAGTAATGTGGGGGATTCCAACATTATTTCTATAGATGAGGCAGGAGTATTGTTCCCTATTGCTGTTGAAGACACAGTTGAAGAGCTCTATGCTGTGCCTATTGCTGTTGTAGAGCTAGGTCAAGAGTTTGCATATATTAACACACAACAGAGCATGAATTTGAAGAAAGCAAAGGGCAAAGAGAAATTACAGGAAGATGTTGGCCCCTCTGATGATGAAGTGTTTGTTGATTTGAACTGCTGTGAGGAGGAAGAGCATGACACAGGTAATGAGGAGGAAGATGAAATCATTGAGGAGGAAGAGCATAACACAGGTAATGAGGAGGAAGATGAAATCATTGAGAAGCTGAAGCAGAAAAGGAAACAGAGAGAGGATCCTATGCATCACTTTGAAGGAGACACAGAAGTGGAAGAGATGTGTCCAGAGGCAGAGGACTCAGACACAGAACCTGAGACACCTCTTCCTCAAACATTCAAGAAAGTAGGCAAAGCAGGCCCCACTACAAGATCACACCATGAAGCTGACATTGAGGTAATTCCTGATTTCATTCCATCTGATGATTCTGCTTGTTTCCCTGGGGACTATGTCATTAGTGATTCAGATGATGAGTCAGGTCTACCACTCCCTTGTGGAAGGAAGAGTCAAGCCAAGAGGGCCAGGACTAGGATCTGGTATGATGAGAGCAAGCCAGATGCTCATGAACAACTTTGCTTGAGTATGTGCTTCACTGATGTGTATCAGTTTAGAAGAGCACTTAGGAATTTTCATATCAGAATACTTAGAAATTTCCAGTACCATAGGAACTGCAAGGATAGGATCATTGTGCATTGCACAGAAAGGGACAATGGGTGTCCTTTTTTCATGACTGCATCCACAATTGCTCATGAGAAGACATTCTGCATCAAGAAGATGAAGTTGTTGCACACTTGTGGTGCACATGGAGAAAAAACCAAAGTGACAGTTGACTGGATGGCCAGAACATGTGAGCATCAACTGAGAGATAATCCAAGGGCTGGTGTTGATGCAATTTTAAAAAGAACAAAGACTAAGTATGGGCTGGAAGTGCCAAAGACCAAGGCCTACAGGGCAAGGTCATTGGCCATTGAAGTGGTGGAAGGTGACATGAAGGGCCAATACACAAGGTTTAGGGATTATCTTCAAGCTGTGCTTGATACCAACCCTGGGAGCAGATGCATTGTGACTACCAGAGAGCTTCAGCTCCATCCTAGCCCAAATCCTAGGTTCCACTACATGTCCTACTGTCTGAATGCTTCAAAAGAATGTTTCTTGAATGGGTGTAGGCCCTTTATAGGTATTATATGTATTCTAATTTACTCCAATTCATTGCCCATATCTTGAACTTAATAATGCACTGATTTCACTACCCAATGCTTTAATACAGGTTTAGATGGTTGCTTTATCAAGCTTTCTACTGGGCAACAGATACTTGCTGCCACTGGTAGGGATGGGAATAACAACATATTCCCTATTGCAATTGGTATTGTTGATAAGGAGGACAAGGAAAGTTGGACTTGGTTTCTTAGCCAATTAAGAGCTTGCATTGGAGAGGGGAACAAGTGGGGCACATACACAATCATCTCTGATAGACAGAAGGTATATTTTTCATTTCACAATTTAATGAGCAATTTCTAGAAGTAATTTGTTATACTTGCTGCCATTATGAAGTTATATGATTAATACTTGCTGCCATTATGAAGTAATATGATTAATAATTAGTGATAGCTGCTGCAATTATGAAGTTATATGATTAATAATCTATATAATGACTTAAACAGGGGCTGTTGAATGCAATTCAAGCTGTGTTCCCACACTCACCTCAAAGATATTGTCTTAGACATATCTATGCAAATTTCCAGTCAGCTGGCTTCAGAAGTGAGGAGTTGAAGAAGCATATGGACAATGCTGCATATTCATACACCAAGAATGGTTTTGAGGTTGCAATGAATGAACTGAGAAAGGAGGATGAAGATGCTTGGAAGTGGCTTTGTGATATCCCTAAAGAGACTTGGGCAAGGCATGCTATGGATCACACATGCAAGACAGACCTAGTAGTCAACAATCTTAGTGAAGTATTTAACAAGATGATACTAGATGTGAGGAACAAGCCAATAAGGAGCTGTGTAGATGGATTCAGAACTAAGTTGATGGTTAAGTACCAAGCAGTCAGAGAGAAGACAGAGAAGAGTAAGTGGGAGATAACACCCACTTATATGGAGAAGTTGGAGGAGTCAAAGAAGTACTCAAGGCAATGCACTGCATACATGGCAGGTCCTGGTATTTGGCAAGTCACTAGTGGGGAGTCTACCTACTGTGTGAACCTTGATAAGTGGACATGTGACTGCAAGAAATGGGACCTATGTGGTTGGCCATGTAACCATGCAGTTTCTGCCATTACAAGAGTGAAGGGACAGCCAGAAGACTATGTGCATGAGTTCTTCAAAAAACCATTGTATAAGGAAACATACAGGCACATCATCTACCCTGTACCAGGGCCTGACTGTTGGACTAGGACACCCACTGTTGACATAGATCCACCAGTGTTCAAAGAGAAGAAGGGCAGGAAGCAAACAGCTAGGAGGAAGGGGCAATTTGAGGTCCCAACAAAGAAGGATACATCAAGGATGGCAACTATCACATGCAGCAACTGCAATATGCAGAAACATAGGTACACCTACTGCCCTAAGCCCCTGAAGCCTCATCTTCAGGCAAGAAAGGACAAGCACAAGGTATGGAATATGCACACTTTAGATTATTGTCATTGTTTTAATCATTTGATTCATCCTAATTGTTGGTCTGTGATGTGTGCTTTCTTAGACAACTAGAACTCACTACCATGGAGCTGGGGGAAGTTCTACTGCTACTAGGGTTAGAAGAACAACTGCTGCTTCTACTGGTCCTGCCCAGCCTGCTGCTTCTACAAGGCCAAGAAAAAGAACTGCTGCTTCTACTGGTCCTGCCCAGCCTGCCCAGCCTGCTGCTTCTACAAGGCCAAGAAAAACAACTGCTGCTTCTAGAAGGGCAAGCATCACCAGTGATGCTTGTACTACTCCTTCCCAGGCTGCCACATGAGCTTCAGGTTCAAGCAATGCAGCCAGCAGGAGAGGTGGAAGGCCCTACATGGCACCTAGGGCTGCAAGTACAACAGAGGGAGCAACAGTAGGGTCTAAAAGGAAGAGGTTCCAGAGCAGCAGGCTGAGGGTTATTTTTATGCCAGTGGCAACTAGTCAGTGCACAATTTGGCTGTTGTCTTTTGAACTGCCTGCCTTAAGTATTTCTAAATTTCAGAAACTATGTCTGAGAACTGCTATGTGTGAACTGCTTTGTGTAATCAATATTTAGCTTGAGAACTTGTTTGTGTTACCATGCTTAGTTTGAGAACTGCTATGGATGAGAACTATTATGGTTGTTGTAGGTGGTTTTGTCGAGCCCAAGCCACCCTAAAGCCTAAATGATAGTTGTAGGTGGTTTTGTCGAGCCCGAGCCACCGTAAAGCCTAAATGATAGTTGTAGGTGGTTTTG
Organism: Aegilops longissima; assembly: GCA_021605205.1. Taxonomy (NCBI): domain Eukaryota; kingdom Viridiplantae; phylum Streptophyta; class Magnoliopsida; order Poales; family Poaceae; genus Aegilops; species Aegilops longissima. The sequence continues at coordinate 712,285,696 of CM038679.1, read as the reverse complement.
TCGAGCCCAAGCCACCCTAAAGCCTAAATGATAGTTGTAGGTGGTTTTGTCGAGCCCGAGCCACCCTAAAGCCTAAATGATAGTTGTAGGTGGTTTTGTCGAGCCCAAGCCACCCTAAAGCCTAAATGATAGTTGTAGGTGGTTTTGTCGAGCCCGAGCCACCGTAAAGCCTAAATGATAGTTGTAGGTGGTTTTTGTCGAGCCCAAGCCACCCTAAAGCCTAAATGATAGTTGTAGGTGGTTTTGTCGAGCCGCAGCCACCTTCAAAATTAAATGGTGGTTTGGGTGGTTTTGTCGACCCCAAGCCACCCTAAAACCTAAATGATTGTTTTAGTTGGATTGGGTTAAAATTCAGTTTAGTAAAAATTCTAAGGCAATTAAGGAGGACAAGGAAAGTTAGTCTTTGTGCTTATGTGATCAATTATGTAAGCATTTGCCCAATTTGGCCATGCCTAGTTGGTCTTCACCATTCACCATTTAGTCCAAAGAAGCAGATTAATAAATTGCATATTCATAATAGCATAGCTCTTACTATAGAAAGCTAACAACATTACATAACTGGGGTAGTTTTGCAGCTAGTCATTACATACATTACATAAATAGGAAAAGTTTTGCAGCTAGTCATTACATACATTACATAACTAGGGGATTCCCAAAATATACAACCCCAAGGCCAGCTATATTGTTCCAAGGCCACATATTAGCTTAACATAACTGAGGTGTTGAACAGCATTGTTCACTCATCAAGGATTGACTTGATCTTGGCAAGCTTGTCCTTGTTGCCATGACCAGCTTTCATAAGATCACCCACCAGAAACTCCAGCTTCTTCTTCTCCTCTATCAGCCAGTCCCTCTCTTTCTTCATCTCATCCCTCTCCTTCCTTGTGTTCCTAATGATCTCACCCTGAGACCTATAAATGCACTTAATCTCCTTCAGCTCATGAGCCAGCTTCTCCATCTCCTTCATCTTGCCAAAGTCAGCACTCTCCTTCTCCTTGCTGATAGCTAGCTTCTCCATGTCCTTGTCCACATCCATCTGCTTCTGCTTGAACTCTTCATCACTCATGACCCTGTTGTTCTAATCTGCCCAATCAAACATCTTGGTGACATCCTCAACTAGCTGACTGTACTGATCCCCAAGTGTATCCAACTGCTTGTTCACCTTGTCCAAATCTTTCTTATACTTCTCATGGTCAATCATTCTGCCATGATTCTCCTCATGAAACATCTCCCATATCTTCTCCAAACATCTTTGCAGAATAGAAGGCCATGGGGCATCAACCCACTGAGCAACTCCACAGTCAATACCATCCTGCATCAATTATTAGAAAATAAATATGCTAACTTCAAAAATAAAATATATGAGATATCCAGTGATTCAGTCATACTTGCAGATACAATAGACATTCAGGAAGCTTCAAGTTCAAATCAATGTCCTAAACATGTTTCATTTACTTAATTTACTGACAGAAACTGATGCTTGCAAAATCACTGTTAAAAACATGTTTCTTCAACTACAGACACTCCAAATTGCCTGAATTTACTGAATTTACTGCAGAATAACACAATTAACTGAATTTACTGACAGCAACTACAGACAGTCCAAATTTCCTGCATACATACTACCAAATTTACTGCAGACAGTGCAAATTTACTGCAGACCAACTATCATTTGATTCTTGCAACTGCAGATAGTCCAAATTAACTGAATTTACTGACAGCAATTCCAACAATCTGCAGACTAACTACCACTAACACAAACCCTCGTTGGATAACACTGACCTGAGGAGCAGCACATCCATAGAACCTCCTCCCAGTGTCCCTTCCTTCAAATGCAACATATTTCATGCATGGGGCCAAGTGCAGTCTACATGTGATGCTTGCATCTGCAGCTCTACCACAGAAGGATGCATCTATAGTGGTGCCAGGGTTCGCTTGCATTGTAGCACACTAGTGAACCGCAGAAAAGATAGCAAGTGCTCGAAACATGGTCTCAAATCGTAGAACGCTTGAATCACTAACCCTAACCCTAGGTGCAAAGAAGACATCTTACCCAGTGCTGCTCCAGATCCATGCCGACCAGCTCCTCCTCCTCGCTGCTCTCCTCTCCATCCTTCCACGACGGCATCTTCTACGGCGGGGAGGGAACCGTGCCTCCGGCGGCGGCGAAGAACTCCGGCGGCGGCAACCCGGGGACAGAGCAGAGGAGTGAGAGTGAGAGAGTGAGCGAGTGGAGTGGAGTGGGGGCTCTGTTTTGTATCGACAGCCCTAACGGCCGTCAACCCACTCGCCGTCTGGCCTCGCCCATGTGTCACCTGACGGGTGGGCCAGCCCTGTCAGAAATCGTGTTAACTGCGGCAAACCGGTCATTTGTTTTTATTGAGAAAATTTACAAGTAAAGTGGTGGATTTTTGGGACGCGCTAGAAATGTGGTGGCAATTCGATGCTTCAACTTCAAATGCGGTGGTTTTTTGCAATTCACTCTTTGGTACATAGTATTATCTTTGTTTACTACGTAGTATTATCATTGTGCGTTGTCGTATGCTGGGTATGGCCGTATGGATACAAGATGCACACGTACGATCCAAGATGTCCACAAGCCTGCTTTAGGGTCACGTACTTGCCTCAAGCGCATGATGATCGATGACAACAAACATATAATCGCTGAGCTGGCTACCGTGTCATTGTCACATAAGAAAAATAGCTTTGAAATGAACCGAGGGAAAGACAAGACGCGTGCACATGGCAGCACATGCAGCGCCAGGCTCAGCGTGAACAGCATGGGGATGTCTTGACGTGCATGCGACGCTGCTGATGCATCGTGTAGTCATGTAGGGGTATACAACATTTTTTTTGGCGGGGACAGGAGTAGATGGTAGGTCCGATTTCCTCAAATGTCGCAAAAGTGTAAGTGAAGTTCAGTGTATGTATGTAGTCTTGTCCATACTTATAATCTACTGATGTGCAGGAAGCTTAGGAACCTGGTCGGCGAGGCAGCGAGTCGGTGGCCATGGATGAACCACGGTAACTTCGAGTTTCTTGGCATCAAGATTGAAGAGACCTGCCTTAGCAGCAGCTTGACGGCAAGATCTATATATACACTATAGCTAGGGAGCTAGTACTCCGTCCGTCTTTAAAAAAATGTACTTTCAATTTTATTGAAAAGTCAAACTATTTTATGTTTGGCCCTATTTATATAATAATAGATTAACATTTATACCATTAAATTAATAGCATTAGATTCATAATAAAATATATTTTCGTCATATATCTATTTGCTTTCACTAGCATTGACATATTTTTACACAAACTCGGTCAAACTTTGAAATAGTTAATAGGCAGGCATGCGGCGGGTGAACATGAACATCTTCACATGGCATGGCACGTGTTAATTTGTTCAGAACTTTGGATTTTTTTTTGCTATGGTACTTGATGGATGTGCTTGCTTGCACATGATCTGATGATTTCCTTCTTCAACCAATGCACATTGCCGTTATAAGCGATGAAAGCTGTCTGCGGACTGTGGCAATGTGCCTACGTCGATTGAACATTGCTTTTCTATAGAAAATACACTCAAATGTATCTCAGAGCATCCACAATTGGATTGGGCTATTTGGTTCTCCTATACATCGACGAACGTCTCATGAACAAAAAGCATGCCAAGTTGTTGCGATGGACAGCGTCCGGATGTGCCCACAGCTTTTTGCTCTAAACCCTCATTATGCCCGTGACTCTATGCATCTACAACCTTCCTCCTTGGTTGATCCTCCAACAAAGTTGAAAGTAAACTCTTTCAAGAACGGAGGGAGTAGGTGACTGTGTGTGTACATTGATCGATGCTAGTTCCATGAAACATTGGAATGCATGGTGCATGCGGCAGGGCAACAGTTAATACATTGCCCGGGGAAAGGCAGGCATGCGGCGGGCCGCGAACATCTTCACATGGCATGGCACGTGTTAATTTGTTCAGAACTTTGGATTTTTTTTGCTATGGTACTTCGGGGATGTGCTTGCTTGCACATGATCTGATGATTTCCCTTCTTCAACCAATGCACATTGCCGTTATAAGCGTCTGTCTGCGGACTGTGGCAATGTGCCTACGTCGATTGAACATTGCTTTTTCTATAGAAAATACACTCAAATGTATCTCAGAGCATCCACAATTGGATTGGGCTATTTGGTTCTCCTATACATCGACGAACGTCTCCGGACAGCGTCCGGATGTGCCCGCTTTAAACCCTCATTATATCTGTGCACGTATGTATGGCCCTGAAATTCTCCGTTCTCAATAGATGTATCTCGTTCGCAGGGATAGATCAAGGGACTACCATCTATTTGGCACAAGGTCTGTTTTAATAAGACAAAAATGCATATGTTTGGTGGAGGATGGACATGGAGAATGAAAAGAGAACAGAAAAATGAGATAAAGTGGTCTGCGATGGTCCGCGTTCGACGTGATGGACTGTCGGAACACGTGCGAAGACCCGAAGTAGATGCCATATAAGGATAATCGGGGGTCTAGTTGGGTAGATTTTTTCCTTCTCTCTCTTGTATGGACACTATCCGGGTTGTCCCAGACATATAGGGACAAAGCAGGGAGAAGTAGATGCTCTTAGATCCGATAATTATCAATGAAGACAATAGCCAGTATAATGGAAAGATAATTGGAGGCAGAAGAAATTGTAAAAAATAAAATTACATTGAGAAACATACTAGTCCTTTTTTTCCTTTGATTGTACGCCGTTAGCCGAAGATGCAAAAGTGCACTCAACCAACAGGAATAAAGGACCATACGCAAAGGCACTCGCCATGCTAAGCATTAAAGACCTCAATAGCCACTTGCCGCTCAAAACGAAATATAGAAATCGCTGAAGAAACATAGGCCGACTTTGAGACAGCTTACCGCTCATGCTGCGTGGTCAAACAAGAGGACTATAATTACCTTTATTCTAACTTCTAGCCTGTTCTTTCCATGCATCAGAACAATATTGAGCAATGGTGCAGAGGGTAGAGATGTACTGCAACACCTCACACACACACAAGCAAATATTTCCCTAATGCCTCCCAATTCCAAAATATTTTTTGATAGTGTGTGGTATAATATATGTTATGAATTTCAACGAAACTTGACTTTAATAGAGTAGTACCGTGTGGAATTTCTTCCGGGATTACTATCTCTATGGTGGCTAGCTCACTTGAGATAAATGGCATATATGTACCTCTTTTAGTCCACTCCTTGCTATCTGGTCATTACTAACAATGGTAGATGGGAACTATTTATTTACACACAAGATGATTGGGATCTAAGGGTGAAACAAATGCGACAATAACTCATGGATAAGGTGAGTGATAGTGTGTAGCACTTAAGAGCATCTATAGTTGTTGGTCAGACTGTCTTATCTTTAGTCCGCCACATAATTTATAGAAGGCTATACAAATATGATGTACAATGAGTTAACTCTTACTCTTGTCATTACTAAATACCTAAACATGGTGAGGGATATCATTGCTATAGATCATTCCTTAATTAAAAGAAAGCAAGTTTCTTATATCTTTCTCATTTCACTCTCCTCCAGCTCAACATTTATCCTCTTGAAACAGGATTTTGCCCCCACTTTATAAATAAAAGCACCGCTTCAAAACAAACAAGTCAAATCCACAGAAGAAGATAAAAAGGTCTGCTTAGTGGAGTTATTCACGCAACCCAAAAAAAAGGGGACACAAGGCTCGTCGGAGCCAATCGATCATAGGCTAAGAGGCGAAGCAAGTTGACGGCCTGCCACTATAAGATTTATCACTCCGCCTAGCCGATCCGTGTCCCGTTGCTTAGAGAGTGGGTGCCACTAAAAAAGTGGCGTCTCCTCCCAAAAGAACAAGAGAAAATCCTGATATATATTCTTCAGCACTCCTTGAGCATCAATCATCATGGAGACCATGTCTTTCTTTTTGCAAAGGCACCGGCACGCCACCACCTTATACTCCATCCGTTCCATAATGTAGTGTCTATAGAATTTTTGAAAAGTCAAACCACACAAACTTTGACTAAGTTTATGGAGAAAAAATATTTACATCTAGAGTGCGAAACATATATCAATAGATTCATTATAAGATGTAGTTTCACATTATATATTTTTGTTATTGTAGATATAAATATTTTTCTCTACAAACTTGGTCAAAGTTTATAAAGTTTGACTTCTCAGAAAATCTATAGGCACTATATTATGGAATGGAGGAGTACTAAATAATGCATCTTTTTCTCCAAGTGCACACTAAGACCAGGAATCACTGCACGACGTTGAGCGGCCTATTAGTTACTTACACAAAAAACTAAGCAGTAAATGGAATTAATCAACTAAAACTTTTGACGTACCAGCCGAGCCATGGAGCTGGATCTTTTCACGGCTTTGGAGAGCCGGCGGAGCACGTCGACCTGAGCACGCAGTTGAACAGCGTAATCCATGGCCTCGCGGAGCAGGGTGACCTCATCGACTGCAGAGTGCCATCGTCCCGGTATCACATCCCTCATCGCCATGGTCCTCCTCCTAAGGAGCCTCCCCGGAACATAGCTCCTCTTGCAGCAGCGGCACCTCCTCACGATCCTCCGGCACCTCTGTACCTTGCACGCTCTGGACGATGGAGCCAAGATGGCCTTGGGCCACCTCGCTCCGCCGCCGTGCGCGGTCGCCATAGAGACGTCCACGGAGGACTTGACGGCGCGCTTCTTCTGGTAGAGGCTAGTGGTGCCACCGAAGGACGTGTTCAGGCATGCCTGTAGCTGGAGGCTGAGGAGGAGGTTCTTGAGGAAGGCCTGCTTGAATGACTTGGTGTTGATGCTAGGACCTTGCATGATTGTTTCTGTTCTTTTGCTGGAGCAGAGACAGGATATACTTGGTATCATATATTAGTATCATGCATATGATACTAGTATATGATACTACCTCCGTAATGCATACTATCATAAGTTAGTATTTTAGGTTGCCTTATTAATTGCCATGCATGCCATAATGTAGTAAAACATTTAATATAATACGTTATCATGATATGATACTACACCCTCTCTTTTCTAAGTTAATTGTGTGCCATATCATCCAAAAAATTTAATTGGCATGTATGATACTGCTTATGATACTCCCATTACGACCACTCTAAATAATGTCGATGGATGATATGATGTCCTTGCTGACGCAACAACATGGGCGCTCCTGCTGCTTAAATAGGACTGGTCTCCGGCATGTGGTGTCACTAAGTAGTACCTTAATTCGACATGTATGTGCCATATAGCATGTGTCGTCTGATTCATAATCCCTCACTCATGCATGAATGATTTTTACTGTTGATGATGGATATTAATGCTCCTCCTTTTCAGATGTATACCTTGTGTCGGCGACTTGAAGCTCAAAAGTATAGAACCACATGCTCATGGCATTTAATTGCGACCGCCGAGCAAATTCTCTTCCGCGCTGTCGACGTGCTCTTATTCTTCCATGATGATGATGTCTTGTCGTATTGTCGTATGCTATGCATGAACGTAGAACGGACAAGTAGGACCCGAGATTCTTTTTTGAAAACGAGGAACACCCACACCTGTCTTTGCATCTAGGCGACGTATACAGTCATTTTATTAATTATTCACAAAGGCCTTACAAGGTAATATATCAGTATTACCTCCGTTCTGGATTATTGGTCCATTATGTAATTTATGTTAAATTTTGATCAAAAATTTAACTAATAAAATGTTAATGCATGTCAATAAAAATTATATCATTGAATTCATATTTGAACATAGTTTTCAATGATATAATTTTTTGTGACATGCATTAACATTTTCTTAGTTAAATTTATGGTCAAAATTTGGCACAAAATACAATGGAAAACCAATAAACCACGACGAAGGTAGTACGTCTGAAACCACCATGTTGGTAACATCTGTCGCTACTCCTATCCACTTTATGAAGGTGCCGATAGTCTGAGACAAATACCAAAGAGTCCTTGAACCATAACCTAACATCTAAAACCGGAGGCCCCAACTAAGCCACATTGCCGAGTCTGGGGCACACACCGGTCCGGTCCACACTCAAAGGTCGCCGCCGCCGTCTTTCACTGATCCATCTTCAGAGTCACGTTGCCAGGCCTAGTTGTCGTCGACACCACCACGGCCCAGACAATGCCACCATCATGTGCTCGTCCATCATCACACGCTAACCACCGAGACCCTGCTGCTCCATGTCGTCGAGACCCACTGTTGTCGACGTGCCAGATGCCACGCCACTCCTCCTTCGATCGCGAACACCACCTACTGCCACTGGTCCCATTTCCTCTGTCTGCAGTTCCTCTAACCGAGCAGCCGAACGCCCCAGGCGGCGCCACCAAGAAAGGCACGACACACGCAATCCCGCCGCCGCCCAATCCGAGGAAATTTTGGGTCTTCACCCGGGCATGGGATCGGGGTGGAGGGCAGGGACCTCGACGACGCCTGCAAGGAAGAGAACGGCGACCTTGGTCGTCGCCACCGTCGAGATGAGCAATTCATCCAGAGTTTCCTCTAGTCCGATGTCACCTCTACTAGACCCCGGGCATGGGGTCGGGATGGAGGGCAGGGACCTCGACGACGCCTGCAAGTAGGACGCGAGATGTCCACAAGCTTAAGGTCTCCCAAGCGCATGATGATATAATAGTGAGCTGGCTCCCGTGTTATGATCGCACATAAATGGCTCGAAAAGTTGAAAGGGAGTTGAGCTATATAAGGTGCGGAGTACAGCACAACACATGACCACTTACGTATATGAAGACATCTCAAACCTCTCAGCATCACAAATTGCCTGTGCCTTAGGCCCTTAGCTGTACGTATTATCATTGTGTATTGTCTTATGCTGGGTATGGAACTGTGGATATAGGATGGACAAGTATGATCCAAGATGTCCACAAGCCTGCTGCTTAATCAACGTCTCCCAAAGTCTCAAGTATATGATGATGATAGCATAATCTCACTGAGCTGGCTGGCTCCCGTACCATGGTCACCGGCAAAAATAGCTTTGGACATTAAGTTGCAGACAAGGGTGCTCCGGAGGTAAGGACAAGACGCGCGCACATGCCCGCACATGGGGCCTCAGGGCGGCGATGCCACTTGGCCTCAGCTCTACCCTCAGAGCGGGATGGGGATGTGTTGACGTGCATGTGGCGGATGCTGTGCCGCAGCAGATGTATACGCCAGCTAGTTCGTGTAGTGAAGTCATGTATGCCAGATTTCCTCCAATATTGCAAAGCGCAACTTAAGTTTACCAGCTGTGTAGACATAATGTTTACAGTGATTACACTGATGGAAAAAAGGCCTTTGGTCGCGGTTCGCAACTGCCATTAGTCGCGGTTGGGCAACCGCGACCAAATAAGCGCGACTAAAGCCCCCCACCTTTAGTCGCGGCTGCTTAAGAACCGCGACTAACGGCCCGTCCACGTGGGCGCCAGGCGGTCGTCGGGGCGGAGGACCTTTAGTCGCGGTTCTTCTGGCCAACCGCGACTAAAGGCCGCCACAGGTTTAGGGTTTTAGCCCCCCTAAACCTGTTTTCTGTTTAATTTGTATTTTTTTATTTCTTTTGTGCTTTATTTTAATTTTGAAGGAGTTTCATATATTCTACGGTACTACATACATGCATATGAATGTACAATTTCAAATAAATTTGAAATTAGAACCAATCAAGAGGAATATACAATATATATTCAATATCATCGGATGACCATATACAATTTTGAACAAGTTTCCATACATGATTTAATGCATATAAAGTTCTACGTCCTCGTAATAGTGTTCTCCTTTAGGATGGAGGACTTCCCTGCTGAACCATCCAGCTAGTTCCTCTTGAAGTGGTCGGAAGCGAGCTTCTGGACTAAGCATCCACCGGAGGTTATTCCTCTGAGCATTGGTATCACTCGGAACCCGCTCAGAGGTGTATCTCCGGATCATCTCACAGACATAGTATCCACATAGATTAGTCTCCGGTGGCTGAATATCCCCAGCATTCTTAGCCTTTGACCTTTTGAATTCTAGCTCTTTTTTGAATTCACCGACCTTTGTATCTACGAACCGTCTCCAAACCCTACGAGGCAAAGAAAATTAAATGAACAAGAGAGTTATTAGTTACTTGATATTAGGAAATGAACGAAATAGGCCGATCGATATAGAGCGCAAATGAATGAAAATAATTACTTCTGCAGCATTCTTCTCATGCCGCCCCAAAGCTTTGGATCCATATTCAGAGAGTCGTGGGCGAGACATTCGAGGTGTTAACTTTAATTACTAGCAGAATCCAGTGGAACCTGCGGACACGATACATGCACAGACGTCATGCATAACTCATCGATTAGCCGCCACATACCATGCATGGAGTAAACAAAAAGAATGTGCTCAAGACAGAAACACTCACCCAAAATGGTAAGGAAATAGAATATCACTTTTGAGTTCCTGCTTTGTAAGAAACTGCCACAGGTCTGCCTCCACGTCGGCGGGGTGACGCTCCAACACATGTCCATTAACGATGTGTGGGTCAATGAACCCAACATCATGGATGTTCCTTACTCTGCATTCCTTAATCTTCATTCTGCATGTATAATAGCGGACACAACAATATAGTTAGGACATATATATAGTGCAGGCAATATGAACGAGATGGGGTAGAAATTAATAAATCACTTACGAACGTAGCAACCGATGATAGATTTGTCGAGCTCGCGCAGATTGAAAAGCTGGAACAATTCACTCAGTTCAATTTGTACATAGTAATGTTTGAAGTGATGCTCATGTCTAACTTCCGCATAAATATATTCTTTGGCGTTTTTATTTTTTATGTAACCCTTGTACCATTTCAGCAGACCTTTCATTTGTGGAGGTAGATCCTTTTCTCGCGCAGCTCGACGAGAGGCCCATTCTTGACATATGTAATTACTACCTCCTTCACTGGCGCCTCATCAAGGCCTAACAGTTCACGAAGAGTAATACCGAAGTTGGCGCTTGTTCTCCGCACTCGTTACAGTCAATCCTGTGCTGCCGCAGCTTGTATGATCTCGGGGCATCCGGACGAAGGCTTCCACTATAAGCGGGCAATCGATTGTTTACTTTGTTCCCGAGCTGGGCAACTTGTTTCCCACTTTTTTACTTTCGGCCTTCTCCGCTCTTTGTTCTCCTTGAACATGAGTGCCTGCTGCAAGTTCACGTGCATAGTCGTTAGGCAGATTCTTCGCGGCTTGGGACGGTGTGCTCAAAATGACTTAGCCCACTTCTTTTGCTCATCGAAAATACTGGCTTGGGCTCGGGCTCTCTTTTCTTCTTGCAGTCCGCCTTCCATTTCTCCAAATCAGCAGCAGCGGCGCCGACTTCCTCGGCACTACGTTCCCAAGGCCTTGTGGGAGAGGCTTGATGATGGCTCCGGTACCTTTGTGGTCTTAGGTACATAAGGGTCCGGGTTAATAATCCAGGACTGCTTCGCTTCTTTGCGGAGGTGGATTGGGGCGGCGTCGATCACCCGCGGACGAGGATCGGGGCGGCGGCTGATCACCCGCCGGACGTTGTGGATCGGGGCGGCGTCGGTGGACGTGGCGGAGGTGTAGGTGAACCGCCACCACCACCACCACCACCACCACCGCCACCGCCACCACCACCACCGTAGGGGGTGGACTTGTTGTCCTTGGCGCCTCGCCTGAAACTTGATAAACTTCTTTTGCCATAGAATAAAATGGCGCTTGACATCTCCAAGTCTTTTCTCCCCTCGTGTAGCAATGTCAATCTCCGTGTCCTCAAACCCTTGGACTATGTCCTCCACCGTGACACGAGCATAGCCATCTTGAATGGGGTTGTTGTGGTGGAGTGCTCGAGTAAACATGGTAAAGCACTGCCGATGGCTACCTTCATGGACATGTTCCCGATAAGATAATACAGATGACATTCTTTCATCTCCTTTATATCGCCCACGGGTAGCGAGGAGGCTCCGATGCAGTAATTTCGACCACCGAGGCTCCGGTGCAGTAATTTCGACCACCGAGGCTCCGGTGCAGTAATTTCGATCGTCGGTGCATCTGCACCAGCCGGTGGGGCCTGCGTGGAAGCCACGCTGCTTCTCCGCTGCTGGCTTCGAGATCCGCCGGATGATCTTCATGCTGCACCGAGCTGCATCTCTTTCGCTACTAGTACACTCATGGTTTTCTTCATCACATCCATTTCCGATGCCAACCGCGCCACAACATCTGCTTCCCGATCCATCTTTCTCTTACGGCTTCAGAATCGTCACGGGTCATCGCTCGGGGAACCCTATTTTCCACGGAATGTGCCCCATGCCTCGTACACGCCCTTCGTGTTCGAGGATTCCCGAGGGCTTTTGTCGTAGCGTCGTTCTCTCTGTTGAACTTGATCTTCCCTGTTGAGCATCCTTCATTGCGTCAATAAGGGCTTGGGTGGGTTTAATTAATTTGCCCGGTAAACACACTCCCCTGCCTCCGGGTTCAGCGTTCCCCATGCCCGTACCACCAGCTTTTGGCCCTTGGGTCCCATCCTCCGTGCACTGGACGGATTCTCGCGCCCTCAGCTCGTTCTCCATCTTCTCCAACCTAGGCACCCAAATGCGATACCCTCCTGGCCCCATAACATGATTGTACTCCTTCTTAGCCGCATTTTCCTTATTTTTTTCGATATTTGAATGAACTGCTCCGATTTCTTTTGCTTCACAAATTCTGGCCAATCATGTTTCAGTTTCTCATATTGTCCTTTGAAATCCGGAGTCTTGTTCTGCTTGACAAAGTCATGGGCTAGATTTTGCTTGAATTTCCGAATCGTCGGCCATCTTATGAAGAGCGAACTGTTTGACTAGCCTCCTCCTCTCCTTGTTTTCCTCAATCTTGTTACCCTCCTCATCGAATTTGTTGTATTTCGGAGGTAGAACGAAATGTTCCATAAGCTTCTTGAAGCAATCTTTTTTTGTTCTCTTATCGACAAAAGTGAAACCATCAATTCGTGCCTTCTTTGGCTCATTCCACTCTGGGCGGTGATCGAGACATTGTCTCTAACAATGGCTCCGCATTGGCTGACAAACTTGGTGTCGTTCTTGCGGGCTCCAGCGACCTGCCGGTTGCCTTGTCGACAACCTCGATGGTGCATGTTTCTCCTTGTTTCATCGTCTTGGTTGCGCCACGCTTTGACGACGTACTCGATTGTTTCGACGATCCGGCCGAGGGCTAAAATAAGAAAGAGAGTCGCGCGCGTTAGTACACACATATTTATTCAAATCAGTTAGTTTGTATCACCAGAGGCTCAATGTATATATATACCTCGGCGCGGAGGTGGTTGCTACTTCCATTTGAAGATCGCTGCTTATCGACGTTTGTTCGGCATCATCTTGCTTGACGGCGCCTTCATCTTCACTGTCAAGGTTCAGATAAGAAGAGATATCATCTTCTTCTTCTCCGGTCGGCACATATAGAATATCGCCGTTTATGATGCCGAACATATGTGCTTCACCGTCCGGATCATAGTTGTCCATAATCGGGTCAGCTCTATCGTCCGCCATTATGTCAGTCCTGAAAACATGTAGTAAAAACAAATTAATTAAGTGAAGAAGGGGGGCGGTGGCGGTGGCGGTGGCGAAAGGGCGGTGGCAAAAGGAGGGGAGGAAGGGTGGGAGAGGGTGTCGCGGTAGAGCGCGAGACGGGCGGCGAGGCACGGCGTCACGGAGAGGAGGAAATTCAATTTGTCATGTCGCGAACCCAAAATGGGCCGCCCAGGTGAGCTACGTCCTGTGAGACGCGTCGACTTTTTGATGCAAAGAGCGTCACACAGGGCTGGATATGGCGAGCCTGGTCTTAGCCGGCTGCAGTTGCAGCCTCCGCGGCTGTATCTGCTGCTAATGCACCGGCCCGTTGTAGCCGACGCCGAAACAGTGATTAGGATACGTTGGAATTTCCTATATGACGCTGTCTGCGTCAAACTGTCGAGCGAAACGCACCTCGAGCGACCAGAGCGAACGATTTGGGTCGGCCCATCACGTAAATCCTTCACGTCCGGTTTTAGGAACCTTCCGAGGGTTCCCAACCCTTTTTTTATTTTCATTTCTTTTCCTTTCTTTTTCTGTTTCGTTTTTCTTTTCTTTTTTTGTTTATTGTTCTTTTCCTTTTTCTTTTTAAAAAATGTTCTCCTTTTAAAAAATGTTCTATTTTTCAAAAATGTTCATATTTTCAAAAATGTTCGATTTTCACAAATTTGTTCGTGTTTTCAAATTTTGTTCGGAGTTTCAGAAAATTGTTTGTGTTTTCAATTTTTTTGCGGTTGTTTCAAAAATGTTTCCGATTTCAAGAAAAATTCACATATTCAAATTTTCTTCACTTTTTATAAAATTATTCGTGTTTTGAAATTTTGTTCGGAGTTTCAAAAATGTTCGGTTTTCACAAAATTTAGGAGTTTCAAAAATTTTCCGTATTTAAATTTTGTTCATGGATCCAAAAAATGTTTGTGCTTTTGAATTTTGTTCGAAGTTTCAAAAAATATTGATGTTTACATAATTTTTAAAATGTTCTCATTTAAAAAAAAACTGTTGGAAGATTCAAAATTTCATGGTTTCAAAGAATGTTCACAAATTCGGATCGTGGCAAGGAAATTCGAACAGAACCCCTGCACGCAGTAATCGAGATACCTAGGGTTCGCCATCACCGGCAGGGGATCAATCGAGGCCGGAGAGAGAGAGAGGGATCGCCACCCACACGGCTGCCCGGCGGAGCGAGCGAGGAGGAGGGCGGCGAATAGAAAGAGAGGTTGGCGGCGTTGAGGCGGGGAGGCCGCCGGTCGGCGGCGTTGAGGGCGGGCGAGCGAGGCGGCAGACGAGGCCGGCCGGGCCGCGCGCTGCATGGGGCGAGGCGACGGCGGGCGGCGTCGAGGGCGAGGGCGACGGCGGGCGGCGGCGAGGGCGAGGGCGACGGCGGGCGGCGCGTCGGGCGCGGCAGAGACGAACAAAGGGAATCGGAGAAGACGAGAATCGAGCCTTGTATTTATAGCCCCCTTTAGTCGCGGTTGGCGGCGAGACCCATGATTAAAGGTACCCTTTAGTCGCGGGTTGCCTGCCCAACCGCGACTAAAGGGTTTTTATGGTTTTTTTATGTTCAGCGCCCCACCTTTAGTCGCGGTTGGTCTGCCAACCGCGACTAAAGGCCGCCAGCAGTTTAGGGTTTTAGCGCCCCAACCTGTTTTCTGTTTAATTTGTATTGTTTTCTTTTTAATTTGTATTGTTTTCTGTTTAATTTGTATTGATTTATTTCTTTTGTGCTTTATTTTAATTTTGAAGGAGTTTCACATATTCTACGGTACTACATACATGCATATGAATGTACAATTTCAAACAAATTTGAAATTAGAACCAAAAAAATTCAAGAGGAATATACAATATATATTCAATATCATCGGATGACCATATACAATTTTGAACAAGTTTCCATACATAATTTAATGCATATAAAGTTCTACGTCCTCTGTATTCACGAACCGTCTCCAAACCCTACGAGGCAAATACAAATAATATGTCAAAATAAAACTAATTCAATTCAATATGTTAAAAATACAAATAATATATAAAAAATTCAGAAAAATAGAACTAATTCATTTCAAAATTCTAAAATACAAATAATATATCAAAAATTCAGAGAAGTTCTTCCCGCCACCTCTGTCTTCCCACAAGTTCTTCCCGCCGTCTTCCCCAGATTCTTTCCGCCTATGTCTTCCCGCCATTTCTTCACGCCTCTATCTTCACAGTGTCGATGCTCCTTTTATAGGCACGGCGCCGCTTCGCTTTGTCTTGTTCCTCCGACAGTAGGCGTGGCGCTACCCACGCGTCTGTCTAACCTTTAGTCCCGGTTGCACCAACCAGCCGGGACTAAAGGTTAGATGACCAGCTCTGATTCCTCTTCTTCCGCCATTTCTTCCCTGTCTTCCGCCTCTTTTTTCCCGCCACTTTCTTCCCGCCTCCTGTCTTCCCGCTCCCATTTTTCCCGCCATTTCTCACTACATATATGTAGCCCGGCTTGGCCAGATTATCACATCTCTACAATCTCTCATCACTCTCTCATGGCTTCCACCGCACCCACTCTAACCTACCAGCAGGTGGAGGAGCTTTGCGTCTCGAACTACCCTTGTCCACCGGGCTACAAGTCCCCACCGGCCGGAGCCTAAGCGCCGGCGGCGTGCGGTCCCTCCCGTCCCTCGTGTATCTGCACGCCGGCGGCCATCACGAACCACTACTACCTCGACCTCACGCCGGAGCAGCGGATGAATCCCGCCGGCATCCCGATAACCAGATACTTGGGACGCCTTCTTCATCAATCGGCGTGAGAGGCGCTCGCCGGTATGAGGAGGACGGTCCGCCTCCGGAACTTCCACGAGGCGGCCGTCGGCTATGGTGGTATGGCGGACTCTGCAGAGCGTCATGGACTACATCACGGCGGCGATATCCCCGCTGCGCTACCCTCGATTCGAGCCACGGCGCCGCCGACAACACGACGACGGCGGACGGCAAAGGCGGCGGCGGCGGCGGCAACTTAGAAGGCGGCGACTACCAAGACAACGACGGCGGCTATGAAGACTACGAGTATGCATATTATACGCCTAGGCAGGAGTATGACTAAATCACTCCAAATTTCATGTATCATCGGTGGTATCTCGAATCATTCAAAATGGACACCAAACACATCACGGGTAATATAATTCACATGATCCATTCAACAAAGTTTGGTACAATAAATTATTACACATCATTTCTTCCCTTGTGTCCCTGCTTGCTTACGATTGTGCCGTATCCATGGAGCATCCTCATCATTTAACTTAATGCTTGGGTCGGTGTTCACTTTGAAGGGCGGAATTTCAGCAAACATATTATAATCTTCTGACATGTCTGTCTTGTCCTCCACTCCCACGATGTTTCTTTTCCCCGAAAGAACAATGTGGCGCTTTGAATCATCGCATGATGTACTTGATCGTTTTCTTATCTTTCTGTTTCCTCGGTTTGCTACTCATGTCCTTCACATAGAAAACCTGAGCGACATCTTTCGCTAGGGCGAATGGTTCGTCAAGGTAACCAAGATTGTTGAAATCCACCATTGTCATTCCGTATTGCTGGTCCACCTTTACCCCACCTCCTGTTAGCTTGAACCATTTGCACCGGAACAAAGGGACCTTAAAGGAGGGTCCATAGTCAAGTTCCCATATCTCCTCTATGTAACCATAATATGTGACCTCTTGCCCATTCTCGGTTGTTGCATCAAAGCGGACACCACTGTTTTGGTTGGTGCTCTTTTATCTTGGGCGATCGTGTAAAATGTATTCCCATTTATCTCGTACCCTTGGAAAGTCGTTATAGTCGAAGATGGTGTCTTGGCCAACATGTACAGCTGATCTACAACATCATTGTCATTCATTAAATGTTTTCTCAACCAACTGCCGAAAGTCTCCATGTGGGCCTTCCTAATCCAGGATTCAGGCTTCCCGGGTTGTCGAGCGTAAAATATTCTTGTGTTTCTCAAAGTGCGGAGCCACCAAGCTGGAATTGGTCAAGATGTGGTGTGCTTGATCGAGAGAATGGCCGTCCATACATATCGTTGATTTCCTTCCGATCGTGCCTTTTCCACTTAGTCTCCCCTCGTGCGCGATCGAGGAAGACCAATCGGCTTAAGGTCGAACAAAGTCAACACAAAACTCAATTACCTCCTCATTTCCATAGCCCTTGGCGATGCTTCCTTCTGCCTAGCACGATTCTGAACATATTTCTTTAATACTCCCATGAACCTCTCGAGGGGAACATATTGTGTAGAAATACAGGACCGAGAACGAAAATCTCTTCGACTAGGTGAACCAGGAGGTGCGTCATAATATTGAAGAAGGATGGCGGAAAACCAACTCAAACCGACAAGACATTGGATCACATCGTTCAGAACCGTGGTAGAACTTCGGATTGATTACCTTCGAGAGATTGCATTGAGGAATGCACATAGCTTCACAATGGCTACTCGAACATTTTCCGCAGAGCCCCTCAAAGCAATCGGAAGCAATTGCGTCATAATCACGTGGCGATCGTGAGACTTCGGTTTTGGAACTTTTTCTCCGCCATGTTTATTATTCCCTTTATATTGGGCGAGAATCCAGACGGACCTTCATACTGCTCGGGCATTCAAAAAGATGACCTTCTCTTCTTTGGTCGAGCGTAGTGGCACGACCTTGAAACCATTCCGGATGCGGTCATCGTGGTCTTTCAAACGTTCTGGTCTGCCGTGCTTCCTTTGTATCATTTGTCTTCCCATACACGCCCAAGAAGCTTAGGAGGTTCACGCAAATATTCTTCGAACGTGCATCACGTCGATTGCAGAGCGGACATCTAGGACTTTCCAATATTCTAGCTCCCGAATATAGATTTCTTCTTCCACATGGCTGCGTGCCGTCGGCTCCCTTCGAACTGATTGTCCGCCAGACCCTTTCCAAAGATGACTTTCAAATCCTTGACCATATCAAATACCTCAAAGCACAAGTCGTTCTGCGAGCTTCGCCGGTGATCTGCCTTGCCGTTGTAATGCTTGCCTTTCTTTCTTCTTGGATGAATTTTCGGAAGAAATCGACGATGCCCAAGGTACACGTTCTTCTTACAATTTGGCAAATGTACACTTTCGGTCTCATGTAAGCGGTGCGTGCATGCATTGTATCCCTTATTTGACAGTCCGAAAGGTTACTAAGAGCAAGCCAATCGTTGATGGTTACGAAAAGCAACGCCGAGGTCAAATTCCTCTTGTTTGTGCTCATCCCACACACGGACACCACCCACAGCTGTAAAAGTTCATCAACTAATGGCCTTAGGTACACATCGATGTCGTTGCGGGTTGCTTCGGACCTTGGATGAGCACGGCATCATAATGAACTTCCGCTTCATGCACAACCAAGGAGGAAGGTTGTAGATGCATAGAGTCACGGGCAGTGCTATGGTGGAGCTCGCTTTCGCCAAAAGGATTCATGCCATCCGTGCTTAGAGCAAATCTTATGTTCCTTGCGTCACCTGCAAAATCTTTGAACCATCTGTCGATCTTTCTCCATTGCGCTCCATCTGCGGTGTGTCTCAACTCCCGTCCGACTTACGGTCCTCTTTGTGCCATCGCAACAACTTGGCATGCTCTTTGTTCTGAACAGACGCTTCAACCGTGGTATTATAGGAGCATACCACATCACCTTGGCGGAACCCTCTTCCGGGTTTCGGCCCTCAACATCGTCACCGGGGTCATCGCCTCGATCTTATAACGCAATGCAAAGGCATACCGGCATTCATTCAAATTCTCGTATTCACAGCGGTAGAGGATGCGATCGTTGATGCATGCATGTATCTTGTAACCTCTAAACCTAGAGGGCGACAACCTTCTTTGCTTCAGACGTCTTGGCGGGCAACTCGTTATCCTTTGGAAACATATTCTTCAACATTTTCAGCAAGTTTTCAAATGCCGAGTCAGCTACACCGCCTCGCCTTCCATTTCAGCAAATCCAGCAGCAGCCCAGCTTTTTCGACCATCATCGCATCCGGGTACAGCGCCTTTCTGTGATCTTCTAACATGCGATCCAAATTCTCCTCTCCTTTTCGGTTTCAGCGCGTCTCCGTGCATCAAGAATGGTCCGACCAAGATCATCAACGGGATCATCACGTGCCTCTTCTTCACCTTCCCTTCAACTTCAATCCTCCATGAAAGTATCACCGAAATGAGCAAGATAGCTTTCATCGATGAAATCATCCCTTCTTCATCTTCTTCCATTATAACCCCTCTTTCTCCATGCTTGGTCCAACAATTATAGCTTGGCATGAAACCGTGCAAGCAGATGCATGTGAACATCTCTTGAGGAAGAGTAACCCTTCCGATTCTTACAGATAACACATGGACAGATAACAAAACCCCCGCTTGTTCGCATTAGCCACTACGAGGAAATCTTTCAAACCCGTAGTGAACTCATGGAGAGTCGGTTATCAGACATCCATTGCCGATTCATCTGCATTATTATAATATAAAATATATAATTAACCATCATGCATTTGTTAAACTAACTAGCTACAAACAATATAAATTAAACAATGAACTACACACATGCATATTTTATCAATGACACATCAAAGGTTCATCAAGTTGCTAACCGCGATCGAGGAGTGTGGCTCCAACACTTCATGTCATGTTTGTTTCATGCTCTTGGGGCATTTCATCAAACACCTTATGTGCATAAGAGGAACCAAAAGCAAACCTACACCCACTTGTGAAGAGAATGGCTCCAAATGGCTAAGTGTTGGCTGCTGGATGGGTATATATAGGGAGGGCTTTAGTTGCGGTTGGCACAGCAAACCGTGACTAAAGGTGCCGAAAACCATTAGTCGCGGTTGTCCTGGCCAACCGCGACTAAAGACCTCACGTGCGCCAGCTGGCCACCGAGCGCCCTGGGCCCAGGCCTTTGGTCGCGGTTCACCTCCAGAACCGCGATTAAAGGTCCCATTAGTCGCGGTTCCTACAGCTTCGCAACTTATGGGGCTGGACAGAAGCCTGTTTTTCCACCAGTGTTAATCTTTACCAGCTGTGCCGAGGATGAACGCCGGCAACTGATGTGGGTGGGAGTTTAACGGGGCACTAGTGGTTGGGGCGCACCATTGGTGCGCCGCTTGAAAGGAAGCTAGGGCGGTGCCAGATAGGGTGCGCCCCTTTCGCCTTCTTATATGTATACTAATGTATGCATCCATTTTTATTAGCATTTTTCGATTTGCATAAGCATGAACTTAGGTTAGCACAGTGACAATTTATTCATTTGGTATTGAGTAGAAATTTAGCATGGAATCATCAATACAAACCACTACAGCGTATACTGACATACAAAGATAGTTCCCTATCAAACAAAGCACTGCAGATATAGCCGCACTTCCAGCTCTCGGCCTCCTTGTTCGTATCTCCAGCGATCTCCAGCGTCACATACCGTGAGGACGACGATGAAGATGCCATAGATTGCTTGGCCTCCTCGACTCCACACGCCGAGAGAAAAACACTAAGGCACAGACTGCTCGACCTCGTCCGTGTCTACGACGCCACGCGCGATGGTGCAAGGACGACGGCAGCGCCCAAATGGGACATAACAGGTTACTGCACACGATTAAGGCTGTAGTTCATGTGTGCTGGAGAGACAAGCAGACATATGATACATACCTGTTCCAGAAGGTGTATTTGCTGTCCGTGCCCACAAAGCACAAGCTGAAGGTGCCGCCGCCCTCGCAACTACAAGATTCTTTGCAGCCTGTGATACGAACACAAACAAAAATCTAGCCAGCAGGATAATATATTTGGTATTAAACAACAGTGACAGCAATCGCAACCCATAAATTAAGCGGCTCGAAACTGGCAATCCAACACATGAATAAAGCGACGTAGATCCGAAACACAGTGGCTGAAGTAACATGTATTTAAAAAAGGCTTGTGTTCCGTTGGACATAAAAAACCACGTGATTCCCTAGCTGGGCGGACATAGCGAGATGATAAGGAAAAATCAGCACAAGAAAAGGAGAGAAACATATTTATTTATACCCTAACCGCCCCATCCCTGGGTACACCCAGTCTTAGTTCAGATGGATCTGTGTTATACTATCAAACATGTGATTTCTTGTCTGTACGGTATCTTAAAGATCTAAAATAACTAATATAGACTTAGGAACATAAGGATGTTCTGTCTTATCTTTTACCATTCTCATCTTTTAACTAGCACACCTAGTATATGCATACAACATACAACCATATAGGAGATGGTCAAAGCAGTTATGAACATGCAAATGCAACCATACAGATGCGATGGACGATAAGCAGCAGGCAAAAAAAGTTTAATTCTAGTGAGCTGCAGATCTATATCTTGTTTATGGATCATCAAGTTAAACAAAGCATATGTAACTTTGCCTTTTCACATATTTAAAAGGGAACCGAAAGCCCTGAACGTCAAAATGCTTGCAAGTACCGGAGAGACAAGACATATAATATAATATTTAAAGACAACTTGGATCGTCTAGAACAAAAAATTCACAACAATTAATATGGGCTAAAGGAGATGATCAAATTAGTGGTACACATGTTCCATTTCAAAAACCAAAACAATGTTCTGCGGCCACCGCCAACAAACCAGCAGGGTTCAGAGGCGTGCTTTTTATGGTTTGATTGATGCAGTATCTTTCTTCTAATTCAGATTAATCTATTAACTCTAAAATTGTGTTCCCGTCATATGTTACTTTCTTCAGTTCCTGTTATTGTTCGTCTCTCACCAGCCGTGGGAAAGATTGGGTTTTCTTTCTTGCTGATTTGTCCGGAGAGCAACATATGTTAACTAATGATTATTTGCGACAAATTTGTCCGAGGAAAAAGGCATTCTTATGACAGAACTGTATGATCTCAGTTCCCTAACCTGAAAATAATTTAATAAACAAAGTACTGAATGCAGCGATTACAGTTGGAACTTGATATTATCATATACAGGCAGTAGAGGCACGTTACTTCATTTTACTGCTTGCTACAGCCAAAAGACACAGCTATATGTACTTTCTAATAATAGAAATAACCAGAACCGATATGACAATCAGAATATTAATAAGCAGAGATAACATCAAATAATATAT
Source organism: Aegilops longissima (assembly GCA_021605205.1). Taxonomy (NCBI): domain Eukaryota; kingdom Viridiplantae; phylum Streptophyta; class Magnoliopsida; order Poales; family Poaceae; genus Aegilops; species Aegilops longissima. Next base: position 712,263,029 of record CM038679.1, on the reverse strand, counting down.
GCCACCATGAAGTTCAAGACAGGTTGTGTGTATGAGTAAACATGGGACATACCTCACCCCGTTGAACAAATACATTTTGTTTTGAATGTACAACTCATAGCAATCAATGTCTCTTTTGGAATAACCTGTAGAAGCCTATCGATATTGCCGGCTCTGACATTCACAATCCAAAGAGCCACCATAGATGTGTCCCTCAGGCACCATAAAAGAGTATGTAGAATAACATCAAGCAATATCATGTGATCCGAGATAATGACAGTACTACTGAAATTTTGGAGCCCCATCTTCATACATCTCTACATAGGAAAACAATTAGTACCTTACGGCTTATTTAAATACTCTCGGTTTCATGAAATGATCAAAAGATGAACTATTTCCCTGTTTGGTTATCAAACCAAGCTTTTAAAATTTTGTCAACGCATTTTTCTGCTATACACTCATAAGACAGTGCGATATGACAATATGTTCTTTGTTTTATTATTGCCCATGCATGAAAACATAAAGATACTAACAAGGAGGGTCCGATCGGGTCAGGTCAACAGAAGTAACGATGACTTACATATCGAGGAGGAGGTCCTCGTCCTCCTCGTCGGTGGTGATGGCAACCTCCTCGAGCCTCACGCTGGAAGCGATTTGAACGTAATGTCCTCTTCCTAGCCGCCGGTCGATAACACACGCCCAAGGAAAGTGGCTGGTTGGCGTCGGTGGTGTTGTCAAATCGTCCTCCTTGTTGGCCACTTACCGAGATCCACCGCCGCTATCGCCATCTCTCTCCATGCCGAGAGGAAGGCGAGGACGAGGCACACCACCCCCTGCTTGGGTCGGAGAGGTGGGGGCGGTGCGAGGCTGGAGGAACACATAGACACAAACCAAATTGAGCAAAAATCTACAGAGACAAACGATAGCAAAATCAGATCAATTCTTCATGTACTATGAGTTAAAATAGAAGTAAATTACCTGATCTGTTGTCACCTCAGTTTCAGCAGATTCTCTCTTAACTCTCACACTTTGAGTACTGCTCCTCCTACAACAGAAAATGGCATCCATCAGAACACATGGTATTAATACAAATAATCACCTGAACAACTAAGGAACCAAATAAAGAGAACACCTTTCAAAGTCCTCCAGAGGCTTGCCATCATCCATTTCCACATCAGAATCAGCATGGCGTCTTTCATCAGAATTCTCGTGATCTTCATCTCTATGTACCCAACACAAATGTGATAGACTGCTAGCATGCTACTTCTGAAACTACAACCGCAGTCAATGATCATTAGTGATCACATCTAAAGCTAACTAACGTGGGTCAACTCTGGAAGCATCAGAACAACCTGCTCTTCATCACAGAGACGAGCTATCAGGGTGACAAAAACACTCCACCACACTCCACAAAATTGGCTGTAACAAATATTTCCTGTTCGCGTATATTTCTTCGAAACAGGGAATGGCAAGATAAAAAAATACAGTACTGCCTACATATTTATCTGTTTGCATATATTTCTTCGAAATATGAAATAACAAGATAAGAAGGTACACTGCATACTTTGAGGTTTGGCTGAAAGGTTTGTGACTTAACAAAGCATCGGCCAATACTACATGTCCAACTGGACTTTTGAGGGTCATTTTATCATGTAGTGAATAATCAGAACAGGAAATAACAAGATAAGAAGGTATACTGCATACTTTGAGGTTTGGCTGAAAGGTTTGCGACTTAACAAAGCATCGGTCAATACTACATGTCCAGCTGGACTTTTGAGGGTCATTTTATCATGTAGTGAATAATCAGAACAGGAAATAACAAGATAAGAAGGTACACTGCATGCTTTGAGGTTTGACTGAAAGGTTTGTGACTTAACAAAGCATCGGTCAATACTACATGTCCAACTGGACTTTTGAGAGTCATTTTATCATGTAGTGAATAATCAGAACAGGAAATAACAAGATAAGAAGGTACACTGCATACTTTGAGGTTTGACTGAAAGGTTTGTGACTTAACAAAGCATCGGTCAATACTACATGTCCAACTGGACTTTTGAGAGTCATTTTATCATGTAGTGAATAATCAGAACAGGAAATAACAAGATAAGAAGGTACACTGCATACTTTGACGTTTGACTGAAAGGTTTGTGACTTAACAAAACATCGGTCAATACTACATGTCCAACTGGACTATTGAGGGTCATTTTATCCTGTAGTGAATAACCCAAACAAATGCATCAACATCAGTTGTCAAGAACATCAGTTGAGGATAATTCTTTGACATTTCAGCATAAACAAGTGCAATGACACAACATCGCCTACAGCACGAAGCGCTGAAGTTCGCCACAACCAACAGAAGAAATCGATGAGTACGGCAGATGTAAATCCAAAAATTGCATCAACAGTTGTTAGTTGTAGTAGGTTCACATATCTTGCCACTGGACTCTCAACCCAAAATAAAATGGTCAACATGAACACTGGGCTTAAAGCATATGGTTGCCATGTTCTATCATAAAAATTACAACTACCCGTGTATATTCAAGGATTTTAGTGCGAGAACAATTACAGGGAATCTCCCTCTTCCAAGGAGAACATTCCCTGAACAAAACTGCTTTGTGGGAAAATATTTTAGTTAACATGTTCATGATTTCGAGTGGAAAACTAAGAAGATAAATAAGCTAATCACTACAGAATTCTATGCCTATGCTCCCAAGTCCCAATAGCAAGTCACCTCCTGTGCACACTTTCTACTTGAACAATTACAACCTTCCTGACAACATTGCTTCTTTTGGCATCGTCACCAAATCAGGCAAGGAGGTAGGCGCAAAGCAACCAACCTGCAGAAGACCCGATTCGTTGGCAGCCCCTTCATCCAACAGAGGAAAAGCAGAGGAAAAAAGAAGAAAAGGCGGACAGGTTTTTCTGACCAGCAATGAACGGGTCGGCCGTCTTGAACGTCCCCGCGTCCAGCACGGGTAGGCCATGGCCCAACCTCCCATTCGCGGAGAAGATCAGGAGGCGAAGCAGATCCTCTCCGGTCACAAGCCGTATCTTCCTGAGCGAATGAACCGAATGTGTGAATCAAAAACGAACATAAATACAAATGGGGAATGAGTGCATCCGGGGTGATGGGATTACGCGTAGAAGACGAGCTTGGACTGGACGTCGGCCTGGCCAGGCCTCTCGATCTGGATGACACCTCGCGGTCGTCACTAACGCCCAGGAGGATGCGGTCCTCGGCGGCGGGGGAGCCGGAGAGCTCCTCGCTCGCGACCGCGTGGGTGGGAGGGGAGGAGCGGCGCCGCGCGTCCCGCACGTCGGCGGCGCTGGAGAGCGCGAGGCGGCGGTGCACTCCTTCCTCAAGCCGGAGGTGGTGGGGGAGAAGAGCAGCAGAGGCGCATCGGGGCGGCGGCGGCGGCGGCGCTGCAGTTTTGGGAGCCCTAGAGGCGAAGATAGCGCAACAAGGTTGGGAGCTGGTCGGTCCATTTATTTCCCTCTTATCCCCAATCAACGTGCAGCACGCGGCCCACTTAAAACAGCAACGAGGAGGCCCTCATGCCCAACCGACGCCATCGACGTGGCATACGCGAGAGGGCGCCCTTTATGCACACGTTAATGTGTTTAATAGTCTATACAACTTCACGAAGAATTGTACTCCCACCATCTAAAAATATGTGATTCAATTTTATACTAATTTTATATCAAAGTTAGTATTATTTTAAGACGAAAGGAGTAGGAGGCTACGTGTGTGGGCACTGAACGAAACAAGGGGAACACGTCGATGCAAGGACATTGCATTGGACTGCATAGTGCATGCGGCACGCAGCAGCTCAACCCTCCCTTTGCGCTGGAAAAAGCATGAGTGCAACGGGCGCGAACACCTTTTGTCCCTCAGTCCCTTAAACGACGGCAGACGTGTCCGGGTGTAAATTTATCGTCTTGCATCCGCGTATCTTATATCCGGCGTCTTATATCCATACTATCTATGCACACGTTGTTCTATCCTACATAATCAGACGACGAAAAACAAAGTTGAGCTGCAAGGAACACAAGATCGACTGCAAACGGACATAAACATACTTCACCATAACCAGAAGATTAAAGTTCGTCCACGAACAAGTTCATAAACTTCAACAATTAAAACGATATAAACATTGAGGAGGAGAGGGGCCGGAATCACCACTTCCGATCGCCAGCGCAGCTGTAGACGTACGAGGCTGGAGGAGGGTCTTGGTCGTCAGACGACGAGGAGCCGCTGTCGCCGCCATCGGAGTTGGAGTCGGAGAGGACGATGAGCCCCTTCATCCGAGGGACCGCCCTATCCTTCTCACGCTTCAGCCTTGCCACCCGAGCCTTCTCCGTTGCTGCCTCCTTCGCCTCGTGCTCTGACTGCTCAATGGCTAGCCGGAGCACCGTGGGAGGCGGCGAGCGTCCGTCTCCGCCGTCGTGAGGGAGCGGCAGTACAACCAGGGAAGAAAACGGAGTCCTCATCATCGTCCGGCTCGCCCCGCGGTATTGGCGCGCGGACTGCTCCGCCACCTCCCTCTCCCGTGCACGCTGCCTCTCATGGCATGCGCTTCCGACTCCGGAGTGCGCGTTCGAGCCGGAGGCGCGGGCAGAAGCACCCAACGGTGGCCGCGTGTAGGAGCGGACTGCGGGGAAAGGAGAGGACGGGGCAGCCAGATCATCTTGACCGAACGTTCTTGCGCCGGGCCGGAGGGTCCAGCTCAGCGTCGACCAAGATCGCGCCGACGCCGGAGGTGTGACGGCGCTCCAGATCCGGAGCTGCCGCCGGTCTCGACCCTGGACCGCTCCAACGCAATTCGGAGGTCCATCTCCTCCTCCTAGTCGAGCTCCGAGCCAGAGTCGCTGCCGGAGCTGCTCATGGTGGTGGATGGGATCGAACCGGAGAGGGAGAGGAGTGAACGGACGAAGCGAGAGAGGTAGAGAGTGAGCTAGGGTTTGAGCTAGCCGCCCGGATTGAGGTTTTTTGTGGGGTCCGTTATGGGCTGGACCTGTCAGGCGGACGCACCTGGGCGTGCCCAGGCCGCCTCATATCCGCCCTATATTTGAGCTGTATATGAGGGGTGTCGGTCAGCCTGGATGTTCGAGACCCGTTTGAGAGTTCCGGGTTGGGTCAAATTTTTATGACTATGCATTGACCGGACGGCTTGTTCAAGCGTTTGAGACGGGTATGAAAGATCCGGCTGTAAATGTTTTTGCATGGATTTGTTCCGAACACTGGAGCCGTACATGCATGGACATGATCACCCAGTTTTGTAAGCGCCTATTTTGACGGTTGACTGGAAGAAATTTAGTTTTACTTGATTACGAAGTATACAGTTGGACTGAAATCTATTGGTCTTCCTTTATTATCCTTCTTCAGCCGCGTCAGCTTTCTCCTTTTCTCGCGAATATTTTCAATGGCAATTTTACTGATGCGACGATGGCCAATTTAGTTAACACGCAAGACAATTTTCTAGCAAATAAATGAACTTGTCATTCTCACGTCAGTACAATTGCCATAAAAACATCTGATCTGTCATGGTAGAAAAAATGAACATTCGGGCGTTATCGGGTCCTTTTCAAGCAAACTGGCAGGGGCTCTGCCTTTTTGAAATATACAATAGTAAGGAAAATGGTGGACAATCGACTACTGTGTCCTTCTCCTGGGCCAGCTCTAACATCTATCTCACCTTCTTCTATGACTAGTGGTTGCGGCGCCACCTATGACGCCGCTTGAGAGGAAGTTGTGCGCATGTTTTTATTTTAAAAATACATAGAGTCCTCGCATCCGTATAAAAAAAATAAAAATAAAAAATACCATCACAGCCTACCAGCGAGTGCCACTTTGCATAACACTCCATTTAAAAAACACAAGAGATTCTCACCTCCGTCTAAAAATATATATTAAAATAATCCATAGCTTCATCTAATTTTTTTTTGAAAAATTTCTCACCGCGGCCAACCAGCTTGAGCCACATGGCACAGCTGGTTGGCCGCCCTTCACGCATAGCTTAATGGGTTTAATGACGTCGCGTCATCCCATCTCCGAAAATGTCCTGGCGTGCCCTCAACACTGGGACGCTGTGGACGGTCACAACCTCTCACCTCGAGCTCCATGCTGCGGGTTTTGCCTTGTATAGAAAATAGGTGCCGCGACAATAAAAATTAGTGACTGACAGATAGCAAATGCATTTTTTAGATCTGCTTGAACTCGCCCATCGCTGATTTGGAGAGATTTGATCTTCAGGCGATTCTCACATGGAGATCATAGATAGGTAGTTTATCATTCTCTTCAGAGATATCTTAGTTTATCACTAACACTTTGTGTCAGCGTAAAAGTAATGGCGTTATGCTACATCACATCCCAATCCCATCAACTTATGCTACAAAGATATGTACCTGTGAATCAGAAGTATGCAACTGCCTAGTTTTGTAATGAACCCTGCAAATACGGCCCAACGTTCACGTGTCCGCGCTAATGCTGGAGTCAGACGGCAAAAGCATCGCCCACATGGTATTTAGAACAGGCGGCCACCTGCTCTGTGTCTCCCTAGTCCGTGAACATATGCATGCATTTCTTCTCCGGTTCAACCTAGCCTGGTCTGCTCTGGCCTTCCATCCACCAAGTTTATTTATTCATTCCACGGAGCTTAATTCCAAACTCCCTTATCTACTGATGATTAGTCACACGGCTAGTTTGACTGACCGATATATTGTTCTCTCTTGAAACATGAGTGATGTCTCCGGTATGCACGGTCTGTTCCGTCTTATCCGCGCTTGTGGCCGCGATGCACATGTTTTTTTTTACTTTGTGTAAAACGAACCATAGTACTCCTTCCGTAAAGAAATACTAGAGCGATTCATTCTTATATGTCTTTACAGAGGGCATTGTTTATTAAAAAAAAAGGAGAAATAACGCTTCTGTACTAAGAGCGTTCGAGACCTGTGTGTATATTGGATGAACCCCCTTTTCTTCAAACCTGTGTAGTAATGGTTAGGAGGATAGCGGTACCTCCAGTCCACCAGGTTCCAGTACTAGACTTAACATTTTTTTACGAAAGGAGGATTACCCCGGCCTCTGCATGAGAGTGATGCATATAGCCCCTTTATTAATCAAAAAGTTCGAAAAGTCTATGATTCAGGACAAGCTCGCTTAGCGTTGAAGCAATTTTTAAAAAATATAATATGCCACAACCGGCGAAAGTAGAACGAGATGACTAAAGACCTATCCTATTACTGGACCGCCATCGAAACCGGTTGTAGATATCCCTAGCTACCATCTTCCATCGGGTAGACCTAGTAACCGAAGGCCCCCTAGCTTCCCCAGGAGTGAGTAATGATCATATACGGATCCAAGCAGTGGCCCTATAGATAACCTGCAAAACTTTTATAGAAATTTCTCTATTAAGAACCATGTCATTTCTACAGTTTCATTAGCCCAAAGTAACACACATACTCCTATACAGATATGTCTCGTAATTGTCTCTACTCCATTTAGCCATGTCCCAAATAACGTGTGAATACTATTTGGAGGAGTGATAATAAAGGCTATATGAACTAAGCGCCATACTAGCTTGGCCAGCGGACAATCGAGAAAAGAGGTGTTTGATGGTTTCATCAATCGCAAAAGCTACATGTTAGACTACCCTCACACTTACGTTTTGCCACATTATCCTTCGTCAGAACCACCTCCTTGTGCACACACCACATGAAGAATTTGATTTTTAATGGGACTTTGATCTTCCAAATATGTATCGATTTGGGAATCGGACCAGAATCAATTAGGTCCAAATACATAGATTTCACTGAGAAAATGCCATTCGTAGTTAATAACACTCGCTTCTGGGAGGATACTTGGCTGGGGGAAGCGCCGTTGGCGCTTCAATATCCGTCGCTATATCTTATTGTGCAACGACGCGATGCTCTGGTTGCAACGAGTTTGCAGTCCACTCCCCTTAATATTCAGTTTAGGAGGGTGCTTGTTGGAGACCGGTGGGAAGCTTCGCTTCATCTGGTGAGTAGACTGATGGAGGTTCAGCTTACTCATCAGCCCGATCAGTTGTGTTGGAAGCTTACTAGATCTGGGGAATTCACAGTCAAGTCGATGTACATTGATGTCATCAATTCTAGTGTTATTCCTAGTTCCAAACATGTTTGGAAAGTTAAGGTTCCTCTGAAAATCAAAGTGTTTATGTGGTTTGTACATAAACAAGTCATCTTAACGAAAGATAACTTGGTTAAGCGCAACTGGACAAGCTCTACTAGGTGTAGTTTCTGTGATCGGGATGAAACTATCAAGCACCTGTTCTTTGATTGCCCGTTGGCGAGGGTATTGTGGCGCTCGGTGCAAATTGCCTTTAACATTAATCCTCCGAATTCGGTCAGGTCGTTATTTGGAACGTGGCTTGTTGGGATAGAGTCCGAAACAGCTAGACAAATTCGCGTAGGAGCGTGTGCGTTGTTATGGGCAATTTGGAACTGCAGAAATGATTTGGTGTTTAACAGAACAACAACTATTCATTTTTTGCAAGTTTTATTCCGGGCTACTGCGCTAATCCGTATGTGGTCCTTACTCACTTCGACGGAGGCCAGGGAGCATTTGGTTACTGGATCTCTTCGGTGGGAGATGGTAGCGCGGGATATCTTCAACCGGTTTGGATGGCGGTCATGTAATAGGATAGGCGATTAGTTTACCTATCTATCTTATGCCAGCCGGTTGTGGCTTTTGGGCCTTTTTTGCTTTTGTTGCTCTTTGTGAGCCAACTTCTCATTTTGTTGCAGACTGCAAGACATTGTTGAACTACTTTATTTATTTATAAATGTGGCCGTATGAATCGTTCAGATGCAGAGGCCGGGGAGTCCCCCCTTTTCGAAAAAAATACTATCAGACTATTCAGAGAGGTTCGCATCCATCAACCTTCCGACAAGATGTAGCCATGTTTCCCATCGGTCTCCTACCAAAAAACTCCAGCGTCGAAAATTTAGAGGGTTGGACTATAACACTATAGCAACGTAAGCCTCCTTACGCTGTATAGTGTGATAGAGAGAAGGACATTGCATGGCTAAAGGAGTCTTCCCTAACCACGTGTCCTCCTAGAATCTCGTCGAATTACTATTTCCAATGATGAATTTAGTTCTATGGAAGAAAGTTGCTTTCGTTCTCATCAAGCCCTTTCAGAAAGGTGAATCATTCGGTCTAACGGTAACCTGCGCAAAGTAGATGCACCCCTTGCTCACGCGGGGGGGGGGGGGGGGGGGGGGGGTTGTCATAAAGATAGAAGCTTATCCTAATGGATCCTAAATCTAACATATTTGTGATAGTTAGTGTCACTACAAGAAAACGTGATATGTATGATACTCCATAGTGAATTACAACGCGTAGGCGGTAGCCCTTCTGCGAGCTTGATTGCATGCCTGCTTCCGGCACCAGTTTTCCCAAGCCCATACCGCCAAAACATACACACATGCCAATTGTATTCACCGAACTGTCATGCATACCGCTTCCACTCCAAGAATCCTCGACGCCTCTGCCACGAGTCCCAATGAATCTAGCAAGTTCTCCTCCTTAGATTTGAGAATCAATCATCCTATTGTGGAGGAGGCATGATCAATCGGGGTTGAAGACGGCTGGGCGCATAGACATGTGGCGGTGCAGCAAGAAAGTCCTTCATCGCAGTGTTGAGTGTTTGAAACCATCGTGTGTGCGTCCATGGTGTACTGCCTAATGGGATTCTGGTTTACTCTGGCTTCAGTAATCTCCCACCATGCCTCTTATTGAAGTACATGGTAGTGTAGATAGACCACATTAAGTCACGGAACTAAAGCCTGATTCTTTCCTAATGCCTCCCAAATCTAACATTTTTGTGATAGTTCACGTGTGTTGCACGACACATGTTCCATTTTCCCTCCACATGGCCTCAACAAAATGAAATGAGGGGAATTTTCTTGAGGAGTATTATCCATGGTAGCTATCTCAGTTGGGATAAATGGCTAGGTAACTACTGCAATGAATCACAGTGGATGGGAGCTACTCTGGCTATATGATCATTCTAAACAACGGCGGAGACTAGCTATATATATGCGCCCACCACGGATGGGAGGTAGGAAGAAAATATATGATAATAACTCAGTGTCTAGGTTATGGTGAGCGCCATTAAAAATGAGCTATTGACTTGTTTTTTTAAAAACACTCACCGCAGAGGAGGGGGGTATGTGTTTTAGAAAAGACTATTAGAAAATCCAACATAGTTGGCCCTGTTTATAAGGCAAATCATGCCAAAAACACACACAAGCCTCAGGAGATTATAGGAGGATGAGAAGCGTGGGCGCCAATGACAAGGCACAACACAACCAACGTACACATCTACCATCACCATTAGGACACTGTGGCGAGCGACGTTGAACGGTATAATAATACCGAGACCTTTCAAGTTGACACGACATCACGTGTGTACGTGTCGATATCCCCACAACATGATAGAAGAGAAACATAATCAATGAGTGTCGTCGGTATTGATGGCAAATGCTGCCACAAGGGGCTTGATACTGGAGTTGTGCAAGCCACCAGACCACCAACTAAATGGAACCATAACTGCAAGCTCCCCAAAGGGACAATCGACGCAATTTCAAGGTGCAAAGGACATCATGCACCGTCGAAGAGTAAAGATCAACTGAGACAACACTAAGAACATGAAGCTCATCGCAACATGGTGTTCACCATGGGAAGGAATTGAGAATGTAGAGCGACACAAAGCCAATGCCAAGGCACCGCATGGTGTTGTAAGGTGGTGGATGGCACGGAGGCTTCACCATACTCCCAACTGCCGCCCGCAACAAAGCACGAGGTCCCGCCATCAATGGCAAAGGTAGGGTTCTAAGCGATGCCTTTCAAGAAGGACATTATAGTTGTCGGAGTTTTCGCTTGGAACCCCATTGTCCCACTAAGAAGAGATGCATCTCCCATACCACGCCTCTAGGGTGAAGGACTATTTGAACAAGAGTTTTTCAATGATAGACCTAGGAGAAGCTGCTTTCATATTAGGCATCAAGAACTATAGAGATAGATTGATACGCTTAATAGGACTTTCACAAAGCACATATACCTTGATAAGATTTTTAAGAAGTTCAAAATGGATTAGTCCAAGAAGGGGTTCTTGCCTGTTTTGCAAGGTTTGAAGTTGAGTAAGACTCAATGCTAATGACTACAGAGGATAGAAAAAAGATGACTGTCATCCCCTATGCTTCTGCCATAGGCTCTATCATGTATGCAATGCTGTGCACTAGACCAGATGTCGGCCTTGCCATAAGTATGGCTGGAAGGTTTCAAAGTGATCCTGGAGTGGAACACTGGACACCGGTCAAGAATATCCTCAAGTACTTGAAAATGACTAAGGAAATGTTTCTCATTTATGGAGGTGATCAAGAGCTCGCCGTAAAGGGTTACGTTGATGCAAGCTTTGACACCGAACCGGATGACTCTAAGTCTCAAACCGGATACACATATATTCTAAATGGGGAGCGGTAAGCTGGTGTAGTTCCAAGCAAAGTGTGGTAGATGATTCTACATGCGGAGCGGAGTACATAGCTGCCTCGGAGGCAGCAAAGGTAGGTGTCTGGATGAAGCAGTTCATGATAGATCTTGGAGTTGTGCCCAGTGCACTGGACCCAATGACTATATTCTGTGACAACACTGGTGCCATACTTTGGCCAGGGAACCATGGTTTCACAAGAGGACCGGACACATAAAGCGACGTTTCAATTCCATCCGCGATGCGATCAAGGAGGAGGACATAAACATTTGCAAAGTAAATACGGATCTGACTGTTGCAGATCAGTTGACTAAACCTCTTCCATTGGCAAAAAATGATCAAGACCAGAACTCTATGGGTGTTAGATTCATTACCATGTAATGCTACATTATTTACTCTAGTGCAAGTGAGATACTGTTGGAAATATGCCGTAGAGGCAATAATAAAGTGGTTATTATTATATTTCCTTGTTCATAATAATTGTTTATTATCCATTCTATAATTGTATTGACTAGAAACTCAAATACATGTGTGGATGCATAGACACATGTCCCTAGTGAGCCTCTACCAGACTAGCTCATTGATCAAAGTTGTCACTTGATAACAAGATCACATCATTACGACAATGATGTCATAGACAAGACCCAAACTATAAACATAATATATGATCGTATCAAGTTTATTTCTATCATTTTCTGCATGCCAAGTATCTGTTCCTATGACCATGAGATCATGCAACTCACTGACACCGAGGAGTACCTTGTGTGTATCAAACATCACAACGTAAATGGGTGTCTATAAGGATGCTCTACAGGTATCTCCGAGGGTGTCTCCTGAGTTGGCATGGATCAAGACTGGGATTTGTCACTCCATGTAACGGAGAGGTATCTCGGGGCCCTCTAAGTAATACAACATCACAAGAAGCTTGCAAGCATGTGACTAATGCGTTTGGTCACATGATCTTGTATTATAGAACGAGTAAAGAGACTTGCCGGTAACGAGATTGAACTAGCACTAGTAGAAAAAGGGGCTTTCGTTCGGGCCTGGCTAGCCCATTCATCCCGGTTCGTGAGCCCAGGTGGCCGGCCGGGGCCTCGTGGGCTTTGGTCCCTGTTCGTCTGTACCAATTTGTCCCGGTTCTAGGCACGAACCAGGACCAATGGGCCTCGCTCCTGGCCCACAGCCATTGGTCCCGGTTCTAGCCACGAACCGGGACAAATGATTTGCCTATATATAGCCCATCGCCGGCGAGCAGAGCACTCCACACTGCTCTGTTTTTTGCTGGCGGGCGAGAGGGAAGGGCATTTGGGTGCTCTAGCTCACCTCCTATGCACATGAGGTGTTTGATGAAATGTCTGAGCCACACAAGTTAATATTTCTTCTCTGGAAACTCGACCTCCGAGCTCCATTTTCCCCGAGAATTTTCTAGGTTTAGCGGTCCTTCACGTCCCGTCCCCGTCTTCACCGCCGTCGATTGCCCGCGCCGATCTCATCGCCGGCACCACCGTGGTGAGCCTCTTGTTCTTATCTTCTTTTTGAAAGAAAAAATTTCTTACTTGAGATAGATACTTGTCTAATTTTCTTACTTTTGCTATTCCTTGTTATTATATAGTGCGATGGTTCTGGTATCCGCCCCCGTCGGCTCTCGTCCTGTCTATGATTCGGATGTGGTATATATTATCTTTTTATAACTATTTTGTTCATTTATTGTTTATGACAATTATGCTGACCAATGAGGACATAGATTTTATTTATGTAGGAGGTGGTTGAACCGGAAATTCCAACCGACCCTATTGTCGAGAGGTTAAATTTAGTTGAAGAAGAAAACAATTACTTGAAGGAAAAATAAAAAAAATTAAGGAGGAGAAGATGATATTGGAGTTGCATGTTGCGGATGTCGTCGATGATCACAAGATCAAGATGGATGCAATGCGGTTAAAGATTAGAAAGATTAGGAAATATGTCATTCATACCGAGGCTTGGTATCATTATGATGTTGGATCAATTGTTGCCTTAGTTGTGATTATGTTCGCATTTGTTGTTGCATTGAAAGGTTTTACATAGTTTCAATGTATGGTTTAACTAGATGCTCTGGAGAGCTATATGTCGTTCAATTTGAACTATTTATGTAATTTTGTTTTAATGTGATGATGAACTACTATTAATTTGGCCACTTATCTACCCATGATCATTTGTAGTGCTTTTCAATTTTAGGGTCTTATAGCTGAAAAAATCAGTAAATGCATGAAAAATAACAAATGAAGTCAGAAAGGGTTGAAAATTGATGATGTGGCTTTGAATGGTGCATTTTGAACACAGAAAAACTATGGAGTTCAAATAAGTTCAAAAAAAATGAAATCCCATTATAACAGACGAGTTTCCGTATGAAACCCTGATACTTCGAAAGAGATTGTCCGTTTTGTACACGAAGTGCATCCAGTTTTTGTCGTAAGCCTCTCCACTTTCTTGCACATGCTATGTGGGTGAAATGATGAATTATAAAAGTATTTTCTATTCAAAATCACTAAAAGCAAAATGAATTTTCATAAATAACTTTTTTGTTACAAACTTTAATAGCAAAAAGAATAATCATAAAATAAAATAAATAAGTAATTAGAAACAAAATAATATAAACTATAATAAAATATATAAGTAGAAACAAAATAAAATAAAATAAAATAAACTTTAATAACATAAATGAAATTTATGAAACTAAAATTATCAAAGTATTTTCTGTTCAAAACATTATAAGCAACCTCTACTAAAATTATATAAAATTCATGCAACTAAAATTATCAAAGTATTTTCTGTTCAAAATCATTAAAAGCAAATAGAGTTTTCATAAAGAAATTCTTTTGTTAGAAACTTTAATAGCAAAAGAATTACCATAAAATGAAATAAATAAATAATTAGAAACAAAATAAAATAAAATAAAATAAATAAGTATTTTGTTGTAAGTAGAAACAAAACAAAAAAGCAAAAAAGAAAACAAAAAATTGGAAAAAATAAAAAATTTCTCACCTACTGGGCCACCACGGCATGAATACGACTAGAAACCCATCAATGGGCCAGGATTCAGGCCCGCATAAGGCCCAGTAGGCCCATTTGGCATAGCAGTGACAATTAGGGCCGTAAGCCTGCAAAGGAGAGGAGCTTGAGAGGGTTGCGGCAGTGGGGCTTATAAACCACTGCGCGCCCCTCTCAACTAACGAGGTGGGACTAAACTCCCACCACCACGCCGCTGTGCAAGTCCTTTGGTCCCGGTTGGTGGCACCAACCGAGACTAAAGGGTTGCACTGGTACCGGTTCGTGGCAACAACCGTGACCAATGCCCCCCCTTCAGTACCAGTTGGTGCCATCAACCGGCACCAAAGGCCGCCGCTTCCCGCCCTTTGGGCTGCTGAAAAGAGCCCTTTGGTCCCGGTTGGTGGCACCAACCGGGACTAAAGGGTGGCATTGGTCCCGGTTGATGCCACGAATCGGGACCAATGCTCTGGGTATATAAGCGGCACTTAGGAATTTTGCAGAGTTCATCACCAGTTGCCCCCGACGACGCCGAGCACATCAACGCCGCCAGGCTGCCCCCCCGTCGCCATCGCCGTCGCCCGTGCCCCTGCCCCGACCCGCCCCCGCCGTCGCCGTCACTCTCGTCGCCGTCGCCGTCGCCCGCCCCTGCCCGCCCGCCCGTCCGTCGTCGCCAGCGCCTCTGCCCGCCCGCCCCATCATCGCTCGCCGCCTCGCCCCGAGCCCACAGCCCTGCCCCCCCGACGCGCCGCCCGCCCCTGCCCGACGCCGCCCCACGCCACCGGCCTGCCCCGACCACGCTCTGCCCCGACCAGACGCCGCCGCCACGTTCGGTCCGGTCGCCGATCTTCCTCTCTGTTTTTTCATATATATATGATGTTTTTTTCAGATTATGTGCATATGTGTGATTATATGTATGTGTGTATATATTATATGTCCTGTTTTTTTCCAGATTTTTTGTTCATATATATGATGATTTGTTTTTTGCTTTTTTATAAAAAATTATATATGTATGTATGTTCTCTGTGTATATATGTTCATGTATGCAAAAGTTAGATTTTTAGAAAAGTTTTATCTATATATGTTCTCTGAGTTAGTACATTTTAGGTTAGTTTCATTTTTAGAAAAGTTTTATATATTTAGGAAGAAGGAAGCGAGAAGGAAGAAGGAGAAGAAGAAGAAAAAGTTTTATATACGCATATTTTTTGAAAATTTTTATATATATGCAAAAGTTACATTTTTAGAAAAGTTATATATATCTAGCTAGGAAGATGGAAGAAGAAGAAAAAGAAGGAGTGGAAAACGGAAAATAAGAAGAGGAAGAAAGGAGAAGAAGAGGAGAAATAAATAAGAAGAGGAAAAAGAAGAAAATTCTATTTTCTCTTATTCTCTTCTGTCCCGATAACTTCAACACGATGGGGGGGTCGATATACCCCCTCCCCGATAACATTATTTCCCCATGTATGTATGTCGTCGTTGTCGATATAACCCCCTCCCGATAACTTCAACACGAGGGGGGGGGGGGGAGGTCGATATACCCCCTCCCCGATAACATTATTTTCCCGTGTATGTATGTTGTCGTTGTCGATATATGTAACCCCTCCCGTATAACTTCGACATGAGGGGCGGTCGATATATATACCCCCTCTCGACCGTGGTAACTTATACCACGGGAGCACCCCCCGGCCCTCTCGCTCGACCAAAACTCTCGAGGACACGCAAACCCTAGAAAAAAACGTTGTCGTCGAGGCCACCCCGAACCCTTGAAGCGTTGTTGAGGCCACCCCAAACCCTTGAAGCGCTGCCGAGGCCACCCCAAACCCCGAACCCTTGTGCTTAGCTAGCTAGTTCTACGTTTGCCACTAATATATCCATCTGTCATGTTTGAATAATAATTGCCATATTGTAAGTATTTGCAGAAACTATGGATCCGCACCCCCGAGACGAAGCAAAAGAAGCGGTGTTGGGGGAGATAATCGCACACGGAAGTGATGTTGTCTTGTCGTTTCTCAACGACACATGCATTGATGGTCTAGAAATACAGGATGAAGAAGCAGGCTCCGACGATGATCAAACAATGGCAGAGGAAGGACACCGTGATGATGGCTCCGGTGACCGAATGGAGGAGGAAGGACACCGTGATAACGGCTCCGGTGACCGAATGGAGGAGGAAGGACACCATGATGACGGCTCCGGTGACCGAACGGAGTCCGGCCAGGTATATATATTAATTAATTAAGCATGTGCTGACTATAGCTAATTGATGCATTAATTGTTTTTGGTATGTACACCTATTAACTCTCTTCTTTTTCTTCTTTTCTAGCCCTCCGGATCGAGCAATACTTCAGTAACGAGACGATGCCCGAAGAGAAAGTTGCGCACGGATGAAAGGTACACAATCATCAAAATTGATCGCACTGGCCAACCGATTGAACCCCTCCGGACCAAGCAAAAATTTAGTGCTCAGTGCAGGGTTCTAGTTAGGGACATGATCCCGATCAGTATCGAGCAATGGTTGAAGCCTAAGGACAAAGACTCCCAGGTGTCTTATGTCAGCGATAGGCAGAAAGCTGATCTTTGGACCGCACTGCAGGAAAATTTCACCTTCCCGCCAGAGGAGGATCCGGAGAATCCAGTTAAAAAGCCAATGATCAAGGCTTATGCTCTTAAGAAGATGGCTGAGCTATTCAGGAGGTGGAAGAATGAGCTGAAATCATTGTTTGTCGACAAAGACAATACTCCAGAATTCATCGGCCGATTTGAGAAGATCGAAGATCAGTGGCCCGCATTTGTCACCACAAAGAAATCTGAGAGAGCAGCGAAGATGTCAGCGACAAACAAGAAAAATGCTGCAAATAAGAAGCATCACCATCGCACGGGGTCAGGTGGCTACCTGAAAGCCCGACCGTTGTGGGACAAGGCTGAGAATGACCTCATTGATAAAGGGATCGAACCAGAGACGCGACGCTGGCCAGACCGTTGCAGGACCTTGTTCTTCGTGGTTGAGGGAAAATTGGACCCTGTAACAGGGAAGTGCGTTTGAACCAACGAGCAGCTGAACACACCCATCGAGAAGCTTCACGAGTATATCGAAAAAGCGCAGCAAGGGACGTTCGTTCCGGACAGAGAGAACGACAAGCTCACAGAGGCCCTCGGGAATCCTGAGCACCCCGGACGGACACGAGGCACGCCAGACTCCCTTTCGTGGAAGGCTGGATTTCCCGACACAGGCGGTTACAAACGCCGGGAGAGGAAGAAGAAAAAGGAGTTGACCCAACTACAGGCGCTGCACGCAAGGGTACAAGCGCTAGAGGAACGAGACGCAGTTCGCAGCACGCGACCTGCCGAAGCTACCCCGCCATCTCAGCAGAGAAGTAGAGTGGCTTCCACGGAGCTGCTAGCTACCCCGTGGATGCTATCACGGAGTCTCAGCATTGCCACCTTATGACGCAGTGGATGGAATTGAAAGTCAAGGCGGCTGTTGGCTCTGTTGCACCTCCTGAACCTGGCGCAACTTTTCACTACCGGCCGATTCCACAAGGATATGCTAGGGTGATGGTGGATGAAATCACAGAAGGATTTGAGGACCTCCAGCTTGACCACCCTACGGGTGACGGGGAGACTCGGCTGGGTTCTTGTCTGAAGACTCCATGCCTATGGCGGAAGGAGCTCATCATCCTTCCGAACTGAACGCCTCCACCTCCTCCTCCTCCTCCGGCGAGTCAGGGCACTCCGCCTCCTCCTCCGGCGAGTTATCAGGTCACTCAGCCTCCTTCTCCGGCGTGTGGCAGCACTCCGCCTCCTTCTCCGCCTGCGCCGGCGCGCCCGAGCAGCCAGCCTCCTCCTTCTCCGCCTCGCCAGCAAGGGCGGAAGAGACCCGCCGCCGCCTCGGCTGCTCTGGCGCGTCGTACTCCTTCTCCTCCGCCTCGTAAGCAAGCACGAAAGAAGACAGCCGCAGCCGCTTCGTCTGCTCCGGTGTCTAGCAGTACAACCAGAGGCGGGAGGCAATACAGATACGGTCCATCTCTCATGCCTCTAGAGAAGTTACCATACGAGAGGACCGTGGAGAAAAACGCGAAGATCGTGAGAAAAGAAGTGAAGAATTTCTTTGAAGGGGTGAAAGCAAAGAAACATCCACCTCTAGAGTTTGGTCCAGATCCGGTGAAAGTAAAGCGCACTATCAATGCCCTGAAGAAACCACCAAAGTCTCCGCCGAAAAACAACTATGAGCGCATTACTGAAAAGACATATAAGGAAGCGGAGCGGTCGGGAGGTACTGTCACTGATCGAAGGTTAGCAGAACGACGAGCTGGGAAAAAAATTTCCCAGCTCGGCGAACAAGCGAACCAATCGTGCCCCCCGCTCAAGGTGTCTAGCAATATCGTCGCTAATGATCAGAGGATGGTGCCCGGTTATACCAATCTTGATGATTACCTGCCCGACGATATACATTATGATTTCTTGGAGGTGGACGAACACAAATACCATTACGGGAAGCCTCTTGTCAAAGATGAAAAATCTCTAACAACGACGATGTGAAGATTCCATGATTGGTACATGGAAACCTGCAGAGAGTGTGGGGGGACAAATACTTTGTATCTGAGAGTTAAAGAGGAGCACGACCTCGTTGGAATTGATCTGTTGTCTGTTCCATTTGAGGAGTTCTTCCAGTTTTTCAATCAAAAGGCCCTCGATAAATTAACAGTCACTTGCTACTGTCTGTAAGTACTACTTCTGTCATTAAGTCTCTATATATAGCTCAGCTCTTTCATTGCATGTATTTAAAATTATCCTCACTATATTATGCAGATTGAAGATCGTCGAGTGCAGAAAAGCAGAAATGTATGATATTAGGTTCATTAACCCAAATCTCATAGATGAATTTCGGGTTAAAAAGAGCGCTAAAGATGCCGAGGCCAACTTGCTCAAATCATTGGTAATAAATCAAAACAAAGATACCATATTCTTTCCTTACAACTTCAAGTGAGTGTTACTGTCTTGTGCATATTCGGTTTCCCTTATTACTCGATCGAGGTTATAGTAATGTAATTAATGAGTTATGCATGCGTGTGCAGCTACCATTATATTCCTGGAGATTAAGCTTGAGCAGGGAGTAGTAACTGTCTCAGACTCGAGACGAAAAGATCCCGAGACCTATGCGGACATGACTAAAATTCTCAACAAGTAAGTTCAATCAATCATTATCGCACCATATCGGGAACTTTTTGTTCATTTCCTGATATCTCAAGTAATAATTGTTTTTTTTTTGTCTTGCAGGGTCTAGAAAAAGTTCACCGCAGAAGCTCGAGGACTGCCGAAGGAGCTGCGATTTAAATACCTGAAAGTAAGTACTACTAGCTAGCTAGTTCCGCGCATCTCCCGTTGATTCTAGCTACTTTCATCAGTGCCATTTATAATGCTTCATTATCAGTTTGATTGACCTCTATTTCTCGTAATGTGCTTGTGGCAGGAACAAGGAAATGATTACTATGGATACTACGTGTGCGAGTTCATCTACAATGCGACTTGCAAAAATAACGGAGTTACTCTAAAAGACAATATGAGATGCGTAAGCAATAATATTAATAATTTCATTTTATTACACCATCATTTCTGTTAAGTTTCATTCATATATGTATTGACCCCATTCTTCAAATCAGTTGTGGCAGATGCGGAATGAACTCCTAGAACAAGATCGCATGAAAACAATTGAAGAGGAATTGGCGGGATTCTTTCTTAAGCAGCGTCGCCGCTGGGAACCAAAGGAATGACACTACTGCTAATTTGTTACGTATTTCACCACTATTTGGAACGAAACAAACCGTTGCATTTTATAGTACTCCATCTCTAGCCATGACTTTATTTTTCGGTCTGATCAACTCGTTACTCGCCATGTGGGGCGCCCCAATTTGGATATGTAATCTCTCGTTGTTGCACAAATAGCACTTACTAGCGACTGAACTTATTTTTCCTCTTGAAACCTTACGTGTATCTCCATAATGTATTATGCAAATGCAAATCATCTGCCCGTTTAGATTCAAAAATTTGTTTGTGAGGAATTTGCTAGTTAAGTGCTGTAGCCTCTTGCAAACATTTTTACCGCTCGCCAATTCTCTCGAGATGGGTGGAGTATATATATGCACGCACACTGGATGGGCATTGGGAAGAAATAAATGTGATAATAACTCATCGGCAATGTGGATGGTGTGTAGGTGTAGCCCTAAACATTGTATGCATGTCAGCATGTGAATGGGTCGTGGGTGTACAATATTCTTACAGTAAGCGAACCCGCACCAATGTGCACGTGGGGTGATCTCGTCCCTGCGTCGCTCTCCCGGGCGGCGGCGGGGGAACCCTAGCCCCCACCCCATGCCCGCCTCCGACACCATCCCCTCCCCTCGCCGCCGCCAGAAGGCGCCGCCGGGCGAAGCCGGTGCGCGTCGGTGGCAGCGGGGCACTTCTTCTCCTCCCGGCGTGCGGCTGTAGCGCGAGATGCGGCGGCGCGGTGGATTCTTGGCTGATGCGGCAAGGGCGCGTCATGCGGCGCGGCGACCAGACGGCGGCGCGAGCGGGTGGCTAGGTCGTGGCGGTTGCGCGAGGGGTTGGCTTCGGGGTGGCGGCACGGGCACGGATCCATCGTGGATCTGGTCCTGCGGGCGCGGTCTCGGCCTCCCCTGCTCGGCCGGCGGGTCTCGGTGGGGGGACTTCTCCTTGCTGAGATTTGGCAGCGGTGGCCTGGATCATCCAGATCCCGGCAAGGATGGCGGCGGCCCGTGCACGAGAGATGGAGGTCTTCGATCAGATATGGGTGAAAACCTGCTATTGGCTATTGCCAAGACCGACGATGGCGACACTGTCTGCGTTGTTTCCTTCCTGACACTATTAGGAAAGGGGCTATAGATAGGATTGATACTAATGGCACACCATGGAAGTAGTGCGCCACTACTATATACTAATGGCGCACCAGTTGGTGATGCGTCATTAGTGTGGAAGACACTAATGACGCACCAGAAACAGGGTGCGCCACTAGTATTAATTTTTTTTTCCATTTTTCCATACATACTAATGGCGCATCGGGTCGAAGTGCGCCATTACTAGTTCTAACTAGTAATGGCGCACCGGGCAGACAATGCACCATTGCTATATTATTTTTTGTTCTTTTTTTTGCAAAACTACTAATGGCACTCGATCTTGATCGCCCTCCCTCTCGATAGCTATCCCCCTACATCTCGTTCTCGATTCCCCCTCCATCTCGATCTCGATCCCCCTCCATCTCGATCCCACCCGCACCTCCCCGCTAGCTCCACCGCCCGACGACCCACCCGCTCCACCGCCGCCGACGAGCACCCGCCCCACGCACCTCCCCGCCACCACCGCCAATGGCACCCCAAGACTGTCCCCGCTCCACCGCCGCCGCCAATGATATTTTCAAGTAACAAATTTTGAATATATTTTTTAAATTTTTTTTACTGTTTTTATAAAAAAAATATTACTGTTATGATTTAAACAAGTTTGAACATATTTAAACACAAATAAATATCAAACAACATTTAAAATGCAAAAAAAAAATATTGCAGAGCCTGGGAATCGAACCCAGGACCTCCTGGTGTGTGTGCTGCGTGCTGACCAGTCGGGCTAATGGGCGGGTTCTAATGTGGATTGGGTTAGGTGCAATATAACCTGTGCTCCATTGATATAAGAAAAAAAACTACTAATGGCGCACCACGCGCACCACTAGGTGGTGCGCCATTGCTATAGTGTCTAGCTGGATACCCCTTCGCCCGATCCCCCCTTCCCTCTCCCCCTCGCCAGTTCCCTCTCCCTCGATCCACCGCGCCCCCGCCGCCGTTGCCCCGACCCACTGCGCCACAGCCGCCTCCCTCTCCCCTTCCTCCCCCTCGAGCCCGCGACCTCCTCGGACGAACGGCGGCGCGAGCCTCCCCGCGCTCCTCGACGGACGGGCTCCTCGACGGACGGACGGGTGGTGGCTAGCCTCGTCGGACGCGCTCCTCGGCGACGGTTAGTCTCTGTCCCTCCCTCCCTCTCTCCCGCGCTCATCCCCATGCCCCCACGGGGCGGCGACCTAGGGTTAGGAGCAGGAGCTCGCCGCCGCCGCCCCGTCCCCCCCCCTTCGATTTTGTCGCCGTAGACTGTCGCACCGCCGCGCCCCAGCTCCTGGTTGCCGCCCCCCGTGGCCGTGCTCCCCTCGGCCCCTGGCCGCGCCCTGGCCACATAGTAGTTATCAATTTTCTCCTGTATGGTCCGGCGGAAGCAGCCGCAGCCGCAGACACAAGAGAAGCCTCAGCAACAGCTGCAAAAGCCAGAGACACCAACGCAGCCACTGCAGCAGCAGAAAGCAGAGCAAGCGCCAGCCGAGCCGGCCGAGGCGGCGACAGCTGAGGTGACGGCCACCGGGATCACGGGTGACTGCGGCGGCGGCAGCAGGAAGAGGAAGGCGGTGATGATGGAGCAGGACGGGGCGAGCGCGGGCCTCTCCGGCAGCAGCAGCAGCCTCGCGGTGGAGACCTGAAGAAACTGAACACAAGCGCCCCAACTATAAGAAGCCTCATGTTTCTTTTGGCTCCTGCAATTTTTTGGGGTTTACTTGCTCATAATGGAGAATCATCATCATGGGGCTCATGGCTAGTAGTAGCTCCTGGGGTGGGGTAAAATATTTACTTAGTTCTAAGTGAAGAACTAGAAAAAGGTCCTTAATTACATACTACTTTTGCACTAGCTGAATTTTGGTATGCTCAGAAGGAAGGAGCAGGGAAGGAAGTGGGGTGAAAAGTGAAGCCAAGTTGTAGATAATGCTGGGCCCGCCTACGGATGATGATGATTCTAAGACTAATTTTATGGCTTATTTATTCTGACCACTGCTTTGTGCTTGTGCTACCGAAACTCTGTGATGGACTAAGAAAGAACTGATCAAAAGTTTAGGCTGACAGGCCAATTAGTCAGCCAAAGCTCTCGCCTAAGCTGCACTACTAAGTTGGAGTAACACCTTAAAATTCTAGTACTCCAATTTTTTTACTACAACTTGTTACAATTTTAAGATGTCGCACGACGTCTGGGCGTGTGCTGGTGCTGCGTTGTTGCGTCGTGGCGGGTGGGTGGCGGCACGTTGCATTATGCTATTTGAGGCATAGAATGGAAGCAACTTGGGTGGTTGGAGGTTGGGGCAGCTCATACAGGAGAAAATTGATAACTACTATGTCATTGTGTACTCCCTCCATGCCAAGTCTAATGTCAAGTTTAGATTGGTCAATATGGTTCTCGTTTTTAAATGTTTTACATGCTCTCATTTTTTTGCGTGGGTAATGTTTTATATGCTCTTTATCTCTTCCCTTGACAGACATTCGACGAGGCAGTGGGCGATATAGCTTTCTAGCTCCTTAGGGGGGTTGTTCCTCTTTACAGGTGTGTTAAACAGTTCAGAACTTTCATGCCTACTTTGTTTAGAAATAGAGTCAGAATTTGAAAAGGAAAACCCTTAAGCCAAACATACAACAAGCATTGACAACATAAGTGGAGACACTAATTTTCTCTGACTTGTGGAGGCTCTAATCCTCAGGGATCATGGCTAAAATAATTTTCCATGCCTGATTAGTGATTATCTGAGTCAGTTTGTAAACTGTAGAGGTGGTTAGGCTCTGGTTAAAAATAAAAACAATAATATAAGTTTTGTATTTTCTAAGTAAAAAACCCCACATATGCACCAGGATGTGATCTGTCAGAACCAAAGTAGACCTAGCTATGCATTAGTTGTTTTGTGCTTCAGTTTTTTTCATTTCACTGTAGAGTCTTTGCTCATGCCTCTTTTGAGAAGTATGTCTATTGATTAAAAATTGCCATGGCAAAAATATGTTTCAGAAAATGACATGGACTAAAATGTTCTATAGATCATGATCCATAGACAAAAAAATGTCATGATCCATATAGTATAAATTCCATGATGCATAGGCTATATTTGCCATGGAGATGGCAATTTTGTTGGATCATGATCCAGAGATTAAAAAAATGCATAGACTATAATTTTGTTGGATCATGATCCAGAAATTTGCCATGTTGCAAAAACAAAAGAAATTTGCCATGGTGCATATAGTAAAAACAATGCCATGATCCAAATGTAGCAGAAGTTTCAAGTAGTGTTTTGTTTTTGTGTTTTAATAGGCAACAAACTTTCTATTCTTTCTATGTTTGTACAGACTTGCTAAAATATTGATGATTTTTTGTTGGGTGACCTATTATATTTGGAATGGAAGCTCACATAAGTTGAGCTGATTTTTGTCCATATGAAAGCAGAGGACCATATGGTCTGTGGCTGGGTTTTGTCTCCGACTATTGTGTCGTGATGATTTTGCAGGTACCCCGAGAAGCCCTTGAGTTTGCCGGAATGTCGATTAACTTCCGTTCCGGCAAATTCGGGTACTCCATATGTCCTATTTTCAGCAAAGGTAATGCTGAAATTTTCCGTGAATTTTAGCATGACTTTGCTAAAAATAGGACATATGGGGTACTTGCGACTAATGCCTGTTATCATGCATGTTTTATGATCTGCTGTAAGGGTACTATTTGGTCTCTTCTGCTTCTTATCAGAGATGGCGGGAAGCAGCCACCGCCGCTCTGCGACACCGCAGTACGAGTTGGATGCTTCCGAGTTCTTCACTATCATACTTGAGACTTCATCCATGACGCAGGTATATAAAATGAGAGATCTCCCCTTCACCCATCTCATTATGATATCTGTTGTTTGCTACATCACTCATTTTCCCAAACTGCGGAGGCTGCCTGACAGTTTTATGAACATGCTGATCGGTGAAGATCCGCCAAATAATGTGAAGCTGCGACAGGCCGGCAGCGGGATTCGCAGGCAGTGGGATGTGGAGTTGGTGATCAAGGAGGGCCACATGTACTTGTCTTGTGGGTGGGAGAAGTTCTACCGTGCCTACGACCTGCGGCTGGGGTACTTCCTTCTCTTCAGGTACGACGACGACGCCACCATGCTCATCGAGAAGGTGTTCAACGCGACTATGTGTCGCATGCGCTACGCTGATGATGATGATGCCGGTACGTTCTGCCTCTTCTTATTCCTCTACATTTGGCTTTGTCTCACATCGATTGTTAACGGTCAGTGTTGCATTTTGGACAGGTAATGGGAGCAGCAGCAGCGACACTGGCAGCAGCGATTCTGGCAGCAGCGATTTTGGCTGTAGCGAAAGAAGCAGCGATTCTGGCTGTAGCGAAAGCAGCAGCGATTCTGGCAGCAGCATAGACAACAAGAAGGATGATCCGGACTGGAGTGCGGGAGAAGAGGAGCAGAGTGGGGTTGAGGAGCTGCAGGATGACGATGGGCATCAGGCTGAGGATGACCTAGCGCTGGTGGTGGCTGACCAAGGGCAAGAGATGGTGGTGGCTGACCATGGGCAAGAGATGGAGGTGGCTGAGGATGACCTAGCGATGGTCGTGCCTGAAGGTGGCCTCACGATAGTGGTGGTGTCGGCGATCCCACAGCTGGGCGACATGACCACGCCAATTGTGGTAGAAGACTACATCCCACTGCCTCCACTGCCTCCACCGCCTCGCCGCTCTTGGCGCATCAGGCTGAGGAAGGAGAAGGAGAAGGAGAAGAACAATGCATGAGAACTGAACATTGTCAGGTATGTCAAATCTCCTATAGGTTAGTTATCCAAAATGATATATATATACTTAGTTACCTATGTTATCTCTCATATGCTTGGTTTCCTATAGCTTAGCTTCATTTTTACCTAAGTTGGCTCTAATATGCTAACTTAGAGCTTATATGCTTAGTTTCCTATAGGTTAGCTCCAAAATAACTTATGTTAGCACAAAATGATCAAGTTTACATAATAAGCTTATAGTCTTTTTCTTATTCTTCTTCTTTTCCAAAATGACATAGGTTAGCTTCATTTTACCTAAGTTGGCTCTAATATACTAACTTAGAGCTTATATGCTTAGTTTCCTATAGGTTAGCTTCAAAATAACTTATGTTAGCACAAAATGATCAAGTGTACATAATAAGCTTATAGTCTTCTTCTTATTCTTCTTCTTTTCCAAAATTCTTCTTATTCTTCTTCTAGTGTTCTTCTTCTTCTAGTATTCTTCTAGTCTTCTTCCTTTTTCTTCTTCTAACTTCTTGTTTATCATTTTACAGATTTGATTTAATTCACGGAAGCTTGCATGGATGGAGTGCTTCTTTTCCATTTGTGTTTTTATTTTGTATCAATGTGAAACTTTTGTGAATTGATGGATAACGGTGTTGGATGAACAATGTGAAACTTTTGTAATATGTAAAGATGGAACTATGTGTTGGCTATGTATGTATATATGATGGAACTTGTGTGTTGGCTATGTATGTATATATGATGGAACTTGTGTGTTGGCTATGTATGTATATATGATGAAGCTTGTGTGTTTGATATGATTGTTATATGGATGCTTGTTGTATATATATGTGTTGGATATCTCATAGGTGAAATAGTGACCTGAGATTAAGAAAAAAAATTTAAAAAATTGTTACTAATGGCGCACTACCATGTGGTGCGCCATTAGTATAGAAGACACTAGTGGCGCACTGTGGGCAAAACTAATGGCGCACTGCTTGGTGCGCCATTAGTATATGTGGCAAAACTAATGGCGCACTATTAGTATCTATACTAATGGCGCACCAGTGGTGCGCCATTAGTAAGAAATACTAGTGACGTGCTACTAATGGCGCACTGGTAATGCGCCATTAGTAGGCAAAACCAGTGCGCCATTAGTAGGCCTTTTCCTAGTATTGTGAAGGCATCGCCGAGAAGTTCAAGGCCACTCTTTGTTACCTCCGGGGGAAACCCTAGATCAGTAAATCGGATGACGGCGGCTCTCTGGTGTCGTTTCCCCCTTGGGGCTGTCATTCTTGGAGGTGCACACAGGCTCGAGGGACCAGAGGACGGCGTCTTGGTGGAGCGATGCTTCATCTTACACATCGATGGTGGTGGATCTCGGCGGCGTGGCGCTGTGGAGACTTGGCGTCCGATGCGGCGAGATGGACTCACGCGGGAGGAGGAAGCTATCTGGCGTCATGGTGGCGTTGATGGCAGAGACGCCTGGCAAGGTTGGTGGTTCAGTTCTGCTCTGAGGATGGACCGAGGGATGATGGAGGTGACGGCTCTTGCAGCGTGCGGTGCTCACTGGGAGTGTGCTAGACCGGTGTGAGATCCAATCCAGTTAGTGGCTTGGATGGGACACCCGGCTTTAGATGTTAGGCTTTGGTGCGATGTCTGTTTGGTATTAGGCCCAAACATTCGGCACGCCTTTATCAAGAGGATAGGAGTAGCAACGGTGTTGCCAAGATGGTGGCTTCAGGCTTATTGATGTATCATCTTATATGGTATTTGTGAATAATTAATAATATGACTGCATGCATCGTCCAGATGCAGAGGCCGGGGTACATCCTCCTTTAAAAAAATATCTGGTGTCACTAGCTACATTCTTGGCTGTGAATTTTATAAGACTCAATTTCCCAGCTGTTTATGTACTTTTCGATTTCAGAAATTTCACCATTCGTTTTCATTGTGACAGGACAGTGACCTCGTTGCCTGACATTTTTGTTGGGAGCTTATTTACGAACACTTGTCAACTTTTCCTTTGAATAAGTGAGCACTGCAAGTAGTTTCAGGTTCTGCAGATTTTGTGACTAATTCAGCAACAGAACTTGAATTCGAACTACACATGAACGCATGATCCAAATAAGCAACTTTTCACACACTCTAATACAACTGACAGGACACCACAAAGTTTTGCTACAGTACATAATTCTTGGCAGGCACAATTTTCTCTCTGCTCATCAACAGAGTGTAATCTCTGCACTCAACTAGCTATAGTACTACGCCCTCCGTTTCTAAATAAAATCTTTTAGAGATTTCAATCGCAAGCACTCCACACTGATTGGACCTCCGGTAAGAACAAGATAAGATCCTGATATTTTTCTTCACCGCTTTGCACAGGGCAATGTAGTGCCTAGCTCTAGCTATATCCCTGATAATCGTGGACACCATGTCCTTCTGTTCGAAAAAGCATTGGCAAGCCACCACCTTCTACTTAATCATGCCTCCTTTCTAAGTGCACGGTCAGAGTTACTGGAGCTAGATGTTTGCACGGCTTCCGAGAGCCGTCGGAGCACGTCGACCTGAGCGCGCAGGTGCACGGCGTAGTCCATAGCCTCGCGTAACAGAGTGGCCTCGTCGATGGTGGAGTTCCGGCCTCCCGGTATCACCTCCCTCAGCTCCATGCATGCACAGCACCTTCTCCCTGCACCTCTGCACCTTCCGCACTAAATAATTGTCTTTCTGGCGACATCCACGAGATTTCAACAAGTGGCTATATGTGCCTGGAGCTGCAAAATGAGTGAATCTTTCACTCAGGATGTACTTGCTGTGGCAAGTAATGTCAATGGATGGATAGGTACCAGACACAGGGGTGCTCCTGCTGCTTAAATATGAGTGTCTCTGGCATCCATGTGGATGTGGTGTCACTAAAAGGCGCCTTGCCTAAAAATATTGAGTAAATTGATAATATGACACACTTTTCTTGGCACTTTGATATGATGACACACCTTTCTTTGAGTTTGTCCATACAGTCCATTTGAGATGGCTAGATGACTCAGCGAGGTGATCCCGCTGCATGCTTCCCGATTAACTCGCTGTGGCTCCTTCCTATACGACAGCCGAGCCGAAGCCTGCCTTAGCTTGAGCCGAGCCGAACCGAGCCCAGTGGTCGACGAGCTAGAGATTGGGGCTCGCCCGAGCTTGCCTCTTGCTCGGTGCAGCTCGGGCTCGGCAAGCCTAACAGTGGTCGCTGCCATGTGGGGCCACCATCTATAGGCACGGAGGATGGCACCCGCAGCGTGCGGGCGCGGGATGGTGCTGCAGGTCGTGGCCGCTTGCCACTGGGGAGCGAGTGGATTCTCCCGCCTTGCTCGGCCATGGGAGCTTGAGGTGGTCCTCTCCGTTCGAGGACGAGGGAGCGAGCAAGTCGTCAACTCCTGATAAGAGAACACGCGGCGTGGCTCGATCTGCGTGTCAGCCGCGCTGGAGGCCGGGATGCAAAGCTGCCAGAGGGGCTTGGGGAGGAAGGAGGGGAGGGAAGGGAGGAGCAGAGGGAGCGGTGGCGTGTCACGCGCCCAGACAGGCGGAGTCTTGGCGGCGGGGGGAAAGTGAGTGCTGCTCGGGGTGATGTAGAGCGCTAGGTCAAGTGGACTGGTGCTGGGCCACTTTAGGCTGCAGAGTTGGACGAGCTCACGGGCTGGCTCGAGCCGAGCTGGGCTCGGCCCGAGGCCGATACAAGCCCAATAACGCAGCTCGGCTAGGCCTTTTTGTTTCTCGGGCCGAATCAAACTCGGGCCGAGCCTGGGCGAGCCCGGGCCGAGCCTGAAAGCTCGAGTTCGACGTCCAGATTTACTCCTTCCTGCCGGCGCGCCACCACCTCGTTGTCTCCTTCACGTCGCTGGCACGGCCGCGTCGCCGGAGCTGCCATCGGTAGTAGCTTGTAGGTATTCGATGTTCTTGTATGAGTAGCATTTGTAGAATGTACGTCTTCTCTGCTAGCTTATTTCTGTTGGCTAGAGCCTGTTGTAGCTGCTCGCTGCTGTTGTTTGAAGCATGAAATTATGTACAGTTTTATTAAAAAAATTAACATCATTTTCACCTAATTTTGACATGTTATCTCTTTATTTTTGTATCATTTTCACATGACACAAGAATATATACGTGAATCCATAAAATCAGCAGAATAAGGTGCATATGTACCCATAGACTTGACAATCCATAATTTATAGGTATGAATTTTATATTTAAAGCACAAAGTGAATCATGTCTGACAGGTTGCTTTCAAAAGCATAAAGTGAGTCCTCATCCGAAAATTCAATATGGGTCATACCATCATATAGTAGTATTATCCCAGCGGTTGGTCCTCCTCGAGATCCATGCCCATGCATGTATAGGCCAACCTATTCACTTCGGGAATTCATTTCTGCACAGAGGCGAAGTCGTTTGTCTGATATCATTTATGAGTCAGCTAAATTGGTCCACTACGGTCTTATATCCATGCGTTTTTCTTAGACCGGCGTATCAAGCACCTGGGCTGCCTTCGCCCGGTAGCTGGCCGCATCTATCTTGACCAGCAACAAAAGAACCTCCCCTCAAAAAAAGCAACAGAAGAACCAGGTACCGCAGCATGCCGCCAGCCGGCTCTCTTGCTAATCTCATCCTGGACGGAGCCGCCCCACGCCTTGCCGCCGCCAGGGAAGATGGGCAATCTGAGATGTACAACAGAACAGGACAGCTACAGCGGATTAGATACAGAGGAAAATTGGCGGACAGGGGGTCGGCTGGGGTGGCCGTGGTCACCTGCACACCGAATCCACAGGAAAACCTCGCCGGCAGCCGCGGCTGTGGCCGCTCCCGCGGCCGCCCAGGACGCATCCGCCTCCATTCAGCGCCCCTCTTCTCTCGTCTCCATTTCCTTCTTTTAGTTTTTGTCGGTAGCTTCCGCTTTTTTCACCATTTTTTCCCTCCTGCAAAGGGATAACAACAGCTTACAGCTAGCGCACACCCCCGCGAGCTAGATGGGTACGAAAAAATATCTGGACCATGGTACAGGATCTACACTCACAGTTGTCCCCGCGGTCCAACTCCGCCGTCTCCCGTTTTCTCTGTGCGGAGCCGACCCACGTGTCCCCCGTATTCATATCGTATCCCCGCTCTGTGGGGTGGCCCGCTGGCGAGTTCCACCAATTTCTGGAGATCGCTCGCATGGCATTCAATGCGCCCAGCTGCCCCCGATCTGTGCGGTTCAACGGCCTTGATAGTACTACCATATAGTAGTACGACCCATATCGGCGCTCTCGTCCTCATCTCAGTACACACGAAAAGGTCAAAGAAGACAGGGCAAGAATACAATCCGAAAGCATCTACTTCGAGAACACGTGGCGTCAATTTCATAAAAATCACAACACACACGACAAATCATAACATGACATGCTACATTGTTTTTCTCTTCCTCGGCGTGATCTTCTTTGCGGCCTTCACAACAACTTTTGTTGGAGTAGAGGGAGTCCTTGTTTCCATAGAAAGTTTCCTACATAACGCATCGATTCCTTGAATAAAAAAAAAGACAAATGTTACACACAATTGAAGAAAAACTTCAGTTTTTTTACCTCTTTGTGATTGGGCCAGGGTCGGGATGCCTTGTAGGATAGCCAATGAAGATGTCCCTCCAAGAGGGCTACCAATAGATGATTGGCTACATAAACAAGCCTTGTTTAAGATAGAAACATAACATATTTGTGGTGATATTGAAGAACATCAGAAAACAATTACCTCCTTGTCATTGGACCAGGACTGCGTTGTGGGATAGCCAATGAAGTTGTCCCTCCAAGAGGGCTACCAAGAGATGATTGGCTATAGAATAATGCATTGTTTAAGATAATAACCTAACACATTTATACATGTATTTAACAAATTGCAAAAAATACCTCCTTGTCATTGGACTAGGGCTGCGTTGTGGAATAGCGAATGAAGATTCCCCTCCAAGAGGGCTTCCAAGAGATGATTGGCTAAAGAAAAAGGCATTGTTTTAGATGAAAACATAACACATTTGTACATGTATTGAAAAATTTGAAAAAAAATACCTCCTTGTCATTGGACCAGGGTTGCGTTGTGGAGTAGCCGATGAAGATATCACTCGAAGAGTGCTTCCAAGAGATGTTTGACTACAAATAAGACATTGCTCAAGAGAAAAACATGCCACGGTTGTAGAGATATTGAAGAGAAGGAAAATATTACCTCCTCGTCCTAGGTCGAGGGCTAGCTTGTAGGAGAGCATCTCCTGGGATTGTACATTCGACATTAACTTCAGTCTTTGGTTTTATCTTTATAGGTTTTGGTTTCCTAACAACAAAATCAACAAGTTTTACAAACAAATAATATAACATCAAATATAAGTTGAGTAAATGTGAATCAATACATTACCTTTTCTTCACCCCATTATTTGGGCAACCAGCTTGCCTATGTCCCAATTCATGACACTTCTTGCACCTATTTTGGCTTCCTAATTGACCCTTTGGTGGTGGTTTCTTTTTATAATTTCCTCCTCCCTTTTCAAGGCAACTTTTCAATCTCAACTTCCTTTTTCTTCCTTTTGAACTTTTGGGGAGCGGTGCATGCAATACAAAGTCTAGTTCAACATTAGGCCACTGTGATCGATCTGTGAGAGGCTCAACGACCCCCCCTATAAGCTGCCCTAAACCTTTGTACAGAGTAATACTCATGGAGATAATTTTCCATCTTCACGTTCCTTTTTCCAATCAAGAAAACAACTGCATGTTCACAAGTTTTACCTGTGTGCTGCCACTCTAGGCACGTGCACTCGCTTTGCTCTATGTTAACCACATGCCTCAGATTGTCTTTATTGATGTCCATGACCTCACCTTTCCAGTTACTTTCTCTAGTTACTTTCAAGTTCCCAAGCCCTCTTGTTCTATTATTCACTTGTTGTACAACTGCTGGCAACATTTCTCCATGTAGCTTTTCCCCAATCTTTCTTCTTTTTTCAATTAATTTCATTATCTTTCAATTAAGTGTGTCAGCTAGCTCATCTACAGGAATATCTTTGATTCCTCTTATCCAATTATTGAAGGACTCGGCAAGGCTGTTATGAATGTAATCACACTTGATTTCGGTGTCAAAACTAGACCTCATCCACTTCAAGTTGTGGTAATCATGTAAGTACTTACCAACAGTTGGACTTCATTCTAGAACCTTGGAGAAGTGGTACTCCAACATTGATGGTCTATATGTCTTTCCAGCAGCCCACATACGGCCAATTATGTCACCGCCGTATCTTTTGGAAAAATTATGCATCAAATGCCTAAAACACTACCTTTGTTCTGCTTGAGGGAAAACTTTCTTAACTACATTTTCTAAACCTTTACATGCATCGGTACTTATAGCAAGCTTTGGAATTGGACCTAGTGCTCTATGCAACTGTGTCATGAACCATGTCCAATTATCGTCATCCTCAACCTCAATAAAACCAAATGCAAGAGGAAACATCCAACTATGTCCATATAAAGTGGTACATGCAGCTAAATGACCATTCCACTTCCCATTCAATGCAGTTGAGTCTATGCTAAGAAAAGGCCTACATCCAGCATGGAACCCATCGACACAAGGCTTAAGTACAATAAATAATCTATGAAAGTAAATAATACGTCCTTTAGTTTAGTGTCAACCTCAACAATGGTTCCAGGAGATCTCAGTTCTATCTCTGCTTTGAAATTGAATAGGTACCGGAAGCTACTACCCCACGAACCATATATCTCATCCTTTGCTCTCTGCATCCCCTTCCATACAGTGCCATAGCTAGTGGTTACATTCCAGTCTTCCTCCAACGTGTCTTGTAAATCCTTGCAACCTATATTTGGAGTTTTCCTCAATATTTTCTTAGACCTTTCTTGAAACCAATCCCGTGAGGCCATTGCCGAAGTTAGCCTGCTACTTGAAACACATGCGTGCGATGGCCCTATTTGGTTAACCTGCATTCATGACAAAGTTGTTATTAGCTACAATAATAGGATGCTACCATAATAGAACATAACAGAAAAAATGAATATTATTTAAGCTATGTTAGTACCCTGGTCTTTGTCTTATCAGCCATCAAACGACATGTTATTTTCCATGGACAATCCTCAGCCATACAATGTGCCATCCACCTACTCTTGTTATCTTTATAAGTTCCAAGGTTGAATTCTTCATTAATTGCCCATTGTCTCACAGGACTCCTACAATCTATCATTGTTGGAAAGATCGAACCTTTCTCAACTTTTGGATGATCTTTGTCATATAAAATTTCTATGTCTTCAGGAACTTGGTCATCTACTGGTATGGCTCCCTCAGCCATTAATTCCTCATTAACATGGCACACAACAACTGGAGCTGGCTCATTTCATTCTTGAGCATCCTCGGCCTCATCCTCAATTCCAAGAACCGCACACAGGTTTTCCTCGGACATAGGTGCTATTACATCATCGCCAACAGGAGTTATCCAAAAAAATGGACCAATCGATGACAACTTCACCATCAGATTGCACATATCTCTGATTACTAGGAAGCAAATTACAAGTTGCGGAATCACTGATACACGATGCACTGCTAGCATTTGAGTGGTAAATGTCAGAACTTGAACTAATGATATTGTCCACTATATCACTAGATGGGATATTTCCAGAACAAGATGATGTTGTAACCCCCTTTGCATTGTCACAACTTGAGAAAGCACAAGCAATTCTTTCTCTTCCCATCTCTCAAGAAATGCTGTCAACAACTTCCAATAGCTATCAATCCTCTCAACTGATTCAAAGTGCTTATCTTGGCACAAAATATGGACCTCTTGACCAACCCCCCATATAATTTTTTATCTAATGAGTTCTATCAATTTTTCAACCGTAAAATGTTTCATGTTAACCTCAAACTCCACATCATGTTCGGCAACTTGGCGCTCGCTGCCATCATCAAGCTTTGCGACAAATCGAAGAACTCTAACAATTAGCTTATAAATGACAACGCGCAGCCCTGCACCTTCTTCCCTACAAAATTACATAATTTTTCAAACATAATCAATGATTAGGCCTAACTTTTCATAAGCTTCCGATAAAAAATCAGACAATGCTCCAATTCAGAAGCTACTAACCCATCCGGAGCTGCGACATCCGTCTCCATCACCACAATCAGTGCGTTCTACTCGTCGTGAAGCCTTCCCACTATCTCTCCTTCACCATAATCTCCATGTTTAGGGTTCCTGTACGCCTCAACTTCCTGGCTGCACAAGTGAGACGGTTAGAGAGAGAGGGAGAGGGAGAGGGAGAAGAAGGGTGAGAGAGAGGGAGGGAGAGAGAGATGCGATTCCACCTGTGAGTTGATGGACGAGGCATTGACAGGGCGGAACGGCTAGAGCGTTGCTGGATGAGAAAAACTGATAGGAGGCGGCGGGGATATGGCAGCACTCTGGGAAGAGGCCCGGCGGGGAGCTGCTGGGCACTGGCAGCACGGTGGGAGGAAGCAAGAGCGGCGGGGCGGTGCTGGACAATGGCGGCGCGGGCACGAGGAAGCGGGAGTGGCGGCGCAACGGCTCTCTTCTTTGCCTTGTTTTGTTCGCACTTCAGGAACGATCCATCGAACAAGGGATCGAGCCAGGCAGGTGAAACGACCAGGGGCAAATTCGTCCTACAAAAATATGACGTGGGGGCCCATACCTAGAAAAGGAGAGAAAAACTCAATTCGTGTCATTTAATCCAGCTATCAATCAAATCTGGGTCATCTAATCAAACTCAAAGAAAGGTGTGTCATCAGATCAAAGTGCCAGGAAAAGTGTGTCATATTATCAATTTGCTCAAAAATATTCCATATAGTAGGTGTAACATGCTTGTGTCACCGGCAGCTGAATCATAATCTCCCACACATGCACGCATGATTTTTGTCGTTGTTACCGATAGCAACGTTTTGTGCAGTGCCTGATCCGCATGTCGAGGACTTGAAGCCAAAATGTATACGACCATATTCTTGTGGTATGCTCATGACATTTAATTGCGATCACATTAATATCGCAGCTAGATGTGCTCATATTATTCCATGATGATGGCGATCACCTTAATTCGGCATGCATGTATTCAGGCGTGTCATATTCTTCCATGATAATGAATGTTGACGATGATGCATGTGTTGTCTTATACTACACATGGACATAAAACCAACAAGTAGGACGCCGGATGTCCACAAGCTTAGGGGGTGTTTGTTTCCAGGGACTTATTGGTTTAGGGACTTAAAAAAGTCTCTATAAGTCTCACTTAAACCAAACACAAGGGACTTATTAGGACTTATCATGGTAATTTGGGACTTATCAAATAAGACTATCAGGGAGGAGCTTATTGGGACTTATTCGCTCCAGGCTCGTTCCCCGCACGCACCATCGCCGCCCCGCCTCTCGCCCCGTCGCCGCCCCGCCTCGGTTCGCCGCCCCGTCATCGCCCCGCCTCTCGCCCCATCATCGCCCCGTCGCCGCCCCGCCTCGGTTCGCCGCCCCGTCGCCGCCCCGCCTCGGTTCGTTCTGCCTCGGTTCGTTGCAACGGTCCCTCCAATCGCCGGACAGGCCCTCTCCTGAGCCTCATGGACTTATAAGTCCCTGTAAACAAACAAGTAGGGACTCGGGACTTATAAGTCCCTATAAACAAACAGATAGGAACTTATGACTTATAAGTTAGGACTTAAAAAAGTCTTAGGACTTATAAAACAAACAGGGCCTTAATGTACCCCAAACGCATGATGGTAACATAACTACTGGTGATCAGATGGCTCGCTCCGTGTCATGATCACACAGAAATGCCTTGAAATGTTGAAAGAGAGTTTTGCTATATATGTGAGTTAGAGTACAGCAGAACACATGCCCACCGTTGCAGGCACGTTGAGATGATCTCAATGTCTCATCATCACACATTGCATGTGCGTTTACTACGTGTATTATCATAGTGTGTTGTCGTTTGCTCTTTGCTGGGCATGAATACATGATGGGCAAGTATGATACAAGATGCCCACAAGGTCTTCTAAAGTCTCAACCGCATGATGATCATAACAAACATAATCACTGAGCTGGCTCCCGTGCTATAGCCACTCGCAACGGATAAAATGGGTTTCGAGAGTTGGAGACGTGGGAGCCCTGGGAGCCGAGAGGTAAAGACAAGACACGCGTACATGCCTGCACAGAGCTTTGCTACATCTACGTCAAAAGTCTTATGCTCAGCAAGTTCATAGGAAGGAAAGTTACGTAACATGGCATCGTGGGGGGGTTGATTACTTCATAGGAAGGAAAGTTACGTATCATGCAGGCATGCAACGTCAACGTGGCATCGTGACTTGGTAGCAGTAACGCGAACGGGATGGGTATGTGTTGACGACCTGCATGTGACGGGCACTTCGCAACCATAGACGCGTATGCTCAGCTAACTCTAATAGCTGGAGATGCGACCCCCGTGTCATTTCCCCTGGCGACTCGGGGTAGAACCATAGCCACCGCCACTACTTTCCCTGCTCCTTTATGTCTCGCCGTCAGTTAGGGCGCCTTCGGTGAAGCCGGGCCGGCCTCGAGGAAGGAGGCGTTCGACACTTGCCTTCCGGCACGTCAGATGTGTGTGGTGATGTGTCCAACGCTGAGGCACTTTCTCTAGGTGGCAAGGCCGTAGATCATGGCGACACGGCAGCTCCCGGGGAAGGCGGAGCGGCAAGCGGCAAGTGTAAAGGACTTCTTTTATGGGTTTCCCTTACGGCTTACCCCAGGCGGTAGGAACCTCACAACCTCACAAGAACGAGCCCCCGACAGTAGGCACCACCACACACTGCAACCTGGTCCATGTCCTAGGAAATCGATCTGAGGCCAGACCACCACATGCATCAAAGCGAGCTAGCGGTGTGTCATATTTCCCTTGCTATTGTTTCTTCTTATAAACCGTGTGTTTTCGATCCGGGAAACTGGAACTATTCTATTGACAAGTGCTTCTATAAACAACCTTGTCTTTAGCATACATATCCTTGGTTTCGATAACATAGTGTAAGCTATGAGGAAAAATAAAACCATATGCATCTGAAACCTGATCAAAGGTAATCAATCCTTTTCCTGACGCCGTTGCCAGGAAGTATTGTTGCTACTTTGGTTTATCTTTACGCAAGTTTGTCAAAAACTCAAAAAGATTAGTATTTCGGCTAACAAAAAGCCTGGGGAATTTGTAGCTCTAGATGAAGATTTTATGCGTGCACCTATTTCACAACATGCAGTTCCAGCTGAACAATTTTATATTAATCTCACCTTGTTAGTTGTTATACCATGGTTCAGTAAAACCAGTTCAGAGACTCTGCTTTTAAAAATGCAGGTATGCATCTACATACTTTTACTATTTTTTTCCATGGAGAAAAGACAGTATGTTACAGTGACTGTTATACAAGTTTTCCGCAGTACGTAATTCCTGGCACCATTTTCTCAAGCTATCTAGCACGCATGCACGAACATACCTTGAATTTCAAACTACACATGCAAGCACGACTTATTCAACTTTCATCTGCAGTACGTAATTCCTGGCACCTTTTTCTCTGCTGATATACAGAGAGTAGTCTCTTCACTCATCTAGCTAGCTCACAAGCACCATATAGACATATACCGATCTGACCTCCTCGAAGAACAAGACCAAATCCTGATGCATATATTTCTTTACCGCTCTGCACATGGCAAGGTTGTGCCTATTTCTTTCTTGATCATCACGGAGACAATGCTTTTCTTATTGCAGAGGCACTGGCACAACACTAGCACATACTTAATCATGCCTCCTTTGTAAGTGCAAAGTGAGACCAAGCATCACTGCTGACACTGCATGCCAAATGAGCAAGTTATTACTTTCATACTGAAAATAACCAATAAATGGGACTAAGCAACTAGATTGCCACGTACCTGCCGGGAGCAGCTGAGCAGGAGCTGGATCTTTGCACGGCTTCCGATAGCCGGCGGAGCACATCGACTTGAGCGCGCAGGTGCACTGCATAGTCCATGGCCTCGCGTAGCAGGGTGTCCTGGTTGACGACGGCGTCCCGGCCTCCCGGTATCACCTCCCTCAGTGCCATGATCCTCCTCTTCACTAGCCTCCTCGCAACGTCGCCACCACCAGCGTGACCTGATCTAATCCAGCTCCTCTTCCGGCGGCAGCATCTGCTCACTATCCCCCTGCACCTCTGCACCTTGCACGCATTGGATGATGGTGAGACGGCCGCCGAGGCCAAGATGGCCTTGGGCCACCTCGCGTGGGTGCGGGAGGCACCGCGCGCGGCCGCCATGGCGGCGTTGGCGCAGGACTTGACGGCGAGCTTCCTCTCGTGGAGGCTCATGGCACCGCTGCCGAAGGAAGTTCTCGTGCGTGCCTGGAGCTGCAGGCCAAGGAGGAGTTTCTTGAGGAAGGCCTGCTTGAAGGTCTTGGTGCTGGTTTTAGGACCTTGCATGGCTTCTATATCCTCTTCTCTTCTTTTTTCTCTGTAGCAGAGACCAGATGTACCAGAAACAGGGGCACTCCTGGTGCTTAAATAAGACTAGTCACCGACATCCATGTGATGTCACTAAGAGCCTCACACATGCACGCATGATTTTTGTCATTGTTGCCGATAACAACGTTTTGGGCAGAGCATGACATTAATTTCGATGGCCTTCATATCGCAGCTAGATATGTTCATATTCTTAAATGATGATGGTGATCGCCTTAATTGGGCATGCATGTATATATGAAGGCGTGTCATATTCTTCCATGATAGTGATCTTGATGATGATGTGTTGTCCTATGCTACGCATGGAGGTAGAGCCAACAAGTAGGACACCAGATGTCCACAAGCTTAATGTACTCCAAAGGTATGATGGTAACGTAATTACTGGTCATCAGCTGGCTCCATGTCATGATCACACAGAAATGGCGTGAAAAGTTACAAAGAGAGTTTGGGAGGAGGATTTGTGGTCTATGGGGACATCTACACCCTATATGGAAAAAAATAGTAATTCAACAAAAAATAAAAAATTCCTGAAAATATTTTTGAAATAAACTTGACCTTCTATTGTACTCGTGAGAAAAAATCCACAAAAAGAAAACATCCCTTTGAATTCTTTTCAACAAATTTTTGGCTAAAATAGTGTGAATAGTGACCTATAATAGCAAATAATTTTTGTCTTTTTTGCTGTGAGGTCAACTTTTTTTTCATGAAAATTTATGTACTGGTGCAAAAGTAAGCCAAGTGTTTTGTCAAAATAGTTCTTACCTATTTTGATTTTTTATTAAAATATTAAAAAAATTCCCCATATAGGGTGCATATATAACCAGGAACACAAGTGTATTTCCATGGCTATATACGCGGGTTAGATTACAGCAGAACACATGCCCACCATTGCAGGTACACTGACATGTCAACGTCTCATCATTACACATTGCATGTGCATTTACTACATGTATTATCATTGTGTGTTGTCGTTTGCTCCTTGCTGGGCATGAATACATGATGGGCAAGTATTATACGAGAGGCCCACAAGGTCTTCCAAAATCTCAAGCACATGATGATGATAACAAACGTAGTCACTCAGCTGGCTCCCGTGCTATGGTTTTGGAAAGTTCGGGACGTGGGAGCTCCAGGAGCCGAGAGGCAAACACAAGACGCGCGCGCATCGCCGCACATGCAGCGCCAGCGCGGTGTTAAGGTAATGTTGATTTAGTTAGCTGAGATGTCCAAGTTGCTAGTATTGTACACGTGTGCTAGCAGCTGCATGAGTCAATACGTGATGGAATATAGTTGGTTTGGTCCGTTCTAGGAGTCTGTGATTAAGCATGCCGGTGATTAGGAGTAGACTCGTCCGGTTAGGACTCTCTCGGCAGAGGGAGTAGTAAACTTGTCCGTGTAGGATATGGTCTAGTAGGTCGGCTGGGTAGGCCGTGTATATGTATACACAGCCAGGTCATGAGATTTGTAACGACGTGGTGAGAAAAAAACGAGGAAAAAGAGAAGGAAAAGTGGGCACGACAAAA
This sequence comes from Aegilops longissima, assembly GCA_021605205.1. Taxonomy (NCBI): domain Eukaryota; kingdom Viridiplantae; phylum Streptophyta; class Magnoliopsida; order Poales; family Poaceae; genus Aegilops; species Aegilops longissima. The sequence continues at coordinate 712,221,842 of CM038679.1, read as the reverse complement.
GCCCTTGGCTACAAGGCTTCTGTGTGCTTGTTTTTTGGAATTTGATGTGACCGGTCCATGGGTGAATTCCAACATGCACTAGGCAGCGGCAGCACAAATGGGATGGGTATGTGTTGCAAATGGGATGGGTATGTGTTGACGACCTTCATGTGACGCATACGCTCAGCTAGGTTGAACAGCCGGAGACCCGAGCCCGGCCTCGTCTCCCTGGCAGCTGAGGGTAAAACCATAGCCGCCGTCACTGCCTTCATTTTTTTTTTTTTTGCTTGCCGTTGTCGAGGGCGCCTTCGGCGAATCCCGGCAATGGCGGAGGTAGGCATACATATGATCAGATGTTGTGGAGGGCTGGCTGCAGATAGTTGTAAAAAATGTCGATGTTCTTTTTTTTTCGAAAATGATCTAGATCTATTGTCAAATTTCATAGGAAGTACTAAGCATCTCAAACATAGTAAAAATTACATCGAGATTCCAAGACCATCGAACAACCACTACTGCCGCCACAACGAGCCGACACGCCGTCCCCTACTAGAGCCGGCTTGACCTTGTCAATGATAGCCGGGGAGTATTCGTGCATGTGCCCCTAAGGACCATTGCTCTAGAGCTCGAGTCATCGCCATTGGACCCTTGCATAGATATGGAGCATTTGACACCAAATCTCGCCACATGACGAGAAACCCTAACCTCGCCGACCCTAGGAGATGACATGAATCTACACCGGAGCTCTGTCAACTACGTTCAGATGGACGAACTTGAGGAGGATCGGAGCCCAGAAGACAAACTCGAGGAAGTAGCGCCGCCAACCGTCCGAGCGCCGCACCTGCAAGGGCTAAAAAATCCCAACCTAAACTACTAACCAGAGCGGGGGTACCGAGATTCCCCTCCCCGCCACCAGCCGTCGAAGGAGCTGGCAGAGGGGAGGCAAATCCACGAGCTAACCATTGAGATACGAAGGCTAGAGTTTTCCCTAGCCGCCCAGGGTTAGGCGAGGAGAACAAGGGGAAATCTCTAGTCTTAGAAAAATGTCGTTGTTCATATGCATGACAAAGAAAACTAGAGTGTTCGGGAGGGCCCGGGCCCTGGCTGGTCACCCCTACCTCTGCATTGAAGCCTATGCTGGCCTCGAGGAATGTGGCGCCCGGCACTTCTCTGCCGACGTGTCACATGTGCGTGGCGAGGTGTTGGGCGTCGAGGCAGTTTCTTCAGGAAGCAAAGCGATAGATCATGGTGACATGACGGCTTGCAGAAGGGAAGGAGGAGCGGAAACTGCGCGACGACTTTCTTTTATGAGGTTTCCTTTACGGGGAGTCAACGAGGACAGCCGCTAGCTCGCTTCGGATCTGTGCGGTGGTCTACCCTTATATCGATTTCCTAGGACAGGGGAGCATGTTGATGTGTGTGGTAGTGCTATCTCACAAGAGCGTTAGATTGTGGTGGTCGCTGATGGTTCGTCCTAAAGGTTCCTCTGTTCAGATCTGTTGCCTACTACAAGCGAATCATTTTGGCGAGGTCGGGGGATGCAACCGCAAGGCTCCTTTGTGCTTTTGGAAGCTATCACTCCGGCTAGTTTACGTCGGTGAAGCAAATTATGGACGCGACTTGACACTGAGGGTATGGTTGTGCAGCTGCAGCGGTGAGATTTCTTGCCCAACAGAAATAACTGCTAGGAACGTGGAAAAGTAGTGCCGAGAACACATGATTGACTTAGATTTGGTGGTACTTCTTAAGCACCTGATCTTGAGATTCGTGTTAACAACCCTATTTCTTGCCCGAGTGAGTCATACCTAACAATGAAAATTTTTATTGCGTCGTTACCTTGTTGAAGGCTTGTTCGGATATGCTCGGATTTATTATTTAGGATGCAAACCTAGAATCTGGCGTCTGATGGTTGGATCTGGTAACGATGGCGCTTGATCATAGTTTCGTTTCCGAAGGTTTTGCTATTGAAGGACATCGTGATCCCTATAGTACCAAATGATGGTTGGTACTGATATGGTCGTTGTTGCAGTTTGTCGATTGTTATTTGATAGCTTTAGTGTGTTTTTTCTTGCTTAGGCCTAGCTTTCGTCTTATATGACGTGACTCTTTGCCAACGTGTTTTTTTCATATGTGCGTTGATGTTGGTTGTGCATCGTAAGAGGGCGGGTGAATGCCCATTGTGTTTGTACCCACCTGCTTCATTTTGAGCCAATAAAAATCCACGCTATGTCGAAAAGCTTGAAAAGTCGGTATCTCCACCCATTGAGATGGAAGGTGAGATATTATGAGAAATTTGGGGATTATTTGTGAAAGCCGGAGCGTTTGGCTGTTCGATATTCATCCTCCGCCTCAAGGCGATGCAAGGTGTGTTTATGACGAGGCTGTAGATGCGAAATGCCTTGTTGAAGGAGAGGTTATAGCCGGCCAAATGGGTCGGGCCAAACAGGCCAGCCCGCGAGCACGCCGGCACGGCCTGCCATGGGCCAGGCACGGCACGGGCTAAACGGGTTGTGCCCGGCATGCGGCACGCCTTGGGCCGTGCCTGGGCCTGGAGCCTGGGCACGCGGGCCGGCACGACACGGCCCTTTTATTTTTTTATATAATTTTCAGATTTTTTTATATATGTACATCTAAAATATAGCCCATAGGCCTAAAAACCAGCCCAACAGGCTGAAAAATTGAAGCCCAGCGTGCTAAACGGGCCATCGGGCCGGCCAGTTTACTAATCAGGCCGTGCCTGGGCCAAGGAGCAGCGCCCGTAGGCCGGCACGGCACGGCCCGATTTTAAACTTGCCACGGCGGGCCGTGCCGGGCCAGGCACCACTAGTGCAGAACCAGGCAATAGCACCGGTTCGTAAGGCCCTTTAGTGCCGGTTCCACAACCGGCATTAAAGTGTGGTCACTAAAGCCCCCCATTTAGTACCGGATCAGCACGAACCGGTGCTAAAGGCCAACCACGTGTACGAGGCAGCTCCGGGGCAGGAGCCCTTTTAGTACCGGTTGGTAACACCAACCGGTACTAAATGTTTGTGAGTTTTGTTTTATTTTTTATTTTTCAATTAAATTTGTGTTATCTATTTAATTCTTTTTCGTTTGCTGGTATTTTACGATACTACACATTATACACGTTATGCATATATATATATATATATATATATATATATATATATATATATATATATATATATATATATATATATATATATATATATATATATATATATATATATATATAATTTCTAGTAGAACCAATCATGCATACATATATATATATCATCAATGTCTCACAAACCATCATATTAATTAATTCACACATACACACATGTATAGCTATATACAATTTCTCCTACATATGCATGTTCCTTTGGAGCCAGTGGCATTAGCCTAATTGGTGCCTTGAACACGATGGGGCGGTAGCGGGTAATAGTATTCTCCTTCGGTTTATGACCTGGTCGAGCAAAAATCCCGCTATTTCCTCTTGAAGTGCTTCTCGCGCTCCGCTTCTAGGAGCTTCTCCGCACCTCTGTGAACTGTTAAGAAGGAGATCAATATGCATGTGTATTAGTTGTGTGACTAGATATCGATAATGGTGTAAAAATTGTGAATAGTGTTTTGACAAGCGTACCCATTCCTGTCTTTGAGATCTGCTCCTTTCGGACGCCATCATGCGAATGTTCTCGCAAAAGCAGAATGCACACAGATCAGTCCCCTGCGCCTGCTTCAGGGCCTTTACGAGAATGGAATTTTATCAGATAATAATTAATTAAGCATGATAATTAAAGAGATGGCAGCTAGCTAGCTAGCTAGTACTACTTAATTACTTACCCTGGGTCGAAACTATTTAAGCTTTTGTTTCCATTCTCCTGGGGTCACGCTGATGAACCTTGCCCAAGCCCTGCCCGCCGACAAAGAAAATGAATAAAGGGATTATTAAATAGTTCATATCATGAAAAATTACGAACTAAATAGGCCGAGATATATAGTTAATAATGATTGAAATTACCTGTTGACTATCCCAAACAAGATGTTATAGTCAGTTTTTTCTTTGAGTAGTGAGTCCAGTATTTCAACTGTTCCGGCGTCAACTTTCATGATACACAAGACCCAGTGAAATCTGCATGCACACACGTTTGCATATCTTAATTAAGCGGGCATATGTAAAGCAAAAACATGTAGCTAGCTAGTAGGCAAAAACAGAGAATTTGTAGTACAAGACAGTGTGACTCACTGGAAGTTGTAAGGAAGTAGTATATCTTCATTGTATTTGAGGCGCTTCAAGAACTCTAGCATGTTGTCCTCTACGTCCTTTTGATAACGTGGATTTAGTTTCCATGTGTATTCATTAACGGTGTTTGGGTCAATGAACCCAATGCCAAAGCGTCCACCTTTTCTCATTTCATATATCTTCATGCTGCATATAATACCACAGAAAAGAATATAGTGAGGATAATTACATGTAATGATTGATCAAAAGGATCAGTACAGCTAGCTTGAGACTTAAATTACAGAAATAAATCACTTACAGACAATAGCAACTGACGATAGATTTGTCGAGTGCGTCTTGATTGTATAACTGAAACAGTTCAGAATACTCAACGGACACAGCTTTCTCATGGAAGTAATGCTCCTCCTTGACATTCACCATGAGGGACAATCGATCGGAAATCTTGGTAATGTTCATGTACCATTGATGCAATTCATACATTCTCGTTGGTAGGTTCTTGACCTTGTCTGGCTCGACCAAAGGTTGGCCCCGGACATATTTCCGTTTTATTTCATCCTCTCTAAGCACAGGCATGGGCTCGATCTCGAGGAGTTGTCCAACAGTGATTTTGAGAACTTCAGCCTGCATTATATGGTCCTCCGTTATTACCACATTGCCCACCTCAGGAACGTAAACTGTTTGCCCACAATAATATTGGGTGCGCGTACTGTCACATGTTGTTGGCATAACAAGCGAGGGGATCGATTGCGCTGCCTGTTCTCCCAGGTGGGGAATGGTTTTCCCGCATTTTTTGACAGCTGCTTCTTGTTTGCTCGATCCCGAGCTCGCCTCCTTACGTAGACGTGCTCGATTTAACTTCCTGATGTGGCGCTCATAGTCTGTGTCAACAGGCTTGGGAGCTGGTGGTTGAGCCATACAAATGAAGTGGCCAATCGTTTCCTCAGGCACTTTCTCCCTTGGCGGCGGTGGCAGTTTCGGTGCAAAATGGGCTTCCACCTCGGACTTTGATATGGCTGCGATTTCCTCCTCGGAAATGTCATAAGACCTCTGCGGAAGAGGCGTGAGGCTTGGACCATATTTATATCGCTTGCCTCCACCTGTACTTCCTGTACTACCTCGACTCATACCGCTACGCACCATAGCTGCGGGGTGTCTCTTCTGTGATTGCTGAGGCGGCGGAGACGCCGGCTGACGGGGCTGAGTTGGACGAGGAGGAGTGGTCGCCTGAAGATGTGCCGGACTTGGAGGAGGAGTGGCCTGAGGTTGTGCCAGACTTGGAGGAGGAGGGACGTCGGCGCCGTGGCGGACTTGGAGGAGGAGGTGGCGACACTTTGCGGACTTGGTGGACTTGCAGGAGCGGAGACTGCTGACTCGGTGGCGGACTTGACGAGGAGTCGGATGACGCGTGTCGGTGGCCTTCAAGATGATGCAATCCTTTTTCCATAGGATGATACGATGGTTGGCGTCTCTGAGAAAGCGCTTGTCCTCACCTCCAGGAATGTCAAGCTCTAGCCCCGAATATGGCTGCACCACCTCGTCAACCATGACACGAGCATAGCCCTCTGGAATCGGGATGCAATGGTAGGTTGCTTTGGGGGTAACTGGAAAAGCAACGCCGTCCGCCACCTTCATGGATATGTTCTTCATTTTGACGTGTAGCTCGCAGCTAGTGTTCTCCGTGACGTCATCCACGGGATATCTACCCAGCATTGCGTCGTCCGGGGCGGAACCCACGCTGCTTCTCTGCATGGATGGGGCGGTGCTATCCAATGCTGGATCATCCGCTAGCTGCTGCAGCTGCTGAGACCCCCTTTGCTGGCTAAGTGAGTCGATCTGCTCCTGCTGCCGCTGGAATTTGACTGCCAATTCCGCTTGACTTGCTTCTAGGCCTTGAAGGCGTTCATAGTCCCGCTTCCTCTGCTCCTCCTCCATCTTCCTCTTCTTCTCGTCCGCAATCTTCTTTCTCGCACGGGTTCTGTAGTCGGTGTTCCAGTCTGAAAACCCCTCATGCCACGGAATAGCGCCTTTGCCTCGTGTTCTTCCCGGGTGTTCAGGATTTCCCAGGGCACGCGTAAGCTCGTCGTTCTCTCTGTTGGGCTGGAACACCCCCGATCGTGCCTCTTCTATTGCAACAAGTATCGCATCGTCGGCTCCCTTCAGACTTTCCCTCGTCGAAAAATTGCATGTCTTGGTCCAACTCCCCCATGCGCATAGAACCAAGTCCCGACCACAGGGGCAGCTCTTAGTAACCGGAGTGGCACCTGCATCGTCCATCTCTTTCTCAGACTTATCCCACTTAGGCATTGCCACCGCGTAGCCACCTGGCCCCAGCTTATGGAACTTATCCTTTTTTTCGGCATTCTTCTTGTTTATTCTCGACCGTTCCTTAGCTAATTCCGAATCCTTGAATTTCACGAAATCGTCCCAATGAGCACGTTGGTTCTCTAGTGTTCCCTCGAATACTGGAGTCTTCCTTCCTCCCTTGACGTACTTGTCCCATTCACGATTCTTGTGGTTCTTGAATGCAACCGCCATCTTCCTAAGAGCAGCGTCCTTGACTTTCTGCACATCTGCTTCTGTGAAATGATCTGGTAGGGTGAAATGTTCCATGAGAGTATCCCAAAGCAGATCTTTTTGATTCTTGTCGACAAAAGTAACATCTGGACGTGGAGCAGCGTCCTCTTTGCCTTTTGTCCTTTGTCTTTTGCTGGCTCTCTCCATTCTTGAAGGGAGATCGGGAGTTGGTCCTTCACAAGAACTCCGCACTGACGAATGAACTTGTCCGCAATCTTCTTAGGCGCTAATGGTTCGCCATTAGGTCTGACTGCCTCGATATTGTACTTTACGCCCTCCTTCAACTTTTTGTTCGGGCCTCGTTTCGTCCTTTTGCACGAAGATTTGCTCGATCTGGATGGCTGAAACAACAAAGATCGATTCGTTAATATATCTTCAAGTCATTTAAAACATGTGATGATCACCGAAACCTGCTTATATAAATATATATACCTCGCGGTCTTTGTTGTTTCAGGATCAACATGTTCTTCGTCATCGCCATAATCGTAGTTCATGACTTCATCAATTCGGTCGTCGCGATCGAATATCATATCACACTCTCCGTGTTGTTTAGAAATTGAGCCGTCATAATCTTCTTCATTCTGATTATCATCGCCCGCGTATCATATCGAACATGGTCTATTCTCCTCTCTGTCGGTATTGTCCGCCATAGCTTTTATTTAACTAATTCAAAAGAAATATAAAACAATTTAGTATTCAAATTACATCGTCTCGAATAATAGATATAATCTCGAATACTTCGTCTAGAATAATAGATACAATCTCGAATACATCGTTTGAATAATATATAATATTGAATAGTACATCACTGGCTAGCTAATTAAAGATCGAATACTACGAGAAGAATCTAGGACACTCGCGGTTCCTGCGTCATGGGCGGTGGACACCCAAAGAGAAGGAACCCTCACGGATCATAGCTGAAGTGAGATCCCCAAAGATACTGCCAGGTATTGGAGAACCTGCCGCCCTCTAACGCAACCATGTAGCGATGGACGTGCTCGTCCTCCTCCCTGACACGGCGACGTACCTCCTCCGGCGGGGCCGGGTCCCTCCGCACCGAAACTGGCCCACGCGAACGCCACCAAACGAGATCAGGGTCGACGACGGGACCGGGCAGGTTCCTCATCAACCGGCGCGCCCTCCAGGCAGCACCTCCCAGTGCCAGCCCGGCGGAGCCCAGTCCCGGACATGGGCCGGCTGGACGTCGTCGCGGACGGGTCGACGGCGAGGATGCGGGCCGGGCATCGTCGAGAACAAATACTAGCTATATGCCCGCAAAAAATAATATTTTTTTAATGATTGGATTTTGATAACTAAAATTTCTAACATTTCTACTATTTCAAAAATCTATATACTATTTCATACTAATTAAGCATCTAACACTAAAAACAGAAAAAACAATTTCTATACATCCATTAAAAAACAGAAAAACAACATTATATAAAAAAATTCCATACTAATTAAACACTAATTATATCCATCTAACATGCATTCATACATATATACTAGTGAAAAAACAATAATCTAAAAAATCTAAACTAATTAAACATACAAAATACGTATATACTAATATATACATGCATTCATACATATATACGTGTATGTGTGTGTGTGTTCATCATGCTTGTGTGTGTGTATGGGCTCGGGAGGGGCGGCGCCATGGTGGCCTGGGGCGAGGAGAGGGTTAGAGGGGAGAGCTCACAGCGGGGCGACGGCGACGGCGAGGCGACGGCCGGGGGCAGCGACGGGCCGGGGCGTGACGCTGGGCGGCGCGACGGGACGGGCCGGGGTGGCGACGGAGACGAGGGCGGCGAGGGGACGGGCGGCGGCGGAGACGAGGGCGGCGACGGGACGGGGCGGCGACGGGACGGAGGAGGCGGCGGCGGCGACGGGTCGGTGACGGCGTCGATCGATCGGGCGAAGGCGGTTCAATGGGGAAACAGAGGAAGAAACAGACGGAGAATGAAATTTTTGAAGTGTTGTATATATAGAAGGCACCTTTAGTACGGTTGGAGCCACTAACCGGTACTAAAGGTCTGTTTAACCACCCAAGCAGCGGAGAGCCCCCTTTAGTACCGGGTGGTGGCACAAACCGGTACTAAAGGCCCCCCTTTAGTACCGGTTTGAGCCACGACCGGTACTAAAGGGGGTCTTGTTAGCAGTGCGGTCTTGCAAGTTTAGTCCCACCTCGCTAGCCGAGGGGCGACCGCACTGGTTTATAAACCCCCGTGCGGTCGCTCTCTCGAGCTCCTCTCCAAAGCAGGCCTACTGGGCCTACGTGTTCTTTGCTGCCCTGTGGGCCCACTTGGCCTTTGCGGGCCTGCATCCTGGTCCAACAATAGGTTGGGTTTCTAGTCGTATGCAGGCCACTCTGGCCTAGTAGGCGGGTTTTTTTTTTGCTTTATTTATTTTTTGTGTTGTTTTTTTGTGTATTTAGAGTTTCTTTTTGAATATTTTTGCTTTAGGTACAAAAAATTACAAACTTTTTGTTAGTGCCCGTAGTTTTCAAATTTGAATAGTTTAAATTTTGAATTATTTGAAATTAGTGTGAATCACTAGTTTGTGAATAACTTAACTTTAAAAATCAGTAAAGGCATGAAAGAATTTGTTTGCACATAAAATTTCTTCGCGTTTCAAATGCCAAAACACATAACTACCCTAACTATTACAGAGATTCCCCTCTGGGTGTGAAACACAGAAGAAAGTGATGATAGTGAAGCCGATCACATCCCAGATCTTTGGGTGTGAAACTTTTTCTTCGCGTGTGTCCCTTTGTGCCGTAACCATGGAAAATCTTCATCATTTAACGGGATGCTCGGGTCAATATTCACTGTGAATGGAGAAATTTCATCAAACTTTTCATAATCTTCTGACTTGTCTGTCTTGTCATCCACTCCCACGATGTTTCTCTTCCCAGAAAGAACTATGTGCCGCTTTGGCTCACAGTACGTTGCATTCGCTTCCTTATCTTTTCTTTTTCTTGGCTTGGTAGACATGTCCTTCACATAGAAAACCTGTGTCACATCATTGGCTAGGACGAATGGTTCGTCTGCATACGCAAGATTGTTGAGATCCACTGTTGTCATTCCGTACTGTGGGTCTTCCGTTACCCCGCCTCGTGTCATATTGACCCATTTGCACCGAAACAAAGGGACCTTTAAACCACGTCGATAGTCAAGTTCCCATATGTCCTGTATATAACCATAATATGTTTCCTTTCCCGTCTTGGTTTCTGCATCAAAACGGACACCACTGTTTTGGTTGGTGCTCTTCTTATCTTGGGCGATCGTGTAAAATGTATTACCATTTATCTCGTACCCTTTGAAAGTCATTATATTCGAAGATGGTAACTGGGACAGCAAGTACAGGTCATCTTCAATAGAGGTGTCATGCATGGTACATGTCTGCAACCAGCTGGCGAAACTCCTGGTTTGTTCACGTGTAATCCAGTCATCAGACCGCTCCGGGTGTTTGGAGCGTAGCAGATTCTTGTGTTCATCCATATACGGAGCCACCAAGGCGGAATTCTGTAAAACTGTGTAGTGTGCTTCAGTGAGAGAATGTCCGTCCATACATATTATTTGTTCCCCTCCTAGCGTGCCTTTTCCATCCAGTCTGCCCTTATGCCGCGATTCAGGAACACCAATCGGATTAAGGTCAGGAATAAAGTCAATACAAAACTCAATGACCTCTTCATTTTGATGGCCCTTGGAGATGATTCCTTCTGGCCTAGCATCGGTCGTCGTACATTCATTGCCGACTCATCTTCATTACACAACACCGAATAGACCAAATTAATACAAGTTCATACAACACTTAAATGCAACAAACAAATAACTCTCTAGCTAAAGCATTTAAATGCAACAACAAATGCGATCAAGATCGCAACTAAGGTAACAATTGATCCAACAGCATAATGATACCAAGCCTCACTATCGATGACATATTTTCTAATCTTTCTAATCTTCAAGCGCATTTTCTCCATCTTGATCTTGTGATCATCGACGACATCGGCAACATGCAACTCCAATTCCATCTTCTCCCCCTCAATTCTTTTCAATTTTTCTTTCAAGTACTCGTTTTCTCTTTCAACTAAATTTAATCTCTCGACAATAGGGTCGGTTGGAATTTCCGGTTCACATACCTCCTAGATAAAAATATCTATGTCAACTTGATGGGCATAATTTGTCATAAACACGAAATGCAACAAATAGTTTTAAAAGAGAATATACCACATCCGAATCATAACAAGGACGAGGGCCGACGGGGACGGATATCAAAACCATGACACTATGTATAACAAACAACGTCTGGGTAAGATAATTATTATACGAGTAACTATATATCCAAATCACACAAACATCAATTTTTATATAAAATTTCATGAACAAGAGGCTCACCACAAGGTGGTGCCGGCGACGGACGGTGCGAGCGATCGGCGGTGGTTACGACAGAGATTTAGAAGGCACTAAGTAAACCACACCTACATATGCAAACTAAGTGTTATTTTGACCTCAAATTGCATATAAATCAAATACTAGCACATATATATATTTCCTCCCAAATTACTAAACTCACAAATTAATAACTATATAAAGCATTGCAAGAGCTAATCTAGCAATGAGAGATGAAAGGACAAAGTTGCTAACCTTTGTGATCACTTGAATGGATGGGGGCCTTCAAATCTTTATAAATTTTAGGCAAAATGTGTGATGAGCTCGAGGGGAGAAGAGGAAGAACAGAGAGGAGAGGAGAGGGGAAAGGGGGAAGAACAGAGCGAGCTGGACGAAGGGTTTATATGCAGGAGGACCTATAGTACCGGTTCGTGGCACGAACCGGTACTAAAGGTGCTGGAGGGGGCCCAGACTGACAACATCCTGCCACCACCCTCATTAGTACCGGTTCGTGGCACGAACCGGTGCTAAAGGTTAGCCACGAACCGGTACTAATGAGAGCGGCCCGGCTAGCCGTTGGAACCGGCACTAATGTATACATTTGTGCCGGCTCTAATACAAACCGGCACTAATGTGCTTCACGTTTGACCCTTTTTCTACTAGTGCACGATTAGCACGGGCCGGGCTGTGCCGTGTCGGGCCGGCCCATTTGGCTAGGTCTGGGAGAGGTGATAGAAGATTAGTCGGAAATTTTATTTCCCAACGCCTTGTTTGTGGAAAGGCGCTTGGGTGCTGATGAGTCTACTTTTACACTCATTTTTCTTCCTGTTTAAACCGGATTATCTCATATTTTCTAGAAGAAATTTACTTCAATATGATCACTGATGATTAATAAATACAAGTGAGAACAAACCCCTTTCTTTATTTTGTTCCTTGCATGAATGGGTCATTTTAGGTGATAAATCAAGCCATATAGGGAACATAATCGGCATAATCAAGTCAAATTAACTGGGTGCGCACAGGAGGCTTCAGAGGAGAAGACAACGTCTGGTACGAGCGTGCCCTGCCACCGCCTCCGTGATGTTACCACTGACATCTTTCGTGAAGGCACCTATGGTCAATTCGGAACGCATTGGTACAGAAAAGCCTATTCCGTGCTCCAGGACCATGTGAGAAGAAGAACAGCATTCGGCAAGAGGAGCCGCTCCTACACATAGTCACCCCTTTGCAACCGATGCCATTCCCATCTACGGCGGTCATATCTCCATAGTCATCTCCATCCCCCTGTAGTCTTCATCCCTATCGCCATAGTTATAAACTTGTAATCAAGGGTACTTCGCATACATCGGATGTAAGACTATTTCATTCATTCATCTTCAAGTACCATGCATCCATAATGTTTTTTGCCTGTGATATATCTGTGATGTGTGAGTAGTCTCATCGGGCAAAGGGCCGAGGTATAGCCTGGCAGTCTCTTGTACTCGCACAACGGTATTGTTGGTTTATTTTCATAATAACGTTATTTCTATGTGCTATGCAACAAACTTGTCTCTTGTCTCTACCTCGTTCTAAGGCCCCGCATGTATCCTAGATATCATTGATAGATCAAGGAGAGGTTAATTGCAAACAGGATCAGAAGGCTGTGATGAACATCTGTGACAGTAAGATTAGTACGGTAGGTGAAAATTATTTTCTCTGCTATAAATAGTGCAGTCGTTAAAGACCTAGTGCATTGATCTGGATTTATCCTCAACAATCGATATAACCCTGACAACAGAATCAGTTTGGTTGGACAACAGAATCACAGTGCGGCAGCATGTCGGTTGTCGAGTTATTTGTACGCATCTTGTTGAAATTGTGTGTTTTTTATCCACGAAACTAGAACTATTCTGTTGAAAAGTGCTTGCAGAAACCACCTTATCTTTATTTAGCAAACATTCCCTTAGGTTCAGTAGCATAGGGTCACCTCCAGGGGAAAATGAAACTCCGAAACCGAATCAAAGATAATCAACCCTTTCTCGTGCCGTTGCCCGGGAAGCATTTTTGCTACCCTAGTAAGGTTACTAGAGCCCTTGTTTTTAATTTTTAGTTTTTATTTTATTTTGTTCATAGTTTATCTTTTTGCTAGTTTATAGAAAACTCAAAGGAAAATAGTATTATGGCTAGCAAAAAGTTTGGGGATTTTGCAACTCTAGATGAAGATTTTATGTGTGCATTTATTGCACAACCTCTAGTTGCAGCTGAACAATTTGAGATTAAACCTCACCTTGTTACCATGGTTCAGCAAGATCAATTCGGAGGCTATGCTTTTGAAGTTGAAGGTATGCATCTACATACTTTTATCATTTGTTTCCATGGAGAAAAGATAGTATGTTGGCTCTCATACATTTTTTCCTGCAGTACGTAATTCCTGGCACCATTTTCTCAAGCTATCTAGCACGCTTGCACGAACATATCTTGAATTCAAGTTACACACGCATGACCGATTTAAGCAACTTTTCCCACTCTCTAATACCTTTCTTTGCAATAACACAACATATTTTTAGATACAACTGCAGTATATAATTCCTCGCACCATTTTCTCTGCTGATCAACAAAGAGTAGTCCCTCACTCAACTAGCTAGCTCGCAAGCACCATATATATAGGCATATACCAATCTGACCTCCTAGAAGAACAAGCCAAATCCTAATGTATATATTTCTTCACCGCTCTGCTCACGACAAGGTTGTGCCTATTTCCTCCCTGGTCATTACGGAGACACTACCACATACTTAATCATGCCTCATTTTTAAGTTAATTGCAGAGGCACTTGCACAGCACTAGGCACGCACGGCCGCAAACAAACGCGAGATTCGTTTCCTATTCCAGAGAGGACTTGCGCTCGCGTCGCTCCCTGGGGGGCGGCTCGGGCGACCTAGCCGCCGCCGCCCCCGCTCCCCTTTCCTCCCTCGCTCCGCCCGTCACCGCCGGAGGAGGCCGACGGGCAAAGCCCACTCGGCGGACGGCGGTGGCGGGGCACCCTCGTCGCGCGCCGCAAGTCTTCGGCCCTGGACGAAGGTTTGCATCCGGCGGCGGCTGCGTCTGGCCAGGCGCGGGCAAGCCGGGGCGGCGGCCCCGGGCTCGGCGGCGGCGTTGTTTCCCTTCCCAGTCGGCGGCGGCGTCTTCGATCTGGTGCGGCGCATCTGGTGGCGTGCGGCGTGCCTGTGGGTTCGGCCGTGAGGACGGCGAGCCGTAGGCGTGCCAGATCTGGAGGTTCTGCCCCTCTCCCTTCCATGCATCCCTTCCCAGTCCCCGGGTCGGTTTGGATCTTGCCGAATCCACTTCCGGTGTGTTCTGGTGGAGCAGATCGGTGTCCGGGGGAAACCTTGGCTGCCTTAGGCGGACCGGCAGCGGCGACGCCGATTTTTGGCGCCGCTTTCCTCCTTGGGGCGTTCTTGAGGCACCATCTCTCCTCTCAACCCATGTCGGGTGAAAGCCCAAGATCCGATCGCGGATTAGGCGTCGGCGGCACCTTTGGCACCGTAACCTTCTGGAGGCGGCGCCAAGGACATTGGGATCGGATGGAAGGGTCTGCAGGTGAGGGTGGGGTGTGCTGCCTCCCTTGGTGGAGCGGTGTTTCGTTCTACATATTCTTGGCGGCGGCTCTTGGCGGCATGGAGCAGCGGAGGCTTGGCGTCGGATGTGTGGTGACGGACACGCGCGCAGGAGGTCGACGCTGTCTGGCGTCGTGGTGGGGTCGGCGGCAGCGAGACCGGGCAAGGCCGTTACAACAGTACAGCTCTGAAGATGGATATGTGGTAGGTGGTTGTGGCGGCCTCATACCCGGCGGGCGGCCTGGTTGAGGAGCACGCCAGACTGGTGGGTGCCCATACAGCAGGCGTCGAGTTGGGACCTCAGGTCTTAGATGTTAGGTCTGGCTGCGAGGTCTGTTTGGTATTAGGCCCAGACCATCAGCGCCCCTTCATCGGTTAGATAGGAGTAGCGACAGAGGTTGTGAAGATGGTGGCTTTAATCTTACTGTTGTATGACTTTGTAAGGTTTTGTGCTAATAATTAATAAAGTGGCCGTATGCATCGACCAGATGCAGAGACCGGGGGTATTCCTCCTTTTCGAAAAAAACTTGCACAGCACTAACACACACTTAATCACGCCTCCTTTTTAAGTGCACACTGAGAGGAAGCATCACTGCGGACCCTGCATGCCAAATGAGCAAGTTATTACTTACATACTGAAAATTACGAATATATGGAACTAAGCAACTAGATTGTCACGTACCTGCCGAGAGATGGAGCTGGATCTTTGCCCGGCTTCCGATAGCCGGCGGAGCACATTGACCTGAGCGCCCAGGTGCACCGTGTAGCTCATGGCCTCGCGTAGCAGGGTGGCCTCGTCGACGGCGGCATCCCGACCTCCTGGTATCACCTCCCTCAGCGCAACGTCGCCACCACCAGCGCGACCTGTTCTAATCCAGCTCCTTTTCAGGCGGCGGCACCTGCTCACGATCCTCCTGCACATCTGTACCTTGTACGCGCCGGATGATGGTGAGGCGTCCGCGGAGGCCAAGATGGTATTGGGCCACCTTGTTGGGTGATCCAAATAATGCCTGAGTCTAGTCCTACTAAGTTTGTTTAGCGGGACGTGTAGGTTTGTGTCTAGTTTGGGTAGGTTTGTCTAGACTATATATATATATATATAGGGATTGTCTAGACTATATAATCATCGTAAAAAATATTTTATGTTATGTAAAATTACAAACGTAAAAACATAGTATAAAATACACATAGACTGTAAAATTTTCTTGTCTTATGACCTAGTATATTTTATTTTCTTATGTCAAATATTACGTAGTGAATGAATAGGAATGTAACTATTTGAATTCCAAACGTAATTTAATTATGAAATGATCGTCAGATTACCCCGGTGAAGAATAAGTTATTCTGCACCCTGGGTGATGAAAACATGATTATATATATATATAAATATATATATATATATATATATATATATATATATATATATATATATATATATAATATATATATATATATATATATATATATATATATATATATATATATATATATATATATATATATATATATATATATGCAAGGTCGAGGTGAAGCAATGCTTGCCCCGAGGTGGCGACCTACTAGCTCCTCAGGGCGGGCGATATTGTCGCTGGTGGTGCAGCGACGAGGAGGTGCAGGTACTCATTTGGCCAATCAACGACGAGAAGGCGGTGAGGGTGCCATCGCAAGCAAGGCGACGAGTGATTGTCATTTGGCGGAACGACCTGGAGGAGGGCGACATGGTTGTCGTCGGCAAGGCGATGGGTGATCATCGTTGGGGGGAGCGAGCAAGAGGCAACAAAGATATGAGCTATAGTCATGGTGTGCACACGAGTTCTTGTAAGATGTGTCCAAGAGCTCGGGGGTGTGAGTCTTCTGCCGCAGTTGAGATGCGTCACCGACGGAGGAGAATTGAGAATGAGAGCGGATGGAGAAAAAAGGAAATTGTGCCTTGTGTTTCCGTTCGTGATCAAAGGGTTCCGGCGAGTTAATATACGGTGAAGTTGAGTTGCACGTATATGGCGAGTTGTGATGCCGTCGGACCGGAAGCATCGTTTGGTAAGTTGTGTCACCAACGACAACGAGGAAGTGAAGATGTGGCGGGTGAAAAGATGTGTCTCCCCATGAACAAACAACCGGCGAGAGGTTGAAGATCAACGCGAAGAGGACTCGCACCGGTTATGTAGAGTTCCTACATGAGGCTATGTGTTTAGTCTGCATGTAGCAAGCTAAGATGTGGCAGCGTGGCTGGTAGTCTAGGTAATCGTTGGTTTTAGTCTACAAGTCGGCAAGGAAAAAGGTGATGATGAAGTGGTGGTCATCGTTGAATAATAAAGAAGTTGTGGTCCGGTAAGTCGCGTCATCGAAGGCAACCGGAGTGACAAGAGGTGGTCTTCTCGTCTGTGTAAAGAGTCGATGTTTGGATTAGCGGGTGAATGTTGGGTAATCCAAATAATGTATGAGTCTAGTCCTACTAAGTTTGTTTAGCCGTGTAAGGGACGTGTAGGTTTGTGTCTAGTTTGGGTAGGTTAGGCTTTTGTCCTGGAAGCTGCATATACATATGCACCAGGGCTGCCCGAGATTGTAACACCGTGAGAGAAAATAGAAAAAGAAATAATGAGAAATAAGGGCACGACAAGGGTCCTTGCTATCAGATTTTTGTGTCCATGTGTTCCTCGTATTTGATGTGATCGATTCCGTAGGCCGAATTTCCAACAGCCACCTCGCCTCGGTGCGGGAGGCACAGCGCACGGCCACCATGGCGACGTTGGCGGAGAACGTGACAGCGAGCTTTCTCTTGTGGAGGTTCATGGCGTTGCTGCTGAAGGATGTGCTCGTGCGTGCATGGAGCTGGAGGCCCAAGAGGAGGTTCTTGAGGAATGCTTTCTTGAAGGACTTGGTGCTTGTGTTAGGCCTAGCATTGGATTTATGTTCTCTATCTTTGCTTGAGCCGAGTCAAGTACAGATGTACTTGCCGGTGGTAAGTAATATTAATGTCGATGGATAGGTACAGAAACAGGGGCGCTCCAGCTTCTTAAATAAGGCTAGTCTTCGGCATGTGGTGTCACCAAGATCCTAATCTCAATGATGTACAGCAAGCAGGCGTGTGCTCATATTCTTCCGTGATGATGATGTGTTGTCGTACACTAGGCATGGACGTAGAACGGACAAGAAAGGCTTGGAGATTGTAAAGTGAAAAAGTGATTCGTCAGAAGTGAATGATTTTCATTGATTGCACACTATATATACAAGGAGCAGTTACAATTCTGTGAGAGTATTTCTAACCGCAAGATGCGGTTGCCAATGCGTCAGACAAAACAGTAACTACAATGAGCAGTTGCTTAGATGAGAGAGGAAGTACCACTGCTCCTAGCAGTTAGAGAGTACATAGTCGGTTACTTAATTAGCACTTGATAATTAGTAAATTAACAAGTGCTCTAATTCTATTCCTAACAGAGATGTCCACATGCTTAAGATTTCCCAAGCTCATAATGGTGTACATAAGTACTGAGCTGGCTAGCTTCCCGAGTGATTATCGACAAAAATGGTTTGAGAAGTAGAGAAGGTGTTGGCTGGTACGGGCGTTACATGTACGCAACACAGATTTGTTTTTGAAGCTATCATGTTTTTTATAACAAATTATGCAACTATATGACTCAATGCATAAAAATCAAATATATGACCCCGTCGGCCTCCTGCTGGCCCAAGATGAGCTTTTCGGTCAACTCCAGGCCAAAGTAGAGTCTTTGGTCTACTTGCCGCTGAATGGTGGTGGAACAGGGCTGAAGCGCACTCTTTGGTCATCTGTAAGCTGAAGAGTACTTTTTGGTCATCTGTAGGCCGAAGAGTCCTCTAGGACCCATCTCTTCGCGTAAACGGTAGGACGAAGTTGCATGGGTGCCAGAGGATTCTTCGTCTACAGATGACCAAAGAGTACTCTTCGGGCTACAGATGACCAAAGAGTGCTCTTCGGCCCTGTTCCACCACTCTTCGGCCGCATATAGACCGAAGACTTTATTTCGGCTTGGAGTTGGCCGAAAAGCTCATCTTCGGCCAGCAGGAGGCCGACAGGATCATAGATTCAATTTTTATGCATCAGGGTGTATAGTTTCTGAATTTGCTATAAAAATCATCATAGTTTCAAAAAAATTTCCGCAACACAAAACATCATACATTAATTAAAAAAGTGAATATATTAATATCGCCAAGATAACATCATACATTTTCGACAAATAATATATATTAATATCACGAAGATGTCAATTACACACGGCCTCTACACCAACAGTCGCAAAGACATTCAGGATGCACATAGTCTGTAAAAAAACAAGAAAGAAAGGAAAAAAATAAAAGCC
This sequence comes from Aegilops longissima, assembly GCA_021605205.1. Classification (NCBI taxonomy): domain Eukaryota; kingdom Viridiplantae; phylum Streptophyta; class Magnoliopsida; order Poales; family Poaceae; genus Aegilops; species Aegilops longissima. The sequence goes on along the minus strand of CM038679.1, from coordinate 712,202,745 downwards.
AGCCATAGTGATGAAGTCCCCTCGGCAACAACACACAAACCACCACCAAAGACAACACCCGGGAAAAAAAATTCTTCAAAAGCGACAGCTCCAAGAAGGTAACAATGCAAAAGCGCCGTCGTTGCCCAATCCAAGATCTTAGGCTTTCACCTTGAAGAAAGTCAGACCTCTCAAAACAAAACATCATACATGCCAGCTAATGTACGTCGACATTTACCTAGGTGTTGATCTCGTATCAAAAGCATCATGCATCATCACGCAATGCATGTGCGTTTGGTACATACTATTATCATTGTTTACTACATAGTATTGTCATTGTCCGTTGTCATATGCTGGGTATGGCCGTATGGATACAAGATAGACGCGTACGACCCAAGATGTCCACAAGCCTCCTTAGGGTCACGTACTTGAAGCCTCAAGCGCATAATGATCGATCGTGGCGCCCACTAGTAGCTCCTGGGGCACAGCTATGCCGACGGCTAGGCCGTCGGCATAGATTCCGTCGACATAGCTGCGCCCCAGGAGTGACCAGGAGCAGCCACGTGGCATATGTATGCCGACGGCTAGGCCGTCGGCGTAGTTTGGAACTATGCCGACGGTCTAGCCGTCGGCATACGTATGCCACGTGGCTGCTCCTGGTTGGGCAGCACTTGACGGCGGCGCTTAATGGCGGAGACGTTGCCGACGGCCGCCCCGTCAGCATAGATGTACGGACACCGTCGGGATAGGAGCTATGCTGACGGCCTTTCTGTGCCCACGGCCTCCCAGGCTATGCCGATGGAATTGTTGCCGACGGCCCGTTGTCATAGACCTGTCCCGACGGGAATCAGGGCTATGCCGACGGCCCATCGTCATAGGCCTGTCCCGACGGGAATCAGGGCTATGCCGACGGCCAGGGCCATCGGCATAGGGGTCAGTTCTGGTAGTGTATAATCACGGAGCTGGCTACAGTGTCATGGTCATAGAAGAAAAATGGCTTTGAAATGAACCGGAGGGAAAGACAAGACACGTGCACATGGCAGCACATGCAGCGCCAGGGGCAGCACGAACAGGATGGGGATGTGTTGAAGTGCATGCGACACCGCTGATGCATCGTGTAGTCACGTAGGAGTATACAACATTTTTATTACGTGGACAGGAGTACATGGTAGGCCGATTTCCTATAAAAATGTTGCAAAAGTGTAAGTGAAGTTTAGTGTATATATATGTAGTCTTGACCATAATCTACTGATGTGGAGGAAGCTTAGGAACCTGGCCGGCGAGGCGCGAGCCGGTTACCATGGATGGACCACGGTAACTTCGAGTTCAACTGGTGTGCTTGAAAAGTGCACTCAACCAACTATAGCTAGGGAGCAATTCTATGGAGAACTACAGCTTGAGCTATACTGCGTAGTACTCCCTCCATCCAAAAATACTTGTTATTAAAATAGACAAAAAAGGTTGCATCTAGAACTAAAATACATCTAGATACATTCCCTTTTATTCATTTTGATGACAAGTATTTTCGGACGGAGGGAGTAGGTGACCAGGTGTGTGTGTGCGCATTGATCGATGCTAGTTCCTTCAAACAAGGGATGCACGTCGATGCATGAGCATTGGACTGCATGGTGCATGCGGCAGGGCAACAGCTTAACCCATTGCCCGGGGAAAGGCAGGGCATGCGGCGGGCCGCGAACATCTTCACATGGCATGGCATGTGTTCATTTGTTCGGAACTTCCGGGTTGTGCTTGCTTGCACATGATCTGATGATTTCCCTTCTTCAACCAATGCACGTTATCGTTATAGGCGTCTGTCTGGGGAGTGTGGCAACGTGCCTACGTCGATTGAACACTACTCTCTCCGTCCTCCGTACCATAATATAAGACTTTTTTTAACACTAATGTAGTGTTAAAAAACGTTATGGGATGGAGGGAGTACTTTTTTCTAAAGAAGACTCAAATGTATCTCAGAGCATCTAAAATTGGAGCGGGCCATTTTGTCATATCGACGAACGTGTCCGCTTTAAACCCGCATTTATCTCTGCACGCATGTATGGCCCTAAAATTGTCCTGTCTCAACATATGTATCTCGTCCGCATGGATGGATCAAGGTACTACCATCTATTTGGCACAAGGTCTGTTTTAGTAGGACAAAAATGCATTGTTTGGTGGAGATTGACATGGAGAATGAAAAGGGAATAAAAGAATGAGATAAAGTGGTCTGCGATGGGCTGCGTCCGACGTGGCAGACTATCCGAGCGCGCACGAACACCCGAATATCCTCGCCACAACTATGCCAATATAGGGATAATCGGGGGTCTAGTTGGGAAATTTCTTTTCCTTCTCTCTCTGGTACGGACAAAGCAGGGAGGAATAGATGCTTTTAGATCCGATAATTATTAAGGGAGACAATAGCCAGTATAATGGAAAGATAATTGGTGGCAGAACAACTTGTAAAAACTAAAATTACATTGACAAACATACTAGCCTTCTTCTTCCTTTGATTGTACGCCATTAGCCGAAGATTGAAAAGTGCACTCAACCAACAGGAAGAAAGGACCATACGCAAAGGCACTAGCCATGCCAAGCTTTAATTAAAGAACTCAACAGCCACCTCCCGTTCGAAAGTCGAAACAAGATACATAAATCACTTAAGAAACATCGGCCGGCTTTGAGATAGCTTACTGGTCATGCTGCGTGGTCAAACAAGAGGACTATATTTACCCTTGTTCTGAAATTTCTTCTAGCCTGTTCATTCCATGCATCAGAATATTATTGAGCAATGGCGCAGAGGGTAGAGATGTAGTGCAACACCTCACACACACAGAAGCAAATATTTCCCTAAGGCCTCCCAAATCCAAAATATTTTTGATAGTGTGTGGTATAATATATGTTACGAATTTCAACGAAACTTGACTTCAAAAGAGTAGTACCGAGGGGAATTTCTTCCAGGATTACTACCTCCACGGTGGCTAGCTCACTTGAGATAAATGGCATATATGTACCTCTTTTAGTCCACTCCTCGCTATCCGGTCATTACTAAACATGGTAGATGGGAGCTATTTATACACACACAAGATGATTGGGATCTAAGGATGAAACAAATGTGATAGTAGCTCATCGATAAGGTGGGTGATAGTGTGTAGCACTTAAGAGCATCTATAGTGGTTGGTAAGACTGTCATATCTTAAGTCTGCCAAATAATTTAAAGAAGGCTATAAAAAAATATGATGTACAATGAGTTAACTATTACTCTTATCGTTACTAAATACCTAAACATGGTGAGGGATATCATTGCTAGAGATCATCTCTTAGTTAAGAGAAAACGAGTATTTTTATTTCTTTCTCATTTCACTCTCCTCCAGCTCGACATTTATCCTCTAGAAACAAGATTTTCCCCCCACTTTATAAATAAAGCACCGCTTCTAAACAAAAAGTCAAATGCAGAGAAGAAGATAAAAAGGTCTGCTCGGTGGAGTTATTTCATGCAACCCGAAAAAGAAAATAAAAAAAAAGGGGATACAAGGCTCGCCGGAGCCATTCAATCAACGGCTAAAAGAGGCGAAGCGAGTTGACGGCCTGCTACTATAAGATTTATCACTCAGCCTAGCCGATCCGTGTCCCGCTGCCTAGAGAGTGTGTGCCACTACAAAAGTGGCGCCTCCTCCCAAAAGAACAAGGGAAAATCCTGATATATATTCTTCACCACTCCCTGATCATCAATCATCTTGGAGACAATGTCTTTCTTTTTGCAAAGGCACCGGCATGCCACCACCTCATACTAAATAATGCCTCTTTTTCTCCAAGTGCACAGAGTTAATTGCACAGAAGTACCACAATTCGGGCATCACATGCAGATTGATACCACGATTGCTAATTTTTGCGTGTCAGTACCAACATTGGTGTAAGTTTTTGCAATTTAGGCTAAAACGCGTATTTATACGTATTGACGCCCGATCCGACAGCTCGGGCCCACCCGTCAGGTGCCACGCTGGCCAATCGGCGCGTGCCCGCGCGCTGACTAGGACGAGCCGGTGCGCTGCAACCTGGTCCGGTCGCACCATTCCCCTCCCCTCCCCTCCTCGCCCATTTCCTCCGTCGCCGCCGCCCGCGTCCCGACTGCCGGCCGCCGCCCCGCCCCGCCGACGCCATGGTTTTGGAGGACGAAAGCAGCGACGACCATTCTAGCCTCCCGTACATGCAGTCTTCCTCCACAGACGGTCTCAACGAGGTCAGTAAAGGGTTAGGGTTAGGGTTTCAGATTTGGGATTTCTTCATTTGGTTGATTCCGCAAGGTTTTGATTTGGCCATTGTCTTTGTGCGAGCTTCTGCAGGTCCCTTTCAGCATTGAAGATCCAGATTACAAAGGGCTTGAGCTGGATGTGATGTCTCCATGTGAGAAGCACGGCATGGCATCTGAGAGGCTTGTTGCCTTTGAAGGAACAGACACAGGCAGGAGGTTTTTAGCATGTGCACAACCGGTATGGATTGTAGGATTGTAGGCATACTGATTTTTTTCTTACTTGGTCAGTGCCATATTGAACTCTGTTTGCTGGAGTACTCTGCTTGCTGTCAACATTTTGGTTCATAGTGGTTAGAGTATCCTATTTAGGTCAAGCATGAGTGTATTTTGCTGGAGTACAATGGCATAGTAATTTTTGTTAATAGTGGTAGTACAACAGCTTACAAATGGTTGAACACTCCTTGATATGAACAGTAGAGTAACAAACCTAGTCAGTCAGCTACTCAAGTGGCTGCTCATCTTGATAAATGTAGTGGTCTGATGCTAAATTTAGACACTCTTTTTGGCAACTGCAGTGATTTTGTGTAATTAGTTGTTGTTGTTGTTGTTTTTGCAGGAAGGTAGCAATTGTGGCTTTGTTGAATGGGTTGATCACCAGTGGCCCCCAACAATGCAGAATGCATTGTTGAAGCTATGGGCAATGGTTGAAGATGCCAAAAGTGCTAGGGTGAATGACAATCTTGAAAGTTCTTTCACTATCCACCATCTGACAGAAGAGAAGAACAAGCTGGAGGCCAACTATGACAAGCTAGTCCAAGATGTGCATGAGCTGATGAACTTCCAGGAAGATAAGGTGGTGGATTTCAGACATCTGCAGTCTGCCATTACATATCAGCAGGAGGTAAGAAAAGAACTGATTGATGATATGAAGGCAAAGATGGCAACTGAGATGGCAAAGAAAGATGCAGAGACCCAGCAACTTACTCAGAAGTATGAGCTGCTGCTCAACCTGACAAGAGCTCAAGCAACAGTCATTCAGAACTTGAAGTTGAACAAAATGAAAGAGAAGCAAGTGCTTACTGAAGCTAGTATGAATTTGGAGCTGAAGAATGTAGAACTAGCTAAGTGTCAGGAGAAGCTCACCCAAGAGAAGCTACAGTTGAAGCTTCAGGTTGCTGATCTGCTTAAGGGAAATGAAAAGCATATTCAAGAGAAGTGGCAGTTAGAGTTTCAGAATGAAAGGTTGAAGGAGAAGTTCAGGGGGATTCAGGCCATCTTGGAGAAGTGAAGAAGATGAAAATGAGATTAGTGGCATTGCTGACCTTTTGAGAATGATGGTTGTGTAATGACCTAGCATGTAGGAACTAATGTTGTGTACTGTATGCTTGTACTAATGGTGAACTATGGTTGTGTATGTATGTAGTAGTTATGCTATTCATCCTTTTGTGAGAAAAGGATGAACTATGCATTTGAAGTGGAACTCCTCTATGTATTGTGAACAATGGTTATGTATTGCTATGTATGGATCCGTTTCTTATTATGTATGGATATGCTGATTATGTAGATGGATATGTTGATGATGGTACATTATGACAATGTTGCAGCAAACCAGACAGTACATTGCAATAAAAGAGGAACAAGACTCACTAAATCTCATTGCATCAGAAGATAACTTCACTGATCCATTACAACTTGATCCATTACAACTTGGCTACAACTGAACCAACTAACTAACTTAATATCTTGCCTGCAACTAAGCCAAGCACAAATATAGTGAAAAGAAACATCAAATTGTGAAATTTGGCCCTAATCCCTGCAATCTCTGCATTCTTCTCTTTGAGTTGAGTTTGCAGAGACAGAAACATGGCCTCCCTTGTGCCATCATCTTCACTTGGAGTCAGGATTGGAAATTGATCTTCAGATCTAGCAACAGTTGCACCTTTAAGCCTCCATACTTCATCACGCAGATCCCCAATGAGCTCACTCCAGAATGTGGGCAATGGATCATCATGCCATTGGACAAATCCACAGCCACCATGCTATTAAGATACACAAGGAAATTTCACCATGCTGGCACATACTATTGCACAGAAGAATGAGGAAGAAAATTAGGGCAAAAAACAACACTCACCATAGCATCCACACAGCTATAGTACCTCCTACCAGGGTTCTGCCTGCTCCAGGAGATCCATCTTGGCGCCTTCCTCGGAGTTGAGCAGTGGCACGTCACTGGAGGCTCGTATGCCATTGGGTTCTCGCGGTAGCGCACCGGCGAGCGCGACCCCTCCCCCCTCCTTCCTGCAGCTCGACGAAATCCGGGAGCGGACCCGGCACTGGATGACCATGACATCTCCGCCGCCGGCCCCAGTCAGCGCCTCTGAGATTTCTCCTTGGCTGCGCTCCAAATGGCCACTACGTGGATGAACCCTAGTTTCGTTCCCCACTCTGAGATCTGGTGTTGTCACTTTAATAGTACAAGAGGTATCTGTCCCACATGTCAGAATCCCCAAATGTGGTACTGCATGTTATGTGATGCCCCAATATTGGTACTGACATGCAACAGCTAGCAGCATTATTGGTACTGATTTGTCACAAGTAACTGCAAATGTGGTACTGCTTTGAAAATACTGGTAGTTCAGATAACCACCTAAAGTTCAACCACATATCTAGTAGCAAGTTCTACATTACAATAAGCACCTCAAGTTCAACATTACAAGCATCGAGTTCAACATTACTAAAATAACAACAGTACTCCACCTCAAGCATCAAGTTGAACCAAAATAACTCCACAGTATTTCACATTACATGGCTCCTCCTCCCTGATCATCAATCATCTTGGAGACAATGTCTTTCTTTTTGCAAAGGCACCGGCACGCCACCACCTCATACTAAATAATGCCTCTTTTTCTCCAAGTGCACACAAAGATCAGGAATCACTGCACGCCCGTTGAGCGACCTATTAGTTACTTACACAATGAAACTTAGCAGTAAATGGAATTAAGCAACTAAAACTTTTGACGTACCAGCCGAGCCATGGATCTTTTCACGGCTTCGGAGAGCCGGCGGAGCACGTCGACCTGAGACGCAGGTGAACGGCGTAGTCCATGGCCTCACGGAGAAGGGTGACCTTGTCGACTGTGGCGTTCCGGCCTCCCGGTATCACCTCCCTCAGCGCCATGGTCCTCCTCCTCAGGAGCCTCCCCGCAACGTAGCTCCTCTTGCAGCCGCGGCACCTCCTCACGATCCTCCGGCACCTCTGTACCTTGCACGCTCTGGACGCCGGAGCCAAGATGGCCTTGGGCCACCTCGCTCCACCACCGTCTGCAGTCGCCATAGCGACGACCACGGAGGACATGACGGCGCGCTTCCTCTCGTGGAGGCTAGTGGTGCCTCCAAAGGACGTGTTCGGGTGTGCCTGTAGCTGGAGGCAGAGGAGGTTCTTGACGAATGCCTGCTTGAAGGACTTGGTGCTGGTTCTAGGACCTTGCATGGTTGTTTCTGTTCTTTTGCTGGAGCATGGACAGGATGTACTCCTACTTGCTATGATAAGTAATGTCGATGGATGATAGGATGTACTTGCTGGCGCAGAAACATGGGCACTCCTGCTGCTTAAATAGGACTGGTCTCCGGCATATGGTGTCACTGAGTACCTAATTCAACATGCATGTGCTATATAGCATGTGTCGTCTGATGCATAATCTCTCACACATGCATGAATGATTTTTACTGTTGATGTTGGATATTAATGCTCCTCTTTTTCATGATATATACCTTGTGTCGGCGACTTGAAGCTCAAAAGTATAGAACCTCATGCTCGTGGCATTTAATTGCGACCGCCGAGCACATTCTTCCCTGCTGTCGGCACGCTCATATTCCTCCATGATGATGATGTCTTGTCGTATGCTATGCATGAACGTAGAACCGACAAGTAGCATGTGAGATGTCCACAAGCTTAAGGTCTCCTAAGCGCATGATGGTATACTAATGAGCTGGCTCCCGTGTAATGATCGTACATAAATGGCTTGAAAAGTTGAAAAAGAGTTAAGTTATATAAGGTGCGGAATACAGCACAACACATGCCCATTTACGTATATGTAGACATCTCAAACGTTACATCACCACAAATTGTCTGTGCCTTAGGCCCTTAGCTGTACGTATTATCATTGTGTGTTGTCGTATACTGGGTATGGAAGTATGGATACAGGCTAGACAAGTACGATCCTGCATGTCCACAAGCCTGCTGCTTAATTAACGTCTCCCAAAGTCTCAAGCATATGATGATAATCATAGCATAATCTCACTGAGCTGGCTGGCTCCGGTGCCATGGTCATCGGCCAAAATGGCTTTGGAAATTAAGTTGGAGAGGAGGAAGCTCCGGAGGTAAGCACAAGACGCGTGCACATGGCCGCACATGCAGCCTCAGCGCGGCCCTGACACTTGGCTTCAGCTCTCCCCTGCGAGCTGGACGGGGTTGAATGTTCACCTGCACTAGTGGTTGGGGCATCACTCTATGGCGCCGCTTAAAAGAAAATTGTGCGCATAATTTTATTTAAAAAAAATACATAGATTCCTCATCTCGTCTGAAAAAATATCCTCACCTTCATCTAAGAAAAGTAAAAAGGAAAAAAGAAAAAAAATTACCACCGCAGTCTATCAGCGAGTGTGACTTTGCATAATTCTTCATTTAAAAAATAATAGAGGTCCTCACCTTCATCTAAAGAAAAAAATACATTTAAGAAATAATTCACATCTTCATCTAAAAAAATGCAAAAGATTTCTCACTACGGCCAAGCAGCTTGCGCCACGTGGCATAGCTCGTTGACCGTCTTTCACATGTAGCTTAATGGGTTTAATACCACCGCAGCCTATCGACGAGTGTCACTTTGCATAATCCTCCATTTAAAAAAATACTAGAGTTTCTCACCTCCATCTAAAAAGAAAAAATACATTAAAAAACTGATCCACATCTTCATCTAAAAAAATGCAAAAGATTTCTCACCGCGGCCAACCAACTTGTGTCATGTGGCATAGCTGGTTGGCCGTCCTTCACGCGTAGGGTGCTAGCTCGTGTAGTCAAGACATCTAGTATGTCAGATTTCCTCCGATATTGCAATGCGCAACTTAAATTGATCAGTTGTGTAGATATAATGTTTACAATACATAATCTGTTGCTGCAGAGGATGAACGCCGCCAACTGATGTGCATGCGAGCTTAACGGGGAGCGGTCTATACAGTTCCATGTAGAACTAGAACAGAGATGCGCGCGTTGCTGCTCCCGACCATGTTTTTGAGAATTTAAAGATGTGTCCTAATATTACTAATATTAATATATTAGAAGAAACTTTAACTAATTCCTTTAAGAAATGTCTCAATCCTGCAACAACTACAAATACTTGTACAAACTACAAAGCAACACATAAAGTAGATCGTGACCATAATTTAGTGAAGGATGAACTCCGTGGCACACACATGCTTTCCAAATTTTTGCATGTTTTCTCATATTTATTTTCTTGTCATGCAAGAAGATTTCTTTTTGACACGCACAGCACAATCACCACTATAAATTTACTATCAAGGATAATAAGCTATGCATATTACAGAAATAAAGTAATTAATGGTACTTGTTTGACAGTTTCTGATCGTCCATGTATGTGGATGCCAAAATAGGTACAACAGAATTCTTGTCTGAAGTCTGAACATAGTTTCCATGGAGTGAAGCCTTTTTGCATTGGGCCATTTGCATTTCTGCCCCTAACTCGAACCACCTACTCAGATTTGCCCCTAATTTCAAAGCATGCTCAAATTTGCCCCTCTGCCGTTAAGTCAATACTCTGAAATGCCCTTCCGTCCAGTCAAAGGCCCATGTGTACTGTAGCAGACGGAAAGTGCTACAGTATTGGACAGAAAGTGCTACAGTACTGTACGGAAGGGCATTTCTGAGTAGTGACTTAACGGCGGAGGGGCAAATTTGAGCATGCTTCAAAATTAGGGGCAAATATGAGTAGTGGGTTCGAGTTAGGGGCACAGATGTAAATGTCCCTTTCGCATTTGGTGCAATAGCAATAGCTCAACGAATCTTGGCTATTGGAGATGACCCTATGATCATTTAGCAATCCCTACAGTTTAATGAAAATGTTCTCCCACCATGCCAACTCTAACCTTTGTAACATAGGTGAGCAATCGCCAGTGAGTCCGTAAATGGGCTTCAGTTGTATAATCAACTTCTTCAGAAAGAGCATGCTGCATATTCTCTTTTGCTGCTACAAAACACGGAACAAAAATCATGTAATTTGAAACTCACGTGATACAGGTTCCACATTAGTTACGCTGGCTAGACTGTGCTACTCCTATTAAAATGTACAGAGGGAGTATAAGAAAGCAGCATGCCAGCATCTACATGATGCTGGAACTTAATTAGTAACATTTGTTTGGGGAATAGGAACGGTAATACCGCATTATGGCATTACCTCGGATCTATATTACTGGAGGCGCTCGGCGATGCTCACGCTGCGTGCACCGGTGTGATTCCCTGTGTCCAGCACTAAGACCAATCGGCCAACTCGCATCTCACGGTCAGGGCATAGGGCCTGGAGATCGGAGGCGCTAGCGCTGGAAACCTGCCGCCATTGACTGGAGATTGGAAGGCAAATATGGCATGTCTCGTGGGATAGATGCGTACCTGCGCCATGTTCCTGCTAAGCTATTATTTTCTGGGCTATTTTTTCTAGAGGAAGACATGGGCTACGTGAGTACCTGGGAGGGGGCCCCTGGTCTTGCGCCAGCATCAACACAGTCGAAGGTGTGCCTAAACCATGCCAAGCCACCATTAATGGAAATAGAAGGGATGTTGGAAAAGTATTATATTTAGATTGAAGCGGAAGGACAAATGGGAGGTTGGGAAAAACAGTTGCTTGGACATCGTAATGTCGCCGCCGGAGGCAGACGAACCACGACGAAGTAGGGTGAATTGTTCTTCTTTTCCTCGGCCGAGGCCACAAGGGAAACGACCCGTGGGCAGACGAGCAACACCGATTGGGCTGTTTCCTGGCCCGCTTAACGACATGAGGCCTTGGTCGCTTTCTGGAGCAGCAGCCCTTTCATGTTTGGGCAGGCCTGTAATGCAGGTTTGATGGGCTGTGAAAATGATGCAGTGGCGCTCGGTGGGACAACTTGAAGATCTGGACCGTGCAACAACATGATCGGACGGCTTAAAGCATTGAATCGCTATGGTGGCTCGTAGCTAGCTCTGTTTTACTGTTTTGTAATTGCAGGCCGAGTTTGTACGTAGGTGTGTGCGAACTGAACGATGGAAGGACATTGCATTGGACTGCATGGCGCTTGCAGCAGGCAGCAGCTCAACCCTTTATTTCTTCCTTTGCCCGGGAAAAGGCATGAATTTGTTCGGATGACTGGAAGAAGTTTTTATTGGACTACCTATTTTGTCGGATGACTGGAAGAAGTTTAGTTTCGGTTGATTTTGACCCAATGGTTGGATTGAATGTGTGGGAAGTAGCTGCCGGGCAATAAAAATTATTAGTGACTGACGCATAGCAAATGCTCTTTTTGGGAGATCTACTTGAACTCGCCCATCGCTGATTTGGACAGGAGCAAGCTTCACGCGCTTCTCACGTGGTGATCATAGATTGGCAATTTATCGTTCTCTTCCGAGATATCCTAGTTTATCACTAACACTTTATGTCAGCGTAAAAGTAACAGTGGTGTATACAGAAAACATATATAGGTTATCCTACATCACATCTCAATCCCACCAACTTATCTCTTCTACCATGAGATTCCGAAGTATGGAACCTGCTAGTCTTGTAATGAACCCAGCAAATACGGCCCAACGTTCACGTGTCCGCGCTCATGCGGGAGTCAGACGGCAAAAGCAACACCCATGCATATGGTGTGTCGAAACAGGCGCCAGCCTGCTCTGTCTCTCCCTAGTCCGTGAGCATATGCATGCATTTCTTCGCTTGTTCATCCTAGCCTTGGTCTGCTCTGGTCTTCGATCCACCAAGTTTATTCATTCTACGGAGCTTAATTCCAAACTCCCATGTCTACTGATTAGTCACACGGTTAGTTTGTCTCACAGATATATTGTTCCCTTCAAACATGGGTGATGTCTCCGGAATGCACGGTCTGTTCCATCTTATCCGCGCTTGTGGCTGTCATGCACATGTTTCCCTTCTTCCTTTGTGTAAAACGAACCGTAGTAATGGTTTATTGCAAAAAAAAGGAAGAAGAAATAACCTTTCTGTAATAAGAGCGCTCGAAACCTGTGTATATCTGTGGAATTATATTTCTAATATTTAAATATTTACAAAAGGCTCAATGCGTAAAAAAGTTCTAACCAACACAACGAGGTCCTTGATTCTTTGAAGTAACCTTCACTTTGTGTTTCCGATCCATCAACAATTGGTGGAGAAGCGTCGCCGCTTGGAACCAAAGGAATGCAACTATTGCTAATTTGCTGCCTTTTTTCCCTTTGATATTTGGAACGAAAGTGACTGTCATATTTTATAGAACTCCACGCCAGCCATATTACTTCGTCTGTCGGCCTGATCAACTCCAAACTAGCCATGCGGGCTCCCCAATCTGGATATGAGTCTCTCGATATTATACAAATAGCGCTTACTAGCAGCAAGACTTATTTTTTCTCTTGAAGTCTTACGTGTATCTCCCTAATCTATTATGCAATCATCTGTTAGTTTAGCTTCAAAAAATTGTTTGAACTCTTACTGGCAGCTAAACTAATTAGCTCATTGTTTGCTCTAATTTGTGTGTAGAATGGATGCAAGTTTGGGTATTGGGAAGAAGATTAGATCGATCTATTGATAGCACGAAAATTGATAGATGCTCATGCACTCATTGCTAGAATAGCAACTAGAGATGAGACTAGATGTGAAATAACGTCTACTTCTTCTGAATCGAAGAAGAAAGAAGTGTGCAAGCTCGAGAAGCCGCAGATCAATAATGAAGACATAGAGAAGATATTAATACAACTAGTGGGAGCAGTTATGAAAGTTGGATATCTTTTAAAATGTCTATTTGTGGTTCTTGCTTTCTTTGGTCTTACTTTTGTAGCGGAGAATTGGTGAATTATGTACTCCAATGTATCAAAATGTTGTTGAATGAAATAAAGGAGTAAAGATATGTGTTTTAGTGGCCGAAAATGAAATGAAAATGAAAAAAATACTTCGTTATATATAAGGGGTCGGTTAGGTCCGGTGAAAACTTACTGGAGTAAAAATACTCCACTAAGGTTTTACTCCACCGGACACTCCACTATTTTTAGGGGATTGGTTAAAATGCCCTAAATGAATTCAGTTTCTTTAGTGTAGTTTTTCATTGATCTTCATATCAATCCAAGTACGGTGAACTTGCTTGTTGGTGGAGTGAATATATAATCTCATGACACTTACTATTTTTCTAAGAAAAAGTACAGCAATTCAAGAACTCATCATAAAAGTTAGGCAGCAATAGCCATCCGATAAGTTATTACATTCTTCCTAGCATCCATTCAACATGCAAGTATATATATAGCTCCAGTGTATGCACCGTGTTTTGTAGTCATTTATCTCAAGAGAGTTAGCCACCATGGCTATAGTACTCAAGACAATTCCCTTCAAATTTTACTCCGTTAAAGCCATGCTTCGGCAAAATATGGAACATACATTGTAGCACACATGCACATTACTACACATATGTTAGATTTGGGATGCATTAGGAAAATATTTGCGTGTTGTTCTTGCAAATCTGGCACATCATATTCTGTTGTGGCATTACTATGTGGTCCTACAATGCATGTCACCATCAGAACTAGCAAGAGTAAGAACATGCTTAGTTTCATGCAGAAGTTTTGATTACCAGTGTTTGGGAAAGCCGAAAATGTCAGCTGATCTCTACTAATACTCAGTCATGGGCGTGCGGCTAGCCAGCGCCGCTGCGCTCGATCATTGTTTCCAGCGCACCTCCGCGCGCTGAGTAGAATAGCTCGATCACTCCTCCCACAACCAGCGTCCTCACCCACCGCGGATCCATCCATCGGCAGCAGCTAGCCAACACGTACATGTGGATCGCAAAGTTGCCCATGTCTAGCACTTAGCATTAGCTAGTTTGCTGCTTTCTACTTTGCTATGTCTTCTTTAACATGTGTGACTGCTCGTGATGCCTACCTCGTTGTCCGCCGGTCGCCAATACCATGTCGACCGATCTGTCCACATACAATGCCGAGCACTACCTCGCCTTCCGATTCATTCGCATACTGTGTCGAGCGCTACCCCACCGGCCAATCCGTGCACCATTGGCTTGGAACCGGGGCGACCGATCTAACGGCGCTGACGACGGACTATGTCCCTCGGATCCGTTCTGTTCGGTGCGTGTACTAGAACCGATATGTGCCTCTACAATGAACACTACTGCAACCGATATGTGCCTCTTACAACGACCACCACTACCACCTCAAAATGAAACGGAGCCACACCCCTGGAAACAAGGCACCACCTTGTTGTGTATCGCGTCGTCGCGTGACCCTCATCTATATCAAACAAGTTCGTTAGAACATGAGATCATGCAACCACATGTATGTCATATGACAACATCTTCTAGCCACGACATTGTATCACAACTCTTCATCGGGACCATAGAGGTAACTATCAAAACCTTCGTGTCATACTAACGTGGAGTCATCGTTGGCATGGGCGTCGAATCACACCGAACGCCTCCTCCATCGTTTGGTCCTCGTTGTTGACCTACGACGAGCTTGCCGACAAGTCAGCCTCAGTCTGTCACACACATCGGTCTCGAAGTTAACTCCTTGGCCTCCATGTAATGTCAAAACATTGGGAAAACAATCAAACTTTGTGCAGACAAGCTTAGGAACTAGTTTGGCTCTAGACCAAAAATACGAGGAAAAAATAAAGAAATTGTTTATGTCCTACTGTTTAAAAAGGAGCAACTTCCTCCAGTTTTGCTGTTGCATATGATCTTGATGATGTCATTTAACGAGCAACCATGTGGTGTTTTCTGAACAACTCTACGTTTTCCTCGAGCAACTAGGTAGTAGTATAGCAGAAAAACACACACGGTAAAGGCGACCCAACGCAGCCCTCCCTCCCTCCTAGTTTTGCGGGTGCCTGTGATCTTGATGAGATGTGATTAGCGGGCAACTCTGTGCAGTTTTCTGAACAACTTCATTGTTTTTCTTGGGCAACTAGGCAGTAGAAAAGGAGAAAACACACAAACATAGTCATGGGCCTCATATCTCCATCTAGGAAACCTGATCAGTTCCACCCCCTCCCCTATATAGCCACACCAATGGATCCCACCTAAAATCTTGACTCCACCTCTATGAGACAAACTTTATTGCAGGTATCTAAAACCTTTAGATATTTACCAAATAATGGTCTTGGTAATGTATACATGGTTTTAGGCAAACTGTATAGTTGATTGTGGGCAACTGGATACATGGTTTTAGACAACCATATGGTTGATTGTGGGCAACTATGATACCTGAAAAAGGGTTAGGGAACATACACATGTCCATTTTTGGAGGGTTTACAGATAAATTTAATCCCCTCAAAACACTTCATGGTTTTAGTTATGTCCCCATGAGCAACTCCACCCTGCTCCCCCTCCATGATCTTTGGCCAACTATTTACGATCATACCAGGGGATCCCACCCCGAGGAGATAAACTCTTGACGCATCTCTATGACACAAACTTGAAAGGTATCTAAAACCGTTGCATATTAGCAAAGTTATGTTCTTCGTAATGTTTCTGTTCATTAGGATTGGGCAACCGGATACATGATTTTAGAAAACTGTATGGTTGATTGTGGGCAACTTGATATATGGTTTTAGACAACTGTATGGTTGATTGTGGGCAACTGGATACATGGTTTTAGGCAACAGTATGGTTGATTGTAGGAAACTATGACACCTAAAAGGGGGATAAAGAACATACACATGTTCAATTTTGGAGGGGGTGACAAATAAACTTAATCCCCTAAAAACACTTCGTGGTTTTAGTTATGTCCCCATGACCGGCTCCACACCGCTCCCCCTCTATGATCTTTCGCCAAGTATTTACGATCATACCAAGGGATCCCACCCCGAGGAGATGAAATTCTTGATGCATCTCTATGACACAATATTAATTGAAAGTTATCTAAAACCTTTACATATTTGCCAAATTATGGTCTTGGTAATGTTTCTGTTCATGAGGATGGGGCAACTGGGTACATGGTTCTAGGCAACTATATGGCTGATTGTGGGAAACTATGAAAAGGGGGTAAAGAACAACACATGTTCTTTTTTCTAGGGATGGTTCACAGATAAACTTAATCCCATAAAAAGCTTCACGGTTTTAGTTATGTCCCCATGACCAGCTCCTTCCCGCCACCCTCTATGATCATTCGCCAAATGTTTACGATCATACCAAGGGATCCCATGCGAAGAGAAGAAATTCTTGACGCACGATTATGACACAAAACTTAATTGAAAGGTATCTAAAACCTCTAGATATTGGTAAAATCTTGGTATCGATAATGTTTCTGTTAATGAGGATTGGATAATGGGATACATAATTTTATGCAACTGTAAGATTAATTGTGGGCAACTATGTTACCTTTCATGCATTGTCCATAAAAAGAGGGATACAAACTACGTAGGGCAACTATGGTATCTTTTTCTGTGTGTTTTTGTTGCTTTTGTTGTGTGATAATTTTTCTGAAATCACACGATGTTCTACGTATTCATCAATGTAGCCGATGACTGCAAGCAAAAAATAAATGGAAGACCTATGTGGCTATGTGCGGGATCCAAAAAAATTCTTAACTAACATATGCAACCAAGAATAGCAAGGCGAAAAGAACACTTGTCTGAACCAACCTATCCAATCAAGAAGAGCACCACCATAAACCACTTATAAGAAATGTTGGGCAAATCAACTCAACAAACAAAAGGGGGAAAGAAAATGGGCCACTTCCGATCCACTCCTAGGCAACCCCTTCCGACATATTGTGCAACTTCAATAATATCCTGGGCAGTGCCCTCCACCTTCTTCCACCCCACATGCTTCCTCTCTCTTGCCTCGCCGCCTACCACCTTCTTCTCCCCACCACATGCCCTATCTCGCACCTCACGCCCTCTACCTATATCTCCCCCCCCCCCCCCCTCACACACGACTCCGTGCACTATGTCTTAATTTTTTGGAACTCTTATGCCACCTACATTCTAGAGAATGTAAAACATGTGTATACATTCGAACAAACGACAGTCCCACTACAACCCTTTATTCAAGCCCGATGGAACCGATATCAAGATGGCATTGTGCTTATTCCATCAAGAAACTTTTGGGGAACGTAGTAATTTCAAAAAATTGCCTACGCACACGCAAGATCATGGTGATGCATAGCAACGAGAGGGGGAGTGTATCTTCATACCCTTGAAGATCGCTAAGCGGAAGCGTTTATCAACGCAGTTGATGTAGTCGTACATCTTCACGATCCGACCGATCCAAGTACCGAACGCACGACACCTCCGAGTTCTGCACACGTTCAGCTCGATGACGTCCTCGCCTTCTCGATCCAGCAAGACGGGCGAAGTATTAGATGAGTTCCGGCAGCACGACAGCGTGGTGACGGTGTTGGTGAAGAACAATCTCCGCAGGGCTTCGCCTAAGCACTACGGAAACTATGACAGAGGATACACTAGAGGGGACGGGGTTGCCGGCACAAGGCTTGGTGTTTCTTGATGTGTCTTTGGTGCTAGCCCTGCCCCTCTATTTATATGTCGAGCCTTGGGTCGAAACTTGGAGTAAAAGCCTCCACAAAGTCGGTTTCACCCGGAAGGCAAGAGTCCTTCTCGGACTCCAGGGCCAGACGCCAGGGTTCCCGGCGTCTGGCCCCTAGACTCCGCAAAACTTCCTTTTGCGCTTTCCAAAAACCTTGTGGGCTTTCCCCTTTGGCCCAAATAACGTGTTCTCGTACCCAAACATTTCGGGAAACATCCGGAACCCCTTCCGGTGAATTTCGGAACCCTTCCGGAGATCAAACACTATTATCCCATATATCAAACTTTATCTCCGGACCATTCCGAAGTTCCTCGTCATGTCCATGATCTCATCCGGGACTCCGAACAACATTCGGTTACCAACATACATAACTCATATAATACTATATCGTCAAAGAAACGTTAAGCGTGTGGACCCTACGGGTTCGAGAACTATGTAGCATGACCGAGACACGTTTCCGGTCAATAACCAATAGCGGGACCTGGATGCCCATATTGGCTCCCACATATTCTACGAAGATCTTTATCGGTCAAACCGCATAACAACATACGTTGTTCCCTTTGTCATCGGTATGTTACTTGCCCGAGATTCGATCGTCGGTATCCAATACCTAGTTCAATCTCGTTACCGGCAAGTCTCTTTACTCGTTACGTAATGCATCATTCCGTAACTAACTCATTAGCTACATTGCTTGCAAGGCTTGTAGTGATGTGCATTACCGAGAGGACCCAGAGATACCTCTCCGACAATCGGAGTGACAAATCCTAATCTCGAAATACGCCAAATCAACATGTACCTCCGGAGACACCTGTAGAGCTCCTTTATAATCACCCAGTTGCGTTGTGACGTTTGATAGCACACAAAGTGTTCCTCCGGTAAACGGGAGTTGCATAATCTCATAGTCATAGGAACATGTATAAGTCATGAAGAAAGCAATAGCAACATACTAAACGATCAAGTGCTAAGCTAACGGAATGGGTCGAGTCAATCACATCATTCTCCTAATGATGTGATCCTGTTAATCAAATGACAACTCATGTCCATGGCTAGGAAACTTAACCATCTTTGATTCACGAGCTAGTCAAGTAGAGGCATACTAGTGACACTATGTTTGTCTATGTATTCACACATGTATTATGTTTCCGGTTAATACAATTCTAGCATGAATAATAAACGTTTATCATGAAATAAGGAAATAAATAATAACTTTATTATTGCCTCTAGGGCATATTTCCTTCAGTCTCCCACTTGCAGTAGAGTCAATAATCTAGTTCACATCGCCATGTGATTTAACACCAATATTCATATCTGTATATGATTAACACCCATAGTTCACATCGTCATGTGACCAACACCCAAAGGGTTTACTAGAGTCAATAATCTAGTTCACATCGCTATGTGATTAACACCCAAAGAGTACTAAGGTGTGATCATGTTTTGCTCGTGAGAGAAGCTTAGTCAATGGGTCTGTCATATTCAGAGTCGTATGTATTTTGCAAATATTCTATGTCCACAATGCTCTGAACGGAGCTACTATAGCTAATTGCTCCCACTTTCAATATGTATCCAGATTGAGACTTATAGTCATCTGGATCGGTGTAAAAGCTTGCACTGTTGTAACTCTTTACGACGGGCTCTTTTATCACCTCCATAATCGAGAAATATTTCCTTAGTCCTCACTAAGGATATTCTTGACCGCTGTCTAGTGATCTACTATTAGATCAAAATTGTCTTCCTTTGCCAAACTCAGAGCAAGGTATACAATAGGTCTGGTTCACAGCATAGCATATTTTATACAACCTATGACTGGGGCATAGGGAATGACTTTTCATTCTCTTTCTATTTTCTGCCGTGGTCGGGCTTTGAGTCTTACTCAATTTCACACCTTGTAACACAGGCAAGAAACTCTTTCTTTGACTGTTCCATTTTGAACTACTTCAAAATCTTGTCAAGGTATGTACTCATTGAAAAACTTATCAAGCGTCTTGATCTATCTCTATAGATCTTGATGCTCAATATGTATGCAGCTTCACCTAGGTCCTTCTTTGAAAAACTCCTTTCAAATACTCCTTTATGCTTTGCAGAATAATTCTACATTATTTCCGATCAACAATATGTCATTCACATATACTTATCAGAAATGCTGTAGTGCTCCCACTCACTTTCTTGTAAATACAGGCTTCTCCAAAAGTCTGTATAAAACCATATGCTTTGATCAACTCATCAAGCATATATTCCAACTCCGAGATGCTTGCACCAGTCCATAGATGGATCGCTGGAGCTTGCACATTTTGTTAGCACCTTTAGGATTGAAAAAACCTTTTGATTGCATCATATACAACTCTTCTTTTATAAATCCATTAAGGAATGCAGTTTTGACATCCATTTGCCAAATTTTATAAATGTGGCAATTGCTAACATGATCCGGACAGACTTTTAAGCATCGATACGAGTGAGAAAATCTCATTGTATTCAACACTTTGAACTTTGTCAGAAACCTTTTTCGACAAGTCTAGCTTTGTAGATAGTATCACTACTATCAGCGTCCGTCTTCCTCTTGAAAATCCATTTATTTTCTATGGCTTGCCGATCATCGGGCAAGTCAATCAAAGTCCACACTTTGTTCTCATACATGGATCCCATCTCAGATTTCATGGCCTTAAGCCATTTCGCGGAATCTGGGCTCATCATCGCTTCCTCATAGATCGTAGGTTTGCCATGGTCAAGTAACATGACCTCTAGAATGGGATTACCGTACCACTCTGGTGCGGGTCTTACTCTGGCTGACCTACGAGGTTCGGTACTAACTTGATTTGAAGTTACATGATCATCATCATTAGCTTCCTCACTAATTGGTGTAGGAATCACATGAACAGATTTCTGTGATGAACTACTTTCCAATAAGGGAGTAGGTACAATTACCTCATCAAGTTCTACTTTCCTCCCACTCACTTCTTTCGAGAGAAACTCCTTCTCTAGAAAGGATCCGAATTTAGCAACAAAAATCTTGCCCTAAGATCTGTGATAGAAGGTGTACCCAATATTCTCTTTTGGGTATCCTATGAAGACACATTTCTCCGATTTGGTTCGAGCTTATCTGGTTGAAGTTTCTTCACATAAGCATCGCAGCCCCAAACTTTAAGAAACGACAGCTTAGGTTTACTACTAAACCATAGTTCATACGATGTCGTCTCAAACGGATTTAGATGGTGCCCTATTAAATGTGAATGCAGCTGTCTCTAATGCATAACCCCAAAATGATACTGGTAAATCAGTAAGAGACATCATTGATCGCACCATATCAAATAAAGTGCGGTTTATGACGTTCGAACACACCGTTACGCTGTGGTGTTCCAGGTGGCATGAGTTTGCGAAACTATTCCACATTATTTTAACTGAAGGCCAAACTCGTAATTGAAATATTCATCTCCACAATCAGATCGCAGAAACTTTATTTTCTTATTACGATGATTTTCCACTTCACTCTGAAATTCTTTGAACCTTTCAACTATTTCAGACTTATGTGTCATCAAGTAGATATACACATATCTGCTCAAATCATCTGTGAAGGTCAAAAAATAACGATATCCGTCACGAGCCTTAATAGTCATTGGTCTGCATACATCAGTATGTATTATTTCCAAAAAGTCAGTAGCTCGTTCCATTGTTCTGGAGAACGGAGTTTTAGTCATCTTGCCCAAAAGGCACGATTCGAAAGCATCAAATGATTCATAACCAAGGGATTCCGAAAATCCATCTTTTACGGAGTTTCTTCATGCGCTTTACACCGATATGACCCAAACGGCAGTGCCACAAATATGTTGCACAATCATTATCAACTTTGCATCTTTTGGCATCAATATTATGAATATGTGTATTACTATGATCGAGATCCAACAAACTATTTTCATTGGGTGTATGACCATTGAAGGTTTTATTCATGTAAACAGAACAACAATTATTCTCTGACTTTAAATGAATAACCGTTTTGCAATAAACATGATCAAATCATATTCATGCTCAACGCAAACGCCAAATAACATTTATTAAGGTTTAACACTAATCCCGAAGGTATAGGGAGTGTGCGATGATGATCATATCAATCTTGGAACCACTTCCAACACTCATCGTCACTTCACCCTCAACTAGTCTCTGTTTATTCTGTAACTCCTGTTTCGAGTTACTAATCTTAGCAACCAAACAAGTATCAAATACTCCAGGGCTACTATAAACACTAGTAAGGCACACATCAATAACCTGTATATCAAATATACCCTTGTTCACTTTGCCATCCTTCTTATCCACCAAATATTTGGAGTAGTCCCACTTCCAGTGACCATTTCCTTTGCAGTAGAAGCACTCAGTTTCAGGCTTAGGTCCAACTTTGGTCTTCTTCACGGGAGTGACAACTTGTTTGCCATTCTACTTGAAGTTTCCCTTTCTTTCCCTTTGCCCTTTTCTTGAAACTAGTGGTCTTGTCAATCATCAACACTTGATGCTCTTTCTTGATTTCTACCTTCGTCGATTTCAACATCACAAAGAGCTCGGGAATCATTTTCGTCATTCCTTGCATACTATAGTTCATCACGAAGTTCTAGTAACTTAGTGATGGTGACTAGAGAATTCTGCCAATCACTATCTTATCTGGAAGATTAACTCCCACTTGATTCAAGCGATTGAAGTACCCAGACAATCTGAGCACATGCTCACTAGTTGAGCGATTCTCCTCCATCTTTTAGCTATAGAACTTGTTGAAGACTTCATATCTCTCAACTCGGGTATTTGCTGGAAATATTAACTTCAACTCCTGGAACATCTCATATGGTCCATGACGTTCAAA
Source organism: Aegilops longissima (assembly GCA_021605205.1). Classification (NCBI taxonomy): domain Eukaryota; kingdom Viridiplantae; phylum Streptophyta; class Magnoliopsida; order Poales; family Poaceae; genus Aegilops; species Aegilops longissima. The sequence continues at coordinate 712,179,886 of CM038679.1, read as the reverse complement.
ACGTCTTTGAAGTCCCGATTCTAAGCCGTTTAAGCATGGTGCACTAAACTATCAAGTAGTCATCATTTTGAGCTAGCCAAACGTTCATAACGTCTGCATCTGCTCCTGCAATAGGTTTGTCACCTAGCGGTGCATCAAGGACATAATTCTTCTGTGCAGCAATGAGGATAAACCTCAGATCACGGATCCAATCCGCATCATTGCTACTAACATCTTTCAACACAGTTTTCTCTAGGAACATATCAAAATAAACATATGAAAGCAACAACGCGAGCTATTGATCTACAACATAATTTGCAAAATACTACCAGGACTAAGTTCGTGATAAATAAAAGTTCAATTAATCATATTACTTAAGAACTCCCACTTAGACAGACATCCCTTTAATCCTCTAAGTGATCACGTGATCCATATCAACTAAACCATGTCCGCTCATCACGTGAGATGGAGTACTTTCAACGGTGAACATCACTATGTTGATCATATCTACTATATGATTCACGCTCGACCTTTTAGTCTCCGTGTTCCGAGGCCATATCTGTTATATGCTATGCTCGTCAAGTTTAACCTGAGTATTCTGCATGTGCAACTGTTTTGCACCCGTTGTATTTGAACGTAGAGCCTATCACACCCGATCATCACGTGGTGTCTCAGCACGAAGAACTTTCGCAACGGTGCATACTCAGGGAGAACAGTTTTACTATGATAATTTAGTGAGGGATCATCTTATAATGCTACCATCAATCAAAGCAAGATAAGATGCATAAAGGATAAGCATCATATGCAATCAATATAAGTGATATGATATGGACATCATCATCTTGTGCTTGTGATCTCCATCTCCGAAGCACCGTTGTGATCACCATCGTCACCGGCGCGACACCTTGATCTCCATCGTAGCATCGTTGTCGTCTCGCCAATCTTATGCTCTTCTACGACTATCGCTACCGCTTAGTGATAAATTAAAGCATTACAGGGCGTTTGCATTTCATACAATAAAGCGACAACCATATGGCTCCTGCTAGTTGCCGATAACTTCGGTTTTTGAGGATTTTGAAAATGTTTAACGGGGTTCCCCCAGTTAAATTCGGATGTAACTTTTCGAGTAGATGAGTTTTCATATAAAAAACTTTTTCATCCGAGTTAGTATGCAAAAGTTATGCCCATTTTTACAAATTCTCGAGAGATTTTGCAAATGAAGTCGAAATTCATATTTGCAAATTTTTCCAACAACTAGACCACATATCACATGGGAAACTTATTTTCTTTTATTTTTTTGACATTTTCATCATTTTCTTTTATTTTTTTTTAAACTGAAAAGGCGATCCACAGGGGGGGTGCATTCGGTGGAAGGTGGCCAAGTTACTAATGGCGCACCGTGGGGTGGTGCGCCATTACTAGTTCAACTAGTAATGGCGCACCACTCCCACGGTGCGCCATTAGTAGTTTTGAAAAAAAATAAAAAAAATGATATTTTTTTTGATTTTTTTTAAAAAAAAAAACTTAGTAATGGCGCACCAGTGGAAAGTGCGCCATTACTAGTTGAACTAGTAATGGCGCACCGAGACATGGTGCGCCATTAGTAACAAATTTTATTTATTTATTTTTTACATTTTTTTTCAAAACTATTAATGGCGCACGACGGATGTGGTGCGCCATTACTATCTCAATTAGTAATGGCGCACTATGCATCGGTGCGCCATTAGTAACAAAATTTTTTTTATGTTTTTTTTCGAAACTACTAATGGCGCACCACACACCAGGTGCGCCATTAGTAATATATTACTAATGGCGCACCGAGACATGGTGCACCATTAGAATATAGTAATGGCGCACCACATCACAGGTGCGCCATTAGTAGCCATTCCATCTATAGCCCTTTTTGTAGTAGTGTGGTATGCATCATTCACATCTTAATGACCATTCTACGCAATTAGATAACGACCTTTTGGCCACGAATTGTCACAAGATTATAGGGCTTGGACCCCTCTAGACTCTTCATGACAAATTTGCGAATTTTGGTCATGGATCAGTGACCAATTAAACCGCCGTCAATAATTTTAGTCATAATCGAGCATTTTTCTTGTAGTGTCTCCCGTAAACGTACGCGCAATGTCGGTCCGGGCCGCTTCATCCAACAATATCGCCGAACCAAAGTATGACATGCTGGTAAGCAGTATGACTTATATCGCCCACAACTCACTTGTGTTCTACTCGTTCATATAACATCTACGCATAAAACCAGGCTCGGATGCCACTTTTGGGGAACGTAGTAATTTCAAAAAAATTCTTACTCACATGCAAGATCATGGTGATGCATAGCAACGAGAGGGGGAGTGTATCTTCATACCCTTGAAGATCGCTAAGCGGAAGCGTTTATCAACGCGGTTGATGTAGTCGTACGTCTTCACGATCCGACCGATCCAATTACCGAACGCACGGCACCTCCGAGTTCTGCACACGTTCAGCTCGATGACGTCCTCGCCTTCTCGATCCAGCAAGACGGGCGAAGTAGTAGATGAGTTCCGGCAGCACGACAGCGTGGTGACGGTGTTGGTGAAGAACAATCTCCGCAGGGCTTCGCCTAAGCACTACGGAAACTATGACAGAGGATAAACTAGAAGGGACGGGGTTGCCGGCACATGGCTTGGTGTTTCTTGATGTGTCTTTGGTGCTAGCCCTGCCCCTCTATTTATATGTTGAGCCTTGGGGCCAAAACTTGGAGTAAAAGCCTCCACAAAGTCGGTTTCACCCAAAAGGCAAGAGTCCTTCTCGGACTCCAAGGCCAGACGCCAGGGTTCCCGGCGTCTGGACCCAGACGCCAGGGACCCTGGCGTCTGGCCCCTAGACTCCGCGAAACTTCCTTTTGCGCTTTTCAAAAACCTTGTGGGCTTTCCCCTTTGGCCCAAATAACGTGTTCTCGTACCCAAATATTTCGGGAAACATCCGGAACCCCTTCAGGTGAATTCCGGAACCCTTCCGGAGATCAAACACTATTATCCCATATATCAAACTTTGTCTCCGGACCATTCCGGAGTTCCTCGTCATGTCCATGATCTCATCCGGGACTCCGAACAACATTCGGTTACCAACATACATAACTCATATAATACTATATCGTCAACGAAACTTTAAGCGTGCGGACCCTACGGGTTCGAGAACTATGTAGACATGACCGAGACACGTTTCCGGTCAATAACCAATAGCGGGACCTGGATGGCCATATTGGCTCCCACATATTCTACGAAGATCTTTATCGGTCAAACCGCATAACAACATACGTTGTTCCCTTTGTCATCGGTATGTTACTTGCCCGAGATTCGATCGTCGGTATCCAATACCTAGTTCAATCTCGTTACCGGCAAGTCTCTTTACTCGTTACGTAATGCATCATTCCGTAACTAACTCATTAGCTACATTGCTTGCAAGGCTTGTAGTGATGTGCATTACCGAGAGGACCCAGAGATACCTCTCCGACAATCGGAGTGACAAATCCTAATCTCGAAATACGCCAAATCAACATGTACCTTCGGAGACACCTGTAGAGCTCCTTTATAATCACCCAGTTACGTTGTGACGTTTGATAGCACACAAAGTGTTCCTCCGGTAAACGGGAGTTGCATAATCTCATAGTCATAGGAACATGTATAAGTCATGAAGAAAGCAATAGCAACATACTAAACGATCAAGTGCTAAGCTAACGGAATGGGTCGAGTCAATCACATCATTCTCCTAATGATGTGATCCCGTTAATCAAATGACAACTCATGTCCATGGCTAGGAAACTTAACCATCTTTGATTCACGAGCTAGTCAAGTAGAGGCATACTAGTGACACTATGTTTGTCTATGTATTCACACATGTATTATGTTTCCGGTTAATACAATTCTAGCACGAATAATAAACATTTATCATGAAATAAGGAAATAAATAATAACTTTATTATTGCCTCTAGGGCATATTTCCTTCCGAAACCTTAAAACATTCCTCTCCATTTTCAGCCACGCTTGGTGTGTGTTAAGTGTTTCCGTGTAAAACTATCTTTGAATCTAGTTCATCACTCATCCCTAGCAAAAAGTTCAAGCAACTGTCCTAACAAATCCAAGGAAATGGACTACGAAAACACAATGCAGAAAGTGTTCTAGAAAAAAAAGCAACTGTCCTAGCAAATTCAAGCAACTATCCTAGCAAAATAAAGCAACTATCTTACAAAAAATGAAATACAAAAACTGTCCTATCAAAACCAAGCAACTGTCCTAGCAAAACCAAGCAATTGCATTACCAAAAACACTATGCAAAATTGTCCTCTTAAGACCAAGCAACTGCATTAGCAAAATGGCTAGATGCCAACTCACTTACATCAGCAATTGGCTAGACGTGTCGGTAATCTAGTATGTCGGTAGCAGGCCCAAATAAAATGAGTGTTAGCATAGATATCAATTAGACACTGCTGCGTGCCCTTATGGCCAGGCCATTTGATGGCGTCGTCGCGCTCTTATCAGGTGGGCGTCCTTTATTAAGCATTCGGGATATTTCGAAGCTACTCTACATAAGTATTTCATAAGATTCAGGAAAAAAAGCACATTCAAGCAGGACTATAATTTCCACCAATATGACTACACTCTAGGCTAAATAGTTATATCGGCATGCGGGTCACTAGAATGGTGTTGGAACAGGACGTTGACGGTTGAGGCGCTGCAAACTGAAGCGCGTGGATTGTACAAGAATTCCAAGGTAGGATGATCAAGCTATCGTAGGAACCTGTAACTTGTAAGGCGACGATTTAGAATGATGGGTACATGACTAATAAACTAGCAACGAAAGACAACTGATAATCGATAATAGGAAACTTCGTAGTATTGTAGACAACTTGGATAAAATGGTTGGTAACTAATCATCCGTGAGTAGACAACTTAGAGCATCTCTAATAAATGACGTAGATGCAAAAATAACTAAATTTTACATATCCAAGGCCAAAAAACCTCTTTCCGATAGATGATGTTGATGCAAAAAAAAATTACTAGCACAAATTATACAATAAAGTTGCTTCTGTGCACCACTCAAGTTGTCGTCCATAGCAGAAAAGTTGCTTTGAAAATGTTATGAAGTTTACCACCTCACAAAACGTCTCCTCCTTCGCTAGAAAACAGAAGTGTTGTGAAGTTCCAACCCCCAAACAACTTATTACTTGTCCCCGTATCTGGCAACTCCTGTCCACATCTCTGGCAACCGTCGTCCGCGTTTGTGTCAACTAGCGCCACTCACCCATATTTCTGTGCGTTTTGCGCGGGCATGGTCACCATATCCAACCTATTCCCCAAAATGCGCATCTCGTGCACGCCATCTCCCCTCGGCATCTCATCGTCATCACCACCCATCATCCCAACCATGATACCCCGCTGCCATGCAAAATTGTTGATTCGCAGTCAAAGGCCTTCTTGGGGGATTTTGTGGTGGACTTCTATATGTTAATATGTTAGTGACATTTACAGGCAAATATAACACTGAGCAGTCAAAGTTCAGACACTTATACAAGATAGATGTACAAGTGTGCAAGCCAGTGCTAATTATATGACTAATTAGTAATTACTGACAAAAGAACTCTTCCTATGGTCTTGAGAAGATCTGGATGGTAAGTTTGAATGATAATTTACTGAATTTGAAGAACTTACAATCATTTGAGCAGTGTTAGCTGGCGAAAGGAAGCAACTATTACACCAAATCGTGTAGCTGCACGATGTAGAATTTGAGATTTTTTATACCTCTAGCATATACGCGTAAATCTTTACCTAATAATAAAGAAAATTGAGTTTCTGTCGTCCGTCGCACAATTTGCCCCTGGAGTTCGCATGAATTACCCACCTATGCCACCGGTAAGTTGAAAAAATGATTCGTTTTTTCTTTTCTTTAAGTCGGCCGTTCGTTTCGATACAATAAGTAGCCAACCCATCAGCAAATCTCTACTGCCCTCGCGCTCCCACCTAGGAGACCCAGGTTCGACCCCAGAATCTCTACTTTTTGCTCCCCTTTTCTCTACTATTAGATAAGATGCCTGATTGGGCCAGCCCAACGCGGCCTACAACACTTTTTTTTTTCTTTTTTTTCACTTCTATTACATTCGCTTTGTATTTTCTTCTTTTGGCTTTATTTTGAAATACTATAAATATTTTAATTATAAAATTCACTTATATGCGGACTTTGAAAGAATGTTAATCATGCATTAAACAAATGTGAAGCTTGTATAGAAAAAATGTTTTCATTATATACAAACAAGTACAGTGTGTATAGAAAAATAATAATATATTTTTCATTCTTTAGTAAATGTTAATTGTTCATTAAAAAATTAAATGTGCATGGAAAAATGTTTCTGATGTATATATAAAAATGTATACAAAAACATATACAATGTGTATGGAACAAAGTAGACATAAAATTATAAGTTTTCAAAAATATTATCATGTATCATGTTGTTAAACGTGTATGTGAAAAATGTTCTTGATGTATACCAAAAAGTAGAATGTGTATAAAATAAGTAGACATAAAAAGTAAATAGGTTTTCGAAAATGTTAACTATGAAATTGGAAAGTATTAAGCGTGTATATAAACATGTTTCTGATGTAGAAAAAATGTAGAATGTTCCTGATACAAGCTTTACGTAAACCAATGGCTTGACTTTAATTTTCATATTGTTTTAAATTGTTTCCATAATTTTTTTCTTGAGAATATCGATGTTGATATGCAACCTTGAACATTTGGTATGCATGCCCTTACAAATTGATTGTTTTTGATGGAGTTGTCTAACATGTTTGCGACCAAATTAATACTTGACTTGGATTACAAAAAACACATATATCAAGGAGGCAAAAATAATGCTCTTTTGCAAATGTTATTTTCATCGTAATGCAAATATTTGTTGGGCGCCACCGAGAAGGAAGGACAACAAATGCGTAAAGAGATACTTGCAACTAGATAGATATTTATATTGTCTAAATTGGAAACACCTTGAATATACTTTAAAAATCATCACGTCTTTATGTTTTTGCGCAACATCACTTATCATTTTGTTTTTTTTCTCGAATGCGCACAAGCATGCGCATCATATATATAAGAAAGAACGGGGGTAAAGAGCCTCAATACAGCGTTATGGGCAATCTTGCCCAATCCACCTAGATTACAAAAGCGGACTACTCATGATCAACCCACCGTGCCAAACTACCGAAGAAATCACTCATATCACCTTTAAGGAGACCGGCTGCAGCCCACGCCTTACCCTCCTCCAAGATTCTAGTACCGATGCGTGTGGATGAGGGCGACTCGCCATCAAACACAATACCATTTCTATGCTTCCATAACTCCCAACAGACTAGCACCAAGATCGTGCGGTGGTCTCGCAGCCGCCCATCCGCGCTGAACTTGCTCTGACACCAGGTCATCAAGGTGTCGACCGTGGTGGGCACCCAGTCAGGTCTACCAAGAGCCGTGCACACCTCATGCCATACCATCCTAGCAAAGACACATCCCAACAAGATATGATTGATGGTCTCTCTTCACTTTGATTGCAAAACGGACACTTATCATTTTGTTTTTCATGTGACATCGTTCACGATTTCAAGAGATTTACTAATGTCTTGAGAGTGTGTGTAAGATGTGATTTTTTCGCTCCCGTTACAACGTACGGGCTTGTTTGCTATTACAAACAAAAGACGTTTGCCGTCTTCTCCCACGGCGCGCCTGTCCACTCCATGCCACACACGATCGCCACATCCTACGACCCTGGCCACCATCCCCGCCATGCCTCCACGATGGGAGCCCGTGGTAGAACCCTCTCAGCTCTCTGCCTGGGCCACAAGCAGCTGAGTCCGGTGACCCTCGTTTGAACACGGCCATGTTGCCGTGCATGCAACCTTGAAGGTTCTCAACAACGTGGACACCATCACTGTGATGAACACAGCGAAGGCTCACACTTTCAGGCCCTGTCCTTGCAGCATTCGCCTTGCCGTCGGCAACGTGTAATCGATGCCACGATGGCAACGGCACCAAGGAATTGCACCGCGAGGCTGACGAAGAACAACAACAGTACTGCGTTGCGCCTCAACGACGGCGGCGACATCTCGAGCTCATTGACCTTATGGCTCTCGACACGCCCGGATTTGTGCACAACTTGCTTCCTCGTATCGAGGTCCACTTTGAAGGGACGCTGGGACGATGGCACTATGGTGGCTGTCCGAGTATTAAAGGTGAAAGGTTTCGTAAAGCGTCTCAACTCCCGTAACATGGGAGCCCGCATGTATTTATATTGATATGGCGAGGACGCAGAGGCATAATCGATAGATTACATCATTGGTTCAAACAACCGAAGAGACAAGAGAAGGATTACATAAAGAGATAAACAAGTACTAACCAACTAGATCCTCCTAACTACTCTACGTGAAGCCCAAGCTAACATGTGTAACGTGACATGTTTAACACTCCCCCATAATCACAACTGTATCAAGTTGAGATTACGCTTAAACTCTTCAAAACTTCTAGCTGGCAATGCTTTTGTGAATCCATCTGCAACCTGATCTTTGGAAGATATAAATCTGATCTCAAGCTGTTTGTTGGCGACACGTTCTCTTACAAAATGAAAGTCTATTTCAATATGTTTTGTTCTGGCATGGAAAACTGGATTTGCAGACAAATAGGTAGCACCAAGATTATCACACCACAGGCAAGGAGATTTATCTTGTGCTATTCCAAGTTCTTTGAGCATTGATTGAACCCAAATGACTTCTGCTGTTGCATTTGCTAATGCCTTATATTCTGCTTCTGTGCTTGACCTGGAAACAGTGGCTTGTTTTCTTGCACACCACGATATTAAATTGGACCCATAAAAGATAGCAAAACCATATGTCGACCTTCTGTCATCTAGACAACCAGCCCAGTCTGCATCTGACAAGGCACTGACAAGTGTGGAAGAAGACTTACTGATTGTGAGGCCTGTGGTTATAGTATTCCTTATATACCTTAGGATCCGTTTTGCTGTTGTCCAGTGAGCTGTGGTAGGTGCATGAAGAAACTGACACACCTTGTTAACTGCAAAGGAGATGTCAGGTCGAGTAAGAGTCAGATATTGCAGACCACCAACTAAACTTCTGTAGCCAGTAATGTCCTCTTGATTCAGTGGCTCGCCTTCTTTCAGAAATAGAGACTCTGAACTAGACAGTGGTGTTGGAGAAGGTTTACAGTTTTGCATGCCAATTCTACTTAACAGTTCAGTGGCATACTTTGCTTGAGATAGATGAATACCATTACCATGTTTCTTAACTTCAATACCCAAGAAGAAATGCAGATCTCCCAAGTCCTTGAGAGCAAACTCAGAGCCTAGGTCTTTGAGTAGTGTTGTTATAGCTCCATCAGAAGAACTAGTAACAATAATATCGTCAACATATATGAGAACAAATATGGACGTCTTATGCTTGTTATAGATAAATAGAGATGTGTCAGATCTTGATGGAACAAAACCAAGAGATTGAAGTTTCATACTCAACCGTGAGTACCAGGCCCTAGGTGCTTGTTTCAATCCCTACAGTGCTTTATCCAGCTTGCAGACATGAAAGGGTGCATCTTTGTCTTCAAACCCAGGAGGTTGTTTCATGAACACTTCCTCTTCCAGAACACCATGAAGGAACGCGTTCTGTACATCTAGCTGTCTGAGACTCCATCCCCTGGACACAGCTATTGACAGCACAAGACGAATCGTTGCAGCTTTAACAACGGGACTGAATGTATCCTCATAATCTATGCCATACCTTTGCTTGAACCCCTTTGCTACAAGTCTTGCCTTGTACCGATCTATAGTGCCATCAGATTTTTTTTCTTGATTCGATAGACCCACTTGCAATCAATTAAATTTCTGCCTTGTTGAGGAGGAACCCAGATGCCACGTCTTGTTTTTCTTCAATGCCATGATTTCTTCATCCATAGCCAACTTCCACCTAGGATCACCAAGTGCTGTTATCAAATTGTTAGGTTCACCAGTTGTACAAGACGTACCAAATTTAGAGAATTTTTTGTAATTTAAACGAGTTGTAACTCCCTTCTGAAGTCTTGTACGCGGAGCCACAAGAGCAACTCCAGGGGACGAAGGCGCAGCAGATCCCTCGGATGCGTCAGCTTCAGGTGCTGGCGCCTCTGATCCCGAGGCAGATCGTGTCGCACCTGCTGGAGACAGTCGCGGCGTGGGCGACCGGGCCGGACTGGTGGGACCCGGCGAATCTGGCGCAGGCCAATCACGTGAGCCAGGCGCATGTCCGGGAGCGACCGCCCGCCACGCGGCATCGGGAGGTTGGAGCGGACCCGAGCCGTCGCTGTCTCGCTCGGTGGTGCGCTCCAGACCCGAGGCGGGGCCAGGTGAGCCAGACGCTGTACCCCCAAGTCCCGAGGCGGATTCTGGCCCCTGCTGTGATGGAGATCCCGAGGTGGATATGCCTCGGTTTTCACCTGTGTCTCCAGCCGGGGGGCACATAAAATGAGGGTTGTTTTCTCTGTGATTTGCACCATCTGAATAATCTGCAGCAGTAATCTCAGGCATAATATGATGATTAGGTACAAGTTGATCAGTACTATTATTTACTCCCCCATGATCAACGCCGGATAAGATTGAGGGCAAAAGAAGTATTTCTTTGCGGAGAAGGGCACCGGCATTTGGGTGGAGTTTGGCAAAAGGAAAAGCGGTTTCATCAAAGACGACATCCCTAGAGATATAAACACGTCCAGTAGCAACATCAAGACACTTGACACCCTTGTGTTGTGCACTATAACCAAGGAACACCCATTGGGTTGATCGAAACATGAGTTTATGATTATTATAAGGACGTAGATACGGCCAACAGGCACAACCAAATACTCGAAGTGACGAGTAATCTGGTTTGGTGTGAAGAAGACGTTCAGTGGGTGTTTCATGATTGATGACACGGCTAGGCAGAATATTGATGAGATGAACGGCTGTGAGAAAAGCCTCATCCCAAAACTTGAGTGGCATAGATGCGGCAGCAAGGAGGGATAGACCTATATCAAAAATGTGCCTGTGCTTACGTTCAGCGGAACTGTTTTGTTGATGAGCGTGGGGGCAAGAAACATGATGAGAAATGCCTATCCGTTGAAAAAAGGAGTTGAGTTTCTCATACTCACCACCCCAGTCCGATTGCATAGCAAGTATTCTGCAATCAAATTTCCTTTCTACTAGAGCCTGAAAGTTAAGAAACACTTGGAAAACATCGGAGCGTTTCTTAAGAAGGTATATCCACGTGTACTTGCTAAAATCATCAATAAAGCTTACATAATAGGTGTGCCTACCAACAGAAGAGGGAGCCGGCCCCCATACATCCGAAAAAATAAGTTGCAAGGGTTTTGTAGACACACTAGAGGAAATTGGATATGGTAATTGGTGTCTTTTTGCTCTTTGGCAAGAATCACAAATAGTTTCACGATCATGCTCATCATCAAAAGCGAGCTTATTTTTGCTAAGAATTTGATAGACAATAGAAAAAGATGGGTGGCCTAAACGATTATGCCATCGTTCTGAAGACACCTTGAAGGCTCCATAGGCTTGTTTATTGAACTTGGAAAACTTGGGAATCAACGGGTAGAGACCTTGCACACATCTACCGCGATAGAGGACCCTCCTCGTGACCTGATCCTTTATCAAGAAGAAAAAAGGGTGAAACTCAATGAAGACACCATTGTCGAGAGTAATACGATGAACCGAAAGAAGATTTTTTGATGCATTGGGAATGTGTAGAACTTCATCTACAAGAATATCACGATGTGTCGTTTTAATAATAGACTTGCCAACATGACTTATCATCATACCTGGACCATTTTCTGCAGTGTGGACTTGCTCTTGGCCATGGTATTTCTCATGCATGGTCATTTTCTCTAGCTCGGAGGTGATGTTCTCATTTGCACCGGAGTCAAGATACCAGTTGGAATCTACTCCATATGAGGCATCTGCTGCAGCTGCAACTCGTCTCCTCTGAGAGTTGTCCTCTGCATAGCGCCACTTACACTCTTTTGCAATGTGGTTAGTTTTTTTGCAAATCTGACATTTGTTCTCATATTCTTCATACCCGGTGAAGTGGCCGCCTTGGCGACCTTGGTTGTTGTTGTAGTTATGACGTGGGGGGCCATTGTTGTTGTAGTAGCCCCCGCCACCGCCGCCGCCGTTGTAGCCGCCGTTGTAGCCACCACCAGAGCCGCGGTAGCCACCGCCGCCGCCCTGGTTGTAGCTGCCACCACCACCTCCGCTGCTGTTGCCACGGTAGCCGCCGCCACCGTTGTAGTTGTTGCTGCCGCCGTCGTTTCCACCCTTGGGTGGGTTACGGTAGCCGCCCTTTGGAGCGCCGCCGCGTCCCCGTGAGGCGTGAGGCACTGTTAGCCGAGGACTTGAAGGACCCGGCGCCTGTGCCCTGGAACAGCTCCATGCGCTGATCAAAGTTCGCCACCATGCCGAAGAGGTCATCAACAGATAGTGGTTCGGTGCGGACATCTAGGGCTGAGATAAGTGGTTGGTAATCCATATCAAGGATAGCAACTATGAAGGAGATTAGTTCTTCCTCTAGGAGGGGTTTCCCTGCCATAGCAAGTTCATCTGACAGGGATCTCATGTGGCCGAAGAAGGCAGCAGCAGATTGTGATCCTTTCTGGGCATTGGTAAGGGCGGTGCGGCAGGTGTTTACTTTCGAGCTGGATTGGGCTCCAAACATGTTTGCGAGAGCGGACCAGATGGCTTGCGATTTTTCCAGAGAGGCAACTTGCACCAGGACTTCCTTAGAAAGATTCCTGAGCGGATAGGCTACTAGTTGCTGATCTTGGATTAACCAAGCAGCATAGGCTGGGTTGGAAACGATCTGTTCCTTCCCCTCGGAGTTTATTGAGGTGATTTTGGATGATGGTTCGGGGATGGTTCCATCAAGGTAACCAAGGAGGCCTGCCCCAATGATTTGGGATCGTGCTTGGGCACGCCAAAGCACATAGTTTGTGCGGGTTAAGGGTTCAGAGATGGTGTTGTTGAGGCCTGCTGAGGGAACTTGGCTTAAGGAAGACATGGCGGATGGGAGAGGAACGATGGAGGCTAGATGAGATGGAAGAGGAGGCTCTGTATACCATGAAAGGTTTCGTAAAGCGTCTCAACTCCCGTAACATGGGAGCCCGCATGTATTTATATTGATATGGCGAGGCCAGCTCTCGCAGAGGCATATATCAATAGATTACATCGTTGGTTCAAACAACCGAAGAGATAAGAGGAGGATTACATAAAGAGATAAACAAGTACTAACCAACTAGATCCTCCTAACTACTCTACGTGAAGCCCAAGCTAACATGTGTAACGTGACATGTTTAACAAGAGGGAGTCAGAAGAAAATACGGCCGCCGAGAATTGGTTTTTGTATGGCCGTCGGACACGTACATGCATGCATATCCGATTCCAATTCCTTTCCCGTTTCCAACCCGGAGTCCAGTCCAGCCGTCCCGACCACGTCTATAAACAATCTTCCCAGAACCAGGTTTCACCACGATTTGATCGATCTACCACGAGACTTCCTGCCGCCGCCGCTGAGATGACGTGCGTGTCCGTCGGCCCTTTCAACCGCCTGGTGAGCCTAGCGGGGCGCGCTTTCTACGACGACCTCCTCCCGGAGGCTGCCACCGCCGGCCAGCAGCATGCACAGGGCATGGCCGTCGTCGTCCTTGACGCCTTGACAAGACTGAACGGGCAGTGGATCCGCGAGGACGACCTCGCCGCGTCTCTAAGGATGCAGCCCAGGCCGCTCCGCCGCGTCCTCCGCTACCTCAAGGAAGAGTCGAAGAGATGATAGTGGCCAGAGACCACCGTAAGGAGCCAGCGCCAGCCAATCCAGCCGCCGCTGCTGATGATTGTGACGAGGGGAAGGCGAAGCTGCACCAAAAGTCCTACTGCTGCCTGGACTACGCACAGGCCTGTGACGCCGTCAGGTACCGGATACACATACACCGCATGAGGAAGAAGATCAGGGACGAACTCACAGCGGACAGCAGAGCCACGATCCAGCAGTGAACTTTTAAAGTCTTTCCTCCGCATTTTGATTGTTGAAAAGTTCAAAACCATATTTTGATGTTTCGACTACAGACTTTAAAAGTAGGAGGCATCTTTTGATCATCCTCGTTTTCATCCGCTTTTGCTTTCCCACAAGTCTCTTTTGTAAATTCCGTGTGTTCTGTCTTCATCCATGGAGGAAAGACTTTCGACCTTGAACCACCGCTCGTGCCAGACTGATCAGCACCATGCAATAAAATTCCAACTTCAAGATCTGTCTCTGCTGGGCGACCCGGAACTGCGGCTGCTGCATCAACAATATTATTTGCTTTGTGCCATGACCGCAGGCTCATGAACTCTGGAGCGGCCAGGCCCTGCACCCTCTTGATCTGCGCCTGCAATGGCTCCAGCTGCTCGTCCATCCTCCGTTGCATGTCCTGCAACTTCTCAAGCCGCCTACGGCTCCATTGGTGCTTTTTCTGAAACAATATTTTAGTCGGTGTTACTAATGTGTTCTTGAGTAGCATCCACGTGCGTGCTAGCACTTTTGTTTTGATAGCATTATCAATTTTCAATCTTATCCACTTCCATTTATTTGTACTCCTATGAAATTGAAATTATTCTCACTTATAGAAAGCTCTACCCATCTTATCTAAATTTAGTAGTTTTACTTGCAACAACAATTACATATGTTTGTCTCTAACCTGTCACGGCGCCCACTTGAACGATGCTATATATTACTATCTTATTGAAAAAATAGACGGGTGCGGCAACGCACGCCGCCATGATCTAGTTAATATTATGGAAACCGTGTATGTTTCAGGCTATCAAACAGTAACGGTGCTAGAGATACACCGCCAATAAGCCCATTACCTCCATGCTGATCTTTTCCTAATGCCTCCCAAATCTAACATATTTGCGATAATGTGAATTTTGTATTTCCTAAGAACACTATAACGAAATAATAATGAGGTGAATTGTCTCAAGTACTATCCATGGGGGCTGCTCACTTGACATAACTTGCCTTTCTTTTATAGTGGCTTGAGAATTGCCATGGTGTACTTTGTGGTTTGTTCCTTAGTAGGCTACCAAGGGATTTGTTGGTTAATGCTCGAGTCTCTTGCAGCCATTTGCACCGTTCCCAGTTCCTTAGTGATGGCAAGAGAGGTGGATCATCCAAAACGAAATTACATATTAATATTATGCAAACCGTGTATGATGGCATCCTAGGGTATGGGTAAAAAGGAAAGGCATGAGAATTCTTCAAAACTACTAACAAGTCCTACGCTATGAAAACTACAAATCATTAATTAATAACAGAGGACTATGGTTGCTCTCAGCTCTCATATCAGCATGCTTCGGGCCATCAAAGAGTAACGGTGCATGGAGATGCACCGCCTATAAGCCCAGTGGCGGAGCTACCTCCCGGCGACCCCGACCCTGGGCAGCTGCCCGGGCTGCTCCGGCCATTCTCCACTAAGTAGTACACATAAACCATGATTAGTATCACTAATTACAGGGGCAAATGCTGGACAACGTCACTGTATACAGGCTTTGCCCCAGCTCCTTGAGTTGGCTGGCTCCGCCACTGTATAAGCCCATTACCTCCATGCTGATCTTTCCCTAATGCCTCCCAAATCTAACATATTTGCGATAGGTTGCATGCATAGCACAGTGTGTGTTCAGTATTTCCTAGGAATACAATAACAAAATAATAATGAGGTGGATTGTCTCAAGTACTACCCATGGGGGCTGCTCACTTGAGATAACTTGACTTTCTATTATAGTTGGGACTTGGGAGCTATACGTATGGGTGCACACTGAATGAGCATTAGTAAGAAATAAAGGCGATGAGTGCTCATGGACAAGGTGGATGGTATGTAGGTGTATCCCTAAAGATGACGTATTGACTTGCTAAAGGTGACATGGGGTTATACATCCACTAACAATTGAGTGGATGTATTCGGCACCACATAAAGATCAAAGATAAAATATATGAGCAGGTGACTTCATTTGGCCAAAACAGGCCATGTCAAGATCTCTCACAAGTTAACATAATACATAGCTCTTGTTGTCCATAGAATGTGCAAAATTAAGAAAATCAAAAGACGATAATACAATAAGGGTCCACCTGATCGATGGTGTGAAGATGGTTTGGTGCTTAGTTGGTTATTGAGGAACTAGCTTAATGACCCACGCATTTGCACAGCTAGATTCTTATAACAGTATCAATATTGTTTTAGATTTAAGATGTTCATTTGTAGGTTTAAATTGATATAAAATTATGGCCGGGAACTATACCGAAAATTACATGGAAAGAATAAAATTATACTTAAATCAACAATATATTTATAGCAAATGTTTAAAATTATGAAACAACATGTAAATATTTGTGTCGCCTTTCTTCACGCACCACATCATTAGCGATATTTTTATTTACGTTAGTAGAATGTTTTCGTCAATATAAATGTTTCCTTACATTCTCATATAATCTAATTGTAATATTTTGCTGCTAGCATTGTGACCCGTAGTTTTGTGTCTTGAGATGTAATATTATTTTACGTTGTTTGCTAGATAGAATAAACCATGCTATTTCATCTTGCATTGCACGTGTTAACTTTTTAAGAAGGATCCATCTAGAAATAATCTAAATATTTGGGCTCATACTTGCATTGAAACCAGGAGTTATCTTTGTATACCCACCTCCTCATTGGTTGTAATACTAGCATATATTGTTTGTTGGTACAGGTCACTCTGCTAATACTTTCTTGGTAGTTCATCTAACTGTTGAGTCTGAGGAGGAGCACGCAGTCAGGCAATAGGCGTGTTACGACCAGCGCACGCTGCCCGCCGCTCCAGCTTCGCCAAGTCTAACGTGACACCAGATATGGATCCATAATGACCCATACCTCGCCGCCGCCTGGGCCCTCAACTGCTCCATCACCATCGCGGAGACGGCCGTCTGGTACTGTTGCCACCTTGATGATGAGCTTCCCGAAACTGGCGAGGAGTGGTCGCTTAGCGACTTCTCTATCAACGCCGGTAGGGGCCAGGCTGCCGCCAGAGCATCAAGGACGCCACCGGCATTGGTCGCGGCCACCTCCCGCACCGCGGCAGGAGTAGTCAGGGAGTGGCCGGACAAGGCTGTCGTGGCGGACTAGCGCCCTTCCGTCATTGTAGGGATGGTGATGATGATGATGCCACGGACGGCGACAATGGTGCGGCAGGGCAGGCAACCACACGTATGAGGTGGTCGTCCGGTACAAGTTCTAGGATTTGTTTTCTAGTTTTTAGTTAAACAGTCAAAATTGACGTTTTTATGTAAATTATGTCGAAACTTTTTGTATACCCATAGCATTGGATGGTCGGCTCCTGCATCCGTGTCCGCAGACAAGACCTCCTAGTCCATGGACGGATGTTGTGTCCAGTTTGTAGGTCAGCATTGGAGGTGCCCTTATATCACTATTCGGGGAAAGTTTCAGATCGCTGGACCATTGGTTTAAGAGATTTATGCTTTTGAACTTTTAACTTGTAATTTTGACCGGATTTTACCAGAAACTTCAAAGTTCACATAAACATTTGAAAAAAAAATCCAAAATTGAAGAATACATGTTTTTACTAATTTGGGGAAGTTATAGTTTACTTTAATCACTTGTTTGCGAGATTTATGAATCTAAACTTTCAGCTTCAAAATTTGATCACGGAAAAGTGAGTCTATCTACCAGTTTTGTTGGTTGAACTATAATGATAGTTATGCCCAAGGGACGGTGAAATAGGGTTTTATTCTTGTGCGAATTACGGTGCGTGGATCATGCATAGGGTGAGAATTACAGCCCATCCAGGCTCCGGGCCTTTTTTGACTCGGCTGATGATGCATCTGATCGTACGGCCACCGATGGGAATCGACGGATTCAGTACTCTGATCGACACCAAATAGCCTTCACGCAATCAGCGCCGCCACCAAACAATAGGATCCACCTCCAAGAAAGCCATGGCCGCCGCCTCCTCCTCCACCGTCATTAATCCGCCTCCGCTACCCGACGGCGAGGGAGACGGCCACGACCCCCCAAACTGGATCCTCCTCGACGTCGTGGGCTACATCGCTGAATGCCCCAACGCCAGCTTCGCTCAGAGCTCCACCAGCACCGGCCAACGCATCGAGGTGTCCTTCTGCACAGCCCGTCCTCCCCACGTCTCCCACTTCTGCGTCCACTGCCCGGGCCTCGGACGCGCCGATTTCTCCTTGGCTCCCACGGTCATCAGCGCCGAGGCCGATCTCATCCTCTTCTGCGTGTCCGCCAGCCCCTCCATCCTGTTTAATCCGCGTTGCTGCGACTACTTCCTCTACAGGGCGCACCCTCGGTGCCCGGTGCTGGAGCTTCTTCCCCACCCGTACCCGCACCAATTCCGCGACAAGGAGGTCGCCCTCCTAAGCCTCGGCGACGACGGGGCCAGAGTACGCCATTGCCATTCTCACAAGCAGGTGCCTGAAGGTGAGCCTCAAGGAGGATGGTACGCTCAACGAGACGGAGTTCGATCTCTGCCTGTACCGCTCCTCCAGAGCCCAGGAGGGGTGGACCTCCAAGTTGGTGTCCGTCGCAGATCCCCTGAGGGACGCGGTGTGCCCCGGATTGTGCGCCGTACCATGAGACAACCAAGGTGATCACGCTCGGGCGTGGCATGGTCTGCTGGGTTGACCTCTGGCGTGGCATCCTCCTCTGCAATGTGCTCGAGGAAAATCCCCTTCTCCTTGACATCCCGCTACCGCTGCCGGCGAGGGGTAACTGGAGACTCTACCACAAATCCAGCTCGTACAAATATAGGGACATCACCGTCAGCCCGCTCAAGGATACCATCAAGTACACTGAGATTGAAGTCTGCCCACCAAGAAACCCTCCTGCTGATGAGTCCTATATGGACTGGTTTCACCAAAAGCGCCGTGACAAACGGTGCAATGCACCTTGTACGGGCTGGAAGGCCAGGACATGGAGCCTATCGACCACCACGGTTCCTTCATGGCAGGACTGGCACCTTGATTGCACCCTCAATGTTGCTGATGTCGATGTCCAACCAATCCATTCTAAGCAGCTACCTAGGACGTGTAGCATCAGCGACAACCTCACCCAAGCAACATTACTGCAACGTCTCATCATTGGTTTCCCCACCTTGAGCATGGACGATGATGTTGTGTACATGCTTTCTAAGGCCAGCCCCGAGGACCAGATGGAAGTGGTCATTGCTGTTGATATGAGCAAGAAGACGCTTCAGGGAGTGGCTAAGCTTGTTACCGGAAAAGATTTCACCGATACACGTACCTGCACCAGTGAAATCTCCAAATATCTCTGTAAAGATTAAGGTAATTTTGCTTAGGACTTGCTTTGTGTATGTGTGACTACATGTATGAATGCTCTGCAGCACTGACTATATGTACCGATGAACCCCCACCAGTGACAATTCAAAAAAAATAACTATACAATGGGTTCTTGGTAAGTATAGTGTGCCTATTGGGAAGGTAACAAGCAATAACAACCTTTAGTAGAGGAGACTGTGAACTGCTAGCAATATTTAGCCATTGAAACGACCCATCTCGATGGCTAATATAAACCAATGAAAATCAGTGCATCTTGCCACTTTGCAGTTTAATAACTTAGCTCTGCATCAAAACCAAACCAAAACATGATTGACCTTCTTTTTATCGCATTTGTTTAGTTGATTCATTTTTCTTACCAGTTGAATATATATGTAGTTAGCACTCTGAAAGTGTTTGGCTTTTGTTTTTGTCCATTTGTCTTTCAGTGGCCAGGTAGAGCTTCCGCAAGGTGTTTCTCAGGCAGTGCAGGGACTTGTCCAATTGGATATGCATCTATACCCTTGAGTCAAATAACTTCATTCGACAACCAGAAAACAATACGGTTGAGAAGTAGCTCAGTAATTTTTTTCCAATTATTCTGAATCTCTATTAGACAATCAGTCCTTGGATGTTCTTGCCTCGTCCTACAGGTATACATGCTGGCCAATTGGCCGTCATTTCTGCATACTCCTGTTACATACTTGATTGAAATCTAATTAAAAATCTAGGATTTTGAGTTTGGGTTATATATGATCAAGACATGCATGCCAGCCATTCATTGACGAAAATTTTAGTTGAACTGCGTACTTTACAACCAAATGATGTGTGTTTGTCCAACTATGTGGTGCACCTGTAAAAATTTTGTGGGACATGCTTGATCCTCCATAATTTTTGTACAAAGCGTAAACTTTTCTACTGAGTATTAGGTGAGTTTGCTTCAGGTTCCACGGCTGGAGGAGAATGTTGTGCAATATCCAGGTTCATAATTACAACTGTAGTTAGTTTGTTCTGCACCAAGCACAATCTTATCACTGTGTCTATGCGTGCATGCGCGCCCCCTCTACTCCCTCCTCCATAGTTTTGTCGTCCAAGTTCAAGTTTGAACTAAAACCATGACAAGAATTATGGAATGGAGGGAGTATTTTCTTGGAAAGTAACTAAAATCGCAATTTCCTCGGATATATATTACTAGTAGTGTACTATTTTTATGTCATTAAATAACCAGGTTAGCCAAACCTGGTTATGTCAAGACTGATAGATATTCCTCTTGTGGTTTCATTTCCATTACAAATTTTCTATTCTCATGTTTTATTTGCATTGTGTCGGGTAATTATCTCCCACGTTCATGCATGTGTGACCAATTCATAGTGGCTGTCAGTGTTGGTCGCTTTTCATGAACAAGGGATTGATCAATACATCACAAATGGATAAATACAAACAGACTAATTTGTATGTTGTGCTGAACAATTTTCCCTGGCACCTTCCTCAAGTATGGATGCTGAAGCTAGCAGGAGTGTGGCGAGTGCGATCTCTACCTGCACTGAAATGAGTTGGTAAAGGATGCATGTCATAAATAAAAACGACAGATCCAAGCACTCAAAGCTTTGGAGACAACAACTGAAATGGTAATTTACTGCAAGTCTGCAAAATTGCTGTTGATTTTATCTTGCACTCTGGGTACAGAGTAAATTCAGAACAAAACAATGGAACGCCACCAGGTTGTAAAGCACCAATAACTGTACATTTTCATACCGTACCAGTCACTAGCTAATGAACTCTGCGGCGTGAGCCCCCGCCAATGCCGCTCTCAAGGAAAACGCTGGCGAGCATGGGTAGGTCCATCTCTCTCTCGTGGCTACTGTGGTGGATCCCGGGCACTCCGCGGCTCCTCCTCTCCTCATCTGTAGCCAATGCTAACCTGCCAGTGAACTCCGCACCCCCGGCCAAGCGCCTTCCATGATGCTCCCACCGCGCTCATCCCTGTAACATGGTGCCCCACCAACACCGCAAACCACGACTCCCACAACCTCCCTCCATCCTTCGTCGGGGCGTGTACACGCATGCGGCAATCTGGCAGCGAGCCGCTTCGCGATGCTGAAGGGTGATCGTCCTTGGTGGTGATGGCCGGCCGCCGTGGGGCGGTAGTGACTGGGAGGTCGATGCTTGGGTGCAGGCAGAAGCCAGCTAGGGCAGTGGTGAGCTGGCGATGGTAAACGGGCGCAGCAAACCTAGCGCCACTCGTGGTAGCCGCTTACGGCGGAGACAGTGCCGGATGGGGCGGGCCAAATGGATCTTCTGGGATAGAAAAGGGATGATATGAAATACCTATTCTATCCCCATTCTATTTTTTAGGGAGGCCGGCTCTGTGGGGTTTATAATAGTGAACTACCCAATATACCTTTGAAGCCAGATTATACTACTGGAATTCTGATGTATTAAAACCTCAATGAATGGTTATGATCAAGATACAACAATACTACTCATGCTGTATTTGGGCCATTAACTAATGAAAATAAATGGTCCACAAAGACTTCAGGTTTTTCTTTTGTGGGGAGATAGGGTATCTATCTATCTATCTATCTATCTATCTATCTATCTATCTATACCTATACTAATTAGACACTTCCTATAAATTCCCACTTTAATTATAAATTAAGAGGCGTTTATCTGGTGGGACCGAATTATAAAGGTGTAGATCTTTTCTTTTAGCATGTGTAGGTCTGTTCTTATCTACACTACTATTAAAAGAGCCAACAAGAGCAGACAAAAACTGCTGCCTTCCCACATTACGCAAAAAAAATATCTACACTCTGCCAGAAAATCGTCCGCCAAGTACGTTTTTTTCTCAAAGCGTAATCGGCGGCACGTCCGCAACTCCTACGCCTACAATCACGCTCGCAACGCACGACAAAAAGGAAAAAACTACCAGCCCTCCTCGCCTCCCCACGACGCCCTCCTGGGCAGGGCACGCGCGCCCCTCCGCGCTCCCCCGCCGCCGCCACGCGCCTCGGGTGGCCACTGAGGCTCCCGGCCTCCTGGTCAACCAGCACGGATCCGATGCATCGACACCAACGCGGGATCCGTCCGCCCTCCTCGCTCGCTGTTTGACGCTGCCATGCATAGACGGAGGTGGTGATGCGGCATGCGATCCGATGTCGAGATCACGGGAGAATTGCTGCTGTTGACCCCTACCTCCACCCCCAACCCACACCCGTCCATGGTCGCCGAGGCCAGTCGCATCATGGGTACGTTTGCCATAGCTTAATTAGCAATCAGTGCTCTGCTGGCTTTTGTTGGCTCAAGTTATTTGCCGATGAACCGATCTGGCCATATCCTGGCAAAACATAAAAATTAGATGAATCTATCTGGCCACATCCTTTTACGCTTATTGATTTATCTGAGTAATCTTTTTGCAATTTGTTGTACAAATCCCTAGCTGATTTTTATAGTTAATCCTAATAAGTGGAATATTAATCTCACAAGGTCTTTGACTAATTTTAGAGCTGACTTTAGATCCCTAGAGGTCTGCAGCATCAAACGGAATTAGGTCCTGCAGTGATTTGTCAGAGGCGTATGTCTGAAGTGCTTTCGGCCATAGCATCATTCACGTACAAGTGCTTGCAAGAATGCATATTGATTGATTTTGGGAGACAAGCATGCACGAACAAGCTAGCTAGATAACCTTTCGACCATAGAGAAACCACCCTTTCTTTCTTGCAGGATTGAGAAGGCTGAAAACTTGGAACATTTTTTATGTACAGGAAGAAAGCAGATTGTGTTTGTGCATAATGATGGTGAGAAGATCAAATTTATTTTATGGGCTTTCACTTGCAAATCTTTTCAGGTTCATTTCACTTGATACAAGTTCTGTTACTTCAGTCACGTTATACCAATCCAATCATTCTCTTTCAGTGTACAGTGTAGGGAGCATGCTTCACTGGACAGTCCTTATATTGCCAGTTTTGCTCACAATAATCATGAACTATTCCTGCTTAATAGATTTAAATTACAAGATAGCAAGACATGTACTACTTGATGTAGATATGGATACTACTATAGGATGTACAATGCAAATCCATTGCTGGACTTGCACGTCCAAGCGATATAGGATGTCCAATAAAAAACTTGACTGGAATAAACTTTTGGCTCGCTGAACTTTTGAGACCTAACTTACAAATTTTATAGTTTGGTAATATATAGAAGAGAAATGAACATTTGGCTTGCTGAACTTGGTGTTTCTTTTTCCAGCACGGTGATTTCAGAAGTATGGCCAAATGGAAGGCTGGAGGAAGATTTTTGATATGGCAAAGGCATCAGCAAGGACATCAGACAAGAGGTAATATTCTTTTATTGTTGCCCTCTGCTACTAGATTGTACTGTTGAAATTGAGCAGCCAAAAATTCAAGTTGATAATGCATTGATATATCTCTCATGTGTTAACTTGGTAGTGATGACAATGGAAAATGTATGAATATGCAGCCTTCACAGTAAAAAGGTAAAACAGTTCTTTCATTTTGTTTGTTTTGCTCTAGATATATGTGACAATTGGTCATATATATGCAAGCCTAACTTGTTTCTTCGAAGGGGACAAATTTGTCCAATATATGCAGGTCTGACTTGTTTCTTCAAAGGGGAGAAAGTTGTCCTCTTCATAATAATCGAGGACTAAGCTAAAAAAAGAGAGTCAAGGACACAACTGCCAGCTTGACATATTTCGGTTTAACTATCTCTTTTGTTTGTTGCCTTCATTGTTATTACTTTTGTCGTATGTCTTATTTCTTAAAGTCTCCCTCCAAAGTTTTGTTTCGGATATGCGCATTTCATATTAGTGAAGACGTGCATTGGCCTTTGATCCTAATTTTAGAAGAAGCTCGAGTAATTAGCTCTATTTTATACGACTGCCAAGTAAGGAAAAATGGCTATTGATGGAATCAGTTTTTTTCTCTTGTTTCCTGATATTCAGTAGCCTTATGATTAGCTATTTGTGAGTGAGTTTTCCTGCATCGCTATCTTTACTACTTATAAAAGAGCAACCATTTTCTTTCTTAGAAGTTAAAAAGCACAATAAACATGGCAGATGAAGGAACCAAAATAATAAAAAATATCAGAAAATTGGATGTAGACTCCTAGCAAGCTCTCTTTTGTTACTTTCATATTTTATACCTATTGGTCACATTGAGGTGCTCTTAGGTGTATGTACTGCTGGGTATCCTTGCCTTTCTTCCTGGTTCTGTATTGAGATTTATATGCAACTGGTTCATCTCACAATATGAACATGACCCCGACAATTGCGTTGTCTTCTATAATGTAGTTATGCACCGTGTAGTACTAGAATATGACATATGTATAAGTTGTAGACCATGGTAGAAGGCATTATGGACTAAAATTACAAGTGTGAGTAATTTCACTTGAATATATTGCCATCCATTCCACATATTTCTACTCACTTTGTTGTTTGACACAGTTGATTTGTTAGAGCCCAAAATGCATATGATTTTATTTTGTATGCTCACCCTAGATGCTACCACACAATTAGAGCTTATAATTACCGGTTCTTTTAGAATTAAATGGAAGAACATACTGATTTCAGTTTCTAAGCAAATATTTGACAGATTCCACTTCAATCCGAAGCACAGGAAATGGAAAGTTTACCAAGAGTCTGTGGGAGAAATCTACATGTCATCAAGGGAACGACCAACGGTACGGGATACCGAAGAGTGTAAATTGTAGCCCTATTTCCTTCTTAAAACAGATCTTTTTTCTTGGGACCAATTTATGTTGTATACTGAAATCATGTTATATACTGAAATCATGTTGTATACTACAATCATGTTGTCTTAAGAAGAATGAAGCTGAAGCTTGTCCAGTGACACAATATGTTTAACAATAGGGGTTTGATATGATTAATTAGTAAATTTGATGTTCATCATTTACAACTTATTAGAGACCAAATGGATGAAACATCATATTATTATTTTTATGTGGTACCGTGATGTGTTCACTTTTAAAAATATATCCCAAGTGACATCACAAACATTGTGCATCCATCTAAAATTTATATGTTTTTTAACATTATTATTTATCTAAGAGGCAAAATGTTCAGAATGTTCATTCATGTTACTTTATAATAATTCTCAGAACATTTTATTTTTTTCCTATCAAATAATTATGTTTAGCTTCAATACATGTTTTTAGTTTACCATTAGGATTATGTCATCCAGTTTGTTGGGGAATATTTGTGGTTCACCAAGCATAGTTAAGTGGGCACATGATCTGTGTAGTCCAAGTGTGATCTAGACATGATGTTGTTCCCTAATTTCTGCTATTTCAAAATATCTTTATTTAACGTGAAAATGGCTATTTTGTTGAAGGCTAAACTGAGCAACCAAATATCTCTTATTTACCTTGGCACCAATTATCTTTAGATACCATTTTTGTGGTGTACTATAATAGTTGCAAAGTGGAAATGTTTCGACATTTGCTGAGCTAAGATACCGGTTAATCAAAAAATTAACCAGTTAATAGAAGAAGTAACAAATGTGAAAGTTTGACCACTTTGTTGGGTTTTGAGGCCTCGACATGTTGAACGGACGAGGCTCCCGTGACGTACTGCAGGGTGCAGTTGGCCCACTGACTGGTGGGCCTGGCAGCAGTTTGGCCCATATGTCAGTGACCCAACTGCACCTTACAATACACCAGGGGAGCTGAGTCGATGTTGAACATGTGAGATCTACTTACCCAAGTGATTTTTTTAGCTCAAACCAAAAAACAAAGACACATTGTTCTACGGATATACGTGCGTTGCACGTGCGCGTTTACTAGTGAAAATAAGAGGACTCCACAGACTAAAATAAAACTAATCTAAATTGTGTCAACAAACGATCCATCAAGTGGGTCCTGGTCTCCTTTCTTAATTTGTCACGTCTCTCTCTCTCTCTGTCTCTCTGTCTCTTGGTTCTACCAATCTCTCACGTTTCTCATATTTCCTTCCTGATCAATCTCTCAGCCTCCTTTTTAAAGCGAGAGCAAAGCTCCAATTTTTTTCCTTTATGGCTCAATCTCTCACTCTTCTTTTTAAAAGCTAGGCCAAGACTCTAAAAAAACATTGAGTCATCGCCCATAGTCTTGGCTAAGAAAACACATATGCACGTATTTCTAACTAATCTGAAGTAGGTTGATTGATTTACGAGTTAATTGAACGCACACGTACATAAGAGAGAAACAAGCCGTATACAGACTAATTTGAAGCAGGTTGATTGATTCCTGAGTTTAATTGAACGTACACGTACATAAGAGAGAAGCTGCCGGGCACGAGACAAGCGCAGTCCTGCTGCCGGGCGCGAGACGGGCCGGTCCTGCTGCCAATCGCGAGACTAGCTCGGTCCTACGGCACCGGGTGCGAGACGGAAGATGGACCGCATCCGGGAGAAGGCCAGCCCTCCGGCGAGAGACGCGAACGGACGCCGAGGAGAGGGGTCGAGGGCCGATACAGGCAGCCTACAGACGGGCCGACGCCAGGACAAACTGGCCGCCGCCGCAACCAACCTGCCACCACCACAGCAGCCGCCGGCCCCACCCGCAGCCACCGCCATCGCGCCGCCACCCCGACCAGCCGAGGGGCCACGGTCAGGGCCGCCGCCCGCAGCCCCAGCCTTCGCGGCCCGCGCCGCCGTGAGGTCAGATCTGAACGAGCCGACGCGGCCGTCATCTCCAACCTCCG
Source organism: Aegilops longissima (assembly GCA_021605205.1). Taxonomy (NCBI): domain Eukaryota; kingdom Viridiplantae; phylum Streptophyta; class Magnoliopsida; order Poales; family Poaceae; genus Aegilops; species Aegilops longissima. Next base: position 712,152,760 of record CM038679.1, on the reverse strand, counting down.
GCCCGCACCACCACCACCAACTGCCGTGAAGCCGCCACCACCTGCCGCGGCCACGACAGAGATGGCCACCAGCAGCCCGAGCCACCCGCAGCCCGCGCCGTCTTGAGCCGGATCCGGCCACGCAGGAAACGCCGCCGTCGCGGGCACAAACGAGCCACCCACCCGCGTCCAGCCCTCCGCGCCAGCCTGCAGACGGACACCGCCGCCGAAGCGCAGCCCGCGCCGCGCCGGATCCGCGCCGCGCCGCCGCCGGGAGAGCCCGCCCGCGCCAGCCTCCACGAGCGGGAGAGAGGGCCCGCCGCCGCCAAGACTTCGGCTTTGCCGGCGGCGCGACAAAGGGCGGCGAGGGGAGGAAGGGGGAGGGAGGGACGCGCGCCGGCGGCTAGGGTTATCCCCTCGGTCGCTCGCGGGAGCGACGCGAGGGGAGGGGGGGAGGAGCAAGGCCTGAGGACCGGCCCGTCTCGCGCCCGACGGCTGGACTGCGCTCGTCTCGCGCCCGGTGTAGCAGGATGGCTCGATGGAGGCTTGTTGTAGCCGGCCTATTGGGTCTCGGCGTTGGGTCCGGCCAGGGGTGTGTAAGGCGAATCCTTTCCGCCCGTCTCTGCGGTGGGGGTAGCAGTGGGGCTCGGGGTACTTGGTGTCAGTGTCTTGGATTTCGGGGCGGCGACCCTGGTGGTGGTGGCGCGGTGCTCATGGGCAAAGCTCGTGCCTCGGTGCTGCCCGGCTGCCACGGCCGAGTGGGCGGCGTGGTAGCCGGCGTGTGGCGATCGGTGGCGGTGAATGTTGGCCGGGGTGAAAACCTACTCTTTCCTCACGGACTGGCGACGGCGAAGATCGCTCCCTTCCTGAAGGCGTCGTCGCGGCTATCATTGCCCGTCGTGGTGCTCCAGGGGAAACTCTGATCCTCGGATCGGGCGGTGGCGACGCTCCGGTGCCGTATCCTTCCTGAAGGCACCGCCTTGGAGCCCACGGGTCGTCATATGCGGCTTCACTTCTTCGACTGAAGCCCCCGGCGGCTCTTGTAGTGCTAGGGAGTGTGTTGCTGCGATCAGCGCCTATGTATCCTACCTAGGGTGTGTGTGTGCGTTTGTGATGCGTGAGTGCGGTTGTACCAGACATTGTTGATCTTTGCTTTATATATAAAGCGGGGCGAAAGCCTTTTTGGATATAAGAGAGAAGCAATCTGCTGGATTAATCTGTGCGGAAGCCAGATCGAGTCGCCGACAGGAAGCACACACAGCAGATGATTGGACGTTTTCTCACGCAATCCTTCTTTGCTTCACAGCCATTGCCGCTCTGCCAAGATTTTGTTCTCCACGGGCTTCTTCTCTACAGCCTTCTCTATCCCACACCATCTCACATCGTTCTTTCTTTCTGCACCTCGGCAAGGCCGGCCTGCGTGGATATGCTATTACGTACAATAAGCTGTTTTGCCCTCCCCTGATGTATCCCTTCATAGTTGGAAACGACAACATGATGGTTGTAGAGGCGACTCTCTCCATGCTTACCATCAACATTTTGGAAGGCTCCTAGCAAATAAAAAATTAGTTGGAAGGCTTCACATTTTGGCTCTTATAACTCCGGCGACAACAAGTTTTTGTTTGTTCCGAGGATTACACCAGAATCCTCGTCATTGGTTATTGTTGAGATGTGGAAAGAACTACTCCTAATCTGCATAATCTGTGGTAGGCTAAGGACAGTTGTTTCTTACTCTTCCTCAAAGTATGATTTGGTTATTTTCTACATAGGTTTAGCTGCATTCATCTATATTATTGTACAATTCTCTGTGCCATCAATACATGCGGAAAGATAAGTGCACTGCCTCAATGCTCTAGATTCGGAAGCACCCTTATTCATGCTGTTTAGGCTATGTTTTGCAGATTTTCTTAATTATTTACTTAATTTTCACTCTGCATTAAACAGCTAAGAAAATGATAAACATGCAAAGAATTGTGTATACTACAAATACTTGCAGTGCTTGCTTGGAGAACTTGCAATCCTTTTTTATTTGGAACACTACTTGCCCTTTTTACGCTCTTCAGTTTCTAAAGTCGACAGAGTGAAATGGCAATGACATGTTACCTGATTAATCTCAAAGTTCATGTTAGATCAATCATACTGTGTTTTTTTAAAGAGGTTGAAACATAAAAGCATTTCAGAATGGTAGATGAATAGTAATTGTGTAATACCATTAAATTGCTTTACGGTTTTAAAATTTTAGGGTAATAAAATTGTCATTGAGAACACATTATTAATTTGTTTTACTCACTATAATTCTATTCTGAAGCCTTATTTGAATGAAAATGGTTAATCCCTTGAGTTCTAACCTGACACTTTAATAAGAATAATTATAAAGAAATAGACGACTAGCCCTGCAACTGCACGGGTTCACGACTAGCCCTGACACTTCAATAAGAATAATTAAACTGGACCAAGCCGATCCATTGCACAAATCTTTGCAACCCTTTCAGGACCGGATCGTAACCAGATCATTTCAGTCTCAGCTCCCCCTATCTTAGCTACTTCATAGCTAGCTTGGTTACTTTCGCGTGGGATGGCATGCACAAAAACCTCTCTGTGGCCGTTGATCATGGGCAAGATCTTCTGTAAGGACTTGATGTGTCGTAAAAGTACTTGACGATGTCACTAATTCCGTGCGTTGAAAGCAATGATGCAGAGTAGATGCACCACATGACGTTAAGTAGGTACAAGCTAATCTTTTCCTAATGCCTCTCAAAACAACATATTTGCCATAGTCTGAGTGTGTTCCGAGCGTATGTTTCTTATTGCCTCAACTTTAACAAAAGCGAAATATGGACTATATCTTGGGTACTATCCACAAAGCTCAATTGAGAGAAAATATGCATTCCCGCAGGAAAAGGATAATATATGCTCAACACACTAGATGGGTATCGACGGGAGGCATATATATGCATGGAAACTTGATGGGTACGTTACAGAAATTATATACGGTACCAACTCATCGACAAGGTGGATGGTGTGTAGTACTTAAGATGAGTGATTGGCTTGCTATTTTTATTTTTATAAAATTGTAGAAGAGTTTGGGCTTACTAGGTTGCATCAAGAGTTTGCAGAAGTCAATATATATTACTTTTCCAAAAATCCGGATTGTTCACGTCTTGAAATCTTTTCGTCGTTCACATGATTTTCATGTAATTTTGGACTGCCACATTTTTTGGAAATCAGTCACAAGAACAAAAGTTCACTTTCAGCAGACAGGGTCGTGGTAGCACTGTCTTTTATGTCCTTCCTAGTTCTGCACCTGAAAATTGTGATGGGTACACTTGAACAGCAATATCAAAGAGAACGATAGGGCCATCATCACAATGGCTGGACGAAAAAGGAACCCAGCGAACACGGCTCATCATTCATGTGTTCGAATCTCCGTGATGCATATGCAATGCAACAAACTAGCGATGTACTCCATGACCATGCTTGCATCTCTCCTATTCTTCAAAGCTTCATCTCCTTCGATCTCAGATGGAACCACCAAGTTTATTCCTTCCACTGTGCTGAAGTCCAAAATTCCTTGACTACGAGCTGATTGGCCACAAGGCAAGCTGGGCCCACTGATTGTTTGCCCCCGCCCCCCCTTGAAACATGCATGGTCTAGGGATGTGTACAGTAAGTACGATCTTGTCTACCTGGGGTCGTTACGTATGTGTTAAATTAAGTTGAATATAGATACATGTATTTTAGGGCAGTGTATGTCTAACTTCCCTTCAGACTATATGCCCGTACGTACTTATATTCCCGGTGGGGAAATGTCTAATCTTCCTAGGTGCAGGTGTTTTCGTATACTTTTCTTTGTTGCAAACACATTGAGAGAGACATGGGTTCCTCATATAACAGGAAGGATATACTTTTGAACACGTCTTGAGCTTGGACTTTGATCGCTGGAAGAATTTGATGTCATGATAAGAAACAAAGTATGACGGGAACTGCACACTGCTGGCAAGCTCTGAATCTGGTTACTCTTGGTTTTAGAACCTATTTCCTATCCTTGTCTACACCTGGTTCTCATCTAGTCGGCTTCATCGAGCAACAGGGCAGACTAGACCCACCTCTGGGAATCAGCCAGATGCAAGCTGACCTTCTCCTAATGACTCCCCAATCTAACGTATATGTGATAGGGTACGCATGTGCCTGTGTGACACAATGTGTGCTCTATATTTCCTTGGTGCGCGTGTGCGTGTGTGACACAATGTGTGTTCAATATTTCCTCGGAACATGACTTGAGCAAACCAAAATTAGGGGGTTGTCTGAAGTACTATTCATAGTGGCTCACCACTGAAGATAACCGGCATATACATAGCTGCTTGCATATACCTAAACGGATGGGAGCTATGTATTCCACTCTGGATAGGAGGTGATGGTGTGCAGGTGTAGTACTGAATATAGCTATTGACTTGCTATATGTATGCCTACTCTTCCAGCGAAATGAGGTTCCTACACTTGGCTAGATAGTAAACTTGTAGATAAAATTAATATACAAGAAACTGATGAGACATGTGAGAATCTTTTAGAAGTCAATATACCACCTCATTAATTCTACATTTAATCTACTCGATTAAGAAGAGCATTGGAAACATAATGTTGCCATGTTATTTAAAAAATATTTAGTGAATATGGCCATTAGTTATCCAGGTAAACAGGGTAAAAGCCTTGTTTTTTGACTTTTTATATCTAGAAAAACAATGAAACCATGGTGGCATACCATCGCTATCAGAATGAAGAACAGTGTCGTAAGAAAGGGTGGTGCAACCATGCACTATGCTATAAAAAGCGAGTTCACCATGTTGTGCCATGTGTACGCTCAAGGTGACGCTGAGCGGAGATCCACACCATGGTCGGGTTTAATGGCGGCGGCTGCTCTATGGCATTGCATAGAGCGGCGACGATGAGGACCCTTGACCCACTATAGCTTTAACGTTGTGTAAAGACAATAGAACTACCATCGGCAGAACTATCCACATCTTCCACTGCTAAATACCGTGCTTATGGTCGTGATAGTGGCCCCATGAGCTTGATGCCATCCACGCGCAGCATTTGCGTTCTCACACGCCAATCCACCTCTTGCACTGCCAGAGTGACTTGGTTGCCACGACCAAGAATACGTCCATGTGTCAAGTTTGTGGGTAATCCCAAAGAAAACCAAAATCTAGCAGGTGTGCCTCCTCTGATTTTGGGATCGACCATTCTCATGAATACAATACAGGATCAATCAGAGCTGCAGACAACCGGGCACATCGATGTGTGCACGTGCAGCAAGAAACTCACTGGTCGTGTGGTTGAGTGTTTGAAACCATATTGAGTGTCCAGTTTGTACTGCCAAAGGAAACATTGGTTTACTCTGGCTTCAATAATCTCTCGCCATCACTCTTCATGATGTGCATAACAGACTAGATACGTAACATGAGGTACCCCGGGTACAAACTGATTTCTTCCTAATGCCTCCCAATCTAACAAGTTTATGACAGTTTGCATGTGTGTGTGTGTCACGATACATGTTTCGTATTTCTCTCGGTGCGACTGAAAAGAAATGAAAATGGGGAGAATTTTGTTGAGCGGTACTATCCATGGTATAACTATCACACTTGGGAGAAATGGCCCATATGTAACTTTCTTTAATATTCTTCTGGCTAGCTAATTAATCACTGTAAGGACCACGGCGAATGGGAGCTACACTAGCTTGCTGATCACTATACGCCGCGGTTGAGGGCAGCTGCATAGCACCCAGCACTGATGGGGGGCAGGAAGAAAATAACTTATAGTAACTCGGTGTCGAGGTGAAGGGTGTGTGCAGCATTGACAATGAGTTATTTAGCTTTGGTACTTCTTTCATAAATTACTAGAGATTTGGATGAGTTTGTACACTCACTCATCCAATAAAGTGATAATAACTCATGACAACATGAATGGTACGCAACATTAAAATGAGTTATCATCTTGCGATCCTTCTTTATAAATCGTACAACTTTGGATGAAGTTTATGGTGGTAGCTGCCAGGTGTGATTTGAACCAGTTTGCTCTCCCAAGGAATATGAGGCCTTAGGTGCATATTCTTTTTCTCCTCAATCAGGCTCTGCGAGTGCGCTGGAAGTGGTTGGAGAAGGTGGGGGATGATAAACCATGGACAGGAAGCGTAAGCGATTTTGCGCGCTGGCCTTTGATGCACGCTTGGCAACGGTGAGATGTTGCTCTTCTGGTCAGATTTCTGGGTCCACGGTCGTAGTGTGGCGCAGCTCCCTCCAAATTTGATAAATTTCCTGAAGTCGATTGCTCATTCTTGTACTGTTGCACAAGCCTTGCACGACAACACATGGCTAAAATGTGTACGAGGTACACCATCCATTTCCACCATTGTGGAATTTCTTTATATGTAATAAGGTTTAGCACATTCAGTTGGGAGTGTGGGAGGATCTATTCACTTGGAGGATCATCTCTGATGGGAAGTACTCGGCCAAATCTATGAACAATGCATCCTTCCTCGCACGTCATCCCATCTGCTCATGAGCTTTGGAGGTCTTGGGAACACCTCAAGTTGAAGATCTTTGACTAGCTTGTCCTACGCAACTATCTATGGACCATAGACAAACTCACGATGAGGTAGTTTCAGCATACTCCATGCTGTTCTCTTTCCGCTCAGGAGCCGGAGAACCTAGAACACATGCTCCTAGGTTGTTCCTTCGCTCCACAGGTCTAGTACCATGTTCTCCTCGGCGTGTATCTTCACCGTTTTACTCCTATTGGACATGAGGACCTTGCTAATTAGTACTCCAATCTCTCCGTTGTGGTTCTGACGCATAGCCGCCGGCTGGTAAAGTCCTTCGTTATCCTAACGACACGGTTCATTTTATTGCAATGAAACAGTTGTGTATTCGATAAGGCCGGGACCTTGCCCTCGTCGGTTCTTCAGAAAATTCGGGCGGAGTTGCCGAAGTGGAAGCTTGCTTGTGCAGGCACGATTGGAGCCCAGGAATCTCTTTTTCCCTATCTTGGTGAGCTTGAGCAATTGCTTGTTATTGGATCCCAACCATGTAAATATGTTTGTCACTCTGGGTTTTCCCATCTTAATACAAAAAGCTCGTCGGTTGTTCACAAAATTCGGGCGGAGTTGCCGAAGTGGAAGCTTGCTTGTGCAGGCACGATTGGAGCCCAGGAATCTCTTTTACCCTATCTTGGTGAGCTTGTGCAATTGCTTCTCATTGGATCCCAACCATGTAAATATGTTTGTCACTCTTTTACCCTTGCGCGTGAGATGGCAGCCCCCTACGGAAAACTTGATGTCGCTAGCCATTTGTTTCGGTGTGGGCAACATTTGTGCTCGCTGGTTGCTCTCTCGTAAGATTGGTTGGGTAACTCCAAATTATAATGTTTAAGTAACCTAGCACAAGTATTTCTCTCAGTAGAGAACCTAGGTTTATCGAAGAAGAAAAGAGGTCTTCCAGCAAACAAAGTTACTGGTGCCTGCATATAAAACACAAAACAAGTTTGTCCCCGACACATCAAGAAGGTTGTCAATCTCCTTGTCTTGCAAGGTACAAGATTAAATTGCACGGTATGATAGAAATTGATAGACAGATAAAATGAAAGAAATGGTACAACAAGGCAAATTATTTTTGATGAGGTTTTCAGTAAAGCAAAGTAGACTGTCGGGGCCATAGGTTCACTAGTGGCATCTCTTCAAGCATAAAAGTTTAGCGTGGTAAACAAATTATAGTTGGGTAGCGATTAAATTGCAATGTTTCTATTTATGATTATGATCATTCACGGTACAATATCATATAGTCACCATGTCCGTGATATGGCTCGTTGGGCCGTGCTGTTTGTTTGCGTGAATGAAAACTGGCGCGAACATACGAAATGCGTCGGCCCTTGGACTTGCCATTAAATTAGGGAGCGTGGTGAAGCAAAAGATTTTTTTTCTTTGTCGAAAAAATAGGGCCTCGGATCTTTTTGCCGGCTCGGCACTGCGCCTAAAAGCAAAGAAGACTAGCTCCTTGGCTTCCTGGTATGTGTGAGATTTGATTGGTTATGCACTAGTGGTTGCTAGTGAGGCTAGCAATGCGAATTGCCTGGTGCGACACACGTGATACCCTCGATCTGGTTAGAGCAAGAATAACCCAAAAAGCAACCGACAATATTTCTTTTGACGGCTCACCACTTGACAATATGAAATACAACTCTCCCAGCAAGAAAATTAAATGGTACTAGCATGTAGCACATGTTTAGCAGACTTTGTTTGGAGGATCTCCCCTGGAATACATGGAAAAAGAATCAAACCACCATGAGCTTGCTCTTGGAAGCATCCTAGTAAGAACAACACTCACCATACTATGTGAATCTATGACTTACTTTGGTTAGTTAATTCAACCGAAAGCCAAAGTGGCTACCAAGTTGCATTCCGCATTGTTCTTTTTTGCAGGGGAAGTTACATTTCACATTGTCTGTTGTTGTTTGGGTTTACTCGCACCAACATCTAATGCTTGGAAACGACTGTAGAAAATGATGTCCACAATGTCTACTCAGCGCCCACTTCTCATCTGCTGAAGCTAGTAAACTAGAGCTCACAAGAATGCAGAAGCCAAGCGTGGACGAGCAGCCCCTGCTCGGACCGGTGGACAGGAGCGAGCATGCGGCGGCGTTGTTGGAGGCGAAGCGACTGCTGCGGCTGGCCGGGCCGCTGGCGGCGGGCGGCATCCTCCGGTCCGCGCTGCAGCTAGTGTCCGTGATGTTCGTGGGCCACCTCGGCGAGCTTCCCCTCGCCGGCGCCTCGCTCGCCACCTCCCTGGCCAACGTCACCGGCTTCAGCTTGCTGGTGGGCATGTCGAGCGCCCTGGACACCCTGTGCGGGCAGGCGTTCGGCGCGCGGCAGTACCACCTCCTCGGCCTATACAAGCAACGGGCGATGGTGGTGCTGGCGCTCGCCGGCGTCCCCATCGCCCTCGTCTGGTCCAACACCACCCGGATCCTCCTGCTCCTCGGCCAGGACCCGGCCATCGCCGCCGAGGCCGGCGCCTACGCGCGATGGCTCCTCCCGGCCCTCGTCCCCTACGTCCCTCTCGTTTGCCACATCCGCTTCCTGCAGACGCAGAGCATCGTCGTGCCGGTCATGGTCAGCTCCGCCGTCACGGCGCTGAGCCACATCCTCGTGTGCTGGGCGCTGGTGCACAAGGTGGGCATGGGGAGCAAAGGCGCGGCGCTGGCCAGCACCGTCTCCTACTCCACAAACCTGGCCATACTGTGCGTGTACACGAGGCTCTCCGGCGCCTGCAAGAGGACGTGGACTGGGTTCTCCATGGAGGCCTTCAAGGAGCTGCGCCAGTTCGCCGAGCTCGCCGTGCCGTCCGCCATGATGGTTTGGTGAGTCGAGTCTTCCTGTTCTAGCATCTCAACGTATGCATTTTAATTTGGGAAATGAGAAATTACTTGTTTTTGAAATGTGCAGCTTGGAATGGTGGTCGTTTGAACTCCTTGTGCTGCTGTCTGGTCTTTTGCCTAATCCTAAGCTTGAAACCTCGGTATTGTCGATATGGTAATCAAATCAAGACCACTTTTTGCAATACACAATTCTCCGATTTTTCTTTTCTAAGTTGTTCATTACTGGATTCTGCAGTCTTAATACGGGCGCTCTTATGTTCACGGTGCCATCCGGTCTCTGCGCAGCCATAAGGTGCCGTGAAACTCACAAATAAAATGTGGAATGCTGTACACATGTATGCTAATTGGTGTCTCTGCTTTTCCTGCATATACAATACAGCACACGCGTTTCCAACGAACTTGGTGCCGGTAGGCCTCAGGTAGCGAGGCTGGCAACTAGAGTGGTCATATGCATGGCCATGTTTGCAGGCTCAGTGATCTCCATCACAATGATTTTGCTACGCAAATCTTGGGGTTACATGTACAGCAACGAGGAGGAAGTCGTGACATACATTGCCAGGATGGTACCTGTCCTCGGGGTATCTTTCTTCATTGACGGAATCCACACTTCTCTTTCAGGTATCATGAGTGAAATTCCCACATTTCCACGTATTTACTACAACCGGGAACATTGTGACATGATTTTTTTTCCGGACATCACAGGTGTGCTATATGGATGTGGTGAGCAGAAGATTGGTGCACGGGTTAATCTCGCCGCGTTCTACCTGGCAGGCATCCCCTTGGCTGTGTTGCTTGCATTCATCCTGCATTTGAATGGAATGGTATGTACTATATGCCAGCATGAATTTAACATTTCACTGCCCACATGAATAGAGCATGCCTGAAATAACAAAAATGTTGTGGTTCCAATAGGGGCTTTGGCTTGGCATCGTTTGCGGCAGCCTCACTAAGCTTGTGTTGCTTGTGTGGATCGTACATTCCATAAACTGGGAGAATGAGGTAAAAGCTTGCAATTTGCACAGCACCATAAAAGTTTCCTCTGGACAGCAATACTTGACCCCTCTTTATTTGATTTCAGTCAATTAAAGCAAAAGACATGGTGCTAGAAACTTCTCTCCCGGTTGCATGAAGAACCTTTAGGCGGACCGGAAACTGATTAGTATTGTTATTTTGTATCTAGGCCATTCTCCGATTTTGAAAAAAAAAATTGTATGTACATTTAGGGATGTATATTACATATCTATAAACTTTCATGATGAAATACATCCTGCCGTGTGGTAAACAAAAAAAATCATGATGTTTTTTGTTCTAAATCAAAATGTATGTTATCATGAAAATTTTCAGAGATGATGTATACAACACTATATAGTGTGTATGTTTCAGATTTTTTGAAACTTTAGAGTTGACTCTTGAAATTTTCAAGTTATATCTAGCTCCGTATCGAAAATCCACACATCGTTTATTGTCTATCGAGTGTTTCATTCGCGTGGAATATATACCTGTAGTTGGATGTGCAGAACGTTTTTTATGGAGGAATCACATAATGTCAAAAGCCGATAGTTCAACAACTTTTGTTACTGAAGCTTAGATCAACAAGCAATTGAAATAGACCAACATGCAGATTCAAGATACAAGAAGTGACTCCCTCCATCTCATAATGTAAGATCTGGGACAGAGGGACTACTTCTTTTTTGATTAACACGTACATGAACATAATTTCTTTTTGATAAAAACAAGAACTTAATTCCAAGTTCTAGAAATTACAATAATTTTAATTACCAATTTGATCGCCTCAACTAATTAAGTAATAGTATTTGTTTTTACGAAGAATGGATTTTATTGACTCAAAATGAAGCATCGTAGGGATACAAACCAAATGACTAGTATGCGCGCACACACACAGTCCGTAATCAACACTATTGAATTCCTTGGCCTGTCCAGCTCAATCAACTTCCATCATGACTGGAGCAATGCATTTAGTTCTACGACACATTATTTATCTCTGGCGACCCCAAAGACTCCATTGCATGGGAGATGGAGTGGATGACAGAGATGAGTAGAATCCAAACCTCTGTATCCCACTTTATGAGCTGCTTAAATTTTCCTAGCCCCGACATAAGTAGATATGGAATGCGGTTGCAGATGCTGAATGAAGTGACTCTGAGGAAGTAAGCCTACTCATGGACCTGGCCAAAGTTGGTGATGTAGTTGCAGAATTGTCTCGCGTTACAGACATGGAATTGTTTAATCTCGCTTTCAATTCGATCATGTCCATGATGCTGTGCTCGAAGAGAGACAAACACAATGCAATTGAAGGTGTTATGAGGAATTCGCTTGTTCATCTCGCAAGCAAAAAAACCTTCGATCATGTAGATTTCTTCATTTGAAAATTGATGTTTTGTGCCCCATATCCATTTGTGCCAAAGCCTTTTGGACCAGGGATTCATTGTTTTGTCGACATAGATCTCCAACGGGCATACAAGACTAACTCCAGCCGGGAACCGGCTCCTCTACCGTGGTGAAGGCACGGTAGGGTGCTACAGTAACATGTGCAATGGAAACACGTAAGGCACGGCAGGATACACTGTAGTGGTGTTTTACTGTTTGAACCCTGTAGCAAGATGTACTTTTTCCGCACTGTAGCATGTACGCTGTTTATGTTCTGTAGCAAGAAATCTGAGCCATTCATACTAGATCTGAAGGCTGATAGGTGGCCCAAAGGTAGGCTACTGTAGCACCCTACTGTGCCTTCACCACAGTAGAGGAGCCGGTTCCACTCCAGCCATGAGTATCTCCTTACACATGTTCGAGGTCCTCCACCTACTCCCAGCATGTACAAAGGAAAAGCTATCGTGGACACCAGTAAAGCCCATCAAATCGTGTGAGGAACGATCTACAACACTTCACCTTATAAATGAGGGCCCTAACTTTAAAGTGGCAAAGTGGTAGTCAAGAAGGAGGACAAAAACAAATGGAAAAGAAAGGGCAGGTAAAAAGTGGCAGTAGAGAAACACGACAAGAATTGGTGAGAAAGACGGGGGAAAGAAAGAAAATACAATAAAAATACAAATGAAAGGGAAAAGGGAAAATGTTTGTGCACTAAATATGGAAGAATATTTTCCGGTAGAGACTAGATACATCCATTTCTAATCATTTCTGTGACAAGTAATTCGGGACGGAGAGAGTATTTATTATCGGGTGCTCGGCAAATGTCGACCGTATATAGTTTAAAAAGTGCAGAAAAAGGCTGTGTACTTTTCAATGAACACTCAACATACAACTCCCACCATCATGGAGTTGTTAAAGGTGATGATGGGTAGGGAGACGTGGCCCCGGGTTTGCGGGGCCCTCTGTGTTTTATGAGTATCTTTTGCGAACTTTGCCGAGCAATCTCTATATGGTGAGTATTTTGTTTTTTTGGGGGGGGCAGTCGACAAAGAACACGCCGGGTGTAATTTGTTTGTTTTTTTACCTTGAAGACTGCAGGGCTTACACCCCATAACATTTTATTAATAAAAAGAAGTAGAACAATACAGGCCTTCCTCAAGTTGAGGAAAAGAAAAGGAAACTACAGGAACCTAAAGAAGGCTATACAAAGGAAGGGGGAGGAAACTATACCTAATAATTACAGCATTACACATAAAAGGCCCCCCTCAAGGAGGTAGGAAATCAATCCACTTAAGCAAAGCCTCTCTATACTTCCTTCTGATTCTGTGAGAGAGGAGTGTAAGGTCACAAATGAAGCCAGTTCTCCATGCCCTGAAAGAAGGTTTGATGTTCCTGAAAGCTCTGTCATTCCTAACCTTCCAAATATTCCACCAGGCACTAAAGACCACTTCCCCAAAGAAAGGTTTGTTGAAATCCTTTCTAGCGTGGCACGCAATATCCACCATGTCATCACTGTCTTTCCAAATAATGTGCAGGTAATTCCACACACGGACACTGAAATTGCACTGGAAAATAAGGTGGTTTCTGTCCTCAAGTCCCAGTTGGACAGAGTACACATTCAGGCCCATCATTAATCTTCCAATGCCTCCTGTGGATCATGTCCTTTGTGTTAATCCTGTCCATTATAACAAGCCAAGCAAACATTTTGATCGACATGGTGCAGAAACTCTTCTAGATCCACCCCAGAATGGGGTCTGCTACCATTGGTTGATAAAAAAAGTCATAAAACTTCTTTGAAGTATATTCAGACTTCTTACCATGCCTCCACCCCCCTGAATCGTGACAGCCACTGTCCATTTGGAAAGATCCCATTAAGGACGAAAGCTGCTGTAGATCCTGAAAGGCTTGCTCAAACAGAGGCAAGGAAAAAAGATCTTGGAAACTATTAGCCTGAAAGACTGCCCTGACTGAGAGGTTTTTGTGGAGGCAAAAGGAATAAAGCCTAGGAAAACGATCTTGAAGAGGAACACAGTTGTTCCCAATTTGCCAATGATCGGACCAGAACAGAACAATATCTCCACTATGAACATCAACAGAAGTAACTGCTCTGAATTTATCCATCATCTTGCAGACATCTCTCCACCAAAAAGAACCACGGAGTATAGTATCATGTGGGACCCTTTGGAAATAGTAAGAGTCCCAAACCAACTGAACCCATGGCACATCCATCTTATTATAAAATTTATTCAGATGTTTAAGAAGGAGGGCTTCATTTTGCAAACCAAGATTTAAGATTCCAAGCCCACCCTTGGATTTAGGCCTACAAACAAGTGGCCAGGCAGCCAGAGAGTGGCCCCTCTCCTGACCATATTTCCTCCAAAAACACCACCTCTGAATCCATTCCAACAGCTTCAAAATACGCCGAGGAATTGACAAACTACAAAGGAAGAAGATAGGCAAGGAATAAATGACAGAGTTCACTAATTGCAATCTGCTCCCTTGAGGCAAAAACCAAGAACTAGCTGGCAGTCTTCTCTCCATACAATCCACCATGGGAAGAAGATCCACAATCTTGGGTCGGGTAGTCCCCACTGGCAGGCCTAAATATGTGAAAGGCATTTTGAATTACAGCCAAAAAAGGCAGCAAGATTAGTAGCATCATGATCATTCACATTAATAGGATACATGGAGGATTTATGAAAGTTGATCTAAAGACCAGTTGCCTCTAAGAAAGAATATAGAAATGATTTCAGTGCCTCCAATTGACCCCTTTCAGCATTTAAGAAAAGCAGTGTATCATCAGCATATTGAACAACAGGAAAATATGGATCATGAGTTGGCAATGGTCTACTTATATTAAACCCTGCCGGAGGAGACCATTGATCAATGTCTGCAAGAGATCTGCAGCAATAACAAAGAGCAAGGGAGAAATAGGGTCTCCTTGCTTAACTCCCCACTTGCATTTAAAATGGTTACCAGGAACTAAATTAAGCAGGACAGAAGAAGTTCCAGATGACAACAACTGTTTAATCCATGTGATCCATCTATTGTCAAATCCTTTTGCAACAAGAATCCTTATGATTGCCTCATGCTGGATAGAATCAAAAGCCTTTTCAAAATCTAACTTAAGCAAAAGGATGGGCTGTTTAGAATGATTGCACTGATGGATATACTCAAATGTCCAAGCAAGGCAATCCTGGATTGTTCTTGACTTTCTGAAACCATACTGATTTTTATACTCAAATCCATGTGTAATTTGTTTGCAGAGCTTCTCTTGTGGAACACTGCGAAACAACGTATATGCGAGTGTCCGTGAGTTTACACTCGGCAAACGGTCAACCACTGAGAAACTTGACCATATTTCATCTAGATCATCGTGCTAGTTTGATAATGTTCAAGTAACTGACAATGGAATTTAGAAAATACTCCCTCTGTAAAGAAATGTAAGAGCGTTTAGATCATTAAAGTACTGATCTAAATGCTCTTATATTTGTTTACGAAGGGAGTAGGTGACAGTGAAATAGCAAGTTAATTTAGTAATGTTCAATTTATCAACTATGACTTTAAAAATAGATGGCATAGAAGCAATTTATTTTTCTAATGTTGACTGTGCCCTTTAGCCATCTTCCCACTCAATCCCAGCTTCTTCGTCCATGCCTTCATCCTCACGTTTGATATTTGTGCCCATTTGATGTTTCCAAAGGGCTTCATAAAAAGCATTGGCGTATTCTTGCTCCAATATACACTTCTCTTCTTCGTTTGAGTTCATCTTTTTATCATCCAGTTTTCATCCGCTTCTAATTTTCCACGAGTCTAATTTGTAAAAATCATCCTTTTTGTGTTCATCCATGGAGGAAATTCATTTGACCCTGAACCACCGCTCGTGCCACGCTGATGTGCACGATGAGGCAATAATATTCCAACTTCAAGCTCTGTCTCTGGTGGGCGACAGGGAACTGCATCTGCTGCATCAACAATATTATTTGGTTTGTGCCACTACCTCAGGCTCATGAACTCTTGAGTGGTCAGGCCCTCCACCCTCAGGATCTGCGCCTGCAATGGCTCCATCAGCTCCTCCATGCGCTGAGGGACGAAGCTCTAGTACTGACGCTGGGGTCAATTGACCCCATTGCTTTCGAGTATTTGAAGCTAACTACATCCATTAGAACTGCGTTTGACCCCAGCCTAAATTTAGTTGACCCCAGCCCAACATGGTGATGGTCTCCACGTAGGAACATATAGTAATGACGCAAGATAAGATGATGTGCACGATCATTTTTTTTAGGATTGATGTGCATGATCATGAAGAACAACAAGCAAATACTTTCCTAATGCATCCCAAATCTAACATATGTTTAGTAATGTGCATGTGTGCTACAACATGTGTTCCATATTTCGCCGAAACAGGTCTTTCACGAAGTAAATTGAAGGAAATTTTCTTGAGTACTATATCTATAATGGCTAACTCACTTGAGATAAATGGCCTATATGTATCTTTACTTTGTTGCTTGCAGCCTGACCACTCAAAAAACATGGTGCACGGGAGCTATGTATATACTTGCAAGTTGAATGGAGCCAGGAAGAAATAAATTCGACAATAACTATCGGATGGCTGATGGTGTGTAACTTTGATGACAAGTTATTGAATTGCTATACATTTTCTTACAAAATAGTGAGTTTCATGAGATTATATATTCACTCCAACAACCAAGCAAGCTCACCGTACTTGGATTGATATTAAGATCGAAGATAAACTATGCTAAAAAAACTGAATTCATTTAGTTGCATACCCCACAACATATCATTCCATTAGCCTTTTTTAGGTCTGTATGGTCAAACATTACAACACCCTCCAACCGGGCCCTTCCCCTGAGCACATTCACATTTAATACAAAAATTGAAAACCTTGTTATCCGAGAAACTTCAACTGAAATATTTCAATGTAGCTACCATTTAGCTAGGAAACAAAAACACGGAGACATTTGTCTTTAGTAACGAGGTATCATTGGAAGTTAGACACGGGCCCTTCCCCATTGGCCTCTCCGAAAGGCCTCTAACACAGAGGCTTTCCTAAAGGGCCTGCTATGAAAATGTATGTATCCAAGTTGAGCCAACAGCTTGCCATCGAAAGAGGGTGTGAGTCCAGGACCTCTTTCCGATAGTGTTTTGTAACGGTGATCCGGTCATTAATTTATTTCAGGATAGTATTTTACTCAATAGAGCATGGCTAGTAGACATTTAACGTTGTACATATACATTTTCATCAGTCCATTAGGTCGACATTACTATAGTAGATGGTGGCCTTCAGATTTGTATATGTATAGCAACATCATTGAAACATTGATCCTCATAATCAAGTCGATTGTAACTTTCTACACATAAATGTTTATAGGTTGTTGAATTTACCGGTCCAGCACATCAACTTGCCGCGGTGCAGCAAAAAAAAAACCTCCACCTCGCATCAATCGATATAGTACAAACACCATCCGCTGGTGGAAGCAAGCAAGGTGATCCACTCAATGGTCAAATATGGATTCAGAGATCACGGCAATGACGGGTGACACATCACACATAATTCATAAGACATCAACAATTGTAGTAGCGACTTTAGTGGGACTACATATAGATCTAGTGGATTTGTGTGCGTATCTGATGGCTAATAACCTCTAATCGTTGTGAGGAGTGTGGCTAACTTCTAAATTATATTTGATCACAACAAAACATAGAAGGGATTGTGTTTTCTCTTGCACCACTGGGACCTTCCGAATCCTCGTAGGCTTACATTGTACTTTATTTGATGATCATACCAAACTTGATCTTATGATATTTTTTACAACCAAACAAAAAAAAGTGATACCTATGATACTCCAAGGGGGGCGGGGGGTAGGCCGCGTAGGCGGCGGTCCTACTACGAGTTTGATGCCATGCATTCTACCGGCACCAGTGTCCCCAAACCCATACCGCTAGCAGATCCACAAATGGCAAACGGATTGACTCGACTGCCGCGACCAAACTATACATTGTCGTCTTCGTCGTGGATACCGCTTCCACTCCAAGAATCTTTGATGCCTTTGCCAGGGATCCCAATGAATATAGGAAATGCTCCTGCTTAGATTCCCAAATCAATCATTCTACTATGGAGGAGGCATGATCAATCGCGGTTGAACACGACTGGGCACATAGACATATGGTGATGCAGCAATCGAGTCCTCCATCGCAGGGCTGAGTATTTGAAACCATCGTGTGTATATCCATGGTGTACTGCCTAATGGGACTCTTGTTTACTCTGGCTTCAATAATCCCTCTCCATGCCTCTTATTAAAGTACATATTACTCAGTACATATTACTGCAGATAGAGCACAGGAAGTCAGGTAACTATTGTTAGAGTACTATATATATAGTCATGTTGACTCTTATATTTACCCTATTGTATAAGGGAACTTATTCAAATTACCCAGCCAATAACAATGCATGCGTCCGTCGGCTCCGTGGCCGTCACATCAAATTTTAATTAGATGGCTTGAGAGCAACGCATTACCTAGACTAGTTTCGGCAACTGAGTTGCAATCCTTCCACCACAACGTGTGATGTGTCGCGGGATCTGGATGTGGATCTTCTTATCCTCTCCCGATCTTGCTGTCAAGCCGACACCTCCCTGTGTTGCTCCAACTACCACCACCGTTGCTCGCTCCCGGCAACACGTGGACGAGGCCGCCGTAAGCATGCAGACAAGGCTGCCGGCAAGCACGTGGACGAGTTCATCTCTCCAAGTCTCCTTGTGTCCGCTCACGATCAGCAGCGTGCACGCCCAAGCTCTGCTCCAGCCGTCGTCGCCCAGCTATGCCACTCCGGCCCAATGCTACATCGCCTCCACCACCACCATCATCGCACACGCAACAGGCCTTCTCCCTTCCCCAACAAGACCGAGCTTCTACTCGAGGCCATGACCGCAAGCAATGCAAAGCGGCATCTGTTGTAAAAATATATTACATCAAGAGATAGGTTTAAAAAAATCTCAAAAATATTCTGCAAGTGCAACAAGATTTTTGTTGCAAAAAAGACATGGAACACAACCTTTGTTACAGATATTTCTGCAATAAGACAAGTGTTGCAAAAGGGTTTTCGCAACACGACTTTTGTTTGCAAAAGTGAGAACAACGCTTGATTGGGAGATTGCTTCTGACCGCATGGCTCATAGACCGGATCCGCCGGCCGATATGTAGCACGGCCCATTGTATAAGGGTTTTCTACATATTTCCTACACTTGTATATGTATATATACTGGCCTATGGCCACACGGTAATACAAGTTGCATGTTTCTAACACTGTAATAGAGCTAGGTTAATTTTTTGCATGCTGCAACTATGCTATGGAGCCACCTCGAGTCACTGCCGTCCTCCATGGCCACCACTATTTTCTTGGGCCAGGGGCGCGGGGGGGGAGGGTGCATTCCGGGGAATTTTTGGGCCAAAATACTAATGGCGCACCGTGGGAGTGGTGCGCCATTAGTAGTTGTAATGGCGCACCACTTCCACGGTGCGCCATTAGTAGTTTTGAAAAAATTATAAAAAAAAATTTACTAATGACGCACCGTGGGATGTGGTGCGCCATTAGTATTTGCACACTAATGTCGCACCAACACATGGTGCGCCATTAGTATTTAGTAATGGCGCATCACATGTACAGTGCGTCATTAGTGTCCATCCCATCTATAGCCATTTTCCTAGTAGTGAATCCCGTTGTATAAGGGGTTTTCTGCATATGTTCCACACCTGTACATGTATATATATCAGCCTATGGCCTCATGGGAATACAAGTTGCTTATTCTTAACACCTATGACTCCCCGCACCACTGCCAGGCCCCCACCTCTCCACCCGCCCTCTTTCCATCCCCAAGCGGCGTACACATCTACCATCACCATTAGAACAGTGACGGGCGAGGGCGACGTTGGAGGGTGTCAAAATACCGAGACTTTTCAAGTTGACACAACAGCACCTGCACACGTGTCGGTATCCCCACAACATGATACAAGAGTAAACACAATCAACGAGAGTCGCCGGCATTGATCAAAAACGCTGCCACAAGGGGATTGGTACTGGGGCGGTGCAAGCCGTGAGACCACAACTAACATAACTGCAAGCTCTGTTGAAGGGACAATCAACGCAATTGCAAGGTGGGAAAGACATCATGCACCGTGGAAGAGTAAAGATCAACCGAGACAGCGCTGAGAACGTGAAGCTCACTGCAACACATCGTTCATCATGGGAAGGGTTTCAGCATGCACAGTGACACGAAGTGAATGTCGAGGCACCACACAGTGGGGTAGGGGAGTTGGTGGATGACACCGAGGCTTCACCATTCCACGCCTCATTGGGCGAAGGTAGGGGTTCCAAG
The DNA here is from genome assembly GCA_021605205.1 of Aegilops longissima. NCBI lineage: Eukaryota > Viridiplantae > Streptophyta > Magnoliopsida > Poales > Poaceae > Aegilops > Aegilops longissima. The sequence continues at coordinate 712,132,571 of CM038679.1, read as the reverse complement.
CGATGCTTTCAAGAACGGCAGCATAGTCGTCGGAGCTTTCGCCCAAAATCCCCACCGAGGTGAGATGCATCTCCCATACCACGCCTCTAGGGAGGATTCAGACGGTTGGGTGCTGCCATGATCACTCAAACACAGAGGTCAAAGCATTGTCGCTTGGCTCATTTCACCAGCAGTAGCAGATTCATAGACGTCAGCGAGAGTGACTGCACCACCAGGATCGAACTGTACGCCCGTGTCTCCATAGTCCAAATCACCCCCCACACACCAGAAATCTCAATGCCTTTGCTGGGAATCTGAATGAACAACCAAAAATCCATGCACGTCTTTCTAAAAAAACTCTTTGTCCTGGATCAAGCAAGGGATGATGGCTGCCACATCGACGGAGTGGGTTGTGCAGCTAAAGAATCATCCTCCTCGCTATTGATCCACTCGGCGGCCCGAGATGGAGTCAAAAGCACCAGCAAGTGTGGCAGCACCAACTTTGGTCGGGATGAATCTCAGAGACATCAGAAAGTGCATAAGTTTAACACCTCTGACAACAAATCCAGAGGCATCTCGGCGAGTTACCATCCTTTGCAGCTATTCCACATAAATACTGGGAGTAAACCATCATTGTCAGAAAATAAAAGCATGCCTGGGACTCGTGTAACTGTAGTTACAGCATGCCGTGGGTGAACCTCCTTTTCCAAAAGAAAAAGATGTTACAGCATGCAGCTAGCAGTACAGAAGATATCTACAGCTGTACTGACAAATTACCTCTACTAGAAGAATGCCCGTGCGTTGCAACGGGGTCACATTAACTTTAAGAGTTCAATATTAATATACTCATACATATCAAGTGACATTGGCGACCTTTTTTACCATCAAATTCTCACACACTCTCTCTCTCTCCCTCCCTCTTCCTCACTCTCTCTCCCCCTCTCCCCTCTCTCTCTCTAACACACACACATATCCATCTTATTGGATACGCGACCATAATCCATCTATTTCACACACACGCGCTAGTGCATAACAATATGGATTATGTGTATTATATTGCCGTCACAACTGAGGAAATTAATTTCATGTAAATGGGTCAGCCACAGCTCCAAGAATACGTGGAGGAGGTGGCACGGTCGGCATCGACGCCGTCCGGCGCCGCGCCACGGGCCCGCTTCAAGTGCGTCTGCTGCGCCGCCACCCACGCGGATCCTTCAAGTGCCGCTTCCACCGCACCAACTCCCAGGCCAGGAAGCCGCCTTCTTCGCCCCTTCACGGCCAAGGCCAGCGCGGTGCCATGGCACCCGCCTCGCCGTCCTCGTCCCCGGCACCGTCGCGACCAGTGGCGCAGCCCAAGCATCGGCCTCGAGAATCAAGAACGCCGTCAGCGGAGAGGAAGGAAGATCATATACATGTCATAAGAAAGGGAGTTTATTTACTGCTCCCTCGATGTATTGTTTCCTTTGTTTGGAGATTGATTACCATCCGTGAGTTAAGGTAAGGTTAATGTGATTGAGCGACTTTTCTGAAAATCAATTATTTGTTTTCTAATTAATGTGATTGAGTGATTTAAGGTAAGGTTAATTAATTTAGATTTGATCTTTGGAGATTGTTCGTGATTGATTCTACATTACCAAATAACTTGCGCCAGTATGGAAAGTTCTGATCTTTTCAGATTTCTTTCATTGTGTGAGAGGGTGACACGAAAATAAACCGATGAAGTGGGAGGAGGGACGAAAAAATCTACAAAAAACCCAGCGAAGGTGGGAGGAGTTAACAAAAAATCATAGGAGGTGGGACGAATGACATAATTAGTAAACAATTTCAGCGAAAAAGGATAAACAAATTGGATTTTAAAACAAAACCTGCACCTGCACAAGTGGCTCACTCTTCACTTTTGACAAAAACTTTGAATAGCAATCTTGGTGAGTGATCTCGACCGGTTCGATCGGCATGGCGTGTCGTTTCTCCAGGAGTGGGTGCTGAGAGGAAGGATGGTGAACCACCATTGTCAATCGGCCGGAGCTGCATCGTCATTTGGATCAGATCATGGACGAAATGGAGATGGTAGAGGTTGAGGAATTTGTAGGACGTGAGGGTTTAGGATGGGCATCACGAGAACTCACCCATATCTTGGGAGACGGCAGACCCGAGGTGCAGTCGTGTTCGTGCTTCAGGGGCTGCCACGTGCTGTCCTCGCCGCCATCGCCTGTCGATGCCACTTCAGCGCCACGAGCATGGGACTGAGGGACGAAGGGAAGAGAAGGGAAGGAAGCGAGCTAATGACGTACCTATGTTTGGTATGTAATACCCTCCATTAAGAGTAGATATTTTCTTAAAATTAGTTATTTTGTTTCCTAATTAATGTGATTGAGCAATTTAAGGTAAGGTTAATTAATTTAGATTTGATATTTAGAGATTGATCGTGATTGATTCTTTCACATAAAGACATTACTAAAAATAACTTGCACCGGCATGGAAAGTTATGATCCGTTAAGATTTTTTCGTTGTGTGAGAGGGTGACGCTGAAACTAAACCGGTGGGGTGGGGAGGCGAGAAAAAACCAGCGAAATAAAACGGTTGAAAGTGGTGGGACGAAAATAAACCGTCGAGGCTACCAACTGCTCCATTAGGAGTAGAGATAACGACGGGAGTTTGGGCGTGTGCGGGACTCGATCGCGGGGTTTTTCTTAGTTTTTCACAGCTGAGGGGGAGGTGGGAGGAAGTACCAAAGAAGTACCAAAAAAGACCGGGTGAGGTGGGACGAAAATAAAACCCGGAACGCGACCTATCAACTGAGACATTAGGAGTAGAGACTATCGAATACATCAGAAATTGGTTACATTAATCGGTTTGCTCAAGTTTGACCTCGAAAGAAAAATAAAATGGGAGGAAATAAAACGAGACAAGTAATTAGTCTTAGCCATTCACCTCCTGGCAAAAAACGAACACGAGGAATCTTGTGTTTGGCGCATCTAGCTAGGCCTTGCCTTCCCTTTTAATAAAGGAGCTAATCCATCTCTTGTTCGAAGGGAGGGCAGAGGCTCAGCGGTGTGGTCGTGCGACGATGGAATTTCATCTACTCCCTTCGTCCCAAAAATGTGACATTTTTTGACATTTTCGGGATGGATGGAGTATATTTTTTCCTTTGAAGGGGAGTTAGCATCGTTTTCCTTTGGGAGGACGAGTGAAGATATGGGTGTCTGTGTTAAATTCAAATTAGGTCGTAAAAAAGAAAATGGAATAGACGATTTGACAGTACCTATATCGTACAGAAAGCTCTCATGACCAATACGATTAGATCACGTAGCCTGCAGAAGTATCACTTAATGAGATCAATGACTTTCACATTGTGTGAACAGAAAAAAATACATTATAATAAACAAAAGCAAGGTAAGGTAACAGTTGGCACCTAACATCATTAAATCCAAAATACACCCCCAGAACTTACTACAACAAACTGAGTAGTTCGTCCATTCGGTATTTTTGTCTGCAGGGGGAAAATCAATGAATATCTGTCAGGCGCAATCATAAATACTGAGTGAATAAATGTGCATGTTGGACAATGTACCTGTACATTTGGCTAAAAAGATGGCTGGTCATAGTGGGGAGTAACTTAGACTAGTAACATGTATATGTTACTAGGCTATGTTACTACCTCTATAGTGGGTAGTAACATATATGTAGTGTCATGCATTACTTCATTTATTACTTCATAGACTCATTTAGCATTGGGAACCGTTAGGTGATGGTAACATATTATGTTACTCTATTTGTCTCTCTCCTCATTAACTACTTGACACATCATCACTTTTGCTTATGTGGCATCTATGTTACTACTTATGTTACTCCCACTATGACCAGCCTAATGCCTCCCAAATCTAACATGTTTGTGACAGTTTGTGCATGTTCACGAAAAATGTTCCGTATTTCCGACACAAGACTTCAACAAAATGTAAATGAGGGGAAATTACTTACTATCCATGGCAGCTATGTCACTTGGGAGAAATGGCCTATAGGTAACTTTCTTTAGTCTTCCTTGGGAATGAACCTACGGAAGCATATTAACCGAGGACCGATCTACCGAACCAAAGTAACCTGGACCGAACCCGACTAGACCGAGACCAATAGTTCCAGTACCTAATTTGGTCATCAAATCTGGGAACCGACTCTAGATCGGTAGCTTCGGCTTTGACCATATGCTACCCGAACTGACCGATAGACCGAAGTAAATTAAAAACAAAAGGAAAGGTCCAACATTAGTCCCAGGCAACTACCAGTCGAGCCTAGTAGCCCACTAGCGCATGTCTAATCTGTTAGTGGCCGAAGCGGTTGTATATGCACATAGGCACGCCTCATCTCCCGGGCACTCCGTCATATGGTAGATGCTCCCAGCACCATGGAGGGTCGGCGGACGACATGGCATCCTCGGAGACAAGGAGGAAGGAGGCGGCCACCGAAGCCTCCGTACTGTAATGTTCTTTCTCTTTGAATTCAGTTTTCTCATACCACAATTCTGTTTCTCATCATCGGTCCTTTTGGTTGAAACCGAGAGCCGAACCGAAAATTCTCTGACCGAATTTGTCAGTTAATAGATTTTCAGGAAACCGACCGGTCAACTTTATTGCAAAACCAAAAATATTGTTATACCGAGGTACCGAACCGATCGGTTCGGTTAGACCGAACGTCCAGGCCTAAGTCGCTATAAACCACGGTGGAATAGCGATACATATATACACCAGCATTGGTAGGAGCTAGGATGATAATAACCCGTGACAGGGCGAATGGTGTGTAGCATTGATGAAAATGAGGAATTAACTTGCCACACTTCTTTAATAAATCGTACAGTTTTAGATGAGTTTGACAGTTTGTACATCCAGTCGTCCAATAAAGTGAGCTTCCATTATATCCTTTCGAAAACAAGATGTAAGAAATGTTAGAGCACCCAGCGGTGCCTGCAGTCTGGATGTTCCCGTCGCTAGCGCGTGGGACCACGTGGACAGTTGTCTGTGGTGTCTGCATTCTCGCTCTCGCTCATGTCACCAGCCGTATCCAAAGACGCCCGCGGGATTGACTGTACCACCCTGACCGAACTGTACGTCCACATCTCCGCCATCCACATTGCTTCCACACCCCCAGAAACCTCGACACCTTCACAGGGAATTCCAGCGATGACCAAAAATCGTGTGTGCGCCGGGTCGGCCGGGTTTGAAGACAGTCAGCGACATCCAGTAAGGTACTTCAACTTCAGAAACATGTCGGGAACTCGTGCAAGAGTAGTAACAGTACACATGTTACAGCTTGTATCAGGACAGAAGATATGGGCAGGTTATCTAGTAAATTATCTTTATTATCGAATACTCCCTCCGTTCCAAAAATTTTGTCGTAGATTTGTCTAGATATAGATGTATCTAATAGTAAAACGTGACTTGATATATTCGTATTTAGACAAATCTAAGACAAAAATTTTGGAACGGATGGAGTACATAAGAAGTTGGTTTATAACATGTCGGTTTGCTCAAATTTACCTCAGAAATAAAATAAAATGGGAGGAAATAAAACACGACAAATAATCTTACAGAACAATGAGCATAACCCTTCAAAAAGGGGACTTTCTTGTTTGGCACATCTAGCTAGTCCTTGTCGTTCCTTTTGAAAAATATAAGACGCTTTTTAGGAGGACGAGTGGACAGGAGGCTCAGAGATGGGATTTGTCGAGATGTTGCATGTTCCCATTCCTCACGAGAATACCTCTGATCTGCAAAGGAAGTCAGATGACAGGGCATATATAGCCGGGCCTCTCAAACTTCCCTCATATGACTAGGAGGCCAGACGGACGTGTTAAACTGACCTCAAACGTCTGGAATGATCGGCATCTTTCATAACCAGCTCAAATATGAAGCGGATATGAGGAGGTCGGGACGTGACCGTGCGCGTACACCGTGAACCGGCCTACGTTGGCCCACCCGATCCCACATTTATTCATCCCCATGCGCTTTCCGTACCAAACTCTAGACACTCCACTCCACTTCCATCCACTCCCCTCCGCCACCCAACCTCCTGTCCGGCCTTCTTCGGTGTGGCAGGCTATGGATCCGAGTCCTATACCTTCATATTCATCGACCCCGAGCTCATACCACGTAGCCCCGAGGAGGAGATGACCGCCCGGCTTGCGCTCCACCACCCGACGGTAGCGCTCGGAATCCTTCCCTTAGGAATCCATTGCGTTGGCCAAAATGGTGCATGGATCCGCCACAGGGTGTGTCGCCGCTGGCTCACCGGAGGTGGTGCGGTCCGTCTGGCGTCCAAAGACGGTGGCGGACGCAGAATGCCTTTGTTGGCACGCCGAGGCAGATGTTAACGCATGGGTGTCGCCCGATACAAATACGGCGCGGCATGCCCGTCGTGCGAGGCAGCAAACGCGGGATATGGCGGCAGCCTTCGCAGCGATGGACGTTGGCATGGCGGAGTTGCATTCTCTGGCGCCTCATATGGTGCACCAGGCTGGATGCCACAACCGCGTCATGGTGCATATTGCCGGCTCCTCCCAAGACGTCCACCGGCACCGTCAAGGTTCCATGCTCCAATGAGGAGAGTAGGGCATGGGGGCGGCGCCTTGAGTCCCGCAAGTCGTACCGTGTCCCATGTCCAACTCTACCTCGCCGGTGGCCGGACCAACACTTTGAGGGGTTCAGCCAGCCGCCGCACATAGGCACGACGGAGCCGGATGAGCTATGCAATGTAATAGTATGGATTTGTGGTTTCTAAGCTAAAGTATCCGGTTGTTGAAGAGATTATTTGAGAACTGACCAGTCAATGTCCGCGGATATGTCCAGCCGCATACGTGGGCATTTGAGGGGCCGGATATACTGTATCTCGTTGTAGATGCTCTCAGACTTGATTTATAATACACTAATGAGAGTCGATGTTGAGCATAATGCTGTCAGATTTGAAGAGGCCTCCATGCGAGCCCTCCTTGTGACCCTTATATTGTATGGACTAGAAAATACCCTTAATCAAATTGGCAATCATTTTAAGTCTAAGCTCCTATTTCAGAATAAGTTACAAAGATGAAGACAATTTCTTAGAATTAATTGGCTACCTCTATATCTCTATTCCTATAAAATACTGAGTTTGTGCTGATGGTGTGCCTGCCTCCTGACCATATCAACCATCGGATCTGAAACGAATGGCTTAGATGATACTAAGTTGTGGCAGAGGCTGACAGCTCGCCCATGCCGCTGGTGCACAGCACTCCCTCTCCTCTCATCTAGAAAGTTCATGTTACCTCCCGGAGCAGTGGCCGGTCGCCATGGTCCTCAGCGTGGATCTGGACTGTTGAAAGCGCCCTCTGAATCCCTATAGCAGCAGTTGGTTCTGGTACTGCAAGAATGCCGGAGGAAGGTTTGGTGGTGGTGCGATTGACTTATCCAATCTCTCGCCCCTCCTTGCCTATTCATCATATCTGCCGTCGGCTTCTCTTCCCATCTCATCCCCTTCTTCAATCCTTCCCATCCTATGCAGGAGTGGGCAACGGAAAGATTGTTGGCTCGGGGCAGGTTTGGCGGTTGGTGTGCGCGGCGCTGGTGCACTTGTGCTCTCGCCAACCTAAGAACCAGTCGCTCATTCTGGAAAAGTCCACAAGCCACGGTCGCCTCCAGCAAATTGATTGCATGCCAACCTTCCTTTGTCTGGGTTGCTAGAAGCGTGGAGCTAATAGATCGCTGAGCCCCATCGCGGTGGAGCCTTGGAGGCGAGGAGCGTGCACCTTCGAACCTCTGCTGCGTGCGGTCATGGCAGCCAGATGCGAGCGCCGACGTGCCTCCCGAGAAAGACTACGCGAGGCAAGCATGAGTGGCAGTTGGCGAGGTCCTGTGCTGCGCCGATGTCATGGCGATCGTTGGAGGCAGCCGGCCACGGCGGCGCTCGGTTAGTCGGGGGCAGCCAGCCACGGCCAGGGACCGGATCTGATGAAGGGGCGTGCCGGCGGCTGGCACTCTGTTCGGCAGTCAGCGGCCTGGTGTTAGAGCATGGTTAATAAGAGAGCCCGCTGCTGACTATATAGCAAGGTCATGTCACATAAAGTCTTAATTAAAGCCCACTAATACAATAGCTTGGCTGTAAACTAGCTATTGGAATAATTGCACCATTTAATACTTGCATGCAAAAGGAGGCAAGGAAGGCCACGTGATTGGGGGAGAAGATGAAAAGTCTGCGCTTTAGCTTTCACAAGGCTGCATGCGAGCTACTTTTTCTTGTTTCTAGCGCTTTAGCCGGCTGCAAGTGAAGCGCCCGCTTCTTCTCTTTCCTCCCTTCTCTCTCTTTCAGGTAGGATTTTGATGACATGGAATGGCTTATAGCCTGCTGACTGAAACCTATCGTACTTGTTCTTAGCGTTTCTGAACTTGGATGAAGCGGCTACAGCTGGCTCAGTGGCAAGCTTCATGGCCCGTATGGCCGAGTGTCATCTAGGAATTGTATTGCTCAAAAATTAAATATAGAAATTGTATCTCAAAACAGGCGGAAAGGCACGAGGCATAAGATAAGAGGGTGTTTTACGGACAGGTCGTTTTTTCGCAAGTTTTTACACATAAAAAAATGCTACCATGCCTCAGTGACGTGAACTAACACTTTGTGAACATTGACTGCAATTTTGTGAAGTACTATATAGCCTAACAAAACATCTTATAATTTGAGACAAAGGAAGTATGTACTAACCATATTATTTTATTATTTTATTTGTGAAAAGACCCTCAGATCTATTAACCACAGAACAACAGTACAAGACACACCTGAAAAAGAAAGAAATTACAATCAGGTCCGCGGGATGTCACACTTCTCCAGTCTTCAGGATGGGCCGATGGCGCGCCGCCGAAACCGCTCAGGCAGCCCCGCTGCCAGATTGCGGCAAACCTTGAAGAATCACACGGATGGGAACTCAACACTGCCAAACATCTCAGAGACGAAGTCATGGTCGCCGGATCCGAAGCCAAAGGACCGAGAGCCCAAACAGCCAGAGGTGAGAGGTGCTACTGTCGCTGCCGCCGCTACCGCTACAACACCAGGCCAAACTTCCATTGATCCATCAATGCAAATGCCAAGATCACCATCGAGAGGGAGCGGGGATCGGGGATACTTTATTGCCATGCACAGTGCCGCCGCTCCCACGAAGACGCCGCCGCCAGGCACAGAAACCCACACCCTATTTACACACCGGACAGCCAGATCCGGGGTTCCCCTACCCTTCTGCCGCCGAAGTGGCCGGAGAAGGGAAAGGGAACCCACGGCGGCGTCGGGGAAACGGAGGGAAACCAAGTCGCCGCTGTCTTCGCCTTTCTCTTCAGTAGCGGTTCTGCTCACAGGTACTAACCATATTTTCTTGACATATTTTGGCAATTTGAGAAAGTAAAATTTATTAGGACATTGTAACTTGGCAGGAGGTTGAAAAGCTAATATAATTCATATAAATAGTCCTCAGTTGTGTATTGAAAATTTTCTTTATCGTGTGTAAACTGTAATTAATAATACACACGTGCGAAGCACGTGCCTTCAACTAGTAGTTTATAAGAAACAAAATACTACAAGGGTGAGTGTTAAGAATCAACAAACGTGACCCATAACGTACCGTCGTCAACAAACTGATATTAGGTTTATAGTCACGTGTTATTTCTTTACCTACTAATAAAGCACGCATTGTTTATGCCGGGTCAGTCTTTTGGAGTTGCTCATATGGATAGGGTGTGCGTGTATGTGTTCATAGGAGTGAGTGTATGCGCGTGTTTATGAGCTCTTGCGTCTGTACAATGTTTAAAAAGAAAAACACGCATTGTTTTCGTCGGATTCACCGTCGCGGTGTTTTTTTAAAAGTCCTATAGTTTTTCATAATAGAACCCGTAGTCCTTTTGCCGCACGGAGCAAGCCCTGTCTGTCGCTGGACCAAGACCTGAGTTTGCTCGTCACCATGGCCCGCACTTTTTATTTTAAAAAGAATATTAGATGAGTAGCGGAGACGCTCAGAGGGTGAGTATCAGTGGCAACAGCGTGGCGGCATGAGCAGCTAGAGAAAGAAGGGAAAGTATCAGGTGATACCAGCCCTTATAAGCTACCATGATACCAACTATTAAAATTCAAATTTAAATTTGTCAAAAAATTCTGAAAAAATCATGGATGTTCATAACATATGTGCCGACAACCCCTAAAAAAATCAGATCAAAATTGGAAATATACATGAAGAAACAAAAAAGGCAAATTCAGATGTGAATAGTGTCATTTTTGCTTTTGTCTTCATTTGATACTATTCATGATGGATTTGTCTTTTTTGTTTCTCTTTCTGTATGTCAAATTTTGATCTAGTTTTTTAGGGGTTGTCGACATATATGTCATGAACATCCATGATCTTTTTCAGAATTTTTTGACAAGTTTAAATTTGAATTTTTAAAGTTGGTATCATGGTAGCATATAAGGGCCGGTATCACCTGATGCATTCCCAAGAGTAAGAGACGCACAGGAGCTAGAGGGTTGAGAGAAAAACGGCAACGGCGGGTGGCGAGGGGCCGCCACATCGGCGCTAGGTTCCCCTGGTGGACGGCGCGACGAACGAGCGGAGTGAGGAAGGAGGATGGTGCTACGAACGAGAGGAGGACGAGGGGATCGATGGATGGGTAAGGAAAAGATATGAGGATAGGCTTGCCAGCGAATTTGACTAATTGACGAGCCGTACACGTGATGGTGTATGTGGCCTTCATATGAAATTTACCGAAAAATGTTTGCCTTTTTTTTATGGTGATGACAGGGAGTGCGTGCGGTTCAGTCTTTCAAATAGTGGTGAACAAAAAAATCTTGCAACCAAACAACCAACATTAAAAAAAATCAACATAGTAAAACCCTGTTTGCTTTTGAATATTAACACACAAAAAACTGTATATAAACAACCCTGCTTCAATGTAAATTCATTTGCATTCAAATCTTTTAAAAATCCATTTGCATTCAGATCTTTTAAAAATTCTAAGAAACACTTTTGAATTAGTGATTAAACTCTTGAATAGTGTACAACAATTCCACCGTCTGTATATCCGCGCTAAAAACACTTGCACCATTCCTCTTCCACCCGATTTTAGTGCTAAGATGAAGGAGGAGCCATGAAAGCACATCTCGACGACATTCTCAACTTTATACTACACGGTCTAGACACCAACAATCCTTTTTTAATTTGGGGACACCAAGCGTGTGAGATAAACAATTCTTCTTCTTCTTTAAAAAATCATATGTTTAAATATGTTCTTGTTTTTTATAAAATGCACAAAAATACCAAAAAATATTCCATTTTTTTAACAAAATCATTTAAAATTGATCACAAAATTTTCGGAATTCAAATTTAAAAACACGTGTTCAAAAATGTTGATATCAAAACATGTTTCAATTATAATAAAAAGATAAAAATTTCAATTTTTTTATTAAGTTAAAATAATGAAATATTTCTGTTTTCTAAAAAGTAAAAAATAAAACCGATTACTAGACTATTACATGCACAACTACTCTTCCATTAGATGAAAGATGTTAGAGCATCTCTAGCAGACCTTGTATATCATCGACCCGCAAAACTCGTTTACAGTTCACGGAAAAACGGTTTTGCGGGCCGACACGGGAGCCGCCCGAGCAGACCCCGCATAGCGAAACTGTAAAACAGAATATTCGTGGATATTCCCTCTTATAGTTCCGCTATGCGGTGTCTGCTCTCCGGGCGCCGCGCCAGCCAGCATATGAGATGCGGTTTATCTGAATTTGACATATATGCTTCATATTCAGAATTACTAAATTAATATAAAAAATGTCAATATTACAATACAACAATCATCCAAAGTATAATAATTATTCAAATAACCGAAGCAAACTAAATAATTCAATACAAAACTTGTCCCGAATACAAATCACACATGAATTGAATGAAATGAATGGAAAAATGGAATGTGTTGCTGCCTAGCACTTTGCCAATGATGCTCAATGAGATCCTCCTGAAGCTGAAAGTGGGTGTTTGCATTTTCAATCTTTCTGTAGGTATGAAGAAAATCTCTAATGCGGTTATGGTCTATAGCTGGTTTGACATGGCTACCCGCATTATCGTAGAAGAACTCCAAGTTCATGTCTCTCTCATCTTCGAGAATCATATTATGAAGAATAGCACAACATGTCATGATGTTTTTCGAGGATCGCTTGTCCCAAAAATGAGCAGGACCACGAACAACAACAAACCTAGATTGTAAAACCCCGAATGCTCTTTCAATGTCTTTTCAGGCTGCCTCTTGTACCCTTGCAAATGCTCTTGACAAATGTGCACCAAGAAGGATAGATACCGTCTGCAAGATAGAACCCCTTTGTGTATATTCATGCCCATTGATAGTGTAGTTACAAGAAGGAGCATCACCACTAGCAAGCCTAGCAAACAAATGAGACCGTTGCAACACATTGATTACATGTAGAGTACCCGGCATACCAAAAAAACAATGCCAAATCCATAGATCCTCGGATGCTACCACTACAAAAAAAATACACTTCCGTGATGATACGTGTTTGTCACAGTAGGTCGCGTTTTTTGTCATGCATGTACATCCATGACAAATTTACGACAGAATCAAGATAGTCATACCTGTGCTGTCATAGAAGTGTTCCATGACATTACCAAAATTATCATCACAGAAGTGCCCACTTCCATGACGATAAATCGCGCGCCACAGAAGTGCTTTCGTCAAGGATGACCGACACGTGGCATCCACCGTAACAGAACGCCGTTAAGCTATCGGGTCAGATTTTGGATCCGATAACCCATTAACAGCCACGACCAATACCGATTATCCACGTGTAAAATTCTCATTGGCCTTTAGCTGGGCCGTCCCATTATGGTCTGCAGAATCTTGTGGGCCTTTAGCTGGACCGGCCCAAAAGTGGCCCACAAATTTTAAATGGGCCGGCCCAACCGAAGGCCCATAAGATTTAGCGGACCATAATGGGCCGACCCAGCTAAAGGCCCACAAAATTTAGCGGACCTTAATGGGCCGGCACAGCTAAAGGCCCACAAGATTTCGTGGACCACAATGGGCCGGCCCAGCTAAAGGCCCACAAGATTCTGCAGACCATAATGGGCCGGCCCAGCTAAAGGCCCAACATTCTCTGTCAAATCGGCCCGTCAACGGCCTGGTCTAAACTTGTCATCAATGCGGCCCATGGTCACTTCTGGCCCGTTAACAGTCCGCTAAGTAATTGGGCCGAATTACGGCCCGGTGTATTTCCGGCCTGTTAAAGGTCCGACTTCATTTGGGCCCATTTACAGGCCATCAAAACTTTTGGCCCATAAACGACCGTGAAGGATTTGGGTCATATTCGGCCATGTCTGTCATTCGGCCTGTTAGAGGCCCACTAAAGATTTGGGCCACTTTCGGCCTGTTGTCATTTTCAGCATGTTAACGCCGGACGTAAACCATGGGCCATATGTGGTCCAACGTCATATCGGGCCCATTAACGACCCATATAAAAATGACGATAATCTAGCCCGACCGAAGTTCCGGCCTGTTAAAGGCTCGTGTATTAGGTCGGTGCATTTACGGCTCGTCCGAATTTCGGCCTGTCAAATATCCGCATCGCAAAATGGGCCACCATTTCGGCCTGCTAAGTCCAGTGGGTTATTTGGCACAATCAGGGCCCAATCTCACTTTCGGTCTATTAAAGGCCCATGTTTTTTATGGGCTCGAGATATTTACACCTGTAAACGGCCTATTTTTACTGAGGGCCCAAATTATGTTTAGGCTTGTTAAAGGCCCACTATGGGCACAGGCCTACCAGAAAAATTTGAAAGCTTATACTAATTTAAGCCCTGATATTTTTACTGGGCTACATGCCAATTTCTGCCCGTAATTGTTTTTAGCCCAATTGGAATGGGCCCGACGAATGTTGGCATGTTGGGCTCCTACGAAGCTTTCGGCCGAATACATTACTAAGATAAACCTACACTATACAAAAATAGCATCATAATTGCTGCAGCCTGTGGCAGCATCATAAATATTGTATCACAACAAAATAAATTCCAATCATACAACAAAAGGCATGTTGGCATAAAGTTTACAGTCCTTCCAGATAAAAGCACCATCAGATGTATAGAAGCTCAGATCATTTGACCTGAGTGCTAATGTTTCAGGCTGTAGAATCTGTTGGAGCAGTACGATCTCCACCTTTTTTCCGCCATTGCTCTTCATCAACGAAGCGAATGTCTGATAGTCTGGTTTCAAAACCATTCATATCTTAATGACATTTCTCAACCACTATTCTTGTTTCCGAAACAACGTCCATTAGGGATTAGACTTATGTCTGGAGCACAGATATATCACTCTGTCTAGCAAGAAGATTTTGTTTAGTAGGCGATTTGGACGAGGTTACCTTGACAACCAACCCAGAATTACGCAGGAAGGTGCTTTTTGCACTGTTAGTGGAGAGATACTGACGCACTGCAGCAAGAGGTGACATTGTACCTGTAGTAGCCTCGTCACCTTCATGTGGTTGTGGCTGTTCAATTATTTGTTCCATAGCTTCCTGAAAGTTTGAACTTGTAGATTAGTGTACCGGATAATTTACTAATGAGACAAAAACAAATAAAGTAGGTTAAACGTTTATACATAACTTATTTTGGTGAACTACTGTAATACATTAGCATGTATTGTAGTGCCAACTACATAATAAAATCACTTTCGGAACATATGTCCATGTAGCATGCCTACTGTATTGTCTATTTTCTCACATTCGTTGACATCTAAGGATAAAGAGACATGGTTTAAAGTAGGATGAACATAGTATGACATCATTCATATCATGGGCAAACAGATATAAAACAAACAGGCTATTTTATCATTGTGTGCGCACGTGAACATAACAACTAGATTATAGATTAGGACCAAAATAATATCCTTCATCTCTTTTAAACCATGTAAGGTGAAATGATACGTTAATACAATTGTGTATAAAAGTGAACAGAGTAACTGACATTGGCTGCAAACCAAGTAGTTAAATGAACACATCACAGTACCAATCAGTTCAAGGCAGGAGGAGTAAGGACTTACAACAGCGGCTTGAACTGGTGTGCTCATGCCCTTCATCTTGCTGGTGTGGCAATCCTTGAAGATTTGCACTGCATTCGGTTCAGGTTCTTTTTGGTCCGCACGGGCTTTCCTCTGTATTTGGAACAAGTCAATATAGATACGATAATATGGCACAAAAAAGAAGGAAGTAGCAGCTATTTACATAAGCCTCGCAGTGTGCAATATACCTACGAGATCCTGTTGTCATTAGAATTTCACTTTAGAGCGGTTGGTTTTGTTCTTCAAACAGTTAGCCTAGAAGAAGATACACTTGTAAGGCACATACATAAATACAAGTTCAATATGTGGTCGATCAAATACATATAGCCTACGATACTTTGGATCAAACCAGTGTTTAACGAGGGCTGTCCAGTCTTCATCTGTAATATATTCCACTGGAGATATTTGGGTGATTTCATTGTTAGCCTTGCCTTCAAAGTGAGATTTTCTAAGGAGGTACCGATACTGTCGTAGAGCAGACTGAAAAACATGAGTGCATGCTTGTTTAGTTGCATCATCTTTTGGATCCAACTTGAACCTCATCTGTAGAAAAAAGAATGTGAGTCTTATTAGGAGGAAGCTAGAAAGTATGGGACAGAGCAAGGCAATATTACTAATTGCGATGAATAACATTACTTACGGATAAATGGTCAAGGAAGGTGTTAAACTGGGTATTGTCTTTCTCATTCCTGTACTGGATCCACGTTGGGAGGATACGCCTAATACTAATTGGCTGACTCTGTAGCATCACGTGGCCTTTTTAAACCTGCCTCAAATGGATCTCCATTCTTCCTCCTTTAGATTTTGTTAATCTGTCAAGCATTATCCCTGATGTCTGTTTCCGCTTGCACCGTGGTGCTAGTTCAACAACGAATACGGAAAGTGTTAGTGTACATCAAACTGTGAGAGTACATATAAAGGAGCATGCAACTGCAACTTGACTCGGTCAGGTACCGTCTTGGGGTTGATGCTCATGAGGTTCATCTGATCTTGCCAAGTCCTATTGTGTCAGCAGTTCTTCGGAAGTAGTGTTAGGTGTGAAGGCAGCTTGGGAACTGGCCAGTTCCGGAGCAAACGAACGAGTAACTGGTTGAGATGCTGGTACAGTTAAAGCTGACGCTGCAGCTGGTGGAGCAGGTGATACTGTGTTTGTAGATTTAGCCGGTGGACTTGGACCTTTTACTGCACTATAAGTACCAGCAGAATCTCGACGGCAGAACATTTTCTGTTTCACCCCGACGAGTAACAGCAGTCCCTACTATATTATTTTCCTTGCTCTTTTTTGACTTTGCCATGTCACGATGTACCCACAACACAAAAGAATAAAATCACTCTTCAGAACTCATTGATGCATGATACAGACAAGCAATACTTTGATGTAAGACAACCGTATGAGGATGGAATATGTAAGAAAAACAGGACGGCATGACATATTCACAACTACGATGTGCAAACTAAGCAGAAGGATTTTCAAGAAAATAGAAGCAATGCAAGCTAGACACCATATGAAAGATGCAACCAATATTACTCTGCCAAGTTAAAAGTGTCTTATCATAAGTGGCAATTCGAAAAATTAGAAGCAGTACAACGTAGAAATCAATGCAAGGTGCAACCACTATCAAACTGCCATGTTAAAAGTGTCCAATCATGAGTTACTGATGTGGGATACACAACAACAGTACTTTGATGCAAGAACATGGTATTATAGATAGATGCAGTCTATTCTAGACACAGAAAGCCATGTGATATGCACATGTATAACGTATAAACTCAACAGGTGCAATTTAATCAAAATAGAAGAAATACAGGCTAGACAACTTATGCAACATGAAACCAATTATCACACTGTCAACTTAGAGCAAGCACCTACGATGGTGGAGTGCGGGAGATGAACTCATCATGTAGACTTGGGACTTCAACTTCATTAGCAGTAGCAGTGGCAAATCTAGAGAGTCTCTATTTGCGTCAGTGCGGAGTACCACCAACATTCCCTAACTTACTATTTTCCTTCCTATTTTCTGAAATTCCCTTATGAAGTCAAAACCACAAGAAGATGAATAAAATTGGCTCTGCATAACTGGTTGATGCATGATACAGATGAACACTACTTTGATGTAAGGCAAGCGCAGGATATGAGGATGGAATATATACAAAAAAAAAGACAGCGTTTCATATTCACACGTACGATAGGAGGATGGAATATCTATGAAAAAACAGTAAGCGGAAGGCATTTCAACAAAATTAGAAGAAATTAAAGCTAGGCACCATATGAACATGCAACCAATATCACTCTATCAGGTAAAAAGTGTCTCGTCGTAAGTGCCATTTCAAGAAATTAGAAGTAGTACAAGCTAGAAGACAATGCAAGATGCAGCCTACATCACAGTCCCAAGTTAAATGTGTCTTATGGATAAGTGATCATTGCAGGTATAAGTTGTAAGCTCCGCAGATGCAATTCTACAAAATCAGAAGCAATACAAACTAGACATCATACAGAAAACGCAACCACGTATAACAGTTCCAAGAGCAAGCACCTGTGATGGTGGAGTAGGGGAGATGTGCTCATCATGTACATGTATGTTCTAAAAACAGGAACACGTGTCATATTCACAGGCATTATGTGTAAAGTAAGCAGATGCAATTCAAGTTAGAAGCAATACAAGCTAGACATCATATGCAACATGCAACCACATATAATAGTGTCAAGTTAGAGCAAGCACCTGTGATGGTGGAGTAGGGGAGATGTGCTCATCATCTACACAGCTACGTTGACTGTCCAGCCTTGTGTTGTCTTGCGAATCTTGTTGGGAGGATGGCGGAGTAGAATCTGTAGAGACCCCCTGTTTGAGTTGCTTCGAAGGACCACCATCATCCACTGCCTGACTAATTTTCTTCAGCTGTAATGATTTTGCATTGTGAAGTCAAACCGATAAGAAAAAGGAATAAATTTCGCTCTTCAGAACTCATTCAGGCATGATACTGATGAACGCTACTCGGATGAAAGGCAAACACATGATGCGAGGATGGAATATGTATGAAAAACAGGATGGTGTGACATATTCACACCTATGATGTGGTAACTAAGAAGAATGCATTTCACCAAATTAGAAGCACTGCAAGCTAGACACCATATGAAAGATGCAACCAATATCACTCTGCCAAGTTCAAACTGTATGGCGTTTCAACAAATTAGAACCAGTATATGCTAGAAATCATATGCAAGACACAACCAATATCACAGTGGCGACTTAAAGGTGCCTTATCATAAGTGACTAATGCGGGATATGCAAAAATAGTAGTCTGATTTAGAAACAGGAACACATGTCATATTCACAGGCATTATGTGTAAAGTAAGCAGATGCAATTCAACAAAGTTAGAAGCAATACAAGCTAGACATCATACGCAACATGCAACCACATATAATAGTGCCAAGTTAGAGCAAGCACCTGTGATGGTGGAGTAGGGGAGATGTGCTCATCATCTACACAGCTCGTTGACTGTCTAGCCTTGCGTTGTCTTGCGAATCTTGTTGGGAGGATGGCGGAGTAGAATCTGTAGAGAACCTCCGTTTCAGTTGCTCGGAAGGACCACCATCATCCAATGCCTTGCCAATTTCCTTCAGCTTTATTGATTTTGCATTGTGAGGTCACACCGACAAGAAAAAGGAATATCATTAGCTCTTGAACTCATTCATGCATGATCTTGTGAACACTACTCGATGAAAGGCAAAGTCATGATACGAGGATGGAATAAGTACGAAAAAATGGACGGCTTGACATATTCACACCTATGATGAGGTAACTAAGCAGAAGGCACTTCAACAAATTAGAAACACTGCAAGACACCATATGGAAGGTGCAATCAATATCACTCTGCCAAGTTAAAACTGTCTCGTCATAGGTGGCGTTCATCAAACTAGAAGCAATACATGCTAGAAATCATATTCAGGACGCAAACTAATATCACACTGCCAACTTAAAGGTGTCCAATCATAAGTGACTGATGCAGGATACACAAGAAGAGTAGTTTCTTGTAAGAACATGGTGTGATAGACAGATATAGTATGTACCAAAAACAGGAAAGCGTGTCATATTCACATGTATCATGTGTAAGCTAAGCAGATGCAGTTTACACTAATTAGGAGCAATACGAGCTAGACATCATATGCAACATGCAACCAGATATCACACTGCCAAGTTAGAGCAAGCACCTTGGATGGTGGAGTAGGGGAGCGGAGAGTTGGAACATGTAATGCACTATCAGTACAAGGAGAATCGGTACAGATGCTCCATTTACGTTGCTGCAGAGGACCACCATCATCGCCTTCCTTACTCTTTTCCTTCTCTTTCTTGATTTTGCCTTGTCAAGTCAAACCCACAAGAAAAAGGAATAAAATTTGCTCTTCAGAACTTATTGATGCATGATACTGACGAACACTCCTTTCATGTAAGGCAGCCGCATGATAGGAGGATGGAATATGTATGAAAAACAGGACGGCGTGACATATTGACATGTATGATGTATAAAGTGTAAACTAAGCACAAGGTGCTTGAACTTGTTAGAATCGATGCAAGCTAGAAACCATATGAAAGATGAAACCAATATCACTCTGCCAAATTACAAGGGTGCCCTAACAAATGTATTTGACCAAATTAGAAGCAATACATGGCAACATGCTAGAAATAATATGCAATATGCAATGAATAAAGGTGACTCATCGTAAGTGATTGATGCAGGATACAGAAGAGAGGTAGTTTCAGGTAAGAACAAGGTTAACACATTGATGTAGTGTGTACCAAAAATAGGAAGTCATGTCATATTCACAGGTATAGTGTGTAAAATAAGCAGATGTAATTTATCCTAATTAGAAGCATTACAAGCTAGACACTGTATGCAACATGCAACCACATATCACACTGCGAAGTTGGAGCAAGCACCTGTGATGGTGGTGTAGGGGAAGTGCTGTCTTCAGGTACAGAGCAATGTTCAATATCTTCATTTAGGCTTGCTATTTCTTGAGAATCATGTGGAGAGGATGAAATTGCATTCTTTTTAAGAGTATTGCGTCTCATATTAACCAACGCGCGCGACTGTCTCATCATAAGCGATAGACGCAGGATACACAAGAACAGTAGTTTGATGTAAGAACATGGTGTGATAGGCAGATGTAGTATGTACCAAAAACAGGAAGGCGTGCCATATTCACATGTATAATGTGTAAGCTAAGGAGATACTCCCTCCGTAAACTAATATAAGAGTGTTTAGATTACTATTTTAGTGATCTAAACACTCTTATATTAATTTACAGAGGGAGTACAATTTAACAAATTAGGAGGATTGATGAGGGATACAAAAGAAAAGTAGTTTGATGTAAGAACATGGTTAATAGAAAGACGTAGTATGTACCAAAAAAAGGAAGGCATGTCATATTCACAGGTATAATGTGTTAACTAAGCAGATGCAATTTACCCTAATTAGAAGCATTACAAGGTAGACACCATATGCAACATGCAACCACATATCACACTGCCAAGTAAGAGCAAGCACCTGCGATGGTGGTGTGGGGGAATTGCGGTGATCAACTAAAGAGCTACGTTGACTATCTTCATTTAGCCTTGCTGTTTCTTGAGAATCATGTGGGGAGGATGACACTGCACTCTTTAAACGAGTAGGGCGTCTCACAGTAGCCCACCCGGGTGACTGTCTTATCATAAGTGATTGACGAGCGAAACAAAAGAGCATTAGTTTGATGTACGAGGGATACACTAGACATATGTAGTATGTATCAAAAACAGGAAGGCATGTCATTACCAAAGGTATAATATGTAAAGTAAGCAGATGCAATTTAACCAAATTGGAAGCAATACAAGCTAGACACCATATGTAACATGCAACCACATTTGACAGCGCGAAGTTAAAGCAAGCACCTGGGATGATTGTGTGTGGCAATTGAGATCATCAACTGCAGAGCTACGTTTACTGTCTCCAACTGCTGACACTGCACCCATTAGAGCGCTGAAACGCTTAGTGCTTATCTTCGAATTACACTGGAGCGACTTCTGTCTTTTCTTTTCTGCATTCATCAACACTGCGTCAGAGTCTGAAATACCCATGCATAAAAAACAATAGTGTGAGTATGGGTGAAGTGTGTGCACAATTAGTACAGTGTAAAGGTACTCCCTCCGGTCCTTTTTACTCTGCACATTGGATTTGCCGAAAGTCAAACTTAGTTAAGTTTAACCAAATTTATATTAGAAATTATTAGCATTTATAATATCTAATAAATATAATATGAAAATATATTCCAAGATGAATCTAATGATATTGGTGTTGTTATGTAAATGCCAATAATTTTTTATATAAACTTGGTCAAAGTTGGATGAGATTGATTTCACACAAACCTAATATGCAGAGTAAAAAGGACCAGAGGGAGTAGCAGATAGCAGGTCAGTGAGAAATAAATGACGGGAGACATATGATAGATATTACTACAGGATTCTATGAAAATAACAGTCGACTAAAAGCAAATAGGTCAGTCCATTTTTTTCTGCACCGTTCGATGTACAAAGAACGGGCAGATCGCCTTCATCTACCTCCAGCCAGTCAGTGTTGATGATCTTCCTCAAAATGCCAGCGACCACCGGCCCAGTATTCCTCCCCTGCCTGCGCCCTCCCCTCGACCTCACCGCACCGCCGTGCTTGGCACCGCCCCCCGGCCATCCATTCAAGCCCCGGCGACCTCCAGATCGGGCGCAAGCAGCTCCTGCGCCCCACACCCCTATGATAGACACCGATGCACCGCTTCCCCGGGGAACAGGCGGACTAGGTGCTCCGCGCGCCTAAGCGGGTGCTGCTTCTTTGAATTGCGGTTCGACTGACCCTGAATTGAAAAGGGAGGAAACCTTGTGCATTTAGTATCACGAAGAAGATGCAGTAAGAAGCGCTCAACTAGTTTCTTTTGTGGGATGAATACGGTGTGAGCGGAGACGTAAGATTTGCATGAATAAGGGAAGAGGAGTACCTCTTTCTGCTGGCAGTACTGTGTCCTCCTTATGTTTTTCTGACGATCTTGTTGTTCGCCGGAAACCAGAAGTTGTGGAGGACGGTGCAGCCTTGGACGAACCCATGGCCAAGTTGTTGAGTGTGGTGCGGTGGGCGTCAGTCGGCGGCGGGGAAGCAGATCCGAGGCGGCGAACTACGGCGTGAAGGGAACAGCTCTGTCACGGTGGGCGATTGCGACAGTGAGAGCCACAGCGAGTGAGCGCGCCAGACGGCGTGGTCGGAGTGGTTACGGTAAGGCGCCGCGTCGGCGTCGGCGTCGTGGAGGCAGCTCTGCCTCGGCTTTAACTGCTAAGTCCTTGAGGCGTTGCGGTTGCGATTGCGTTGACGACGGCGTCGGGTACCGGCTCGGCGTGATGGAGGAGGCGGCGGTGGATTGGCGCTATGGGGTGGTGGACGGAGGAGGCTGGGGTTTGCGGCTGGTGGAGAGGCGTTTTGCGCCCACGGAGTATGAATGGGGAAATAGAGGCAGGGGAACTAAGGGGAACAATGTTTGGTTTGAGGCGCTTGTTTGAAATTTGGGGAAAGTTACAAACTTTGCCCCATCTAAAATTTCGGACATATTGCGGGTTGGGGGTAGGACAGTCATGTCAGGTGTCCCAAATGTGGGCGGGATAGATTTCGGCCGAGCGCATGGGTGTTTAGGCGCCCACGGCGTATGAATGCTTCTCGGAGGCGGTTGAGACTGGCGTCTTGGTGAAGTTACAAACCTACCCTGGTTTAGACCTTTGGACATCGGGCCGATAGGCTACACGGGCCAGAGTCAGGACAGTAATTTCCTACCACCAAAACATTAGTCTCGCGCGGTTTCGGGTGACCAGAGGCCTATTTGGCGCTTCGTTCAATATTTGGGAGCAGAAGCATTAACGTTTTCGGTTCTCTTGAATTGAACTT
Organism: Aegilops longissima; assembly: GCA_021605205.1. Taxonomy (NCBI): domain Eukaryota; kingdom Viridiplantae; phylum Streptophyta; class Magnoliopsida; order Poales; family Poaceae; genus Aegilops; species Aegilops longissima. Next base: position 712,109,519 of record CM038679.1, on the reverse strand, counting down.
TCAGGATTTGTCAAACTTCACAAATATTTACTATTGAAAATCCTAAAGCTACGATTATTTTGGAATGGAGGGGGTACATTTTAATATAAATTGTACACGAGTATATATTAAAAAATATGCAACTTACCTCAGTTCATGCATGGTTCCAGGTATAATCTCCTTGGTTGCAAAAAAAAAGTTAGATATGCGTATGAATATATATAGCATGTTCAAATTCACAACAAAGATTGATGCCCCCTTTTACATCTGATTTACAAATGCCATTATCTCGGGTTCAAATATATGAATGCACTTCCTATGAATTCGAATCTTCGAAACCCCCTTTATGTTGAATTCGACATGTATTTTATTTCGTAGCTAGCAATTTGGAATATATCCATGCAAGTGACAAATGTATAAAGTGCTTCACACTAACAACATGGAGTGCACTAATTAATGTTTATATATGAATTGCAAAAGCGTCCATTGCGTGTATTTCAAACCCGCTCTCACTCTATAGATTGATAATATGAAATAAACACATGCACATGCTAGAATTCTGTTGGGGAACGTAGTAATTTCAAAAATTTTTCCTACGATCACGCAAGACCATGGTGATGGCATAGCAACGAGAGGGGAGAGTGTCCGTCCACGTACCCTCGTAGACCGAAAGCGGAAGCGTTATATTAACGCGGTTGATGTAGTCGTACGTCTTCACGATCCGACCGATCCAAGCACCGTTACTCCGGCACCTCCGAGTTCTTGGCACACGTTCAGCTCAATGACGATCCCCGGGCTCCGATCCAGCAAAGCGTCGGGGAAGGAGTTCCGTCAGCACGACGGCGTGGTGACGATCTTGATGTTCTACCGTCGCAGGGCTTCGCCTAAGCACCGCTACAATATGACCGAGGTGGAATATGGTGGAGGGGGCACCGCACGCAGCTAAGGAACGATCCGTAGATCAACTTGTGTATCTTAGGGTGCCCCCTGCCCCGTATATAAAGGAGCAAGGGGAGGGCCGGCCAGCCTTGGGCGCACCAAGGGAGGGAGTCCTCCTCCTAGTAGGAGTAGGACTCCCTTTCCTAGTCCTACTAGGAAGAGGAAGGGGAAGGAAAGAGAGGAGAGGGAGAGGGAAGGGGGCTGCGCCCCCTCCTAGTCAATTCGGACTCCCCATGGAGGCGCACCACCTCTTGGTGCAGCCCTCTCTCTCCCTCTTGGCCCAATAAGGCCCATAACTTCCCGGGGGTTCGGTAACCCCTCCGGCACTCCGGTTTTCTCCGAAACTTCCGGAACCTTTCCGGTGTCGAATATAACCATCCAATATATCAATCTTTATGTCTCGACCATTTGAGACTCCTCGTCATGTCCGTGATCACATCCGGGACTCGAACTCCTTGGTACATCAAAATACATAAACTCATAATAACCGTCATTGAAACCTTAAGCGTGCGGACCCTACGGTTCGAGAACTATGTAGACATGACCTAGAACTATTCTCGGTCAATAACCAATAGCGGAACCTGGATGCTCATATTGGTTCCTACATATTCTCTGAAGATCTTTATCGGTCAAACCGCATAACAACATCGTTGTTCCCTTTGTCATCGGTATGTTACTTTCCGAGATTCGATCGTCGGTATCCAATACCTAGTTTAATCTCGTTACGGAAAGTCTCTTTACTCGTTCCGTAATACATCATCTCACAACTAACTCTTTAGTTGCAATGCTTGCAAGGCTTTATGTGATGTGTATTACCGAGAAGGCCTAGAGATACCTCTCCGACAATCGGAGTGACAAAACCTAATCTCGAAATCGCCAACCCAACAAGTACCTTTGGAGACACCTGTAGTACTCCTTTATAATCACCCGATTCGTTGTGACGTTTGGTAGTACCAAAGTGTTCCTCCGGTAAATGGGAGTTGCATAATCTCATAGTTACAGGAACATGTATGGGTCATGAAGAAAGCATTAACATACTAAGCGATCAAGTGTTAAGCTAACGGAATGGGTCATGTCAATCAGATCATTCAACTAATGATGTGACCTTGTTAATCAAACAACAACTCCTTGTTCATGGTTAGGAAACATAACCATCTTTGATTAACAAGCTAGTCAAGTAGAGGCATACTAGTGACATACTGTTTGTCTATATATTCACACATGTATAATGTTTCCGATTAATACAATTCTAGCATGAATAATAAACATTTATCATGATATAAGGAAATAAATAATAACTTTATTATTGCCTCTAGGGCATATTTCCTTCAGTCTCCCACTTGCACTAGAGTCAATAATCTAGATTACAAAGTAATGATCCTTACACCCATGGAGTCTTGGTGCTGATCATGTTTTGCTCGTGGAAGAGGCTTAGTCAACGGTGCGCAACATTCAGATCCGTATGTATTTTGCAAATCTCTATGTCTCCCACTTGGACTTGGTCCCGAATGGAATTGAAGCGTCTCTTGATGTGCTTGGTCCTCTTGTGAAATCTGGATTCCTTTGCCAAGGCAATTGCACCAGATTGTCACGAAAGATCTTCATCGGTCCCGATGCACTAGGTATGACACCTAGATCGAAATGAACTCTTTCATCCAGACTCCTTCATTTGCTGCTTCGAAGCAGCTATGTACTCCGCTTCACATGTAGATCCCGCCACGGCGCTTTGTTTAGAACTGCACCAACCGACAGCTCCACCGTTTAATAAAAACACGTATCCGGTTTGCGATTTAGAATCGTCCGGATCAGTGTCAAAACTTACATCGGCGTAACCATTTACGACTAGCTCTTTGTCACCTCCATATCGAGAAACATATCCTTAGTCCTTTTCGGTATTTCAGGATGTTCTTGACCGCTGTCCATGATCCACTCTGGATTACTTTGGTACCTTCCTGCCAAGCTTACAGCTAAGCATCGTCAGTCTGGTACACAGCATTGCATACATGATAGAGCCTATGGCTGAAGCATAGGAACATCTTTCATTTTCTCTCTATCTTCTGCTGTGGTCGGGCATTGAGTCGACTCAATCTTACACCTTGTAACACAGGTAAAAACCTTTCTTTGCCTGATCCATTTTGAACCTTTTCAAAACTTTATCAAGGCATGTGCTTTGTGAAAGTCAATCAAGCGTCTTGATCTATCTCTATAGATCTTGATGCCTAATATGTAAGCAGCTTCACGAGGTCTTTCATTGAAAACTTTTATTCAAGTATCCTTTTATGCTATCCAGAAATTCTATATCATTTCCAATCAATAATATATCGTCCACATATAATATTAGAAATGCTCTGAGCTCCCACTCACTTTCTTGTAAATACAAAGCTTCTCCAAAAGTCTGTATAAACCCATATCTTTGATCACACTATCAAAGCGTTTATTCCAACTCCGAGAGGCTTGCACCGGACCATAAATTGATCGTTGGAGCTTGCACACTTTGTTAGCACCTTTTGGATCGACAAAACCTTCTGGTTGTATCATATACAACTCTTCTTCTAGAAATCCATTCAAGAATGCAGTTTTTACATCCATTTGCCAAATTTCATAATCATAAAATGCGGCAATTGCTAACATGATTCGGACGGACTTAAGCATCGCTACGGGTGAGAAAGTCTCATCGTAGTCAACCCCTTGAACTTGTCGAAAACCTTTTGCAACAAGTCGAGCTTTGTAGACAGTTACATTACCATCAGCGTCAGTCTTCTTCTTAAAAATCCATTTATTCTCAATAGCTTGCCGATCATCGGGCAAGTCTACCAAAGTCCATACTTTGTTCTCATACATGGATCCCATCTCAGATTTCATGGCTTCAAGCCATTTTGCTGAATCTGGGCTCACCATCGCTTCTTCATAGTTCGTAGGTTCATCATGATCTAGTAGCATGACTTCGAATAGGATTACCGTACCACTCAGTGCGGATTTTGTTCTGGTTGATCTCTGAAGTTCAAGACAACTTGATCTGAAGTTTCATGATCTTTATCATTATCTTCCTCACTAATTGGTGTAGGTGTTACGAAAACTGATTTACGTGACAAACTACTTTCAATAAGGGAGCTGGTACTATTACCTCATCAAGTTCCACTTTCCTCCCACTCACTTCTTTCGAGAAAATCCTTCTCTAGAAAGGATCCATTTTAACAACGAATGTTTTGCCTTTGGATCTGTGATAGAAGGTGTACCCAATTGTCTCCTTTGGGTATCCTATGAAGACACATTTCTCGATTTGGGTTCAAGCTTATCAGGTTGAAGTTTCTTCACATAAGCATCGCAACCCCAAACTTTCGAAACGACAACTTTGGTTTCTTGCTAAACCATAGTTCATAAGGCGTCGTCTCAGCGGATTTTGACGGTGTCCTATTTAACGTGAATCGGCCGTCTCAAGAGCATAACCCCAAAATGATAGCGGTAAATCTGTAAGAGACATCATAGATCGCACCATATCCGATAAAAGTGCGATTCACGACGTTCGGACACACCATTGCGCTGTGGTGTTCCGGTGGCGTGAGTTGCGAAACTATTCGCTTTGTTTCAAATGTAGACCAAACTCGTAACTCAAATATTCGCCTCCACGATCAGATCGTAGAAACTTTATTTTCTTATTACGATGATTTTCAACTTCACTCTGAAATTCTTTGAACTTTTCAAATGTTTCAGACTTATGTTTCATTAAGTAGATATACCCATATCTGCTCAAATCATCTGTGAAGGTGAGAAAATAACGATATCCGCCACGAGCTTCAACATTCATTGGACCACATACATCCGTATGTATGATTTCCAATAAATCTGTTGCTCTCTCCATAGTACCGGAGAACGGTGTTTTAGTCATCTTGCCCATGAGGCACGGTTACTTAAGTGCCAAGTGATTCATAATCAAGTGACTCCAAAAGTCCATCGAGATGGAGTTTCTTCATGCGTTTTACACCGATATGACCTAAACGGCGATTGCCACAAATAAGTTGCACTATCATTATCAACTCTGCATCTTTTGGTTTCAACATTATGAATATGTGTATCACTACTATCGAGATTCATTAAAATAGACCACTCTTCAAGGGTGCATGACCATAAAAGATATTATTCATATAAATAGAACAACCATTATTCTCTGATTTAAATGAATAACCGTCTCGCATCAAACAAGATCCAGATATAATGTTCATGCTCAACGCGGCACCAAATAACAATTATTCAGGTCTAAAACTAATCCCGAAGGTAGATGTAGAGGTAGCGTGCCGATCTGCGATCACATCGACTTTGGAACCGTTCCCACGCGCATCGTCACCTCGTCCTTTGCGGTGTTAAGCAATCCGTAGTTCTGTTTGAGTTGCAAATATTAGCAATGAACCAGTATCAAATACCAGTACTCTGCGAGCTCTAGTAAGGTACACATCAATAACAAGTATATCACATATACCTTTGTTCACTTTGCCATCCTTCTTATCCGCCAAATACTTGGGGCAGTTCCGCTTCGGTGACCAGTCGCTTGCGAGAAGCACTCGATTTCAGGCTTAGGTCCGGACTTGGGTTTCTTCTCCCGATCAGCAACTTGTTTGCTGTTCTTTTGAAGTTCCTTCTTCTTCCCTTTGCCTTTCTTCTTGAAACTAGTGGTCTTATTGACCATCAACACTTGATGCTCCTTTTGATTTCTACCTCCGCAGCTTTTAGCATTGCGAAGAGCTCGAGCATAGTCTTTACTAACCCTTGCATATTATAGTTCATCACGAAGCCTTTGTAGCTTGGTGGCGGTGATTGAAGAATTCTGTCAATGACACAATCATCCGGAAGATTAACTCCCAGTTGATTCAAGTGATTGTAATACCCGACATTTTGAGTATGTGCTCACCGACGAACTATTCTCCTCCATCTTGCAGCTATAGAACTTATTGGAGACTTCATATCTCTCAATCCGGGCATTACATTTGAAATATCAACTTCAACTCTGGAACATCTCATATGCTCCATGACGTTCAAAACGTCGTTGAAGACCCGGTTCTAAGCCGTAAAGCATGGCACACTGAACTATAGAGTAGTCATCAGCTCTGCTTTGCGGACGTTCACAACTTCGCTCAAGCATCTGCAGCAGCAGTTCGTCACCCAGCGGTGCTTCCAGGGCGTAACTTTTACGTGCAGCAATGAGGATTATCCTCGAGTTACGGACCCAGTCCGTGTAATTGCTACCATCATCTTTCAACTTTGCTTTCTCAAGGAACGCATTAAAATTCAACGGAACAACAGCACGAGCCATCTATCTACAGTAAACATAGACAAGCAAAATACTATCAGGTACTAAGTTCATGATAAATTTAAGTTCAATTAATCATATTATTAAAGAACTCCCACTTAGACAGACATCTCTCTAGTTATCTAAGTGATCACGTGATCCAAATCAACTAAACCATAACCGATCATCACGTGAGATGGAGTAGTTTTCAATGGTGAACATCTTATGTTGATCATATCTGCTATATGATTCACGTTCGACCTTTCGGTCTCCGTGTTCGAGGCCATATCTGTATATGCTAGGCTCGTCAAGTATAACCTGAGTATTCTGCGTGTGCAAAACTGGCTTGCACCCGTTGTAGATGGACGTAGAGCTTATCACACCCGATCATCACGTGGTGTCTCGGCACGACGAACTTTGGCAACGGTGCATACTCAGGGAGAACACTACTTGATAATTTTAGTGAGAGATCATCTTATAATGCTACCGTCAATCAAAGCAAGATAAGATGCATAAAGGATAAACATCACATGCAATCAATATAAGTGATATGATATGGCCATCATCATCTTGTGCTTGTGATCTCCATCTCGAAGCACCGTCATGATCACCATCGTCACCGGTAGCGACACCTTGATCTCCATCGTAGCATCGTTGTCGTCTCGCCAACTATTGCTTCTCGACTATCGCTACCGCTTAGTGATAAAGTAAAGCAATTACATGGCGTTGCATTTCATACAATAAGCGACAACCATATGGCTCTGCCATTGCCGATAACTCGGTTACAAAACATGATCATCTCATACAATAAAATATAGCATCACGTCTTGACCATATCACATCACAACATGCCCTGCAAAAACAAGTTAGGCGTCCTCTACTTTGTTGTTGCAAGTTTTACGTGGCTGCTACGGGCTGAGCAAGAACCGTTCTTACCTCGCATCAAAACCACAACGATACTTCGTCAAATAGACTCCGTTTAACCTTCTCAAGGACCGGGCGTAGCCACACTCAGTTCAACTAAAGTGAGAGAGACAGACACCCGCCACCACCTTTAAGCAACGAGTGCTCACAGCGGTGAAACCAGTCTCGCGTAAGCGTACGCGTAATGTCGGTCCGGGCCGCTTCATCTCACAATACCGCTGAACCAAAGTATGACATGCTGGTAGGTAGTATGACTTGTATCGCCCACAACTCACTTGTGTTCTACTCGTGCATATGACATCAACGCATAAAACCAGGCTCTGATACCACTGTTGGGGAACGTAGTAATTTCAAAAATTTTTCCTACGATCACGCAAGACCATGGTGATGGCATAGCAACGAGAGGGGAGAGTGTCCGTCCACGTACCCTCGTAGACCGAAAGCGGAAGCGTTATATTAACGCGGTTGATGTAGTCGTACGTCTTCACGATCCGACCGATCCAAGCACCGTTACTCCGGCACCTCCGAGTTCTTGGCACACGTTCAGCTCAATGACGATCCCCGGGCTCCGATCCAGCAAAGCGTCGGGGAAGGAGTTCCGTCAGCACGACGGCGTGGTGACGATCTTGATGTTCTACCGTCGCAGGGCTTCGCCTAAGCACCGCTACAATATGACCGAGGTGGAATATGGTGGAGGGGCACCGCACAGCTAAGGAACGATCCGTAGATCAACTTGTGTATCTTAGGGTGCCCCCTGCCCCGTATATAAAGGAGCAAGGGGAGGGCCGGCCAGCCTTGGGGCGCACCAAGGGAGGGAGTCCTCCTCCTAGTAGAGTAGGACTCCCTTTCCTAGTCCTACTAGGAAGAGGAAGGGGAAGGAAAGAGAGGGAGAGGAGAGGGAAAGGGGCTGCCCCCCTCCTAGTCAGTCGGACTCCCCATGGAGGGGCACCACCTCTTGGTGCAGCCCTCTCTCCCCTCTTGGCCCAATAAGGCCCATAACTTCCCGGGGGTTCCGTAACCCTCCCAAGACTCCGGTTTTCTCCGAAACTTCCGGAACCTTTCCGTGTCGAATATAACCATCCAATATATCAATCTTTATGTCTCGACCATTTCGAGACTCCTCGTCATGTCCGTGATCACATCCGGACTCGAACTCCTTGGTACATCAAAATACATAAACTCATAATAACCGTCATTGAAACCTTAAGCGTGCGGACCCTACGGTTCGAGAACTATGTAGACATGACCTAGAACTATTCTCGGTCAATAACCAATAGCGGAACCTGGATGCTCATATTGGTTCCTACATATTCTCTGAAGATCTTTATCGGTCAAACCGCATAACAACATCGTTGTTCCCTTTGTCATCGGTATGTTACTTTCCGAGATTCGATCGTCGGTATCCAATACCTAGTTTAATCTCGTTACGGAAAGTCTCTTTACTCGTTCCGTAATACATCATCTCACAACTAACTCTTTAGTTGCAATGCTTGCAAGGCTTTATGTGATGTGTATTACCGAGAAGGCCTAGAGATACCTCTCCGACAATCGGAGTGACAAAACCTAATCTCGAAATCGCCAACCCAACAAGTACCTTTGGAGACACCTGTAGTACTCCTTTATAATCACCCGATTACGTTGTGACGTTTGGTAGTACCAAAGTGTTCCTCCGGTAAATGGGAGTTGCATAATCTCATAGTTACAGGAACATGTATGGGTCATGAAGAAAGCATTAACATACTAAGCGATCAAGTGTTAAGCTAACGGAATGGGTCATGTCAATCAGATCATTCAACTAATGATGTGACCTTGTTAATCAAACAACAACTCCTTGTTCATGGTTAGGAAACATAACCATCTTTGATTAACAAGCTAGTCAAGTAGAGGCATACTAGTGACATACTGTTTGTCTATATATTCACACATGTATAATGTTTCCGATTAATACAATTCTAGCATGAATAATAAACATTTATCATGATATAAGGAAATAAATAATAACTTTATTATTGCCTCTAGGGCATATTTCCTTCAAATTCAATAGAGTATGGGTGTCTGATAGACCGATTTTCGTCCATACACAATTTTGCAAAATTTATGATCTCATCCAAAAATAATAATGCCATTTATATTTTAATTTAATGCGTAGAATCTCCTTTTACACGTAGATGCACTATGCCTCGCCCCGTTCTCACAAACGCGTTATATATATCTTTATCTAACGCATAAGTGCACACACTTTATATGCCTCGGCATTTCTCTTTCACACATGCTCACAATCTCTCTCAGGGTGTCGGGGTGTCTCACGCACATGCTCTCTCTGTTTCTCTCTCTCTCTTTCTGACTACTATGTACCACTCTTTTCATTAATCTCAGTTGGAAAACACTATTTCTCTCACATGCATATATACACATGCACGGTCTCTACTAGCCCTCTATACGCACATATATGTGCCTACGTGCCTCCCTTACGCACATTATCTTTAGGCCTCTCTACTTTTTATTGCCCCCCCCCCACACTCTCTAATAGTAGTTGGCAGATATGATTTCATCATATCATTCGGTAGGATATCCCTGGCTGTTAGGCTGAATGGTAATACGAGGCAAAGTTTTACCCTAGTTCGGATCGGACCCTTGCAGTTGAAGAAAGAGCCTACTCCTGGTACTGTATATTAGTGATAGGGGTGTGTACAAAGTACACGTGAATACCAGGCATTGTGCGTGTGTGTATACTATCGACGAACTAGCCCCCAAACTTGTATAACATACTAAGGGCCTAGGGTTACAAATCATATATAGTCGGCTTATCACCAGTGGGGATAGAGTCCTCTGCGACTCTGGTAGCTTCGTGTTGTACGCCGACTCCTCCACATGGGTCTCTGTATAACACGTCTCGGTGCAACCTATATGTGGCACAGGATGGAACCGACCCATGAGTCTTCATGTTGACCCACCACAACTAGAAATGATGTGCCCACCACACCACACACGCAATCGGCCACTAAGAAAATAAGCATATACAATAGTTCAACGGTATCTAGCTCACGGTACGTCTCCATATTTTGTTGATGACACTGACGGACTTTGCATTTGATGCGTGCTCCGTATTTTGTTGACGACACTTACGGTCATTGTATTTGAAGCGAAAGCACGATATGGTCACTGGACTTCATAATAAGCTCATCACGGTCACCACATACATTTTGTCGTGCTAACCAACATGTGGTTGGATGGTTAGAGGACAGTGGTTTCTCGAGCCCACCAAGGTTAAAGTCCCGGTGCTCGCATTTATCTTTTGTTAATTTCATTATTTTCCAGCAATGTACGTTCAGTGGGAGGAGACGTTCCACTCGACTACAAGGCACCTATGGTGACTTCATAAAATCTCAAGATCATGTAGATGAAAAAGTCAGTCGACTGACGTGTAGCCTCACCCCGCACGTACACATGCACGCACGCAAGACATGCACACATGTAGGCGTACAACACTGACACGTACACATAACGTACACACGCACGCATGCTGGCGTGCAACACTGACACGTACACATGCACTCACGAACACACGCACGTACGCACCCATGCATGCAACACTGAAACGCACCCTTGCACGCACGCAACACTCGCACGCCTGCATGCACACAGCACACGACGCAAGACACACGCTCAACCTATACGTGCATGCACCCTTTGTTAAGGACATGGATTGTTACGGGTATTAATCAATCTTATCTGTGATAAGCAGAACATTGATGTTTGCATCGGTCTTTATTAATCACAACGTATCGAACGGGCTATCAACATAGTAGGCTTAACTATATGAAAAAGATGACGTCACACTCAATGAACAATCATCGGTTTATGAAATGCCCGCTTCTGACCGCCCTGGCCCACCAAAGGTTCCTCTGCTGTGCGCTGCCTGCGTTGGGTCACTGACATGCAGGCCATGCACCCAAAGAGCCCACACGTCAGTGGAAGAATGGCGCGGTGTCCTAGGTCAGAGTCGAGGGCGCCACTCACGGCACGCCCGGCTAAACACGCCTCCGTGCCGCATTCAAACGCCTCCATGAAACCCGCCCGTGTGGAAGCCGAGAAACCCACTCTGGACACACGTCCGTTCATGACCGGGCCGATGTTAAACGCAACGCCGGCCGAGCTCCTCCCGTCCGCCGTCTATTTAATCTCCTATTTAAACGAGGCCAAACGCCAGCCAAGAATCGCACACCTCCGCCGCTCCCCTATCTCCTCCACCATTTTGTCCACTCTTACAATGGCTTACGAAGAGTAGTCATTCCGCATCCAAGCCGGATGGGTAGCCCGCCGGATATGAGCTATGCGGTTCGCTGATCCACCTCCCTCCCCTCGCCCGACGGAGCCTGTTGCCGCCCCAAGCCGGCGCGCGGTTCAGCAACTCGCCACTCCAGGCCAGCTCGACGAGGAGCGGCGCACGAGAGTCGTTGCTGCCGTCCACGCCGCCGCCTCGTACCGCGTCTCCCGTTTCTGTGGCCGAGACTCCCATGCCGGCGGCCGCGCCATGCAAGCAGCGACAGAAGCCGGGTGGGCGGAGAGCGACGAGTCGGTGGCCAGCGCCTCCGCGTCCGCCGCCAACATCGAGGAGAAGTAGAACATGGGAGGCCGCCGCAGCTTGGGTCCCATGAAGGCCACCGCGGAGGCGACGCCGGCGTACACAGCAGGTGTCTTGCCTGATGCTTTTGTTGCGAAGACCTTCGTCGACCCCGCATGGGCTCCACGGAAGAGGTCAATGTTATGATGAACTCGAGCCGATGCCGGCCTTGGCGAAGTAGTGGCCGGTTTACTCCTCGTCCTTACTACGTACTTTGGTTAGTACTCCCTCTATTTACTTATACAAGGCCACTATAAAAAAAATACATTTTGCATCTATACAAGGCCACAAATAGTAATCGAGACAAAAGTTACTACTCCCTCCTTTCCAGTTTATGGCTCAATTTCAAAATCTCTCCAACCAAGGTAGACGGTGAGTGGTCGAATTAATTTCGTAGTTTGCACAGTATGCTCGTTTTTCTCAAGAAGTTATGTTTACCGAGGCATTAATTAGAACGAATGCATGAATCACCTCTAAATTTCCATGAACTTGTACATGCATTGGTTAGTTTCCTCTTGACACTGCTTGCTTCGGGTGATCTAACGCACCTCGAAATCCAACATGTAATGGTACTACTACTAGTATAGTAGAACTGGGACTTATCAAACGGATAAACGAATGTTTGTTAGATGAGCCCTATAAACCCTAGTGGGTACGTACTCCGTAAAAACAGATTTTTCCAAAACTAAGTCGCTCCCTTTCATGAATTTTGTAGTATACTCCCCCGTCGACGCTCCCTTTCATGAATTCTGTACTTCCTGTCGCTGACATGTGGGACATATAGCAACCGGGTCGACGTGTCAAGCACCAAATAACAGTGCAGAACAGCAGGGGGACGCACCCCACTGCATCGCCCAGTGAGTAGTAATGAGCAATGAGACGTCAAATCACAATGCTGCACCTTCCCAGATGGACGAAGCAACCATTATTTCACACTTCGGTTCGACATCATCTCAAACCACGTACTAGTATTGCTTCTGCCTCAAGAGGGACACGCACATCGCCTTGGAGCATCATGACACGTGGGACAGCATGACAGGCCATGCTCCCCCGCCGATCGCTCGGTAAAATCACCTCATTTTTACTATACTTCCTCCGTATCGGTTTACTAAATGGCATGCATGTCGTTCTAGGTTGAGAATTTAACTGGCTATATATATATATGTGATGAACAGTATGCTAGCCTTTTAAAAATGTATACTTTTGTATAGTAGTACTCCACTATCGATGGATTGCGCCATGGAGCAAAAATTGAAATTTTAAAAAGGTGGTACATATAGAGAGCGCTCGTCGCCAAATTATGCATATAGTACTATTAAAAAAACTAGTGCGTGCTTAATTGGGGTGCTAAATTCTCTTAAAGAAATACTAGTACTAGTATGTACATACTGAAGAGTTAAAGTAACGGGAAGAAACATAACATAGTTCTGTTGGGGCTCAGCACAACACACCCCTCAAATTAAATTAAGCACACCTGAAATTAATCTATGCAACTAATCCGGTAGACACTGCATTAGGCTAGTCATAGTGGGAGTAACTTAGCTAGTAACATAGCGCACTCCAAGAAATTTTTGCTTATGTGGCAAGTATTTAATGTGAGGTGGTAACATAATATATTACTGTAACATAGCACTTCCCAAGACAAGATGAGTCTACAAGCTAATAAATGAAGCCATCTATGACACCACTATCATGTTACTTTGCATTATGAAGGTAGTAACTTAGACTAGTGTCATGCATATGACACTAGTCTAAGTTACTCCCCACTATGACCAGCCTTAGAACCACCATGAGCAACGACATTGCCACCTTACTCGGAGTCCTCGTCCACGTCCTTGACTTCGTCTTTGTCCCTCTTCCTCTTGGCCGATACTTCTTTGCTTGAACTGCCAACTTGGTTGTTGCTCTTCATCCAGCCCTTGTAGATAGAAACAAAGGTAGCCATCCATTGAAGCGTACTGGATGTGGTCTATATCTAGTACATTCCGCTGTCATGCATGATGATGAAACGTGTACGGAGGTTTCTCCAGTTTACCGTACGAAGGATGAACCATGGCTCCTGCCAGGGTCAGCATTGAAGGCTGACGAGAGGGCACCAGCCGATTCTTCTGGAGGTTGAAGTGGTTGCCTACAACGAGGCCTATCCGACGCAGGACGCTTTGTCGTTCTTAAAGTCTAGTGTAACGAATTTGACTGTTTTGTCCTCGAGGAAGTTCTTAAAATCCTGGCACTCAACGTCGGCATGGCATATGTGGTAGACCAAGCAAATGTTATGTACGCAAACCTGGATCACGGCGTGCTTCTTCCTCTCTTCGTCCTTTAGATCCTTCTCTCGTCCCACGACTGTGGTGTACTCAACATCTAGCCCAGCTACCCACTCATCATGTGAGTTTTCGAACATGCGTCTGAAGCGAGAAAGGCATCCTTTCACCGTCGCGGAAGTACGGGTGTAGATGACGTCGAACTCATCGCCGGTGATGGTTCTAACCCTGTGCTCACCGCCGATCGGGGAGATTTGGGACGCCATGGATTTGGGAGGAGGGTTAGGATTAGTGGAACTGCCTTAATGTGAATGGACGGGACGACTAGGAGCGAACTGCCGTAGTATTAAAGGACGTGCGGGGACGAGTAGGAGCGAACTGCCAGCGTGCGAACGGCAGGGTAGTGGCTTTCCATTCTCCCATGATACGGGCTTCTGAGAGCCCTTGGATCTGAGATCAAACGGTTGCATGGCGTGATTCTAGAGCTATGGGTGAATATCCTCTGCTGGAGGGTTATTCTGCAAATTTTCAGCAACTTAGCATGCGACCGTTTGATCTCAGATCCAAGGGCTGCCAGCAGCCCGTATCATGGTCGCGCCTACCACGACCGTCGCGTCGCTCGCGTGGTCGCGCCCTTGGAGATTTAACATGGCGCGTTAGGCTATCTGATGTTGGCATGTCATACATAGTCATCACTTAGTCACTCATACTACAACAAGGTTGGCTATAACGTTGGCTATAAGTGTATTTTTTTACTCCTCTCTATCTCTTTCTTCGTACTCCCTCCGTCCCATAATATAAGAACGTTTTTGACACTAGTGTAGTGTCAAAAACGTTCTTATATAATGGGACACAGGGAGTACTAGTGTTTATTGCATTTGCCAAGGAGTGACCTCTTCCAATGAAATGGTGTTGCTAAGTTTGCTTCATTTAATTAGCTATATACTCAACATTGTCTTATCACCTAGGTACACGCGCTTAGCACCGTTTCTTCCTTGGTTCACCAAACTAGTCTCTCTCTTCTTGATTAACTTGCCACATCAGACTTTATGCCTATGTGGCAAGCTTAAGCACCTGTAGGAGCAAGTAAGTACAATAGCGCGCTTTACATGGCATTTTTTCATATGTGGAGGAAAGAGAGGCATGGAAAAAGTGGAGAAGTGGGCTCTCATGCAAGAGCCAGCCTCTACTACTACATGGTGGAGCATTGGGAGAGGCACCTGTATGGAGGTGCTCAGGAATCGGGAGACTCACGCCGGTCGTAGCGCTGCAGTTAAAATGATAATGGCAAGTCAAGTCACGGGGCCCCACCTGTCCAGCAGTAACTCGCTGTCAAATCACACAACCCTACGTTTGCAGCAGCCTACTCCCTCGTCTTCTCGCGTCTCTATCGAACCGACTAGGCGGAACTACCCCACCTACCGCGCAGGAAAAGCCCCGCCCTCGACTTTTAAATACAACTACTCCCTCCGTCTAGGTGAGTAAGTCATCTTACGAAAACCAAATAATCCCAAAATACTAAGGCGCGGTGCATTAACTTCTACCTCGTTTTTTGTTTCTTCACATATCAACCAATAAGAATTCAATGATATACTTTTTGTGACATAGTAACTCATATTTAGTTAGTCAAATGGATGACCTAGAACTACGTGTAGGCCCTATAAATCGAGACGCCTACAAATAAAAAACCGAGACGGAGAGGGTAGTTCAGCACGTATCTTTTTAGATCAATATAGTCGGGATTCACCAAGGAGCAAAACCAAGTGGTAGGCTGCTCCTGTCGTGTTGGCGTAGCAACTCAAGCAGGGTCAGTCCGCAGACAAAATGGCGACACACTTAATAAGACCCCTTTGGCAGACATGTGGTTCATCCACCATCTTGTTCCACGTGTGATGCACCAAATCACAGTTCGGAGCAGCGGTTGGAATTGGAGGCACCCCGGTCGTAGCGCCGCAGTAGTAGAAAATGAGCGATGAGGGGTCAAATCACAAAGCCCCACCTTTCCCGCATTAAGCTGGACGGACGAAGCAACCATCATTTCACTCTAGCACGCAAGAGCATAAAGAAAAGAGAAAACAATGATGCGTCGGCAGCTACCTAGGGCACCCTAGGGTAGGGTCTCCACTACAGATCCTTTTTTTAAGCGCCTCCACTACAAATCAGCTTCTCCCTCGTCCTCTTGAGGAAAACCAATGATAAGTGCGGCGGTAGGGTTTGTAGGAGTACTACGGCGTGCGGGGCCACGTCGTAGTAAACGGGTTCGAGTCGACGCGCTTAAATATGTGTGGGCCGCTTGGTTTTACGGGAACGAGGCAACATTTTTGGTTCGGGGACCATTGGATAGATAGCACGTACAAAAAATTGTGGACGTAGGTTCGACCGAAAGGCAATGATGCATGGGCCCTGCATTTTGATATACCCGGGGCCGCGTGAAATTTGCTACTCTACTCAAAACTAGTAAGGTACACATGTATTGAGCGCATGAGATTTCGAAACCAAATTATGAATAAATACACACTATAGCATGTAAAGCTTTGAGTCATATATGCATGATGTAGATGTTCGTTTAGTTCTTATAGTTCATCTCATTCAAAATCAATTAGTTTTATAAAAATGTTAAGATTCATGGGGTTGTGCATTGTAAATCATAAAGTAAAAAACAAATAATGGCAATTCATTTAGAAAAAAATAACCAATTATGATACAGAAGATTCTAGAACAAAGGAGAAGTGCTTGTGTTTTGAGGTTTGTGCATTATGCTTAAGTTCAACCATGGAGTCTTCTAGATTGTACATGTGGCAGATCTGGTGGAATGTTGATGATATCCAACGGCCAGTAGTGCTTGGATTTGCCCATCTCTGCACTGTCGGGTTAGCTTCATCCAGCGACCATCTTTCAAAGTTATTGGCACACTATATAGTTCTTGTGCCATAGTTGCATGTTTTGGAAAAAAGCTACTAGTGGGTTGTACCATCTATTTAGGAATAGAAGATGTATACATGGAAGTTGTAGGGAAAGAGATGACATGGAGGATCTCAATTCCTATGAGTAGGGATTGGAAAAGAGATGTCATTTGGTTCACATCATAGGAACTTTTCTATTGAATCTAGAGATGACATGTATCTCAAGTCCTATGAGGAGGGATTAGTAAAGATATGTAATTTGGTTCATATCATAGGAACTTTTCTATTGAATATAGACTAATGTTTATTTTCCTTTGAAATTAAGGGAGTATAGGAATCCATTCATATGAACCAAGTGCCTCTAAAGCTATAGAAATGATATCACGTTTATTTCCGTTTAAATGTAGAGTATATGAATCTATTCCTATGAACCAATTGGTTGTAAAGGAAAAAAAATCCTATAAAAATCATATCATATAGAGTTCCTATGATATTCCTCGACACTAAAGGATGGTTGAAATTGCTGCGGGTAATACGATGGTCTTTCTTTGTAGACTCCTCACCCATCTTTGTAGTTACCTCTCGAAGATGAATGTAATGATATATACAGGGTATTCTGCATGTGCAATTTGGTACACAAAAACTCGGTAAAAGTTTGCGAGGTTCTAATTTTCAATAAAGCTATATGCACTGCATTTCGGAACGGAGGGAGCATACGGCAGTTCCTAACACTCACGTGGAAGATTTGTGTGTAGGAGGAGTGGCTGTTCTGTTAAATGACATGGCAAAACTGACACTGTCGGATGCCGGTCTAACGGTTCTTACGGCGTTCGTCAGGAAAAGGCTTGTGGCGAACGTTTGTCGAATAATGATTTACGGACACATGCATTGCATTGATACATGCCCCCCTCTCTCTCTCACGCACACGCACCCTCACGAGTCACAACTCTCCCGAGTCCTCTCGCAGACTCGCACGTGGCACCCATTGTCTATCTACAGGTAGACGTCACACACATATGTGCTCTTCACACCATATCCTCAGAACTTCTAAAAAACAAAAGATGGCGCGCACATTTTATTTTAGCTCACACGTCACACACTTATATTATTAATCTTGCGGCGGACGTTCTTTGGGCATAGTATATATTGTACTCTCACGAAGAGAAGCGGTGCACGCACGCACTAGTTCTCTCACACCCACTCATGGTACACGTGGGGCGCATTTTTTGAAGCCGGTACAAGAAAATCACTCCACTATATATAAAAGCAGGAGCCTTAGCGCTTACTTTACTAGGGTTCCTCTCGTTCACTCTCTCATGCTCTCCATATCTAAGAAAAACATAGGTGGCCACACTCTCTCTCTCAGGTCACGGCTGGCACAAATCCGGCCGGACAACCTCAACCGGGGCAGGGGGTGTAGGTGCATCATTCACGCTGTCGTCGGCGGCGAGGGAGGAGACCAACGGCTGCCCGCGCGTCCCGATCGGCGGCCGTGTCGTTCTCTCCGAGAGTGCGCCGGCTCGGGAGGGCCTCCGACCCCTTCTTCCTCCCTGTGGTATTGTGGCCAAGATGCAGCCTCCCGACGCCGTCTTTGCCACATGCCGATGACCCTCAGGTATATATTCCTTCGAAACCTGCCTTGCTCTACTGCCCCAGCTCTTCCCCTTCGTGTGGATCCTTTTCTACTTACGTCCACTGTTCCAAAGCCACCTAGACTTCTACTATTATTAGAAGTAAAGCTAGTTCATACAGTCAACTCAAAGCGTTGGTTCAAACAGCGAAGAAAGTGGGAAAGCTGTAGCATGAATCTAGGACTTGGTTCTAAGAGGAAACGGGGGAAAGTAGTAATATATGTCACTGTTTAAATAACCGTATTTCGTATTTGCGCAAACAGGGATGTCTGTCTCCATATCGTTTCGGGATGTCTGTCTTCGTATCGTTTCTATCCGCACAATCAAAAGCACACACCTCAGTTTTAGTACAACTGCGCAAAATGAGATGGCTATCCCTCGTTGTCGTCGTCTAACCTCCCATCTTTAAGGTATCCCTACATTGGTAGTAACTAAGGTAGAATGACCAATGCAATCTAAACGAAGCTGATTCATACGTTTTACTTCCTGATTGCAGTGCAGGGACGAACGAAAACAACTGCATCCTAGTCCGAATGCACTTTCTACCAGTTCATCCATGGACCAAGGACTAGCTGGCACGGCTGCACGGCGGTTTTTTGGACAGGTGCGCGGACAAGGGGCATTGTGGTCTGCTTATTTCTGCAAACAGCGGTGCTTAAATTTAGTGGAATGCACAAGAATTTCACCTGGCCAGTACACTGCATGGTTTAGTTCAGCATTCCAGCTGAGACCATAATTATAATTGGTTATTCTGGAATGAGAGAACCTAACCCTGGATGGTGGCAACAAGAAAAAACCAGAGTGAACTCCAGGAAATTTAAGCCTGTCGGGAGGCCCTTTGCTCAGGGAAGCCTTGCTTGTTATTTCCTAATTTGTAAACCTTCTGACAACTTTGTCTTTTGCTGTGAACTAGTATATGTTTGTTATGTTCTATGAATCATTGAGATGTATAAAACTGCTTAACTTATGCTTGCAAAGATTTTTATGAAGACGAGTTTAATGTGAGTGTTCCACATGAGCGCTAGACTAGCGTTGAACGTTTGGAATTTATTACATTGTGGCCTCAATTAACTACATGAACCACTATAACTAGATACATAGTTGCTTATATGATTCACGAGCACACAAAAGTGGCAGCAGTTCCCATAGACGGATTCAAACAGAGTACTAGCCCCAGAGGGGTCGATAACAGGCAAGGTTCGGATAATTAGACACAATCCAAACTACTATTAAACACTAGCTGGGGCAACTATTTCATGCCTCGATCTAATTTGGGCTGGACACAAGACGGACCTTGCCATGAACATCATCGAGTACGTCCCGCAGCAGCTCAATCCTGTGAACCTTCATGAAGACAACCTTGTGGCCTTTTCCCTGATAAACTTGTTTGTGGAGGCATGCCACGTCATCTTCCTGCGTAAGCTTGACAAGAACAGTATGCCTCACAAACGAAGGAGTAGCTTTGAACTTCTTGTGCTTCAGTACACCCTGGACAACACGCCTGACAATAGTGAGGCTGGAATACACCTCTTCATTGATATAACCGCAAATGGCTTCTCGGATCCAACAGCCTAAGAACTATGTTTTCCCAGTGTGTATATTCAGGTCGTCCGCCTCATAGCGAGTGACATGCACAACCACACAATCCTTGTCAGCATCAGGGCTCTAATTGAAACAGAAACAAATTATGAATTACTTTTCAGTATAAGAAACACAAGTTATTAAAACCACTATGTATAGCATGGCATCGAAGATAATAAAATTTTGCATTATTAATCACCACATACTTCCTTTTCTAAAAAAAATCACCACATACTTAGATGAAAAACCACAATCGAGATCGGCAAAGAAGGAAATCACCTTGGGCAGCTCAGCGGGGGGACACATACTCGAAGGGGGAAAACTGCTCCTGCAGTGCCACGGGGGTTGTAACCTCAAACGGGGCATTGACCATCTCAGTAGTGGCCGTGAGCATATCTGGGGTCGGCTCGGTGGCTGCCTCCATCTTCTTGGAGCTCTTTTTCTCGTGGGGATCAGCCTCCCGCGTCTGCTCCAATATCGGGAGATCTTTGCCTGGTTCTCCTTGGTCCATCATGAAACTGACGAATACTAGGAGACCACTGAAAGGAAAACACAATCGCAATGACAATGAAACAAAAAAGAGAGTGAGGATCGGTTACTGCTTTGCAAAAGTTCTTTTTTTTCTCTGAACGAAAATATACCAACATCACGGATCCGCTTACTTTCCCTTCATTGGGAGAGAAGAACAGTGGAAGATGCGAGTGTTTCCTTTCTTGAAGACGGTGAGGGAGAAGGGGATTCAGCGAAGAGTGAAATCATGGTTGCTTCATCCGTCAAACATAGACTGCGGGGAGGTGGGGTTTTGTGATACAACAGCTCGTTACTGTCGCGCTACGACCGGGGTGACTCTCCGTCTGCATACTGCCTTCTAATTTGGTGGATGGCATTTGGGCCCGCGCGTTGCATGGCCCACATGTCGGTGAACAAAAGTATAGCGTCATTCAGTAGAGGGAGACGTTTCAATGACCTAGAAGGAGCCAGAAGCGGTAGAGTATCTCCACTGTACTAGTAGTAATTGTTTTTCTGGGTAGCTGTAGAGTGTCTCCACTGTACTAGTAGTAATTGTTTCTCTGGGCCCAAGACAAAACAGCCAATCCACACTAGTAAATAGTAAAATCAATTCAAAAGGCTCTACCCACACCCAAAGACACCACCCCCCCAAAAAAACCTGGTGCTCTTCTTCCTCCTCGCTCCCACACACCTCACGTCAGCTCGCTCCTCATACCCCCAAATTCCTCACCTCACTCCTCAGAAAACCCCAGCTCCCTTCTTCCTCACTCCTCAGAAAACCCCAGCTCCCCTTCTTCTTCGCTCGCACTACAACTAGGCTCGTCGTTTGTTACTTTGCTCAAATCCGTGGCCTTGACGCGACGCCTCGAGGAAAATGGAGTCGGCTGACCCAGCGCCAAGAAGATGAGGCTCCCGCCAGCGGTGGCGCTTTGTTGTAGATCCCTTTTGCGGCAGCTGGGAGAAGCGGCGACCCGCCCCACCGGATCCCAGGAACCCGTAGAATCTCGGGTGGACCACATCAGCGATCTCCCGGACGCCATCCTTGGGGAGATCATCTCGCTTATCCCCACCAAGGATTGCTGCCGCACCCAAGTCCTCTCAATTCGGTGGCGCCCTCTATGGTACGCCGTGCCCCTTAATCTCGACTGTCGTCAGCTATCTCTCTTCAATGATTTTGAAATCCCCAGAGCCATCATCTCCTCCCACCAGGGCTCCGTTCAAAGCCTCTGCATCCCGTCATGCTAACTGAGCAAGCATACCATGCCATGCACGCGGTGAACGCCTAGCTGAAATATCCTGAATTCACAGAACTACAGCTGCTTGAGTTCTACTATTCCCCTGGAAATCACATACCACATACCGAACACCATGAACTTGTGCCCTCAGCACCGATGTCCATCTCGCGGTTTTCCTCCTCTCTCCACACTGCCACCTTTGCGCTGTGCTACCTACCAGACAATCTGGTACTAAACCTTCGACTCCCATTTCTCAAGAAACTTTCACTTGTGCGGGTTTGTATATCGAAGGCCTCATTGCACAACATCATCCACTCCAGTTGCCCTGCGCTGGAGTGCTTGGTGCTTGTTTTCACAGTTAGAATCGGTTGTCTCCAAATAAAGTCGCCTAACCTTGTAAGAATTGGAATTTCTTTTGACGGAAGGCAGCTCATCATCCAAGATGCCCCTTCACTTCAAAGGTTGATCCTTGATTCTAGTTATTCACCATTGCAAATAACCGTCCTCTCTGCGCCTAAAATGGAGACCTTGGGTGTAATACATGATCTCTGTGCTCATTTCAATATGGTGTTTGGCTGCACAGTTCTTCAGGTACTTTATATTATCATCTACACTTGTAACCATAAGCTGCATTTTAAATTTTTGTGCATAATTTATATATCATCTTGGAGTACACATTTTGTACTAATATTATGTTCTATGCTCAATGAAGAGTTTCTCCATGGATGGCCTATCAATGGTGCTGGATTCTGTCAAGATCTTATATATCCAAATGAATAGTTTTGATCTGAACAAGATTATTGGCTTGCTGCAATGCTTTCCATGTCTGGATAAGTTGTATATAAAGGTGATAATTTCACTCACACTGGAAGCCCGCATATAGTGTACTGGAATTAACCATTCAGCTGTTGCTATTTCGACACTCTTCTTTTAGACCTTAACTATTTTCAATCTTCATGTCTATTTAGGCAACAGGACGGGGTCAGAAAGTTATAACCAATCGGTGGATTCATAAGCATCGGGATTTTCTCACTTCTCATGAGATTCGGTTGAAGACAATAACGCTAGAACGATATGTAGCCAACCATGCAAACACAAGATTTGTCACATTCTTCCTGCTGAATGCGAGGTTACTATTGTCCATTAGGCTTAAGTTTATCAGCAGCATGGTTTTGACGGATGGGTATGTCGAAGAGCAAAAAAAGGAGTTTCAGGTGGGCAAAAGAGCTTCTGAACGTCCCGGGCTTCTATTTACAACATATTGTGGTCATAATCCAGTAAATTTTACGACCCAGGATGTTCATTCTATGGACCTGACCGATTCATTTGACTGTGACTGACAAAAACAGTGCTGGAGTTAGATGTTGTTGCCCTTTTCAATCTGGGTTTTTTTGTAAACCTGATGGACAATCAACCCTTGTGCTTTTGTACAGTTTGTAAGCTGGAGTTAGATGTTCCTGCCCTTTTCAACTCGGCTGTGACTGTCATATTTTCTTTGAAACAAGGCAAATGGCTTGCCATTCGTTTAATTTAGAGTGAAATATTGTAACAAATCACAATCAAGGGAAATAACATCACTCACGCCGGCTGCTTGAGCTCACTGTGCATTACAGAAGCCAAGTGATTAGCCCCCACCAGCACCCACAAACTTATTTCGAACTAGCACATCAAATGGGCTGTAAATTTTCATAGGAAAGGCTGCATGACCGTGACAGATTTGGATTCTGACATTTGGGACCCGCGAGGAAATAGCCTATCCAAGGTGGTGTCGACTTACTAGCCAGTCAACAAACGATTCTGCCTACCAACCGTTGGATTGACATCCAACATCTGTCGTGTATCTTCTATCTCTTGTCTTATTCTTCCTCCAGCCGCCCAAACCAAACCACCCCGTCGGCTCCGCCTGCTCCCGCCTCCCATGGCTGGCTGCGCCTCCGCCGCCCTACCGTACGTACCCTCCAACCTTGGCCAGTCCGTCCCTCTATTCCCCCACACGTCTTGTTATTCTCCGGCGACGTCAGCCCCAACAAGCACCCGTGCCCGAACCAGTCAACCCTCGTACTGCCCTCCGCCTGCGACTAGACCGGCACATCTTCAACAGCTCCTGTTCGTTCCATCCGAGGCCTCGCCGCCGTCCTCCGCCTTGCGGCCTTGGTTCGCTCGCCGTGCGCGGTGCGCCGCCCTCTTGCATTGTCAACGTCGTCAACAACCGAGAGGAACAAGGAGATGACTGTACGTGGAGAGGATGACAATGGACCCACCAGCGTCATGGCAGTACGCAAGCAAGTGCCTCTATAGTACAAGCCCAAAAATATGGTTCCTCCTAATGGTTGGACATCTGGGGCTCACGCCATTGTCAACGTAGTCAATAAACGAGAGAATTACACTACGAGCGGCTGACACCAGGGACCCAGCAAGTCGCGCAGTTTTTTTTAGGAACAAGCAGTTGTTATTTATACTAGTTTTAGCGACGGATCAGGGTAACAACGGGGCTGTGCGGGGGCTGTGGCCCGTCTAGCCAGGGTTTTATTTATGTTTACCACATCATGAGCCCAGTTGTGTTTTTTTCTTGCTGAAAATGGCTAGCCCAGTTCTATTTTTTAAAGAAATACCCAAATAAGGCCTACTTGCTTTATCGGCCCTGCTGGGTTGCAAATCTTTCAAGACGATGAGAGTTTCATTCAGTTTGCCCAGAAATGGCATGTACTTTTTTAAAACACATCAAACCAGGAATTAGTTTCAATTTTTTTCATTACAAGTTCTTAAATTCCATTGATTTTTATGCGTGGACAATTATTTGGATTTTATATTTATATAAATTATTTTTCAAAATAGTTTGAATGTGAATCGATATTTCTGGATTAAAAACAGTTGACCGCACCGAAATATGCAAAATTTCGTATATTTTTTAACCATGGCCACAATATGGGGTGTAATGCTAACAAAAAGAAGATGGGCTCCAAAAAAACCCTAAGAATTAGCAAATGGGTTGTACGTTATTAGAAATAATGGCAGATGGGCTGTATGCTGTTTTCCACATATTTGAGGCTGACTTGTGCGCCTACTACAGGTTGACGCGTATGCTTTCATAAAAAAAGGTTGACGCACATGCAACGCCCTATCAACTTAGTCAACACATGAGAGCAGTGACTGTTGGATGTCCATCCAACGGCTGTCGTGCTTCATCAATCTCTGCTCTTCATGCTCCAGCCGCTCAAACAAGCGCTGGCGGGACTACCTGCTCCCTCCTCCCGCGGCCGGTTATGCTGCCGCGCAGGCCTCACGGCCCCACCGTACTCCCATCGCAGGCCTAGCCATCCCTCTACTCGCCTACACATGTTGTTATTCTCCGGCGACGGCAGACGAACCAGTAAACCCTCGTACTCCTCCGCGTGGGAAACAACTGCCGAGTATTCCCTGGCTCCGTGTCGTTCCCTTCCTAGGCCTCGCCGTCGTCCACCGCCCTGGTGCTCTCGGCGCGGCCTGGTCAACGTGGTCAATGAACGACATCCATCGGAAGTGGACTGTACGTGGAGAGGCTGACAGCCGGGTCCACGGCCGCATGCAAGGAAATTCCTCCTTATTACGCGCAAAATAATTATTCCTCCACATGACAGCTAGGACCCATAGGAAGGGCCTCTGTATTTCGCAAAAAAACCGTTCCCCCCGCTGACAGGTCAGACCCACCAGCTATATCTTCGCACACAAGGAAGTGCCTCCTTATTACGCCCAAAAAAATGAATACCCCCTGCTAGCTGGGACCCACCATATTATTGGGCTGACTTGTGGGCCTACTAAGTTGACGGGGACGGAGGGCTTTGTCAACTTAGTCAATATTCCAGTGACCGTATGATGTCCATCCAACGGACATAGTGCTTCTTCAACCTTTGGTCTTCTTGCTCCAGCCGCCGAAAGCAGCGCCGGTCGTGCCGCCTGCTCCTGCCTCCCGTGGCCCGGCTCCACGTCGTCCCCTTCCTAGGCCTCACCGTCGTCCACCGCCGTGGTGCTCTCGGCGCAGCGTGGTCAATGTGGTCAACGACTGACTTCCATCGGAAGAGTATCTTGTCACGTGGAGAGGCCGATACCGGGTCCACGGCAGCCGCAAGGAAGTGCCTCCTTATTACGCGAAAATAATTATTCCTCCACGACAGCGGGGACCCACGGACGGGCCAACAGTATTTTGCGAAAAATCATTTCCCCACACTGCTGGGACCCACCGGACGGGCCACCGTATTCATAAAAAAACGTTCCCCATTGTCGGCTCGGACCCACCGGAAGTGCCTCCTTATTACGCACAAAAAAATGAATACTCCCCCGGCTAGCTGGGTCCCACCTTGGCGGGAGGTTGTCTTGTGGGCCTACTAAGTTGACGGGGACGAAGGGCTTTCTCAACTCAGTCAATATGAACGATTCTAGCTCCAGTGACCGTACGATGTCCATCCAACGGCCGTAGTGCTTCTTCAACCTCTGGTCTTCTTGCTCCAGCCGCCCAAAGCAGCGCCAGTCGTGCCGCATGCTCCTGCCTCCCGTGGTCGGTTGTGCTGCCGCGGAGGCCTCACCGCCCCCTACTATTCCTACCGCTGGCCAGGCCCTGCGACGATGACAGCCTCGCACCGCAGCCGAACCAGTGAACCCTCGTACTCCTCTCCGCACGGGCTTCCACTGCCGCGTCTTCCCCGGCTCTGCATCGTCCCCTTCCTAGGCCTCGTCGTCATCCATCGCCGTGGTGCTCTCCGTGCGGTGTGGTCAACGTGGTCAAGGAACGACTTCCATCGAAAGAGTACTATACGTGGAGAGGCTGACAGGTGGGTCCACGGCCACAGCCCAGTTTTTTTATGATTTGCCAACTAAGTCGCTTTGTCAGGCCTGTTGGGCTGCAAATCGTTCAAGACGAGGATAGCTTTCATTCGGCTGGCCGAGAAAATGGCCCATCAGTAATGAGAAATGGGCTGTACATTTTTAAAACACATCAAACCGGCAATTAGTTTCAAATATATATTTTTCATTTCAAAATTTTAAATTACATTAATTTTTATGCGTGGAGAATTTGTTGGATATTATATTGATATACATTTATTTTTAAAATCAGTTTGAATGTGAGTCGAAATTTCGGAATGAAAAACAGTTCGGACCGCACAGAAATATGCAAAATTTCATATAATTTTTTAACCGTGGCCACAATATGGGCTGTAATGCTAACAAAAAGAATATGGGCTCCAAAAAAACCTTAAAAATTAGCAAATGAGCTGTAAATTATTAAAAATAATGGCAGATGGGTTGTATGCTGTTTTCCACAGATTTGAGGCTTTCCTAAAAAAAGGTTGATGCACAAGCAGTGACGGTTGGATGTCCATCCAACGGCCGTCGTGCTTCTTCAATCTCTGCTCTTCCTGCTCCAGCCGCTCAAACAAGCGCCGGCGGGACTGCCTGCTCCCTCCTCCCCGTGGCCGGCTGTGCTGCCGCGCAGACCTCACTGCCCCACCGTACTCCCATCGCTGGCCTAGTCATCCCTCTACTCACCCACACCTGCTGTTATTCTCCAGCGACGGCAGACGAACCATTAAACCCTCGTACAGTCGTACTCCCCTCCGCGTGGGAAACAACTGCCTAGTCTTCCCTGCCTCCGTGTCGTCCCCTTCCTAGGCCTCGCCGTCGTCCACCGCCGTGGTGCTCTCGGTGCGGCGTGGTCAATGTGGTCAACGACCGACTTCCATCGGAAGAGTATTATGCGTGGAGAGGCTGACAGCTGGGTCCTCTGCCGCAGCATGGAAGTGTCTCCTTGTTACGCGCAAAATAATTATTCCTCCACCTGACAGCGGGGACCCACCGGACGGGCCACCGTATTTCACGAAAAAAACGTTTCCCCCTGACAGCTGGGATCCACCAGCTACATCTTCGCAGGCAAGGAAGTGGCTGACAGTCGGGACCCACCTGGTTGAAGCGTACGTAGCATTGTCATTCTGGTCGCGAACGTGTACGTACATATATATTGGTGGATGTAGAAGCGCACACGTGTCGTAGTAGAGGCGCGCGCATAACATGTACACGTACGTACAGCGGCCAGGGTGCAAGAAAGAAAATACGGCCACGTATGTGTACATACTGGCGGGGTCTCGAATGCATACTCGCACATACGTACGGCGAGGGCTCGTGTACATGGCTAGGTCAGAACGGAGAAACAACGACGTCGTCGTGTTCATGGGGAGGCAACGGAATGCGTCGTGTTCATGGGGAGGCAACGGAATGCGTCGTGTTCATCGGGAGGCAACGAAACGCGTGGGAGCCAACCGGCTGGGTCGGAACGGAATGCCTGGTCATGTTCATCGGAGGGCTTGGACGGAACAGGCGATGAAAGCGAGGCCTGGCGTACCGCAGAACGGAGGAAACAGACCTCCTACGTTCGGAAGAGGGTCCTGTTGATCGGGAGGGGTGTGGCGTACCGCATAACGAAGGAAACGGACCTCCTACGATCGAAACGGGGGGTATCGGGAGGGGTGTGGCGTACCGCAAAACGGAGGAAATGGACATCCTACGGTCGAAATGAGGGTCCTGTTCATCGGGATGGGTGTGGCGTACTGCAAAACGTGACTCCACGGGATACTGTTCATCTCAACCGTCGACCTCCTCCAGCCTCCACGGGCTACCGTCGACCTCCTCCAGCCTCCACGGGCTCCTGTTCATCCAGCCTCCACCGCACGCTACTCCATCGGCTACTGTTCAACCATCCCTCCACGGGCACCCCTCCACCATCTACTATTCATCCAGCCCTCCACACCACGGGGTCCTGTTCAACCACCCTCCACGGCCACCCCTCCACCGTCTACTGTTCATCCAGCTCTCCACACCACGGGGTCATGTTCATCCAGAGGCAACGCCACCGCTCCTTATTCATCAACCCCCCGCAACACTCACTGTTCATCCAATCGATCGGCTTCACTTAGCAGCAGTAGCGAAGGAATCGCTCCATTGGGTTCAGTTAATAGCCATCGATCGATTGCTCGGGTTCAGTAACGCGTAGCCTGCAGTGCAATCACTCGGGTTCAGTTAGAGCCCAACACCTCACTCGGGTTCGATTAGAAACAACGCCTCGCTTTTACACAGCGATGTCGTGTCTGAGAGAAACACGCATCGCTCGACCCCCGACCTCCCACCGTAACCGGCAACTCCCCGAAATTTTCCTACCCCTCGCTTCTACCACGGTTTTTTCCGTCATGGACGGTCCATAGAATGTCATGCAGTTGCATCTCTGGCCCGCCCAGGACGAAAAGCCCATTTTCTGTCATGATTTTTTGTCATAGAAGTAGGATCCCACCACATCTATGATGATACCGGGTTCTGTCACAGTTATCGTCATAGAAGTGTCATATGTATGACAGAAAAAAAATTCGTTCGGCCCAAAATGTCACGGATGTGTTTTTTTTTGTAGTGTACGGCCTCTAGCACAATTGTTGCATCACGAGACTTTCCATAATACATTCCCTGCCATGCCTTCGGGCAGTTTTTCGAAGTCCAATGCATACAATGAATGCTTCCTAGCATGCCAGGACAACCTCTTCTCTCACTAGATGCCATCATTTTTTTGTGTCTTCCTCGTTGGGTGCCCGAAGATTTCAGGACGAAAGACACGTATGATCACTTTCGCAAACCTACGCACTGACTCAATTGTTGTATCTTCACCAATGCGAAGGTACTCATCGGCATAGTCAGCCGGAATGCCGTATGCAATTACCTGCATAGCTGCTGAGATTTTTTGATATGCACTAAATCTCTTCAAGCCCACGACAATTTTTCTTTGAGTAAAATAACGACAATTGGCCTCGCAAGCTTGCACTACTTTTACAAAGAGGGATCGGCGCATTCGGTACCTTCTCCGGAAGAGGTGCGGCGGATATGTTAGTTTGTCCGGGAAGTAGTCTTGCATCAACATCTCGTTCCCGAGATGGCGATTTCAAGGAATGCAAAGACGACCGACGGTCGATCCTTGCCGTCTCTATCCATTCTCATTTTCGTGCTCCTTCACGGCAAGGGCCATCACCAACGTTTGCAGCCGATAGTTGTCAAGCAGCGTCTCAACATCCGAGTCGTCCGAATCGGACGAATCCTCGAGCAAAAACTTCTAACAAGGGCTGAATTCCATCTAAATTCACAAATGCGAATGCCGCATTAACCAACTATTCATAACGCATGCCAAAGCACAAGCACGAGTACTCACCGGCGGCTCTGCGGCGGTGGATCCCAGGGCGGCGATGGCTACTAGGGGCGGCTCGGGGGCGGTGGCTCTTCGGCGGTGGATCCAGAGGTGGCGACGGCGCCTAGGGGCGGCTTGGATCGGCGGATGCGGGGAGCCGGTGAAGCGGCTAGGTGGAACAGGGGTGCCACCCCCGCGATTCCGCATGCAGATTTGGCCGGAATCACCGGCGGTGAACGGGCGGAACAAATGGCGGGCGGCGGCGAAAGGAGGTGGGGAAATGGCGCGGGCCGAAATGTCCCTCCCGCCAACCGCCTTCCTGGGATACGGGGCACCGTCGGGTGGACGGGGAAACTTTTGTTTTGGCTGGTTGGGGAAGAGATTTTACCGCGACCATGAACAAATTTACAGGTCCGACGCATTTGCGGGTCTGATCGGCAGCATTTTAGTCCATGCGTCATACTCTGAAAGGCAATAACATTATTAACTTATTACCGATGTTTATCAGAACTGGATATAAAAAATGATGTGTACTGTCACACAGAGCATGTTTTACAATATTTTTAGCCCGTTGCAATGCACGGACATTTGTCCTAGTAGTAGTGTAGAAAGCACCGAACTGAGGTCTGTACAGACGCCTTCTCATGCCAACAAGCGTCTTTTGTAGACACCTCTATAGAAGAGGTGTCCTAAACCTTGTATAAAAAGGACTTTGCCCAATATTAATAGAATCACTAGTTTGTATTAAAGGGCTTTGCCCTAAAAAAATTATCACAAGCTTGAGATCAATCAGTTTCACTTATGACAGATGATGGACCACTGGATGTGAGGTTAGTGCAACATTATCTGTTCCTAATGCCTCCCAAATCTAACATGTTTGTGACAGTTTGCGTGTATCCATGAAACATGTTTCACATTTCTTCCACACGACGTCCACAAAATGAAAATAAAGGAACATTTCTTGAGGACTACCATGTATTGTATCTGTCTCACTTGGAGAAATGGCCTATATATAACTTTCTTTAGTTTTCCTCGGGGAACGACAATGAACGACGGGGAAGTGTTAGTTGCCCTAGCTTGTTGGTCGTTACAAAACACGGAGCTAGGAGCTAGGATGATAATAACTCGTGTTGAGGCGAATGGTGTGTTACTACACTTTAATAAACCGTACAGGTTTAGATGAGTTTGTACATCCCCTCATGCAATAAAGTGAGCTTCTATCATAAAAGGGTTTCCCCCTTGCTTTGTATTACAAAGCAACAACCGATACATCCAACGATAGGTGCTGGGGCCGCGGCACAAACAAACCCAAAGAAAAACAGAGAAAAAAGAAAGAGAAACAAATCCAAACAATGGCAGATCAACGAAACGAAGATGAACAGCGACCGCTGCACCCTCCGGAGAAGTACTACCACGCTCCCAGCACTCCGAAATGCCGCGTACCAAGCAACACCTTTAAGAAGGAGGCGACGATGATGCCGCTGTTGACCAGACTAGTCCTAGGGTTTCCCCGGGTACGCGGGGGGCAGTGGGGGGAGGGTGTACCCGACGCCTTTCAGGAAGGTCCGGCGGCACCGACAGGCGTCGGCGCGTCGAGGCTGGACGAGCCGCCAGAGATTTCTCCCAACCCAAACTCCCACCACCACCCCAGACGAATCATAGTGCACCTCTCATCACGCCGCCCACCAACATGTGCCACCATGGTCACCGAATCAACTTCGCCGTCTCCCAGAGATCACCGACACGAGACCTGGAGGACGGGAGAAGAGATAGTGCCCTCGGGGCATCCGCAACATCGCCAACGTGAGGGGACAACCACCACCGGCCAGTGTCTGCGGTGTCTATATTCTCACTGTCAGCTCATGTCATCAGCAGTATCCAGAGACGCCGGCCGGAGTGACCGCGCCGCCGCGACGGAACTGTACGTTGTTCGTGTCTCCGTCATCCACACTGCTTCCACACTCCCAGAAACCTTCACGCCTTCACAGGGAATTCCTTCGACGACCAAAAAATCATGTGCGTGCCGGATCGGCCGTTGTTTGAAGACAGCCGGAGCAGCAAACTAATCCTCCACCTCGCTATCGATTGATACACTCGGCGGCCGGAGATGCAGCAAACTAATCCTCCACCTCGCTATCGATTGATACACTCGTTGGCCGGAGATGCAGTTAGAGGCGCCAGCAATTATATGCATCAACTTTGGCTGGGGTGAATCTCGACCAGAGTTATCAGCGAGCGCACACGTTTAACACCTCTTACAATAAATACAGAGATAACTCGGTAATATGAACCATTAAACCAGAGTGACCTACAGACTGGAAGTAAGCATGCAGATAAAAATTTCTCTTTATTCAAAAAATTGGATTGAATATATTATCCAGGAAGGTGCTCCGCTTTCAGAAACAAAACAATTTATTTTTGGATAAAGTTCATAAACGAAACATCATTAATTATGGCTGAAGTTAATTTGATATCCAGTTCGTTTAAGCACCAAAGTGGCATGTTGCCATTCTTCGGGAGAATAGCTCTGCTGTGCAAAGCAATGCAGATGTCAGCCTCGACTTATACTACCTCCGTTTCAGTTTACAAGTCTTGCGCGTATACCTAGGTTGATAATTTTATCACCCTAATATAAACTATATAACACAAAAATTATACCTTTTGAAAGTAGAAACTCCGTAGTTTATGTTGGTATATTTTTTGTAATATATGACTTGTATTAGGTTGGTCAAATTGATGATTTAGGGGTACGCGCACGCCCTGTAAACTGAGAGAGAGGTAGTAGTATATTGGTGAGTGTTGATGTCGAGCATAATGCTGCCTGTTCTGAACAGACCCTATTCAATCTTTTTTCCCAGCCTTCCTCATGCCCCATCTATTGTACGGACTACAGAATACACTTAATCAAATTGGGGGCAATAGTTTTAAGTCTAACCTCCTATTTCAAAATAAGCTAGAAAGATGAGGACAATTTCAAGTTAAACTGCTAGTAAATCTGTAGAAAGATTGGAGCTCTTTCTCTGTTTCGTGTTCCTGTTATTTGGCCCTTCACCGTTTCTTATACTGCTGAAGATCTGTAATTTTGATTGGGCTGAAATTTTAGCGTCATTTTTATCTGGAAATTATCTTTCCTGCAGCTAAATAGGGGCTCCAACCGACTTACGAGGTAGCCACGAGCTGGCCGCGCGCCCTAGGGTATGGGCGCACCGTGTGAGCTCATGACTCCCTCGAGCGTCGTCTCGCGTTGATTCGTTTACCCCAAAATCACATATATTTCAAAAATTATCTTCGTAAAATTTTATCGCGTTTGAACTTTGTTTGATATGGATTTTTTTGCGAAATTAGAAACATGCAACAAGCAAGAGCTGGTACTGGGCACTGGATCAATATGTTAGTCTTAATAATAATATAAAATATTACCAAAAAGATGTGAAAATTGTAAAATATTGACTTGAAACTATAAAAAATTATAGATACGACGTAGACGTATCAGCGGCCCGGACAGCGCGATCCAGACGGTTGCCGGAGGTCTGCGGGTGGTTACTTGGGGCCCTTCAAACAATTTTGCTGCAGCTTGAAGGTGTGGTAATTTCTAAGATCCTCAATAATATCTTCCCATAATTTTTTTTGTTTCTCTTTGAACTTAAATATCAACGACACACATAATTTATTTATTTATTTGTCAACATAATAATTCAAATAATGATGTTTCGGACACACATAATTGAACTTCATTTCAAATTCACAATTCATAAAATTAAATTTGAATTTTATATTCATATTTAAACAAAATAAATGGGCCAAATGATTCCCAGTAAACATAACAAATGGTCCAAATCATTCGATGGAACCATGTCATGAAGAAGTTTATTGTCCATGAAGCGCCCACAAACTCTCAACAAAGTCATCACAAAGTTGTTCATGCCTCGCGCAATTTTCAGTCTATCGGTGCACTTCAAGAAATATGTAGAGTTGATGGTCATCCCTGAGTGGATGGACAGAAGGTTATAAGTTTCCTCCTGAAATATTATGCCCGAACAGAATTAGATGTCATTAGAAATAAAGTATGGTGGGAACATGGACTCGGTCGATGATGCGAAGATGTTTAGTAGAAGAATGACATGGTTGTGCTGCATCGACTAAATGTTTGTCCGCCAAATTAATAAGCTTTTATAGAATTCTAACTAGTTTTTTCTAGTTAACTGACACATAAAGCACAGATAGTTATGACAAATAAACATAGCGATTGAGGCAGCTACTACCTGTGGCAGGGCATAGAGAAACGACGACGAGGAACCTAGACCCGCGATAAAATGACAATGGAACTACCAGGGGCGGAGCTATGCACCTCGGCCACTAGTTAGCTACCTTTAGAAAGCCCATCTGCTAGGGTTACAACAGTCCTGTAGCCGGTGCGTGACATAGCAGCCCCACGATCTTGATGTCATCTATGCCGGCACTGGCGGTGCCGCAGCATGTGCACTCCCGCACGCCCACGACCAAACTATACATCTGCGTTTCACGTTTGTGGGGAATTCCATCAATAATAAAAAATCTAGCAAGTGTTCCTCCTTCAATTTCGACAATTATTGTTCTGCTGCGCGACAAAGCAGGATCATCAGGGTTGAAGACGACATGTGTCGATGCAGCAAGCCAGCTGTCAGCTATGGTGTTGAGTATTTGAAACCATCGTGCGATTCCTCACTGTACTGCCAAATGGAAGGTTTTACTCTGGCTTCAATAATCTCTCGACCTATCTCCTCTTGACGTGTGTACCATAGTAGATGCACCACACAAGGGCACGTAGCAACAACCTAAGCTGTTCCTAATGCCTCTCAAACCTAACTTGGTTGTGACAGTTCAACACATGTTTAGAATTTCCCTCCACGCAACTTCAACGAAATGAAAATGATTGGAATTTTCTTGAGGATTAATATCCGTGGTAGCAATCTTGATTGGCAGAAATGGCCTATATATAACTTGTTAGGAATAAGCCATGCGTTTGTGTGTGTGCGTGCGTGCGTGAGTCAGGCTGGTGCGTGCGTGTGTGCGCGGACCCAGCTAGCGTGCATGGTGTAGCCAGTTAGTTAGGGGATCACGGGAGTGGTGGATGAGATCGTTGAGGGCTCGCCGCGAGCTACACGTACGCGGGCGCGAGGTGGCCACGGCCAGAGCGGGCCGATCGGGCGTCCTGGTGGAGGGCGTGGGAATCGTTCCCAGCGTCTCCCAAGTATAAAGCCCAGTATGATCGTTGTAACTGGTGATGTTTGACAAGTTCGTGCTCGTGGAAGTGGCGTTTGAGCGCGTGAACACTAGTAGAAAAAAGGCCTATAGTCCCGGTTCATAAGGGCCTTTAGTCCCGGTTCATGAACCGGGACAGATGGGCCTCCACGTGGCCTGTCCGCTGAGCCCAGACAGGAGGACCTTTGGTCCCGGTTGGTGGCACCAACCGGGACCAATAGGCATCCACGCGTCAGCATTTCTTTGGCTCTGGTTTTGTTTTTTTTCAAAAGAGGGGGGGGGTTTGGGGGTTTTGGGGGTTAATTTAGGTGTTTCATATATTGTGCTATAGCTAGCTAATTAATAGAGAAAAGTGTCCTTTCTTTTGTCCGTGCTTGGTCGGCCTTCGTACTATACATACGTATAGAGAGGACTAACTAGACATGCTAGCTAGCTAGTAATTAAGCAAACAGAAGATTGTCATGAACATATATATGCATACAGAGAGAAGTGATATCGACCACCTCTCCTTCTCCGAGAGATTGGTCGAACAACAAGTTCTCGTATATCTATCCGACACTACCGGCTACATATATACAATAATTATCTTTTACAATACGGACGCGTTGTCCACATGGTATTCCCCGTCTTCAGCGATCACATAGTCAAGAAAGAATGCCACCAATTCCTCTTGAATTGCTCGCATGCGATCTGGTGCTAGGAGTTCATCCCGCTGTCGAAACATCTAATTTTAAGAAAGGGGTCAATATATATTGTGAATATTTTTATTTACGCACTTCAAATTGTTTGTCGGAGTAGCCCCTCTCACAGGTCGTGTGGCGGATGGACTCGCAAAAGTAGTATCCACAGAAATCATTCCCTTGTTCCTGCCACAACCACTTTACAAG
This sequence comes from Aegilops longissima, assembly GCA_021605205.1. Taxonomy (NCBI): domain Eukaryota; kingdom Viridiplantae; phylum Streptophyta; class Magnoliopsida; order Poales; family Poaceae; genus Aegilops; species Aegilops longissima. The sequence continues at coordinate 712,073,335 of CM038679.1, read as the reverse complement.
AAACAGAGGTCAATCAAACTGATAATTAGCAAGCACATGCTAAATGGTATTGATGAAACTAGCGCTTGAATCACTAGGAGATGCGCGTGGAATATGCTACTATATAGTACTTACTTTGGTGTCTAAATTGCAGCTTCTTGGTAGTCCCGGAGCTTTTTGGTGAATTTTCCCAAGCCCTGCCATACAAAGAAAACAATTACTTGATATCAGAAATGAACAAAGTTGCTGATATGGTGGATAATGATCGATTTAACTTACTTCTCGAGCATTTCAGTCATTTCCGCATACTCCTTGGGATCTTTTAGTCTCGAGTCTAAGACAGTTACTACTCCCTGCTCAAGCTTAATCTCTAGGAGAATATAGTGGAACCTGCTTGCGCATGCATAACTCATCAATATTACATTTCTATAACCTGGACTAAATAAGGGAAACCGAATATGCCACAAGACAGTAACACTCACGTGTAGTTGTAAGGAAAGAGTATTGTATTTTGTGTTCATTTATTTCCAACGATCGTAGCAAGTTGGCCTCGGTTTCCTTGGCACGATATTTAACCTCATTTGCATCGATGAGATATGTGTTAATAAACCCAATATCACCCACTTGTTTTTCTTCATTTCTGCGATCTTCAATCTGCATAATATAGTGAGGATATTTATAAATACATGCAATGAAAGAGCTGAGTTATATAGAGATACTTAATGACAGAAGTAGTACTACTTACAGACAGTAGCAGGTGACCGTTGCTTTATCGAGGGCCAATTGATTGAAAAACTGATAGAACTCCTCAAATGGAATAGGCAACAGTTCAATTCCAAGGAGGTCATGCTCCTTTTTAACTCTCAAATACAAAGTATTCCTCCCCTAAGACTCTTTGCAGGTTTTCATGTACCAATCATGCAATCTTCGCATCATCGTTGTTAGAGAGCTTTCATCTTTGACGAGAGGCTTCCCGTACTCGTATCTTTGTATCTGCACCTCCAAGAAATCAAATTGTACATCGTCGGGCAAGTAATCTTCAGGATTGCCATAACGGGCACCATCCTCGGATCGGCGATGTCGCTAGCAGAGCACCTTGAGCGGGGGCACGATTCGCCGGCTTGTTCGCCGAGCTGGGCAATTTGTTTCCCAGCTCGTCGTTCTTTCATCCTTTGATCACGGCAGTACTTCCCGATCTTTCCGCCTCGGCAATGCCTTTCAATAATCGCTCATAGTTGCCTTTGGCGGAGACTTGGGTGGTTTTGTCGGGGCAGCAGAGTCGCTTCGCTTTGACGGATCTACCTTCTCCTCCGGAGGTGGATGTCTCTTTGCTTTCAACCCTTGAAACCAGTCATCCACTTGGTCTGCGCGATCTTCGCGTTTTCCTCCTCGCTCCTCTCATACGGTAACTTCTCCGGAGTCTTGAGAGAAGGACCGAATCTATATCTCCTCCGCCTTTGGCTGTCTTGCTAGACGCCCGGCAGAGCGAGCGGGCGGATGTCTTCTTTCCTTGCTTACGAGGCGGAGGAGAAGGACTACGACGCCGGAGCAGCCGGAGCGGCGGCGGGTCTCTTCCGCCCTTGCCGGCGAGGCGGAGAAGGAGGAGGCTGGCTGCCGGACGCGCCGGTGCAAGCGGAGAAGGAGACAGAGTGCCGCCACGCGCGGAGAAGGAGCCGGCCGAGTGCCTGATCGTCACTCGCCGGGAGGAGGCGGTGGAGGAGGCGGAGTGCCCTGACTCGCGGAGGAGGAGGAGGAGGCGGAGGAGGCGGAGTGCCCCGACTCGCGGAGGAGGAGGAGGAGGCGGGCGTCCAGTTCGGAAGGTTGATGAGATCCTTCCGCCATAGGCATGGAGTCTTGAGCGAGAACCCAGCCGATACTCCCTTCACCGGTAGGGTGGTCAAGCGGAGCTCCTCAAATCCCTCCGTTATTTCATCGACCATCACCTTAGCATATCCTTCGGAATCGGCGGCGGTGAAAAGTTGAGTCGGGTTTAGTGGGATAAGCAGAGCCAACAGCCGCCTTGACCTTTAAATTGCTCCATTGCGCCATAAGGTGGCAACTTTCAGCATCCGTGATAGCATCCACGGGATAGCTGGCGAGGAGCCGTCAAGGCATGCTGCTCGGCTGAAGCAGCTCGGTGGAAGCCACGCTGCTTCTCCGTGAGATGGCGGGGTAACCGGGGAAGCTTGGCAGGTCGTTTGTTGTGATCGGTTGCTTCTCGTTCCTCTTCTCATTCCTCTAGCCCCATTACCCTTTCGTGCAGCGCCTTCATTAGGCTCTGCTCCGGTTTCTTCGTCCTCTCATGGGTTTTGTAATCCCTGCGTCCGAAATCCAGCCTTCCACGAAAGGGAGCTGGCGTGCCTCGTGTCCGTCCGAGGTGCTCGAGGATTCGAGGGCCATTGTGAGCTCGTCCTTCTCCTGTGCGAGCGAACTTCCCTTGCTGCGCTGCTTCGATATAATGCTTAAGCCTCTTGACTGGTATGTCCAATTGTTCGTCCGTCCAAATGCACTTCCCGTTATAGGGTCCAAGGATCCGCCGCCCGAAGAACCAAGTCCGCAACGGTCTGGCGTTCATTGTCTCGGGTTCGATCCCTTTATCAAGCAGATCATTCTCAGCCTTGGCCCACTTAGGCGGGCTATGAGGTAGCCACGACCCGTGCGATGATGAAGCTTCTTCTTCGCAGCATTTCTCTTGTTTGTCGCTGACATCTTTTACTCTTTTCCGATGTCTTGTAGGCCACAAATGCGGGCGATCATCTCGATCTTCTCATATTTGCCCGTGAATTCTGGTGTCTCATTTTTTTCGACATACGTATTGAGGTCTTTCTTCCAATTCCTGAATAGTTCTGCCATCTTCTTAAGAGCAAAAGACTTGATTAATGGCTCTATTACTGGCTTCTCCGGATCATCCTCTGGCGGTAGGGTAAAATTTGACTTCAGCTCAGTCCAAAGATCATTTTTCGCATATCATTGACACAAGACACCTCGGGGTCTTCGTTCTTAGGCTTATACCATTGGTGGATGCTGATCGGGATCTTGTCCCTAACAAGAACCCCTTGAGAGCAACAAATGTCTTCTTTGTCCGGTAGGGTTCAATCGGTTGGCCGTCAGCGCGATTTGTATGATCTCAAACTTTTCATCCGAGCTCAACTTTTCTTGGGCCTCGTCTCTTTACCGGGTTGTGCTCGATCCGGAGGGCTAGAAAAAGAACAAAGACGAGAGTTAATTAATATGTGTACATATATACCAAAACAAAGGCGAGAGCTAGTCAGCACAGGCTTAACTAATATATATACCTGGCGGACTCGGTTTGGTGATCACCGAGCCGTCCTCACGGTCTACTTCTTCACCGTCTCCTTCTTGCACCGGCATTGGGTCATCGGACCATGTAAATCATAGCCAGCTGCTTCTTCACCCTCTCCTTCCAGGACCATCGTTGTCGGCGTTGAGAAACATCATCGAGGAGGCGGCATCACTTCCGTGTGCGATTATGTCCCTCAACAACGCTTCTTGTGCTTCGTCTCGGGGGTGTCCACAGTTTCTACAAATATTTACAACATGGCAATTATTATTCAAACATGACAGATATGGATATATTAGTGCCAACGTAGAACTAGCTAGCTAATCACAATAAGGAATCATATTAGTGGCCTCGGCGCTGCTTCTCTAGGGTTTGGGGTGGCCTCGACAACGTAATATCGACCCCCCCCACGTGTTGAAGCTATCGGGAGGGGTCGGCGTTGAACAGTACATCTATGTCCCACAAGTGGCGTGGGCATCGGCGCCCATGATAGGGTAGAGGGTCGTGGATCGCCGAGCGGTCGAGGTCAAGGGTCGAAGATCGCCGAGGGTCGGGAGGTTGCCTAGTGTCAAAGGATTCAACAAAACCATGTCTTCATCATTAGGTAGTAACAGGTGCATGATGGTGCGAAGCTCTCCAAAGTTGTTTTGGAGCGGAGTCCCAGATAGGATAATTAGCTTTTTGGTACAAAGTTCAGCAAAAGGCAAATTATCCTATCAGGACTCCATTCGAAACAACTTTGGAGAACTTCATACCATCATGCCATGGTTACTTCCGGCTAATGATGAAGCAATGGATTTCTTCAATACTTTGACACTATCGGTTTTCCTATCGGAAAGGAAGAAAAGAGGAAGAAGGAAGAAGAAGAAGAAAAAAGAAGAAAAAAAAGAGAGAAGAAGAAAGAATAGAGGAGAAGAAGAAAAATAGAAAAAAATTCTATTTTTCTTCTTCTCCTCTATTCCTTCTTCTTCTCCTCTTCTTTTCTTCTTTTCCTCTCATTCTTTTCTTCTTCTTCTTCCTTCTTCCTTCGGATCCTAGAACCCTCGAACCCTCGACCCTAGAACCCTCGAACCCTAGAACCCTCGAACCCTCGACCCTAGAACCCTCGAACCCTCAAACCCTTGTGCCTCGAAACCTCGACCCGGCCTCGGCGACCCTCGACCCTCAAAACATTGACCCTCGACCGGCCTCGGCGACCCTCGACCCCTCTGTGACCCTCTCGACCCTCTAGCCTAGTTCCCGGCCGTCGACCCCTCAGCGATCCTCGACACCCTCGTTCCCGATAAGAAGAAGAAGAAGAAGAAGAAGAAGAAGAAGAAGAAGAAGAAGAAGAAGAAGAAGAAGAAGAAGAAGAAGAAAAATGAGAAGAAGAAAAAGAGAAGAAGAAGAAAGAAGAAGAAAAATAGAAGAAAAAAAGAGAGAGAAGAAGAAGGAAAGAGAGAAGAAGAAAAATAGAATTTTTTTTTTCTTCTCCTCTATTCCTTCTTCTTCTCCTTTTTCTTCTACTCCTCTTCTTATTTTTTTCTCCTCTTCTTCTCCTTCTTCCTTCTTCCTCTTTTATTCTTTTCCTTATTTTCCTTCTTCCTCGGCGACCCTAACTCTAAACAGTACAACTTCCTCGGCGTCCCGCCTCTCTCTAATGAACAAAATAAAATCTATGAATAAAAAAACATCATATTCTATGAACAAAAAAACATCATATTCCATCCACATCGATCCATGCATACATCATATATATGATCATATCTATGAACACAAAAATTCATATGATCATCTATGAACAAAAAAATCACATATATCCATACATCAATATATATACATTTATGAAAAAATCATGAACATTTATGAAAAAAAAAACATGGCGGCGGCGGGGGCAGGGCAGGTCTTGGGGCTCATCAGGCGGAGGCGACGGCGAGGTCGCGCGACGCGGGCGGCGGGGGGCGGAGGCGGAGGCGGCGGCGAGGTCGGGAGGCGGAGGCGACGGCGAGGTCGGGAGGCAGAGGCGGCGACGGCGAGGTCGGCGAGGTCGGCGAGGTCGCGGAGGCAGGGCAAGGGCGACGGCGAGGCGCGACGGGGGGGCGGGACGCGACGACGAGGCAGGCGGCAGCGTTAGGGCGAATCTGTGCTGGCGGCGGCGGCAGAGAGGCAGCAATGGCGGCAATGACGAAGCGAGGCGGCGACAATGGCGGCGACGGCGCGGGCGACAGCGGCGACAAAGCGGCGGCGACGATGGCGGCGACGACGGCGATGGTGACGACAGGCGTGGCGGCAGCGGCAGCGTCGGGCGGCGTCGGGGCAACTGGCGGCGTCGGGGAGGGAAAATCGCGATGAATCTGAAATTTCCCAAGTGCTTTCTTATATAGCAAGGGCATTAGTCCCGGTTGGTGCCATGACCCGGGACTAATGCCCCCCTTTAGTCCGTCAAATTTCAGCAGCCCAAAGGGCGGGAAGTGGCGGCCTTTGGTCCCGGTTGGTGGCACCAACCGGGACTAAAGTGCATTAGTCGGTCGTGGCACCAACAGGACTAAACCACCTTAGTCCCGGTTGGTGCCACCAACCGACCAAAGGCTGTGCTGCCCCGAACCCAAATATTTAGTCCCACCTCGCTAGTTGAAGGCGCCGCACTTTGGTTTATAAGCTGGTGTGCCTCCCTTCGAGCTCCTCTCTAATGCAGGCTTTGGGCCTAATCTTGCTACTGCCTGTGGGCCTATTGGGCCTCTGCGGGCCTGAATCCTGGCCCATGTAGGGTTTCTAGTCGTATTCAGGTCGTGGGGGCCGTGGTGGCACTTTTTATTGCGCCGTAACCATGGATAATCTTCATCGTTTATCGGGATGCTTGGGTCAGCCTTGACTTTGAAGGGGGAATTTCATGAAACTTTTCATACTCTTGAGACATGTCATCTTGCCCTCCACTCCCGGGATGTCCCTTTTCCTGAAAGAACTATGTGGCGCTTTGGCTCATTGTATGATGTATTAACTTCCTTATCTTTTCTTTTCCTCGATCCAGTAGACATGTCCTTCACATAGATAACCTGTGCCACATCATTGGCTAGGACGAGCGGTTCGTCGGTGTACCCAAGATTTTTCAGATCCAAGTTGTCATTCCGTCTTGTGGGTCTACACATGCGCCGCCTCTGACAGATTGACCCACTTGCACTTAAACAAAGGGACCTTAAAATCTACTCCGTAGTCAAGTTCCCATATGTCTACTATGTAACCATAATATGTGTCATTTCCTTGTCGGTTGCTGCATCAAAGCGGACACCGCTGTTTTGGTTGGTGCTCTTTTCATCTTGGTCAATCTGTAAAATGTATTCCCATTTATCTCGTATCCTTTCCAAATCATTACAGTCAAAGATGGTCCCTGGACAACAAGTACAACTCATCACAAACAGTGCTGTCACCTCCGAGGCGTGTTTCCAACCAACTGCTGAAAGTCTGATGTGTTCACATGTAATCCGATCGTCGCCTGCTCCGGGTGTTTGGAGCGCAGACTGTTCTTGTGTTCATCGACATACGGGGTCACCAAGATAGAGTTCTGTAGAACTGTGTAGTGTGCTTGAGACCAAGAATATCCGTCCCTGCATATTATTGAGTCTCTTCCAAGCGTGCCTTTTCGGTCAGTCTCCCCTCATACCGCGATTTAGGGAGACCTATCTTATTAAGGCCAGGAATGAAGTCAACACAAAACCCGATGACATCCTCTGTTTGATGGCCCATGGAGATGCTTCCTTCGGCCTAGCACGATTCTGAACATATTTCTTTAGGACTCCATGAACCTCTCAAAGGGGTACATATTGTGTAGAAATACGGGCCCCGAATGACAATCTCGTCGACTAGATGAACTAGGGCGTGCGTCATGATATTGAAGAAGGATGGTGGGAACACCAGCTCGAAACCGACAAGACATTGCGCCACATCACTCCTTAGCGTTGCTATGATTTCTGGATCGATCACCTTCGAGATATTGCATTGAGGAATGCACATAGCTTCACAATGGCTAATCGGACGTTTTTCGGTAGAAGCCCTCTCAATGCAACCGGAAGCGATTGCGTCATAATCACGTGGCAGTCATGAGACTTTAGGTTCGGAACTTTTCTCGACATATTTATTATTCCTTTATATTGACGAGAAGCGGTCGGGACCTTCATCTTGAGCAGGCATTGAAAGAATATTTCTTTCTCTTCTTTAAAGAGCGTGGCTGGCAGGACCTTCATCTTGCTTGGAGGCATGCCCTCTTTTTCGTGCAGCGTTGCAGGTCCTCTCGTGCCTCGGTGTATCTTTTGTCTTCCCATACACGCCCAAGAAGACTAGCAGGTTCACGCAAAGGTTCTTCGTCACGTGCATCACGTCGATTGAAGAGCGGACCTCTAGGTCTTTCCGATGAGGGTAGGTCCCAAAATATAGATTTCTTCTTCCACATGGGTGCGTGATTCTCGGCGTCATTCGAACAGCTAGTCCGCGAGACCCTTTCCAAAGATTACGTGTAAATCATTGACCATAGCAAGTCGTGATCACCGATGCGCATGGCGGGCTTCTTCCGGTGATCTGCCTGCCTTTGAAATGCTTGCCTTTCTTTCGACATTGATGGTTGGTCGGAAGAAATCGGCGATAGCCCGGTATACATTCTTCCTGCAGCTTCACGGTATATACTATCGGTGTCAAGTAAACAGTGCGTGCATCGTGGTATCCCTTGTTTGTCTGTCACGAAAGGTTCTTGAGGCGGGCCAATCGTTGATTGTCACGAACAACAACGCCTTTAGGTCAAATTCCTCCTTTTGTGCTCATCCCGTCGTACACGTTTCCATTCCACAGCTGTAAAGTTCCTCAACTAATGGCCTTAGGTACACATCAATGTCGTTGCCGGGTTGCTTAGGGCCTTGGATGAGAACGGCATCATAATGAACTTCCGCTTCATGCACATCCAAGGAGGAAGGTTATACATACATAGAGTCACGGGCCAGGTGCTGTGATTGCTGCTCTGCTCCCGAAAGGATTAATGCCATCCGCGCTTAAAGCAAACCATACGTTCCTTGGGTCCTTTGCAAACTCATCCCAGTACTTTCTCTCGATTTTTCTCCACTGCGACCCGTCGTGGGTGCTCTCAACTTCCGTCTTTCTTATGATCCTCACTGTGCCATCGCATCAACTTGGCATGCTCTCCGTTTCGAGCAGACGTTTCAACCGTGGTATTATAGGAGCATACCACATCACCTTCGCAGAAACCTCTTCACGGAGGCTCGCCGTCAACATCACCGAGGTCATCTCGTCGATCTTATACGCAATGCACCGCATACCGGGCATGCGTTCAGATCCTTGTAGGCACCACGGTAGAGGATGCACTCATTAGGGCATGCATGTATCTTCTCCACCTCCAATCCTAGAGGGCATCGACCTTCTTTGCTGCGTATGTCTTGTCGGGCAATTCGTTATCCTTTGGAAGCTTCTTCTTCATTATTTTCAGTAGCTTCTCAAATCCTTTATCGAGCACAACATTCTCTGCCTTCCACTTGCAGCAATTCGAGTACGGTACCGAGCTTTGTGTTGCCATCTTCGCAATTGGGGTACAACCCTTTTTGTGATCCTCTAACATGTGATCGAACTTCAGCTTCTCCTTTTGACTTTTGCATTGTGTCCTTGCATCGACAATGACCGGCGGAGATCATCATCATGGGGCACATCGTCGGTTCATCTTGATCTTCAGCAGCTTCGCCCGTTGCAGCACCATCGTGCACATCGTGCAGTGCAACTTGATGTTCATAGCATCACCGTATTCAGGGGCACATAGTTGTCATCGTACTCTTCTTCCTCGCCGTCTTCCATCATAACCCCTATTTCTCCGTGCCTCGTCCAAACATTATAGTGTGGCATGAAACCCTTGTAAAGCAGGTGGGTGTGAAGGATTTTCCGGTCGAGTAAGACTTATATTCCCACATATAGGGCATGGACAACACATAAAACCATTCTGCTTGTTTGCCTCAGCCACTTGAGAAAAGCATGCACGCCTTAATCTACTCGGAGGTGTGTGCATCACCATACATCCATTGCTGGTTCATCTGCGTGCATTATATATAATTAAGTGTGTCAAAATCATTACAGAACATCATGAATAGATAATTAAGTGACCAAATTAATAGAAGTTCATCATCACATAAAACCAAAGTACATACATAGTTCTCATCTAACAACATAAAGCTCTGCGAGCATCTAAATTAATTAAACCATACATTGAAACTATGTAAAACATTTCAATGTGAAAACAAATCGATCATAATCGCAACCAAGGTAACAACTGATCCAACGGCATAATGATACCAAGCCTCGGTATGAATGGCATATTTTCTAATCTTTCTCATCTTCAAGCGCATTGCATCCATCTTGATCTTGTGATCATCGGCGACATCCGCAACATGCAACTCCAATATCATCTTCTCCTCCTCAAGTTTTTTATTTTTTCCTTCAAGAAATTGTTTTCTTCTTCAACTAAATTTAACCTCTCGACAATAGGGTCGGTTGGAATTTCGGTTCAACAACCTCCTAGATAAATAAAATCTATGTCACGTTGGTGGGCATAATTTTCATAAACAATAAATGAACCAATAGTTATGAAAAGATAATATATACCACATCCGAATCATAGACAGGGCGAGGGCCGGCGAGGCGGATACCAAAACCATCGCACTATATAAGATGCAATAATAAAAGTAAGAAAATAATACAAGTAAGAATATTTTTCCTTTCAGAAAGAAGATAAGAACAAGAGGCTCACCACGGTGGTCTTGGCGATGAGATCGGCGCGGGTGATCGGCGGCGGTGAAGGCGGGACGGGCGTGACGGACCGCTAAACCTAGACAAATATTGAGGAAAATGGAGGTTAGAGGTCGAGCTTGGAGAGGAGAAAGCTTAAGTAGTGTGGCTCGGGCATTCCATCGAACACCTTGTGTGCATAGGAGGTGAGCTAGAGCACCACCAGCCCCTCCCCTCGGCCGGAAAAAAGCAGGCAGTGTGCTCTGCTCTTGCGCGAGGGGCTATATATAGGCAGCACTATTGGTCCCGGTTGGTGGCGTGAGCCGGGACTAAAGGGAAGCCTTTGGTCCCAGTTCATGCCACCAACCGGGACCAATAGTGGTGGGCCAGGAGCGAGGCCCATTGGTCCCGGTTCGTCCCACCAACCGGGACCAAAAGGTCCGAACGAACCGGGACCAATGGCCCACGTGGCCCGGCCGGCCCCCTGGGCTCACGAACTGGGATAAATGCTCACATTAGTCCCGGTTCTGGATTGAACCGGGACTAATGGGCAAAACAGGCCTCAACGATAGCCCCTTTTTCTACTAGTGGAAAAAAACCCTCCCGTGTCCTCTGCCTTCTTCCTTCCTTCCTTCTTCTGCTTGGTTCGGGCTAGAGAAAGAGAGAGAGGAGAGCAAGGGCTAGACAGCGATCGGGCACGGCACCAACAATTGGTATCAGAGCGGCGCTGCGTCAGGCGTTCAAGGCGACGGCGAAGACTAGGCGAGTCAAGATTAAGGGGGGAATGTTAGCACTAATCTTGGCATGTAGTGATTAGTTGGCCGGTACGTGCGGACGTGCTGCAACCTCTGTTGCAAAAGGCAGTGCCTAGGAGGCGCTTAGGCACACCTATGCGCTAGGCAATGGCCAAACGCCTTGCCTAGTGCATAAATGGTAGTCTAGGCAGTGCATGCAACAAATTGTTTACCCAAGCGAGAAATCATGCTAAATTGCACTGAAATGCCAAACATCACATATTCAAATGGTAGTAGCTGGTAGTTAACTTATTTATTTGCCCTAAATTAACATTAGTACACATATAATAACCAGGGCCGGGCCGGTAAATTCTGGGGCCATGTGCGAAACTAAAAAATGGGGCCCTGTTTTACTAAAATGAACTAATGAGCTATTATCATGTAGTATATCATATAGTGTCTTACATAATAATTGGATATGTAAAAAAAATCATACCTATTCAAATCCTGTTTGCATAATACTACACTGTGTTGTTTAACAAGGAGGCAAGAACCGATCTCTAACAATCTCTGCCAAAAGTTAATTAAGATTTATGAAATTAGAAATTAAAAGTAGGAGCCGAAGATAATTATAAAGGACTCGCCGGTGGCAGGCTACCTGTTTTGACGAGGCGAGATCGATCCAACGAGATGACAAGTCTAGAACTTAGGAGAGGAAGGCAGCAACTGCAGCGGCGTGAATTACTTCCGGCTTGCCGATCGATACGATGAGGCCTGAAGGCATGAGGCGATGAGGCGATGAAGGCTGAGGGCATGAGGCGAAGCCGCGAAGGAGACGATCCCGTTTCCTGTAACGACGCCGCCGCACCTGCTATTAGGGGTTTGCGGTCGATCTAGTCCACGATCTCTTTTTTTTTCTTGAGAGCGACCATCCCGTTTCCTTCTCGGTCGAGGCATCGAACAACATTATTTAAGGAACATCGATCGAGCAGACGAGCAGCAGCGTCCCAACGGCAGCGCACCCAGCGGCCCAGGGCCTGCTATGACAGTTTTTCCTTTAAAATACTAGGCCTATATACAAATTTTGGGCCCCCAAAAATTAAGGGCCCTGTGCGGGCTGCACATTTTTTACAACTATAGGCCCGGTCCTGATATATAATAATCATAAATACACCCTGATAATAGAATCTATATTACCGCCTAGGCACTAGGTGAAGGCCAACTGCCTCGCTTACGCCTACCGCTTTTTCCAACCTTGAACGAGCCGTGCGGCTGGCGCGTGGGCAGCCGGGAAGTGTGTTATTCCGTTGGCAGCCGTGTCCTGCGGCCGAGTGGTGAGCACCAAGTCGTGCAGCCGTTAGTCGCCTGCGTACCGCGTCCCATGGAGTCGTGGGCGTATGCATGGCTGTGTATAAATTGGGAGCTCGTAGAGAGCGACCAGGATGAGGGAGTTGCCGAGCATGTAGCCTGTGAATACAAAGAAAAGATAGGGGAGTTCGTGCACCGGCCGGGAAAATTTCTTGTGTCATGTGTCCATCTTCTTCTTCCACCATCCGAGAGTTGTGAGTGTGAGGGCGAGGAGAGCTAGGGCAAGGCCATGGTTCCAACAATTGGTATCATGAGCTGGTTCATCTTGGGCATCGTTCTCCTTGCCGGAGGCGTGCCGGCAGTGGTGGAGTTCGCCGGTGGCTGCGCGATGCTCCGGGCTGTGTGTCGGTCTATGGAGGTGCGCGGCGCGGCGAGGAGGCCGCGGTGGCTGCAGCGGCACGGTGAGGAGGCCGCGGAGGACCTATGTGGTGGCGGCTTCAACGAAACACAGTGGCATGGCAGCATGGAGGTGATGCGCTGCGGTTGAGGCCGCAGCGGTGCAGGGCAATAAGCCGTGGCGGTGAGACGGGCGCGACCGGTGCGTGTTATGGGTGCGTACTGGGCGCGTCGGGCGCGTCGGGACCACGGGCGCGCGTACGAGCGTCCGGTTGACGTTGGAAGAAGGCGTATGTCGCCGTTGTGCTCGAGTCCGTGCTCGAGTTCAGCTACATCCTTCAGGCGTTTGTCGGTGGCGGCTGCCATGGCGGACGTGGAGGCGGCGCGCGGTGAGCGTCTGGTGCAGTCGGGCTCGTCGGGTGCGCGAGGGACGCACTAGTGCGGTCGGGCTCGTCGCACGCGTCGTGTGCGCGGGACGCGCTGGGCGCTGAGGGACGCCAGGCGTGTGTCGCCGGCGAAGAAGGAGCTCGACGTATGTCGCCGGAGTCGTGGCGGAGCACGGTGCGACCGGCGTCAGTGAGCCAGATCGAGTCCATGGCGATGCGACCGGCGTCGATGCGCCGGGTCAGGTCCGCGGGCTGGGTCATGGCCGTGACGACGACAATGACAGGAGCTGCAACAACTCCGGCGACGGCTAGATTATGGCTTAGAAGGAGAATGTTAGGAATAGGCCATGCGTTCATGTGTATGCGTGCGTGCAAGAGTTAGGCTGGTGCGTGCGTGTGTGCGCGGACCCAGCTAGCGTGCGTGGTGTAGCCAGTTAGTTAGGGGATCACGGGAGTGGTGGACGAGATCGTTGAGGGCTTGCCGCGAGCGGGCGCGAGATGACCATGGCCAGAGCGGACCGATCGGGTGTCCTGGTGGAGGGTGTGGGGATCGTTCCCAGCGTCTCCCAGGTATAAAGCCCCGTATGATCGCTCTAACTGGTGATGTTTGACCAGTTCGTGCTCGTGGAAGCGGCGTTCGAGCGCCTGGAAAAAAAACTCCCGTGTCCTCTGTCTTTTTCCTTCCTCCCTTTTTCTGCTTGGTTCGGGCTGGAGAAAGAAAGAGAGAGGAGATCTAGGGCTAGACAGCGATCGGGCACGGCACCAACATAACTTTCTTTAGTTCTCTGGCTAGCTGATTGTTGCTAGAGCTGCAATAAACCATGGTGGATGGGAACTACTCTGGCTAGCTGATCCCAGTAAACCACTGTGGAGGGTGTAACGCCGTCCATGCGGCTATATCTCCCACGTGTCGAAGCACGACTTAGAGGCATAACCGCATTGAAAGCAATGTCGCAACTGAGGTAATCTTCACACAACCCATGTAATACATAAGGGAAAGAGATACATAGTTGACTTACAGTCGCCACTTCACACAATACATAAATAAACATTCATCATCCAGATTACACTCAAGGTCCGACTACGAAACCAAAATAAAAGAAGACTACCCCAAATGCTACACAGATCCCCGATCGTCCCAACTGGGCTCCACTACTGATCATCAAGAAAAGACACATAGTAACGACCACGTTCCTCGTCGAACTCCCACTTGAGCTCGGTTGCGTCACCTGCACTGGCATCGTCGGCACCTGCAACTGTTTTGATAGAATCTGTGAGTCACGGGGACTCAGCGATCTCACACCCGCGAGATCAAGACTATTTAAGCTTATAGGACGGACAGAGTTGTGAGGTGGAGCTGCAGCAAGCGACTAGCATATATGGTGGCTACATTCGCAAAAGAGAGCGAGAAAAGAAGCAAGGCACGGTCGTGAAGCTAGTAGCGATCAAGAAGTGATCCTGAAACTACTTACGTCAAACATAATTCCAACACCGTGTTCACTTCCCGGACTCCGCCGAGAAGAGACCATCACGGTTACACACGCTTGATTGATGTATTTTAATTAAGGTCAACTTCGGTTTTCTACAACCGGACATTAACAAATTCCCATCTGCCTCATAACCGCAGACACGGCTTTGAAAGATAATACCCTGCAGGGTCTCCCAACAAGCCCATTATAAGCTCTCATGGTCAGCGAAGGATATTCCTTCTACGGGAAGACCCGATCAGTCTCGGAATCCCGGACTACAAGACATTTCGACAATGGTAAAACAAGACCAGCAAAAGCCGCCCGATTGTGCCGACAAATCCCGATAGGAGCTGCACATATCTCGTTCTCGGGCACATCCGGATGAGACATCCTCTGAGTAAAACCAAGCCTCAAGTCTCCCCAAGAGGCCCCGATCTGCTCGTTTGGACCAGCACCCGGAGGAGCACTGGCCCGGGGGCTAAATAAAGATGACCCTCGGGCTCATGAAAACCGGGGAAAAGGCTTAGGTGGCAAATGGTAAAACCAAAGTTGGGCCTTCTGGAGGAGTCTTATTCAAAGCGAACTGTCAAGGGGTCCATAAATCACCCAACCGTGTAAGAGCATAAAATCAAGGAACATAACACGGTATGGCGGAAACTAGGGTGGCAAGAGTGGAACAAAACACCAGGCATAAGGCCGAGCCTTCCACCCTTTACCAAGTATATAGATGCATTAATTAAAATAAGAGATATTGTGATATCCCAAAATAACCATGTTCCAACATGGAACCAACTTCATCTTCACCTGCAACTAGCAATGCTATAAGAGGGGCTGAGCAAAGCGGTAACATAGCCAATCAACGGTTTGCTAGGAAAGGATGGTTAGAGGTTTGACATGGAAATATGGGTGGCATGATATAGCAAGTGGTAGGTAACGTAGCATGGGCATAGCAAAAGAACGAGCATCTAGCAAGCAAAGATAGAAGTGATTTCGAGGGTATGGTCATCTTGCCTGCAAAGTTCTCAGAGTTGTCGAAAGCTTGATCCTCGTAGGCGTTCTCAACAGGTTCCTCGTTCACGTACTCGTCTCCCGGCTCTACCCAAAGCAAGAACACAAACAATGGAACCACAATAAATCACGGGCGATGCACAAACAACATGATGCAATACATGGCATGATATGCGAGATGTGAGATGCAATGCGTATGCGTGCTCCGGAAGGAAAATGATGAACAAGGCATCAACTTGGCAAACCAAGTATGCCGCTGGAAAGGTGAGATGATTTCGGTTGAAATCGATATAAAGATCACCGGAATCGGATGCACGGTTTGCAAATGGCAAGCAGAACAAGAATGGCGCAATTCTGCCATTAACAGCACGATGCCACATAGCAAGCAACAATAAATTAAGCTACTGCACCCAAACGTACCAACAAAGCATATGGCAGTGATCTACTCAAGATGCTTGACAAAAGATGAACACTGATCTACGGCTAAATCACACCATAACAGGTCCAAACAAGCATGGCAAAAGTGTAAAATATATCAGATTCACAGACTTAGTGAAAATACTGACATGCCAGAAATTAACATCAGGAAGGCCTGTTTAGAGCAAGCAAACAACCTGCTACAGGACCAAGACATAGCAAAACATGGCATGGAATGAATCTACTCAAGGCATTGAACAAAAGTCCCTTACTGACCAAGAGCCAAAAGGGATCATAAAATGTAATAGCACCCATGTCAATATAACAAGTTTCTTTAACAGATTCAGCAAACAGGGCATGACATTGACAGAATTATGAAGGCATCTTCGCGAGCTCGGTGCACTCACTAAGAGCACTACATGATAAACTAAGCATACATCCATCAAGAAGACATGGCATAGAAGCTATACATGGCAAGAAAAACATCATACCATACACGGATCAACTACAACAACCTTGGCAAAATTGAATAACATGTAAACAACCTGCCAGGAAACATTTTATAGCAAAAGTAGAGCTCGATTGACTCAAGCTATGGCACTCCATAATTGCAAACAAGGGCATGGATGGATAGAGAATAACCATATGCTCAAAACATCCTTACTGAAGTATCTCAAAATATGCATGGATCTCTCGGTAGCATCAAGTTTACATGGCATAAAAATAACAGCAGAACAGGGGCTGAAATCAGTAACATCACGAAGCCTAGTTTGCATGCTTGTGCTAGTCACCACAGAGATCACAAAAATACATGGCATACACCACTGTAAATATGGCATGGCATATTACAAAACACATGTAGGACTTAAGTTCATAGGGTGCACACACCAATCATGGCAAAAATGAAAAAAGTGCATGTTCTGATAAGAATCTGAAACTAACATCACATAGCCCTCTTCTAACAGCATTTAGGGCATCAGGATGAGCTTAAATGAAAATGATGCAATGAGATGAAATGATGTACTCGTCGAGACGAACAATTCGTATGCCATACACCCAAAACGGAGACACGGGTGCAAAGTTATGATGCTATGAACATGCGACAAAATATCTGCAGGAAAAAGACTTGGAGGATTTCGGGGTCAACCGTAGCGATTTTGGATCTGAGATCCAGATCGAGAGGTCGCGGAGTTCCTTGCGGAGGAGGAAGGCGGCGGAGGAGAGAGGGCCGACCGGATCTCGCGGATCCGCGCCGGCGAAGGCGGTGGCGGGGCGGGCGGCGCCGGCGGCAACCGGCGGCGGCGGGTCGGTGGCGGGCGGGCGGCGGAGCGCCAGGCGGCGGCGGCAGGCTCGGGCGGTGGAGGAGGCGAACAGGCGGCGGGTCGCGAGGCGCCGGGCGGAGCGGGCGGCGGCGACCGGGCCGGAGGGCCTCCAGCGAGCTCGCCGGGCCGTTAGCGTGGCGGCGGCGCCTGCCACGTGGCGGCGGCGGGCGACCGGGCGTGTCCGGCTGCGGCCCGACGTGTCCGGCGGCGGCGGGACGAATCTGCTAGGGTTAGGGTGGAATGACCCAAATTTCGGGAGGAGGGTGTTTTATAGGTAGGAGGAGCTAGGAAGCTCAAATGAGGTGTAGTTTTCGCCCACACGATCGTGATCCGATGACGGAGAGCATGGAAGTGACTTAGATGGGTTATTGGGCTGTTTTGGAGGCGTTTTGGGCTGCAACCCAAAAGAGGCCTTTGCGGTTATGCGGTTAACCGTTGGAGTATTAAACGAGCTCCAAATGACTCGAAACTTGACAGGTGGTCTACAGGTGGTGTACCAAGGCCACTTGGCAAGCCTCATCCAATTCCGAGAACCTTTTAACACCCGGAAACGAAAAGAGACAAGAGGGGTGCGCCGGTGCACGTGGGAGTGTCGGATTGCAAAACGGACAACGGGGAAAATGCTCGGATGCATGAGACGAACACATATGCAAATGAGATGCACATGATGACATGATATGAGATGCATGACATGAACAAAATGCAAAACGAAGACAAAAACCCAACCACGGAGGAATACCATAGCATATAGCGAAAATGGCAAGAGTTGGAGTTACAAATATGGAAAGTTACATCCGGGTGTTACAACACTCCACCACTACAAGAGGATCTCGTCCGAGATCTAGGACTGAAAGAACTCCGGATATTCGAGCGGAGGTGATCCTCGCGCTCCCGGATGGCTTCGGGTGGAATGGTGTGACCACTTCACTTTCAGGAATTTGATTGACTTGTTGCGAGTCTTGCGCTCGGTTTCTTCAAGAATAGCAGCGGGTGCTCATGATAAGAGATCTTCTTGGAGGTCAATTTCTTGAAGTTGATAGTGCGCTCAGAGTCTTGAAGCACTTGCGAAGCTGTGACACATGAAACACATCGTGCACGTTCGCGAAGTTGGACGGGAGCTCAAGTTGATAGGCGAGATCGCCTCTTTTGCCAATGATCTTGAAAGGACCCACGTATCTAGGGGCAAGCTTCCCTTCGATACCGAAGCGACGAGTGCCTTTCATTGGAGAGACGCGGAGTTAGACATGGTCTTCGTTTTCAAAAGCCACATCACGGTGCTTGTCATCATAATAGCTCTTCCGCGCGATTACGCGGCTTTGAGATTCTCACGAATGACTTTGCACATTTCTTGACTTCGTGATCAAGTCGTTGCCAAGAAGTTGGCGTTCACCTGTCTCGGACCAATTGAGAGAGTGCGGCACTTTCGCCATAGAGAATTTCGAATGGGGCCTTGCCCGAACTCGCTTGGAAGCTGTTGTTGTAGGAGACCTCGGCATATGGAAGACAATCTTCCCACTTCATACCGAAGGAAATGACACAAGCCCTGAGCATATCTTCAAGGATTTGATTGACTCGCTCGAGTTGGCCACTTGTTTGAGGATGGAAAGCTGTGCTGAAATGAATGTTGGTGCCCATGGCCTTCTGAAAGGAGTCCCAGAATTTAGAAGTGAAGATGCTTCCACGGTCTGAAGAGATCAATTGTGGAATACTGTGCAAGGAGACAATTCTGGAGGTGTATAACTCTGCCAGCTGAGCTGCTGTGATAGATTCTTTGATGGGAAGAAAATGAGCCACTTTAGTAAGCTTGTCAATGACAACGAAGATAGCATCATTTCCACGCTTGGACTTAGGAAATCCAGTCACGAAGTCCATCTCGATATGATCAAACTTCCATTCTGGAATAGCAAGAGGTTGGAGGAGACTAGCTAGTCGTTGGTGTTCTGCTTTCACCCTTCGGCAGACATCACATTCATTCACGAATTGAGCAATTTCTCGCTTCATTCGAGTCCTGTCTACTGCTTGAGGTCATGGTACATCTTCGTACTTCCAGGATGAATGGATAGAAGAGAATTGTGCGCCTCGTTCATAATGACTTTACGTAGATCACCCTTAGGAACCACAATCCGGTCCTCGAAGAAAAGAGTATCTTTGTCATCAATGTGGAAGCACTTGTATTTGGAAATGCCCTTGTCGATACCACGTTTCACCTTTCTCACCATGGAATCCAGGAGTTGTGCCTCACAAATTTGGTCTTCCAAAGTAGGAGAGACTATGAGGTTGGCAAGAAAACCTTGAGGAACAACTTGAAGATTCAGCTTGCGGAAAGCTTCACAAAGGTCCGGTTGGAAGGGCTTGAGGATTAAACTGTTGCAATAAGCCTTCCTGCTCAAAGCATCTGCAATGACATTGGCCTTGCCTGGAGTATATTCAATACTCGGGTTGTACTCTTGAATCATTTCGACCCATCGAGTTTGCCTGAGGTTGAGGTTGGGTTGAGTGAAGATATACTTGAGACTCTTGTGATCGGTGAATATGTCCACTTTCCTTCCCAACAAGAGATGTCTCCATGTTATTAATGCATGGAAAACTGCCGCCAACTCAAGATCGTGAGTGGGGTAGTTCTTTTCGTTGGGCTTCAGCTGACGAGAGGTATAGGCCACAACTTTCTTCTCTTGCATTAACATAGCACCGAGACCTTGAAGAGAAGCATCATAGAAAACTTCGAATGACTTGGATTCATCAGGAGGAGTTAAGACAGGAGTTGTGACGAGTTTCTCTTTGAGAGTATTGAAAGCAACTTCACACTCAGGAGACCAGACATACTTGACATGCTTCTGGAGGAGGTTGGAAAGAGGCTTTGCAATCTTAGAGAAGCTCTTAACGAATCTTCGGCAATAGCTTGCAAGTCCAAGAAAACTGCGAAGCTGCTTGACATTCTGAGGAGGTTCCCAATTCACAACTGCAGACACCTTCTCGGGATTAACAGCGATGCCCTTGGCGGAGATGATGTGACCAAGATAAAGAACTTCATCAAGTCAAAATTCACATTTGGAAAACTTCGCATAGAATTGATGCTCTCTGAGCTTGTCGAGCACCAATCGCAAATGTTTGGCATGATCCTTCTTATTCTTGGAGAAGACCAAAATATCATCGAGATAGACCAAGACGAATTCATTGGTGTAGGGGTTGAAGATGAAGTTCATCATTCGAGAGAATGTTGGAGGAGCATTGACAAGGTCGAAAGACATGACAGTATATTCATAAGAACCAAAGCTTGTTCTGAAAGCTGTCTTGGGAATATCTTGTTCACGAATGCGAATTTGATGATAACCCATACGAAGGTCAAGCTTGGAGAATACTTTAGCACCTTTGAGTTGCTCGAAAAGCTCATTGATGTTGGGAAGTGGATACTTGTTCTTGATAGTCTTCTTGTTCAATGGAAGGTAATCGGCGCAAAGTCGGTCCGTGCCATCCTTCTTCGGACAAAAGAACACCACAACCCCAAGGAGATGAACTCGGTCTGATCAAACCAGACGCTCTTGTTCATCGAGCTGTTTCTTCAATTCCTTCAGCTCATTAGGTCCAAGCTTGTATGGACGCTTGCAAACGGGTTCCATGCCAGGCTCAAGATCGATAACGAATTCGACTGGCCGATGAGGAGGCATACCCGGGAGCTCTTCTGGAAAGACATCTTGATACTCACAAACGACTGGAATCTGAGAGATAGCATCCAACTCGCCCTTCTCATTGAGAGAAAACAACCGAATGGTTTCATCACGAGCGGCATAAATGATCACATCCTCAAAAGAGTGTGTCAATTGAATTTCCCTGGCAGCAGAATCAAGTTGAGCTTTGTGCTGAGAAAGCCAGTCCATCCCGAGAATTAGATCAATATCCGAGTCACCAAGAACAATTGGTTTAGCCAGAAATCTATAGTCGCCCATCTTGATAGAGACATCGGGAGCAATCAAACTAGAAGTCATAAGCTTTCCGGGAGAAACAACTTGCATAACTTTGGACAAAATCTCTGTGTCAACATTGTGCTTCGATGCAAAAGGATATGACATGAAAGAATGCGATTCACCAGTATCAAATAAGACTTTTGCAGGAATATCATTAACTGAGAGATTACCCATTATCACATCAGTAGATTCCTCCGCTTGAGCTGCATTCATCATGTTCACCTTTCCAAACTTGGGATTATGCTTGACCACTGCATTCCTGGAAGATCTCACTGGAGGAGGAGGCGGAAGGCGCCTTTGGTTGAAGCATTTGTTCGCGTAGTGCCCTTTCTGCTGACATTTGTTGCAAGTCACCTCTGAGAGCGGACGGTGATAAGGAGCATTTGACCTTGGAGCTTGAGAATTAGACTTGTTCTGATAGCCTGGGTTGGGTGGGTGGGAAGATCCACGACCACCTGAGCTCTTCTGCTGATAAGGCTGACGGAACGGAGGAGGAGGAGGCAACCAGAACTTCTGTTGCTTAGCTGCCACTAGTGAGGAAGAAGAAGACTGAACTGCGTCCCTGACTCTCTTCTTAGAAGCCTCACACTTGAGCTGGGCAGCTTCTTGCTTCAGTGCCATGTTGTAGAATTCATCATACTTTTCCGGCTCAAAAAGCACGAGAGCTAATTGCAGATCTTCTCCGAGACCACCTCTGAATTGATAGATCATACTCTTTTCATCGGGGCGTCTTGCTTAGCGGCGGCGAGTTTCTGGAACTGGATATTGTATTGATACACATACATGTTGCCTTGCTTGAGATTGCGGAACTCCTCACGCTTGCTCTCAACAACACTTTGTGGAATGTGGTGAGCTTTGAAGTCTCGTGGAACTCATCCTGTAATTACGACCTCCTCCTCGGAATCTTTGTATTGCTGATACCACTCGGTAGCTTGGTCCTTGAGTTGAAAGGAAGCAAACTTGACAAAGTCCTCAGGTCTGACATTGCTACATTCAAAATGTTTGCAGATGTACACAACCCAATCGTCGGCGTCTGTGGCCTCGGCACAGAAGCTGAAAGACTTCGGCTGATTAGCGAGGAATTGATTGAGGGTAGCAAAGTGCGGCTAATTGTTGCCTTGGCCTTGATTTCCTTGGTTGCCTTGCCCTTGGGTATGCTCTTGCAAGAGTTGCAAAATCATCTGAGCATTTGCGTTGGTGGCTGCCATGATAGCTTGCCATGCCTCCGGAGGCGGAGGCGGAGGTGGAGGTGGAGGGTTCGACTGACTCCCATCATTGCGTTCCGGATTCAGACGTGTTGGCGGAGCCATCCTGAAGAGGGTGACATCCGTTAGCACTTTGATAGACAGATAGACAAGTTGAATCAACGGATAGAAATTGCAACATATAGTCTTCACAATAAACATTCGAACAAGGATGAACGAATGAATTCAAAAAGCTAACATCACACGTCCATTAAGGTGAGAAGCCACTTGATTAAGGGTTGATGAAAAAAATTAACAAGGTACGACTGGAACAAATAAGTGGTAAGGATTACCCAATCACAAACCAAATATCTGCGAGAAGAAATGCTAAGAGCTACTTGAATCCCACCTAAAAACTCCCGAAATTTTCTGGTTATGCAATCAGGTGTTGGGGATACAGGGGACACAAAATATATCACCCAAACTAACAATACCTAGATCCAGCTGTATCCATCCGTCAACACATAACCAAGAAACCTTCGGAAATCGTGTACCTCGACCTTCGAAAAGCATCCGTTATACAAGTCATGGAAATACTCCCGAGCTCGCCCCAGTACTGGGTTATCGGGGTTATCTCACCAACAACTGTACAAAAGAGATTTTCGAAGTCGGAAAAGCTCGTATTCCGAATCTGCAACGATAAAATTGTGACGACAACACCTCGAGCTCAACTCCCGAGACACCGCCACAACCCCTAAATGTCGAGGCACCAAGAACAATGTTCTCGTCACAAAACCATCGGAACGATTCCAAGATACCAGCGTGATCCTAAATTTTTTAGTGAAATTTGAGGAGAGGAGAGTCAAAACTTCTACGTCAGAGACCTCATCGAGCGATTTAGGGACTGGGAGTAAAAAGAATCCTACTCTCCGATATATTTAATCCTAAGACTCAAAATATTTTTGTTCTAGACTCAACAACGCCAAAGAAACAATCAGCGGGGGCTCCTAAGTCGGGGATGGCTCTGATTACCAACTTGTAACGCCCTCGATGCGGCTATATCTCCCACGTGTCGAAGCACGACTTAGAGGCATAACCGCATTGAAAGCAATGTCGCAAGTGAGGTAATCTTCACACAACCCATGTAATACATAAGGAAAGAGATACATAGTTGGCTTACAATGCCACTTCACACAATACATAAATAAACATCCATCATCCAGATTACACTCAAGGTCCGACTACGGAACCAAAATAAAAGAAGACCACCGAAATGCTACATGATCCCCGATCGTCCCAACTAGGCTCCACTACTGATCATCGGAAAAGACACATAGTAACGACCATGTTCCTCGTCGAAATCCCACTTGAGCTCGGTTCGTCACCCTGACCGCATCGTCGGCACTGCAACTATTTTGGTAGAATCATGAGTCACGGGACTCAGCAATCTCACACCAGCGAGATCATGACTATTTAAGCTTATAGGACGGACAGAGTTGTGAGGTGGAGCTACCGCAAGCGACTAGCATATATGGTGGCTACATTCGCAAAAGAGAGCGAGAAGAGAAGCAAGGCACGGTCGTGAAGCTAGTAGCGATCAAGAAGTGATCCTGAAACTACTTACGCCAAACATAACTCCAACACCGTGTTCACTTCCGGACTCCACCGAGAAGAGACCATCACGGTTACACACGCGTTGATGTATTTTAATTAAGGTGAACTTCGGTTTTCTACAACCGACATTAACAAATTCCCATCTGCCTCATAACCGCGGGCACGGCTTTGAAAGATAATACCCTGCGGGGTGTCCCAACTTAGCCCATTATAAGCTCTCACGGTCAACGAAGGATATTCCTTCTACCGAAGACCCGATCGATCTCGAATCCCGGACTACAAGACATTTCGACAATGGTAAAACAAGACCAGCAAAGCCGCCCGATTGTGCCGACAAATCCCGATAGGAGCTGCACATATCTCGTTCTCGGGCACATCCGGATGAGACATCCTCGAGTAAAACCAAGCCTCAAGTCTCCCAAAGGTGGCCCCAAGATCTGCTCGTTTGGACCAGCACCCGAGAGGAGCACCGGCCCGGGGCTAAATAAAGATGACCCTCGGGCTCGCGAAAACCGGGGAAAAGGCTTAGGTGGAAAATGGTAAAACCAAAGTTGGGCCTTGCTGGAGGAGTCTTATTCAAAGCGAACTGTCAAGGGGTCCCATAAATCACCCAACCGTAAGGAACATAAAATCATGGAACATAACACCGGTATGACGGAAACTAGGGTGGCAAGAGTGGAACAAAACACCAGGCATAAGGCCGAGCCTTCCACCCTTTACCAAGTATATAGATGCATTAATTAAAATAAGAGATATTGTGATATCCCAAAATAACCATGTTCCAACATGGAACCAACTTCATCTTCACCTGCAACTAGCAACGCTATAAGAGGGGCTGAGCAAAGCGGTAACATAGCCAATCAACGGTTTGCTAGGAAAGGATGGTTAGAGGTTTGACATGGCAATATGGGTGGAATGATATAGCAAGTGGTAGGTAACGTAGCATGGGCATAGCAAAAGAACGAGCATCTAGCAAGCTAAGATAGAAGTGATTTCGAGGGTATGGTCATCTTGCCTACAAAGTTCTCAGAGTTGTCGAAAGCTTGATCCTCTTAGGCGTTCTCAACAGGTTCCTCGTTCACGTACTCGTCTCCCAGCTCCACCCAAAGCAAGAACATAAACAATGGAACCACAATAAATCACGGGCGATGCACAAACAACATGATCCAATACATGGCATGATATGCGAGATGTGGGATGCAATGTGTATGCGTGCTCCGGAAGGAAAATGATGAACAAGGCATCAACTTGGCAAACCAAGTATGCCGCTGGAAAGGTGAGATGATTTCGGTTGAAATCGATATAAAGATCACCGGAATCGGATGCACGGTTTGCAAATGGCAAGCAAAACAAGAATGACGCAATTCTGCCATTAACAACACGATGCCACATAGCAAGCAACAAGAAATTAAGCTACTGCGCCCAAACATACCAACAAAGCATATGGCAGTGATCTACTCAAGATTCTTGACAAAAGATGAACACTGATCTACGGCTAAATCACACCATAACAGGTCCAAACAAGCATGGCAAAAGTGCAAAATATATCAGCTTCACAGACTTAATGAAAATACTGACATGCCAGAAATTAACATCAGGAAGGCCTGTTTAGAGCAAGCAAACAACCTGCTACAGGAACAAGACATAGCAAAATATGGCATGGCATAAATCTACTCAAGGCATTGAACAAAAGTCCCTTACTGACCAAGAGCCAAAAGGGATCATAAAATGTAATAGCATCCATGTCAATATAGCAAGTTTCGTTAACAGATTCAGCAAACGGGGCATGACATTGACAGAATTATGAAGGCATCTTCGCGAGCTCGATGCACTCACTACAGAGCACTACATGATAAACTAAGCATACATCCATCAAGAAGACATGGCATAGAAGCTATACATGGCAAGAAAAACATCATAGCATACACGGATCAACTACAACAACCTTGGCAAAATTGAATAACATGTAAACAACCTGCCAGGAAACATTTTATAGCAAAAGTAGAGCTCGATTGACTCAAGCTATGGCACTCCATAATTGCAAACAAGGGCATGGATGGATAGAGAATAACCATATGTTCAAAACATCCTTACTGAAGTATCTCAAAATATGCATGGATCTCTCGGTAGCATCAAGTTTACATGGCATAAAAATAACAGCAGAACAGGGGCTGAAATCAGCAACATCACGAAGCCTAGTTTGCATGCTTGTCCTAGTCACCACAGAGATCACAAAAATACATGGCATACACCACTGTAAATATGGCATGACATATTACAAAACACATGTAGGACTTAAGTTCATAGGGTGCACACACCAATCATGGCAAAAATGAAAAAAGTGCATGTTCTGATAAGAATCTGAAACTAACATCACATAGCCCTCTTCTAACAGCATTTAGGGCATCAGGATGAGCTTAAATGAAAATGATGCAATGAGATGAAATGATGTACTCGTCGAGACGAACAATTCGTATGCCATACACCCAAAACGGAGACACGGGTGCAAAGTTATGATGCTATGAACATGCGACAAAATATCTGCAGGAAAAAGACTTGGAGGATTTCGGGGTCAACCGTAGCGATTTCGGATCTGAGATCCAGATCGAGAGGTCGCCGGAGTTCCTCGCCGGAGGGGAGGAAGACGGCCGGAGGGAGAGAGGGCCGACCGGATCTCGCCGGATCCAGCGCCGGCGAAGGCGGTGGCGGGGCCGGGCGGCGCGGGCGGCAACCGGGCGGCGGCCGGCGGGTCGGTGGCGGAGCGGCGGCCGGAGCGAGGCGGCGGCAGCGACGGGCTCGGGCGGCGGAGGAGGCGAACTGGCGGGGGTCGCGGGAGGAGCCGGGCGGAGCGGGCGCGGCGACCGGGCCGGAGGGCCTCCAGCGGGCTCGCCGGGCGGTGGCGCGGGCGGCGGCGCCTGCCACGTGGCGGCGGCGGGGCGACCCGGATGTGTCCGGCTGCGGCCGGACGTGTCCGGCGGCGGCGGGGACGAATCTGCTAGGGTTAGGGGTGGAATGACCCGAAATTTCGGGAGGAGGGGTGTTTTTATAGGTAGGAGGAGCTAGGAAGCTCCAAATGAGGTGTAGTTTTCGCCCACACGATCGTGATCCGATGACGGAGAGCATGGAAGTGACTTAGATGGGTTATTGGGCTGTTTTGGAGGGGTTTTGGGCTGCAACCCAAAAGAGGCCTTTGCGGTTATGCGGTTAACCGTTGGAGTATCAAACGATCTCCAAATAACTCGAAACTTGACAGGTGGTCTACCGGTGGTGTACCAAGGCCACTTGGCAAGCCTCGTCCAATTCCGAGAACGTTTTAACACCCACACACGAAAAGAGACAAGAGGGGTGCGCCGGTGCACGTGGGAGTGTCAGATTGCAAAATGGACAACGGGGAAAATGCTCGGATGCATGAGATGAACACATATGCAAATGAGATGCACATGATGACATGATATGAGATGCATGACATGAACAAAATGCAAAACAAAAGACAAAAACCCAACCACAGAGGGAATACCATAGCATATAGCCGAAAATGGCAAGAGTTGGAGTTACAAATATGGAAGGTTACATCCGGGGTTTTACAGAGGGGTAGGCCTATATATGTGCACCCACCACTGATGGGAGCTTGGAAGTAAAAAAAGATGATGATAACTCATGAGAAGGGGAATGGGGCATATTATAATGAGATAAATTAAAGGCTTCATTAATACATTAATACATCGTACAGGTCTAGTCATCCAATTAAGTGAGCTGCTAGCGAAAAAGGATCCCCCCCCCCCCCGCTTTATATATAAAGCACCAACACTTACATCCAAGCAACCGATACAAACGCACGCTACACAAAACCCAAGGCGAGGTACAAGAATGCCGGGCACCGAAACACAACCTAACGACTACCAAGTATCAACAAAATGAGCAAAAAGAACCGCTTGTAGCCGACGGAGACAACCATCGAGATGAGAGATCATCCGGGAAGAAGTGCAATGGATAATGCCGGACCGAGGGCTCCAAAACAATGGAGCAGGACGGGAGGAGTGGGAGCACCACGATGGAGCCTGCAAGGAGGAACACGACGTCCGCGGACGCCGCCACCATCGCCCCATGCACAGACATGTAAGTGATGAACCCCGGTGCTCCACCCTTCCGCCGCATCCCCGGTCCGCCAACCACTTGCAACCATGCCACCCAAGCGGCCATGGTTGCTCGCCCGCATCCGAGTCGCGCAGTCCGCCTACGACCAAGGCGACTCCCACCGCCAGGGCCGCTGCCCCGCCACCGGACCACCCCGATAAGCCCCTTAGGTCACGCCTTGGACAAGATCCACGAGCCCAACCACCTCAGAACCGCCGGTGACCACTGCCTCAAGAAGAACCGCGCCCAGTCAGCCGGGGGAAGGGGGAAGAGGAGGAGCGGCCTACGGCCACGACCGGCACCAATGCGCCAGCAACGGGGCACGCAATGGCGCACCCGTCCCTCCTACCAGCTCTCCCCCCCCCTCGAGACCCCCTATCTTGCCCCCGAAGCAGAACGCCCAGATCCGCAAGAGAGCGCCGGCCACCGCCCGCTACCGAGGAGGAGGGAGCACGGAGCTGCCGATGTCGCAACCATGAGGTCACCAGGGAGGCCCTCCCGCACCGAGCGCCGCCGTCCAGCCGCAAGGACCCGGCTGGACGGGGCCGCCCACCTCCACCGCTGCCGCGCCGCCCCTCCACCAGAGATCCACGGCGAGAGGGGCCGCCCGCAACCCGGTCGCCCGCGACCCGCAATGCCAGACTTGGCGCCGAGGTGCTGCTGCGAGGCAGCCGCCGCCGCCGCCACTCGCCGACCAGCACCACCACCATGCCGCCTGTCGCCCGACGTCACGCCGCTATCGCTGGCCCACTCCGGAGCGTCGTCGCACCGCTACGCCCGGCATTGAGCGCACCATCCCAGCCGGCGAGATCCGGCCCGCATGGCACCTCCCGCGCAAGGAGACAAAAGGGACCCGCCGCCGCCTGTTGGGTTCTACGGTAGGGTGCGTCGACTTCAAATTAAAATTTTCCTACGCGTAGAACATCCAGGAACATGCTACGGGAGATGGATCACAGTTCTTTACCACTAGACATGCAGTGTCGTGCAGCGGAAGAAGAGTTGGGGCAGCGCGTCCGCGTGGATCGTCTCCTCCTCGTTCGATCTCCCTCGAACAACCGGTCGTCCGATCCCACGTACGAGTTCGCCGGAGCGGCGCAAGTGCACCGCCTCTAACGGTATCCACGCGCAGGAGGAACACCGTGCGGTGGACTGCTAGGTCCGATCACACAGTCGGCGGCAAGTGGAGGTAGCTATTCCCAACACATGCAAACCCTAGTCGCAGTGCCGAAGCGATCAACCGCATGAGTGTGCCGCACCTCCACTTTATATAGGCGTCAATCGCAGGCTCAACACTTGGGCCTTGCACGGACCCTAAAGCCCAAAGTCTACTCGGTCACGTTCCTAGTCCAGTTCGGATCACATCCGACCAGTGTCCTACGAACCGACCTCGTAGGTTCCTTCCCTTAAGCGCGCGACCCCTTAGGTTCAAGTTGGCTTGGTCACAGTTCGGATCACCTCCGACCTACACGGTTGGTAGCGGCCTCTAGCAAGGCGTGCCGACCACAAAGCAGACTATGAAGCTGGTTAGGCGAACTTGTACAATGTGTCACACTTCTGTTCCCTTTGCCACACGATATATGTTGTCGGGCTCAAGGCGAGACTGTCATCCTTGTGCTAGCCCGACCTCTTTCTCGTTCCAGTGATACCGACCACAAACCGGATTATCTCATAATCCTTGTCGCATGGCCATGCTTATCCTGGTCAGATCACACGAGGGGCCCAGAGTATATCTCTCCTGATCGGAGGGGCAAATCTCATCTTGCTCGACCATGTCTCGCAGCATGGGACTGGACAAACCCGAAACCTACCTTTGTAACTACCCAGTCATGGAGTAGCGTTTGGTCGGCCCAAAGCAAGTCTGTCACCATCCCGAGTACATGCGTCAGCTCAGTTCTTAGGACACAGAACGTATGTTGTACTAGAGACTCACAGATGACATATCACCGCGTCTCATAGTTGGTCTGTCCGATCGAACCTTATCTCGACTCGGATCCGACTACGTCGAATCCAACCAGACCTTTGCAAGTCCATATTATCCGGTTAGCATCCAATGCTCCATGGCTAGTGAGACCAAGCCATCGACCGTGTCATATGCCAGTCTAGTCGGCTCCGCGTCCACACAACCCTTTCGACTAGGGACCTTTTAGGACAGTCATCATACAATGCATAGTCCCACAAACAAGTCACGTACTTGCTGATACACATCATTGATAATGTCCAAGGACTATCTTTATTCATAATCACATAGGAAATATCATCATACATGATTGCCTCTAGGGCATATCTCCAACAGTCTCCCACTTGCACTAGAGTCAATCAAATAGACATCGAATGCCCATAGCTCTAACGTGCCCCTCATGCTTGGGTTGTGGAAGCGGCTTAGTCAACGGATCTGCAACATTTGCATCCGTGTGAATCTTGCATAACTCTACATCACCATTTTTTTACGATCTTTCGTATCAGGTGATATTTCCGGTCTATGTGTCTGACCTTGTGATGATTCCTCGGCTCCTTGGCTTGTGCGATGGCACCAGAATTATCACAATAAAGGTCCAACGGTTTCACCGAGGCTGGGAAAATACCAAGATCATCCACAAAATGCCGGATCCAAACACCTTCCTTTGCAGCTTCACAAGCCGCAATGTATTCGGCTTCTGTGGTAGAATCGGCCACCGTATCCTGCTTGGAACTCATCCACTGCACTGCTCCTCCGTTCAGGACGTACACGAATCCGGACTGTGATCAAAAATCATCTCTGTCGGTTTGGAAACTAGAATCAACGTAACCCCTTACGACGAGCTCTTCCTCACCTCCATAAACTAGGAACATATCTGTAGTCCTTTTCACGTACTTCAAAATAGTCTTTACCGCTGCCCAGTGACTCTCACCTGGGTTGGCCTGGTATCTATTTGTTAGGCTTATTGCAAAAGCAACATCAGGCCTTGTACATATCATGGCATACATGATGGATCCGATTGCCGAGGCATACGGAATCCTACTCATCCCGCTTCACTCATCAGATGTCGAAGGACTCTGAGTCTCGCTTAGCCTTATACCATGTGAGAGCGGCAAGAACCCTTTCTTCGCCTCACTCATGTTGAACCGCTTCAACACTTTATCTATGTACGTGCTCTGACATAAGCCGAGCAGCCTCCTCGATCTATCTCTATAGATCTTAATGCCTAAAACATATACTGCCTCGCCAAGGTCTTTCATCGAAAACTTGCCATTCAATGACTCCTTGACCGAGTTTAGCATCGAAACATCATTTCTGATCAGTAGTATGTCGTCCACATACAAGATCAAAAACACTATCGAGCTCCCACTTAACTTCTTGTATAAACAAGAGTCCTCTTCGCTTTTGATGAAACCGAGACCAGTGACGACCTCATCAAAACGAATGTTCCAACTCCAAGATGCTTGCTTCAACCCATAAATGGATCTCTTGAGCTTGCATACCTTACTAGTGCTAGTCGGATCGACAAAACCCTTGGGCTGTATCATATACACTTCCACGGTGAAATTTCCGTGAAGGAAAGCCGTTTTGACATCCATCTGCCATATCTCGTAATCGAAATATGCAGCTATAGCTAGTATGATCCTCACCGATTTCAGCATCGCTACCGGCGAGTAAGTCTCGTCGTAGTCAATTCCTTGAACTTGTCCATAACCTTTAGCGACAAGCCGAGCTTTGTGGATCTTAACATTTCCATCCACATCGGTTTTCTTCTTAAAGACCCATTTGCAACCAATGGCAGTTACGCCAGGTGGCAGATCAACCAAGTGCCAGACTTGATTCTCATCCATAGACTTTAACTCGGATCTCATGGCCTCCAACCATGCCTCGAATCTGGGCTCACCATCGCTTCCGACACGCGTGGCGGCTCGCCGCTTTCTAGCAACAATACATCACGAACTCTGCGCAATCTTTCGACCTCCGAGGTTCCGTGCCGCTTCCACTACAGGTTCCTGACCGACTCGGTATGATCTCATCACCAGCCGAGCCGTCCCAGTGGTCCTTGAATTTCTTCGAGTCGAACCGTCCTCCCACTGGCCTCCCAACTGAGAAACTCTTTCTCAAGGAAAACCCCGTTCCGAGCAACAAACACTTTGTTCTCTTCCCGGTTGTAGAAGCTATATCCCAGGGTTTCCCTCGGATATCCCACGAATATGCATTTATCCGACTTAGGTGTAAGCTTGTCCGACATAAGTCGCTTGACAAATGCTTCACAACCCCAAATCATTAGAAAAGACAAACTGGGACTCTTCCCAGTCCACATCTCATGCGGTGTCTTGTCTACGGATTTTGATGGTACCCTATTAAGTGTGAAAGCTGCAGTTTCTAGAGCGTATCCCCAAAATGACAAGGGTAAATCCGATTTGCTCATTGTAGACCGGACCATGTCCAACAAGGTCCTATTCCTCCATTCCGACACGCCGTTTCTCTGTAGCGTACCCGGAGGTGTGAGCTGAGGTACTATACCTCGACTTTTCAGATGATCATCAAACTCTTGGCTCATGTACTCACCTCCACGATCAGATCGCAGAAGCTTTATAGTCTTGCCGAGCTGGTTCTCAACCTCGTTCTGAAACACTTTGAACTTTTCAAAAGTCTCCGACTTGTGCCTCATCAAATAGATATATCCATATCTACTCAAGTCGTCGGTAAAAGTCACGAATCTTGATAGCCACCTCTGGCGGTTGTGCTCATTGGACCACACACATCACTATGTATAAGTTCCAATAGCTCGGACGCCTCTCGCAACTCTTTGCGAAAGGAGACTTAGTCATCTTGCCGAGCAAGCATGATTCACATGTCTCGAACGACCAAGTCGGACGGGTTAGGAGCCCATCATCATGGAGCTTCTTCATGCGTTCAGACTAATGTGTCCAAGCCGGGAATGCCGAAGTATGTCGGATTTATCTCATTAGGCTTATGCCTCTTGACATTCATGTTATAGACCGGTTCCTGTTCTAGATTCAATATAAATAGCCCATCAACAATGGGTGCATAGCCGTGGAACATACCATTCAAAAATATCGAACAACCATTGTCCTTCAAATTGAATTCATAACCCAGACTCATCAAACATGAGGCAGAAATAATGTTCCAACTAAGTGCAGGAATGTAATAACAATTATTCAATTCCAAAATAAATCCAGAAGGAAGCTGGAGCTGCATCGTGTCGACCTCCAACGCAGCAACTCTTGCTTTGTTGCCGACCGATGTCATTCTCCCTTGTGCCACACGCCTAGTTCTTACCAGCCCCTGCATCGAGTTGCAAATATGAACAACCGATCCGGTATCAAATACCCAAGAGCTACTAGGTATGTTAGCAAGGTAAATGTCTATAACATATGCAACAAGTGTACCTTTGACTGAAGAATCATTTCCGGCCTTCTTGACATGCTCTGCAAGCCACTTGCTACAGTTCCTCTTCCAGTGACCGGTTTCCTTGCAGTGATAGCAAACGGTCTTCGAGTCCGGTCCAGACTTCGGCGCAGTGGCAGAGGTTACCATCTCCATGCCCTTTGCCTTAGCCTTTTTCTTGGACCAACTCTTCTTGAACTTAGCCGATTTCTGCACCATCAACACTTGATGCGTGCCTTTCTTAATATCCTGCTCTGCCACCTTGAGCATCCCATGCAATTCAGTGAGCTTCTTATCCATGCCATGCATATGATAGTTCGAGATGAACGTCCCATAGCTGGGCGGAAGAGAACCTAGAACAGCATCAGTAGCCATCTCATCGAAGAGGCGGGAAGCCCAAACGATCCAAAGCTTGCACATATCCGATCATCTTGATCACATGTGGGCTCAGTGGATCACCTTCCTTCAGCTTGCAATCCATCAAGGATCGCCAGACGTTGAACCTTTCGGTCCTAGCCTGTGTCTGAAACATGCTTTTGAGACTCTCGATCATATCGTAAGCCTCAACATTTTCAAAATGTTGTTGCAAATCGGCTCCATACAAGCCAGCATCAGACAGCTGATCTCCGTTGATTCATCCACGAGTTTCTAGTAGGCATTCTTAGCTGTGGCACTAGCATTATCGGCAGGTTCCTCTGGAAGTGGATCCTCTAGAACATGTTCCTTTTTATCATGCTTGAGAACAATTCTCAGATTTCTATACCAGGTGGTAAAGTTTGTTCCATTCAGTTTATCCTTTTCCAGAATTGATTTCAATGCAAAGTTGGGTTGAGCAGGTGGTGCCATTGATCTACAACAGAAAATATGCAATCACTAAGCGATGTGTTTATGTAGAGTAATTCTAGCCTTAAACAGATATACTCCCACTGAAGTCAGCATCCCTCCGCAAACTCTCAGTGATTCAGGATCCGACTAGCGTATGCGACTAGTGAGCTTTAGCATCACTGCTAGCCAACATACCTATCCGTAAGCAACTCCTTGCTAATCGATTCTATACGACTCACAGCCGGTCGGGAAGGTATCTCATACCCCGGCTCCCAACCTTATTTGCCACAAGGCCCAAAACCGTTTTGATAGCCTTGTCAAGTTAACCTGATGCAGTGCATGTCCGTCTCCGACACGAACCCTTCAGTTCAAGGACACCCAGCAGCACCCCAATTTTATGAGCCCACTACTAGACGTACTTGACGTGCGAAGGTGCAACATCGGGGATGGCAATTCACTTGATATTAATGAGGGATCTTTCTACCATTCTAACATGCATAGAAAACAAGAAGCATAACAATCACAAATATAACACATATTGTGAAATAGTATGGCTCCTTCATGGACGTTCTTCCAGGTCGGCCCAGACTCCGATGACCATCTACGAACTCCATCTTGTTTATCATGCAGGGACGCCAAGCCGCCAACCTGATCTCTATTATCCAACTACTACAACTAGTAATGAATTTACATAGAGTCACAAATGGACACGTAGGTCGTTATACAATATAATGAGACCACTTTGGCTCCTGCCAGCTGACAAACATGACACGCAGGCCACGTATAAATTACACACAAGCATCACATACACATGAGCCACACTATTCACATCAAACCTGCAAAACAAAGTTATGCATAGAATCGCATTCTACCGGTTTGTGTGTCGGGTACGAAATACATGGTGCTGCGCACACGGCGGTCCCGCAATGGCGCACCCGTCCCTCCTACCAGCTCCCCCCCCCCCCGAGACCCCCTATCTTGTCCCCGAGGCAGAACACCCAGGTCCGCAAGAGAGCGCCGGCCACCACCGGCCACCGCCTTCTACCGAGGAGGAGGGAGCACGGAGCCGCCGACGTCGCAGCCATGAGGTCACCAGGGAGGCCCTCCCGCACCGAGCGCCGCCGTCCAGCCGCAAGGACCCGGCTGGACAGAGCCGCCCACCTCCATCGCTGCCGCGCCGCCCCTCCACTAGAGATCCACGACGAGAGGGGCCACCTGCAACCCGGTCGCCCGCGCCTCGCAATGCCAGACGTGGCGCCGAGGCGCTGCTGCGAGACAGCCGCCGCCGCCGCCACCTGCCGACCAGCACCACCACCATGCCGCCTGTCGCCCGATGCCACGCCGCTGTCGCTGGCCCACTCCGGAGCGTCTCCGCACCGCTACGCCCGGCATTGAGCGCACCATCCCAGCCGGCGAGATCCGGCCCGCATGGCAACTCCCGCGCAAGGAGACAAAAGGGACCTGCCACCGCCTGTTGGGTTCTACGGTAGGGTGCGTTGACTGCAAATTAAAATTTTCCTACACGCAGAACATCCAGGAACATGCTACTGGAGATGGATCACAGTTCTTTACCACTAGACGCGCAGTGCCGTGCAGCGGAAGAAGAGTTGGAGCAGCGCATCCGCGTGGATCGTCTCCTTCACGTTCGATCTCCCTCGAACAGCCGGTCGTCCGATCCCACGTACGAGTTCGCCGGAGCGGCGCAAGTGCACCGCCTCTAAGGGTATCCGCGCGTGCAGGAGGAACACCGTGCGGCGGACTGCTAGGTCCGATCACACAGTCGGCAGCGAGTGGAGGTAGCTATTCGCAACACATGCAAACCCTAGTCGCAGTGCCGAAGCGATCAACCGCATGAGTGTGCTGCACCTCCACTTTATATAGGCGTCCGTCGCAGGCTCAACACTTGGGCCTTGCACGGACCCTAAAGCCCAAAGTCTACTCGGTCACGTTCCTAGTCCAGTTCAGATCACATCCGACCAGTGTGCTACGAACCGACCTCCACTACTAGGAAAAGGCATGCTAGTGGCACACCAGTTTTGCCTTCTAATGGCGCACTACTGGTGCGTCACTAGCATCACGCCATTAAAATTAAATTCTAATGGCGCACCACTGGTGCGCCATTAGTATCTGGTGTTCTAATGGCGCACCACGTAGTGCGCCATTAGTATAGGCCACGGTGCGCCATTAGTATTTTTGAATTTTGAAGGCGGGAAAATAGTAGTGGCGCACAGTCTAACCCCCACCGTGCGCCATTACTATTTTTGAATTTTGAATTTGGATCTGGATCGCGATTTTTTTGCCCAATTTTTGCTCGTTTTTTTGCACGATATTATTTCAAATTTTGTTCCCGTTGTTGGATCTTGTACGTTCTTTTGCCGTGTTCTTTTGCCGGAGAGGAGTTCGCCGGAGAGGAGGAGGAGGAGGTGACCGGAGAGGCGCTCGCCTACATCGCCGGAGAGGAGTTCACCGGAGCATCGGAGAGGGGGAAGGAGAAACCATGAGGGGATGGGGGGAGAGGAGGGAGGAGGAGCTCACCGGGGAGGAGGGAGGAGGAGCTCACTGGAGAGGAGGGAGGAGGAGCTCACCGGAGATGAGGGAGGAGGAGCTCACAGGAGAGGAGGGAGGAGAAACCGTGAGGGGAGGGGAGGGGAGGAGAGGAGGGAGGAGGAGGTCGCCGGAGAGGTGGAGGAGGTCGCCGGAGAGGAGGAGGAGGAGGTCGCCGGAGAGGAGGAGGGTAGTATGGTGGAGGAGAGAAGGGAAGATGGAGTGGAGGAGAGGCGGAGATGGAGTGGAGGAGAGGTGGAGTGGAGGAGAAGAATGAAGAGGTAAGGAGGAGAGGACACGCCCAGCCATATATACAGCACAGTAATGGCGCACCGTGGGCAGGTGCGCCAGTACTATTTTTTTTATCTTTTTTTGAATTTTGAAGGCGGGAAGATAATAATGGCGCACCATGGGCAGGTGCGCCATTAGTAAGTTTGAATTTTTTTTGAATTTTTTTGCCTCTCTAGATCTTAAAAGCCCCGTATCTTTTTTCTATTAGGTTTTTGAGGATTTTGAAAATGTTTAACCGGGTTTCGCCGGTTAAATTCCGATGTAACTTTTCGAGTAGATGATTTTTCATATAAAAAACTTTTTCATCCGAGTTTGTATGCAAAAGTTATGCCCATTTTTACAAATTCTCGAGAAATTTTGCAAAATGTCGAAAATTCATGTTTGTAAATTTTGCTAACAACTAGACCACATATCACATGGGAATCTTATTTTCTTTTACTTTTTTGACATTTCTATTATTTTCTTTTATTTTTTTTGAAACTGAAAAGTCGGTCCAGGTGGGTGCATTCGGCGGGAATGTTTGGACCAAATTACTAATGGCGCACCATCCCACGGTGCGCCATTAGTAGTTTTGAAAAAATTAAAAAAAGAATTTTTTAGTAATGGCGCACCGTGGATATGGTGCGCCATTAGTATTTGCACACTAATGGCGCACCAACACATGGTGCGCCATTAGTATTCAGAAATGGCGCACCACATGTACAGTGCGCCATTAGTGTCCATGTTGGCTATAGCTGTTTTTGTAGTAGTGCTCGTAGGTTCCTTCCCTTAAGCGCGCGACCCCTTAGGTTCAAGTTGGCTTGGTCACAGTTCGGATCACCTCCGACCTCCACGGTTGGTAGCGGGCTATAGCAAGGCGTGCCGACCACCAAGCAGACTATGAAGCTGGTTAGGCGAACCTGTACAACGTGTCACACTTCAGTTCCCTTTTTCCACACGATATATGTTGTCAGGCTCAAGGCGAGACTGACATCCTTGTGCTAGCCCGACCTCTTTCTCGTTCCAGTGATACCGACCACAAACCGGATTATCTCATAATCCTTGTTGCATGGCCATGCTTATCCTGGCCGGATCACACGAGGGGCCCAGAGTATATCTCTCCTGATCGGAGGGGCAAATCCCATCTTGCTCGACCATGTCTCGCAGCATGGGACTGGACAAACTCGAAACCTACCTTTGTAACTATCCAGTCACGGAGTAGCGTTTGGTCGGGCCAAAGCAAGTTTGTCACCATCTCGAGTACATACGTCAGCTCAGGTCTTAGGACATAGAACATATGTTGTACTAGAGACTCACATATGACATATGACTGTGTCTCATAGTTGGGTCTGTCCGACTCAGACCTTTTCTCGACTCGGATCCGACTACGTCGAATCCGACCAGACCTTTCCAAGTCCATATTATCCGGTTAGCATCCAATGATCCATGGATAGTGAGACCAAGACATCAACCGTGTCATATGCCAGTCTAGTCGGCTGCCCGTCCACACAGCCTTTTCGACTAGGGACCTTTTAGGACAGTCATCATACAATGCATAGTCCCACAAACAAGTCACGTACTTGCTGATACACATCATTGATAATGTCCAAAGGCTATCTTTATTCATAAACACATAGGAAATATCATCATACATGATTGCCTCTAGGGCATATCTCCAACACCGCCGGCGACGACCGGGCTTCGCCCACTCGTGCCCCCTGGCGGCGGTGAGGGAGGAGGGAGAGAAGGAGGGAGGCGGCGGCGGCGACGCTAGGGTTGCCTCCCGGACGCCCGCGGGAGCATCGTGAGAGGAGAGGGGGAATTCGGAACACCAAGATTGACTGCCGACCAGTTAGAACGCCCTTACCTGCGGTAGAGGATAGTCTCATGTCACCACCAGATTCAGACACGGGCGCCGACATAAATGAACGAGTCGTTGCAACTGTGCATCCACATCACCATCGTCTACATCGGCTCCACACTCCCAAAAATATGGATGCCTTTATAGGGAATCCAATCAACGTTATCCTTCAAAAAAGAAAATTCATAAGGGTTCCTTCAATCTGACGATTGACAATTGTGCCGCGCGATAAGGCCAGATCGATCCAGGTTGAAGATGACCGGGCACATGAATGCGGGGTGGTGCAGTGCAAACAAATGCTCTACCTACCGGTCTTTATTTTTCCCGACAAGAAATGGGAGGAGCTCTGCTTTGTGCATTATAGAAGGAAAAACAATGTACATATTACAATTGGTGCATAAGCACAATAGCCACACACGCAACATGGCAACACCTTAACCAGTTCTAGCAGCCCCCAGAATGGCATGGTCCTCATGGATGAGGGAGATTAAGCCCACCATAGAAATCACCTTATGCTTTAAAATCCTACCACATCATTCCGTTCCTTTCAAAGCTGCCAAACAACATACACCGCCAATGTTGCCAAGCCTTGCATTCCCTTCTTAGGAACACGTCTTCACCAGCTGTGAATCATAGCCGAGGAGGTTGCAATGGGGCAGATGAAAGGCACAGAGCCCCTAAATTGCTGCCAAACCTCCTTAGCATACGAGCATTTTAGGGAGAGGTGGAGCGGAGTCCCACGTTCCTCATCACATAAGCAACATGTATCGTTGTGGGGGCATCCACGAGAGCTGAGCCGGTCGGCCATCCAATTGCAATTATGCAAGAGTAACTTGATGAAGTATTGTACCCTCCCTTCAACCTTCAATTTCCAAACTCTGTCAAAGTCCGGCTGCGGCACCGTCGCAAGGAACTGAAATTCATAGGCAAAGTGAGTCGAGTAATGTCCATCGACGATCAAGGCCCAGGAGACAGGGTCTGGATGATCCAGGAGCTGCACATTCTGGATCTTGTCTCGAAGCGATACAAATTGCTCCGACTGAGCTTCCAAATCCATTGTGGAGTGTGGATGTTCTACACCCATGGAAATTGCACCCCCTATTACACCGACGATAAAAAACTTAGCAAAACAAATCAAAAAAATCTGAAGCTTTGCAGATACGATTATGAGCAAATGTTTTAGGTGCTTGCAAAATTTTGTGGCCAAATGACATCCGAGGTGCTCCGTACAAAAAAAACAAAGTTTGTGTTCAAATATAAAATCCGAAACGTGGGTGTAGAGCAAGGGTTTGTTCATTTGATATGTAGATCATTCAATGTTTTATTTGGCTACCAAACTTTGCAAGGTTCTAAAACATTTGCTCATAATCAATGCCGCGAAATTTCAGATTTTTTTGCTACATTTTTTTTTACTTTTGATTGCACGAGTGCACCAAACGTGGGTGCAGCCACTACTTTTCCCATCCCTTGTGCCCAGTCTCATCATCCATGATCCATCTTCCGTTGGCAAATGGCTCCAGCTTGAAAACCTCACGAGCAAGGTCACATGGGGCTTCGCCCGCCTAGCTGGCAGTCCATGCAAAATTTAACCGCAGTTCCATTTCCGAAGAGAGAGTTGCCCAGCACGCGCAGAGTTGCCAATCAGAAAAGTCACACGGCGTCCGTGTCACTCCTCTTCCACGGCCTTTATTTATCATTTTTTCTGTAAAAGATTTGCCTCATCATTTATTAATTAAGTACTCGACCTGTCTAATAATTCTTGTCGTGGTTTTAGTTCAATGGGACGGAGAGAGTAGAAAAGAGTTTTTCAGTTAATTAACACTAAACAAGTTATAATTGTCACAAACCGCCGAGCGGCACCTACAAGATACCCACATACACCTCAACAAAGAGGGCCCTCGTTAAGATACTCTCTGGCATCATCGCCGTCACTTCTCACCACAAGCATCATCGCCTTCCTAATCACCAAACAAGCGACTCCGACTTCACCGAAGACGAACGTGGATCCAACCCTCATCGTAGAGGTTGTATGGAAAGACAAGAATACATGTGTCAAACTCAGCCACCCACATTGAGGGTAGCATAACTGCGACTCTGATAAGGAGCTCCGTAGAAGAATTATGATTGGTTCGCGCCGCGGAAGACCATTGAACGTACCCCACCGCCACATCTCTGACTTTACCACACCAAAATAACCCAATGTAATCCCATGGGAACGCTTAAGAAGAGCCGACTACCGCAACCATGGCCACGCCTCCAACTTCACTTGCCTCCATCAACGTTGCCACATAAGCCTCGACGCCAACACTTGCTGATGCCACTTGCTGATGCCCAGCTCCAAGGACCAGACCCTCTAGAGGGGAAATTATGCCATGGCCCTGCCATCATCTGATCACATAGGATCTAGGGTTTCACTCGGAGTTGGATCCATGTAGGAGGGGTGCGATAGCAATACACCGATGCATCCAAGAAGGTCTAAGATGCCCGCAACTACCATCATCGCTTGCCACGGTCACAAGGAAAACAGGGTCTTCACCCAAGATCCCAACACATCCAACCCGCATCGGAGTCAGCAAGTTCACCAATCACCAACAGTGAGCCAACCCGCCGACGAAGAAGCCCACCAGGACTGCGGCCAAACGCACCTTGCGGAGACCACTAGCGGCCACCCATCAGCACCAGCCGCCAGATCTCTCAAGTGTTGATCAGAAGCAGGCTGCCAGACACAAAACGAATCTCCAAGCCTTCTCAAGCAACATGCCGACTGGGGCTAGAGAAGTGCCACCCAAGGCCAAGAACCACCTCGGTTCCTAGCTGCAGCCATGCGCCAGTGGTGTCGATGTGCGACACCTGGCGTGACCACCGAAGACCAGAGACACCATATCTGACAGATCCACGCCATCTTGCTCCATGGCCTTGCTCCACGCCACCCGAGCTCCTTCACACGCTGCCATGCGCCCTCACAACTCCATCGCGCACCAGCACACTTCCCATCACACTAAGCCACCACACCACCAGCCGGCACCACATTTTGGGAATGGGA
The DNA here is from genome assembly GCA_021605205.1 of Aegilops longissima. Classification (NCBI taxonomy): domain Eukaryota; kingdom Viridiplantae; phylum Streptophyta; class Magnoliopsida; order Poales; family Poaceae; genus Aegilops; species Aegilops longissima. The sequence continues at coordinate 712,031,460 of CM038679.1, read as the reverse complement.
ACCCCAGATCCACCACAACACGAAGCCGTCACTGCAGCCATGACCCAGGGCTGCTGTAGGATCGAAAGTATGTCTAGAGGGGGGATTAGACTACTTGACCAAATAAAAACTTATCATTTTCCCAATTTTAGTCTTCAGCAGATTTTAGCTATCTTAGCACAAGTCAAGCAATCATAACACAATTCAAGCAAGCATGCAAAGAGTATATGAGCAGCGAAAAGTAAAGCATGCAACTTGCAAGAAATGTAAAGGGAAGGGTTTGGAGAATTCAAACGCAATTGGAGACACGGATGTTTTTGTCGTGGTTCCGATAGGTGGTGCTATCGTACATCCACGTTGATGGAGACTTCAACCCACGAAGGATAACGGTTGCGCGAGTCCACGGAGGGTTCCACCCACGAAGGGTCCACGAAGAAGCAACCTTGTCTATCCCACCATGGTCGTCGCCCACGAAGGACTTGCCACACTAGCGGTAGATCTTCACGAAGTAGGCGATATCCTTGCCCTTACAAACTCCTTGGTTCAACTCCACAATCTTGTCGGAGGCTCCCAAGTGACACCTAGCCAATCTAGGAGACACCACTCTCCAAGAAGTAACAAATGGTGTGTTGATGATGAACTCTTTGCTCTTGTGCTTCAAATGATAGTCTCCCCAACACTCAACTCTCTCTCACAGGATTTGGATATTTTGGAAAGAAGATTTGAGTGGAAAGAAACTTGGGGAATGCTAGAGATCAAGATTCATATGGTAGGAATGGAATATCTTGGCCTCAACACATGAGTAGGTGGTTCCTTCTCAGAAACAGCAAGTTGGAAGTGTAGGTTTGTTCTGATGGCTCTCTCCACGAATGAAGAGGAGGTGGAGGGGTATATATAGCCTCCACACAAAATCTAACCGTTACACACAACTTGCCAAACTCTGTCGGACCGATTCAGCAAATCTAGTGACCGTTAGGATTATCGGTGGGACCGACATGCAACTCGGTAGGACCAATATGGTTAGGGTTAGGGCATAACGTAATCTCGGTGAGACCGATTACCAATGTTGAGGAACTCGGTAACTGGTAACTGCTCGGTCGGCTTGGGAGTAAGGATTAATCGGTGAATCGGCCTATTAACTGGAGTAATCGGTCGAACATTAATCGGTAGATTAAATAGGAATTTATATTCAAAAAAAATTATGTATTGTACCACACTCCCATGCTCCTAGCTATATGATATAGCAAAATATGGTACTATAGGTATATGAAAAATAAAAATCATAAACAAGATCACAAGAGTAAAAATTGTTAACCCGGATATAGGAAATAACAAACAATATGTATCCGACATATCAAGATTAATATGCAACCACACAGTACAGTATGCAATCCAACATGTATTATATAAATGGCAGCCACACAAATAGGGAATACAAAATAAATGGCAGCCACACAATATGCATCCGCATGTAAAGATAAATAGCAGCCACACAAATAGGAAATACCGAATATAATTCATAATAAGGTTCACAAGACGAATAGGTAACAAGGTCCAAATAAGTTCAGCTATATAGATAGAAATAGCCAAATAAGTAACATGCTAACAAGGTTCGGCCACACACATAGAAATAGGTATCAAGGTAATAAGGATTAAGAACATAAGGTTCGGGCACACAAATAGCAAGCAAAATAAGTTTGCGACGAATGGCTCAAGGCAGCGGGGGCTCCTCCTCATCATCATCATCTTTGGTTGCCATCACCCCATCATCATCGGACTCGTAATCAATCTCATCATCCTCCATATCTACCGCATGATCAGATTCATCATCATCATCCTCAACGTATTCTTCAACTTCATGGAGTTCTCTAACTCGTGCACTCCTCTGAAGCTCTGAGGTTCGCTTTCCCCCACTGCTTCATCAATGATGTTGTATGGCACCCCCGTAGTGGGATCAAACTCATCATCAATGTATGCCTCTTCACATATCCAATCTTGTGCTCGTGACGCATCTTCACCAAGAAGAACATCACTAGAAGAGGATAACTTCTTTCTTTTATCAATCATCCTTCCATTGAATTGGATATAAACTAGATTGTCCCTACGGGCCACATCTAGTTTATTTCTCCTCTTTGCATCTACCTACAAAATGAAAATGGAAGCCTCATGAAATAAATTGTGAGAAGAATATTCAGATTTGACAAATTGTGAGAAGAATGTCCAGATTTGACTAATTGTTAGAAGTCTAAGAGTTACCATTTCAAAAGTGCTCCAATTTCTTTCGCATCCGGATGAACTTGTGGTCAAGTTGAGTATCCTTATGGCCATGTGTTGCAATGTAGGAGTTTGTAATCCATAAGTTGACCACCAATCAGCTACAATTTGAGACAAGTGAAATAACATGCAATCAGCCCATAATTTCAGAAATGTTATAATAAGTTCTTTTGCTTTGAGAACATGCTTACCGGCATCGAAATTGTTATTCTCCATTGCTTTCAATGCAGCCACCTTCCCAAACATACCCTCTTTCTTTTTAAACTTGGTGAAGTCAATGTTAAACACCTTATTTTGCTTGATGTCATCATCATAATAAAATGTCTCCATGACTTCCATAAGCGCAGCCACTACCTCCACATCCGTAAAGATGCTCGGGTCAGCATAACTATATTTGGGATTCAAGATGTATGCTGCCATGTGCAATGGAGAATCCAGCCTCCCACTCATCTTGGTATTCATGGCATTAGTGATCACCAAATAGTCTTTTTCTGAATTTTCAACAGCAACCTTGATTTCCCTTTTTGCACTTATTAGTTCTCCATACATAGAGGCCATAGATGGACCATCCCCATCAGCCAACCGAAGCACCTTCACCAATGGCTCAAAAACCTTGCAAGGTAACATAAAAATGATCAAATGAGTCATATAAGCACGCAAACAGCCCCACCATTAGAAATGCACAAGTTACAACTACAACTATGACTACTTGACAAGATGCAAACAGCCCCAATGTAGAAATACATAGATGCGAACACCCCAACATATGACTAGATGCAAACAGCCCCATAAACATACCTTGATGCAAAGTGATACATTTTTCCAAAAGCCCTACTCATTATTGTGGCGCTGGCGCCTTTCCTTTCACCGTTTTAGTGTGCTTGCATGCTTCCCATTCATCACTACAAACCATTGCCCTTAGTTCTTTCTTTTTAGAAACCAAACTTTGCAACGTAAGAAATGCCAAGCAAATCATGTCACCCCTGGTCTAACAATGTCTCTTTTTTCGTGAAAGACCTCATCAAGGACAATGTTTTATGATGTGCATAAAGAAAAATTGTCATTTGCTTAGCTTTGATGATTGTAGGGCCAAATTGCTTCAGCTTCCCAATTGCTTCTACCATCAAATTGAGGGTGTGAGTTGCACATGAGCTCCAAAATATTTTTGGCCATTTTCCTTTCAGCATCTCCTTTGCTCCCATGTTGTTGGAAGCATTGTCTCAGACCACTTGCACAACATTTTCAGCACCTACAAGATGGAAAATCTCAAAATCAGGACCTACAACATTATGAAAATCAATGAATGAAAGTAAACTTGAGACTTCAAGAATCATACCAATTTTCTCAATGCACTCAACTACATAATTGAAGATGTATAGACTTGTGTGTGCATCAGCCGACGCCTCCTTTGATTCAAGAAAGGCGGTCCCTAACTTGCAATGCACGCACAAATTCATTATACTTCTTCTTTTCTTGTCGGTCCAAGCATCGGTCATGATAGAGCACCCGGTTTCCACCCTCTCAAGCTCATGTGGCTTCATCAAATCCTTTGTTCTTTCCACCTCTTGCAGCAACATCTTCTCTCGGAGCATATATTGGGAAGGTGGCTTCCATTTAGGACCAAATCGACCAAGGGCTTCACAAAACTGCTTGAAGTCATCATCATTGACAGCATTGAAAGGAATATTTTCTTGTACATCCATCTAGCCAAATATTGCCCTACCATGTAAGCTTTCTCCTTGTCAATTGCATCATTTATGTTCAGCTGGAACTTCTTCAATGGGATGGAAGGATCAATTGGCATCACATATTTATCAATAGGCCCTGACTTGCGAGCTTCACCTTCTCCAATTGCATGAAGCTCTTCCTCGTTATTGTCATCATCAACTTGAATGACAACCTCAGCACGTACTTCTTCATCATGTTTTTCTTTCAGCTTCTTCTTCTTTTGTGGTGCCTCATAAGCATCCTTACACCTTTTCTGCTGATCTGGTGTGGCTACATTGCAACTTGTCACGCTTCCCTTTACCTGCCCAATATGTTGCTTCATCCTATTGACTCCTCCACCCATCTCCTTTCCACACAACTTGCACTTCACTCGCTGTAGATCTAAAGGATTGATCAAGGTTGCAAACTCCCACCCCATGTCATCTGAATTTCTTTTGAGAGTATGAGAACTTGCACCGTAGAGGCAAATCAGAGACCCCTACAAATATATTGAATGAACAAACATAATAAGTATCAATGAGCGATCTGTAGTAAGAAATAATTAATCTACTGTCTACAAATCATACCATAGAAAGTCAGATTTGTTAGGACTTTGGAGTATGTTACAGTAGCATAAAAGCACGTACAGATCCGCCCAAAATTAATATAACCTACACCTAACTTGCTAAACAACGAGTTTTTAATGTACAGATCATCCCACATTAATATTTAATATACTCTAAGCAGAATATCCATGGATTAATAGTTCATTGCTATAATTGGAGTGTTTCTGCATTAACATTTTAACCAATACATCAATTATTACCATAATAGACAGGCATACATCAAGCCATCCATCCGTCTACTAATTTACTGTAATTGGAGTGAATCTGTGAATGTCCGCAGAATTTAGTTGGAACAGCCCATCCATCTACTAATCTTAAGTAGTTACATACTTACATTACAACTACTCCCCAAATAGATCATCACGACTCATACTGTCATACATATTGATCAGTGATCACACTCACACATCTCACTGTATGGCTGTATGAAATTGGAAATTGAATCAAAGATGTACCAGACCACAACGGCTACAGAGGCTGAGAGGGGAAGAAGATGTTACCTTGCTCACCGGTGAAGCCATGGAGGAGCAGGTCGGCAGCGACGGGAGCAGGCAGTCGGGAGCAGATGGCAACCAGCTGCTGGGACGAGAGATTGGGAGGAGCCCACGGGTGAAGGAGTCCAGCCGATGGATGGGAAGGAGGAGAAGGTAGGCTAGCGGCGGGGCTACTGCAGCATGCAGCGGCGGAGCTACTCGTCCAGGCGCCGGCGAGGACCTGCCAGCCGCCAGCCAGATCGGGGCTGGATGGGAAAAGGAGTGGGAGGGGCGGCAGGAGCCAAAACCTAGCTAATTTAGGAGCCGGAGGGGGCCGAGCGGGCCAAAATATTGGGCTTTTGCTTCCAACAGTTAACTGGTCATGGCGACTAATCGGTCTGACAACCGATTACTCGGCCTGACAGCCCTGTTAATCGGCTTGGGCAGTTAACACCACGAATAGGCACTATTCGAGTCGGCCACCTAGGGAGTAGCGATTAACTGGCCCGTTAACTGATTTAATCGCCGATTTCTTGAACAGTGCCGATTACATAAACTCGGTGAGACCGATTTTGGTAATAAGCTAACTAGAGAGTTGGTCAGGTAAACTCGGTGGGACCGATTCGCTCACTTCGGTGAGACCGAAATGTTACAAAAAGGAAACAGAGAGTTTACATTGCAATCTCGGTGGGACCGATCGCTCATCTCGGTGGGACCGAAACGTTACGAAAGGAAACAGAGAGATTACAATCCCATCTCGGTGAGACCGAGATCCCTATCGGTGAAACCGATTTGCCTAGGGTTTGTGGCAGTGGCTATGACATCTGAACTCGGTGGCGCCGGGTAGAAAGAATCGGTAGGGCCGAGTTTGACTTTTGGTTTATATCACTAAGCACTGTAGAGCAAGAAACTCATTAAGAAACACCTCATCCCTCCTTGATAGTATTGGCTTTTCCTATAGACTCAATGTGATCTTTGATCACTAAAATATAAAATGTAGAGTCTTGAGCTTTTGAGCTTGAGCCAATCCTTTTATCCTTAGCATTTTGAGGGATCCACTTTTCTCATCCATGTCATGCCATCCATTGAGCTTTTCCTGAAATATTCATCTTGGAATGATGTTAGCTCAATGAGCTATATGTTGTTAGGAATTACCAAAACCACCTAGGGATAGTTGCACTTTCAATATCCCCTTTTTGGTAATTGATGACAACATATAGATCAAAGCTTCGACAAGTGATAATAAGAGTGAAAAACATTGTCGCTTTGAGAAGTATGTGAAAAGCAAGAGCTCCCCCTAAATTTGTGCATAGTTTAAGATTTGCTTTGGACTGCAAATGCACAAGGAGTTAGGCTCATGGGTAACTCTTCCATGTCACATACATCTTGGTGGAGCGCTCAAAATGATAATGATTGAATACATGCACTCATCACCAAGCAAAGTGAATGATCATATAGAGATAAATGAGATAATGTCATCCAACAAGCATAAATGTAGCATATGATCAAACACATGATCATCCAAGTATCACACAGACATAAAATATCTCAAACAAGCAAATAAAGTTCAACCACCAAAGCAAGAGAGAATAAAAAGCAACACTCTCTCTCGAAGCCTATGATCTATACATTTTTCTCCCCCTTTGGCAACAAGTTACCAAAAAGTTCATAGAAAATGCATAGCACTAGATCGACTCTCAGGCTTGATCTTCAGGTGGTGGTGTAGACTGAACGCCAAGGACGAAAGCATCAGTTGATGTAGATGGAGCCGGAGGTGTAGGTGCTGGAGCTGGTGGCACTGAAGCTGTAGCTGGTGCAGATGAAGTGGCTCTGGTGTCTGTCACTGGCACTGCAGCTGATCTCTGAGCTCTAGGCACTCTGGCAAATGCCTTAGTGGTTGACTTGCCCTTCCTCTCCTGCATATGATCCTGAAGTTGCTCAACAACAGACTAGATCTCTGTGACCTTGACATCCATGTCATAGAACTTCCGCTCCATGATCCTCTCCAAGCTCTCTTGGTTTTGAGTCAAGCTGGCCAGCCCCTTCTCAATCCTCAGAGTGGATGCAATCAAGTAGCCAAGTTGATCCTGTTTGCTCTTCAGAAAGTACTGAGATGCCTCTTCCATTGTTGGCATCTTGGCAGCCTTCTCAGTCCATGCCTTCGCCTTCTTAGCTTGTGCTTGCACTGAAGATGGTTCATCTTCATCCATAACCACTTGGTTGTCCTTGAAGTCTGGATAGATAGGCATGTGCTCCTTATCCAACAGGTATGTGCCTGTGCCCATCTTGGAGTTAATCAGCTCCTGGATCTGTGGGGCATATCCACAACTTCTTTTTAGGTCAGCTATTGTCCTCTTGATAGTTTCAACTATAAGGCTCATGACCTTGAACTTCTGTGGCACATCTAATATATGTAGCAAGTTTATTGCATGGCCTCTGATCATTCTGTGATCACCAGACTTGGGCAAGAGAGTGTGCCTGAGGATCCAATTTATTGTAGGCAGACCTGACAGCAAGTGTTTCACTGATCCAAACTGGTGAGTCTCAAGATCTGCATCAGGAATCTCTTTGTACATACGTGCCATAGAGTTGTGATCCATCTTCTTCTTGGCATAGACATCCAAGTCATCTTGTTCCTCCTTAGGTGCATTGATCAGATTTGCCCATTCCTCAATAGTTGATTGGTACCTTGTACCTTCAGACATCCATACTATCCTGCCATCTGGATAGAAGTGTGCCATGGAGTAGAATTGCATTATGAGCTCCTCATTCCACTTTGTGAGCTTCTGCCCAACTAAGTCTGCAACTCCACATGCACTGAAACTGTCATACACACCAGGATAGTGTTCCTCATTCTCCTTCATGTAGGTCCAGTCGACCCACTTCATGTCACACACTATAGGCTTATTGTCCAACAGAATTGTCTCATAGAAGTCCTGCTGTTCCTTGGTATGGAACCTGTAATCCACAGCAGTCCTCCTTCTGGTGGCATATGGATCTGACTCTCTCCATAGCCTCAATCTTGAGTCTCTCCTGATCTTCATGTTCTCAGCCACAAGATGATCATCATTGTGGTCTGGAATCCTTGGCTTCAACTTTCTCAGAATATGCTCTTCATATTCTTCTTCTTAAGCAAAAGTCTCAGGCACTGGGGCCTTGTTCTTCTCAGCAGCAGGTATGTTTCTGGTATTCCTCTTTGGTGTAATCTTGGGTTTGGAGGAAGCTTTGGGTGCTTCTTTGGGCTTTGATGATGCAGCCCCTGTCCTAATAGCATCACCCATAAGCTTCTGAGCCTTGGGTGCTGGTGCAGCAACCTCTTCTTCTTCCTCCTCTTCCATCATGGAAGGCTTTCTAATAACTCTGGCCATGGTCTTCTTGACCCTTTGCTTCATTTTCTTCCCTTCTGCAGCAGCCTCTTTGGGTTGAGATTCCAAAGATGCTTGAGTCGAGGCTCTGGCTTTAGACATGGGTTGTCTTCCTGCTGGCCTTTTGGTCTTCAAACCTGGCTTAACTGCTGCAGCTGAGCTATATTCTTTCTTGAGCCCCTTTTCCTTGGAAATGGCCTCATCCTCTACAGCCACATAGTCTTCATCCTCAGATTCTGAGGTTTTCTTCTTCCTTGTCCTGGTGGCTGCTTTGGGTAAGTTGCTGGGAGTGCTCCTGCTACTCTCATCTGAGCTGCTAGAGGGACTAGTGCCCTCACTCATCTGAATCTGCTCCTCTGACTTGTTCTAGCTGTCACTCCGATCAGACATTGCAAACACTGACTGCAGACCCTGTGAATAGGTATAGATGAGATAGAGTGGACGAGCATCACAAAATACAGAGATTTTAGCAAAAGAATGAGTCAAAAACTTAGTTTTAGTTTTCCACAGAAAGCATTTCGGATCAACCGATTTGCAAACTCGGTGATACCGAAGCAGCTTTTGGAACCTAAACTAGTGAACTCGGTCAGACCGAGTCACAGTTCGGTGGCACCAAGACTACTAAGGTTTCACAAAGTTCTGAACTCGGTCACACCAATTTGCAATTCTCGGTCAGACCGAGAACCACATGTGCAATGGCCTTAGCCGAATCGGTGGAACCGAGTTCTGCAACTCGGTGGGTCCGAGATGGTTTCGGCGGAAACCTAACCCCAAATTTTCAATTCATCTCTAATCTACGGAGTGTTTTGACTGGATAGAATAGTTTCAATCATGGCAAGAATCATGATGAACACAATGTGCTAGGAATCAGACGGGGATAGCACTATGATCGAGTCCATACCCTAGTTCGGCGATGAACTCACTACGGCGGCAACGGCGGGGTTGAATTCCGTTGACGGCGGCGGAGACCAGCGACATGAGGCGGCTGGCGATGAGGAGGACGATCCGGAGACCCTGGAGGCAGAGCGAGCTATGCGCGGGCGAATGGGTTCGGAGAAAGTTTCCAAATTTTTGCCCGTGAATATATATAGCCCGACCCTGTCGGTGTGACAGAGTGGAACAACTCGGTGGCACCGAGATGCATAACTGTTGATAGTTACAGCAACTCGGTGTGACCGAAGAGTTCAAATCGGATGCACTGAGATTGAAAACCTAGATCGACTTAGTGATCTCGGTATGGCCGAAATGGAGGAATCGGTCAGACCGAAACGCACAAAGAAGTTTTGGAAGTTTAAGTCTATGATGAATCGGGGACTCCGAGTGCTCCTCACACAGAGTGATTCGAATCTGACTTGATCAAATTTTGTGATGTAGCATGAATGGAGTTTGAGACGAGAAAAGCATAGATAGCTAGAGAAGGTTCTTAGCCCTATCGGATCTGAAGCCAACGCACCTGCACCACCCAATCTGCCACACCCCCACGGCCCCACCCCCGCTCCAACGGAACAGCGCTCCGCCGACGAGCACCAGAGCACCACCACACACAACGCACACCAACTTCTGTTGGCATGAACCGCAAAGACGCCAGCAACCGTACAAGTTTAACACGTCTTGCGAAGATTCCAAGATACTACCATCCTTGCATCGATTTGGCTGCAAGGAACGATATACTAATCACGATACTCAACAGGAGTAATCCACATACAGACTAGACTGGAAGTACGCAGGCATATTCTCTCTTTCTACGGATAGTAATGATAGGTGGATTGAATATTTGTTCCATGGAAAGTGCTCCTGTTTCAGAAAAGCACCAGGAAGTAGAAGACACAGTACGCAGTCAATCAGATCCAACAATTGGGGCAGGCCACAATCACTGTCACATGGGATGTGCTTCTTCACTTTGGTTTGTTGATTACATCACTTTCGGCCATTAGCACAAAAACACACTAGTATACCGCTGGAGATCGATGCCACACAAATGGGTGGGATACAACCACAAGATGATATGTTCCTGATGCTTCCCAAATCTGAAATGTTCATGACAGTTTGTGTTTGTGTGTGTGGCATGATCAATGTTTCGTATTTCCTTCACACGACTTTAACAAAAGAAAACCGGGGGTGTTTTTTAACGAGCACTATATATTGTATAGCTATCTCTCTTACTAGAAATGGCCTATATATAACTTCATTTAGTCTTCTTCTAGCTATTTAACCACTTTAGTAAACAATGGTGGATGGGAGCTATACTCTACGTAGCTGATCACTCTAGACCACGGTGAAGGGAAGCTATATATATGCACCAACCACTGATGAAGGTAGGAAGTGAATTATTGGTAATAATTTAGTGTCCAGGTGAATGGTGTGTAGCATTAAAAATGAGATAACCACTTGTTTTTTTAAGCGGTCAATGGGGAGGAAAGACTCCCTATCTGAATAAATTTCAAAAAGAAATTGATTCTATTTATAAGGGAAACCAGATTGAAAACCAAAAGGACTGGCCTCATTTATGACGAAAACTAGGAAAAAAGGCAGCCTTAGGAGATTACAGGAGGGGGGGAATGAAAGAGAAAGGTGGGTGGCAATGACAAGGCAAAACCATGTCAAAGTGCACATCTACCATCACCAATAGAATAGTGTGACGAGGAACATCAAAGGTTATCAAAATACAGTGACCTTACAAGTTGGCACAATAGCACCTACGAACATGTCGATGGCCCTATAACATGATCCGGAGCAAAACCCAATCAACGAGTATCGCCTGCATTGATTGCAAACTCTGCCACAAGGGGCATGATATTGAAGCAGTGCAAGCCATGAGACCACCAACTAACGCGAACTCTGACTAGAAGCTACGCCAAAGTAACAACTAATCGACGCAATTGTAAGGCAGGGAGGACATCATGCGTCATCAAAAAGAAAAGATGAGTCAAGACAACACTGACCACCTGAAGGTCACTGCAACACATCGTTCCCATGGCAAGGACTTGAGCATGCATAGCAACACGAAGCTGTAGCGAGCAGACCTCAAACAGTCTGATCTCTATGCATCAGTGTCATCCCTGGATCGGTAATGCTGACACGCACAGTACTTGAAAGATTTATAACAGAGTAGCAATCACACAATTATTACATCGAATATCTCAAAAGAGAATTTATTACAATAAATATGGCTTAAGGCCATCTAATACGATAACATCGGAAGGCTTGGAGATAAAGTGAGTCCATCAACTCCAACGACATCACTGAGTGAAAGACCACGACCTAAGGCTCCTTACTCGTCGTCTGAAAAGTCTGCAACATGATACGTTGCAGCCCGAAAACGGGTCAGCACATGGAATATGCTAGCAATGTAACACAAGAGAGTAATGAATAGAATAAAGCTGTCACTACATGCATATATGGCTGGTGGAGGCTGTATAGTTAATATGTTTTTCGAAAAGCCATTTTTTTCCTACAACAAAGGAATAAATTTTCATTTAACTATCATGGTGGTTGTTAAACATTGAGAATGGTAAACCCTATCTCAATCCCAATTAAAAGGTAATTAATAACCCAATCAAATTTTACAATTAAGAGTGATGAGATCCACATGATAACCAAAAACCAGATACTCAAGATGTCCATAACCAGGGACACGGCTAACCATGATTAGTTTGTACACTCTGCAGAGGTTTGTGCACTTTTTCCCACAAGACTCGATCTCCTCCGTTTGATTTCTCGCACTACATGATGTTTGAGAAACGGATGACCGAGACACAGCCTTTCCGAAGAGGTTTGTTTACCCGATAGATAGGCCTATACACCTACAATCCCATACATCTGCTAGCCCATCATGGAAAAGTTTCCCACAACTTACTCAATTATGCCAGAGCCCACAATGGCATGTGGTTGCACACGGAAGTTTCTAGCATGAATAATTTTATGATCCCTTTGAGCCTGGGTGGCAGTCCATAGGAGAATCACACGGTACCTCAGGATTTCCAAAAATACAGGCAATCACTGGAATTCCCCAGGTGCCTCAATCCACCCAGATGTGTATTAAAGTTGCCACCTTAAGTTAACCATTAATTAACAATACTCACATATGTCATGAAAACAATCAAAACCCAATCCACGTCTACGAGCATAGCACAGCAATATAAGCAACGTAGAAGTAACTCCCAAGGTTTGATAATAAACAGGTGAATAGGTACTACCTCATCTACTTCCCAAACCCACAGTTTAAATCATATCCTAAGCATGCAATTGTTTGAGGATTGATCTAATGCAATAAAACTGGGTATGAAAGAGGTATGATCAAAGTGTTATTTGCCTTGCTGATGATCTGCGAAACCTAGAGACTCGTAGTAGCACGCTTCACACTCCGGATACTCTATCGCAAACAAACAAGCATACAATAAGCAATTAAGCAAGGGCACGGGTAAAACTCAAATAAGAGATCTAACCAGAAAGTTCAACTTAAAAACTCCGGTTTGCAAAAAGAATCAAATCAAATGAAGCAACAAAACTCAAACAACGAAAGAAACAAGCTTCGTTTACTAATCTGGACTAAAGTCAAATTTTATAGTAGCAAAATCTTGTTTATGTTAGTTAAACAGAAAGAGATTTTCGAGACGAAACTCTAGGCGCTCGAATCGCCTGATTACGATAAACGAGCGAAAAGTTATACTAGAATGAAAATCGGATCAGAAATCGGGATCGAAAATAATCGCGGAAAATCCGAGAAAAAAAACTGACGAAATGGCTAACGAATGAATGTTCGCTGTCTGCGGCTAAACGGTGAAAACCGTTTGTTAAAATGAACGTACGAACGGGCGTTCGCTAAATAACTAAACCGAAAAAATAAACAGAACCGGATCTAAAAAGCGGATCTAGGGTTTAGAAAAACTGAACGGTGTTCTTGCGTAAACCGAGGCGGCGGCGGCGGCTACCTCCGGCGACGACGAGGCGACGGCGCTGCAATGGGTCGGCGGCATCGTCGGCGGCGGCCGAGGCAAAGGAGGGCGGCGGCGGAGGCGGCGGCCACATGGCGGGCTAGGGTTAGTGTTTGTGGCGGCGGCGCGGTGGGCTCATGATGATGGCTGGGCCTTGGGGCGGCGGCTTATAAAGCCCCAAGCGGAGTCCCGCTCGGGTACGGCCCGGAGTCGGTTTCTCTCTTTTTTTTAAATAATTCCGACGTGCAAAAAAAGAAAGAAAAGAAACACTAAACGGATTCAAAAAATCCCGAAATAAATTTTCCCCGTCCTCTAAAAATAGGCCGGACAAGGTGAACATTTATTTGGGCCTAAAATGCAGTTTTGAAAAACACATTTTTTCCCTAATTCAAATAAAATAGCGATAAAACTCTGAATAAAAATATTATTTGATTTTAATATTAAATCTCCAATATTTCTTTATTTTGAGGAAGTCATTTTATCCCCTCTCTTTTTATTTTTATAAAAGAAATATTCAAGAGAAAATAGTTTAAATCAAACAATCCTCTTTTCAAAATTCGAGAAAAACTCGAATATGAAAATAATGAAATCCCCAACTCTCTCCGCGGGTCCTTAAGTTGCGTAGAATTTCTAGGATCAAACAAAAATGCAATAAAATATGATAATGATGTTCTAATGTATAACATTCCAAATTGAAAATTTGGGATGTTACAGAAGCCGGTGATGAGGGAACCACACAACAGGATAAGGGAGGTGGTGGATGGCACAGAGGGTTCACTATACTCCCCATTGTGACTGGCAACCGATCCCGAAGCCTGGCATCAATTGCAAATGTGGGGTTCCAAGTAACACCTTCAAGAAGGGATGCATAGTTGTCGGAGCTTTCATCCGGAACCTCGCTAAGGTAAGATGCATCTGCCATGCCACACCTCCAAGGAGGATACGGCGGAAGGGTGCCTTCATGGTCACTCAGACATAAAGGTCAGAGCATTCTCACCCTTGCTCATGTCACCAGCATATTCAAAGATGCCGATGGGAGTGACGCGCTACTGCTACCAAACTATACTCCATCGTCTCCATCGTCCACATCACCTTCAGACTCCAGAAACATGATGCCTTTGCAGGGAATCCAATCGATCGACAATAGTCTCTTCACGTTCATGATGTGCCCTCTAGTTGTAAATACTACTCTCTGTGCCAGATACATAAAGGGTTGAGGATGACTACCACATCACAAGTGGGTGGTACAACTAGGGCCTATTTGGGTGCCTGCACCATTTTTTAGCCATTTGCATATGTGGCTCAACTAGGCGCGCCTGAGTGGATACATGCTCTAAGCCAGGTTTCATCTAGTTTTGTTTCCAGCAATCACACTGCTGAGTAGTTCTATGCATACTGTTCGGACGCCTGTGTATGTGGTTTATGGGTGAGAAAATGCAAACAACACTTGTTTTGTTGTGTCCAATGTGATGTTCTGCTAACCCCTTGCAAAACTGGTGAACTTATCATCACTATGCACCACAACTCAGAAGCAAGGCACAACTTAACACCCAACACATAAGCACCAAACATGTGCATAATTAACACATCAACAGTTCTACATTACCACTTAGACCACGTCATCAGTTCAACAAACATGAGTTTTAAGACAACAGGGGCTTCACATGTCACTGCACAACATGTTGATCATAATATGAACAGTTTTAACAGCAAAACACATAGCCCAGACTTTACAAGACTACTACTTAACTTCAAAACTTCATATGATCTAGGCCAGATTATGGGACCCATTGCAGACGCACTTCTAATGTTTGTAGCGATAGATCATGGAGGTCTTTCGGTCGTAGATCTGGACTGTCGGGTCGAGGCTGGAGAGCTTTAGGATGAAAATATCGCAGGGCCGCACATTGTGCTTCCAACAAAATGATTGCCAACCCCACCAGATACGTCTTAAACATATCTATATTTTTTTTATTGTTTAATGTTATTATGTTGTTATTTCTATATACTTTCTATATCATTTTATATTATTTCTCTGGACTAAGGTATTAATTTAGTGCCCGATGCCAGTTCCTGTTTTCTGTTTGTTTTTGGTTTTGCAGGGAATAACTGTCTAGGAAGATCAAAATACGTTGCCGACTTTACATGATTTGTTTGGTCAACAAGAAGAGCCAGAAGCTTCGGGAGAGATCAGATGAGCCACAAGGGGCCCACACAGAGATGTGGCGCGGACAGGGGCCACACCACATATCTGTGTGGGGAATTCCCATGATAATAAAAAAAATCTAGCGAGTGTTCCACCTTCGATTTCGAGACTTATTGTTTTGCTGCATAACAATATGGAGAACCGATCCAGGCATATCCACATATGCCAGTGCACCAACACTGCCGTCGGCCGTGGGGATGAGTATTTGAAACCATCGTGTGATTTCCCATTGTACCAAGAAATGGAATTCGGGTTAATCTGGCTTCAATTAACTCTCGGCATATACAAACTTAAGGTGGGTACCATAGTAGATGCACCGCATGAGTATGTGTTGCCGCAAGATGATTTGTTCCTAATGCCTTCCAAATCTAACATGTTTGTGACAGTTCGCGTGTGTGCCACAACACATGTTTAGTATTTTCCTCCACATGACTTCAACGAAATGAAAATGCGGGGAATTTTCTTAAGGAGTACTGTACTGTCCATGGTAGCACTATTGCTTGGGAGAAATGGCCAATATACAACTTTCTTTAGACCTCCTCTGGCTAGCTAATCACTGTAATCACCCATGGTGAATGGGAACTACTCTGGCTAGCTGATCAGTGATCACTATAAACCGCGGTGGAGGAGGGCTAAGCCTATATGTGTGCACCCAGCCACCCACCACCGATGGGTGCTTGGAAGAAAAAAAATGTGATAATAACTCATGAGAAGGTGAATTCTGCGTAGCATTGAAAATGAGTTATGAGTTAAAGCTTCATTAATACATCGTACAAGTTTAGATGAGCTTGTACATGCACTCGTCAATAAAGTGAGCTGCTATCTTATCCCTTTGAAAACAAGATGGAACGTACATTACAACGCCCTTACTTGCGGTAGAGGATGGTCTCACGTGACCACCAGATTCAGAATGATCGAGCCAGCGCAATCGCACGTCCGCATATCCATCGTCCACATCGCTTCCACACTCCCCGAACTTTGGATACCTTCGTAGGGAATTCAATCACCGTGATTCCTCTCGTGAAAAATTGTTTGGGTTCCTTCAATTTGGTTGGGGATCGACCGTTTTGCTGCACGATAATGCCGGAATAATCCAGGTTGAAGATGACCGGGAACAATAGACGTGGGGTGGTGCAGCGCAAACAAATCCTTCACCTGTCGGTCATTCTTTCTTTTTTATGGGGAACTATAGGGGCTCTTCCTTTGCATTATAAAAGGGGATGAAAACCGTGTAGAAATTACAAGAGGTGCCTAAGCATAACAGACATACGCACAACAGCCATACACATGGTAACACGTTAACCAGCTCTAACAGCCTCCAGAATGGCAAGGTCCTCACCGATGAGGGAGGCTAAGCCCACTGCTGTCATCATCCTCTGCTGGAAAATCCTAGGACATCGTTCTAATCCCTCCAAGGTGCCAAACGACATACACAACCACTATTGTAGGGCCTTGCGTTCCCTTCTTGGGGAGACATCTCCACCAGCTGCGAATCATAGCCGTGGAGCAGGAAACGGTGCAGATGAAAGGGGTAGAATCCCTGAATTGATGCCAAACTTCCTGAGCATACGAGCATTTGAGGGCGAGGTGGAGCGTACTCTCAGGTTCCTGATTGCATAAGCATGATGTATCGTTGTGTGGCCATACTCAAGAGTTCAGCTGGTCGACCACATGAAGAGTTCAGATAGAGATAGTCGTGCAGCACATGAAGAGTTGCCGATCAGAAAAGTCAAACGGTGTGTTGCTCCCCCTCCGTGGCCGTTTCTTTAACATCTCAACGAAACCGTTCCCACCGTCGGTCCGCTGGGTGGGCAGCGACCAGGACAATACACTCGACTGCCGGAGATATGGAGCTAGACATCAGCAAGTGTGGCAGCACACTTTGTTTGGCTTGAATCGAAGAGATGCCAGCAACTGTACATTTTTGTGGTTGGACTATTACACAACTAGACATCAGCAAGTGTGGCAGCAAAAATTCAGAGATATCTCGTCCCAGCAAGCTACGATCCTTACACCGATTTGGCTGGAAGGAATAATATGCTAATTACATTTTTGTGGTTGGACTGTTACACATAAAGACTAGACTGGGAGTAAGCAGGCAGAATCTGAATATCCATTTCGGCTTCTGAGCTCATCTCATGTCGGTGAACAGTAAAAAAAAACTAAATAAATTCAAAAAATTCAAATTTGATTTTGTATGGAAGGTATTTTATTGCGTGAGCCCCAAGACACATGGCCCATCTTCTCCCGGTGGCTCCCAGCAAACAAAAATCGATCCCAAGCACGTCACGAACAGTAAACATTTTCACATACCCTAATTTTTTTTCTGAGAACTGCTCAGATGTACAAATGAGCTAAAATTTAGCACAGACCTCACACACTAAAATATCATCCACGCAATTTCTATGGAATTCTTTTAGTATTTCATTTGATTTTACTAATCATGCGCAGGTGCAGATAAGCTTGGGAGCCATTTAGCCGCTCTCGGTAGAAAGCAGCAAGACCCAGTACGCCAATCAATAAGACCCAGTACTCATCACTTCCGGTTAGCACAAAAATACACTAGTTTTTTTTTTAGAAAAGAGGGATGACCCCCGGCCTCTGCATCCGGGAGATGCATACGGCCATTTTATTGATTATTCTCGAGGACCTTACAAAGTATTACAACAATAAGTCTGAATCCACCATCTTGGCAACACATGCCACTACTCCTACCCAAAATGATGAAGGGGTGCTAGCTGGGCCACTACCCAAACCACTCACCTAAGTCTAACATCAAAAGCCGGAAACCGAAACATATTCGGAATCCCCAGCCGAGCCACATACCGGGTCTGGGGCACAATCCGGTCAGACACACTCGTGTGTCGTCGCCACCATCTTCCGCAGGTCCATCTTCAGATCATATTGAGGTTTCTACCTTGTCTGGCCACTCAGCCATCGGCGTCACCATGACGCCAGACAGCGACCTCCTCCTGCGCGAGTCCATCTCCGCGCATCGGACGGCGAACCTCCACAGCGCCATGCCGCCGATCCTCGCCGCCATCAATGAGTGAGATGAAGTACCGCTCCACCAAAGAAACCATCCGCTAGTCCCGCGAAGCAAGGCGCGGCACCAAGTAGAACGCCGAAGCGCACCGCCACCACGCCACC
Source organism: Aegilops longissima (assembly GCA_021605205.1). NCBI lineage: Eukaryota > Viridiplantae > Streptophyta > Magnoliopsida > Poales > Poaceae > Aegilops > Aegilops longissima. Next base: position 712,012,746 of record CM038679.1, on the reverse strand, counting down.
AGCAGCCCCGCCACCAAGAGCTGTTCCCAGCCGCCGCCTTCAAGAAGGAGCACGACACCAGGGTGTCGTCGACGCCCAAAACAGGGGAACAAAAGCTTTCGCCATAGCTCGAGGAGGAGGCGGAAGGGAGAGGATCCACCCCAAAGCCTCCAGGAAGGGTATCGGCGCCAAAGGCGTCGACTTTGGGGAGGCCGCCGCGCCAGCCAAGGGTTTCCCCCGGAACCTCACCCGCACGCCAGATCCGCCAGGCCGGCCATAGGGAACGCCGAAAGCAGCCGCCAAGGACCGGCGCCAGCATGGACCGGGACAGATCGGAGCAGGGCGGATGTTCTACATGGAGCCATGACGGATTGCGGCGCCATCGCGCCAGCGTCTCAGCAGCCCCACGCCGCCACAGCGGCCGTGGGAGGCTGCCCACCAGAGCCCGCCGGCGCAGCCCGCCGGCTACACCGCGCCCACCGGCCGGGGCCGCCGCCCCGGGGAGCCAAGGCCCTCCAACTGAGAGGAGGCGCCAGATCCCGCCGCCACCATCATTGGGGCCGAGCACCCGCGCCTCGGAGGCCCTCAGGAGGCGGCGGAGGGAGGGGAGGCGAGGGGGAAACGCGGCGGCGGCGCTAGGGTTGGCCCCCGAGTCGCCCTAGAGGAGGCGACGCGGGGGAGCGGGAGGGGGGGGGGGGAGAGGAGTAGTGTACCGCCGGATGTTGATGATGCACAACGGGGTGTGGTGCAACCACGAGCTGATATGTTCCTGATGCCTCTTAAATCTAACATGTTCATGACAGTTTGCGTGTGTGGCACGATAAATATTTCGTATTTCCTCCATGCGACTTCAACAAATGAAAACTAGGGGAGTTTGCTTGATGAGTACTATCTTTGGTATAGCTATGAGGAAGTGAGCCTAGCTCAACTGGTTGAAAGAATGGATGTACAAAATCAACATCTGGGTTAAAATCCTCACGGAGACGAATTTAGGTTTCTATTTATTCTTGAGGATCAGGTTTTTCTGTTACTCACGCATTTATCTTTAAGGACTAGGCTTGGTGCGTAACCGAGATTAAAAATCCTAATACTCATACTTAAAAGGTTGTGTGCGTTCCTAGTTGGCGCACACATTTATCCTTGATGACTACGCTTGGCCGTAACCGAGATTAAAAATCTTAGTACTCATACTTAAAAGGTTGTGTGCGTCCCTAGTTGGTGCACACATTTATCCTTGAAGACTAGGCTTGGTAGTAAGCGAGATTAAAAATCCTAATACTCATACTCAAAACGTTGTTTGCATCTCTAGTTGGTGCAAAGGCCGGGAAGTGGAATACTCCCCCCAATTTTAGGTCCGCCCTAGCAACCGTGCTGGTCCAAAATGACGTTGGCCCCCATGTCGCTCTTCCTGGGTAACACGGGCGCCGCCGCCGTACCAATCCTAACCTTCACTCTCCTGCCGTTGCCGGAGGACGCCGCCGGCAAAGCTAGTGCGGCTGACGGCGGCAGCGGGGTCCCTGCTTGTGGTTGTTCTTCTGGATTTCACGAGGACCCTACAAAGAGATCGAATCAACCAAGCCAGATTCACTCGTATGTACGTCTACTCGGACATGCATCTGTCTACATGTGTGCTTGGTTGAGGCTAGCTATGCACATGTGTGAGTTCTCATCAATGGCGGTGGCTTTCGGCAGTGCTACCTGGCTCTTGGTGGTTGCCTAGCCGTTGGTGGTGTGCCGGGTGCTCGTCTATAGAGGATGGTTGTTAGACTCCGCGCTTCTCCTGCTGAGATTGGGTGGAACGACTCCCTCTTATGTTGTAATGCGGGAGCTACACCCAGATCTGAAAAGTTGACCCCGCCGACACCTAGTTGATCTCTGTCCTGGCGGCGGCCTCGCTGTGGATCGCGATGAACACCGAAACCTCTTCATGAGGGTTTCTCCCTTCAGATCCGGTCATTCACTTCGGCGGTGAGATATATGCAAACTATTAACAACGGTTCGACAAGGAGGGATGGTGCTGCAGCGGCGGTAGTGACACATGGCAAGTAGTTGATGGGATCGCGGGAAAGTGGTGGCGACAACACATGACTGACTTGATAGTGGTGCTACTCAAGCACCGAGTCTTGAGCTCCGGGGTGTAATCCTAGGTGATCCGGGTTGGTTATGCCTGGCAATGGCAAATTTTTTTACTTTGTTACCTTATTGAAGACATTGTTCGGATATGCTCAGGCAAGTTCTTCAGGGTGAAAACCTAGATTCTGACCTTGAGTGGTTGGATCCGGTGACGGCGGTGATTGACTGTCGCTCCCTTCATAAGGGCGTTGCTATTGAAGAAACTCGGCATCCATGTGATATCATGAGATGGTTGGTGCGGATATGATCGTTAATGTAGTTTGCCGATTGGATCTAATCGCTTTGGTTTTTTCTTCTCGCCTATGTTTAGCTTTGGTTTTATATGACTTTCCAATTTGCTGACGTGTTTTTATGTATGTGCATGGGTATTGACTTTGTGCATTCTAGTTATACACAGGGCGGGTGTGCTGATGCTATATTTTGATCCAATAAAATTCCCCCTTTGTCAGGGCCGGCCCAGAGGGAGGCAGGGGGCCGGCTGCCCCCGGCGCCGAGTAGGAAGGGGCCCCGATTGATTGGTTCCCCTATAAACATGTGTGGTTGCTTAGCCAGGTCGATTGATTCTCCAAAAGGAAAACAAAATAATTGATCGGTCAACACGTTGTGCAGTCTTCTCGGCTTAATACTCCTCCTCCCTAATTGGCAAGAAATCAGCCATGCCATGGATGATGGCTTCCCCCGCACTCGTCTAATCGTAATGTTCGGTTGCCGGGCACCATTAGTGGTAGAAGGTAATGTAGTTTCTAGATTCCCATCAATCTTCTCTTCAACACAAATTTTCTCTTTCTATTCTTTTTAGATCGTCTGTTCGTTTCCTGAAGATTATCCTCATACATATTTTTCTCACACTCCAATTTCTTGTATTGATTGGGATTGGAAAAGAGAAACTTGGACTTTTTTTTGACGCAGCAGCAAAATTTTGGGATTTCGAATTTTCTAGCCATCCAGGTACCTTGTTCCATGCCCTTCTTAGCACTTTTATTTAATAAGCAGTACTCTTAATTTCTTGTATGATATGTTGTGTGCTGACTAGCAAGATGCTATCCAGAAAGAACCAATCTGATATTTGGGGGGGGCACATGAGTTGAATGAGTACCACATGAGTTATTGCATTTTTTTAGAGCAGATACAAGTGCTAACCCGGTGAATGTTTATGACCCAGGTTTTTTAATAGTAAAAAAATGAGACCAACCAAAGGACTAACCCTCGTTTCCTTTTTTCAGGACAAACTCCGCGGGCACCGTGCGCCAGAGCCGGGGCTCGAACGCAGGCGGGCTGGCAGCTACCCTAGCTGCCCAGCCAATAGGTCGACGCTCCATCTTTGGCCCTGGAAATCTTAGGATCGGTCCTGACCGTAGTTGAAAATTTCTCCTAGGAGGAATATCCTATATATCTGTACTTCTAAAGGGGACTTGATAGCCTCACCTCCACCATTTATTTTGGTCTAGTGTTTTGTTTGCCTCACCTTCCACCCCACCCTCTTATTGATTTATTTTCACCTAACTTCCCATCATCCCATTCTCACTGGTTTATTTTTGCCTTACCATACCACTAAAAAAACAACATAAGAAAAAAATACGCCACTTCCAATCCAACTCCTCTCTCTATCTAATCCTCCCACGCCCGGTTGCCCGCCGATGAGCCGCCGCCGGCCCCGCCATGCTTGCTCCACCTCCGTACCTTTCCACCACTGCCGCATGCGCCCCTTCGGCATACATCTCGCGCCCGCCTAATCCGCAACGGGCTTGGCTATGGCCACTGCCGTGTGTGCCCGCGAGCTCCGCCGCTAGCCATCACCCAACGACCGCCACCTCAAAGTACTACGTCGCCCAGCCACCGCGCCAGCCCGCCTCCGACCTCCCTTGCACCTGCTGCCATGTCGAGCAGATGCCGCCAAGGCTGCATAGTGTGGATCTTTTGCAAAATCAAGACAAATTGCTCCAGCTGAGCATCTGAATCCATTCTTCCTAGCCCCCTCGTCCATCTTCCGTTGGCAAATTATTTCGGCTTGAAAACCTCAGGAGCCAGGTCTCGTCGGGCGGGCTTCGCCCCTAGCCAGTGATCCATCCAAAATTCTAAATTTAACCGTGGTTCCATTTCTGATAGAGATGGTTGTGCAACACGTGAAGAGTTGCCGATCAGATAAGTCACACGGCGTGTTGCTCCCCTTGAATGCATTTTCTTTAACATCCCAACGAAACCATTCCCACCAACGGCGTGAATGGCAGCGACCAGCACAATGCACTCGACAGCTGGAGAAATGGACAGGGAGCTAGTCACCAGCAAGTGTAGCCCCACCAACTTTGAGTGGGATGGATCTCAGTGATGCGAGCAACCGTACAAGTTTATTAACACCTCTTACAAAAATTCAGAGATATATATTGCAAGCTACCTGTATTACTTTGTATGGCCTCTGTGAATAATTAATAAGATGGCCGCATGTATCATCAAGATGCAGAGGCCAGGGGTCTATCCTCCTTTTCAAAACAAAAAAAAAATATTGCAAGCTACCATCCTAGCACCGATTTGGCAGGAAGGAAAAACATGCTACCTACTCCCTGCCATCGAAAATAACCTTTTTTTTGTTGAACTACTCAACATACAGATAATCTCTGTGGATTGGATATTTGTTTCATTGAAAATGCTCCGGTTTCAGAAACATAATAGGAAGCAGCGAGACGCAGTGTGCCAATCTATCAGATCTACCACATTGACCATACGCACAGCCGTTAGTCTTCTTTACTTTGATGTGTCGTTAGTCTGATTCATTTGTTATACTACTTCCGGCTATTAGCACACATTGTGTACAGCTGAAATCGGTGATGTACCACAAGAATAGCTTCAGCAGGAAGCTGATATGTTTCTGATGCCTCCCAAATCTAACATGTTCATGACAGTTCACGTGTGGCACGACACATGTTTCGTATTTCCCTCCGCCTGACTTCAACAAAATGAAAACGAGGGAAGTTTTCTTGGGAGAAATGGCCTATATATAACTTCATTTAGTCTTCTTGGTCTTCTTCTGCCTAGTTACCACCGTAATAAACAACGGTGTATGGGAGCTATACTCTGCCTAGCTAATCACTCTACACCACGGTGGAGGGAAGCTATATATATGCACCCTCGAGGCCACCACTGATGGAAGTAGGAAGAAAATATCTCCCATAAAAATATAATTAATCACCACAGTTATATCTATGTAGTAAATTCCTCAGGCTGATTATAATGGAAGTATCATATGTGGTATCATGCATGCCAACTAAGCAATTTTGATGAGCTGGCATAAATTTAAATGAAGAAAGAGAGGCTTGGGTATCATATCATGATACCGTATCATATTAAATGATATGCTATTTTGTGTCACTGTTAATGTGTACGTGCAATGCACGTTAATTTGGAAGTATATTAAGTGCATGCGGATATTAAGTAGGATATTATTTTCATGTTATTATGTGATTAGCACTATATTTGGCATGAAATAACTGCACGTTAAACGTGTTGAGCGTTCGACATTGAAGCAGAATCTGCCCCTTTTGGATCTTTTTAGATTGGTATAGATGCATGGCAATAAATGTAGTTGCATATGATACCAACATATGATATCATGCATTACGTATGTAGTATCATACATTAGTATCATATACATGATACTAGTATATGATACTCCCCATTACAACCAGCCTCACACGCACGACAATCAACCTTACAACCTGTTTGGCTCGCAATCAATGCCTAACATGGGACCGCACGTTTGTATTACTCCATGCATGATCATAATGAGTATGAATTCATAGTGCACAAAGTCATAGACCTTTAACCTTTAATTGTATTCACGGTGGAGGGAAGCTAGTATAATGAGTATGTATTCGTATTATTTCATTTTCCATGGAATAGCCTTGAGGCCCCCGCCTCACTCCCATGCGGGGTGACTCGGGCAGAACCCTAGCGCAACCGCCACCCCTTCCTCCTTGATCCCGCCCCCCCCGCAAAGAACGCCTCGGTCAAAGGCCACAAGGCCGACGGCCGTGACAGGTCCTCATCCTTCTTGCTCAACTGATGGTGGCGGGAGGGCCCGTCCTTTCTCGCTTTCCGGGATAACCGGACGGAGTTTCATGGTGGCCCTGGACGACATTGTTTGTCCGGCGGAGGTGGGCACCGGGGCGGCGGCCCTGGATTTCTTCGGCGACCACGACTGCTGCTGTGGCCGTGAGGATGGCACGACGACTGGTTTGGGGAGCACGGTGCGGCTCAGCTATTCATCTTCGCATGGTGAGGGTGGTAGCAGCGGTGCCCGCTGAGATCTTTGGCCCACTACTAGGGAAAACCTTTTAGACAGAATATTACGAGCATCGCGATATAAAAGGAGGCGCTATTGCTACTTAGCAGTAGCGCGCTTCAACAGGCCGCGCTACTGCTATCCACATAGCAGTAGCGCGTCAGGAGGAAACAACACTACTACTACAATTGCCACGACCTTGCCGCCAGACTAGGTATAGCAGTAGCGCCTATGTCCTAAACGCGCTACTGCTATGTCATTTAGCAGCAGCACTTTATCCCAACATGCGCTACTTCTAAAGACATCCTATCTTCTCCAACCGGCTGTCCCTCACTCTCCCCTCTCCACTCCACTCTCACTCTCCCCCGCACCCCTGTCGTCCACCGCCACCGCCGTTTCCTGACCACCGTCGTCGCCCGCCGCCGCCGACGCTCCTGCTCCTCATCCACTGAGGAAGTCCCTCCTCCCTCCTCCTCCCTCCTCCCTCCTCCTCCTCTCTCCCTCCTCCCTACCGCGCCCTCCCTCCTCCCCCGGCCGCCCCCTCCTCCCTCCTCCTTCGGCCATGCCTTCATAGGCAGCCCTCCTCCCACCGGCCTCCTCCCCATCCTCATCTCTCCTCCCTCCTTCACCCCTCCTCCCTCCTCCCACCGCCCTCCTCCCCTCCTCCTCTATCCTCCCTCCTCCTCCTCCCTCCTCCCACCCCTCCTCCCTCCATCTCTCCTAAACCATAAACTTTTTTTTACTGTTCTTGTATAATGTAGTTTTTTTAATGTTTTTAGTAAGTGTTTAATAGAAATAGTGTGTTTAGGAAGTGGTTAATAGAACTAGTTTATTTATAGTAAGTGCTTAATAGAACTAGTTGAATGAGTAACAAAATTAATTATTTTTATTTATAGTAAGTGCTTAGTTGAACTAGTTGAATTAATAGAACTAGTTTATTTTTAGTAAGAAAATTTAGGTATATGAGATATGATGATGTGATTAAAATTTTACTATAGAACTAGTTTATTTTTAGTATGAAAATTAATAGAACTAGTTAATTTTTAGCAAGTGCTTAGTTGAACTAGTTGAATTAATGTCATTATCACTTTATCATCAAAGAATGCTACATGAGATTTGATTATCTAATTAAAATTTTACTCGGTGGAATATGCAGGCTTTGTAGGGTCGTGTCTCCTTGGAGTGATCGTCATCCAAGCTACCTCTACTTCCTCTACACCCGAGTCGGTGAGCTAAAAGTCCACCTCCTCCTTCTCCACTCCTCGGTGTTGAATAGATTAGAACCAGGGTATTTAGTTATGCTTCTTAACCAAATGAAATGTTCGGGTTATAAGATATATTGAAATGTTTTTGTCAATATTGAACCATTGAAATGCAATTAGCACCAGTTTATGCTCATGTGCGAAGTGTTGATTCATTTCCGAGTGGCCTATGTTTTGCCGGAGTGTTAATTCATTTCCGTTCCGGCAAATTTCAGGCGCTTGATATGTCCTATTTTAGCAAAGGTCATGCAAGATTTTTCCGTAAATTTAAGCTTGACTTGTTGTAGAATATGTAGGAAATATCGAGTGCCCCGGATTTTCTAGAAAGAGAATTAAACGACATTCCGAGTTGACTTTAAGTCTGTCGGGGCTCCATACATGATAGTGAAAAAATCGGTGACGGAGTGTGATGACCCACAAGTATAGGGGCTATCGTAGTCCTTTCAGTAAGTAAGAGTGTCGAACCCAATGAGGAGCAGAAGGAAATGACTAGCGGTTTTCAGCAAGGTATTCTCTGCAAGTACTGAAATAAGTGGTAACAGATAGTTTTGTGATAAGATAAATTGTAACGAGCAACAAGTAACAAGAGTAAATAAAGTGCAGCAAGGTGGCCCAATCCTTTTTGTAGCAAAGGACAAGCCTGGACAAACTCTTATAATAGGAAAAACGCTCCCGAGGACACATGGGAATATTGTCAAGCTAGTTTTCATCACGTTCATATGATTCGCGTTCGGTACTTTGATAATTTGATATGTGGGTGGACCGGTGCTTGGGTGCTGTTCTTACTTGAACAAGCATCCCACTTATGATTAACCTCTATTGCAAGCATCCGCAACTACAACAAAAGTATTAAGGTAAACCTAGCCATAGCAAGAAACATATGGATCCAAAACAGCCCCTTATGAAGCAACGCATAAACTAGGGTTTAAGCTTCTGTCACTCTAGCAACCCACCATCTACTTATTACTTCCCAATGCCTTCCTCTAGGCCCAAATAATGGTGAAGTGTTATGTAGCCGACGTTCATATAACACCACTAGAGGCTAGACAACATACATCTCATCAAAATATCGAACGAATACCAAATTCACATAACTACTAATAGCAAGACTTCTCCCGTGTCCTCGGGAACAAACGTAACTACTCACAAAGCAGATTCATGTTCATAATCAGAGGGGTAATAATATGCATAAAGGATCTGAACGTATGATCTTCCACCAAGTAAACCAACTAGCATCAACTACAAGGAGTAATCAACACTACTAGCAACCTACTAGCACCAATCCCGGGCTTGGGGACAAGAATTGGATACAAGAGATGAACTAGGGTTTGGAGTTGAGATGGTGCTGGTGAAGATATTGATGGAGATTGCCCTCTCCCGATGAGAGGAGCGTTGGTGATGATGATGGCGATGATTTCCCCCTCCTGGAGGGACATGTCCCCGGCAGAACAGCTCCGCCGGAGCCCTAGATTGGTTCCGCCAAGGTTCCGCCTCGTGGCGGCGGAGTCTCGTCCCGAAAGGTTGCCGCTGGTTTTTTTCTCATCGAAAGACTTCATATAGGAGAAGATGGGCATCGGAGAGCCACCAGGGGGCCCACGAGGTAGGGGGGCGCGCCCCCCACCCTCGTGAGCAGGGTGTGGGCCCCCTGGCCTTCATCTTTGGCGACGATTTTTCTTTATTTATTTTAAGACATTCTGTGGAGTTTCAGGACTTTTGGAGTTGCACAGAATAGGTCTCCAATATTTGCTCCTTTTCCAGCCCAGAATTGCAGCTGCCGGCATTCTCCCTCTTCATGTAAACCTTGTAAAATATGATAGAATAACCATAAGTATTGTGACATAACGTGAAATAACAGCCCATAATGCGATAAATATAGATATAAAAGCATGATGCAAAATGGACGTATCAACTTCCCCAAGCTTAGACCTCGCTTGTCCTCAAGCGAATAGCCGATAACAATAAATATGTCCTCATGTTTAGAGGTAGAGGCGTCGATAAAAATAAAATACGGACATGAAGGAATCATGATTAATCTCATAACAGCAAGATATATAGATTTTGTCATATGATTACTTATGTTCAAGTGATGATCTTTTCACAATGCAAAAGTATGAATCAGAAACTTTATTGGGCACCAACAAAGTATAACCTCAGTCATTGAAGCAATTGCAATTTATCATAACATCGGAAAGAATCTACGTCAGAGCTTAAAAGCAAGTCCACATACTCAACTATCACTTAGTCGTTCATAATTGCTAGCACTCACGCAATACTTGTGGTTACAGAGTTTTAATCGGACACAGAGAAAGATAGGGGCTTATAGTTTTGCCCCACAGACTTTTACCTCAAGGGTAATGTCAACAATAACAATTCATGCTCCCCTACATCCAATTAGATATATATATATATATATATATATATATATATATATATATACATATATATATATATATATCATGTTCTTTCCAACATGCTGGGCTTGCCAAAGGATAAAATGAAAAAGGAAAGGTGAAGATCACCGTGACTCTTGCATAAGGTAGAAGATAATAATAAAAGATAGGCCCTTCGCAGAGGGAAGCAGAGGTTGCCATGCGCTTTTATGGTTTGATGCACAAAATCTTAATGCAAAAGAACGTCACTTTATATTGCCCCTTGTATGTGGAACTTTATTATGCAGTCCGTCGCTTTTATTACTTCCACAACAAGTTCATACAAAGCTTATTTCTCTTCACTAATAAGTCATGCATATTTAGAGAGCAATTTTCATTGCTTGCACCGATGACAACTTACTTAAAGGATCTTACTCAATTCGTAGGTAGATATGGTGGACTCTCATGGCTAAACTGGTTTAAGGGTATTTGGAAGCACAAGTAGTATCTCTACTTGGTGCTGAGAATTTGGCTAGCATGAGAGGGAAAGGCAAGCTCAACATGTTAGAGGGTCCATGAAAACATACTTTATCTCAGATACAAGAAAACATAACTCATTATGTTGTCTTCCTTGTCCAACATCAACTCTTTAGCATGTCATATTTTGATGAGTGCTCCCAATCATAAAAGATGTCAATGATAATATATCTATATGTGAAACCTCTCTCTCCTTATTACTTCCTATTAATTGCAACGATGACCAAAGCTATATTTGCCAACTCCCAACAATTTTTAATCATCATACTCTTTCTATGTGAAGTCATTACTCTCAATAAGATCAACATGAACTCTTTGTTTCTTTTTATTCTTTTCTTTTATTCACTCAAGATCATGGCAAAGTAATCAAGCCCTTGACTCAACACTAATCTTTATTATATATAGCTTGCGGACTCGATTACATAGAGGGATCATAAAGCAAAACTTCAAAACTAGATCATGCCATGACTTTATTCTACTAAATCAAGATACTACTAATAGGATCGAACTAAGAAAAACGGTAAAGATAGAAGTTGTGATGGTGATACGATACCGGGCACCTCCCCCAAGCTTGGCAGTTGCCAAGGGGAGTGCCCATATCCATGTGATTATATCTCCTTCTTGGTCGGTGAAGGTGGAGGTGTTGTTGATGATGCAGGCTTGTCGTCCACCTTCCATGGCATAGGCTCACCATCATAGAAGGATGATCGAGTCTCCGGAATCCTCAAATCTGCAGCCAAACTCATCCTTTTGAATCTATATTCATACTCACAGTTTTGATTTTGCAGATCATAGATTTGGGCTTGGAGGTGCTCGATCTTCTCATGTAGCTTGAAGATGGCCTCCTCGGTGTTCTTGGCATCCGGCTCGTAGTTGTTGGTGAACTCCGCGAGCAACTTGTGGCTAGCGTTGATTCCACGCTCCACCATCCCCTGGCACTTGAAAACTTGTTGCTCCATTGCTTCGAGCCTCGCCTCCATGCTTCCGGTTCCCTTTGGTCCCTCAACATCGCGGATGTGCAGCAACCCATCACGCGTCTCAGTGGTTTGAGGGTGTCGCAGCACCTCCGCGAGGTAAGGGTTGATCACCTTCTCGAAGAACTTGTCCTTGGAAGCACTTGGGGAAGTCATGATGATCTAGATCTGTCAGAAAAACAGCTCGAAACAAGAACAGGAGATATTTGCGTGATACAGGAGTCAAAACCTTCGGGAGAATATATAATGAATTTTTACCGACCAAAATACGTATCGTGCAAGAAAACGGAGTCCGGAGGGCACACGAGGTGCTCACGAGGTAGGGGGGCGCGCCCAGGGGGGTAGGGCGCGCCCTCCACCCTCGTGAAGGCCTAGTGTCCTTCCCGGACTTCCACTTATTTTTCTATTTTTCTAAATATTCCAAAACGGAGAAATATTGCCATAAAATTTGTTTTGGAGTCGGTTTACTTACCGTACCACATACCTATTCCTTTTCGGAGTCTGAAATTGTCTGAAAAGTGTCCCTTATGTATTCCTCGGGGGTTATGGTTTCAATAATATTGGTTTCAACATTTATGGGATTACCTGAGATATAACGTTTGATTCTTTGACCGTTTACCACCTTCGAATTTGTGCCTTCGAAGTTGTTGATTTTTATGGCACCGGAACGATAGACCTCCTCGATAACGTAGGGACCTTCCCATTTAGAGAAAAGTTTTCCTGCAAAAAATCTTAAACGAGAGTTGTATAGCAATACATAATCACCTACATTAAACTCACGCTTTTGTATCCTTTTGTCATGCCATCTTTTAACTTTTTATTTAAATAACTTGGCATTTTCATAAGCTTGGGTTCTCCATTCATCAAGTGAGCAAATATCAAATAACCTCTTCTCACCGGCAAGTTTGAAATCATAGTTGAGCTTTTTAATAGCCCAATATGCCTTATGTTCTAGTTCGAGAGGTAAGTGACATGCTTTTCCATAAACCATTTTATACGGAGACATACCCATAGGATTCTTATATGCAGTTCTATAGGCCCATAATGCATCATCAAGTTTCTTGGACCAATTCTTTCTAGACCTATTAACAGTCTTTTGGAAAATTAATTTGAGCTCTCTATTACTCAATTCTACTTGACCACTAGACTGTGGGTGATATGTAGATGCAATTCTATGATTAACGTCATATTTAGCAAGCATTTTACGGAAAACACCATGAATAAAATGTGAACCACCATCAGTCATTAAATATCTAGGGACTCCAAACCTCGGAAAAATAACTTCCTTAAGCATTTTAATAGAAGTGTTATGATCAGCACTACTAGTTGGAATAGCTTCTACCCACTTAGTAACGTAATCAACAACAACTAAAATATGTGTATATCCATTAGAGGCAGGAAAAGGTCCCATATAATCAAAGCCCCAAACATCAAATGGTTCAATAACAAGTGAATAATTCATAGGCATCTCTTGACGTCTACTAATATTACCAATTCTTTGACATTCATCACAAGACAAAACAAACTTACGGGCATCCTTGAAGAGAGTAGGCCAATAAAAATCGGATTGCAATACCTTATGTGCAGTTCTATCTCCAGCGTGGTGTCCTCCATAAGCTTCGGAGTGACACTTGTGTAGGATCTGTTCCTGTTCATGCTCAGGTACACAACATCTAATAACACCATCTACTCCTTCTTTATAAAGATGTGGGTCATCCCAAAAGTAATGTCGCAAATCATAGAAGAACTTTTTCTTTTGTTGGTATGTGAAGCTAGGTGGTATAAATTTAGCAACAATATAATTAGCATAATCAGCATACCATGGAGTGCTACGAGAAGTGCTTATGACATTTAATTGTTCATCAGGAAAGCTATCATCAATATGTAGTGTGTCATCAAGAACATTCTCTAACCTAGATAATTTGTCTGCAACGGGGTTCTCAGCTCCCTTTCTATCGACAATATGCAAATCAAATTCTTGCAGTGAGAGAACCCATCTAATAAGTCTAGGTTTAGCATCTTTCTTTTCCATAAGATATTTAATAGCAGCATGATCGGTGTGAATAGTTACTTTAGAATCAACAATATAGGGTCTGAATTTATCACAAGCAAACACAACTGCTAAAAGTTCCTTTTCGGTAGTAGCATAATTTCTTTGAGCATTGTCTAGAGTCTTACTAGCATAATGGATAACATTTAATTTCTTATCAACTCTTTGCCCTAGAACAACACCTACAACATAATCACTAGCATCACACATAATTTCAAAGGGTAAATTCCAACCAGGTGGCTGAACAACAGGTGCAGAGACTAATGCTTTCTTAAGTATTTCAAATGCTTCCACACAATCATCATCAAAGACAAATGGTACATCTTTTTGTAATAAATTAGTCAGAGGCCGAGAAATTTTTGAGAAGTCCTTAATGAACCTCCTATAAAATCCGGCGTGACCTAGGAAACTTCTTATACCTTTGATGTCCTTGGGACATGGCATCTTTTCAATAGCATCAACTTTGGCTCTATCAACTTCAATACCTCTTTCAGAAACTTTGTGCCCGAAGACAATACCTTCATTGACCATAAAGTGGCAGTTTTCCCAATTCAAGACAAGATTAGTTTCTTCACATCTCTGCAAAACTCGATCAAGATTGCTCAAGCAATCATCAAAACAGGAACCATAGACGGAAAAGTCGTCCATGAAAACCTCACAAATCTTTTCACAAAAATCAGAGAATATAGCCATCATGCATCTTTGAAAGGTAGCAGGTGCATTACATAAACCAAAAGGCATACGTCTATAAGCAAAAGTACCAAAAGGGCATGTAAAAGTAGTCTTTAACTGATCTTTAGCCGACACAGGTATTTGAGAGAAACCAGAATAACCATCTAGAAAGCAATAATGTGTATGTTTGCATAATCTTTCTAGCATTTGATCAATAAAAGGTAAGGGGTAATGATCTTTCTTAGTAGCTTTATTTAATTTACGGAAATCAATTACCATCCTATAACCTGTGATAATTCTTTGCGGAATCAATTCATCTTTATCATTAGGGACAACAGTAATACCTCCCTTCTTAGGGACACAATGGACATGACTTACCCACTGACTATCAGCAACGGGATAAATTATACCTGCCTTCAAAAGCTTGAGTATTTCTTTTCTTACCACTTATTTCATTTTGGGATTCAAACGTCGTTGAGGATCACGAACTGGTTTGGCATCCGCTTCCAAATTTATTTTATGCTGACATAGAGTGGGACTAATGCCCTTAAGATCATCAAGAGTATATCCAATAGCGGCACGGTGATTTTTCAGAGTTTTCAATAATCTTTCTTCTTCATGCTCTGAAAGGTTAGCACTAATAATAACAAGATATATTTTCTTTTCATCAATATAAGCGTATTTAAGATTATCAGGCAACGGCTTAAGCTCAAACACGGGATCACCCTTGGGTGGAGGTGGATCCCCTAGGATTTCAACAGGCAAATTATGTTGCAGAATAGGTTCCTGTTTAAAGAATACTTCATCTATTTCCCTTCTTTGATTCATGAACATATCATTTTCATGGTCTAGCAAATAGTGTTCTAAGGGATCACTAGGAGGTACGGCAATAGAAGCAAGACCAATAATTTCATCCTTACTAGGCAATTCTTCCTCACGATGTTGTTTACTAAATTTAGAGAAACTAAACTCATGAACCATAACATCCAAGCCAAACAGTATTCAAGAAGGGTCTACCAAATATAATGGGACAAAAGCTATCTTGTGGAGAACCAAGAACACGAAAATCAGCGGGATATTTGGTTTTCCCACACAAGACTTCAACATCTCTAACAATTCCAACTGGTGAAATAGTATCTCTATTGGAAAGCTTAATTGTGACATCAATTTCTTCTAACTCAATAGGTGCAATATCATGCATAATTTCTTTGTATAAGTCAATGGGTATTGCACTAGCACTAGCGCCCATATCACATAAGCCATCATAACAATGATCTCCTATTTTAACAGAAATAACAGGCACGCCTACCACAGGTCTATGTTTATCTTTAGCACAAGGTTTAACAATTCTAGCAGTTTCACCATAGAATTGAATAACATGCCCATCAATATTATCAGACAAGAGATCTTTGACAATAGCAATATTAGGTTCTACTTTAACTTGCTCAGGAGGTGTATAAGTTCTAATATTGCTTTTACAAACGACAGTTGAATTTTTAGCATGATCCGTTACTCTAACAGGGAAAGGTGGTTTCTCAACATAAGAGGTAGGAACAATAGGATCATTATAAGTGACGGTCTTTTCTTCAACTTTAATAGGTGCAGCTACTTTTACTTCTATGGGAGGATGATATTTAAACCACTTCTCCTTAGGGTGATCAACATAAGTAGCAAAAGATTTACAGAAAGAAGCTACTATCTCAGAGTCAAGTCCATATTTAGTGTTAAACTTACGGAAAATATCGGTATCCATAAAAGATTTAACACAATCAAACTTAGGTGTCATACCTGACTCCTTACCTTCGTCGAGGTCCCAATCTTCAGAGTTGTGTTTAATTCTATCCAATAAATTCCATTTAAATTCAATAGTATTCATCATAAAAGAGCCAGCACAAGAAGTATCGAGTATGGTGCGATTGTTATCAGAAAGCCGAGCATAAAAATTCTGAAGAATTGTCACTTTTGAGAGCTCATGATTGGGGCATGAATATAACATTGATTTAAGCCTCCCCCAAGCTTGAGCGATGCTTTCTCCTTCGCGAGGCCAAAAATTATATATATAATTGCGATCACGATGAACAAGATGCATAGGGTAATACTTTTGATGAAATTCCAATTTCAATCTTTTATAGTTCCATGATCCTGTATCATCACATAGCCTATACCATGTCAATGTGTCTTCCTTCAAAGATAAAGGGAAGACCTTCTTCTTAACAACATCATCGGGTATACCTTCAAATAATCCACAAACTTCATCCACATAGAGTAGATGTTCATCAGGATGCTTTGTTCCATCTCCTGTAAAAGTATTAGCCAGCAGTTTTTCCATCATACCCGAAGGAACTTCAAAAGGAGTTTCATTTTCAATAGGTTCAGAAGGTTGAGGAGCAACTCTTTGCTCTACTGGACGGGGTGAAGATACCCCGAACAAACCCCTTAGGGAATTACTTTCCATAGTAACAAGTGAAAGAAAATTTCAGCACACTATATAAATTTTTCCTTACCAAAGGTGCTACACTCCCCGGCAACGGCGCCTGAAAAGAGTCTTGATGACCCACAAGTATAGGGGATCTATCACAGTCCTTTCGATAAGTAAGAGTGTCGAACCCAAAGAGGAGCAGAAGGAAATGATAAGCGGTTTTCAGCAAGGTATTCTCTGCGAGTACTGAAATAAGTGGTAACAGATAGTTTTGTGATAAGATAAATTGTAACGAGCAACAAGTAACAAGAGTAAATAAGTGCAGCAAGGTGGCCCAATCCTTTTTGTAGCAAAGGACAATCCTGGACAAACTCTTATAATAGGAAAAAAAGCTCCCGAGGACACATGGGAATATCGTCAAGCTAGTTTTCATCACGTTCATATGATTCGTGTTCGGTACTTTTATAATTTGATATGTGGGTGGACCGGTGCTTGGGTGCTGTTCTTACTTGAACAAGCATCCCACTTATGATTAACCTCTATTGCAAGCATCCGCAACTACAACAAAAGTATTAAGGTAAACCTAACCATAGCATGAAACATATGGATCCAATACAACCCCTTATGAAGCAACGCATAAACTAGGGTTTAAGCTTCTATCAATCTAGCAACCCATCATCCACTTATTACTTCCCAATGCCTTCCTCTAGGCCCAAATAATGGTGAAGTGTTATGTAGTCGACATTCACATAACACCACTAGAGGCTAGACAACATACATCTCATCAAAATATCGAACGAACACCAAATTCACATGACTACTAATTGCAAGACTTCTCCCGTGTCCTCAGGAACAAACGTAACGACTCACAAAGCATACTCATGTTCATAATCAGAGGGGTAATAATACGCATAAAGGATCTGAACATATGATCTTCCACAAAGTAAACCAACTAGCATCAACTACAAGGAGTAAGCAACACTACTAGCAACCTACTAGCACCAATCCCGGGCTTGGGGACAAGAATTGGATACAAGAGATGAACTAGGGTTTGGAGATGAGATGGTGCTGGTGAAGATGTTGATGGAGATTGCCCTCTCCCGATGAGAGGAGCGTTGGTGACGATGATGGCGATGATTTCCCCCTCCCGGAGGGAAGTGTCCCAAGCAGAACAGCTCCGCCGGAGCCCTAGATTGGTTCCGCCAAGGTTCCGCCTCGTGGCGGCGGAGTCTCGTCCCGAAAGGTTGCCTCTGGTTTTTTTTTCTCATCGAAAGACTTCATATCGGAGAAGATGGGCATCGGAGAGCCACCAGGGGGCCCATGAGGTAGGGGGGCGCGCCCCCCACCCTCATGAGCAGGGTGTGGGCCCCCTGGCCTTCATCTTTGGCGATGATTTTTCTTTATTTATTTTAAGACATTCCGTGGAGTTTCAGGACTTTTGCAGTTGCACAGAATAGGTCTCCAATATTTGCTCCTTTTCCAGCCCAGAATTCTAGTTGCCGACATTCTCCCTCTTCATATAAACCTTGTAAAATAAGAGAGAATAGCCATAAGTATTGTGACATAACGTGAAATAACAGCCCATAATGTGATAAATATCGATATAAAAGCATGATGCAAAACGGACGTATCAGAGTGTCCACCACATATGAGAGAAGAAGAATGTCGACTGTTGTCGTGGGGGTCGCTTCTCCTTCTTTTCCTTGTGCTAGATATTTGTAATGCACTAGGGAAAGGAGGAGTAGCGGCCATCACCGACGGTCGCAATATCAGAGAGGGAGTGCCCACCATATACATGAGATGAGAATTTAGGAAGGAAGACTCGATAGACCTAAATTCAACCCGTTGCATATTGAGTAATAGTGATCTATGTGTTGAGTTTCCTGGTAGTTGCCTTCGATCAATTTTCAATTAGTGTTTCATCTATGAACATAGGAAATGTCTGACGATGAAAGGGAATTTGTTATGTGCGAATACTGCGAAGACGAGCGCGGCCTGTGTGACATGCCTCACCTAGTTGTGGTAGGCGCTTCAGCATCGTGCTGGATGAGAAGTTTGAAGTGGATACAGTAAGTCACAATGACAAGTCTTTTTTCGTAATTAAGCATGACTTCTGCTTCTTTTTCTTCAACTTATAATTATAATTTTTTACTATTCTACTAGTGTATCCCCTACCATGCAAGAATTTATGCCTTGGATAAGATTGGTTTCAGTACTATGGAAAGTATGGAGGTAAAGAGGGTTCACTGAGGACCGATCATGGTTATACTTTTATCGTAAATTTATACAATGCAGACACCTACTCCTATTTTGAATGCAAAAATTGGAGAGCATTATGCAAGGCTTATGCATTTGAGCCTAATATGCTTATCACCTTTGATATTCGTCCGGAAGATGAAACTGAAGGTAATATCGACATCTGGGTTGACGTGCAGACGCCTCCAGTTATACCATTATGTGAGTTTCTCAATCATATTTATTAAGTAATTTATATTATTTATTTAAAATTAGTTGACAACTAATTTCTGTTGACAGCTTATTTCCATTCAAGCAAACATTTCCGGCGCTTGGTAGACAGTACCTACTACTTTCCCGGGGCTGGACTGAACTGCAAGGAGATAGGTCATTATGTTTCATGTCTTGAGGATCTTGATACTGTCAAGATAGGTTATTTTCCTGGACTTCGAGATATTAGTACTCAAAATGTGCGACCACTAGTGTGCGTATTGAACTCCGATCACGTCTATTTAGAAAAGATGGTAAGATTTTTACTATTTGTCCTCTGTGCATCTTTTGCATACATTATTTTTTAAGCTAAACTTCATTGCTAAGTATGTTACTACGATGTTCTTCGAGTGTTGTGCCTCGTTGGATCGAGCCTAAAGGTCGCATGACAATGGTTAGCTTACGACCAAGATAACATGCATTGCACATGAGTGCATTCATCATTTCTCGAAGCGAGCAAGTCTTAATAGTCATAGACTGGAGCAAAATTGTGAAGGATCGCAACAGAGAAGTACTAGGGGGCAGCAATCAGAAGCGCAGCCTAGAATTAGGAGACATGTTCATCTACATTCTCCAATATGATGAAGCAGGAGTGCTACACACATTTTATGCTATTTTACCTGAGAGAGAGTAGCAAGAGTAGGTCCTAGTTATTATGAACAATTAGTTAGTGTTGATTATATATGACAATGATGATGATGAGAAGTTTTTATGTGCTACAATGTGGTAGAGTTGATGGTGATGATGAGGAGGAGTAGTAATTATGAGTACTATGATGATGATGATGATGATGATGATGATGATGATGAGGAGGAGGAGGAGGAGGAGGAGGAGTTGTTATTATAACTAGTGACCAAGTTGTTATATGATGTCTCATGGACGAAAATGATGATGAGGAGGAGTTGTTATATGACAATGATGTATTATGATGATAAGCTGTTAATGATATTATGATGATGATGATGATGAGTTATTATGTCATTGGGTGAAAGAACCACAGATTAGTTTCAAGTGGGTGGATCCAACCCAATGATGTAATAAATCATTATGATGTAAAAACAATCTCTAAATTGCTACTGTATAAAAACTTTTTTAATGGCATATGAATACGACATAAAACAAAAAAAAAGGTAATAATAGTAGTAGCGCGGGTAGAGAGGCGCGCTGCTAGTAACTACCAGTAGTGCTTTCTACCAAAAGTGCTACTGCTAAGCAGGTATAGCAGTAGCGCGGGAAAACACACGCTACTGCTACACTTTAGCTGTAGCGCCGTAGAAATAGCGCACTGCCCCGCGCTACTGCTATACCTAAAACCGGCGCTACTGCTAGGCTTTTCCCTAGTAGTGGCCTGTTGTTGGGAACCGATGGGTGGTGCAGTCCTTCGGTTCTTTTTGCTCTTAGATGGTGTACAATCGGTTGCCGACCATCATTGATCTGGCCGTTGACAAGATTCGGAATGCTCCGTTAGAGATTTTCATTGGGTGCTTTTGATCCCTGTAGATTGTTGGATCAGATGGGATTCAGTTGTGTGCGCCCCTATTTTAGCCCGAGTGGCTTCAGGAGGGCTTGACGCTAAGCTTCGGTGCATGTTAACATTATGGGACACACCGGTATTTTGATTTCCATGGTGAAGACAGTGACGGAGAACATCATGGTGGCTGAGGTCTGAGGCCTTGTAATGGTGGATCGAGTCTTCGTGGCGATGAGGACTTTGCTTGGTGATTCTTGACTCTTAGCAACGATATCGGCAAGTGGGGGCGGCAACATAGACGAAGTACAGAGTCTTAGCTTTTAGGGTGAAAACCGAATGTCTGACCTTAATTGGTTGTGCCTGACAATGACCTTGTTGAAGGCATTGTTTTGAGAATACGGATATTCTCTAGGGTGAAAACCTGAGATCTATGATCGGGTGATAACTGTGCTTGTGCACTGCTTCCTTCTTGGAGGCGTTGCTTTTGGAGGATTTGGATGTGTACGTGGTGGTTCGTGCTATAGCAACAAGGAATTAATGACTACAGCAGGATCTTTCTTTCTTGTTATTCTTCTTTTTATCTTTTGGTTGTGTGCATCCATAATGTCTTTACGACATTGTGTTTTTGCAGAGGCTGGGTGTAATTGGTATCTCCTGATATTAATATATACTCCCTTTGTCAAAAAAAAAATTCTATACAACTGCTCATTGGTCAATATTTCGCGGTGCTGCGCATTTGGGAGCTATAAATCCGTGTCCCTTTGTGTTAAAAGGTAGATTTTTTAATATGAGTTAAATGGTAGAGTTTTAGAAACTTCCCCAACCAACTTTCAAAAGGTTTAAGGAAGTTTTTGAAAATCTACCATTTAAAAATTTGAACCGACGCAGAATTGCATGTCATGATAAAAAGTAGGGCTCCTTCGGGTGCTGCTAACATGTGGTTACTTTCTGAATGCCTTCGAAGCTGTCAGAATGAACATGTTATCTGTCATTCTATCTTCTTCACCTTAAGCGTTGTGTTACCTTTTTCCACTCTAATTTTTGGAAAGCTAAAATGAGGAAAAGTGTGTGAAGCAATTTCACAAAAAATGAGTACCAACTTTTACAAACTTTGCGAAGAAGTTTCAAAATTTTGAAATAAAAACTTCACAATGTTCAAACAAATTTCAGGATATTTATTTTTCTAGTAGTCAATGTAACCTTTCAGAAAGTCTTGGCACATAGGATTAAAAACTTGTTCAACAAACTTTCTAATATTATCATCAAACTTTTAAAAATATGAGTAAAGCTACCACAATTTTCCAGAATTTATGCATCATCAAATTTCAGAGATATTTCGGCAAATCTCTTGAGCATCCAACAAAAAATTCCAGTGATATTTCACATAAAAATTCAAGCAGGTTTCAAAAAATATCATAGAACTTCTATGGCAAATTCCAGAAAGGCTTTACACAGAAAAATCTAAATCAGGCACATGCACTCCTCATCCTCCCGAGAAGCCAACCCTCACCATATGGTGCACTAGCCTGCCCCATCATGGTCCGCAACTGATGCACCCACGGAGCAAAAATCGGCTCGCCATGCCCGGGTGCGCCATGGGAGAGACGCAGGTGTAGCGAACCTGCCGAGAGCTATTGGTGACTTTAGTTGTGGCGCCACATGTGGCACCAGAGGTGCGTACATGGCACAGAAGGCTAGGTGACTGGTTCTTCATGTGCTCTCCTTGTCTCCATCCTACGCCCTGGTGAATGTATCAGGCAACTTTTTGGATTGTTTGAGAGGATACAAGGAAACGTGTAGAGAGATAGATAGATAGATAGAGAGAGAGAGAGAGAGAGAGAGAGAGAGAGAGAGAGAGAGAGAGAGAGAGAGAGAGAGAGAGAGAGAGAGAGAGAGAGAGAGCAAAGAAATTGCTCACTGGATCATGGTATGAAAATTGGAGATTGGAAACTCGCAAGGGTACACACCTATCCGGCCCCAATTGCCTTGCGGTCCGCAAATTCGTTGGATTCCGCACGAGGGCACACCAAGTTTTAAGTTTTAATTTTTGAAGCATTTGATTTTGTCTTTCACTTGTACCAAGTTGGAGCAGTTGAAACTTGATGAAGTTTTAAAAAAGTACTAAAAACAGAACATAAACCAAATATTTGAAAATTGTATTCCCTTGAAGCTGGGGCATACCAAAAGCCCCCCCTCCTCCCCCCGCGTCGCCTCCCCGAGCGGGGCGACCGGGGCTCTCGTCGCCCCTCCCAGCCCTCCCCTCCCCCTCCTCCCCTTCCGCCGCTGTCGGCCTGGGCCACCGGGCCTTGCCCGCGAGGTGCCGGCGGCGGCGGCCCCCGGCCTTTCCCCCCCGCATGGTGCCTCGGCTCGGGCCGACGGCGGCCGACGGGTGCTCTCGGCGAGTATGGATCCGGCGGCGGCGCGGCTCCCTAGGCGGCGCAGTGCTGGGTGGCGTGCAGGCGGTGGCGCGGCCGCTTGGCGGCGGGGCGACGCGGTGGCTAGCGGCGGGCCTTCCCGGCCCAGATCTGGGCCCTTTTCGGCTCGATCTGGGTCTGGGCGGGCCTGGCCTGGTCTGCTTGCGGCGTCTCCGGCGGGTCGGGGGCGTGACTCGTGCGGGGGGTGGTGGCGACGGTGGCTCGCGTTCTGCACGGCGACGTGGGCTTCGCGAGCCCGTTTCGGGCTCGGCTGGGCCAGGGGTGGCCCGGTTTGCCCCTGTGCTGCGTCCGGCCGGATCCCGCCGGGGTGGTGGAGGATGTCCCCTCCCGCGAGGCTACTGATGTTGCCGCTCCTGGTTCCCGGTTGTGTCGTCTTGTTTCCGTCGGTCCCGTTTCGTTTGCCATGGTGAGACGGCGATGGAGACTGCTCGATCGTGGTGGCGCAAGTTGGTGGGCGGTGTGTTTGGAGGCGCGGGATGGATCGTCTGGGGTCGTGGTCGGTTGGTGGTCGGGAGAAATCCTTGTCGGCAGGACCGGCACAGACGCGGTGACGCTCGTGGGCGCCGCCGTGCTTTCCTGAAGGGCGTCGGGCATACCCCTTCCACCTCACCCCTCGCGTACCGGGGGAAACCCTAGGACATGTCCGGGCAACAGCGTCGTCATCGTCGCGATCCTTCTTGAGGGTGTTGTTTGGTATGCGGCGGTCCGGAGTGCTAGGAGCGTGGTGGTATTATCCGGTGGGCGCGGCAGTTGCGGGTCCTCATCGTTTTCGTTGATCCGCCGTTGTTGGCATTATTTTCTCTTCGGTTCCTTTTTTTTTTTGTTTCTTTTGGGCTTGCTTGTGCTGAGGCCCCAGCATTTGTATCGTGTGGTCGTTGCTTTATAATATAAAGCGAGGGGCAACCCTTTTTCGGTAAACCAAATATTTGTACCAGACAAATTTAATATGTAGTGTCACCAAACACGGATATTTTAGTCACCCTTGATTCTAGAAATTCTTGTGGAAACCATTCTCACTGTCCATCACAATAATGAAGATACAAGTTGATCTATCCCAATGACTCCTAAATCTACCATATTGTTGATAGTTAGTGTCACTACAAGAAAAGTCATGTCTTTAACAGATTTTCTATAATGTTAGGCTTTAGGAATAGACGGCCCGTTCCCAATGAAGCGGCAGCCCTTCCGCAAGTTTGTTCCCATGCACACTGCCCGGTGCCAGTGTCCCCACGCCCAGACCACCAACAGAGTCACACACGCTCGCTGCAATGACCAAACCGCCATGACCAAACTGTATTTCCGCTTCTTCACGTGCACATTGCTTCCATTCCAAGAAACCTCGATGCCTTTGCCGGGAGTCCCAATGTATCTAGCAAGTCTTCCTCCTTAGATTTCAGAATCAATTGTTCTGCTATGCGATGAGGAGTCAGAACCGATTGACATCGTGGTTGAAGACTACCAAGCACATCAACTTGTGGCTCTGCGGCAAGCGAGTGCTCCACCGTGGGGTTGAGTGTTCGAAACCATCGTGCGTGTCCACCTTGTATGGCCTAATGTAACTCTGATTTACTCTGCCTTCAATGATCTCTTGCCGTGTCTCTTATTGATGTATACAGTTGTTTACATGGACCACCGTAAGTCACACAAGGACAACCTGATATGTTCCTAATGCCTCCCAAATCTAGCATGTTTGTGACAGTTTGTGTGGGTTCATGAAACATGTTCCGTATTTCCTCCACAGGTCTTCAACAAAATGAAAATGAGGGGAAATTACTTGAGGACTACTACCCATGGGAGCTATCTCACTCGGGAGAAATGGTGTATATGTAACTTTCTTTAATCTTTACCCGCAAAAAAAAACTTTCTTTAGTCCTCCTTCAGGAATGAACCTCAGGAAGTGGGAACTATACTCTGGCTAGTTTGTCACTATAAACAACAGTGGAATAGAGCTACATATAGACACCAGCATTGGAAGGAGCTAGGATGATGACAACTCGTGACAAGGCGAATGGTGTGTAGCATTGATGAAAATGAGGAATTAACTTGCTACACTTCTTTAATAAATCGTACAGGTTTAGATGAGTTTGTGCACCCAGTCGTCCAATAAAATGAGTTTCTTTCCGCAAAAAAATAAATAAAGTGAGCTTCTATCATATCCTTGCTAAAACAAATGGAGCAAATGTTAAAGCACCCGGCGGTACCTGCAGTCTGGTTGTTCCTGTGACTAGCGTGTGAGGCCACGCACACAGATGTCCGTGGAGTTTGCGTTCTCGCTTTCGCTCATGTCGGGAGTGACAAAGCCACCGTGACCAGACCGTACGTCCGCATCTTCATCATCCATCTCGATGCCTTTGCAAGGAATTCCCTCGATGACCAAAAATACTGTACATGCCGGATCGGTGGGGTTTGAAGACGGCCGGCCACATCCACGGGCGGTGGAGCAGCAGATGAAACCTCCAATTCACTATCGATCGATATAGGAGATCCATCCACTCAAAAGCCAGAGATGGCTGTGTGCATCACATGATGCACAGGCCGGAGGTCATCCTCCTTTTAAAAAAAAGCTGGAGATGAAGTCAGATTCAGTGGTAAGCAAATGTAGCAAGACCAACTTTGGTTCGGATGAATATCAGAGTTATCAGAAAGGGCACAAGTTCAACACCTCTCACAACAAATCCAGAGATAACTCGCCGAGATAAACCAGCAAGCTACCATCCTTGCATCTATCCGCACATCGAAGCTGGGAGTAAACAGGCAGATAAAAATCACTTTTTCTTGGAATAAGTGGATTAAATATCTGTTCCAGGAAG
This sequence comes from Aegilops longissima, assembly GCA_021605205.1. Classification (NCBI taxonomy): domain Eukaryota; kingdom Viridiplantae; phylum Streptophyta; class Magnoliopsida; order Poales; family Poaceae; genus Aegilops; species Aegilops longissima. The sequence goes on along the minus strand of CM038679.1, from coordinate 711,986,854 downwards.
GTACTTCAGTTTCAGAAACATGTCAGGAACTCATGGAATGGTGTAAAAGCAGTAACAGTACATATATCATCAGAAATTAATCAGAAAAATTGGTGTGCTCAAGTTCTTTAAAATCGGTGCCCATGAATTAAACAAAGAAAAAAAGGGGAGGAAACAAAACAATCAACATCTGAACAGAACAATGAGCAGAACTCTTGTTCTAAAGAGGAATCTATTTGTTCTACACGCCTCTCTTCTAATTAAGGAATTCGATCACGGGGGCGGAAGGCTCAGCGATGGGATTCATCAGGCTCAGCGAATGCATAGAAGAGAAATCTTCATTCTGGGACCCATGGAGGGAAATAGCATCTAATGCCTGCAATAAATTAGTTCAGTCATAAAAACCCCGGAACAGACCATATATCATACAGAGAAAATCAAAGGCTTAACATGGAAATGCCCTATACAAAAGGATACCTTGTTCTGAAAACTTCTCATGACCAATATTATTAGATCGTGTAGCCTGCACCTGCAGAAGTACTCACTTAATCAGGCATATGCATTTTCACATTTTGTGAACAACAGCGTTAAACAAGACGTTAATAAGTGAGAAGGTAAGGTAAGTGTGGCTGTCGGACAATGTACCTGTACATTTGGTGAATATATCTCATCATTTGTAACTTCATCCTCATCCTTATGGATGAAGTTAATTTGATATCCAGTTCGTCTTAGCACCAAAGTGGCACACTGCCATTCTGGAGAATACCTGTACTGTACAAAGGAAGGCAGATGTCAGCCTCAGACTACTAGTACACTAATGAGAGTTGATTTCAAGCATAACTGTCTTAGTGCACTAGAAACTTCATTAACGATGTCATTATTAAGAAGCCTTCCATGTGAACATTCTGTTAACCTCATAGGCAGCAAATTGTACTTATAGTTCAGAGACATTGATGGATAACAAATACTTCAAGACGTACCGGGACAAAAACATCAAAGTCAGCTCCCCCACTCAATATACATATATTGATGTCATTCTGCATTTCGAGATCTGCATAATATCGAATGGAACTTGGATAATTCCACTGAAGTGAAGAAGTGTAAATGAAACGCAGAGCTATGCTAACAGTACCGCACTAAAGTAAGGAAAACTCAGAAGAAGTGCATTCACCGTACCTCAACATTTCACGGGCACAAAAGATCAGCCATGATGAACAAATATTTCTTATTGTAAGTCATTGGTTTCTAGAGCAAAACCGCACCATCATGTCTGACAAGGCATGGACGTAAGATCACTAACTTCCATGACCTTTTTTAGAACTGCTAGTGTATGGGTAAACAAGCAATTGGCATCGTCTGATGTGCTCCGACAAGACTCCCACTTCGAAATAGCATAACAAACATACATTTCTCCTATCAATCAGGTGACCATAAGTCGGTAACTCATCTTCAAATAAAATGTGCTTTTCCCACAAGCATGTACCAAATACCACTACAACAACCATTCCGTTCTTTATTCAAAAAAAAATGTGCATATAAATTTAAATCTTTCAAAATAATAGAGGTTTTCAAAAAAAAATTAGTATTAGCGTACCCCAGTCCTACCTTGGCAGGAGGAATGTATAGAAGTAAATATGCGACAACAGAAAGGCTAAAATGTTGTTTATGACTAATTTAAATTAGTTTACTGTTTGAAAGTGCACGCTATCGACCAGAGGGGAGGGTGAATCAGAGATTTTTACAAATTCGTCAAGCGGCAAGAGCTTTGAAGAAAAACAGAGTGATGAAATACGTAGCGGAATGTAAACTGCTCTAAGCATCTGTCAGGACCCCGATCCTAAGTCACACCGATCTAGCATGTAACACATCATATCACTTTGCGGCCTCACGCACGGTATTCCCACGGGTGTCGCCTTACCATGGCCCGAGACCGTTTGCGTCTTTTGGCTCACGTATATGATAGTGTTGCTAGCATCCATATGACAAAGAACCCGGGCCGACATGGCTAGTCGTGAACCCAAAGCGGCGCTAACCTATGGGGACAGGCATACATGAATCACATCGAGCATGTCGGTCATCAACGTATATATTCGGGCTGTAGCACTGGGCTAACAGGACTCCGGTATCCCGGGCTGTAGCAGGCTAGGCAGGACTCCGAATAACACCGCGTGACATTTCCCCGAAGGGACAGACATAGGAACGAAGTGAAACACATGCCGGCCAGTCAAGTGTCCAAGCAGTAGTGCTGGGCTAGCAGGACTCCGGTGAACCGGGCTGTAGCGGACTACTATCGCTCGGAGGCACGAGACTACATTTCCCCATATGAGAGGCTGCCAAGGATAAACAACTAGTTTGTCGGATCCCACACATACCAAGCATTTCAAACATACACACATTATGCTCAATATGCGTAGATACAACATGGCATCACAACATAACTCTACGACTCAAAATATTATTCATTAGGCTCCGAGGAGCGAGATATTACAAACATGGGTCTCATGACCCAACACTCAGAACATACAAGTCAAAGCACAAGCGGAAGCTAAACATGTCTGAGTACAGACAACTATAAATGAAAAGGGCTGAGAGGCCTGACTATCTACCAGATCCTGCCGAGGCACAAGATCGTAGCTGAGGTAACAAGCTAAACGTCGAAGTCCAAGCGGAACTACTAGCGAGACTGACGTCTCTCTGCAAAACATAAAATAAGCAAACGTGAGTACAATTGTACTCAGCAAGACTTACATCAGATCTAACTACATATGCATCATTATCAAAGGGGGTGGTGGAGTTTGACTGCAGCAAGCCAGCTTTGACTCGGTGGCTATCCTGAACTATGACTGCAAGTAACTCTTTTGAGGTGGCGCACACGAGTCCACATATTCACCATATCAAATACACCACTATGGATCCGCTCCCGTCTACCTACGAGAAACGCCATCCATAGCACTCACGCTTATCTTGCGTATTTTAGAGTATCCACTTTCACTTGTCTATGAACTATGCAAGGGGTCCAAGTTTCCATATCCGAGGAATCCGGCTATTCGAATAGATAATGATAACCCTGCAGGGGTGTACTTCTTCACACACGCTCTCGCCACTTATCTCCCCGTACACGTCATGTACCTCGGCAACCTTCAAGCGGAAGCCGGGCGAGGGAGTCGGCCACGACCTGACTAACCACACAAGTCTCTCGTCCAGGTTTATCGCCTATTCGGGTTCCATCCGCAAGGAGATCCGGCCGGGGTGTCGCTCACGGCCCCAAACGATGTGAGCAGGGTTCCCAAGCCCACCAACCGGGTGCCACTTGGTACACCGTGCCATCAGGCCTAGTCTGTCCCAAGCCCACCTGCACGGGTGCCACTTGGTAGACTACTAACACTACCTACAAACACCGAAACTAGTTGCAACTCCCGGACAGAGATCAAGTTGATTAATAAGTCGAGAGGGTCGAGTTACGGAACCCAATGTGTGGTAGTAACTGTTCATGGCTCACAAACACAGAACTCAGTTCCTGAGGACGGTTTCAATGAGACAACCCACCATGTACTCCTACATGGCCTCTCACCGCTACCTTTACCAAATCGTGTTCACACACTTAGCTCACACACAGTAGGACATGTTCACCACTTTCCAATTCATTCCCGATGAATCAGACCCGACTCAACTCTAAGCAGTAGCAGGCATGACAAACAAGCATAAATGAGTAGGCACAACATGGCTCAAACAATTCCTACTCATGCTAGTGGGTTTCATCTAATTACTGTGGAATGACAGGTCATGCAAAGGATCAAGGGTTTCAGCTACCGCAGCAAGTAACACATGAGTCGTTGTTGTCCTAATGCAGTAAAATAGAGCAGGAGCGAGAGAGTGGGATTATATCGGAATGAACAAGGGGGTTTTGCTTGCACGCACTTCTGAAGATAATATAGTTCTTCATCGGTGTCATCGAACTCATCGTCGGTACATCGCTCTACGGAGGGACAATTACCGGCAAACAAGAGAGAACACAATCAATGCAATGCGATTCACATGAATGACATGTCATATTAAGGTACTGAATTCACCTAATGCAATAATAATCCAAGTTAGTTGAAGTGGAATTCAAACAAGGTTGAACCCCAACTCCAAATGCTATTTCATAAATTACCCTAATCATGATTCATCCTATTCAGTGAGGTTAACTTGTTCAAACATGCATGATCATGGCATAAACAGATTCTTCATATTTTTCTGATCATTTTCATATATAAATTATTTCAATCCGAGTTACGGTTGAATTTCTATGATTTATTGAAGTTTAGAGTATTTTACGAATTTCCTGAATTTAAACTAATTCCAGAATATGATTATGGCGTCAGCACCACGTCAGGGTGACGTCATCAAGTCAACTGGGGCGGTCCAGGTCAAACTGACCAGTGGGACCCGCATGTCAGTAGTTAGTTTAACTAATTAACTTTAATTAGAACTAATCTAATTAGTTAACCAGGGGTCCACCTGTCATTGACTCAGAGCAGTCAACAGGGCCCACCAGTCAATGGTCAGCGGTCAACTCGCCGGCGTCTAGCCGCCGGCGAGGCCAGGCGCGGCGGAGCAAAGTGTTTTTGCACGTTCCGACCACCAAATGGGGCGCGGAAGGCATCTACGTGGAGCTGGAGACGAACCGCAGCTCTTGGTGGGGTTAGCCGTGGTCGGGGTGGTCGGAAATGGTGCCGGCGGCGACCTAGGCGGCCGCCGGAGTTCGGCCGAGGTCGAACACGGCGCTAGGGAGCACGGCGAGGCGCGTGGAGTGGCGTTTTGCGCTCCTGGGAGGGCGGGAGGGCGGTGGTGAGCTCGGGAGCGAAGCGTCCGGCGTTTGTGGCCACGGCTACGCCATGGCGGCGGCGAGGAGCAATCGGCTCCGGTGGAAATCGGTGTTAGCGAGAGGAAAAGGGCCGAGGAGAGGGGATCGACGCAGCAGCTCACCGCGGATCGAGCGTAGGGGTTGGCGAGCTCGGGAGGCCTGCGACGGTGAATTGGCGGCGGCGATCCTCGGTGGCGAGAAGGGAAAGACGCGTGGGCGGCGTCGCAGGCTCCCGCGGTCCAATTGGTGGGTGTAGATGACGCAGAAGGCCATGGCGGTCCTCCTGGACCCATCGGGGAGGCACCGGATGGACGGTGGCCGCGGCTATGGCGGTAGCGAGCTCGCGGCGTCGCGGCCATGGTGGAGAGGGCGAGAGGGAGGCGAGGGGGAGAGAGGACCAGTGAGTGAAGGGGGGGTCGGGGAGGCGCGTGGCGTTCGGGGGACTCGTCCAGAGCGTCGGTGGAGTGAGGCAGGCAGGGTGGAGGTGGCCTGCGCGCGGCGACGACACGCCTCTGCCTACTGGCAGAGGTTGAAGACGGTGGGAGGGGGGGAAAGTTGGGCTGGGCCTCAGCCACAGTGCTGGCCCAGATGGGGCACTAGGTGGGCTGCAGGTAAGCGCCAGGTAGTCCTTCTCTCTCTCTTTCTTTATTCCATTTTCTATTTTCTGTTTTGTTTTAGTTTAGTAAAATACTAAACCATTTAAATAAATCCTGAAAATAATTGTGGGCATTAACTGAATTATTACAGAGGCCCTTAACTATTTTCAGAATTGTTGGAGCATTTAAAAATATTAATAGTATTTAAATGCCCCAATTCAAATACAATATGGTTTATTCAAAAATCCAAAAATGCCTTGGAAAAATATCCATCACCTCTGGATATGGTTTTCACCTTTTTCCATTAATCATGAACATTTTTGCAAACCACTTTGGGTTTTTGAAAATATTTTTTTGAATTTGAACCTATTTGAATTGCTTTAGTGCTAGGACTTGATCATCCCCATTTCAAATTTCATGGAAATTAAACATGATGCATGGATGCAATGCTACTAGCTGCAAACAAGCTCTAGGGCTGATCTGGGGCTGTGACAGCTCACCCCCACTAAACAAGAATCTCGCCCCGAGATTCAAGACGTGAGGTAAGAGGAAAAAGGGAAGTCACAGACTATCACAATCTTCATGATCCATTTGCCTTTCTCGAAGATGTTGATTCATTCCATCATCTTGGTCTTGACGTCTTCGAGATCTTTACTCGACATGACAACAGAAAGAAGGGGGAAACCCTACATGATTTGATCTTCACGAAGATCGAGTAAACATGATCAACTCACGGACTGAGACGGTGACACATCTCGAGTTGAGACACAAAACATATCGAGAGGGATGGAAGAACAACAACGGGGTTTGATTGGTGGCAACAATTCCACGCTTAGGGAGATGGTGGATGGTGTCAAGGTGGTGAGGAAATATTTACTATGATCCCGTAACGGGACACCTCGAAAAAGGTGACGCAAAGAACTATTCCCTTAAGTGGCAAAAAGAATTACTTTTGATCCATAGATCATTGGAACTCTTTATACCAGCCTAAGGCAATTCACAACGATCATTTGGTGGGATGCAAAGGAATGGTACACCCGGACTAGAATGGATGATGTGGACTACCTTGTTGAAGACAACGCAATGGATGATTTTGCTTATCATCGAAGGTGGGGGGGACCCATGGTAAGTCCACTTTTGAAGATAAACCTGGACAAGAATTGCTAAGAAGACAGTCTATAGCGAGATAGCACAAGGACGGTGCAAGCTGGGAACGAAATGCAACTGTTCGAATGTTCCAACCATCATATCCGCCTGAGATTCAGATCGGGTTGGTGTTAGGATATTTCAGACTCAGCACGTCTGAAAGGGAAAGGTTGCAACACAAAACCGACGAGATAACGTTGCGAGATTCTCGGGAAATGAACTAAGGTAGCAAGCTCCAAAACATGAGCGGGTTCTGCTATAAACAGGTGAACACGTTGTCCCAGACAAACATGGCCACGTAGTAGTCTTATGATAAAACACTACCAAGTTCAGATGGGGAACCATAATCGAGGATATTGAAGTCCTTGCATAAGGCATGCTCTTAAGAGGGAACTTCTTCTCCTTGAACAAATCAATCAGTGGCTTGGTGTGCTAGGGACACACAGAGAGCGAAGGTTGCAAGTCTCCAACCACAGAATACTTCGCACGTATGCATGACTGAATTGGGATGATTCCGGAGGAGGCAAAACAAACCTTTCTAAAATTCACGGCGGCAACTTGCATCAGATGCACATGAATTAGAGAAAGTCGCTACTTACATCCAAAGCATAGGCTTCATGAGCGGCACACGAAGAAATGCTTACACAAGTTTCCAACACTAGGTTGATGTTCAACATGACTCATGGGGGAGACAAAATGCTACTGATGGGCTCAACAGCAACTCATCGGAATTTCCATATCACTGGACTTCCACCATCATGTGAACACGGTGTTAGCATTGGTCAGACCAAAGATGTAATGGGTATGCTCGAGGGATTAACCACGGGTAAGACAACATCACGAATATCGTTGGTTCTGATTTGACTCGACAATGGCCCATACTCGAATCAAAGAGTTGATAAGACAATAGGTCCGGCAACTGATCACAGGGACCAATCGATGAAGATATCATCTTTCTGCAACACACACTACACAAGAATATCCCTTTGGGTCGAACTAGGTTAGGCAAGCTTTTATCTTCCAACTCTCCAAGTTGTTGTCTAGCTTAACCGACTAGCTCAGGGGTATCCAACACAGATTCTTGGAGAAAAGGGTGGTCCACAGGGAACCAACTTGATCACGAGCTCAACATAACAGTCAGGGAACAACCCGGTAACACTTCTAAGAAGATATTTGGAAAGTCACGACCCACCGTATGTTACTAAGCTCGAGAACAATCTTGCTTTTCAGGGCAAGACGAAATGATCAAATGAGTGAGGACTTGACACAATCCTAACTCATCAATCGAAGTGTGCACCAGAAGTAAGGACTAGGTAGCACGATCAATCTTAGGATGATGGTTTAATAACCAACACGCTAAGAATGAGAATATTGTCCATTCACTACCAAGCAATAAGTTGCTCGGGGTATTGATTTCACACATCACAATTCACTTGTCGGCTTCCCGGTTGCATCAACACGGAACCGAGAAATGAACAATGATGGTGAGAAGTATCACTGCATCAAGAATTCCTAGGAGGTTGTGCAATTCCCATGACATTCTTGACATAAGATGGCAATACTTGAGGTAGAACAGAATCAAAAGCTGAATTGGCATTTTGATCTGCGGGATACAACTACTTTGACCCAATCCTAGAAATGGATGAGGTACTGGAGTTTGTTTCTCCTAGTCATTCCGGAATAGAATGGCTTGACGGACCACAAGGATAAAATGCATCAATGAACACAAATGCACACATACCCTTGGCTATCAATTGATAGATGAAGGTCAGAAGACATCTAAGAGAACAACTCAAAGGAACATATAATTTTCTGAGTTGTGGATGCACAGATTAGTATGTCGAGCAAGCTCAACATTTCTTCCGGATAACCCATGCGAGAAAGGTAGAATTGGCAGATTCACAATTATGAATGGAGAACTCCTCAAGAGCACTCTTATTGTGATCTTTTGGCTCAAAAGAACTTCGCCATAAGCGGTTCGTAGTATTTGGAAGAAGGAAATACCACGGACCTTGAGGGCTATCGCAAGGTTACTAATATCCTAAAGGCACTAGCAAATACTAACAACATGAAGTAGGATGAATCTCGGTTCAACAACCCAGAGTAGAATACCTACTACTAAATGGCATCACGGGATGCTTTCAAAATGATGGCCGAATCATCACACTAGGGATACAAAAGCATTGCTAAATTGCTAGGTGACTTCCTAAACATCTAGGGTCATAATAATAGTTCCAACATATATGTCGAGGCAATGGAGTACCTCATTGACCGGTTAGTGTGCTTAATCGGCCCAAAAGGACATCGAGAGCGGAAGAAGGGATTTGCAAATGCATCGGACTATTTAGAGACCAGGATGACTCGGACAGCATAACGGTTGTAAATGCTCAAAATGATTTGAGACATCCTGCAGAAAATGGTGGCATAACCACTCAACAACATCATAACAAGATTACGGGATCAACGGTTATCATACGAAATAGTAGGAACTGAATGGGGTTAAAACCAACAATCTTAAAGGTCTATGGATTAGTAACACGTCATCCTGATAGATAGATGAGAAGCCTAGTTCTTAAACCCCGTAGAAGAGAAGAGGATGACTCAGATCAGAAGGCCATGAGGTATAAGGAGTAAAAAGAGCCTTACGTTCCTTTCCACAATCAATTCCCTTACATAACTAAAGCATTTCTAGACACAACTTCGACCAGTTTGGCTTGGTAATCCTACAGGCAGTCAGGCTCTGATACCAACGCTGTCAGGACCCCGATCCTAAGTCACACCGATCTAGCATGTAACACATCATATCACTTTGCGGCCTCACGCACGGTATTCCCACGGGTGTCGCCTTACCATGGCCCGAGACCGTTTGCGTCTTTTGGCTCACGTATATGATAGTGTTGCTAGCATCCATATGACAAAGAACCCGGGCCGACATGGCTAGTCGTGAACCCAAAGCGGCGCTAACCTATGGGGACAGGCATACATGAATCACATCGAGCATGTCGGTCATCAACGTATATATTCGGGCTGTAGCACTGGGCTAACAGGACTCCGGTATCCCGGGCTGTAGCAGGCTAGGCAGGACTCCGAATAACACCGCGTGACATTTCCCGAAGGAACAGACATAGGAACGGTGAAACACATGCCGCCAGTCAAGTGTCCAAGCGGTAGTCTTTGGGCTAGCGGGACTCGGTGAACCGGGCAGAAGCGGACTACTATCGCTCGGAGGCACGAGACTACATTTCCCCATATGAGAGGCTGCCAAGGATAAACAACTAGTTTGTCGGATCCCACACATACCAAGCATTTCAAACATACACACATTATGCTCAATATGCGTAGATACAACATGGCATCACAACATAACTCTCGACTCAAAATATTATTCATTAGGCTCCGAGGAGCGAGATATTACAAACATGGGTCTCATGACCCAACACTCGTAACATACAAGTCAAAGCACAAGCGGAAGCTAATCATGTCTGAGTACAGACAACTATAAATGAAAAAGGCTGAGAAGCCTGACTATCTACCAGATCCTGCCGAGGCACAAGATCGTAGCTGAGGTAACAAGCTAAACGTCGAAGTCCAAGCGGAACTACTAGCGAGACCGACGTCTCTCTGCAAAACATAAAATAAGCAAACGTGAGTACAATTGTACTCAGCAAGACTTACATCAGATCTAACTACATATGCATCATTATCAAAGGGGGTGGTGGAGTTTGACTGCAGCAAGCCAGCTTTGACTCGGTGGCTATCCTGAACTATGACTGCAAGTAACTCTTTTGAGGTGGCGCACACGAGTCCACATATTCACCATATCAAATACACCACTATGGATCCGCTCCCGTCTACCTCGAGAACGCCATCCATAGCACTCACGCTTATCTTGTGTATTTTAGAGTATCCACTTTCACTTGTCTATGAACTATGCAAGGGGTCCAAGTTTCCATATCCGAGGAATCCGGCTATTCGAATAGATAATGATAACCCTGCAGGGGTGTACTTCTTCACACACGCTCTCGCCACTTATCGCCCTGTACACGTCATGTACCTCGGCAACCTTCAAGCGGAAGCCGGGCGAGGGAGTCGGCCACGACCTGACTAACCACACAAGTCTCTCGTCCAGGTTTATCGCCTATTCGGGTTCCATCCGCAAGGAGATCCGGCCGGGGTGTCGCTCACGGCCCCAAACGATGTGAGCAGGGTTCCCAAGCCCACCAACCGGGTGCCACTTGGTACACCGTGCCACTGTGCCTAGTCTGTCCCAAGCCCACCTGTACCGGGTGCCACTTGGTAGACTACTAACACTACCTACAAACACCAGAAACTAGTTGCAACTCCTGGACAGAGATCAAGTTGATTAATAAGTCGAGAGGGGTCGAGTTACCGGAACCCAATGTGTGGTAGTAACTGTTCATGGATCACAAACACAGAACTCAGTTCCTGAGGACGGTTTCAATGAGACAACCCACCATGTACTCCTACATGGCCTCTCACCGCTACCTTTACCAAATCGTGTTCACACACTTAGCTCACACACAGTAGGACACGTTCACCACTTTCCAATTCATTCCCGATGAATCAGACTCGACTCAACTCTAAGCAGTAGCAGGCATGACAAACAAGCATAAATGAGTAGGCACAACATGGCTCAAACAATTCCTACTCATGCTAGTGGGTTTCATCTAATTACTGTGGAATGACAGGTCATGCAAAGGATCAAGGGTTTCAGCTACCGCAGCAAGTAACACATGAGTCGTTGTTGTCCTAATGCAGTAAAATAGAGCAGGAGCGAGAGAGTGGGATTATATCGGAATGAACAAGGGGGTTTTGCTTGCCTGGCACTTCTGAAGATAATATAGTTCTTCATCGGTGTCATCGAACTCATCGTCGGTACATCGTCTACCGGGAGGGGACAATTACCGGCAAACAAGAGAGAACACAATCAATGCAATGCGCATTCACATGAATGACATGTCATATTAAGGTACTGAATTCACCTAATGCAATAATAATCCAAGTTAGTTGAAGTGGAATTCAAACAAGGTTGAACCCCAACTCCAAATGCTATTTCATAAATTACCCTAATCATGATTCATCCTATTCAGTGAGGTTAACTTGTTCAAACATGCATGATCATGGCATAAACAGATTCTTCATATTTTTCTGATCATTTTTCATATATAAATTATTTCAATCCGAGTTACGGTTGAATTTCTATGATTTATTGAAGTTTAGAGTATTTTCTGGAATTTCCTGAATTAAAATAATTCCAGAATATGATTATGGCGTCAGCACCACGTCAGGGTGACGTCATCAAGTCAACTGGGGCGGTCCAGGTCAAACTGACCAGTGGGACCCGCATGTCAGTAGTTAGCTTAACTAATTAACTTTAATTAGAACTAATCTAATTAGTTAACCAGGGGGGGTCCACCTGTCATTGACTCAGAGCAGTCAACAGGGCCCACCAGTCAATGGTCAGCGGTCAACTCGCCGGCGTCTAGCCGCCGGCGAGGCCAGGCGCGGCGGAGCAAAGTATTTTTGCACGTTCTGACCACCAAATGGGGCGCGGAAGGCATCTACGTGGAGCGGAGACGAACCGCAGCTCTTGGTGGGGTTAGCCGTGGTCGGGGTGGTCGGAAATGGTGCCGGCGGCGACCTAGGCGGCCGCCGGAGTTCGGCCGAGGTCGAACACGGCGCTAGGGAGCACGGCGAGGCGCGTGGAGTGGCGTTTTGCGCTCCTGTGAGTGCGGTGAGGGCGGTGGTGAGCTCGGGAGCGAGCGTGCGCGGTTGTGGCCACGGCTACGCCATGGCCGGCGGCGAGGAGCAATCGGCTCCGGTGGAAGTCGGTGTTAGCGAGAGGAAAAGGGCCAGGGGAGAGAGGGGATCGACGCAGCAGCTCACCGCGGATCGAACGAAGGGGTTGGCGAGCTCGGGGAGGCTTCTGCGACGGTGAATTGGCGGCGGCGATCCTCGGTGGCGAGAAGGGAAAGACGCGTGGCGGCGATGCAGGGCTCCCATGTCCAATTGGTGGGTGTAGATGACGCGAAGGCCATGGCGGTCCTCCTGGACCCATCGGGAGGCACCGGATGGACGGTGGCAGCGGCTATGGCGATGGCGAGCTCATGGCGCGTCGCGCCATGGTGGAGAGGGCGAGAGGGAGGCGAGGGGAGAGAGGACCAGTGAGTGAAGGGGTCGGGGGCGGCGTGGCGTTCGGGGACTCGTCCAGGCGTCGGTGGAGTGAGGCAGGCAGGGTGGAGGTGGCCTGCGCGCGGCGACGACACGCCTCTGCCTACTGGCAGAGGTTGAAGACGGTGGGGGAAGTTGGGCTGGGCCTCAGCCAAAGTGCTGGCCCAGATGGGGCACTAGGTGGGCTGCGGTGGCGCCTGTGTCCTTCTCTCTCTCTTTCTTTATTCCATTTTCTATTTTCTGTTTTGTTTTAGTTTAGTAAAATACTAAACCATTTAAATAAATCCTGAAAATAATTGTGGGCATTAACTGAATTATTACAGAGGCCCTTAACTATTTTCAGAATTGTTGGAGCATTTAAAAATATTAATAGTATTTAAATGCCCCAATTCAAATACAATATGGTTTATTCAAAATCCAAAATGCCTTGGAAAAATATCCATCACCTCTGGATATGGTTTTCACCTTTTCCATTAATCATGAACATTTTTGCAAACCACTTTGGGTTTTTGAAAATATTTTTTTGAATTTGAACCTATTTGAATTGCTTTAGTGCTAGGGCTTGATCATCCCCATTTCAAATTTCATGGAAATTAAACATGATGCATGGATGCAATGCTACTAGCTGCAAACAAGCTCTAGGGCTGATCTGGGGCTGTGACAGCATCACTAGTAGAAAAAGGGCCTATTGACCCGGTTGGTGAGGGCCTTTAGTCGGTTCATGAACCGGGACTAAAGGCGGTACTAATACCTGACCCTTTAGTCCCGGTTCAATCCAGCCCGGGACCGATGGGCCTCCACGTGGCTTGTCTTGCCGAGCCCGAGCGGGAGGGCCTTTGGTCCCGGTTGGTAACACCAACCGGGACCAATAGTCATCTGGCGTCAAGATTTCTATGGCTGGGGTTTTTGTTTTTTTTTTTGAAAAGGGGAGGGGGGTTTGGGGGTTTTGGGGGGTTAATTTAGGTGTTTCATATATTGTGTTAGCTAGCTAATTAATAGAGAGAAGTGTCCTCTCTTTTGTCCGTGCTTGGTCGACGCTACGTACTATACATACATATAAAGAGGACTAGCTAGACACGCTAGCTAGCTAGTAAGCAAACGAAGTAAACAGAAGATCGTCATGAACATATATGCATACGGAGGGAAGTGATATCGACCACCTCTCCTTCTCCGAGAGGTTGGTCGAACAACAAGTTCTCGTATATCTATCCGACACTACCGGCTACATATATACAATAATTATCTTTTACAAAAATAATCTCCTAATGTACGGACGCGTGGTCCACATAGTATTCTCCGTCTTCAGCGATCACGTGGTCAACAAAGAATGCCGCCAATTCCTCTTGAATTGCTCGCATGCGATCTGGTGCTAGTAGTTCATCCCGCATCCGAAACATCTAATTTTAAGAAGGGGGTCAATATATATATATATGAATGAATGAAACTCAACACAAATGATGGTAATAAAATAAAATTGTGAATATTGTTATTTACGCATTTCATATTGTTTGTCAGAGTAGCCCCGCTCACAGGTCGTGGGCGGATGGACTCGCAAACGTAGTATCCACAGAAATCATTCCCTTGTTCCTGCCACAACCACTTTACAAGAAATAGAGGTCAATCAAACTGATAATTAGCAAGCATGTTAAATGGTATTGATGAAACTAGCGCTTGAATCACTAGGAGATGCGTGGAATATGCTACTATAGTGCTTACTTTTGGGTGTCTAAATTGCAGCTTCTTTGGCAGTCCCGGAGCTTTTTTGGTGAATTTTCTCCAAACCCTGCCATACAAAGAAAACAATTACTTGATATCAGAAATGAACAAAGTTGCTGATATGGTGGATAATGATCGATTTAACTTACTTCTCGAGCATTTCAGTCATTTCCGCATACTCCTTGGGATCTTTTCGTCTCGAGTCTAAGACAGTTACTACTCCCTGCTCAAGCTTAATCTCTAGGAGAATATAGTGGTACCTGCATTTATGCATAACTCTTCAATATTACATTACTATAACCTGGACTAATAAGGGAAACCGAATATGCCACAAGACAGTAACACTCACTTGAAGTTGTAAGGAAAGAGTATTATATCCTTGTGTTCATTTATTACGAACGATTGTAGCAAGTTGGCCTCGGTATTTTCGGCATGAAATTCAACCTCAGTTGCATCTATGAGATATGTGTTAATGAACCCAATGGAACCACTTGTCTTTTCTTCAATTCGGCGATCTTCAATCTGCATAATATAGTGAGGATAATTATAAATACATGCAATGAAAGAGCTGAATTATATAAAGAGACTTAATGTCAGAAGTAGTACTACTTACAGACAGTAGCAGGTGACCGTTGCTTTATCGAGGGCCAATTGATTGAAAAACTGATAGAACTCCTCAAATGGAATAGGCAACAGTTCAATTCCAACGAGGTCATGCTCCTTTTAACTCTCACATACAAAGTACTCCTCCCTCGGACTCTCTGCAGGTTTTCATGTACCAATCATGCAATCTTAGCATCATCGTTGATAGAGAGCTTTCATCTTTGACGAGAGGCTTCCGTACTCGTATCTTTGTATCTGCACCTCCAAGAAATCATAATGTACATCGTCGGGCAGGTAATCTTCAGGATTGCCATAACGGGCACCATGCTCGGATCGGCGATGTCGCTAGCAGTGCACCTTGAGCGGGGGGCACGATTGCTTCGCTTCTTCGCCGAGCTGGGCAATTTGTTTCCTAGCTCGTCGTTCTTTCATTCTTTGATCACTTTTAGTACTTCCCGACCTCTCCGCTTCGGCAAATGCCTTTCCAATAATGCGCTCATAGTTTCCTTTCGGCGGAGACTTGGGTGGTTTTGTCGGGGCAGCCAGAGTGCGCTTCGCTTTCACGGATCTACCTTCCTCCTCCGGAGGTGGATATCTCTTCGCTTTCAACCCTTCAAACCAGTCATGCACTTCGGTCTGCGCGATCTTCGCGTTTTCCTCGTCGGTCCTCTCGTACGGTAACTTCTCTGGATTCTTCAGAAAAGGACTGAATCTGTATCTCCTCCCACCTTTGGCTGTACTGCTAGACGCCGGCAGAGCAGATGGAGCGGATGTCTTCTTTCCTTGCTTACGAGGCGCAGGAGAAGGACTACGACGCACCGGAGCAGCCGGAGCGGCGGCGGATCTCTTCCACCCTTGCTGACGAGGCGGAGAAGGAGGAGGCTGGCTGCTCGGGGGCGCCAGTGCAGGCGGAGAAGGAGGTGGAGTGCCGCCACGCGTCGGAGAAGGAGCCGGCCGAGTGCCCTGATCGTCACTCGCCGGAGGAGGAGGCGGTGGAGGAGGCGGAGTGCCCTGACTCGCCGGAGGAGGAGGAGGAGGCGGAGGCTTCCAGTTCGGAAGGTTGATGAGATCCTTCCGCCATAGGCATGGAGTCTTCATAGCAGAACCCAGCCGATACTCCCTTCACCGGTAGGGTGGTCAAGCCGAGGTCCTCAAATCCTCCGTTATTTCATCCACCATCACCTTAGCATATCCTTCGGAATCGGCGGCGGTGAAAAGTTGAGTTGGGTTTAGTAGGATAAGCAGAGCCAACAGCCGCCTTGACCTTCAAATTGCTCCATTGCGCCATAAGGTGGCAATTTTGAGACTCGTGATAGCATCCACGGGATAGCTGGCGAGGAGCCGTCAAGGCATGCTCCGCTGAAGCAGCTCGGTGGAAGCCACGCTGCTTCTCCGCTGAGATGGCGGGGTAGCTTCGGGGGAAGCTTCGGCAGGTCGTTTGCTGCGATATGCTGCTTCTCGTTCCTCTTCTCGTTCCTCTAGCCCCATTACCCTTTCGTGCAGCGCCTGCCTTTGGCTCTGCTCCAGTTTCTTCCTCCTCTCATGGGTTTTGTAACCCCCTGCGTCCGGAAATCCAGCCTTCCACGAAAGGGAGCCTGGCGTGCCTCGTGTCCGTCCAGGGTGCACAGGATTCCCGAGGGCCATTGTGAGCTCGTCCTTCTCCCTGTCTGGAACAAACTTCCCTTGTTGCGCTGCTTCGATATATTGCTTTAGCCTCTTGACTGGTATGTCCAATTGCTCGTCCGT
The DNA here is from genome assembly GCA_021605205.1 of Aegilops longissima. Classification (NCBI taxonomy): domain Eukaryota; kingdom Viridiplantae; phylum Streptophyta; class Magnoliopsida; order Poales; family Poaceae; genus Aegilops; species Aegilops longissima. The sequence continues at coordinate 711,970,030 of CM038679.1, read as the reverse complement.
CCAAATGCACTTCTCTGATACAGGGTCCAAGGTTCCGCCAGCCCCGAAGAACCAAGTCCGGCAACGGTCTGGCCAGTTCATTGTCTATGGTTCGATCCCTTTATCAAGCAAATCATTCTCAGCCTTGGCCCACTTAGGCCGGGCTATGAGGTAGCCACCTAACCCCGTGCGATGGTGAAGCTTCTTCTTCGCAGCATTTTGCTTGTTTTTCGCCGACATCTTTTTTATCTTTTCCGATGTCCTGTGGGCCACAAATGCGGGCCAGTCATCTCTGATCTTCTCATATTTTCCCTTGAATTCTGGTGTCTCTTTTTTCGACAAACTTATTCAGGTCTTTCTTCCAATGCCTGAATAGGTCTGCCATCTTCTTAAGAGCAAAAGACTTGATTAATGGCTCTATAACTGGCTTCTCCGGATCATCCTCTGGCGGTAGGGTGAAATTTGACTTCAGCTCAGTCCAAAGATCATTTTTCTGCAGATCATTGACATAAGACACCTCAGGGTCTTCGTTCTTAGGCTTATACCATTGCTGGATGCTGATTGGGATCTTGTCCCTAACCAGAACCCATAGACCGAGCAACAAATGCCTTCTTTGTCCGGATGGGTTCAATCGGTTGGCCGTTGAGCGCGATTTCTAGGATCTCAAACCTTTCATCCGAGCTCAACTTTTTCTTCGGGCCTCGTCTCCTTACCGAAGTTGTGCTCGATCCGGAGGGCTAGAAAAGGAAGAAAGACGAGAGTTAATTAATATGTCTACATACCAAAACAATGAACGCATCAATTAGCTAGTCAAGACAGGCTTAACTAATATATATACCTGGCGGACTCGTTCGGTGATCACGGAGCAGTCCTCACGGTCTACTTCTTCACCCTCTCCTTCTTTCACGGCATTGGGTCATCGGAGCCATCATAAGCATAGCCAGCTGCTTCTTCACCCTCTCCTTCCGCACCATCGGTGTCGTTGAGAAACATCATCGAGTTGACGGCATCACTTCCTTCGTGATTATGTGCCTCAACAATGCTTCTTGTGCTTCGTCTCGGGCGGGTGTCCATAGTTTCTACAAATATTTACAACATGGCAATTATTATTCAAACATGACAGATATGAATATATTAGTGGCAAACGTAGAACTAGCTAGCTAATCACAATAAGGAATCATATTAATTAGTGGCCTCGACGCTGCTTCTCTAGGGTTTCAGTGGCCTCGACAACGCTTCAAGGGTTAGGGGTGGCCTCGAGAACGCTTCAAGGAGGGTAATATCGACCCCCCGTGTTGAAGCTAGCGGGAGGGGTCGGCGTTGAACACTACATCTATGTCCCACAAGTGGCGTGGGCATCGGCGCCCATGATGTAGAGGTCGTGGATCACCGGCGATCGAGGTCAAGGGTCGAGGATCGCCGAGGGGTCGGGAGGTTTCCTAGTGTCAAAGGATTCAACAAAACCATGTCTTCATCATTAGGCAAAAGTAACAGGTGCATGATGGTATAAAACTCTCCAAAGTTATTTTGGAACGGAGTCCTAGATAGGATAATTCGCTTTTTGATACAAAGTTCAGCAAGAACCTTCCGAATATCGTTATTTGGAAGGCCTTTGCTGAAATTCGTACAAAAAGGCAAATTATCCTATCCGGGACTCCATTCCAGAATAACTTTGGAGGACTTCGTACCATCATGCCATGGTTACATCCGGCTAATGATGAATCCATGGATTTCTTCAATACTTTGACACTATGAAACCTCTCGACCCCTCGGCGATCCTCGACCCCTCGAACCCTCGACGACCTCGAACCTCGACCCTAGACGACCTCGAACCTCGACCCTCGATCCCTCGACCCTAGAACCCTCGAACCCTCGACCCTGAAACCCTCGACCCTTGACCCCTTAACGACCCTCGACCCTCTACCCTAGTTCCCGACCCTCGACCCCTCGGCGATCCTCGACACCCTCGTTCCCGATAAAAATTAAGAAGAAGAAGAAAAAAAAGAGGAGAAAAAAAAGGAGAAGAAGCTCCTCTATTCCTTCTTCTTCTCCTCTTTTTTTTCTTCTTCTTTCTCTTCTTCTCTCTCGTCTTCTCCTTCTTCTTCTCCTTCTTTCTCTACTTATTTTCCTTTTCCTTATTTTACTTTTCCTCTCCACTAACATAAAATGCACTAACCTAAAGTGCAACAAACATAAAATGCACTAAATCGATCAACTAACCTAAAATTAGTGATAAAATGCACTAACCTAAAATCGATATCTACTAACAACTTAAAAAATACATATATGAAAAAAAAACATCATCATATCATCAACAGAAAAAAATAGTATTTTTTCTAAAAGTCTATCTTTTGCATATATACATCAACATATATATACACAGAGAACATATATATACATACATATATACATTTTTATAAAAATGCAAAAAACAAAAAATCTAAAAAAAAGGGGGAAGAGGGGGGCGGTGCCGGCCCTGACCACAGCGAGGCAGAGGCGACGGCGGCGCGGGGCAGCTGGGGCGCGGCGAGGCAGATGCGACAATGAGGCGAGGCGGGCGGCGACGGCGCTGGGCGCGACGCTGGATGGCGACGGCGCTGGGCGGTCTGAGGCCGCCGCGACGGCTCGGGTGGCGCGCGACGGCGCTGGGCGGCGCGGGTGGCGACGGCGTCGGCGGCGCGGGCAGCTGGGCGCGGCGAGGCAGAGGCGGTCTGGCGACGGTGTCGGGCGGCGCGGGAGACAACGACGGCGCTGGGAGACGGCGACGGCGTCGGGCGGCGCGGACGGCGTCGGAGGCAGGCGACGACGGCAAGGCGAGGCGCAGAGGGGCGGCTGGCGGCGCGTCGGGCGGGATCAAGAACTGAACGAAAATTTACACAAGTGTTGCTTATATAGACGGAGTATTGGTCCCGGTTCGTGGCACAAACGGGACTAATGCCCTTTAATCCCGTTGGTGCCACCAACCGGGACCAAAGGCCTCTTTTCAAGAGCCCAAAGGGTGGAAGCGGCGGCCTTTGGTCGGTTAGTAGCACCAACCGACTAAAGGGGGCATTAGTCCCGGTTTGTGCCACTGGCCGACTAATGCACTTTTAGTCCCGGTTGGTGCCACCAACCGGGACCAAAGGCCTTGTGCTGCCCCGCGCCTAAATGTTTAGTCCCACCTTGCTAGTTGAGAGGAAGCCGCACCTGTTTATAAGGTGCGGTGCGCCTTCCCTCTCGAGCTCCTCTCTAAAGCAGGCTTTCGGGCCTAACCTTGCAACCTGTGCCTGTGGGCCTACTGGGCCTCCCACGGGCCTGAATCCTGGCCCATGGTAGGGTTTCTAGTCGTATTCAGGCCGTGGGAGCCCAGTAGGTGGCACTTTTTTTTTGTTTTTTTGTTTTATGTGTTGCTTTATTCATTTTATTTTGTTTCTACTTACAACAAAATACTTATTGTTGCTATTTCTATTTTTTACAGTTTTTCTGTTTTGTTTTCTGCATTATTTATTTTCTTTTGTTTTTTCTTTATTTTTAATTCTTTTTGCTTTTAGTTTTAGAAAAATTATAAACTTTCTGTTAGTGCCATTAGTTTTCAAATTTGAAAACACTTTTTTTGTTTTCTTTGTTGCTTTATTCATTTTATTTTGTTTCTACTTACAACAAAATACTTATTGTTGCTATTTTTATTTTTTTCCAGTTTTTTTGTTTTGTTTTCTGCATTATTTATTTTCTTTTGGTTTTTTCTTTATTTTTTAATTCTTTTTGCTTTTAGGTCAGCAAAATTATAAACTTTCTGTCAGTGGCATTAGTTTTAGACTTTCTGTTTGTGCCATTAGTTTTCAAATTTGAATAGTTAAAATTTAAATTCTTTGAAATTCATAGTTTTCAAATGAAGTTTGAAAAAGTTGGCATAGCATGTGCATGTACAAAACGGACAATGGTATCATACTCTTCTGTTACAAAGTTGGCATGGTATCATCATAATAGTTGCGGGAGAAAGTCTTCATTTTTTCTTCGCTTGTGTCATTTGCTTATTGCGCCGTAACCATGGATAATCTTCATCGTTTATCAGGATGCTTGGGTCAGCCTTGACTTTGAAGGGAGGAATTTCATGAAACTTTTCATACTCTTCAGACATGTCTGTCTTGCCCTCCACTCCCAGGATGTTCCTTTTTCCTGAAAGAACTATGTGGCGCTTTGGCTCATCGTATGATGTATTCGCTTTCTTATCTTTTCTTTTCATCGGTCTGGTAGACATGTCTTCACATAGATAACCTATGCCACATCATTGGCTAGGACGAACGGTTCGTCAGTGTACCCAAGATTTTTCAGATCCACTGTTGTCATTCCGTACTGTGGGTCTACATGTACCCCGCTTCCTGACAGATTGACCCACTTGCACTTAAACAAAGGGACCTTAAAATCTACTCCGTAGTCAAGTTCCCATATGTCTACTATGTAACCATAATATGTGTCCTTTCCCCTGTCGGTTGCTGCATCAAAGTGGACACTGCTGTTTTGGTTGGTGCTCTTTTGATCTTGGTCAATCGTGTAAAATGTATTCCCATTTATCTCGTATCCTTTCCAAATCATTACAGTCGAAGATGGTCCCCTGGACAACAAGTACAGCTCATCACAAACAGTGATGTCACCTCTGAGATGTGTTTCCAACCAACTGCTGAAAGTCCTGATGTGTTCATATGTAATCCGATCGTCGCCTTTGCGCCCGGTGTTTGGGCGCAGACTGTTCTTGTGTTCATCGACATACGGGTCACCAAGGTAGAGTTCTCAGAAGCTGTGTAGTGTGCTTGAGACCAAGAATATCCGTCCCTGCATATTATTGAGTCCCTTCCAAGCGTGCCTTTTCCCGTCAGTCTCCCCTCATACCGCGATTTAGGGAGACCTATCTTCTTAAGGCTAGGAATGAAGTCAACACAAAACCCGATGACATCCTCTGTTTGATGGCCCATGGAGATGCTTCCTTCTGGCCTAGCGATTCTGAACATATTTCTTTAGGACTTCCATGAAACTCTCAAAGGGGTACATATTGTGTAGAAATACGGGCCCCAGAATGACAATCTCGTCGACTAGATGAACTAGGACGTGCGTCATGTTATTGAAGAAGGATGGTGGGAACACCAGCTCGAAACTGACAAGACATTGCGCCACATCACTCCTTAGCGTTGGTACGATTTCTAGATCGATCACCTTCCGAGATATTGCATTGAGGAATGCACATAGCTTCACAATGGCTAATCGGACGTTTTCCGGTAGAAGCCCCCTCAATGCAACCGGAAGCAGTTGCGTCATAATCACGTGGCAGTCATGAGACTTTAGGTTCTGGAACTTTTTCTCTGGCATATTTATTATTCCCTTTATATTCGACGAGAAGCTAGTCGGGACCTTCATACTGAGCAGGCATTCAAAGAAGATTTCTTTCTCTTCTTTCGTAAGAGCGTAGCTGGCAGGACCTTCATACTGCTTTGGAGGCATGCCCTCTTTTTCGTGCAAGCGTTGCAGGTCCTCCCGTGCCTCAGGTGTATCTTTTGTCTTCCCATACACGCCCAAGAAGCCTAGCAGGTTCACGCAAAGGTTCTTCGTCACGTGCATCACGTCGATCAAAGAGTGGACCTCTAGGTCTTTCCAGTAGGGTAGGTCCCATAATAGAGATTTCTTCTTCCACATGGGTGCGTGATTATCAGCGTCATTCGGAACAGCTAGTCCGCCAGGACCTTTTCCAAAGATTACGTGTAAATCATTGACCATAGTAAGTACGTGATCACCGGTACGCATGGTGGGCTTCTTCCGGTGATCTGCCTCGCCTTTGAAATGCTTGCCTTTCTTTCGACATTGATGGTTGGTCGGAAGAAATCGACGATGGCCCATGTACACATTCTTCCTGCTGCTTCCCAGGTATATACTATCGGTGTCAAGTAAACAATGCGTGCATGCGTGGTATCCCTTGTTTGTCTATCCTGAAAGGTTACTGAGAGCGGGCCAATCGTTGATGGTCACGAACAGCAACGCCTTTAGGTGAAATTCCTCCTTTTTGTGCTCATCCCACGTACGTACACCGTTTCCATTCACAGCTGTAAAAGTTCTTCAACTAATGGCCTTAGGTACACATCAATGTCGTTGCCGGGTTGCTTAGGGCCTTGGATGAGAACTGACATCATAATGAACTTCCGCTTCATGCACATCCAAGGAGGAAGGTTATACATACATAGAGTCACGGGCCAGGTGCTGTGATTGCTGCTCTGCTCCCCGAAAGGATTAATGCCATCTGCGCTTAAAGCAAACCATACGTTCCTTGGATCCTTTGCAAACTCATCCCAGTACTTTCTATCAATTTTTCTCCACTGCGACCCGTCAGCGGGTGCTCTCCACTTCCCGTCTTTCTTACGGTCCTCACTGTGCCATCGCATCAACTTGGCATGCTCTCCGTTTCTGAACAAACGTTTCAACCGTGGTATTATAGGATCATACCACATCACCTTCGCAGGAACCCTCTTCCTGGGAGGCTCGCCGTCAACATCACCAGGGTCATCTCGTCTGATCTTATACCGCAATGCACCGCATACCGGGCATGCGTTCAGATCCTTGTATGCACCGCGGTAGAGGATGCAGTCATTAGGGCATGCATGTATCTTCTCCACCTCCAATCCTAGAGGGCATACGACCTTCTTTGCTGTGTACGTACTATCGGGCAATTCGTTATCCTTTAGAATCTTTTTCTTCATTATTTTAAGTAGCTTCTCAAATCCTTTATCAGGCACAACATTCTCTGCCTTCCACTGCAGCAATTCCAGTACGGTACCGAGCTTTGTGTTGCCATCTTCGCAATTGGGGTACAACCCTTTTTTGTGATCCTCTAACATGCGATCGAACTTCAGCTTCTCCTTTTGACTTTCGCATTGCGTCCTTGCATCGACAATGACCCGGCGGAGATCATCATCATCGGGCACATCGTCTGGTTCCTCTTGATCTTCAGCAGCTTCGCCCGTTGCAACACCATCGTGCACATCGTCTGTTTCCTCTTGATGTTCAGTAGCATCACCGTATTCAGGGGGCACATAGTTGTCATCGTACTCTTATTCTTCGCCATCTTCCATCATAACCCCTATTAATTTCTCCGTGCCTCGTCCAAACATTATAGTGTGGCATGAAACCCTTGTAAAGTAGGTGGGCGTGAAGGATTTTCCGGTCAGAGTAAGACTTCGTATTCCCACATATAGGGCATGGACAACACATAAAACTGTTCTGCTTGTTTGCCTCAGCCACTTTGAGAAAATCATGCACGCCCTTAGTGTACTCGGAGGTGTGTCTGTCACCGTACATCCATTGCCGGTTTATCTGCGTGCATTATATATAATTAAGTGTGTCAAAAATCATTACACAACATCATGAATAGATAATTAAGTGACGAAATTAATAGAAGTTCATCATCACATAAAAACCAAAGTACATACATAGTTCTCATCTAACAACATAAAGCTCTGCAGAGCATCTAAATTAATTAAACCATACATTGAAACTATGTAAAACATTTCAATGCGAAAACAAATGCGATCATAATCGCAACCAAGGTAACAATTGATCCAACGGCATAATGATACCAAGCCTCGGTATGAATGGCATATTTTCTAATCTTTCTAATCTTCAAGCGCATTGCATCCATCTTGATCTTGTGATCATCGATTTACATCCGCAACATGCAACTCCAATATCATCTTCTCCTCCTCAAGTTTTTTTATTTTTTTCCTTCAAGAAATTGTTTTCTTCTTCAACTAAATTTAACCTCTCGACAATAGGGTCGGTTGGAATTTCCGGTTCAACAACCTCCTTGATAAATAAAATCTATGTCACATTGGTCGGCATAATTTTCATAAACAGTAAATGAACCAATAGTTATGAAAAGATAATATATACCACATCCGAATCATAGACAGGACGAGGACCGACGGGGGCAGATACCAAAACCATCGCACTATATAAGATGCAATAATAAAAGTAAGAAAATAATACAAGTATCTATCTAAACATACAAGTAAGAATATTTTTCCTTTCAGAAAGAAGATAAGAACAAGAGGCTCACCACGGTGTCGGCGATGAGATCGGCGCGGGTGATCGATGGCGATGAAGACGGGGACGGGCCGTGACGGACCGCTAAACCTAGATAAATATTGAGGAAAATGGAGCTTGGCGGTCGAGCTTGGAGAGGAGAAACCTTAAGTAGTGTGGCTCGGGCATTCCATCGAATACCTTGTGTACATAGGAGGTGAGCTAGAGCATCACCAAGCCCTCTCCCCCTCGGCCAGAAAAAACAGAGCAGTGTGCTCTCCTCTTGCGCGAGGGGCTATATATAGGCACCACCATTAGCCCCGGTTGGTGGCATGAACCGGGACTAAAGGGAAGCATTTGGTCCCGGTTCAAGCCACCAAACCGGGACCAATAGTGGTGGGCCAGGAGCCAGGCCCATTGGTCCCGGTTCGTCCCACCAACCGGGACCAAAAGGTCCGGACGAACCGAGACCAATGGCCCACGTGGCCCGGCCGGCGCCCTGGGCTCACGAACCGAGGCAAATAGCTCCATTGGTCCCGGTTCTGGATTGAACCGGGACTAATGGGCTGAACCGGCCTGGGCCATTGCCCCCTTTTCTACTAGTGCATGCATATCGGAATGAAGACAAAATCATCATGACGAAATTAAACAGGCAAACTAGGTAGCAGAACATAAAGAACATGCAAGCCCACAGGAATACAACATGAGAACAGTACAGAAGACAAAAAATGGAGAGACAAATTGAAAGTCTTAAGATCTAAGTCTACTGAAAGGAAGAACAAAGTCTTCAACACAGAATTACAGAAGGTAAAGGATTGACACAATCATTCTATTAAATAAAGACTTGTGCAACTCAATTTGGAAGGCAACCAATTGGTAACAAATATTTTGTGCGTTCTCTGACGAACATAAAGCAAATTTTTGTACCAGGCCAATTTGATATGTAGAGTCTCTAAACATGGATATTCTAGTCACTATTTATTCTAGAATCTCTCGTGAAACCATTCTCACTGCTCATCACAACATCATTGAGTAATGGTGGAAAGTAGATGCCCCCTGGTTTCATGAAGATGCAAGTTGATCTATCCTAATGACTCCTGAATATAACATATTTGTGATAGTTAGTGACACTACAAGAAAAAGTGATATCTATAACTATTTTTATGTACTCTGGGGAGACATTAGGAATAGATGGTCCAATTGCCAGTGAGGCAGCGACTCTTCTACGAGCTTGATATCATGCACGCTGTCGGTGTCTGTGTCACCACGCCCATAACTACAAGCGGATTCACACACTTCGGCTGCAGTGACGAACCACCGTGACTAAACTGTACGTCGGATTCTTCTCGTGCTAACTGCCTCCATTCCAGGAAACCTCGGTGCCTTTGCTGGGAGTCCCAATGAATCTAGCAAGCGCTCCTCCATAGATTTCTGAGTCAATTGTTCTGCTATGCGAGGGGGCAGAATAGATCCATATTGGGGTTGAAGATGTCCGGGCACATCGACGTGTGGTTGTGCAGCAAGCGAGTCCCCAACCGTGGGGTTGAGTGTTTGAAAGCAGCGTGTGTGCCCTCATTGTACTGCCTAATGGGACTCTGGTTCATTCCGCCTTCACCAATCTCTTGTGATGCCTCTTATTCATGTACACTGTTCTGTAGATGGACCACAGGAATTCTGGTTAGTACAACCTGATCTGTTCCTAATGCCTCCCAAATCTAACATGTTTGTGACAGTTTGTGTGTGTTCACGAAACATGTTTCCTGTTTCCTCCACATGACTTCAACAAAATGAAAATGGGGGGAAATTACATGAGGACTACTATCCATGGCAGTTATATCATTTGGGAGAAATGGCCTATATGTAAGTTGCTTTAGTCTTCCTTGGGGAATGAACCACGGGAGTGGGAGCTATACTCTCGCTACTTGGTCACCATAAACCACGATGGGAGAGAGCTACATATAGACCCAGCATTGGTAGCAGTTAGGATGATAATAACTCGTGACAAGGCGAATGGTGTGTAGCATTGAGGAAAGTGAGGTATTACCTTTTTACACTTGTTTAATAAATCGTGCAGGTTTAGATGAGTTTGTACATCCCTTCATGCAATAAAGGACGTGTTTGGTAGGCTGCAAAATATCTAGCTAGGCAAGCGCGGGATGAAATCAGCCTATTTGGCTGCCTAGGCTGCATCTGTTACTTGGCCCGCACGAACCTCAAAGTAGATCTAGGCCTGCATCTGGAGGAACGGCCGAATCGGCCGGTTTTAGCGAACCAGGCTCGTCCGAGCCATGCATGGCAAGCACCTACATGCGTGGTGTAGCGTGGGAGAAAACCGGGCGTCTCATAACTCTCCACGCTCTCTGCGGTAACTTCCCACGACAGTTCACACGCACTCGCTCTCTCTCCCTCACCGCTCCTTAAATGTCTCCGGTGGCAGAGCCACCACGCCCCCAACCCCCACTCCCATTATCGTCGGTAGCAACCCCATCCAGGAGAGGTGGAGTGCCGGCCTCACTCTTCCGGATGGGATCTCGTTGTGCGCTACACCACAACACCAATGCGATGGCAGGTAATCTGCTCAGAGAAGGCCCTTGAGAGGGCAAATAAATTGTCGGGACAGAGTTTCTCACGGCAGATAGAACTGCCACAAGAACGGTTGCCCGGAAATCTATTTCCCAGCAGATTCTCCTGGCAGTTTCACTGCCTGGAACCCCGTTTTCTCGGTAGATAGAAGTGTATGTCGGTGATCTAATTGCCGGGAGTTATGATAATCCTAGCAGATAATCTGCCCTTGAGTTATACTTACCCCGGCAGTTTTCCTGATCTTGGTAGAATGCATATTTATTTTTATTTCTATTCATACATGATTGACTCAGTATTCAGTAACAAATCTCAAACACATAATGACTAGAAATTCAATGTTTCAACATTTATACATGCATTAAGTAGCATCCAACTACATCGACTCTCCGGGCGCCATTCCTTTTCTGCAGCATGCCGCCGCCACGGGCCAATGTAGCACCGCCGCCGCGCGCTCTGACCCCTCCATCGGTGCAGGACCTCCTGATATTGGGCTCGACGACGGCGGGGTTTCAAACTCCACAACATGCGGCTTTGATCGGCCCTGCTTATGGTGGTATTTTTACCCCCATTCGAGGGTTTTCTCCCCTATGTCCGGTGCAAGGGGAGGGGGGCTCGAGGACGTCGTGCTCATCTTCAAGTCGGCTAGCGTGAGGACCACGGCCACGGCCCTCATAATGGTCGGCTCATCTTCGGCGGCGGCGACGCCCCTGTTCCCACCAGGGTTTTCTCCATGGCGGGCGTACGCTGCACCGACACCCGGTCCGGTTAGCTTCGATTCTCCCCCTTGCAGATGAGTTTGTAGTTAGGGTTCTTAGGGTAGTTCGAGTATTGGTTAGTACGGAAATGTTAGATTTGATTGTTCACAGTGGATTGGATTGGATTTGATTCGATTCGACTTGATTGGATTCGATCAGAATCCACTACATCTGGCTTGAATCAGACTAATGCTAGTGTTCATAGTGGTTAGATGAGAATGGTGATGCCTTAGTCATGCTAGATTGATGCATATGGGTCTGTGCTTTCCAGATTGCTACTGCCTAGGGTAGATTGGTTTGTTCATACCACATTCATACTTTGGTGCCGTTCTTTCCTGTTTTGGTGTTGTTTTTGTTATGCAAGTGTGTATGTTGCCACATTGATAGTGCCTAGGCTACGTGATTGTATGATCAGCATAGGAAAATGCATGTGCATGCTAGTGGGACAAACTTGAATCTATTATATATAAAAAGTGCTTGACGGGTTAATCAAAGAAAGATAAATATGCTAGAAATTACCACAAAAATTAAAAACATCTGATCGCTGATTTGGTGGACCCATAACTTAAAAGACGTAATTAATGGATTAGATCTAAGAGCCCTCCATCTCAAAAAAAATACAGCTATCCTTAGCATGTACGTGTTGTTGAAAAACAACATACACACATTATATCTTTCTACATGTCCATTTAAATAAACCTTTAGCATGTACGTGTTGTTAAAAAAAGAGCGCTCCATCTAAAAAAAACTACAACCTTAGCATGTACGTGCTGTTCAAAATAAATGAGCGCTCCCTCTCAAAAAAAAAAAAGAAAATACAGCCATCCATAGCCTGTACGTGTTGTTCACAAAAAAAAGGTACACTCCTAATATCTCTCTACACGTCCATTTAAATAAACCTTAGCATGTATGTGTTGTTAAAAAAATGGGCCCTCCATCTCAAAAACAAAAAAAAAACTACAGCTATCCTTAGCATGTACGTGTTGTTGAAAATAGAAACCGTACGCACCTTATATCTTTGAAAATGTCCCTTTAAATAAACCTTCACATGTTCGTGCTGTTAAAAAAAATTGTACGTAAAGAGTATACACCTTATATCTTTCTACATGTCCCTTTAAATAAACCCTTTTTTACACACCTTGGGTATTTCTAATGTCCCTTTAAATAAGAGTCGCGCTAACTGCCACACGTGTGGCAGGAAGGGAGACGCACCACACGTCTCTAATGTAAACATATTGCCACGTCATCGCATACATGCATGCAGGAATCTTTTTGGATTTTCAGTTTTTAAAATATTTTATCTCTTAAACGAAAATTCCGATTGAAAATCCGTTTTCACCATTAAATCCCTCGCGATGAGATCTTCGAAACTAGATCACATGTTGATATGTTTTGATGAAATTTTTTTTGGATTAAAAGTTGCCATGTCTATTGCATATGAATTGCCATGATGTTTACACTGAAGTTGCCATGATATGTTTCAGCTATTTTCTTCTACATTTAAAAGTAAATTTTGACATTTATAAAACGGGAATTAAGAAATTAGACTTGCCATGAACCATAAACTAAAATTGCCATGATACATGCACGTAAAATTGCCATGGTTCATACAAAAAATAATTTTCATGGTCAAAGTACTGGAGTTGCCATCATCAAAATACTAAAATTGCCATGATCTACAAACTAAAATTGCCACATGACAACTTTAGTTTAAGCCCTATGGCAACTGCAGTATAAACATCGTTGCAACTTCTGGTAAAAAAAAATCGTCGAAACATATCAACATGGCGTCTAGTTTTGAAGATCTCGTCGAGACGGATTTAATGGTGAAAACGGATTTTTAGTTCGCTTTTTTATTTAGGAGATACAACATTTTTAAGCCGAAAATCAAAAAAAAATATGCTGATGTCATCTATTCATACGTGGCAAAATGAGTGGTGATGGAGGCGTGTGGGCGATGTGCAAACGCCCACACGTGTGGGCGTTAACATTTCCGTTAAATAAAATTAGCATGTATGTGCTGTTAGAAAAACATATGTAAACACCTTCTGTATTTCTACATGTCCCTTTAAATAAAATAAATAAAATAAAAAACAGAATATCTTACATAACTACATGTAAACCTGGTGGATCTGATTTATCCAATGTACACATCTTATATCTATTTCCAAGTCCTTTAAAAAACAAAAAATGTACATCTTATATCTATCTCCAAGTCCGTTTAAAAAAACTAAAAGAAAAAACTACTAGATCTCATGTCGTAATAAAGGAAAAAACCACCACATCTCATGTCCTGGATCTCACTCTCTCAAAAAAGAGAAGAAACAAAAAGCTACTACATCTCACGTACAGAAAAAATAGTACTAGATCTCACGTCCTAAAAAAGGAAAAAACTAGCACATCTCATGTTCTAGATCTCAGTCCCTCAAACAAAACAAAAATAAAAAAAGTTACTACATCTCACGTTCAGAAAAGCTACTACTCCCCTATGTCCTCGACCTCACGTAGCAGCCGTCGCAATGCATGGGTATCTGCACCAGCACTGTCGGTCTTATTATACAAATGTTAGAGTAACAATTGGTGGAAACAGTTCATTGGTTTCAAACATTCACCAATCAATATTAGGTGATATTTGAGCCCTAAAGCTTTCCTTATACTACAACCAATAGTGACAGCATTTCGAAACCTTCCCGCGCCGAGCCGCTGCACAGCCTCTTCGGATCCGGCGAGAAGAGCCGCCCCCCAGTCGCCGCCGCCGTTGGGATCGACCACCACCGAGCGCACCACCCTCGTGGCCGCCCGGGATTACTCGCCACCGGTTAGTCCCTTTTTTTGTTATTTTTGTGAGCTGTGTAGTAGATTGACGCGCCGGTGTGCGTGTAGATGGAGTTGACCCCATGCGAGAATTTCTTGCTATCCGATTCATCCGATTTGGACGACTCGGATGTGGAGACCATGCGTGCAACCTTTCGGCAGCAAACATTGGTCATGGCGCTTGCCGTGAAGGAGCATGAAGACGAGTACCGGAAGAGGAGGCGAGGATCTACTGTCGGGCGTCTGTGCATTCCGCGGAATCGCCATCTTGGAAACGAGATGTTGATGCAACATTATTTTTTGGAGAATCCTACATATCCTGCACACCTCTTCCGCAGAAGGTACCGAATGCGCCGATCCCTTTTTGTGAAAATTGTTGAAGCTTGCTAGGAAAATTGCCGGTATTTCACTCAAAGAAGGAATGCCGCGGGCTTAAAGTGATTTAGTGCATATCAAAAAATCTCCGCAGCTATGCGGGTGATTGCATATGGCATTCCGGCTGACTATGCCGATGAGTATCTTCGCATTGGTGAAGATAGCACAATTGAGTCTGTGCGTAGATTTGAAAAAGTGATCGTCCGTGTCTTTGGTCCCGAGTATCTTCGGGCACCAAATGAAGATGACACAAAGAAATTGATGGCAGCTAATGAGAGGAGAGGTTGGCCTGCGATGCTAGGTAGCATTGATTGTATGCATTGGAATTGAAAAAATTGCCCCAAGGCTTGTCAAGGAATGTATTGTGGCAAGTCTCGTGATGCAACAAGTGTGCTAGAGGCCGTAGGATCCGAGGATTTATGGATTTGGCATTGCTTTTTTGGTATGCCCGGCACACTCAATGATATCAATGTGTTGCAACGCTCTCATTTGTTTGCTAGGCTTGCTAGTGGTGATGCTCCTACTTGCAACTACACTATCAATGGACATGAATACACAAAGGATCTTGCAGATGGTATATATCCTCCTTGGTGCACATTTGTCAAGAGCATCAAAGAACCCAAAACAAAAAAACAACGTGAATTTGCAAGGGTGCAAGAGGCAGCCTGAAAAGACATTGAAAGAGCATTCGGTGTTTTGCAATCTAGGTTTGCCATTGTCCGTGGTCCTGCTCGTTTTTGGGATAAGAAAACCCTGAAGAACATCATGACTTGTTGTGTTATCTTGCACAATATGATTCTTGAAGATGAGAGAGGAATGAACTTAGAATTCTTTTACGACAATGTGGGTAGCCGTGTCAAACCAGCTAGAGACCCAAACCGCATTAAAGCTTTTCTTCAGACATACAAGGAGATTGAAAATGCAGACACACACTTTCAGCTTCAGGAAGATCTCATTGAGCACCATTGGCAAAGGGCTGGACAGTGACTAATTTTTGTATTCATTTGTATTTGTATTCATGACAAGTTTTGTATTGCATTATTTTAGGTTTGCTACGGTGATTTGAATAATTATTTGTAATACGGATGATTATTGTTTTATGTTTGATTTGAATAATTTAGTTTGTTTTTTATTGTTGAATTATGTTCGATTTGAGATTTGTCGGCTGATGATATGCGGGGATGTGGCGGCGCAAAGAGCAGAACCCGCATAGCCGACCCGTAAAAAAGCATATTCCGCGAATATACTTTTTTACGGATCCGTTTGGGGGGTCTGCATCTGTGCCAGCCCGCGCCGGCCCGCAAAAGCTGTTTTGCGCGAACTGCAAATGCCTTTTGCGGGTCAGCGTTTTGCGGGGTCTGCTAGAGTTGCTCTAAGGGAGCCTAACACTGCCAATGCCGGTCGCAAGCCATAAAAAAATGGAGGGAGCATTAACAAAATTAACACTACGCCTTTGTATTTGACTTTCATAACTTACTATCATCATTTTGTAAGTTGGCCATCGGTCAATCGAGTGAACATCAACAGTAGCAAACATACAGGGAGGTATAAAAACATAAAGTGGATGGTTAGTCACTAAAATACTACCTAACATCGACACTTAGTATTAATTGATATTTGAGGATCATTACATAGTTGAGATCATGAATATGAATATGGGTACGGGAGCAACTACCAATATCAATCCCAAGCACAAATAAAGTTGATAGGCCTAAACAAATTAATATTTTCACTACATTAATTACATAGGTTCAACGGTACAAACACAGGAAAATGATAAGAAAAGGGGGGAAACGTGGAATGGTACAACAGGTATTAGGCAAGACCACCCTCTGTGTGAAGATGTAGAGTGTGACAGATGCCCGAACGTTGTGTGCATCTACTTGAGCATCTTGCGCTAAAAGCCCAACTAACCATTCAAGTGAAAAAATTATTTTAAGACAAACAGCACAAATAATCAACTATGACTTATAAAAACACCTATGATTAATGTACATCATCTAGGGAAAAAGTATAGTGCATATACGTATTTTTAGCATAAATTATGTAAGTTCTGGTGATGTAAATGTTTTAAAAATAAATCCATGCTAACATATAATTAATGGGAATATGAACAAAAAATAAAATCGTTACAAAATAACCCATATTGACTCAAATGTCATGCATATGATACTTCTCGGGAAAATATTATATACTTAAAATAGGAAACTTTAATACGCCACAATGGGATTGTCAAGCCAGGCACACACCCTGTACAAATCACTATAGCCGCATTAGGCAAACCCGTGGATTCGAGCACGTACCAATAAAATAGTTCATCAACAACATAGCCTCCAGATATCTCCCCGAAACATTAAAGGGGTAACTCTTATATCCTTAAAATCACCACTTCACGACCAGCCCAAAGAACTGGTAAATATGAACTTATTGCAAGCAAACTATATTAATACTAGAAAAACGCCCGTGCGTTGCAACGGGGCCACATTAACTTTAAGTGTTCAATATTAATCATGTTAATATTACATTTAATATTCTCATACATATCAAGTGACACTGGCGACCTTTTTAACATCAAAACCTCACACACATACACTCTTCGTACCTCTTCCTCACTTTCTCTCCCCCTCTCCCTCTCTCTCTCTCTAACACACACACACACACATCCATCTTATTGGGTATGGGACCATAATCCATCTATTTCACACACACGCTAGTGCATAACAATATGGATTATGTGTATTATATTTGCCACCACAACTGAGGGAATTTATTTCATGTAAATCGACCAGCCACAGCTCCGTGACAAACAATACATCTAAATTATCAGCATTATTTTTATGTAATATGCATTATCTTTATACTATTTCTTGTCCGCGATTAACCTATTACTTGAACTTGCTACCACCAAATGATCTCTCTCTCTCTCTCTCTCTCTCTCTCTCCCTCTCTCAGAAACACACACACTCTCTGATATTATAGGACCAAAAACTTTTACCAATTACCATACTGTAGAACACCACACTCCTCACTGCATCGACGGGCGTTGGGTGGTGTCTCTTGGTCACCTGGCATCCTCTAATTCTGCGCCACCATCTCGATTATCTCCCTTGGCACCTAATTGTAAACACCTGCCCTCCTTCTCCTCCTTCCCTGTGCTCCACAACACACGAGCTGACCGTGAATCAAATCTGGACTGCTGGTACGGGCGCCCATGAGCTAATAAAACGATTCTCAATCAGACATGACAAGAATGTAAATACCTGGGGTTTAGCGCTGGTGGCGGGAACGACCGACACGGCCTCCTTGCGCCGCTCCTTGCTGCCCGCCCTGCTCTGGGGATCCTAGCGCCCTGCCCTAGGGTTACTCGCTGGCGGCGGCTGCGGCGGCGTTTCCCTCAAGAAAAAAAGCACGTCTCATGTCCGGCTCATGCAGGAATCCATCACCAAGTAGGATAGTAGTTCCGTCCCGAATCGGTTATGTTGCAAGTCCTAGCTAGGGAAATACCCAATGGTTCCTGGTTGTATATGCACCCTATATGGGATTTTTAAAAAATATTAAAAAAAAGTCAAAATAGGTAAGAACTATTTTGACAAAACACTTGACTTACTTTTGCACTGGTATATACACTTCCACAAAAAAAAGTTGACATCACAGCAAAAAAGACAAAATTTATTTGCTATTATAGGTCACTATTCACACTATTTTAGCTAAAAATTTGTCTTTTTCGAAAAGAAGTCAAAGGAATATTTTTTTTGTGTGGATTTTTTCTCACGGGTACAGCAAAAGGTCAAGTTTATTTCAAAAATATTTTCAGGAATTTTTGACTTTTTGTTGAATTACTAATTTTTTCCCATATAGGGTGTATATGTTCCCATAGACCACAAATCCTCCTCCGTCCTAGCTATAGCTATATATACGTATTATCCTGCACCCCTATAAATAGTACACCCAGAGACCAATAGAAAGATCAGCGGGCACGAGGCATGCCCGTGTGTATCAATTGCTTGCGCGTATCCGTGTTGCTTCTAGTAGATCGATACTACATCAACTGTGGTTAGCCAGCTACGTCCAATCTATTCGAGTGTTTTCGTCTGCGTACGTGTTTTTCTGGTATATACTTCAGAATTCACTAATTCAGTCAGTCGGGGGCTGGATGTCTAAGCAAAGAAGGCAGGGTGAGGAGGATGAGGCCAACTACTACCACGACCGCAGCGGCAACAAGGAGAAGAGCCTCTATCTGGTTCTAGACGACTGGCACAAGGGCTTCACCATTCGCAAGATCGATGCCGACAGTCCCGACCTCAGCGCCTCCCCTGTCCTCCGGCTAGTGTCACCTGGCGTGGCCGTGCCATGAAGTTCGCAGCCCTGGCGGCTACATCATCGCCACGAGCAACATACATGCCGGAACCCTCTTCTACGACACTGACACTGCCGGACTGGCCGTCGGCCCTTCCGTTCCAGACGCACTGCTTTGTGGCTCCAACACATTCCTGACCTCTGGCGCCGGTGACACGCTGTTCGCGTTCGCCTTCCACTTCATGGAGCGGCCTGTGTCCTTTGAGGCGATGGGGAAGCCGCCGCCGACGGAAGACGACGACCTGCTGCCCACCGACTGGTCCTGGAGAAGCATGCGGCGCCCTTCACCAGGGCGAGATGATCTTCTCCTGGCGCTGCACCCGGACGGGCGCACCATATTCGTGTCCTCGTGGAGCAGGGCGGTCTGCGGCACGTACTCCGCCGACACCAGGAGCTGCAAGTGGAGGCGCCATGGGGAGTGGATGCTGCCTTTCAGAGGCCGAGGCTACTTCGACGCCGAGCTAGACGCATGGGTCGGGCTGCACGAGGACAGCCACGTCTGCTCCTGCCAGGTTGCCTCCCGCAACGGCGGCACCATGCAGCAGCCGGAGTGGAAGATGGCCGACGAGCGTAGGATGTGGATCCCGTGGCATCAGCTGGAGTTTCGCCTGCGTCGGATGTGACGGCGCAGGCGGAGTATCGAGGAGTCGCCGGCGTCGGCCAGGGCCTGGGGCACAGAGGAGTCCTCCTAGTCAAGGAGATCGGAGAGAAGAAGATGATGGCGGCACGAGGACACATGAGGGCAGGCGTCGAGAGGATCGGCCGTCCAGGCTCGTGAGGAGGGCAGCGATGGGAGGAACGCGTTAATGGTACCGTGTACAAAAATCCCATCAAAGCAAGTAAAATATACCATCGATGCTTAATTGATTCTGATTTAATTTTTATAGGCATCTTCGGATTTGTAAGGCATGTGTCCACGATCCTCGCACGCCGTACCTTTTTTTTGACGTGTATGATTCATGCAAGGAAATATCCCATCAATGTAAGGAAATATCCCATCAATGCTTGATTAATTGTGATTAATTTTTTTATATGGTAACTAATCCGATAAGTTTATGTGGGCGGTGAAGCAAAAAGGCAGGTGGGAGGGGAGACGAAAAATAACCGGTCAAAAAAAATGAATTGATTGTTGCCTTGTACGTTTGGTTTTGGTATTTGAAGATTGATTACCATCCGTTAGTTGGGTTTGTCCGGCCAGTAGGAGGGGGGTGAATAAAAAACCGACGAAAAAAAACCGATGAAATTGGGAGGTGGGAGGGAGGACGAAAAAAAACCAGTGAAAAATAACCGGCGGACTATTCACCAACTGCTCCATTAGGAGTAGAGATTCACATAAGAAAGGGAAAATCACATCAATATAAGGAAATATCCCATCAATACTTGATTGATTGCGATTTATTTTTTATATGGTAACTAATCTGATCATCAATACTTGATTGATTGTGATTTATTTTTATATGGTAACTAATTTGATGGGTTTATGTGGGTGGTGAAGCTAAAAGGCAGATGGGAGGGAAACGAAATAAAACCAGCGAAATAAAACCAACGAAAGTGATGAGGCGAAATAAAACCAGCGAAAAATAACCGGCGGACTATTCACCAACTGCTATACTAGGAGTAGAGACTAGCCCGCGCGAAGAGCGGGCCACTTTGCTAGTGCCAAAAATAGTAGTAGAACCAAGTTGAGCATGTGCATTTGGCATGATCTGGTAGCAATGATCATTGGTAGCACTGATCATTGGCATTTGCACTTGTGTGGTGCAGTGATCTGATCATAGCACAACTCAAGTGCAACTGCCACTAATCAGCAGCAGTTGCAAATGATCATTGACACTAATCAGTAGCCGCGCCATCCCGCCAGCCAGATCACCGCCGCCCGTAGCGTGCGACACCGCCATCTCCATGGGCGCAGATGGCTGCACTGTATGGGTGTCCAATGGAGCGGGGGAAGACAGAGTCCCCTGGCGCTGCCTCACCAGTGAACGTTCGAGACATCCTTGCAACATGGAATTAGCAGAACGTTCGAGACATCCTTGCAACATGGAATTAGCACGTAGATCCGCCGGTAGCTGAATACACCTTGGGGTCTGCGGAATGGAATTAAAGGGAGTTACAGCCAACCATGGATCCACCACCAAGCGCACTAGCAGAACCAATGCCCGCAAGTCCATGCCATTGCACTTGTGTGATGTGAACATCATTAGTAGGTGCAAAACTAGATGGCGGTAGGCTGAAGGGGTTACTAGCATGCTCTGAGGTATCCATCTCATCATCCTTGTTCTTCCCAGTGCTATCGTCATCCACATCATCACCCTTGCGTTTCTAAACAAACGGGATAAAATAGAATCACAAGTTTGAGATCAATCAGTTTCACTTGTAACAGATGGACCACAGGAAGTGATGTAAGCACAACCTTATCAATTCCTAATGCCTCCCAAATCTAACATGTTCGTGAAAGTTTTCGTGTATTCAGGAAACATGTTTCACCTTTCTTCCACACGACTTCAACAAAATGAAAATGAGGGAACATGTCTTGAGGACTACTAAGTAACTTTCTTTAGTTTTCCTCGGGGAATGAGAGTGAACGACGGCAAAGTGGGATCTGCTCTAGCTTGTTGGTCGCTACAAACCACGGTGGAAGGGAGCTACACATAGAAACCACCATTGGTAGGAGCTAGGATGATAATAACTCGTGTTGAGCGGAATGGTGTGTTTTTACTACACTTTAATAAATCGTACAGGTTTAGATGAGTCTGTACATCCCCTCGTGCAGTAAACTGAGCTTCTATCATATCCTTGCGACAACAAATGGAACAAATGTTAGAGCACCCGGCTGTTAGCACAGTTCCGGTACGTAGTACTTTCGACGTACTTGTACGACGCGATTCGCCGACCGATGCTTTTGGTCGAGAGACACACGCGTATGCATTAGCTGTGGACCATCACGTATAGAACCAGACTGCCGGATGGATTTCCTGGACGGGAAGCTAGCTAGACGAAGCTAGCGATCGATCGGCTGTACAAGCACGTATATACGTACGTGCGCGACCGCCGGGTAGACACACGAAACTGTCGAACGCACGACGCAACACGGGGACACAACGATTGATGGCAACAGGTGCGACACGCACCTGTGCTTTCTTATTACTTTGATCTGAGTTCGGTTTACAGGGGCCGTACAGACATATACTAGCGAAAGAGTCCGTGCGTTACAACGAAGCAGAAAAAACACACACTCTTAACCTAATAACCACGACTCGAGACCTTGATAGGTAGACATTTTTTATTTTTAAATGGCATCACATTTGTGTTCCCTACGGTGGTCTCAATGCTCACATAACGAAAACGCATTTGAATGCGGTCAGTCCTAAGGCGTCTCTCTCTCACACACACATACAATCGCTCTGAATAAGATGAGAAAAAATGTTGTTTTTTCCTGCGAGATTTTCTAGAGTTGTGCATGCGTGGTTATCAATGTTTTTTTCCTCTCAATCTGGTTTTAATGTGTGTTTATTTGCAATTTAGATCGCCGCCAGTGCGAAAGAAAAACGGACCATGCACTATAGATTAAGTTTGCACCCAAATTAATAGTTTAAAAATATTTAACAGCTAAAAGTAACAACATATTTAGGTTCTACACATTTTTTAATCAAATTTCATATATACTATGTTAAAATTGGAGTTACGGTTTAAAAGATATGGATAATTTTATTTTAGATAAACTGCGGATTGATTAACTGAAAGGTCAGGGGGTTTTCTGTTAAAATGCAAAACAACGATTCGTATGACTTAAATATGGATGACGGGTTGATTACCTGAAATGGCAGGGGGTTTTCTGAGAAAATTAAAAAAACGTTTAGGTGTAACTAAAAGATGGACTGCGGGTGGATTTGTACAAACTACAGGGACTTTTTTGCAAAAAAGGATGACAGACGACCAGAAACCCTTCGTGCTTTATTATTACTAGCAAAAGAGCCCGTACATTGCAACAGGACAGAAAAAATACACGCTCTTAACCCAATGACCACGACTCGAGACCCTGATAGGTAGACGTTCTTTATTTAAAATGACATCACATTTGTGTTCCCGACGATGGTCTCACTGCTCACACAACGAAAATGCATTTGAATGTGGTCAGTCCTAAGGCGTCTCTCTCTCACACACACATGCGCGCGCTCGCACGCACACAATCGCTCAGAATAAGATGAGAAAAGTGTTGTTTTTCCCGCGAGGTTTTTCAGAGTTGTGTATGCGTGGTTATCAATGTTTTTTCCAACTCAATCTGGTTTTAATGTGTGTTTATTTGCAATTTAGATCGCCGCCGGTGCGAAAGAAAAACGGACCGTGCACTATAGATTATGTTTGCACCCAAATTAATAGTTTAAAAATATTAAACAGCTAAAAGTAACATCATATTTAGATTCTACACATTTTTCTAATCAAATTTCATATATAATATGTTAAAATCGGAGTTACGGTTTAAAAGATATGGATAATTTTGTTTTAGATAAACTGCGGATTGATTAACCGAAAGGTTAGGGGGTTTTCTGTTAAAATACAAAAAACGATTCATATGACTTAAATATGGACGGCGGGTTGATTACCTGAAATCTCAGGGGGTTTTCTAAAAAAGTTAAAAAACGGTTCGTTATGACTTATAGATGGACTGCGGGTTGATTTCAACAAACTGTAGGGACTTTTTTGCAAATAGGGGTGACGGACGATGGAAACCCACCGTGATTTATTATTAGGTAGAGACTAGCAAAAAAGCCCGTGTGTTGCAACGGGAGAGAAAACATAACACACGCTCTTAACCCAACAACCATCACTCAAGACCACAATAGGTCCATCTTCTTTATTTTTGCGAGGCATCATATTTGTGTTGCCGCTTATCCTCCTTCTCACCCTCGCCGGCGATGGCCTCGGTGTTCACATAAAAGAAAACAAAAACGTGTTTGAATATGGTTAATCCTAAGGCGTCTCTCTCCCCCTCTCTCTCTCTCTCTCTCTCTCTATATATATATATATATATATATATATATATATATATATATATATATATATATATATATATCTCACTCCTCATGATGAGAAATCTACTGTTTTCCCTGTGACATTTTTCAGAGGTATGCATGTGTAGTTAGCGATGTTTTCTTTTCCCTATATGGTTATAGTGGGGTGTTTATTTGCAATCTGGATTGCCGCCGGTATGAAAGAAAAATGGATCTTGCGCTATAAATTGTAAGTTTGCTTTCAAAACAATATTTTAAGGTAAAATTAACAACATATTTAGATTCCACACATTTTCTAATAAAATTTCATATATAATATTTTAAAATCAAAGTTACGGTTTAAAAGATACGGATAATTTAGAAAATCATTTGTTTGACTTATATACATTCCAAAATAATATTTAAAATACTTAATAGGTAAAAATAATCTCATATTTATATTCTACATATTTTTCAAATCAAATTTCATATATAACATGTTCAAATCGGAGTTACGGTTTAAAAGATATGAATGATTTTAAAAAGCATTTGTTTGACTTAGATATGATCCGCGGATGAATTACCTAAAACATCAGGGGGTTTTGGAAAAATGTAAAATAACGGTTTGGATGTGACTTAAATCCGGACCGCGGGTTGATTTCATCAAAACACAGGGACTTTTCTGAAAAATGCCATAATGGACGTTCGAAACCTAATTTGCTTTATTATTAAAAAATAAGGTAAAGATATATAATAATAATAATATAGGAGATAGAAAGGTAGAGATAGAGATAGAGATATTGTACTTGGACCTGGCCTAAGTCTATACTAATTCTGTACGGAGATTGTCTCCATGTACAAACCGGACACGGACACCACACATCGTTGTTAGACCCAACACCGGCGGCCTGCAGTCTGGATGTTCCCGTCACAAGCGTGTGAGGCCGCGTGCACTGGTGTCTGCGGTCTCTATATTTTCGCTGTTAGCTCATGTCATCAGCAGTATGAGACGCCGGCCGGAGTGACCGCGCCGCCGCGACGGAACTGTACGTTGTTCGTGTCTCCGTCATCCGTACACTCCCAGAAACCTTGACGCCTTCACAGGGAATTCCATCGACGACCAAAAGATCATGTGCGTGCCGGATCGGCCGGGTTTGAAGACAGCCGACCACATCGACGCATGATGGAGCAACAAACTAATCCTCCACCTCGCTATCGATCGATACACTCGTTGGCCGGAGATGGAGTTACAGGCGCCAGCAATTATCTGCATCAACTTTGGCTGGGGTGAATCTCGACCAGAGTTATCAGCGAGCGAACACGTTTAACACCTCTTACAATAAATACAGAGATAACTCGGCAATATGAACCATTAAACCAGCGTGACCTACAGACTGGAAGTAAGCATGCAGATAAAAATTTCTCTTTATTCCAAAAATTGGATTGAGTATATGTTCCAGGAAGGTGCTCCACTTTCAGAAACAAAACAATTTATTTTTGGATAAAGTTCATAAACGAAACATCCTTAATTATGGCTGAAGTTAATTTGATATCCAGTTCGTTTAAGCACCAAAGTGGCATGTTGCCATTCTTATTAGGGACAATAGCTCTGATGTGCAAAGGAATGCAGATGTCAGCCTCGACTTATAGTATATTGATGAGTGTCGATGTCGAGCATAATGTTGTCTGTTCTGAACAGACCCCATTCAATCTTTTTTCCCATCCCTCCTCGTGCCCCATCTATTGTACGGACTATAGAATACCCTTAATCAAATTGGGGGCAATCGTTTTAAGTCTAACTTCCTATTTCAAAATAAGCTAGAAAGACGAGGACAATTTCTTCAACTTAAATTGCTAGAAAGATTGGAGCTCTTTCTCTGTTTCGCGTTCCTGTTTTCTGGTCCAGCATCGTTTCTTATACTCCTGGAGATCCATAATTTCGATTGGGCTGAAATTTTAGTGTCATTTTTATCTGGAAATTATCTTTCCTGCTGCGAAATAAGGGCTCCAACCAACTTACGGGGTAGCCACGAGCTTGCCCGACGCGCCCTAGGGTATGGGCGCGCTGTGTGAGCTCGTGACTCCCTCGAGCATCGTCTCGCGTTGATTCGTTCTCCCCAAAATGACATATATTTCAAAAATTATATCCGTAAAATTTTATCGCGTCTGAACTTCGTTCGATATGGATTTTCTACGAAATAGAAACATGCAACAAACATGAACTGAAACTGCGCACTGGATCAATATGTTAGTCCCAATAATAATATAAAATTTTACCAAAAATATGTGAAAGTTGTAAAATATTGGATGAAACAATAAAAAATTATAGATACAACGGAGACGTATCAGCGGTCCGGACAGCTTGATCCAGACGATTGTCGGAGGTCTGCGGGTGGGCGTTGGAGATGCCTTAAGGATAAAGAAGAATGTAAGAGTATTGCCAAGAGTTCCCAAAATGTACTCCCAGGTAAGTGGTTACTGGGGCCCTCCAAACAATTTTATTGTGGCTTGGAGGTGTGGTGCTTTCTAAGATCCTCAATTATCTCTTTGCAGAAATTTATTTATTTTTCTGTTTCTCGTTGAACTTACATATCAACTACACACACAATTTATTTATTTATTTGTCAGCATAATAATTCAAATAAAGATGTTTCAGATACACATAATTGAACTTCGTTTCAAATTCACAATTCATAAAATTAAATTTGAGTTTCATATTCATATTTAAACAAAATAAATGGTCCAAATGATTCTAAGTGAACATAACAAATGGTCCAAATCATTCTATGTAACCATGTCATGAAGAAGTTTATTGTCCATGAAGCGCCCCCAAACTCTCAACGAGGTCACCACAAAGTTCATGCCTCGCGCAATTTTCAGTCTATCTGTGCACTTCAAGAAATATGTAGAGTTGATGGTCATCCCTGTGTGGATGGACAGAAGGTTATAAATTTTCTCCTGAAAGATTATGCCCGAACAGAATTAGATGTCATTAGAAAGAAAGTATGGTGGGAACTGCACACCGCTGATAAGCTATGAATTGTAGAGATCAACATGGACTCGGTCGATGAAGCAAAGATGTTTAGTAGAAAAATGGCATGGTTGTGCCGCATCAACTAAAAGTTTGTCCACCAAATTAATAAGCTTTTATAGAATTCTAACTAGTTTTTTCTAGTTAACTGACACATAAAGCACGGATAGTTATGACAAATAAACATAGCGATCGGGGCGGCTACTAGCCGTGGCAGGGCATAGAGAGGCGACGACGAGGAACCTAGACCCGCGATAGCTTTACGGTTGTGAACAGACAATGGAACTACCAGGGGCGGAGCTATGCTCCTCAGCCACTGGTTAACTAGGAAAAAGTCCAAAATGAACCCTGAACTCGTAGGCCGTAGCTAAATCGAACCCCCAACTCCTAATCCCGGTAATCAGCACTCTCAACTATCTGATCCCGGTCCAAAATGAACCCTGAGTCCACTTCCAAACAGGGATTGATGAGGTGGCATACCTGCGCCGGGATCGGTGGCTGTTGGGCGCGTTGCGGAGTAAAGTTGGGCCGGCCCATGAGGCCCAGAGCGCTCCCTGCTCTTAATTAGAGCCAGCCCACAGAAGGGGCAGTCAATCCCCACTCGAGGCGTCCCCTGAAATTCCCCTGCTCGAGCGGCGGCAATGGCGACGGGCGGGTGATCGGCTCCGGCGGCGGCGATCGTGACGGCTTGACGACGAGCGACGTCGAAGGTACTGTCTCCGACGTCCTCCTCCTCCTGTGGCTGCAATATAAGCTGTCACCGCAATGTTAGTGTTAGGGTTTCAGAGAGAAAAATTGGGGCTTTGGTGCGATTACAGAGTTAGGGTTTTTGGCGATTTTTTGTGCGTTTTTGTCAGTCCAGTTGCTCAGATTAGCACAATGTAGTGATATACTCTTGTTTGTTGCAGCTCAATCATGGACCCTACTGAGATTTTGAATGTCAGATTTCATTTTGGGGGCCAGTTCATCCACGTTGGTAATGTTTTGGATTATGTGGGGGGAGATGAAGCACTTTCAGTGATTGAGAGGGACAAGTTGTCACTGTTTGAAGTTCAAGGGCATTTGAAAGACCATCTGAGTACAAGGAATCAATGAAGTTGTACTTTCATCTTCCTGGGAAAGAACTAGCTGATGGCTTGAGGTTTTTGTTTGATGACAGTGGTTGTGTACAAATGTCAGACTACATTTGTGTTGGAGATGTAGCTGATATTTATGTGGAATACCATGGGGAGCGGGACAGTGAGTACAGCAGCAGTGCAAGTGACTATGAGGATGAGATTGATCTTGATATGGATGATGAAGAACCTGACATGGTCATTACTGCAGAAGCAGATGATGGTGTGCTCACTCAAATGAACAACATCCAATTTGAGCAGCCTAGGGCAAGCAAAACAACAGTGGGCAATGAGGTTGATGAAGTGGCAGGATCTCAGTTGTTATTTTCTCAAATATGCAGCCCAGATGAAGTGCATGTTCATAGCATTGATGTGACAGACCAAGTGCATTCTCAGACCAATTTGAGGACAAATGCAGTGAACTTTCAGAGGAATGTGAGGACAGAGGCAGTGAATGATCATAGCAACAATCCAGCAGATCAAGTGAATGTTGAGAGCAACAATGCAGTTTCAGGTACTGATTCTGAAGAAGATACAGAGTACATACCACACAGTGAGGACAAGTGGAGAAAATTCAGAGGTTGTTGAACTCAGAAGGCATGCTAGAAAATTTAAGAAGAGGATGAGAGATACAAAGAGTTGGCTTGCAGGTGATTCAACAGCACTTGTTCCTATTGACTTAATTGCCAATATGGAGGATCAGTTAGAGGGAGAGGAGAAACAATGGGGCTATGACTCATCTGATGAGGATTATTCTTATGATGAAGATTCAGATGGGCACATGGTGAGGAGGAAGAGCCAGTACCCAAGATACAATAATGACTCAGAAATTCCACACTTTGCATTGACAATGGTATTTAGGAGCAAGAATCAACTTGTCAAAGCATTGAATAAATATGGAATTGTGACCAAAAAAAGCATTGTGTTCTTGAAGTCAGAGAGTAACAGAGTTAGGGCTAAGTGTGGATGGCCTGGCTGCCCTTGGCTTATTTATGGAGCCAAAACCTCAAGAACAAGCAGGTTTCAAATCATAACATTCAATGATGAGCACCACTGTGCACAAAACAGGGAGAATAGACTTGTGACAGCTAAGGTTATTGCTGAAAGATATGAGCACTTCATTTTAGCTAATCCAATGTGGAAAATTGAGAGCATGAAAGCAACAGTTCTTCAGGACATGTTTGCTGATGTGTCCACTTCTAAGTGCAAGCATGCAAAGAAGCTTGTCATGGACAAGTTAAGGGCTGGAATGAAGAATGAATACACCAGGGTTTTTGATTATCAGCTGGAGCTACTTAGAAGTAATCCTGGAAGCACTGTTGCAGTCTGTTTGGATCCAACAAACATGGAACAAAACATATTTCAGAGTTTCTATGTCTGCTTTAATGCACTGAAGTTGGGATTCAAGGCTGGCTGGAAAGTGATTGGTTTGGATGGTTGTTTTTTTAAAGGTGCTGTGAAAGGAGAGCTATTGTGTGCTGTTGCAAGAGATGCAAACAATCAAATGTATCCACTGGCATGGGCAGTTGTTGAGAGGGAAACAAATGATACATGGAAGTGGTTTATTTCCCTGCTTATTAAAGATCTTGACATTAATGACAATGGAGCTGGCTGGGTGTTCATTTCAGATCAGCAGAAGGGACTGATAAATGCCATGAAGGATTATTTGCCAAATGCAGAGCACAGGATGTGTGCTAGGCATATCTATGCCAACTGGAGGAAGAAGCATAGGGAACATCAGTGGCAGAAGAAGTTTTGGGCAGTTGCCAAAGCAGCAAACAAGCAGGACTTCAACTACTATAAAGCAAAGCTTGCCCAAGAAACTCCAGAAGGTGCAAAAGACATCATGAGAACAGATCCAGTTCACTGGGCAAGGGCATTTTTCCAGTGGGATCCAATTGTGAGTCAGTTGATAATAACTTGTGTGAATCCTTCAATCATGCAATTGTTGAAGAAAGGTTTTATCCAATCATTTCAATGCAAGAAAAAATAAGGAAGAAGGTTATGGTTAGAATTCAGGAACAAAGAGAAAAAGGTCAGAACTTCCTTGGGAAAATATGTCCAAGTGCATTCAAGAAACTGAAGAGTAGCATAGCAAGGACCCAATTCATGGAAGTCCTTTGGAATGGCAAAGATGGATTTGAAGTGAAACTTGTCACTGGGAGAAAAAGGCAGTACACAGTTAGTCTTGACAACTGGACTTGTTCATGTGGCTACTTCCAGCTAGCAGGTCTACCTTGTTCCCATGCAATAACAACTATCTACAAGTGTGGAAAAAAGTGGAAGATTTCATTGCCCCTTGCTACTTTGTTGATGTTTTCAACAAAATTTATGAACATTGTTTGATGCCTGTGGAAGGTGAGGAAATGTGGCCAGTTTCTGAGAAACCTAGGCCTCAAGCTCCAGCATATGCAACCATACCAGATAGCATGCCAGGCAGGCCTAAGAATAATGACAGAAGGAGAGAGGAAAATGAGAAACCTAATCCTAGCAAAAAAATGACCAAGCATGGCACTGTCATTATTTGCTCATTGTGTGGCACTGCTGGACACAACAAGTCAGGTTGCAAGCAAAACCCAGAGAGAGGCAAGAAGAAAAATGCACACCTTAAGAAGACTACCAAAGAAAGAGACACAACAAAGGTGAGTATTTTACTTGGTTCCCTACAGTATAAATGATTTAAGTTGGTTCAATGCATTTCTGCA
The DNA here is from genome assembly GCA_021605205.1 of Aegilops longissima. NCBI lineage: Eukaryota > Viridiplantae > Streptophyta > Magnoliopsida > Poales > Poaceae > Aegilops > Aegilops longissima. The sequence goes on along the minus strand of CM038679.1, from coordinate 711,939,286 downwards.
TTTTAAATGATTTACTGCAGTTTAAATGATTTAAGTTGGTTCCCTGCAATTGTGACATGTAGCAAACTGGGTCTAGTGCCCCTACATCATCTGCATCTGCATCAGCTACTGCCCCAGGAAGAGCATCTGCAGCTTCTACTGGCCAAGCAAGAGCATCTGCAGCTGCTACTGGCCAAGCAAGAGCATCTGCAGCTTCTACTGGCCAAGCAAGAGCATCTGCATTTAAGCCCCCAAGAGCAAGAACTGGCCAAACAAGTGCACAACCTGGGCCATCTACTGGCCATAAGAGAAAGAGAGCTCCAGCATCATCTATTCCTAGCTACAAATACTTTACTGCTAGTGGCAATGTGTAATCTTGCTCACTTTCATTTGTTGCAAACATTATGGCTGTGTTGCAACAGAAATCTTTTGCAATGGCAGAGATATTAAGGCTATGGTCCTAGCTTTTGTAATCTATATGCAAATGCAAGCAGAAATGCTGTCAAATGAAATGCACTGCACTCAAATTTGAAGCAAATGCTGTCATTTCTTATATGCAAATGCCATCAGAAATGCTGTCAAATGAAATGCACATGGTTTCCAAGCAATCTTCACAACAGAGTTATCATATTGTCAACTTTCTCATTTCCATAGGATTGATACAAAATAGCATTACAAACCATTGCATACATGTTCAAACTGACAACAGCTGCACTTGCATTTTTTCTTGGAAATGAAACTGGATACCAACTGCTAAACTGACACTAGCATTTTCCCTAGGACTACACCTAGCACAAAGACGATGAAAACCATCACCACATTCATATATTTGCCCTTCATTGCTTCTAGTTGTGCATTCTTCTCCTTCACTTGAACCTGCAGAGAAACAACCAGATTCTCTAATGCTGCTTCATGACCAGAGATAGGCACATTTGGAATTTGATCTTCAGTTTGAGCCACAGATCCTTGACCCTTTAGCCTCCACACCTCGTCTCTCAGATCTCCAATCAAGTCATTCAGAAACTTTGGCAAAGGATCATCATGCCATTCCACGAAGCCACATCCACCTTGCTATTCCACATAAATGTGACAAGAAATCAATCAGAAACTAAGAGCAAGAATGAGCAGCAGAAAAGGAAATGAGCACAGAAAATGGGCCTCACCATTGCATCCACACAGGCATAGTATCTCCTACCAGGGTTTTGGCGGCTCCACGAGATCCATCTCGGTGCCTTCCGCCACGGACGGCAGTGGCACAGCTTCGGCTCGTACGCCATTGGGCTCTCCCTGTAAGCTACAGGGGACCTCGAGTCCATGTCCCTCCTTCCAGTAGCGCGACGGAAGCCGGGAGCGGAAGAAGCCCCTGAAGTCCATGACATCGCGCCGCGGTCGTCCCTGCCGCCGCCGTGCTCTGCGCCCCGTCGCCCTAGCCGCCGCCGTGCTCTGTGCCTCGTCGCCCCTGCCGCCGCTAACCCTAGCTCAAAGTGGCCCAAATTCCCCAATCCTCAAAACAAAAAACGGCTAGTCAACACTATCAGTGACTAGCCCACAAGTCAGGTCAACAATCCCCGTTGACTACTGCCACGTCACTGTTTTTTAACCCAAAACGCTGTCAGGGTTCATTTTGGACCGGGATCAGAGAGTTGAGAGTGCTGATTACCGGGATTAGGAGTTGGGGGTTCGATTTAGCTACGGCCTACGAGTTCAGGGTTCATTTTGGACTTTTTCCGGTTAACTACCGTTAGAAAGCCCATGTGCTAGGGTCACCATAGTCCTGTAGCCGGTGCGTGAGATAGCAGGCCCACGAGCTTGATGTGATCTGTGCCGGCACTGGCGGTGCCGCAGCATGTGCACTCTCGTACGCCCATGACCAAACTATGAATCTGCATCTCACGTTTGTGGGGAATTCCAACAATAATTAAAAATCTAGCAAGTGTGCCTCCTTCAATTTCGACATTGATTGTTCTGCTGCGCGACAAAGCAGGATCGATCAGGGTTGAAGACCACATGTGACGACGCAGCAAGCCAGCTGTCAGCTATGGGGTTAAGTATTTGAAACCATTGTGCGATTCCTCACTGTACTGCCAAATGGAAGGTTTTACTCTGGCTTTAATAATCTCTCGACCTATCTCCCTGCCCCGATGGTGCGCGCCGCCCCTCCCCGTTCGGTCCGGCGGCCGGCCCCCTTTTCCTCCCCTATTTTGTTCATATCTGCTTTTTTTGTTCATATTATGATTTTTTTGTTCATAGATGATCATATATATGATGTTTTTTTGTTCATATGTATGCATGGATGTACATAATGAGATGAATGATGAATTTTTTTGTCCGTATATGTTTTTTTTTCATATATGTATTAATTTTTTTATTTAGGTTGTTAGTAGATATCGATTTAAGATTAGTGCATTTTAGGTTAGTTGATTTAGTGCATTTTAGGTTTGTTGTACTGTTAGTTCATTTTAGGTTAGTACATTTTAGGTTAGTGGAGAGGAAAAAGTAAAATAAGGAAAAAGAAGAAAAGAGGAAGAAGGAAGAAGGAAGAAGAAGAAAAAGAAAGAGAGGAAAAAGGAAACTAAGAAGAGGAACAAGGAGAAGAAGACGAGAGGAAGAAGAGGAGAAATAAATAAGAAGAGGAAAAAGAATAAGAAGATGAGAAGAAGAAGGAATAGAGGACAAGAAGAAAAAAATAGAAAATCGATATTTCTTCTTCTTCTCCTCTTTTTTCTTCTTCTTCTTTTTTTCTTCTTCTCCTCCATTCCTTCTTCCTCTCCTCTTTTTTTTTCTTCTTCCTCTTCTTATTTTTTATCGGGTATGTCATTGTCGATATACCCCCTCCCTGATAACTTTGACATGAGGGGGGGGTCGATATACCCCTCCCCGATAACATTTTTTCCATGTATGTATGTCTTCGTTGTCGATATAGCCCCCTCCCCGATAACTTCGACATGAGGGGGGGGGGGGGGTCGATATACCCCCTCCCCGATAACATTTTTTTCTAAGTTACTAAGGTAAAATGTTTCTATCATGCATAGACCGATTTTACACCACGGGAGCACCCCCCCCCCCACCCCCCTCTCGCTCGACCAACTCTCGAGGACACCCAAACCCTAGAAAAAAACGTGTCGGTCTCCGACCCCCTCCCGCCCCTACCCGGCAAACTCTCTCGAGATTTATAAGAGATTTAGCAAGAATGCCCCCATTATGGATGTGCATAATTAAGTTGATCCATATTTTTCCTGATCTCATCTACCATTCTATATGTGCATGTTCTCTTGTGTCAAAGTATTGAAGAAATCCATGGTTTGATAATTAGCCGGAAGTAATAGGCGCATGATGGTATGCAGCTCTCCAAAATTATTTTGGAACGGAGTCCTGATAGGATAATTCGCTTTTTGGTACGAAGTTTAGCAATGGCCTTCCAAATAGCGATATTCGAAAGGCTCTTGCTAAACTTCATACCAAAAAGCGAATTATCCTATCAGGACTCCATTCCAAAATAATTTTGGAGAGCTTCATACCATCATGCTCCGGTTACTTCCGGCTAATGATGAAGCCATGGTTTTCTTGAATCCTTTGAGACTAGACAACGTGACATGTAGAAGGGTAGATGAGATCAGGGAAATTAGGGACCGTTTTCTGCACATCCAGAATGGCACCATTTTATTAAATCCCTTGTTAGACATTCATGAGAGAGGCAATCCGGGCGTCGAACATTCATGAGAGAACTCCGGTAACTCTTTAACATGAAGGGGGACATCGATCAACCCCCTCTCGCCCGACCAAACCCTAGAAGCGTTGAGGCCACCCCAAACCCTAGAAGCGTTGCTGAGGCCACCCCAAACCCTAGAAGCGTCGAGGCCACCCAAATTTACCAAATTAAAAGAGTGGTGTCGTCGAGGCCACCTCAAACCTTAGAAGCGTTGTCGAGGCCACCCCAAACCGTAGAAGTGTCGAGCTAGCTAGGTCTATATATATATATATATATATATATATATATATATATATATATATATATATATATATATATATATATATATCATGTTTGTATATTAATTGTCATGTTATAATATTTGTAGAAATTATGGAGCACCGAGACTTGGAAATAGAACAGTTGTTGGTGGACATAATTGAAAGTGCTAGTTATCGACTAGAGGGGGGGGGGTTGAATAGGCGATTTTTATGAAAGTCTTAAAAACATGGGAGTTTTGAAGACAAACAATAGAAATGAACCTATTGACATGCAGCGGAAGGTAGACTACACTAGACAGGTCATAGTCAAGTATTCAATGAAGTGAAAGCATGAAGACTATTAGCAGCTAGGTAGTATGGATCAGGGTGGAAGATTGTATGAGGCCAAATGACAACAGTCTTCACATAGTGAAGTCAATCAGATAATGCAAGCAGGCAATGACTTCACGAAGACAAACTGTAAGTAATGAGAAGTAAGAGATAGAACCAGCTGCTTGGTGAGGACAGGGATTTGTTGGACCAGTTCCAGTTGCTGTGACAACTGTACGTCTGGTTAGGGAGGATGAGATTTAACTCAGAAGACCGCGTCTTCACCTTATTCCCCTTGAGCTAAGGACACTTAGTCCTCGTTCAATCACTCTGGTAAGTCTTCAAGGTAGACTTCCGAACCTTCACAGACTTCGTTCACCGGCAATCCACAATGACTCTTGGATGCTCAGAACGTGACGCCTAACCGGCTGGAGGATTCACAGTCCTCAAGTGTAACAAGTCTTCAGATCATGCGGACAGAAAGACTTCAGTGATGCCAAACACTCTTTGGGCTCTGGGTGTTTTGGTCTTTGTCTTCGCAAGGATCTCTCTTTCAAATGCTACGGAGGTGGGTTGCTCTCAAATGACAAAAGCCGTGCACTAACTCTGAGCAGCCACCAATTTATGGTGTAGGGGTTGGGCTATTTATAGCTAGGAGGCAACCCGACCTGATTTGTCCGAAATGACCCTGAATCACTAAGGAACTGACACATGTCCAACGGTTAGATTTCAAACACACGCGGCAGCTTGACTTGGGCTACAAGTAAAGCTGACTTATCCAGCTCTGGGTAAAATTTTCTCTCATTGTCTTCGCTCGAAGACATAGGATTTGGTTGAGCATCACATCAGTCATTCTGACTTTGTTCACTTGGACCCCACTTAACAGTGCGGTGGTTCATATGACTCAACAAAGAAGAAAAGGAAACTACGAAACAACTATGTCTTCGCACTCCATAGTCTTCATGCACTGTCTTCTCATGTCATAGTCTTCAATGTGAATATCTTCACAGACCACCATTGTCTTCAATGTCTTCACACATTTTTAGGGGTCATCTCTGGTAGGTAAACCGAATCAATATGGGACTACTACATGTGTTATCCTGCAATTCTCACAAACACATTAGTCCCTCAACCAAGTTTGTCGTCAATACTCCAAAACCAACTAGGGGTGGCACTAGATGCACTTACAATAATCCTCGACGGAGGTGATGTCATGTCGTATCTCAACGACACCGTGGGTCTGGAAGGAGAGTGTGAAGGCTCCGGTGATCGAACAATGGAGGATGAAGGCTCGAGTGACTGAACGGAGGAGGGAGGTGTTACAAAGTCCGGCGAGGTATATATATTAATTAAGCCTGTGCTGACTAGCTAATTGATGCATTAGTTGTTTTGGTATGTACATATATTAATTCTTCTTTCTTCTTTTATAGCCCTCCGGATCGAGCCAAACTTCGGTAACGAGAAGAGGCCCGAAGAAAAGGTTGCGCCGGGATGAAAGGTTCCGATCACAGCAATCGCGAACGATGGCCAACCGATTGAACCCAGGCAGACCAAGGAAGCATTTTCTGCTCAGTGCGGGGCTATTGTTAGGGACATGATCTCGATCAACATCCAGCTATGGAATCAGCCTAAGAATAGTAGAGGAGAATTGGGGGAGGAAGCAGAGGAGAGGGAATCAGGCCGCGCGGGGGGTTAGGTGAAAATAGCTTTAGCAGTAGCGTGGGGAGGCAAAACGGGCCGCTGCTAAAATCCGTAGTAGTAGCATTGTTCGTAGAAGGGCGCTACTACTATACCTAGCACGTCGAGAGCGGTGTGGCAATTATAGTAGTAGCGCGTTACGTTCTGCCGCGCTCTTGCTAAGCGGAGTAACGATGGCGCGGTTACGGCAGACGCGCTACTGCTAAGTAGCAGTAGCGCCTCATTTTAACAAGCGCTACTGGTAACATTCTGTGTATAAGGTTTTCCCTAGTAGTGACCTTGCCAGGCCTCTCTGCCTTCAACGCCACCATGACGCCAGACAGCTTCCTCCTCCTGCGCGAGTCCACCTCCAAACGCGCCCATCGCCGAACCTCTGCGGTGCCATGCCGCCAAGATCCGCCGTCAGCCTCACGGTACATGAAACTCCGCTCCTCCTCTTGTCCCCTCCAGCCAGCACGTGCTCCAATATGATGCCTCCAGGAGGGACAACGGCATCGAAGGTGCCATCATCGTCCAATCCGGTAGACCCAGATCTAGGGTTTCCCCCGGAGCTCACACCGTCGCTGTTGCTGGAGCTACGCGGCGCCCACCACCCATAGCATCTCTCGCCCGACCAACTGAGCCTCCCAAGACGGCGCCTCCATGGAGGTTACGACGTGCAGGGCGCCGCTGCAGCCCAATCCAGACTGAATTTTGGACTTTCGTCCGGGAGGGGTTCAGATGTGGATAGGAGGGACCTTGGCTTTGCCTCCAGGGAGGGTAACAGTGTCGAGGGACGACGCCGATGCCGGGCCGGACCAGCCGGCCAAAGTTTCCTCCGGTCCCCAACCTATACCACCAAACCACTGTTGTTCCGGATCCGACAGCGAGACGAACCGAGACCAACAGAGATCAAGAAGGACAGCCACCGTAGATCTCCAGGCACCGGATCCAACAATCCGACGAGGCCAGCGGCTAGACCACCACCCTTCGCCGGCCGACAACATCTGAGCGCTAGATCCAGATGGATCCGGCCTGAACATGGCGGCGCCCGCGACCACCCGATCGGAAGACCACGCAGCCACCACCTCGCCGTGGACTCGCATCCAAGCCGTAGCTGCCGAGCCGCGTCGCGGGCGCCGCAATACGCCGCCGCCAAGATGCTCGCCCGCCGCACCGCCAGAACCCGCGCTAACCCGACGCCTCTTCGCGATTTGGTTGTCCCGCGCCGCCCAATACGCCCCAAGGGGGAGAGATGCCCCGCCGCCGCCCAACCGGCCAAGCTTTGCCCGGCGGCGCTGCGGACGACGGCGAGGAGAGGTGGAGGCGGAGGACGGGCCAAGAGGATGGCGGCTAGGGTTCCCCCTAGGTCGCCCGCGGGGGCGACACGAGGGGGAAAATTTCAAAATATGCTAGTCAGAATATGTCAATTACAAATGTTGATCCAATAATATTACAGCAGAGCATGACAAAATCACAATTCATCCTACCAAGGGATCCAGGAAGCAACAATACATACAGCATACACTTACCGCAGGTTATCTTGTTGGCATTGTTAGCAAATTCCATCACCAAATTACCCTACAATCAAGAGGAACAGCTCATCAAACTCAAAATCTCAAAGAAGAGCACTATGGGCAGAACTAATGCAAAAATTCAACATAACAAATTCAAAGAAGAACATTATGGCATACATAATTTCATTTTAGACCCATGCGTTTGGAATATTGCAAGTACATTTATCCCAGCTAGATAATAAAAAATTATTGCCTCAATGAAAATTAGCATGTGAACTTCCCACAGAAAGTATCATTTAAAAAATAGAAAACCCAGGAAATACACAGCTAATCAAGCTTTTGTAAATGTCAGATGGTCCTGGGCCTATGCATATATAATAACATTTTAAAGGATATGATTGTGCTTTTACAAGCCGGTTAGCAGCCTATAAGGACCAAAACATGCAGCCTTTAATGACCAAATTAAAAATACCCATAGTTTGTATAACAGTGGAAATGAGAGAAAGCATGTACTATAACGAGAGAAGCCACAAAATGCTTCGAAACTTGACGGTGCCAAAACAGGTCTATGTCATGATAATGGTAAAAACAGGAATATTTTAAACCTCCATAGTCAGTTTGATCAAATTTTAGAGTAAATTTCACTTTACCTGAGTTTCTGAAAAAATAAGGTTAAAAAATTGTTTTGCGCGTAGGTTTAGTTTTTTTAATGAGGTGCAGAAAATCCCATATCCATTAGTGTCTGTAGTATAGTTTAGGGTACTAATTTCGTATGGCAGACTCCAAGCTCATGTGGTTAATACTGCAAATGTATAACCAAAGTTTTGTCAAGTTCCCAAGCCTCGAACCGGACAAACACATTATAGAACAACATTTGTCTGCAACCTGGCGACCATTATCATCCATAGGAGTGCAGTCTACAGCAAGAAGAGTGTCAACATCATCTGCAGTAACCACATAGTCAGACATCGTAGCACCTGGAGTGCAGAACATATAGAATTAGTCAGTATAATTACTTATTCGCTGAACATTATGAAGTTGTAGGACAAAAGGTCCCTTCTTTACCTTCAATAGAATGCCTGGTCCCATCTTTAAGATAGTGAACCCACTGAAAACAACATTCCCATGTGAAAGGTTAATTGCAAGGTCTGGAAATTCACATCAAAGATGACAGAATAGCAATTCAGAGTCAGAAACAACATACCTGGATATGACAAACTGTAGTACCATTTATAGAAAAACCGCATGCTCTTAAAGTAGATCCTGGTTTAGGATCGCCAGAAATTTGAAATCCCTCAACACCAGGTAATGAATTACCTACGTTAAACGTATTACCGAGGGAAAATGTTCTTATCAGCCTCCTGTGAAGAGGAAACAATCATACATAGAGCTACAACATTAAACAAGCTAATTACAGGATGATATCATACCATATCGTAAGATGAGGAAGGGTTGTTTTTCGATGGAGTTTCTTGTTCACAATGGAGATTAGATATGTTTCCAGGTTGAGTTAAATGACCTAAACTGTCCTGCATCAGTATAACCAATCAACTTAGCTTCTTAAAAGAATCAACTATACTAATATTACTAATAGCAGGTTTAATAATATAGAAGGTACAAAAGCTGTTCTAACCGACAACTAAGAACACAACTACATGCAGTCATGCAGAGTCATACACAAAGCTATTCAGCAGACCAACATACTTCAATAAGCATTTGTTCAAGTTTAAGATGTACTGAGTCAACTTCTGTAAAGGCATCATTCTGCTCTCAATAACATACTTCAATAAGCATGTTGGACATGCTGAGACTATATTCTGGGCACGGCTATTTTGTGCCAACTTGATTAAAGGCAACCTGTCAAGGAGCTGGAGTACCCACATACACATGCAAAATCCAGGCCTCATAATTGTCAGAATAATTGCTGGTGAGATCAATTGGATTCATGTTCTGATCTCGAGTTACATCAACTCCTTTCCTGCCCAATGCTTTTTCACAACTAATGCTATCTCTCCTCTGAAGCAGGCTCGGGCAATGCTAATATAATTTGGTAATTTGGGGAAACTAGAATCCTTTCGGTTCCTCTTCTTTCTTGGTTATTTTTAATCTTACTTCATTTCTATACTTACAACTCCATAAACATCAGCCTCATGCTTCTAACACATACACACACAGGCTCATATATATAATAATTTTTTTTCGAAAATAGATCATGGCTGAATCAAACTATGACAATCCATGACAATTAGCAATATTTACCATGGTGTACCCATGACATAATTCCAGATTCTAGTTTTTATTCCATAGGAAAAAGAAGACCTAGATTAAGAGGAAGATGGTATTTAAATAGCAACCAGTTCACACCTGGTAAATCAAGAACCAGTCCATTCTTGCCGCATCAGTACACTTAGCTACTGTATTATTCAGTCTATCAACAATATCCTGTATAGTTGGCCTTTTATGTCGATCCTCCTGCACACAACTTAAAGCTATTTTAATGCATATTCTTACTTGTGCAGAATATGCCTTCCTCAGATTAAATGTTTCAAGTAGCTTAGTTGTCCACTTTTCCTGCACCTACGCAGTTAGAGCGCAAAAATATTGGTCATATACAAGGATAAGCAAAGTATTACTTATGGAATGTACACACGATCTCAATAAAGACAACATATTATCTTACAAGATCAGTGAATTCCCGGGATGGCATTTCAGCGCTATTGAAGTAGCCCGCACGTCCTGCCATTATCTTTATAATTACAACACCCAAGCTGAATATGTCGAACTTATTTGAGATTAAATTATTGTGTATATATTCCGGTGGCAAGTACCCACTGCATCATAGATCATAGATAAATGTTGCTGAAACTATACATCTAATCCAAATATAAAGTTACATTTTTCAAATTTAAGTTCACATGAAGAATGCTTACAATGTTCCTAAAGAGCTTCTTGTAGCTCGTGTTTGTTCATCTGTGAAGAGCCTTGACATCCCAAAATCTGCAATCCTGGGAACCATGTTCTCATCCAGCAATACATTGGCTGGCTTTAAATCCAAATGATAAATAGGAGGTTCTAATTCATTGTGGAGGTACTTCAAACCCTGGCAAATCCCATTAATTATTCCATATCCTGTATGCCAATCATATCTATCACATTCATCTGCAGAACCAAATAAGGAGAATTCTTGAGATGTAAATTTTAACAATGATACCTTAACATGCTGGCTAAAACAAGGAGAACTTTATCATTACCAGAAAGATAATTTTCAAGGCTTCCTTTAGACATATACTCCAAGCAGAGCGCCCTATGTGTCCGTTCAGCAAGAACCAACCTTCCTTCGTGCATTACTTGTATTTCCCGAATATCGTAGCAATAACCAACTAACCGCACAATATTTTGGTGTCGGAGCCATGTAAGATTCTTAAACTCGTTCTTAAATTGCTCATCGTCGAGTCCTGGCATATCATAGAGCATCTTCACAGCTATCTTTTTCCCGTCTTGAAGCACTCCCTACCAAACATTTCACATGGTTTAATTTTCTGTTCGTATAGTTAAGCAGATAATGCTCGACCCAAATCATTTACTGCTGCATGACAGTATGTGCGTTAATCATTAATAAGATCAGTAGAGAAAGAAATATAGGAGTAGCTTTCTTCTGCGTTGCAGGAGCTGCTCGAGTGCTCGCCTGGAGTACTCTGACATCATGCTGAGGGAGCTGGCTAATTTTTTTAAAATAATACATTTTTTATTAATTTGCACAAATATTACACGTAAAAAATTATTTTCAAAAATAATACACCTACTATGGGCCCACAGCAGGCCGACTGGGTTCCTATCGGCTAGCTGCAGGCCGATTGGGCTGTCGGCCACCATATCAAGTCCAGTCGGCCAACTGCCGGCCGACAAGTTCCAGTCGGCCTGCTGTGGGCCGACAGGAACTAATTGGCCAGCTATGGGCCGCCAGGGACTAATTGGCCTGCGTGCATGCATATCACATTACTTTTTTTTTTGCCCCGTACGATTTTTTGTTTCAAAACTATGACATATTTTCCCGCCAGCTCGTTCCCGCCACCCGTTCTCATCCACCCGTTTTCCGCCATATGTTCCCGCCAACTCTTTCCCGCCACTCGTTTCCCGCCATATGTTCCCGCCAACTCTTTCCCGCCATATGTTCCCGCCAACTCTTTCCCGCCACTCGTTTCCCGCCATATGCTGTCGTTCTTTCCCGCCATTTTCTCCTCTCTACCTATAAAACCCCTTGAGGCGGAGGTGGATAAGCATTCCAGTCTAGTTTAGTTGAGATGTCCCATTATCCTTTCGATCGTAGTTTTCACCACAGGATGAGCGGACTCTTGAGCCTAGCTACCGATTTCAGGATGGACAATAGGGTAGTTTCATGGGACGAACTCACGGTAGTGACACCATAATGAATGAGTTGGCTCACCAATTACGTGGAGTGCAGGGTGGCCTGAAAGGACCTATGAGGAGGTGCGTAAAGAACTTCTTAGGTTGCATGAAAGGTGGGAGAAGGTAGTAGTGCGAAGAGTGAAACTTTCGGAAGGATTGCAGCAAATAATCCATGTTTATGGACTGAGGAGGCGTGGGCGAAGATGATATCTTCATGCCGCCGCTTCCGGGTTCTGCATACTCGAAGGGCAAGAGTTCTTCATCATCGAAGGGCAAGGTTTCTGCATCGTCGAAGGGCAAGGTTTCTGCATCGTCGAAGGGCAAGAGTTCTTCATCGTTGAAGGGCAAGAGTTCTTCATCGTCGAAGGGCAAGAGTTCTGCATCGATCGAGGATGACGATGATGACTTCATGTAATTTTTATGCTGTATTTTGTGAGTTCAGTCGTACGTACCGTTTAATTTAGATTTAGTTCTATCTAGTTGTTTGTAATGTCTTGTTGTATGAGCATTATGTTCTATAAAAATATGATCTTGTAGTTTGGATAACATAGTACTAAAATAGAGTAGGCATATGTCTCACACATAAGTACATAGTCGTTTGTCTCATACATAGAATAGACATAAGTCTCACACACATAGATGGTAATGTCTCTACCGATAGATGGAAGCGTCAGTGACGACGTCTGGCCTGGCGGGGAGGCGGATCTGGAAGCGGCGACCATCCCCACCTGTCGGGTGCCCTAATGTGACGAGGAGGAATCTCAGACTCTTCCTGGTCATGCTGTGTATCCTGTGTGGGCCTGGTGGAGGAGACGAAAATATGTTCATCCACTAGGTGTGCTGCGACATCTGAGCCTGTATGTTCTCCTCGGGATGTTGATCACTCCCCCACGTATCATGTGATGCCGACATAGACGCCTGATATCCGTAGGCTCCTGCGCGATGAAATGTTTCATCATGAAGAATGAGGTCGCGTCAATTAATATAGAAAACAATAAAGCCTGGCAGGTCACATAGCCCAACAGGCTCCTCCTCCACGGCCGTTATTCCTGTTGCCAACTGTGCAGCTACTGCTTCAACATGTGCCCTCACCGCTGCATCTCTTGCAGCTTTCCTGTCCCTCACGTGTCTCTGCGTGCACACATTAAGTCTGTTGCGTATCAAATTGTACTTTCATAACTGATTTTGCTTGCAGAGTTTTTTGAACAGATTCATCAGGTTCTTATTTCTAAACTGCGAGAAGAAATTAGCCCCCAGATGGTGCATGCACCAACGGCTCTGCAAGTCCTGCCATGGAACTTGTTCCTCAGGGCCTGGGTTTGTCGGTGTCCTTATCACACTGAGTATACCTGCATGCCTGTCATGAAGGATGCACACATTGGGCTTCTCCTTCACACAAGATATTTTCAACTGCCTGAAGAACCATGTCCAACTTTCAATGTTCTCACTCTCCACAAAAGCAAATCACGAGTGGGACGACTTGATTTTGGCCGTCTTGACCTGTGGCTGTCAGGATCTGGCCTTTGTACTTGCCTGTGAGAAAAGTACCGTCAACACATATCACCGGTCGGCAATGCCTGAAAGCTTCGATGCATACATCGAAAGAGAAGAAGAGACAATGCAGCACCCTCATAGTTGGGAACTCTGGCATGAACATGTCTTGGATTCCGCTGCTGCAGGGTGTGGAGGAGCTGGACAACAGTGTCATATGCATCAAAATAAGAACCAAATCTCCTCTCAAGCGCCGCATGCTTAGCCCTCCAAGCCTTGCCATAAGAAATTCTGTACTTGAACCTGGCGAAGACTTTTGTCTGGACTGCCTTCACTTCCATAGCTTTGCCCTGCACTATCTCATCGTAAAACAACCGAGCAATAAGCGTGGATGAAAGGTTGGCATGATCTTGAGGGATGCAGGGAATAAGACAAGTGTGATTAACTAAGTCACTTATCACCCAACTTGTGCCATACTTAGGGAGAAAGCCGTGCACCCTGGCGGGACAATCTGCGTTCTTGCATACCATTGTCAGGAATTTCTTACTGGACACCTGAGCTGTGAAAACCCTTTGCGTGGACATTGCCCAATTAATTATTGCATCCTTCAGGGCTTGCTTGGTCGGATACATAGCACCCGTCGCAATATTGTTCTGGTGATATTGCGAGGCTGGATCATGTCCATCATTCACGGTCATTGCAGATGAGAAGTCATGATTCCAAGATGCAGGATTCGGGACCTCCACTGCATTTTCTTCTTCATCTGACTCGTCAGAACCATCGGCATGACCCCTTTCAACATCGGTGTCTTCTTCTTCCATCATGTCCTGCATGTGCCCATCTACCTCGTCAGCGTCCACCTCGCCATTGTAATCATCATCGGCATTTCCTCCTTCTACCTGACTGCTCTGTCCTTGTTCGTAACCATAAACATTTCCTCCTTCAACCTGACTGCTCTGTCCTTGTTCGTAACCATCATCTCCAGCATTTGACATAGATAACTGCCTCCCTACACTGCTATGACCAGGATCGTAGCCACCCTCGCCTTCATGTGCACTGACCTCCTTCACAACGGGAAGCACTAAAGCAATAGGATTGCATCCCCTTCGTTCACAACCTTGTAACCACCGCACCCAATCGGAGTCTTGCTCTATCGGCCTCAAATAAAAGTAAATTATTGTACTTGACCATGTCCATAATGCATGAACACCGACGGTGTGTGTTTCAGTATCAAGACCTAAACTTGCCGCAATCCATTCTTTCAACTGACTGACTGACCATGTTTGAGGTGCGCTCATTGGCACCTCTATGTGAGTAAATTCACTCAGATCTGCTCCCATCTCAGTTGTTTGGACAGTACCAGGACCGTAGTAAAATCTGAACTTCACTACATCAGACATCTCGGCTCACCTATTTTTTTTCAACAACGAAATACAATTCACTAACAAATATTAGACATGTTTATATATATATATATATATATATATTACAGAATATTTACGGAGCAACTAATACAATTCACACACCTATAAGTATATTACAAATATTTGCGGAGCAACTACAAATATTTACAGATTTTAATATTTGACTGCCTACAACTATAACTATATTACGGATTTTACGGAGCTACTCCAAATATATTACGGATTTTACGGAGCTACTCCAAATCTGACACTAATAAATCTGGATTTTACGGAGCTACTCCAAATACTGACAGTCCTAAATACTTCACATCCACATATAATACGGAATATCACGAACAACTACACATTTTACACAAATAATTAGTTGACATCTAAATATATTTAAGTATACTACGGGCAAATAACAATAATCGCACACCTAATTTATTTCACATGAAACATATTAACAAATACTACGGAGCACCTACGAAAAATAAAATGTTTGCTGAAATATACCCTTGAAGCGTGCGAATGAAGAACGACGAACGGCGGCCAACAAATTGCCGATGCTCCGCCTCCAACGACGAACGACGAGCTTCACCTCCACCACACTGCCCCAACTTCACCACCACCACCTCCACCAAAATGCTCACCACAACCACCACGAGCTACCCCATCAGTAGATCGACACCTCTTTTGGCTGCCCTAACTAAGTTGAATCCATTCACGGTGCCAAAACCGCAAAATACTGGCTCATTTAGGTGTAGAAATTGGTGCTTTTTTTTTACAGAGGGAGGAGAAAGTAAGAAAGAAGAAGAACAGAAGAAGAGCAGCAGCAGCGCGAGGATAAGGGCGAAGGGCGCAGCAGGGAGCCGAGCCAGCGCGCGCGAGGTGGGGCCGCACCCTGTCGGCCAGCAGCAGGCCGATCGGCCCGCGGCAGGCTGACAGGGGTGCGCCCGCGCCGACAGCTCCCTCTCTCCCCCTCGCGACGTGGCCTGCCCAATCCGAGGCCGACACATGCCACGCGGGCCAACTGTCGGCTTGCTAGTGGCCGACGGCAGCCACTCGGCTTGCTGCGGGCCAACTAGAGCCAGTCGGCCACCTGCGGGCCGACGGTGTATTATTTTTGAAAATAATTTTTTGCGCGTAATATTTGTGCAAATTAATAAAAAAAATGTATTATTTAAAAAAATTAGCAGGGAGCTGGTCGTCGACAAGTTTACTCCCACGCGTAAAAGGGAAACAAGTTTACTCCCGGGGTAAAGTGTTGCTGTGCCTACTCGCCTTGAAGATGAAGGAGATGACACACAACCGAGTGGAAATCCTTCTGAAGGAAACTAGGTTCGTAAGTGGTGATGGGAAATATATCTTTTGCAGCTACTGAAGATATATTTGAGGTCACCCGTTGATCCGTTGAGGACAAGCAATCACACAAGCACGAGCATGAGACCAATATTTGTTACCGAGGTTTGTCAACATGGCTATATCTTCGGGGCATGATTACGGGTGCACGGCCCATGTATTCAACGATAAGCCCTCCAAGAACACCAGACATCACTCCGACCGCCGCGCTACGGCCGGTCCGGCCACCCCTGCAACGGTGCCTGGACGGTATCTCTCATGATCTCTGTTTTAACGTACAACTTATGTCTAGTCTATTTGGCTATCGGCTACCCGTGGTGACTATATATATAGTACTAGGTACACGTGTCCGACTCAAAGACCTAACCCACGGCTATAGTTACAAGTCCAATTGTAGAACAACTCATACACCTAATATTTGACACATATTAATACTCCACATAGGCGAATATGACCTTGCCATCTTGAAGTCACCATGCACGAATCTCCGTGTACTTGGACTTGAACCATTCATGAGTTTCACTACTGCTCCGTTGACATCACATGACTCCACCTGCAGCAACTGTAGTTCCTTTTTTTCTTCATGATATTCAAAGACCCAAAAAAATTAAGTTCTTCAACTCCTGTTTTACGTTCCCATCCTGGAGAATCCGTCCAACGCATTACACGTCCGACCATAAAATCACCATATCCAACCACACGAATGCATCATCACCCTAGTGGCTTCTTCCTTAATCTGTGGGAGAGTGAACAACTCACATATTGAATGTCATATATAAGAATTTATGATCTCACCATTCTCGCTATTGTTGACTGCATGTCTGAACTTGAAGAATTTTTTTTGTTGCCTTTAGTCATCTCGAGTCACATTCGAAGTTGTCTCATCCTTTTTTTGGACAGTATTTAGCACTCCGCCTCCTTCTGCGTATGACATTCACACTTTGCCATGTGCATCAAACACCTAGAATATACAGCCAATACTCTCCAAGATTTTTTCAGACTTTTCAACACCTTTTCAGTTTCTCCATTGTCAACTCTCTTGTCCATCTCCAGATGTGTCCACCTCGATAGGCACAATCACCAAGTTGAAGTTGGTAGTCTCCAACACTGCTTCAGCACCATCTACACACTTAGTCATACCACATGTTTGACCACCATTCTCGCTTGGAGACCGTCTCGCTCCTTAAAAAATGGTTCGGGAGGCGATGCGATTCGCTCCAGCCAGAAGGGACTCGCGATCACGATCTAGCACCGCCACCGGATCCCTCCTTCGCCGCCCCTCACCCCGACGCCTCATCATCCTCCGCTGCACTTTTCTCCCCTCACCGTCGCTTGAGGCGCCCTTCGGCAAAGTCTAGATGGCTCCGAGGAAGGCGGCGGCGGGGCCCTTCTTCGGCTGCTCGGCGCTAGTACGGCGGCTGCGATCCATGGATTAGGGACGGCGGTCCCTTTGTTGAGTCTTCCCTGTCTGGTAGCGTGGCGGGGCGGGTTGTCAGCTGGGGATCAGACCGGATGGTCGGCGATTCACCGGTGGGTTGGTGCGGCGGATTGATGCCCTGGCGGCCAACGGCGCCGATCTACTCCTTCCTCCAACCCATGGTGCGTGCATTACGTCTTATCAGACATGGTCGTGCTGCTAGCCGGTTACCAGGTTGGGATGGAGCGGGAGGTGGGGGTCCGGATTGGGATAATTCCTAGGTCAGTTCCTGCCGTCTACGACGTCGTTAGGGTCCGCCCTACCTTTTCCCACCTCACGGACTCTGTGTGAAAACCTAGGGCAGCGACGTTGCTCTTGGCGGTGTGTCCTTATTGAAGGCGTCGTCATGAGAGCTATGTGGCGGTGGGCACCGCTTGGGTGCGTCGGCAGTTGCAGATGGCGTGCCCCTCTTCCTCAAGGTGGCAGCTGTTCCGAGGGAAAACCTAGATCTAGGTCTTCCGGATCGGATGATGACAGTGTAACGCCCCGGATTCGATGCGCCAGGTGTCTTCCAGTTATTCGCCGTCGTTGCCATGTCATGTGCTTGCGTGTCTCTCTTTGCCATGTCATCATTTGCATTTCATATCATGTCATCATGTGCATCTCATTTTGCATATGTGTTCCTCTCATGCATCAGAGCATTTTCCCTGTTGTCCGTTTTGCAATCCGGCACTCCTATGTCCTCCGGCGCCCCTCTTACCTCGTTTCGTGAGTGGCCGAAAAATGTTCTCGGAATGGATCGAAACTTGGCGTGCGGTCTTATTATAGTGTAGACAGAGCGCCTGTCAAGTTTCGTCGCATTCAGAGTTCGTTTGATTGCCCTACCGTTAAACATAGCGGTACCGCTGCACGTACCTTCGTCGGACGTTTCGGTCTCCGAAACTGTCGCCGGGCTGCACTTCTTTTCTCTCCCCTCAGCCCAAGCCCCCTCCTCATAGCCCACTGCAGCCCAATCTTAGCCCCCCCCCCCCTGTCCGGAGCCGTCTGATCGTGATCTGAGGGTCCGAAAATGGATGGAAACCCCCAACCCTAGCCCCCTTTTGCTATATATAGTCCCCTTCCTTCCTTTTTTGGGCAGCCTAGCCCCTCCCCTACGTCCCAGCCGCAGCCACCCCCTCCTCCTCGGAATCCGCGCGCAGCCACCTCCATTTCCGCGCCTCTCCAGCCCCTGCTCGCCACTTGGCAAGTCGCCAATGGCCGCGCCGCCACCAGCCGCCGCTCCCCTCCAATCGGCGCGCGCCACGTCCTCCTCGCCACCTCACCCCACGTCTCCGCGCCCCGCAGCCCTCCTCCTCCGCCACTGCTCCCCCAGGCCAGCGAGCCCGCCGAGCCCATCTGGCCGGATCGCCGCCGCCCGTGCACCCGCGCCTCCTCCCGTTCACCAGCCCGCCGCCCAGCGCCTCCTTTGCCTTGCCGCTTCCGCGCGGCGTGCACCACCGAGTTCCGCGAGCCACCGCCGGCGACCATCTCCAACCAGGTCGCGCCTCCCCGTCGCGCCTCTCCCTCTTGCTTCTCTCTCTCAGATCTCTCTCTCTCTCGAACCCCGCCGCCTTGGAGCCCATCGCCGAGTCGCCCCGAGCGCCGCCGCCACCGAATGGATGGATCCGGCGGGATCCGCCAGTTCCGCCCATCCGGACCTCTCCGGCCTTCCCTCGCCCCGCCGCCGGCTCCCGTCGCCTTCCGCGCCACCGGCCTTGTCCCTGCGTCGGGAGGGAGACGACGACCGCGTCCCCTCGTCGGCGGACCCGTGCCCCCGGTGCCTCGGCCCAGCTTCCGGCCCGCGTCCCCAGCCTGCCAGGTCTCCTCCTCCACCGACCGGCCCTTTAGGCCCGCTGGTGAGCTGCCCCCGCTTAAGCCTCGCCTGTGCGTCATATAGTTATCCCGCGCCCGTGTATTTTTTTTCCTGGATTTGGCCAAGTCTGGTAAATTCAGCAGCATGTGCACTTGTTTGACCTAGTGTAACTCCATGCATACTGCTCCGTTTCATGCGTGTAATATGTCAAATTGTTCGCCTCAACGAGTACTTCATTTCATTCCATTGCACCATGTTCATTTGAGTTCATCTTGATGCCTGAATCATCGTTGCAATAGTGCTATATGATGTTAACCTGCTGAAACTGTTATAACTTGATGATTTGTCATTTTTGTTGCATTTGATGTGTGCATCTTATGAGCATGAGCTCTACATGTGTTTTGTGCTATGTCATGCCATCTTCACAGGGGTGCTATCCATGTATTTTTGTGATTTCTGTAGTGAGTGCATCAAGCTTGTTAAGTAGGGTACTTGCGGTTGCTGTTTTGCATGTCTGAATCTGCTATATCATGATGCTATGTTAACCTGCTGCTACAAGTCATTCTATGCATAATCTGGAGATGTTCACTAAGGGTGTTTTGTTCTACATGTCATGCTCTATCCATCCATGCCCCTGGTTGCATTTATAGCCTGCTGTAGCTTGTTGTAATCTTGCTCCAAAGTTGCTAAATAATGTTGCTGTCATCCTGTTAACATTAAGTTCAATGTTGCCATGATTGTTGTTAGTGATCCATGCACCCTATGAACTTACTCTTGCCATGCTTAGCTTCATAAACATGTCTTCTTACTGTGGGTTGCCTTGCCATGCCATGTATTTCTCTGTGGTGAGTGGTCCAAGCTCACCAACATGTCTACTTATTGTTGTTCCTGCCATGTATGAATCTGTAATATAACTTGCCATGTTTACATGGGTGCCATCATATCTTCTGATCTTTTTTGGCTCATGGTCAGTAAAGGACTTTTATTCTATGCAACTAGTAGATTCATGCCATGCCTTTGTTTGCATTGATAAGTTCCTGTAACATGTTATTTGATAGCTCTAAACATTGCAACCTGATGTTATTTCTGCAAAGTCTGAAACTGATATTATTTGCAATCTTGCCATGTCCTTTCGAGCATGTTCTACTGATTTCTGGAGATAGCTCAGTGTTCATGTTTTGTCATGTTTTACCTGTACTTCATGCCCATGCCTTTTGTTTTCACGTTGAGATGCTGTAGCATGTTGTTTTGATGCTTGCAATATGCCTAGTTGCTGTTTTGGACAGCTTGTCCTTTAAACTTGTATAGGGTGTATGTGTTGAACCGTTGCTCTGTTTTGAGTGTGCTCTATATGAAACTTGCTTGATTTTGCATGTAGTTTCATATTATCATGTTGCATCCTTGTTTTGAGGTGTTTGCGTGATGTTTGGATGCATTTTGTATCAATGCCATGCTTATCTTGTTTTGCTCATATCTTCTAGGCCGTAGCTCCGAATTTAATGAACTTTATATGTAAATTGACTAGAATTTCGTGTAGATCATCGTGGTGCATCTTAACTTGCTGTTTAACAACTTGAACATAAGGTTTATTCAGATCTGGACCAATTTCGAAATTTGCATATGAGGACTTACCGGAATTGTTATATGTGTTCCCGGCCTCATTTAAACTTGCTTTGATGTGTTGCTCTTGTATGCATCATCTCTTGCCATGAGTAGCTTCATGTAGCTTTGTCATGCATCATGTCTTGTCTATGTATGGTGTGTTCACCATGTTGTGTGCTTCTTCTCGATAGTTCCCGTTTTGTTGCGGTCGTGAGGATTCGTTCGTCTACGCTTGGTTCGTCTTCGTGGCTTCATCTTCTTCATGGACTCGTTCTTCTTCCTAGCGGGATTTCAGGCAAGATGACCGTCACCTTGGATCTCATTACTATCATTGCTATGCTAGTTGCTTCGTTCTATCGCTATGCTGCGCTACCTACCACTTGCTTATCAAGCCTCCCAAATTGCCATGAACCTCTGACCTTTGTTACCCTTCCTAGCAGACCATTGTATGGCTATGTTACCGCTTTGCTCAGCCCCTCTTATAGCGTTGCTAGTTGCAGGTGAAGATGAAGATTGCTCCATGTTGGATTATGTTATGTTGGGATATCACAATATCTCTTATCTAATTAATGCATCTATATACTTGGTAAAGGGTGGAAGGCTCGGCCTTATGCCTGGTGTTTTGTTCCACTCTTGCCGCCCTAGTTTCCGTCATATTGGTATTATGTTCCCGGATTTTGCGTCCCTAACGCGGTTGGGTGATTTATGTGACCCCTTGACAGTTTGCTTTGAATAAGACTCCTCCAAAAAGGCCCAACCTTGGTTTTACCATTTGCCTCACCACCACCTACCTTTCCTTGGGAGTAATTAACCCAAGGGTCATCTTTATTAGCCCCGGGCCAATGCTCGTCTAAGTGTTGGCCCGAACCGAATAGATGCGGGGCCCCTCGGGAAACTTCGAGGTCTGGTTTTACTCGTAGGATGTCTCATCCGGTGTTGCCCTGAGAATGAGATATGTGCAGCTCCTATCGAGATTGTCGACGCATCGGGCGGCTTTGCTGGTCTTGTTTTATTACTGTCGAAATGTCTTGTAAACCGGGATTCCGAGACTGATCGGGTCTTCCTAGGGAGAAGGAATATCCTTCGTTGATCGCGAGAGCTTATCATGGGCTAAGTTGGGACACCCCTGCAGGGTTTGAACTTTCGAAAGCCGTGCCCGCGGTTATGTGGCAGATGGGAATTTGTTAATATCCGGTTGTAGTAAACTTGAAGTAAACTCTTCTAAAATACACCAACCGTGTGTGTAACCGTGAGTGTCTCTTTTCGGGGTGGATCGAGAGGAGAACACGGTTTCTTGGGTTATGTTTGACGTAAGTAGGAGTTCAGGATCACTTCTTGATCATTACTAGTTGACGACCGTTCCTTTGTTTCTCTTCTCGCTCTCATTTGCGTATGTTAGCCACCATATATGCTTAGCCGCTGCTGCTTCTCACCACCTTACCCCTTCTTTACCCATTAAGCTTTGCTAGTCTTGATACCCATGGTAATGGGATTGCTGAGTCCTCGTGGCTCACAGATTACTACAACAACAGTTGCAGGTACAGGTTTGTGATGATCTTGACGCGAGAGCGATGTTTACTGGTTTTGGAGTTCTTCTTCTGCTTCTTCTTCGATCAGGGGATAGGTTCCAGGTCGGCAGCCTGGGCTAGCAGGGTGGATGTCGTGTGAGTTTCTGTTTGTGTTTCATCCGTAGTCGGATGTTGATCTTATGGATGATGTATTGTTGTATTCGTGTGACATTGTATGCCTTATGTATGTATCCCCATCTATTATGTAATGTTGATGTAATGATATCCACCTTGCAAAAGCGTTTCAATATGCGGGTCTATCCTTGGTGGGACCTTCGAGTTCCTTTTGGATAGGGTCGCATATTGGGCGTGACAGACAGAGACTTTGGTGCCTTTCTCCCTCCTAGGGGCATCATCTTGGAGCACTGGTTCACTGAAAAGGACAATAGGTGGAGTGGTGTTTCATCGACCGCGTTGATGATGGTGGGTCTCAGTGGCGTGGAGCAATGGAGTCTCAGAGTTGCACATGGTTTGATCGACGCGCGCAAGATGGTGGAGCTCTCTGGTGTTGTGGTGCCGTCGATGGTAGATGGGACTGGCAAGATCTATGCACTTATTCCTCCTGAAGACGGGATGGCGGAAGATGGCGTAAGATGGCGGCGGCGGATCCTAGTGCGTGTGCAAACGGTGCATGTTATGGGATACCTAGACTGGATGGTCTTCAGGCCACTGTATTAGATTGTGTCTGTTATGCGGACATGAAACATTTGTATGTTTGGATGTGTAGCGACTTTGTTCGCCTAGAAGGGGGCTTCATATTGATCCTTGTATTCATTTTGTCAGACTCTAGTGAATAATTAATTAAGATGGTTGTGTGCATCATGCTGATGCAGAGGCCGGGGGTAATCATCCTTTTCGAGAAAAAACATAGGCGGATATGACATTGCCATGTTGAAGCCACCATGCGCGAATCTCCATGTACCTGGACTTCAACCATTCATAAGCTTCACTACTACCCCCTTATTTCACATGACTCCATCTGCAACGGTAGTTCCTTATTTTTCTTCATGATACTCAAAGACCCATAAAGATTAAGTTCTTCCACTCCTGTTTTATGTTCCCAATCACCCGGAGTATCCATCTAACGCATCACATGTCCGGCCATGAAATCATCACATTTGATGAGTGATATTTTTACGCTCATCTACCTTAGCTTAAACCTAGATATTTCATTTAAAAAGATATATTCGCTCTGATATTGCTTCTAATGAATAATGAATGCAAAGGATTCCACAAATACTCTCTTGGTTGTGTTTCCACAGGAAATGGGCTAAAAAGGAAAGAAATCGCTTGTGGAAACGGAAAGGAAGGAAAATAGAGAAAGAATCAACCAATAGGAGGTGTTTCTGCAAAGACAGCACAAAAAATGGTGTTCGCGCCCGTATAAGCGCTCGTATGGCATGCAAGCCGAGGCAGATTGTCCACCTGAATAACTTTTATAAAATGGGACCACATCAAAATGTCAACAGGGAGCGGTCGAAAAACCCTAGCCGCCGCAATTTCCATATCCATAACCACCATCACCACCATAGTGCTTTCTCATCTAGTTCATACTTGTAATCGTCCATCGCACAAGGTATCCATTGTAAGACATATTTGCAATCAATCAATCTTCAAGATGTGTTCTTAAATATTTGAGTAGGTAGGTAAGGTATGGGTTGAGGCATAAGCCTTGGAACCCTCTGTATTTGTTGTGGGGATCAATGGAAGGGCTTTGAATTAATATCACGTATGTGTGAAATAAAATTGTTCCGTGAATGACTGTTGTCATGTTCGTGATCTTGATCCCTGTAGGTACCAATGATCATGGAGATCGAGCCACGGTGAGGCTAGGAGCAAGGAGACCATGAAGTGTTATACATAACATCGGTGGCAATAAGGTTTAGTAGGGTAACTCAGATCCTATCATTGGAGATACACGAGGTGTAATCATTAAAAGCCCAAAGCTCTTGTCTGAGTTCATTATGTTAATTAATAAGTCAACTTCGCGTGACGGATAGGGCCTGCGGTAGGACAACTGATTCTTGATGCAGAACTTATGCTGGTCAAGATGTTATTTAGATACATCACCCACTTTGGTTTGTAACAAGCACATCTCCATGGGTAACTTTTAGCGCACAAAAGATCACATCTGGTCCCCACACAAATACATGGTTGTAAGCATTAAGACCTCATTATCATACCTCTTTTTATTATAGGTGTTTGAATCACTATTTGCTTAATTGATCCGATCAAAAGCTGAAACTGATCCTTTAACATAAGCTTGCTAGAGACCATCGCTTTAAGGGAATCTTCCTCTCATAGGTTCGATAACCCAGGGTCATCTCTAGGGAAATAGGTGCGGGATACACTTTTCTGTTCCATTAACGGATCAGTAAAAGGAGGTATCAAGCTATTTTTCTGGCGCCGTTGCCGGGGAGGATTTTAGTATTCCTAGTCTTTGTGTTTAGAGTTTTTGCTAAAGTTAAGTTTCAATTTTTGTTTTTACTTTTCTGTTTTTAGTTTAAATTTTGTTTCTTGTTGCAAGTATTGCCTGTTGAAAAACAAAAAAAGATTACCATGGCTTGTAACCTTGGGAGTTTTGCTACTCGTAGCAATAACTTCATGCCTGAACCAATAGCACAACCTGAGGCTGCAGCCACTGAGTATGAGATCAAACCGAAGTTAGTTTTCATGGTTCAACAGGACCAATTTGAAGGCTCTGCTTCTTAAGATGTCGGTATGCACTTGCATAGTTTTACTGAATTCTGCAACATGACACGCATTAGAGATTATGACCCTCATGCTTTAAAGTTGTGTCTATTTCCTTTCTCTTTGAGTGGAAAAGCAAAAGAACGGCTTCTAGCTCTACCTAGAGGCGGTATTCCTTCTTGGGCTGATTATTGCAGCAATTTTTTTATCTAAGTTTTGTCCACCTATAAAAATTATGCAATTATGTTCTCAGATTACAGGTTTCAAGAAGGAAGAACGTGATCCACCAGCGCTTGCGTGGGATAGAATGAAAGAAGCTATGAGGAATTGCCCTAACCATTTAACGAAGGAGTGGTTAATCCTTCATATCTTTTATAATGATTTAAATCACATTTCAAAAACTATGCTTGATACAGCTGTAGGAGGAACAATCATGGGAAAGCCCATAGATGATGTTAAGAAATTACTTGATGATATGCAAAAGAACCATGTCCAATCGCATGTTGAAAGAGCCACCACGAAGAGGGTGAACTCAGTTGAATTAAGTAGCACAGAGTTGACAGCCAAACTTGATGAACTTATCTCCGTGATGAAAGGTAAAGAATATGTAAACATGAATGTCATCACTAATGAAGAAACTAGTGATGTGAATTTTATTGCTTGTAATAGCTGTTGGGGAACGTAGTAATTTCAAAAAAATTCCTACGCACACGCGAGATCATGGTGATGTATAGCAACGAGAGGGGAGAGTGTGTCCACGTACCCTCGTAGACCGAAAGCGGAAGCGTTATGACAACGCTGTTGATGTAGTCGTGCGTCTTCACGATCCGACCGATCCAAGTACCGAACGTCGGCACCTCCGTGTTCAGCACACGTTCAGCTCGATGGCGATCCCGGACTCGATCCAACAGGTGTCGGGATGAGTTCCGTCGACAACGGCGTGGTGGCGATGATGATGCTCTACGGCGCGGGCTTCGCCTAAACTCGTGACGATATGACCGAGGTGGAATATGGTGGAGGGGGCACTGCACACGGCTAAGGAGCGATCCGTAGATCAACTTGTGTGTTCTAGGGTGCCCCCTGCCCCGTATATAAAGGAGCAAGGGGGTGCGGCCGACCCTAGGAGGAGGTGTGGGAGGAGTCCTACTCCCACCGGAGTAGGACACCCCTTTCCTAGTTGGATTAGGACTTGGGGAGGGAAAGAGAGGAGGCGCCCCCTTCCTTGTCCTATTCGGACTAGGGGGGGGCGCGCCTGCCCCGGCCGGCCCTCCTCTTCTCCCTCATGGCCCACTAAGGCCCATTAACCCCGGGAGGTTCCGTAACCCGGTGTTCCTAAAAATCGATTTCACCCGAACTATTCGAAGTCAAACATAGGCTTCCAATATATCAATCTTTATGTCTCGACCATTTGAGACTCCTCGTCATGTCCGTGATCACATCCGGGACTCGAACAAACTTCGTACATCAATACTCATAAAATTGCCATCGTAACGTTAGCGTGCGGACCCTACGGGTTCGAGAACTATGTATACATGACCTAGAACTATTCTCGGTCAATAACCAATAGTGGAACCTGGATGTTCATATTGGTTCCTACATTTTCTCGAAGATCTTTATCGGACAAACCGCATAACAACATCGTTGTTCCCTTTGTCATTGGTATGTTACTTGCCCGAGATTCGATCGTCGGTATCAATACCTAGTTCAATCTCGTTACGGCAAGTCTCTTTACTCGTTCGTAATACATCATTTCATAACTAACTCATTAGTTACAATGATTGCAAGGTTTAGGTGATGAGTATTACCGAGAAGGCCCAGAGATACCTCTCCGACGATCGGAGTGACAAAACTTAATCTTGAATTATGCCAACTCAACATATACTTTGGGAGACACCTGTAGAGTACCTTTATAATCACCCAGTTACGTTGTGGCGTTTGGTAGCACACAAAGTGTTCCTCCGGTAAACGGGAGTTGCATAATCTCATAGTTGTAGGAACTTTGTATAAGTCATGAAGAAAGCAATAGCAACATACTAAACGATCAAGTGCTAAGCTAGCGAAATGGGTCAAGTCAATCACATCATTTCTCCTAATGATGTGATCCCGTTAATCAAATGACAACTCATGTCTATGGTTAGGAAACATAACCATCTTCGATTAGCGAGCTAGTCAAGTAGAGGCATACTAGTGACACTCTGTTTGTCTATGTATTCACACATGTATTATGTTTCCGGTTAATACAATTCTAGCATGAATAATAAACATTTATCATGATATAAGGAAATAAATAATAACTTTATTATTGCCTCTAGGGCATATTTCCTTCAGTCTCCCACTTGCACTAGAGTCAATAATCTAGATTACACAAGAATGATTCTTACACCCATGGAGTCTTGGTGTTGATCATGTTTTGCTCGTGAGAGAGGCTTAGTCAGCGGTCTGCAACATTCAGATCCGTATGTATCTTGCAAATCTCTATGTCTCCCACTTGGACTTGGTCCCAAATGGAATTAAGCGTCTCTTGATGTGCTTGGTCCTCTTGTGAAATCTGGATTCCTTTGCCAAGGCAATTGCACCATATTGTCACGAAGATCTTCATTGGTCCCGATGCACTAGGTATAACACCTAGATCGAAATGAACTCCTTCATCCGAGACTCCTTCATTTGCTGCTTCAAGCAGCTATGTACTCCGCTTCACATGTAGATCCCGCCACGGCGCTTTGTTTAGAACTGCACCAACTTACAGCTCCACCGTTTAATAAAAATACGTATCCGGTTTGCGATTTAGAATCGTCCGGATCGGTGTCAAAGCTTGCATCGGCGTAACCCTTTACGACTAGCTCTTTGTCACCTCCATAAGCGAAAACATATCCTTAGTCCTTCTCGGTATTTCAGGATATTCTTGACCGATGTCGATGATCCACTCTGGATTACTTTGGTACCTCCTGCTAAGCTAATAGCAAGGCACACATCAGGTCTGGTACACAGCATTGCATACATGATAGAGCCTATGGCTGAAGCATAGGAACTCCTTCCATTTTCCTCTATCTTCTGCGGTGGTGGGGCATTGAGTCGACTCAATCTTACACCTTGTAATACAGGCAAGAACCCTTTCTTTGCCTGATCCATAATGAACTTTTCAAGACTTTATCAAGGTATGTGCATTGTGAAAGTCCAATCAAGCGTCTTGATCTATCTCTATAGATCTTGATGCCCAATATATAAGCAGCTTCACGAGGTCCTTCATTGAAAACTTTTATTCAAGTATCCTTTTATGCTATCCAGAAATTCTATATCATTTCCAATCAACAATATGTCGTCCACATATAATATTAGAAATGCTACTGAGCTCCCACTCACTTTCTTGTAAATACAGGCTTCTCCAAAAGTGCATGCAAAACCATATGCTTTGATCACACTATCAAAGCATTTATTCCAACTCGAGAGGCTTGCACGGACCATAGATTGATCGTTGGAGCTTGCCCACTTTGTTAGCTCCTTAGGATCGACAAAACCTTCGGTTGCATCATATACAACTCTTCTTCCGAAATCCATTCAGAAATGCAGTTTTGACATCCATCATCATATTTCATAATCATAAAATGCGGCGATTGCTAACATGATTCGGACAGACTTAAGCATCGCTTCGGGTGAGAAGGTCTCATCGTAGTCAACTCCTTGAACTTGTCGAAAACCTTTTGCAACAAGTCGAGCTTTGTAAACATAACATTACCGTCGGCGTCGGTCTTCTTCTTGAAAATCCATTTATTCTCTATTGCTTGCCGACCATCGGGCAAGTCAACCAAAGTCCACACTTTGTTCTCATACATGGATCCCATCTCAGATTTCATGGCTTCAAGCCATTTTGCGAATCTGGGCTCACCATCGCTTCTTCATAGTTCGTAGGTTCACCATGATCTAGTAGCATGACTTCCGTAATAGGATTACCGTACCACTCGGTGTGGATTTTATTCTGGTTGATCTCTGAGTTCAAGAACAACTTGATCTGAAGTTTCATGATCATTATCATTAACTTCCTCACTAATCTGGTGTAGGTGTCACAGAACCGATTTACGTGATGAACTACTTTCCAATAAGGGAGCTGGTACTGTTACCTCATCAAGTTCTACTTTCCTCCCACTCACTTCTTTCGAGAGAAACTCCTTCTCTAGAAAGGATCCATTCTTGGAAACAAATGTCTTGCCTTCGATCTGTGATAGAAGGTATACCCAATGTCTCCTTTGGGTATCCTATGAAGACACATTTTCCGATTTGGGTTCAAGCTTATCAGGTTGAAGCTTTTTCACATAAGCATCGCAACCCCAAACTTTTAGAAACGACAACTTTGGTTTCTTGCCAAACCATAGCTCATAAGGTGTCGTCTCAACGGATTTTGATGGTGCCCTATTTAACGTGAATGCGGCCGTCTCTAAAGCATAACCCCAAAATGATAGCGGTAAATCGGTAAGAGACATCATAGATCGCACCATATCTAGTAAAGTACGATTACGACGTTCGGACACACCATTACGCTGTGGTGTTCCAGGTGGCGTGAATTGCGAAACTATTCCGCATTACTTCAAATGTAGACCAAACTCGCAACTCAAATATTCTCCTCCACGATCAGATCGTAGAAATTTTATTTTCTTGTTACGATGATTTTCAACTTCACTCTGAAATTCTTTGAACTTTTCAAATGTTTCAGATTTATGCTTCATTAAGTAGATATACCCGTATCTGCTTAAATTATCTGTGAAGGTGAGAAAATAACGATATCCGCCACGAGCTTCAACATTCATCGGACCACATACATCTGTATGTATGATTTCCAACAAATCTGTTGCTCTCTCCATACAACCGGAGAACGGTGTTTTAGTCATCTTGCCCATGAGGCACGGTTCGCAAGTACCAAGTGATACATAATCAAGTGATTCCAAAAGTCCATCTGTATGGAGTTTATTCATGCGTTTACACCGATATGACCTAAGCGGCGAGTGCCACAAATAAGTTGCACTATCATTATCAACTCTGCATCTTTTGGCTTCGACATTATGAATATGTGTATCACTACCGTCGAGATTCAATAAGAATAGACCACTCTTCAAGGGTGCATGACCATAAAATATATTACTCATATAAATAGAACAACCATTATTCTCTGATTTAAATGAATAACCGTCTCGCATTAAACAAGATCCAGATATAATGTTCATGCTCAACGCTGGCACCAAATAACAATTATTTAGGTCTAAAACTAATCCCGAAGGTAGATGTAGAGGTAGCGTGCCGACCGCGATCACATTGACTTTGGAACCGTTTCCCACGCGCATCGTCACCTCGTCCTTTGCCGTGCTCGCTTATTCCGTAGTCCTGTTTGAGTTGCAAATATTAGCAATGAACCAGATATCAAATACCAGTGCTACTACGAGCTCTAGTAAGGTACACATCAATAACATGTATATCACATATACCTTTGTTCACCTTGCCATCCTTCTTATCCGCCAAATACTTGGGGCAATTCCGCTTCGAAGGACCAGCTTGCTTGCAGTAGAAGCACTCGCTTTCAGCTTAGGTCAGACTTGGGTCTCTTTTCTTGAGCAGCAACTTGCTTGCTGTTCTTCTTAAAGTTCCCTTCTTCTTTCCTTTGCCCTTTTCTTGAAACTAGTGGTCTTGTTGACCATCAACACTTGATGCTCCTTCTTGATTTCTACCTCCGCAGCTTTTAGCATTGCGAAGAGCTCGGGAAGTGTTTGTTCATCCCTTGCATATTATAGTTCATCACGAAGCTCTTGTAGCTTGGTGGCGATGATTGGAGAATTCATCAATGACACTATCATCCGGAAGATTAACTCCCGGTTGAATCAAGTGATTATTATACCCAGACGTTTTGAGTATGTGCTCACTGACAGAACTATTCTCCTCCATCTTGCAGCTATAGAACTTATTGGAGACTTCATATCTCTCAATCCGGGCATTTGCTTGAAATATTAACTTCAACTCCTGGAACATCTCATATGCCCCATGACGTTCAAAACGTCGTTGAAGACCCGGTTCTAAGCCGTAAAGCATGGCACACTGAACTATAGAGTAGTCATCAGCTTTGCTCTGCCAGACGTTCACAACTTCTGGCGTTGCTCCTGCAGCAGGCCTGGCACCCAGCGGTGCTTCCAGGGCGTAATTCTTACATGCAGCAATGAGGATAATCCTCAAATTACGGACCCAGTCCGTGTAATTGCTACCATCATCTTTCAACTTTGCTTTCTCAAGGAACGCATTAAAATTCAACGGAACAACAGACGAGCCATCTATCTCGACAAACATAGATAAGCAAAATACTATCAGGTGCTAAGTTCATGATAATTCTAAGTTCAATTAATCATATTATTTAAGAACTCCCACTTAGATAGACATCTCTCTAGTCATCTAAGTGATCACGTGATCAAATCAACTAAACCATAACCGATCATCACGTGAGATGGAGTAGTTTTCAATGGTGAACATCACTATGTTGATCATATCTACTATATGATTCACGCCGACCTTTCGGTCTCCGTGTCCCGAGGCCATATCTGCATATGCTAGGCTCGTCAAGTTTAACCTGAGTATTCCGCGTGTGCAAAACTGGCTTGCACCCGTTGTAGATGGACGTAGAGCTTATCACACCCGATCATCACGTGGTGTATGGGCACTCTGAACTTTTAGCAGCGGTGCATACTCAGGAGAACACTTCTTGATAATTTTAGTGAGAGATCATCTTAAAATGCTACCGTCAATCAAAGCAAGATAAGATGCATAAAGGATAAACATCACATGCAATCAATATAAGTGATATGATATGGCCATCATCATCTTGTGCTTGTGATCTCCATCTCCAAGCACCATCATGATCACCATCGTCACCGGTAGCGACACCTTGATCTCCATCGTAGCATCGTTGTCGTCTAGCCAACTATTGCTTCTCGACTATCGCTACCGCTTAGTGATAAAGTAAAGCAATTACATGGCGTTGCATTTCTTACAATAAAGTGACAACCATATGGCTCCTGCCGATTGCCGATAACTTCGGTTACAAAACATGATCATCTCATACAATAAAATATAGCATCACGTCTTGACCATATCACATCACAACATGCCCTGCAAAAACAAGTTAGACATCCTCTACTTTGTTGTTGCAAGTTTTACGTGGCTGCTACGGGCTGAGCAAGAACCATTCTTACCTCGCATCAAAACCACAGCGATAGTTTGTCAAGTTGGTGCTGTTTTAACCTTCGCAAGGACTGGGCGTAGCCACACTCGGTTCAACTAAATTGAGAGAGACAGACACCCGCCACCACCTTTAAGCAGCGAGTGCTTGCAACGGTGAAACCAGTCTCGCGTAAGCGTCTGCGTAATGTCGGTCCGGCCGCTTCATCTCACAATACCGCTGAACCAAAGTATGACATGCTGGTAAGCAGTATGACTTGTATCGCCCACAACTCACTTGTGTTCTACTCGTGCATATAACATCAACGCATAAAATCAGGCTCGGATACCACTGTTGGGGAACGTAGTAATTTCAAAAAAATTCCTACGCACACGCTAGATCATGGTGATGTATAGCAACGAGAGGGGAGAGTGTGTCCACGTACCCTCGTAGACCGAAAGCGGAAGCGTTATGACAACGCGGTTGATGTAGTCGTACGTCTTCACGATCCGACCGATCTAAGTACCGAACGTACGGC
The DNA here is from genome assembly GCA_021605205.1 of Aegilops longissima. NCBI lineage: Eukaryota > Viridiplantae > Streptophyta > Magnoliopsida > Poales > Poaceae > Aegilops > Aegilops longissima. The sequence goes on along the minus strand of CM038679.1, from coordinate 711,906,318 downwards.
ACCTCCGTGTTCAGCACACGTTCAGCTCGATGACGATCCCGGACTCCGATCCAGCAGGGTGTCGGGATGAGTTCCACAAGACGACGGCGTGGTGACGATGATGATGCTCTACCGGCGCAGGCTTCGCCTAAACTCCGCGACGATATGACCGAGGTGGAATATGGTGGAGGGGGCACCGCTGCACGCTAAGGAACGATCCGTAGATCAACTTGTGTGTTCTAGGGTGCCCCCTGCCCCGTATATAAAGGAGCAAGGGGGTGCGGCCGGCCCTAGGAGGCGTGCGGAGGAGTCCTACTCCCACCGGGAGTAGGACTCCCCCCCTTTTCCTAGTTGGATTAGGACTTGGGGGGAGGGAAAGAGAAAGGGGGGCGCCCCCCCCCCTTCCTTGTCCTATTCGGACTAGGGGGGGGGCGCGCGGCCTGCCCTGGCCGGCCCTCCTCTTCTCCCTCATGGCCCACTAAGGCCCATTAACCCCCGGGAGGGTTCCGGTAACCCCCCGGTGTTCCGGTAAAATCCCGATTTCACCCGGAACTATTCCGAAGTCCAAACATAGGCTTCCAATATATCAATCTTTATGTCTCGACCATTTCGAGACTCCTCTTCATGTCCGTGATCACATCCGGGACTCCGAACAAACTTCGGTACATCAATACTCATAAAATTGTCATCGTAACGTTAAGCGTGCGGACCCTACGGGTTCGAGAACTATGTAGACATGACCTAGAACTATTCTCGGTCAATAACCAATAGTGGAACCTGGATGTTCATATTGGTTCCTACATTTTCTACGAAGATCTTTATCGGTCAAACCGCATAACAACATACGTTGTTCCCTTTGTCATCGGTATGTTACTTGCCCGAGATTCGATCGTCGGTATCCAATACCTAGTTCAATCTCGTTACCGGCAAGTCTCTTTACTCGTTCCGTAATACATCATTTCATAACTAACTCATTAGTTACAATGATTGCAAGGTTTAGGTGATGAGTATTACCGAGAAGGCCCAGAGATACCTCTCCGACAATCGGAGTGACAAAACTTAATCTTGAATTATGCCAACTCAACATATACTTTGGGAGACACCTGTAGAGTACCTTTATAATCACCCAGTTACGTTGTGGTGTTTGGTAGCACACAAAGTGTTCCTCCGGTAAACGGGAGTTGCATAATCTCATAGTTGTAGGAACTTTGTATAAGTCATGAAGAAAGCAATAGCAACATACTAAACGATCAAGTGCTAAGCTAACGAAATGGGTCAAGTCAATCACATCATTTCTCCTAATGATGTGATCCCGTTAATCAAATGACAACTCATGTCTATGGTTAGGAAACATAACCATCTTCGATTAACGAGCTAGTCAAGTAGAGGCATAATAGTGACACCCTGTTTGTCTATGTATTCACACATGTATTATGTTTCCGGTTAATACAATTCTAGCATGAATAATAAACATTTATCATGATATAAGGAAATAAATAATAACTTTATTATTGCCTCTAGGGCATATTTCCTTAAATAGCTATATTCCAAACTGGAAAAATAATGGTTATGCTCCCAGACACCCTTATCCTAGTAATGGAGGAGCATCAAATTCAGGCACTAGGTCCCTAATCCCTCATGCGCTGTCCCATGGTCAACCACGCTTGACATCCCATCACTATGAAGTGAAGGCCACCACTAGCTCCGCCGCCTGAGGCCACCGCCCCGGCATCCATCGTCGCGTCGTCAGAAGGCCACGCCGGGGAGGGAGACATGCCGCCGCTGTCGCGAGGTGTAGCATCCACAACTACCAGGTCGTCGGCCGGCCACAGCTCATGCCACCCGCGGGTCGAATCTGGCAGTCGCGAAGCCGCCGCCGCCGATCCCCGAGCATGCTTCGCCCCACATTGCCTGACACGCACCCGCCATGCTGCCGCGAGGAGTAGTGTCCACAGCTACAAGGTAGTCGGCCGGCCGCACCCCGCGCCACCCCGCGGGACGGATCTGGCCACCGCGAAGCCGCCGCCGCTGATCCCCGAGCACGCTCCTCCCCACATTGCCCGACGCGCACCCACCATGCCACCGTCGCTGCCTTGCTCCGGCGCGTGCCGCCAGCGCCGAACTCTAGCCTAGAAGCCCCGCCAAGCCGATCCACCACGCGAGAGGATGATGGATCCCCGCCGGCGCCGGCGCTGACCGTGAGGGAGGTGGAGGGAGAAGGGGAGGCACAGCGGCGGCTAGGTTTTCCCTCCTGTCGCTCCCGCGGCCGGCGAGGGACATGATGTGCTGGAGGAGGGAGGCCTCATGCTTGTCTGGAAATAAAATATGCAACTTGCATACACATGCACGTACTCACTCATCGTCTCCTAATAGATCTCAGATTTTATATACAGGATTGTGAATATTACCATATACCCCTTCGTTAGGAAGATAATTAGTTGCATCATTGTATGATCTTGTCCATTTCAGGAAGCCATGGAGATCATAAATCTTACCTCATAAACCTTTCCAAACGAACCGCTACCAAGTCTCCGCTCCTCGGAGAAACCATTAGTAATTTCTCGTAATAAAGCGAGTGGCATAAGCGTTGGCCGTGAACATGCATCGTCCATTCCGTTGCCTTTCCTGACAGAAAGGAAAAAAAACCCTTATATCTACAGCCCAATAAGCAATTTAATTCCTTTGATCTTTCTCCTTGCTGACCAGCAGATCAACATATCTGTCACAAATAAGACCCAAGATACAACAAAGATCTATTCCCTACGTCCCAAAATAAGTGACCTAACATTATACTAACTTTGGACGGAGGGAGTACTAGATAATTTACACAAAGAACAAAAATTCAGTCAAGCGCAGACCCAACAGTAACACATAGCTATGAGCCTGTGATGATAGTAATGATACCAAGATGCATGGAGTTTCCACAAAACCATCCGATGAACTCAAAGGAGGAGAGCTATGGGGAAAGCACTAACCTGGAAACGGCCTGGCGACTTGTGGAACTCGGTGGAAGCCGCGGCGTCCCCTGCTTGCCCGCCGAGGATTGGAGTTCGGGGGCTCGTCGGGGACAGACGGGCTGGGCTGCTGCTGACCGGCGATGCTGGACAGACTGGCGACGGCGCGTCCTTGAAGCCGATGCCGAGTGTCGAGTGTCGACCAGGATTTCACTCGTGAACTCGGTAGAAATGTGGGGAACTGCTCAGACTACAGACGAGCCAGTGCACATCTGTATATTTGTTTAAGCCTGAGACGCTCCCTTTCGGCTGAGAGCATATTCCTGCGCACCCAAAGGTCAAAAGCACGAGCTAACTTTTTCATAGAAAAAATCAAATGGTATTTGAAGATGGACATACACAACTGTAATGGTACACGGTTTCGAATCTATAAATGGTGGGTGTTAGATGTATATAGTTCATTGTGTACATTCCCATTGTATAAGTGGCTTTTCTGCATTTTACCACATCTGTATATGTACTGGCCATTGGCCCTCAGTAAAGCTCAGTTGCTCATTATCCAACATGGTATTAGATGCTAGGCTAGTCCCCTTCTCCCGCACGACGCAACTCCGTGCTTCTCGTTCCTAGCCTGCTCATCTCCGGCCCAGCTCTGCTTCTCCTCCCCAGGCCGTCGCTCCTCGTCCGGCTGCTGCTTCGTTTGGAAGCAGCCCGGTCAGGCCCGCTTTGCCCGGCCGCCGCCGCTCCCATCCGGCCGTCGCTGCTCCCGCCTGTCCGGCGCAGCAGCATCCGCCCGGCCGCTGCCGCGACCGCCTGCCACCGTGAGCGCGCCCGGCCGCTGCCTCGAGTGGCCTCTGCTCCGCCCGTCGTGAGCACGCCTCGCGTGGCCTCTGCTACGCTCGTGCGTGAGCACACCCGCCTCGGCCGAGGCTGGCTCTCGATCCACTCTGGATCGGCTGCCCTCTCCTCTCTCGATTCTCCCTCACTGGTGCGTGAGCGCGTGCGCTTCTGCCGCTTCTCCCGATCCAGATCCGTTCGAGTGTAGTTGACTTCCAAAAAAAAAAGAGCAACAGCACCAGAGTGACTTCCTTATGTCCTCTTCGGGCTATGTTGCGGTTCCTCGGTGCTCGGTGATCTTCGATGGCACCAACTATGCTGAGTTTGTGGGATTCATGCGCATCCATATGCGTGGACTCCTTCTGTGGGGTGTTCTTTCTGGTGAGGTCCCCTGCCCACCATGCCCTGTTGCGCCTGTGGCCCCAATCCCACCGGTGCCGCCGGTACTGGCTGCTGCGGCTTCTCAGGCTGACCTGGATGCCGCCAAGGCCCTTGATGATGCTGCAGTGGATGCTTATGATCAGCAGGTATCTGCTTATTCTGATGCTCTCTCGGTGTACCACGATGATCTGTCTGCTTACACTCAGTGGTGCAACGATGATGCTCGTGCTGCTGCTGTTCTCACTGCGAGTGTCCTCCCTCAGTTTGCTTCGGAGTTCATGGGACTTGGCACAGTTGCAGCGATGTGGTCTTATCTCTGTCAGCGCTATCAGCCCTCTGGTGATGCTCTCTACCTATCTGTGGTGCGTCAGGAGCACGCCCTCCAGCAAGGTGATTCCTCTGTTGATGAGTTCTATTCCCAGTGCTCTGCCATCTGGCGTCAGCTTGACTCATTGCGGACAGTTGTTTGTGGCACTTGCCGTTGTTGTCAGACTACGAGGTCTGACTTGGAGTTTCAGAGGGTCCATGAGTTCTTATCTCGTCTCCGCTCTGAGTTCGAGCCTCGCCATGCTCACTTGCTTGCTCGTGGCCGTGTTCCTATCTCGGAGATACTTGATGAGCTTCGTGCCGAGGAGACCCGCCTTCGCTCTGCTGGGTTGCTTCTGGTTCCGTCAGTCTTGGCTGCCCGGACTCCTGTGTCGTCTGCTCGCCTCACTGCTCCGCCGCTCCTGCCTACTCCTCCAGGGGGGGTGAGCCGTCCTCCTTATGCTGAGAAGGGCACGTCGCGCCGTGACACCGTCTGTGGTTACTGCTCCAGGCCCGGTCATCCAGAGGCTGACTGTCGCCAGAAGAAGCGAGACTAGAGGCGCTCCTCCTCCAGCGGGCCTCCTGTGTCTTCCTCGACTCAGTCACTCACTGACCAGGACATTGTTCGCCTCAAGCGTCTTCTTGCTTCCTCAGGCTCCTCGTCAACTGGTTCTGCTGCTGCTGTGACTGCATCCTCCTCCTCACCATCACAGGCATCTACACAGTCAGGTACATCTTCGTGGGTTCTGGATTCTGGAGCCTCCTTTCATATGTCTTCTGATTCTTCCGTGTTGTCTTCTCTCCGACCACTTGATTCGCCTGTTAATGTTCTTACTGCCGATGGCACATCTCTTCCTGTTGCTAGTCGTGGTATTCTTTCCACTCCATCTTTTTCTGTTCCGAGTGTTTCACATGTTCCTCGCCTTACCATGAATCTTTTTTCCGCTGCCCAACTTACTGATTCTGGTTGTCGTGTCATTCTTGATACCGACTCTTGCTCCATTCAGGATCATCGCACCAAGGCTTTGGTTGGTGCTGGCCCCGGCGCCGTGAGTCAGAGGGCCTTTGGGAGGTTGACTGACTTTGTGTTCCTTCCGCTGCCACCACTTCTGCCAGCTCTCATGCTCTTGCTGCCTCTTCGTCTGCGTCCTTCCAGCAGTGGCATCATCGACTTGGTCACATCTGTGGCTCTCACTTGTCTTCCTTAGTTCGCCGGGCCTCTTAGGGTCTCAGATCTGAGATGTCTCCTTACATTGTAATGGTTGCAGACTTGGCAAACAGACTCAGTTACCTTATCCTACTAGTGAGTCTGTATCTCAGCGTTCTTTTGACTTAGTTCATTCTGATGTCTGGGGTCCCGCTCTTTTTGATTCGAAAGGTGGTCATCGCTACTATGTTTTCTTTATTGATGATTTCTCTCGCTACACTTGGCTCTACTTCATGAAATCTCGTCGCGAGGTTCTCCCCATATACAAACGTTTTGCTGCCATGGTTCACACCCAGTTTGCCACGCCTATTCGTACATTTCATGCTGACTCCGCTGGAGAGTATCTCTCTCAGCTGTTGCGTGGTTTTCTCGCGGAACAGGGTACTCTTGCTCAGTTCTCCTGTCCTGGTGCTCATGCTCAGAATGGTGTTGCCGAGCGAAAGCATCGTCATTTGCTTGAGACGGCACGTGCGCTGATGATTGCTGCTTCCCTTCCACCCCATTTTTGGGCTGAGGCTGTTTCCGCATCCACCTATCTCATCAACATTCAGCCATTGACTGCTCTGCGGGGCGGTATTCCTATGGAGTGTCTCACTGGTCGCTCTCCTGACTACTCAGCTCTTCGTATGTTTAGATGCGTCTGCTATGTTCTCCTTGCCCCCCGCGAGCGCACCAAACTGACTGCTCAGTCGGTTGAGTGTGTTTTCCTTGGCTACAGTGATGAGCACAAGGGCTATCGATGTTGGGATCCAGTGGGTCGTCGCTTGCGCATCTCGCGTGACGTGACTTTTGACGAGTCTCGCTCCTACTACCCACGTTCTTCTTCCTCGAGTGTCTCTGTGGACGACCTTTCTTTCCTTCTCCTTCCCGATACACCCTGCTATGTGCCTCATGTGTCACCTCTTCCTCCGGCACATCTCATTTCTTCTCATTCACCACCGACCCCGTCTTCTCCATCCTCCTCCTCCACCTCTCCCCCATCCTCTCCAGTCCATCGCCCTCTCTCACCGTTTCCTCTCCACTATACTCGTCGATCTCGTACTAAGGATGTCTCCTCTGACGAGCCTTCCACCTCTGGTGCACCTCCTCTCACGCCTCCCCCGATTCACAACCTCCGTGCTCGGCCTCGTCCCCCGCCTGATCGCTACTCCCCTGATCGGTACGGTCTCTCTGTTATGACTGAGCCCACTTCCTATCGCACTGCCATGACTCAGCCTGAATGGCAGCTTGCGATGGCCGAAGAGCTTGCTGCCCTTGAGCGCTCTGGCACATGGGATCTGGTTCCCCTTCCTTCTGGTGTCTGTCCCATCACCTGCAAGTGGGTCTACAAGGTTAAGACCCGCTCCGATGGTTCTCTTGAGCGCTACAAAGCTCGTCTTGTGGCCCGTGGTTTTCAGCAGGAGCAGGGGCGCGATTATGATGAGACATTCGCTCCTGTGGCTCACATGACCACTGTCCGCACTCTTCTTGCTGTGGCTTCTATTCGTCAGTGGTCTATCTCTCAACTTGATGTTCAGAACGCTTTTCTTAATGGCGAGTTGCGTGAGGAGGTTTATATGCAACCACCACCGGGGTACTATGCTCCTGATGGTATGGTCTGTAGACTCCGCCGCTCCCTATATGGTCTCAAACAGGCCCCTCGCGCCTGGTTTGAGCGCTTCGCCTCTGTGGTGACCGCTGCTGGTTTCTTGCCCATTGATCATGATCCCGCGTTGTTTGTTCACACGTCTCCTCGTGGTCGGACTCTTCTCCTTCTCTATGTTGATGACATGATCATTACTGGTGACGACTCTGATTACATTGCTTTTGTTAAGGCTCGCCTTCGCGACCAGTTTCTCATGACTGATCTTGGTCCACTTCGCTACTTTCTTGGGATTGAGATCTCCTCGACCTCTGATGGCTTCTACATCTCCCAAGAAAAATATATTCAGGACCTTCTTGCTCGCGCTGCTCTCGGTGACGAGCGCACCGTTGTGACTCCCATGGAGCTCAACGTTCAGCTCCGTGCCTCTGATGGTGATCCTCTCCCTAATCCCACTCGCTATCGTCACCTTGTTGGCAGTCTTGTCTATCTTGCTGTTACGCGTCCTGACATCTCATATCCCGTCCACATTCTGAGTCAGTTCGTTTCAGCCCCCACCTCTGTCCACTATAGTCATCTCCTCCGTGTTTTACGATATCTTCGTGGCACGATCTCTCAGCGCCTCTTCTTTCCCCGCTCTAGCTCTCTTGAGCTCCAGTCCTACTCTGATGCTACCTGGGCTAGTGATCCCTCTGATCGACGCTCGCTGTTTGCTTATCGTGTCTTTCTTGGTGGCTCTCTTATTGCACGAAGACAAAGAAGCGATCGCAGTTCTCGCCGAGTACCGAGGCTGAGTTGCGAGCCATGGCTATGTTGACGGCTGAGGTAATCTGGTTACGGTGGTTACTTGAGGACTTTGGTGTGTCTGCTACTACCTCAACTCCTCTATTGTCCGACAGTACCGGCGCTATCAGCATTGCGCGTGACCCGGTGAAGCATGAGCTCACCAAGCACATCGGTGTGGATGCCCACTTTGTGCGTGCTGCTGTGCAGGATCAGACTCTCGCTCTTCATTATGTGCCCTCTGAGATACAGTTGGCTGACTTCTTCATGAAGGCACAGACTCGAGCGCGGCATGGGTTTTTCCTCTCCAAACTCAGTGTTGTTGATCCACCATGAGTTTGAGGGGGGTGTTAGATGTGTATAGTTCATTGTGTACATCCCCATTGTATAAGGGGCTTTTCTGCACTTTACCACATCTATATATGTACTAGCTATTGGCCCTCAGTAAAGCTCAGTTGCTCATTATCCAACAGTGGGAACTCGGCTGGTGGACAGCAGGTATTACACTTATCAAAGGAGGGTGTGCGGCACTTTCGTGGTGATGTCGCGCCTAGGGTGCTTCTTTTGTAGACGCTTTTTTCAGCAAAAATAGTAGCGAAGACCTTTATTGTACTTTTTTTTTTCTCGACACACTCCTAAGTGCATCTTTGTATATGCAGGCCAGACGCCTCACCAAACACACGAGGAAGTTTTCGGAAAATCTCTGCATCATCAACATATAATGACATTTGGTAGGCACGCGGTACTAGGGAGCTATGCAAGTTGGCGAACACCATGATGATGTTGGACTTCCCCTCCTAGAACTCCATTGACAAGAACCGGGAGCTCGAAGTGGATCAAAGCAGACAGAGCAGATAATGCCACCAACGATCGAAGCCTATATGCTCAAGAACCTCAATCAGAAAAAGAAAAAGAAAGCACGTTGAAGACATGAAACTTGAAAGCACGCACACACTAGTAAAAAAAGGGCCGATTGTCTCGGTTCGTAAGGCTAACTTTGTCCCGGTTTTTGAACCGGGACTAAAGGATCATTACTAATGTCCTAGGCCTTTGCGGATCCTATTTGACGCCCGCAGGCGTCAAAAGAAGCCGCGACGCTCACGTGCGATATCAGTTGGGCCGGCCCACTTCGTGTTTCACGTGCGGGGTTCTTTTTCGTTCGCTGTTCGGGGGCAGCTCACTTCTGTTTCGTACGCTATCTGCTGCATTTCTTCTGTTTTTCTTTCTCTGGTTTTCTTCTTTGGGTTTCTGTTTAGATTTACTCTGTTTTTGTGGGCTTTTCTCTCTTCCAGGTTTCATTTCTTCACTGGCTTTTGTTCCGAATTTTTCCTTTTTTCAGATTTGCTTTTCTTTGGTTTATTCTTTCGGTTTTTTGTTTATTCTTTTCGTTTTCTTCTCTTTTCTGTGTATTATAGAAAGAGCTCACACGCGTATTTACAAAAATGTTCGTTATACATTTAAAAAAATGTTTTCTGTATACTAAAATAATGTTCATTGTACTTTTTATAAATTATTCAATGTGTATTTCAAAATTGTTCAACGTATATCCCAAAAATGTTCACTGTGTATTTATATATTGTTCATTGTATATCACAAAATGTTCACTGTGTATTTAAAGATTGTCCAGCGTATAACCCAAAAATGTTCACTGTATATTTAAATATTGTTCATCGTATATCACGAAATGTTCAATGTGTGTTTAAATATTGTTCAGCATATATCGCAAAAATGTTCACTATGTATTCAAATATTGTTCATCGATATCACAAAGTGTTCAATGTGTATTTAAATATTGTTCAGCGTATATAAAAATGGTTGATGTGTATTTAAATATTGTTCAGCGTATATAAAAATGGTTGATGTGTATTTAAATATTGTTCAACATATATTACCAAAATGTTCAATGTCTATAGAAAACTTGTTCATCCTATATAAAAAGTTTCAATAACTGTTCGGAATTTCAAATTTGTGTTCATGTTTTTAAATTTGTTTTCACTTTCCAAAAAAATGTTGAAGTTTATTTTTTTTCAGGATTTTAAAACATTATTCATATTTTAAGAAAATTTATTCACGTTTTCTACAGGAAATGGAGAAATAAACCGGATCTGCCGTTGTACTAAATACTACTTTGACTTTAACGCTGCAGTTAAGCTATCAATGGTCGCTAGGTCGACTGGTGTTGCTTGCTGGTGTCGCTATTGAGGAATTGGGTTCAACTCCACATCCCTTTTTTATTTTTCTTGATATTTCCTTCGGCGTTGCGAGTGGGCCGGCCCGTACGCGCGCTCGTTTCAGCGAAGGCTCAATCGTTTGTCGCTCGCGGGCGGCGAACATGAGCTCTCCTAGGCCTTTAGTCTCAGTTCTTACACAAACCGGGACAAATGGGCCTCCACGTGGCCGGTGCAGCGAGTCCAGGCAGGAGGGCCTTTAGTCCCGGTTGGTGGCACCAACCGGGACAAATAGGCATCCACGCGTCAGCAGCTGGCAGGAGCTGAGGTTTTTGGTTTTTCTTCTGAAAGGGGGTGGTTTAGGGGGTAATTTAGGGTGTGTAAGCTAGCTAAAAGAGAGAAGTATCCTCTCTTATTTCCGTGCTTGGTTTACCAACGCTACTGCTATGCCTAAACATGGCTTAGATTAAAGTGGAGGCAACATGTGGTGCATGTCTAAAGTAATATTAATCATAACTTGATCAAGTTTGAATTAGTACTACTTTCGACATGCACCACATGCTTGTTGCCTTCACTTCAATCCAATCTATGTTCATTTCACCCACTGATATATAATAACTCTTCATGCCCACATCATGCATCATCGTAATAATAAGTCCTACTAATCATCATCATACAACTTATACTCGTTATTAATAACAAGTCATACGATCATCATCCTCATAGTCATCGAACCAACCCTACTTAATTGTTCTAGGCACATGATCATCAATATTAGGTAGGACCTAAATACCCTCTTTAAGGTAAAATAGCATAAAACAATATAGACCCTGACTCTCCATTATGGAGAATGGAGATCATCCTGTCTCCAATTCTTGCGTCTCGCTTCCTTTTGCTTCCTTTTGCTTCCAAGAAACTCCTTATGACTGTCCATACATTTTTTCCAATCTTTGATTTTCATGTCTCCACTTCTTTTAGAAATCCGGTATGGACAGTTAAGATTCGTAGGATGACCTGGCCGTATGTCCAAAACATCAAGGCGACCATGCTCATACATCAGATGAGGCACAGAATCATTCGAGATTATCTGTTGAAAAACATAGTAATAACTTCGTAGTTAGCAATGATGTACTAGTTTTAGAAGTATGCAAAAGATGCAAGGATGTCGTAATAGTAAAAAATCTTACCAGGGTATCTCCATGGAAGTAACTGTTGTTCAACACGTGCACTAGTGGTACGTATTGACCATAATGTTGAGGAGTTTGATTGTAGATATTGTAATTCTCAAGATAGTACAAAATGCGACGAGATGATTTTTCTCCTAATAAGTTAATTCGCAGTCATCGGTGTAGTGGGTTTTGTCTACCATCTTCCGCACATTTTTTGAAGAATGAAAATAAGGTGTCAATGGAAATAAGCTGTCAACTATTTTGAAATAAACAATATAAATTAGTTAATAACTATGTTTGAGAAACTCACATAGCGGTAGAATTGGAGGCGTATCAACAAGGACCCAAATGTCCAGATTGTTTTGCTCGATTTCAGGATCACCAAGATCCATGATGACAAGCATATCCTCATGAAAACCATACATCTTGTAAAGTGCTTCCCATTTTTTGCAACCAAAATGGGTTACCCTCCCAGAGTTGTACAGTTTTACTTCGAAATCCATACCATGATGGGTCCTTAGGTGAATTTTCTTTGTTTCCATACTTTTCATGGTCTTCAAAACCCATCCTTTTCAAGACATAGCGTCTTGCATAACATGGGATAAGCTAGTCGAATTGTAAAAGATGAAAAGTACACGTTGAAATATATAGTTGAAGTCGTGCTTAATTACGAAAAAACACTTGTCGTCGTTGCGTACCGTTTCAACATCGAAGGTCTCCTCGAGCTTAGTGCTGAAGCATCGATCTTCGTGCAGCTCAATGAACCTGTCGCACAGACCTCAGTCGTCGTGGCACCAGTCACACTCTCTCGGGAGACTTTCGTCGTCCGAGTACGACATTTCTTATGTTCATAATTCAAATATTAAACTTGAACAATTAAATATATGTACTAAAAAACCTAAATTAGATCATTATTATTCATCACGGGTTGACTATCGGTCTGTCGAGTCTTTTCTTGAAAACACTCAGCTCACGTGGTGTACATATTCGACCGTCGGTGATGGTAGCTCCTCCTTTCATCCCCGAGTGCATTACACCAAGTTGTCTAGCACACGGGAATGAAGGAGAAGCTACCCCCACGACAACAGTCGGAATTCTTCGTCCTCCCATATATATATATATATATATATATATATATATATATATATATATATATATATATATATATATATATATATATATATATGTGTGTGTGTGTGTATGTGTTGGGTAACGAGTAATTTCAAAAATTTCCTACGATCACGCAAGACCATGGTGATGGCACAGCAACGAGAGGGAGAGTGTCCGTCCACGCACCCTCGTGAGACCGAAAGCGAAGCGTTATAACAACGCTGTTGATGTAGTCGACGTCTCCACGATCCGACCGATCCAAGCACCGAACGTCACGGCACCTCCGAGTTCGCACACGCTCAGCTCGATGACGATCCCGGACTCCGATCCAGCAAAGTGTCGGGATGAGTTCCACAAGACGACGGCGTGGTGACGATGTTGATGCTCCACCGACGCGGGGCTTCGCCTAAGCTCCGCGACGATATGACTTCTCCGGCGCAGGGCTTCTCCTAAGCTCATGACGATATGACCGAAGTGGAATATGGTGGAAGGGGCACCGCACACGGCTAAGGCAAGATCCGAGATCAACTTGTGTGTTGGGGTGCCCCTGCCCCGTATATAAAGGAGACAAGGGGAGGTGGCGGCCCTAGAGGAGGCGCACAAGGAGGAGTCCTACTCCTACCGGAGTAGGACTCCCCCCTTCTCCTAGTTGGAGTAGGATTGGGGAGGGAAGGGGGAAGAGGCGCCGCCCCTCCTTGTCCTATTCGGACTGGAAGGGGAGGGGGCGCAGCCCACCTGGCCGCCCTTCTCCTTCTCCCTCAAGGCCCATGAAGGCCCATATACCCCGGGGTTCCGTAACCCCGGTGTTCAATAACATCCTGTTTTCACTCGGAACCATTCAAAGTCCAAACATAGGCTTCCAATATATCAATCTTTATGTCTCGACCATTTGAGACTCCTCGTCATGTCCGTGATCACATCCGGGACTCAACAACCTTCGTGCATCAATACTTATAAACTCATTATGAATCATCATCGAAGCGTTAAGCGTGCGGACCCTACGGGTTCGAGAACTATGTAGACATGACCTAGAACCATTCTCGGTCAATAACCAATAGCGGAACCTGGATGCCCATATTGGTTCCTACATATTCTACTGAAGATCTTTATCGGTCAAACCGCATAACGACATACGTTGTTCCTTTGTCATCGGTATGTTACTTACCCGAGATTCGATCGTCGGTATCCAATACCTAGTTCAATCTCGTTACGTAAGTCTCTTTACTCGTTCCGTAATACATCATCTCACAACTAACTCATTAGTTGTAATGCTTGCAAGGCTTAAGTGATGTGCATTACCGAGAAGGCCTGAGATACCTCTCCGACAATCGGAGTGACAAAACCTAATCTCGAAATACGCCAACCCAACAAGTACCTTTGGAGACACCTGTAGTACTCCTTTATAATCACCCGATTCGTTGTGACGTTTGGTAGTACCAAAGTGTTCCTCCGTAAACGGAGTTGCATAATCTCATAGTTATAGGAACATGTATGGGTCATGAAGAAAGCATTAACATACTAAACGATCAAGCTGTTAAGCTAACGGAATGGGTCATGTCAATCAGATCATTCAACTAATGATGTGACCTTGTTAATCAAATAACAACTCCTTGTTCATGGTTAGGAAACATAACCATCTTTGATTAACAAGCTAGTCAAGTAGAGGCATACTAGTGACATACTGTTTGTCTATATATTCACACATGTATTATGTTTCCGGTTAATACAATTCTAGCATGAATAATAAACATTTATCATGATATAAGGAAATAAATAATAACTTTATTATTGCCTCTAGGGCATATTTCCTTCAGTCTCCCACTTGCACTAGAGTCAATAATCTAGATTACAAAGTAATGATCCTAACACCCATGGAGTCTTGGTGCTGATCATGTTTTGCTCGTGGAAGAGGCTTAGTCAACGGTCTGCAACATTCAGATCCGTATGTATTTTGCAAATCTCTATGTCTCCCACTTGGACTTGGTCCCGAATGGAATTGAAGCGTCTCTTGATGTGCTTGGTCCTCTTGTGAAACCTGGATTCCTTTGCCAAGGCAATTGCACCAAGATTGTCACAGAAGATCTTCATCGGTCCCGATGCACTAGGTATGACACCTAGATCGAAAATGAACTCTTTCATCCAGACTCCTTCATTCGCTGCTTCCAAGCAGCTACGTACTCCGCTTCACATGTAGATCCCGCCACGACGCTTTGTTTAGAACTGCACCAACCGACAGCTCCACCGCTTAATAAAACACGATCCGGTTTGCGATTTAGAATCGTCCGGATCAGTGTCAAAGCTTGCATCGACGTAACCATTTACGACTAGCTCTTTGTCACCTCCATATACGAAAACATATCCTTAGTCCTTTTCGTATTTCAGATGTTCTTGACCGTTGTCCAGATGATCCACTCTGGATTACTTTGGTACCTTCCTGCCAAGCTTACAGCTAAGCATCGTCAGTCTGGTACACAGCATTGCATACATGATAGAGCCTATGGCTGAAGCATAGGGAACATCTTTCATTTTCTCTCTATCTTCTGCTGTGGTCGGGCATTGAGTCTGACTCAATCTTACACCTTGTAATACAGGTAAAAAACCTTTCTTTGCCTGATCCATTTTGAACTTCTTCAAAACTTTATCAAGGTATGTGCTTTGTGAAAGTCCAATTAAGCGTCTTGATCTATCTCTATAGATCTTGATGCCCAATATGTAAGCAGCTTCACCGAGGTCTTTCATTGAAAAACTTTTATTCAAGTATCCTTTATGCTATCCAGAAATTCTATATCATTTCCAATCAATAATATGTCGTCCACATATAATATTAGAAATGCTACAGAGCTCCCACTCACTTTCTTGTAAATACAGCTTCTCCAAAAGTCTGTACAAACCCATATGCTTTGATCACACTATCAAAGCGTTTATTCCAACTCCGAGAGGCTTGCACGGACCATAAATTGATCGTTGGAGCTTGCACACTTTGTTAGCACCCTTTGGATCGACAAAACCTTCTGGTTGCATCATATACAACTCTTCTTCTAGAAATCCATTCAAGAATGCGGTTTTTACATCCATTTGCCAAATTTCATAATCATAAAATGCGGCAATTGCTAACATGATTCGGACAGACTTAAGCATCGCTACGGGTGAGAAAGTCTCATCGTAGTCAACCCCTTGAACTTGTCGAAAACCTTTTGCAACAAGTCGAGCTTTGTAGACAGTTACATTACCATCGGCGTCAGTCTTCTTCTTAAAGATCCATTTATTTTCAATGGCTTGCCGATCATCGGGCAAGTCAACCAAAGTCCATACTTTGTTCTCATACATGGATCCCATCTCAGATTTCATGGCTTCCAGCCATTTTGCGGAATCTGGGCTCACCATCGCTTCTTCATAGTTCGTAGGTTCGCCATGGTCAAGTAACATGACTTCCGAATAGGATTACCGCACCACTCTGTGCGTATTTTACTCTGGTTGACCTCACGAGGTTCAGTAGTAACTTGATCTGAAACTACATGATCATCATCATTAGTTTCTTCACTAATTGGTGTAGTTGTCACAGAACCATTTCTTGTGATGAACTACTTTCCAATAAGGGAGCAGATACTGATTATCTCATCAAGTTCTACTTTCCTCCCACTCACTTCTTTCGAGAGAAACTCCTTCTCTAGAAAGGACCCGAATTTAGCAACGAAAATCTTGCCTTCAGATCTGTGATAAAAGGTGTACCCAACAGTCTCCTTTGGGTATCCTATGAAGACACATTTTTCCGATTTGGGTTCGAGCTTATCTGGTTGAAGTTTCTTTACATAAGCATCGCAGCCCCAAACTTTAAGAAACGACAACTTTGGTTTCTTGCCAAACCACAGTTCATAAGGCGTCGTCTCAACGGATTTTGACGGTGTCCTATTCAACGTGAATGCGGCCGTCTCTAAAGCATAACCCCAAAACGATAGCGGTAAATCGGAAATAGACATCATAGATCGCACCATATCTAGTAAAGTACGATTACGACATTCGGACACACCATTTCTCTGTGGTGTTCCGGGTGGCGTGAGTTGCGAAACTATTCCACATTGTTTCAAATGTAAACCAAACTCGTAACTCAAATATTCTCCTCCACGATCAGATCGCAGAAATTTTATTTTCTTGTTACGATGATTTTCCACTTCACTCTGAAATTCTTTGAACTTTTCAAAAGTTTCAGATTTGTGTTTCATTAAGTAGATATACCCATATCTGCTCAAGTCATCTGTGAAGGTGAGAAAATAACGATATCCGCCAAGCCTCAACATTCATTGGACCACAAACATCGGTATGTATGATTTCCAACAAATCAGTTGCACGCTCCATAGTTCCGGAGAACGGCGTTTTTGTCATCTTGCCCATGAGGCACGGTTCGCAAGTACCAAGTGATTCATAATCAAGTGATTCCAGAAGCCCATCAGTATGGAGTTTCTTCATGCGTTTTACACCGATATGACCTAAACGGCAGTGCCACAAATAAGTTGCACTATCATTATCAACTCTGCATCTTTTGGCTTCAATATTATGAATATGTGTATCACTACTGTCGAGATTCAACAAGAATAGACCACTCTTCAAGGGTGCATGACCATAAAAGATATTATTCATATAAATAGAACAACCATTATTCTCTGATTTAAATGAATAACCGTCTCGCAATAAACAAGATCCAGATATAATGTTCATGCTCAACGCTGGCACCAAATAACAATTATTTAGGTCTAAAACTAATCCCGAAGGTAGATGTAGAGGTAGCGTGCCGATCATGATCACATCGACTTTGGAACCATTTCCAACGCAAGCATCGTCACCTCGTCCTTAGCCAATCTTCGCAATCCATAGTTCCTGTTTGAGTTGCAAATATTAGCAATGTAACCAAGATCAAATACCTGTACTACTGCGTATTAGTAAGGTACACATCAATAACATGTATATCATATATACCTTTGTTCACCTTGCCATCCTTTTATCCGCCAAATACTTGGGGCAGTTCCGCTTCCGGTGTCGATCCGCTTGCGGTAAAAACATTCGGTTCAGGCTTAGGTCCAGACTTGGGTTTCTTCTCTTGATCAGCAACTTTCTTGCTGTTCTTTTGAAGTTTCCTTCTTCTTCCCTTTGCCCTTTTCTTGAAACTAGTGGTCTTGCTGACCATCAACACTTGATGCTCTTTCTTGATTTCTACTTCATGCTTTCAGCATCGCGAAGAGCTCAGAATTGTCTTAGTCATCCCTTGCATATTATAGTTCATCACGAAGCTCTTGTAGCTTGGTGGCGTGATTGGAGAATTCATCAATGACACTATCATCCGGAAGATTAACTCCCAGCTGAATTAAGTGATTGTTATACCCGGACATTTTGAGTATGTGCTCACCGATGAACTATTCTCCTCCATCTTGCAGCTATAGAACTTATTGGAGACTTCATATCTCTCAATCCGGGCATTTGCTTGAAATATTAACTTCAACTCCTGGAACATCTCATATGCTCCATGACGTTCAAAACGTCGTTGAAGACCCGGTTCTAAGCCGTAAAGCATGGCACACTGAACTATTGAGTAGTCATCAGCTCGCTTTGCGGACGTTCACAACTTCGGCTCAAGATCTCAGCAGAGGCCTGTCACCCAGCGGTGCTTCCAGGGGCGTAATTTTTCGTGCAGCAATGAGGATAATCCTCAAATTACGGACCCAGTCCGTAATTGCTACCATCATCTTTCAACTTTGCTTTCTCAAGGAACGCATTAAAATTCAACGGAACAACAGACGAGCCATCTATCTACATCAAACATAGACAAGCAAAATACTATCGGTACTAAGTTCATGATAAATTTAAGTTTGATTAATCATATTAAAACCTCCCACTTAGACAGACATCTCTCTAGTCATCTAAGTGATCACGTGATCCAAATCAACTAAACCATGTCCGATCATCACGTGAGATGGAGTAGTTTCAATGGTGAACATCACTATGTTGATCATATCTACTATATGATTCAAACTCGACCTTTCGGTCTCGTGTTCGAGGCCATATCTGTTATATGCTAGGCTCGTCAAGTTTAACTTTGAGTATTCGGCGTGCGCAACTGTTTTGCACCCGTTGTATTTGAGCGTAGAGCCTATCACACCCGATCATCACGTGGTGTCTCAAAGACGAAGAACTTTCGCAACGGTGCATACTCGGGAGAACACTTCTTGATAATTTTAGTGAGAGATCATCTTATAATGCTACCGTCAATCAAAGCAAGATAAGATGCATAAAGGATAAACATCACATGCAATCAATATAAGTGATATGATATGGTCATCATCATCTTGTGCTTGTGATCTCCATCGCCAAGCACCGCCATGATCACCATCGTCACCGGCGCGACACCTTGATCTCCATCGTAGCATCGTTGTCGTCTCGCCAACTATTGCTTCTACGACTATCGCTACTCCTTAGTGATAAAGTAAAGCAATTACATGGCGTTGCATTTCATACAATAAAGCGACAACCATATGGCTCCTGCCATTGCCGATAACTCGGTTACAAAACATGATCATCTCATACAATAAAATATAGCATCACGTCTTGACCATATCACATCACAACATGCCCTGCAAGAACAAGTTAGACGTCCTCTACTTTGTTGTTGCAAGTTTTACGTGGCTGCTACGGGCTGAACAAGAACCGCTCTTACCTACGCATCAAAACCACAACGATACTTCGTCAAATAGACTCCGTTTTAACCTTCTCAAGGACCGGGCGTAGCCATACTCGATTCAACTAAAGTGAGAGAGACAGACACCCGCCGTCACCTTTAAGCAACGAGTGCTCGGGCGGTGAAACCAGTCTCGCGTAAGCGTACGCGTAATGTCGGTCCGGGCCGCTTCATCTCACAATACCGCTGAACCAAAGTATGACATGCTGGTAGGCAGTATGACTTGTATCGTCCACAACTCACTTGTGTTCTACTCGTGCATATGACATCAACGCATAAAACCAGGCTCGGATGCCACTGTTGGGTAACGTAGTAATTTCAAAAAATTTCCTACGATCACGCAAGACCATGGTGATGGCACAGCAACGAGAGGGGAGAGTGTCCGTCCACGTACCCTCGTAGACCGAAAGCGGAAGCGTTATAACAACGCGGTTGATGTAGTCGTACGTCTCCACGATCCGACCGATCCAAGCACCGAACGTACGGCACCTCCGAGTTCTGCACACGTTCAGCTCGATGACGATCCCGGACTCGATCCAGCAAAGTGTCGGGATGAGTTCCACAAGACGACGGCGTGGTGGCGATGTTGATGCTCCACCGACGCAGGGCTTCGCCTAAGCTCCGCGACGATATGACTTCTCCGGCGCAGGGCTTCTCCTAAGCTCCGCGACGATATGACCGAAGTGGAATATGGTGGAAGGGGGCACCGCACACGGCTAAGGCAAGATCCGTAGATCAACTTGTGTGTATTGGGGTGCCCCCTGCCCCCGTATATAAAGGAGACAAGGGGGAGGTGGCCGGCCCTAGAGGAGGCGCACCAAGGAGGAGTCCTACTCCCACCGGGAGTAGGACTCCCCCTTCTCCTAGTTGGAGTAGGATTGGGGAGGGAAAGGGGAAGGGGCGCCGCCCCCCCTCTCCTTGTCCTATTCGGACTGGAAGGGGGAGGGGGGCGCGCAGCCCACCTGGCCGGCCCTTCTCCTTCTCCCTCAAGGCCCATGAAGGCCCATATACCCCCCGGGGGGTTCCGGTAACCCCCCGGTGTTCCGGTAACATCCTGTTTTCACTCGGAACCATTCCGAAGTCCAAACATAGGCTTCCAATATATCAATCTTTATGTCTCGACCATTTCGAGACTCCTCGTCATGTCCGTGATCACATCCGGGACTCCGAACAACCTTCGGTGCATCAATACTTATAAACTCATTATGAACTGTCATCGAAACGTTAAGCGTGCGGACCCTACGGGTTCGAGAACTATGTAGACATGACCTAGAACCATTCTCGGTCAATAACCAATAGCGGAACCTGGATGCCCATATTGGTTCCTACATATTCTACGAAGATCTTTATCGGTCAAACCGCATAACGACATCGTTGTTCCCTTTGTCATCGGTATGTTACTTACCCGAGATTCGATCGTCGGTATCCAATACCTAGTTCAATCTCGCTATCGTAAGTCTCTTTACTCGTTCCGTAATACATCATCTCACAACTAACTCATTAGTTGTAATGCTTGCAAGGCTTAAGTGATGTGCATTACCGAGAAGGCACGAGATACCTCTCCGACAATCGGAGGACAAAACCTAATCTCAAATACGCCAACCCAACAAGTACCTTTGGAGACACCTGTAGTACTCCTTTATAATCACCCGATTCGTTGTGACGTTTGGTAGTACCAAAGTGTTCCTCCGTAAACGGAGTTGCATAATCTCATAGTTATAGGAACATGTATGGGTCATGAAGAAAGCATTAACATACTAAACGATCAACTGTTAAGCTAACGGAATGGGTCATGTCAATCAGATCATTCAACTAATGATGTGACCTTGTTAATCAAATAACAACTCCTTGTTCATGGTTAGGAAACATAACCATCTTTGATTAACAAGCTAGTCAAGTAGAGGCATACTAGTGACATACTGTTTGTCTATATATTCACACATGTATTATGTTTCCGGTTAATACAATTCTAGCATGAATAATAAACATTTATCATGATATAAGGAAATAAATAATAACTTTTATTATTGCCTCTAGGGCATATTTCCTTCAATATGGTGGAGACTCTCCCTCACTGATTCCTCTCTGACATTGCGACCGTCGGTGATGGTAGCTCCTCCTTTCGTTCCCGAGTGCATTACACCAAATTGTGTAGCACACGGGAATGAAGGAGAAGCTACCCCCACGACAACAGTCGGGATTCTTCGTCCTCTCATATATGGTGGAGACTCGACAGACTTAAAGTCAACCCAAAATATCGTTTAATTATCTTTCTAAAAAAGGACATATCGTCCTCTCATATATAAGACTCATACTGACATGGAGATTTGGCTGGTCTCACCTCGAGGTCGGAGGGGGGTCGATGACGGGGACGAAGGCGGGGATGATGGAGGGGCTCCAAGATTTCTGCAAAAACATAAACCCTATAAGCTATCAACTAATCAAATGCATACGCCTTGCATAGTGCTCTGCAATTTTAGCATTCAAAGTAGGAGTACTTTTCCAATTTGAGCATTCAATAAGCAAAACCAAATCGTAAAATAAAGTAGTATTCAAATTAGCATGCATTCAATTATAAGCAAAACTACATCATCTCTTGCATCCGTACATCGTCAAATATTATCACTAATACACCTCGAGTACTATTATACATATAGCATCGCTGATACAGCTAGAACCGTAGCGCCTGACGGGTATCGGCGTGGGCCGTGGACACCCGAAGAGAAGGAACCATCACAGGATTATAGCTCCAGTGAGATCCCTGAAGAACCTGCCAGGTATTGTCGGACCTGCCCTCCAACGCAACCATGTAGCGACGTACATGCTCGTCCTCCTCGCTGACACGGTGACGTACCACCTCCGCGGTGTCCGGAAGCCTCGACACCATCACTGGCCCACGCGACCGCCACCAAACAAGGATCGGGTCAACGACGGGCTGGCTCCTCACCAACCTACGCCCCTCGAAAGGTAGCACCTCCCAATACCAGCCCGACGGAGCCCAGTCCCGGATATGGCCCCTCTGATCAAACCGGCCTCCTCCGCCGAGTCGACGACGAGGATGCGGAATAGGCATCGTCGACGTCGATGCAGGAATAATTGCTTGAACTAAAAAAATAAACTAGTTCTATTAATTTTCTTACTAAAAATAAACTACTTCTATATGTAGTAAAATAAAGTAGTTTTCTTAAATAAACTAGTTCAACTACTACTAAGCACTTAATTACTATAAATAAAATAAAGTAGTACTTACTAAAAATAAACTACTTCTATATATAGTAAAATAAAGTAGTTTTATTAAATCAACTAGTTCAACTACTAAGCACTTACTATAAATAAAATAAAATAGTACTTACTAAAAATAAACTACTTTTATATATAGTAAAATAAAGTAGTTTTATAAAATCAACTAGTTCAACTACTAATTAAGCACTTACTATAAATAAACTAGTTTCACTAGTTCTATTATTTATCGACCCCCCGCCCCTCATGTCGAAGTTATCGGGGAGGGGGTATATCGAGAACGACATAGCCGATAAAAAATAAGAAGAGGAAGAAGAAGAAGAAAGGAATAGAGGAGAAGACGAAAAAATAGAATATTTTCTATTTTTTCTTCTTGTCTTCTATTCCTTTCTTCTTCTCCTCTTTTTTCTTCTTCTTTTTTCTTCTTCTTTTTTCTTCTTCTTATTTATTTCTCCTCTTTTTTCCTCTTCTTCCTCTCCTCGTCTTCTCCTTCTTCTTCTCCCTCTTCCTCTCCTTCTTTTTCTTCTTCTTCTTCTTCCTTCTTTCCTTCTTCATCTTTTCTTCCTTTTGCTTATTTTACCTTTTCCTCTACACTAACCTAAAATGCACTAACCTAAAATCGATATCTACTAACAACCTAAATAAAAATTAATACATATATTTAAAAAACATATATGAACAAAACAAATGCTATGAACATTATATTCATACATACATAGCCACATCCATTCATCATATAGCTACCACAAACATATACACATTATATATATGAAAAAAATGCAATGAGCAAAAAAATAATACAAATTATATGAAAAAAATTTGTGGCGGCGGCGGCTCACATCGTGGGCAGCCGGCGATGGCGACAATGGGGCGGCGGAGGGCGACGGTGACGGCGACGGGCGGAGGGCGACGGCGACGGCTCGGGGCGGTGGAGAGCGACGGCGACGGCGGGGGGGAGAGGCGGCAGCGGTGTTGGGCGGCACGGCATGGGGTCGAGGGCACGGGCGGCGGCGACGGCGGCGGGCAGCTGGCGGCGTCGATGAGCTCACAAGGCGTCGTCGGGCGAAGGGCAACTAGCGAGAAAAACTGAAATTTTTCACAAGTGTTTCTTATATAGTCGAAGCATTGGTGCTGGTTGGTGGCACCAACCGGGACCAATGCCACCTTTAGTCCCGGTTAGTGGCACCAACCGGGACTAAAGGTCTCTTTTCGGCAGCCCAAAGGGCACCAACCGGTACCAATGCCCCCCCTTTAGTCTCGGTTGGTGCCACCAACCGGGACCAAAGGCCTTGCACAACGACGTGGGGTGGTGGGAGTTTAGTCCCACCTCGCTAGTTGAGAGGGGCGCGCAGTGGTTTATAAGCCCCACTGTCGCCCCCTCTCGAGCTCCTCTCCATTGCAGGCTTACGGGCCTAATTGTGACTGCTATGCCTGATGGGCCTACTGGGCCTTCTGCGCGCCTGAATCCTGGCCCATGGATGAGTTTCTAGTCGTATTCAGGCAGGTGGCAAATTTTTTATTTCTTTCCAGTTTTTTGTTTTCTTTTTTGCTTTATTTATTTTGTTTTGTTTGTACTTACAACAAAATACTTATTTGTTTTATTTTATTTTGTTTCTAATTACTTATTTTTTTATGATAATTATTTTTTCTTTATTTATTTTATTTTATTTCTAATTACTTTGATAATTTTAGTTTCATAAATTTTATTTATGTTATTAAAGTTTATTTTAATTTATTTTAATTTGTTTCTACTTATATATTTTATTAAAGTTTATATTATTTTGTTTCTAATTACTTATTTATTTTATTTTATGATAATTCTTTTTGGTATTAAAGTTTGTAATAAAAAAGTTGTTTATGAAAATTCTTTTTGCTTATATTATTTATTTTATTTTACAATGATTTTGGGCTATAAGACCCTGATATTTTTGTCGTAACCCTTTCTAACTTCATTTGTTATTTTTCATGCATTTATTAATTATTTTGAGCTATAAGACCCTGAAATTAAAAAGCATTTCAAATGAACTCTGAAAAGGTTGAAAGTTGGCATGGTATCATCATTTCATCCACATAGCATGTGCAAGAAAGTAGAGAGGGTTACGGAAAAAACTGGATGCACTTCGTGTACAAAACGTACAATATCTTTGGAAGTATCAGAGTTTCATACGGAAACTCATCTGTTACAAAGGGGTTTCATATTTTTGAACTTATTTGAACTCCATAGTTTTTCTGTGTTCAAAATGCACCATTCAAAACTACATCATCAATTTTCAACCATTTCTGACTTCGTGTACAAAAGGGACAATCTGTTTCGAGATATCAGGGTTTCATACGGAAACTCGTCTGTTACAACAGGCATTTCAAATGAACTACGAAAAGGTTGAAAGTTGGCATGGTATCATCACAATAGTTGTGGAGAGAAAGTCTTCACTTTTTCTTCGCTTGTGTCATTTGCTTATTGCGCCGTAACCATGGATAATCTTCATCGTTTATTAGGATGCTTGGGCCAGCCTTGACTTTGAAAGGAGGAATTTCATGAAACTTTTCATAATCTTCAGACATGTCTGTCTTGCCCTCCACTCCCACGTTGTCCGTTTTTCCTGAAAGAACTATGTGGCGCTTTGGCTCATCGTATGATGTATTCGCTTCCTTATCTATTCTTTTTCTCGGTTTGGTAGACATGTCCTTCACATAGATAACCTGTGCCACATCATTGGCTAGGACGAACGGTTTGTCAGTGTACCCAAGATTGTTCAGATCCGCTGTTGTCATTCCGTACTGTGGGTCTACCTGTACCCCGCCTCCTGACAGATGAACCATTTGCACTTAAACAAAGGGACCTTAAAATCACACTACTAGGAAAATGGCTATAGCTAATATGGACATTAATGGTGCACCACATCCACGGTGCGCCACTACTAAGAAATTTGTTTTATTATTGTTTTTCCAAAACTAGTAATAGCGCACCACACACTCTGTGCGCCACTACCAACAAATTTTTTTACTTTTTTTTTCAAAACTAGTAATGGCGCACCAGGGGATAGTGCGTCATCACTAGTTTTAACTAGTAATGGCGCACCGTCCCCTGGTGCGCCACTACTAACATTTAAACATCACACGTCTGAGGCTTACAAAAAATTCACCAAATGCACACACCCCCCCCACCCCCGGTGGACCGCCTTTTCATGTTCAAAAAAAAGGAAAATGATAGAAATATCAAAAAAAATAAAAGAAAATCAGACTCCCAGGATTTGAGCACAGGATGTCGCTTTGCTCCAAAGCGATGCTTACCACTAGACTAAATGGACACGTGTGAACAAAAACGCATCGCAAACATATTTAGCAACTTACTTTCGCGGGATATTCCCAGTTGGATGTTATTTTCTGTACATGTACAGTAGCATATATATTTTTGAAAATTTGAACACATTTCGAAAACACACGAAAGAATTTTTGAAGAAATGTAAAAAAAAAATTGAAATTCCAAAATAGTCTTTGAAAACCGAGCACAAAATTTGGAATTTCAAACAGATTTTGACAAAAAAAGTAAAATAATAACAAAATTTGTGAAGGAGTTATTTTACTTTGGAACAATTTTAAAAATATTAGAGCACATTTTTAAATTATTATTTTTCAACAAAAAGGAATTAATTTTGAAACCACAAACGTATTTCAAAGAATTAACAAAATTTGACGTTTCAAACATTTTAAGTCAAAAAACGGAATGTTCTACGAAACACCAAGTCTTTCCAAATTTATGAACAATTTTTTATAACATTTTTTCAGAAAACAGGAACCTTTTTTCAAAATCATGAAGATTTCTTGGAACAGGAACATTTTTCCAAATTCCAAAAAAAAAACTGGGGGCGCGAACATTGAAATTCCTAAGCAAAATTTGAAACCACAAACATTTTTTCAAACTTGAAAACAATTTATGAAAGTGGGACATTTTTTGAAACTCCAGAAAAAATGAAAACGTGAACATTTTTTTAAACACAATTTTTTTTTCTGAAGTTGTGAGCAAATTTTGGAAACGAGAACATGTTTTGATATTCATGTACATTTTCTGAAGCATAAATTTTGTATGAATGCCATTCTAAAGAGATTTTATAAAGAGAACATTTTTTCAAAACATGAACATAACAAATATTTGAAAACGGGAACATTTTTGGAATTACTGAACATTTTTGAAAAACACGAACATTTTTTAAATTATGAACATTTTAAAACTAGAACATTTTTGAAATTGTGAAGAAAATTTGAAAACGGGAACATTTTATAAAATTCCTGTACATTTTTGAAAACATGAAAAAAGTAAATATTTGAAAACGAGAACATTTTTTGAATTAACTGAACTTTTTTAAAATATGATTTTTTGAAATTGTGAACAAAATTTAATACAAGAACATTTTCTGTGATTCTTGAAAGACATTTTGAAACACGGAATTTTTTAAAATTGTGAAGAAAATTTGAAAACAGGAACATTTTTGAAATTGAGTACAATATTTGAAAACAAGAACATGTTATAAATTTCCGAATAGATATTGGAAATTCTCAAACAAAAGAAAAAGAAACAAAAGAGCAAAAAAGGACAAGAAAACAGAAAAATAAAATAAAAATTTTAAATGAAAAAGAAAAAGAAATAGAAAAAAGAAACAAAAAGGAAAAAAAGGGAAATAGAAAAAACGGTTCAGGAGCCTCCTAGAAGGTTCCTAAAACCAGAAAAAAGGGGCTGGGAACCACCTAGAAGATTCCCAAAACCGGACTCGCAGAAAGTTTGAACGGGCCGGCCCAATAAGAACGCTGGTCGATCTACCCCCGTGCGTCCGGTCGAGTACTTGCCGCAACAAGCGGAAAATAGGAATTACGGGGAGGAGGGGAGGTGATCGAGAACGTGGGCTTTTTTCTTTCTTTCATGCGAGTAGGTCCTTTTTTCACGTACGAGAGGGGGGATCGAAGGAGGTCGAACCATCACGGTGTTCGATCCCCCTTTAATAGTAGAGATATGCTTATTCTTGCATATTATAAATAAGCGCAATTTCTGTGTAAACTATGTGCAATTTTTGTCTTTATTTTATTTGATTTTTTTCTTTCCTTTTTTTAAGGGTAATACCAATGCCACTAGCTCATTATTCTTGGAAAAAAAATTTGGCTGGACTGTGGTTATTTTCATGCTCTATTGCATTCGATTGCAGGATGTACCAAAAAGTTGAGAGATTATACAATTTATATATGATTTTTAGCACATGTGCGTATCTGTATAGTAGGTTGTGCTTTATTCATTTCTTTGATCGCTTGCTTACTCACGTACACTTTGAGTTGTTGTACGCATGCATTATCATTCATTTTTATGTAGAGTAGTTAGCCGCAGTGGCGGATAATGGAAAATAAAAACTTGGCGGGCCAGCCTAGAGGAGAGAACACAGAAAAAATAGAGTCTTGCCTGTGCCTGTGGAGTGTTGCTTGCTAGTGTAGTTTAGCTAATAATACGGTCTTGCAGTTGCATTTTGGACTGATCAGCTGGTAATACTAGCCGACCTGACAGATCATTAGTGTAAGCGAAGGATACTCAGTGTTGCATGCGAAGATATGAGGGACGAAGCGAGTCAATGTTGTACGTACTCATGCAGTGTCGGACTGCACATATTAACAGTATAATTTTTCCCACATGAGTTAGGCACCATGGCTGCTTTTTCCCTCGAGTAGTTTCCATATGTGGTTAGCTAGTTGTTAAAGAAGAAGAAAAATGGCTGACCCAAATTTTATATTCAGTCACCTGCCGCACCCTTAAGAAATAGAGCTTTCAAAGAAGTTCATTTTGGCTTGAGCATTTCTCCTTTCTATAAGTGATGAAAAAGGAAATTACTAATGGGCAAACAAACTGCACCAAAACAAAGCTAGGCTTCGTGCTTCTCATCGGTGCCGCCGCAGGTCCGCCTCGCCTTCCGTGCCCTAGGGCCATGAGGGCGCGGCGGAACCTGGCAAAGACCAACGGGAGGGCTTCATTGTTAGTTGTTCCTTCGAGTTTTGTTAAGGTTTGTGTCCTGCTCAGGGAGACGAGACGGCAACGGCTCCTTAAAGGTGGAATAAAGGTCTCTTCGCCTAGCCCCCGTTCTGGTGATGCGTATAACATCGTTGGCGGGCGTGTGGATGTGTGTCTCCGGCGGTTATATCCTCGATGGATTTGCTCGGATCTGGTTGTTGTTCGTCTATGTTCGTGTGTCTTTGAATTGGATCATTTCGATCTACGTTATTCTTCATCGACGGTGGTCGCTATTCTGGTGCACTGGTTCTATAGGATTTTAGCACGACGACTTTCTGACTGTCTACTACAACAAGTTATGCCCGGCTCCGGTGAGGGAGGGGTGATGGCGGCGGCGAGCCGCACGTCTTTGGTTCGCTTGTGTGTTTGTAGTCGTCGCTAGATGGTGTACATATTTGGATATAACATTTCTTTTTTGTTTGTTATACTGCAATGATTGAAAATCAATAGGTCCGAAGTTATCTCGAAAAAAACCCGCACCAACAAAAGGAGAGGATGCTGTTTTATACACCAAGTCGAACTTGCTCAGTTTTGGTCAGCGCCTATGGCTGCAGTTCCTTCAGTCTCAGGTTCGACACCACCCCACGCGTCTCCTCTCAGCTAAGTCGCTCTTTTTTATGGGCGCCGCTACGTGTCGGCCGACGGATGTATTAGAAACATCTGCTGCATCGAGCTCCATTCGATCAACGCCTTAACAGCCGTCGGATCTGACCATCATGCGGCGTGACCACCTTTTACTTCCTGCAACAACCTTTCTGTTTCAAAAACAGATTCCGCTGTCCGCTGTGTCCTGACAAAGCTGCACCCAGCGCGACGCCAGCCCCTACCACCGAAATTTCGCGTCCACCGATGCACGGGAGGAACTAGTCCTTGCCGTGCTCGCCAGAGTTGCTGCTCTCCATCTCAGCCCCGCGAGCAGCTGCTAGCTCCAATCCAACACGCCGACGACGAGCTCTCACGCCCGGCGCTTCTTCGGCATTTTCCTGCAACCGGAGCTATATTTCTGAGACATGCGTCATGTTGCAATGTTTGAACACTCACTCTCTAACGTCGGGCGCTCCTCCGGCGCTGCAACTCGGGCTATGTTTCTGAAACAAGACCCTTGTTGCAGAAAAAAAACCTTCACAAACGAAACTTTTCTTTTCTTTCTGAAACAAAAGACATGTTGCAGAAATCTTTTGAAACAAGACCCAGGTTGCAAAAAAGAACTTCAGTACTGAATCATTTTTTCTTTCTTTCTGAAACTAGTCCTGTGTTGCAGAAACAAGACCCTTATTGCAAGAAAAAGAAAAAGACTGGCCGCGCGGGATCCTGCAACTTTAAGTTTATCATAAGCTATGAGCTTCAAAGAAAATCACAGGGAATTCTACGGGAACTATGAGCTCCAGAAATCCAGAAATAATACAACGGATCCTGCAGCTTGAAGTCCCTTTGCATGACATTACCAGTGCAGAAATTATGTAAAAAAATCCTGCCGCAGATCCAAATCCTGCAACCTAACTACACCAGCGACCTACAACGCCGCCGAACTACCTACACCAACAACCACTTTCCAACACACCAGCCATCTTCCTCCTAGTCGCACCGTCCTCGTCATCTCGGTGGTATGGATCAAGACGCCCCAGGGAGAACCGCCATGAACACCTACAGAATCGCTAGAAAATGCGGGGAAAGGGGAGGGGGATCTCAGATCCATACCTGCTGGAGTCGACGTCGGCCACCGACGAACCCCTCGCCGTCGCCACGGCGCTGGATAGGCCTCGTCGCCCAATGGCCAACACCCTGCGCCGCTAGCCCCGCCACCCTCCCAAATCCAGAAGCGTCGCCCTCTCAGTCAAAGGAGCTGCTAGTTGCAAGAATGCTGGTTCCGAAACAAGAGCTCTGTTTCAGAAAATGGACGTGCGTGACGCAGAAGCAAGGACGCTTGTCCATCCGATCACAGATGATCCGATGGACGCGGAGCCGGCGGACGAGGCGCGCGTGGTCGGTCGGGTGAAAGTAAGCTTTTCCCAAAAAAAAATAGATATAGAAGAAAAAAAAGGGCGTGCTACGCTTCCGCCGGCTGATCTTTGTCGTGAGCCGTCCGATTTGCCGCATCAAGCTGAGCCGAGCGCGCTTTCACTACTGCAACACAGGCCTTGTTGCAGAATTATTTCTAAAATATAGGTCTTATTCTAGAATTTTTTTGCAGCAGATGTTTTGTTGCAAATTTTTTGGCAACCGAGATCTTGTTGCAATTTTTTTTTTTTTTGCAACTGAGGTCTGGTTGCAGAAAATTTTCACGACCGAGGTTTTGTTGTAGAACATAGATCCGTCGTAAACTATTGCAACACCACATATATTTCAGAAACATTGCCTCTGTTGCAAAAGCGCGTTCGATGAAGGATAGTATACGAGCCCTCACTGAACACGTGTCATGCATTGGAGGTGGCGGACGCTGCCGCTGTGATCCGCCGGGTGATGATAAGCTTTTCCCATATCTATATCATTTCTTGCACGCATCAATGATTACGTCGATTTTCTTCTTAATACGTGAGGCGCACTTGACTGGACCAAACAGTAAAAAGAAAACTGATCGTTTTTGGTGGCGGTGCTCGCGTCCCAGGCTGTGGCGTCGTCGTAGTTGCTGAAATTAAACAGGGCAACTGTTCAACTCAATCTCGTGCAGTGTCATACCCAAGACATGGGGCCATGGCATGCGCGCGCGGCTCTGCCTCCTCCGGGCAGACCAGATCGAGGAGAGAAAGTTTTATTTTTGAGTGGTATCGAGGAGAGAAGGTGAGCGACGGTTTCGCGTCTTCTAATCCACCCGAGACGTCTGGTGGGCCGAAAACAATCCACCCGACAGGCCAGGTCGTGACTTTATCGTTTTTGTTCCGCTTCTATTAATAGTACCACATCGCCTGCTATGGAACTTATTTTGCAGCTTAAATAGTGTGTATCCGTCTATCTATTTGCCGAAGACGCAAAGCTGTTGTAAATATGTCTGCCGAGGCAAAAAACAGTCACACCCTATTTCTAGCTGGGCCAAGCCACGGGTCTGTCACCTGAAGTTGCATGTAACTCATGCATGAGGGGGGCTAGAAATGTGGAATGACGTCAGCCTTTTTTTCTAATATATAATTTGCCGCTGACGCTGTTTTTATTTTCTTTTTTGTTAATAACTTATTTAATTTATTTTCTATTTCCTAGCTCCAAAACATTCTCACAATAAAGTTTACAAACAGCGACCCAAGCGGCTAATGAATTACATTTGGCCCCGTACAGGGTGGGTGTCCTATGTATGGCCGTTCCATGCCTTTTTAAGGCCCAGTTCTTTTGGCCGATTTTAGTCGTTTACATCCAAACTACCTAGGATTGGAAAGAAAATATGAGTTTAAGATTCTGGGAGAAGCTGGGTGAAGGGTCGATTCTCAAGATTGTAGGAGAGTCGGCCGAAAGAAGTGGGCCTAAATCAGGTTTGTACAGTGTGGAGCTGGTTCGGCTTCCGCATAAACTAGGTCGTGGCCTTCTGCGGTTTTCTTTTAAAAAATCATTAATTCAAAAAACAGTAATTTAAAAAATCTTCACAACTTTAAAAATTGTTAATGAATTAAAAAAATGTTCATGATTTCATGAAGTGCTCACAAGCTTGTCAAATTTTCACGAATATAATTTTTTTTCACAGTTTCAAAACATTGTTCATGAGTTTAAAAAAAATTCATGAGATTTCAAAACAACATTTTTCAAATACAAGTTTTATTGAATACAAGATCAGAATTTTTTAATATATGGTCAACATTTTATCTTAAACATTTTGAAATGTTATATTAATTTTTTAATATAATATTGATATATTTTCAACACATTGTTAACAATTTTGTACAGCGCATTTAACATTATTTTCAAAGGCTTCATTAATATTTTTTCAAATGCAATATTATTATTTTTTCAATACATGTTTACTATTTTTTATATATATTTAACATTTTCAAATGCTTGATTAACATTTCTCAAATAAATTTAATATTTTTTAATACAATACAAGGTTAAGTTTTTGGAATACATTGTAAACATTTTTATATACACATTTAACATTTTCCAAAGATTGATTAAAGTTTTTAAAATAATTGTTTAATATTTTTGAAAATGCTTGATTAAAATTTTGAAATACAGGATCATCTTTTTCACACACATTGTATATATTTTGTATACATTTTATGTACACGTGTGAAACATTTTCCCAATACAAAGCTAACATTTTTCCAATGCTTATTTAATATATGTTTTTTCAATTTTTTTTTATAAATTGGTTTTTGAGATATAGTATTTATTTACAACATTTGGATTTGTACATGAAAGTAAAAATAGATAGAAAAAATGATGTAAAATAACATGAAAAAGAAGGAAGAAACGAGGCCGTGGCCTCCTGCGCGGCTGAGCCGGCCCCGAAGAGGGTGGGTGCCGTGGGTATGGCCTTTCCATGCCTTTTTAAATCAGGTTCATATGGCGTGGAGGTGGGTCGGCTTCCGTGTAAACTAGGCCGTGGCTTTCAGCGATTTTGTTAAAAAAAATGATGAATTACAAAAATTCAGTAATTCAAAAAATCTTCACAAATTATGTTAAAGAATTTAAAAGTTGTTCATGTTTTCAAGAAATGTTCGCAATTTCAAAAAATGTTGACCATTTAAGAGAATGTTTGACAAATTTGTAAAACTATTCACGAATATAAAAATATTCACAGTTTCAAAAAATTGTTCATGAATTTAACTATTTATGTTTTCAAATTTCAAAAAATCCACAGTTTCAAAAAAATGTTCATGAATTAAAAACATCTTTGCAAATAGGAAAAACAGCAATAAAAACGGAAAATTAAAAACAGAAAATAAAACATAAATGAAAAAATTCACATTTTTTTTTATAAAAAGCACAGTTTCCTGAGTCGTGATTGTTTATTGCTTGAGCCTCGTTGGCGTACACAATTATCTTGGAGTACATGATTACGTCGTGCTTGGCTGTGCAGACGTGCACTGGT
The DNA here is from genome assembly GCA_021605205.1 of Aegilops longissima. Classification (NCBI taxonomy): domain Eukaryota; kingdom Viridiplantae; phylum Streptophyta; class Magnoliopsida; order Poales; family Poaceae; genus Aegilops; species Aegilops longissima. The sequence continues at coordinate 711,872,821 of CM038679.1, read as the reverse complement.
GCACAATACCACTGTAGCGAGGTTGAATTTTGGCTTTCGCGGGCGAGCATGAGCACGAGGAAAAGGAAGAGCTGGAACTCACCAAGCTTTCGGATCACATTGGTCGCGTGGTCAGAGAGCAGGACAGAATCAAAGTTTTTGCCGGCGCAGTGTTGGACGTGGATGTGGAGATCGGCATGGCAGCCCCCGTATAGAGTAAGAAAGGTGGACACAACGAGATCAGGAAGAGCGTGAGCGGGAACCTTATAAAACACACAATGAATTTGCATGCGGCGGCAACACCTGCATGCAAAGAAGATGGGCTATCCGCGACATGATTTGCATCCCCAATTTCTTGGTAGAAAGAGTCGCCCAAGTCTTCAGAGATAGCGAGGAGGCTAGGCAGGATTAGAGGGCCGTGGATCGTAGGTTATTGGGAGGGATTTGGTAGGATGGTGAATTCGAGAGAAACTTTTTCCCGATGATCGGTAGCTGATCAAGAACACACTAGCGCATGTCGTCTGAATCAACGGTGAAACATAAGTTGAGGTTGTTAATTTTTGTGACCGCAGAGAGTGCGTCAGATCTGCCGAGGAGGGGTGCTTGGAGCAACGCGGCGACAAGGATCTTATGGAGCCAGATCGAGCTGAAGGAGAAGTAGATGCAGATTCGTGAGCAGCAGAGGGTTGTTGGGGAATGTAGTATTTCAAAAAAATTCCAATGATCACGCAAGATCTATCCAGGAGAAGCATAGCAACGAACGGGGAGAGTGTGTCCACGCACCCTCGTAGACCGAAAGCGGAAGCGTCAAGTAACGCGGTTGATGTAGTCGAACGTCTTTGCGATCCAACCGATCAAGTACCGAACGTACAGCACCTCCGCGATCTGCACACGTTTAGCTTGGTGACGTCCCTCGGACTCTAGATCCAGCTGAGGCCGAGGGAGAGTTTCGTCAGCATGACGGCGTGTTGACGGTGATGATGAAGTTACCGACGCAGGGCTTCGCCTAAGCACTACGACAATATGACCGAGGTGGAAATCTGTGGAGGGGGGCACTGCACACGGCTAAGAAATCAACTTGTGTGTCTTTGGGGTGCCCCCTACCCATGTATATAAAGGAGGGAGGAAGAGCAGGCCGGCCTAGGAGGGGCGTGCCTATAGGGGGAGTCCAACTAGGATTCCCAATCCTAGTTGGAGTCCCCTTCCTTTTCCAAGAGGCGAGAGAGGGAAGGAGTAGGAGAGGGAGAAGGAAAGAGAGGCGCGCGGCCCTCCCTAGTCAATTCGGACTTGCCTTGGGGGCGGAGGGGGGGCGACGCCACCTCTTGAGGCCCCTTTCTCCTTTTCCGTATGGCCAATTAAGGCCCACTACTTCCCCCGGCGAATTCTCGTAACTCTCCGGTATTTCGAAAAATACCCGAACCACTCAGAACCTTTCCAATGTCGGAATATAGCCTTCCAATATATCGATCTTTACGTCTCGACCATTTCGAGACTCCTCATCATGTTCACGATCTCATCCGGGACTCCGAACAAACTTCGGTTATCAAATCACATAACTCATAATACAAATCGTTATCGAACATTAAGCGTGTGGACCCTACGGGTTCGAGAACTATGTAGACATGACCGAGACACATCTCCGCTCAATAACCAATAGCGGAACCTGGATGCTCATATTGGCTCCTACATATTCTACGAAGATCTTTATCGATCAAACCGCATAACAACATACGTTGTTCTCTTTGTCATCAGTATGTTACTTGCCCTAGCTAGTTCAATCTCGTTACCGGCAAGTCTCTTTACTCATTCCGTAATGTATCATCCTGTAACTAACTCATTAGTCACACTCGTCATCAACCCGTGCTTCCGCACGGGCTAGTCGTATTTCAAACAAATAGTAAAACAATTCTTTGGTTAAATGGTATATTGTGTTTGTAGTATTTATTTTATATGTTATAAGTATAGCATTATTAAAAAATGGGACTCCCTTTTGCAATACTACTTAAAATACATGCAAATATAGTTTTTGTCATAACTTGTGGAGCCAAAACAAAACATGTTCATCTGTCATGTTTGTGTTGTATCATGTGTTTGACTCTAGATTGTCGATTGATAAGTAATTTAGGCTTAGTCAAATATGCTTTACATCCTCAGTCATATATTCTAGTAACATCATTTTTAATTTTGTAACTATCTCTGAATTTGAAATATGATCGAAAATCCACATGTTAATAGAATATCAATCTGCTAACGTGTAGTATTTGTAAAAGATCCTTTTTCAAAAGCTTTTACAAAATGATTTCCACAGTTTTTACCATAACTTGGTTTCAACTGGATATGCTCTTCAGATCTAGTTGAACACGTGGATGTACGTTAAATCTCTATGGACATCCACGAACAACTCGCGGCAGTGAGTGAGAGCATTGTTCAGTCATGATGCCAGCAGTTGATTTTCAGAAACTCAAATGCAACATTAAAGCAGAAAAATATTAGTCTGCATGATGCTAAAATGATGGTTAACTTATCTCCAATTGGCTTATAATTTCTGAATGCTGAAAATGCATATGCGAGAGACACTTAGGAGTAACAACTTAGGTTTGGAGTGCCGAGAGAAGACATTTCTTACGGAGGGATGATTGATTTGTTATCTGCCATGTTATCATTCTACCAGTGGAATGGTCATCCTTCTATAGAATGTGGTGTAATAATTGATCCCCAGGAAGTCGCAACCCTTTCAGCAGACTGGCCTCTTTAGTTGTGAACCTCGGCAGCCTTCCGCCGACCCTCGATCTCATCAATGCCGGGTAATTGCTGAAGAAGGGATCGGTCTTCCCAAAACTTGTTCATACCTATATATTCGTTTCAGGCAACATAATTTTTATTGTTCACGTAGAGCAAAATCTGAGCTGAATAAATGTATACATCCAAGATGACAGTATTATTCTGACCAGTGGAAGGTCAAACTGGAGATTTGTTGGCATGCTTATGGGTGCTATATATTAATAGTGAAACAGAGGTATCATATTAACTTAAATGATATACCAAACTGGAGTCAAAACATAAAGTTGTTTTTACCTGAAGAAGTACCGGTTCCTCTATTGTCGGTTCTTGAGTATTCAGCTGCAGAATACTAATTTAGCAGCAGGAATTATTGTCCTTGATTCCTCAAGGTCATTAGCAGTCTGAAATAACAGAAGTAGTTTTGTTGATAATTGTACATCAGTATCACAAACAAAGCTAAAGTGATATATTCAGTTCAAGGAATAAATAGTACACATTCCTTTCCATTTTCCTTCTAAAATCAAGAAATTTAGAAGAAGCAAGCTGTTTTTTAATCATGTCCTGACTACTAAGAGTATACTTGTAGGTTCAATTATTAGTGCTTGAACTCTTATGACTAACCTATCCCTACTCGGATGGTTTCTTGTAGTACAATTGTATTACAAATTTATAGTACATGTGGTAGAGAAACTGGGAAAGCAGAGTTTTGTCACTTATGTCCTGAGTACTCATAGTAAACTTGTGGATTCAATTATTAGTTCTTGAACTCTAGGATTAACCTATTGTTATGTAAAGTTCTTTAGCTCAGACGATTTCTTATAGTACAGTACATGTTGTGATAGAAAAACGGGGAAAGCAGGGTTAACAGTTTGCTAGATCAACAATACACTGAACAGTTGGACATCGCAAGAAGAGCTACAAATTCTCTGTGAGATGAAATCATAAACATGAAAATATTTGTCATCACTAACAACCCTTATGAACACACGTTCCTTAGGTATGCCTGTGTGACCTGCACCAGCAGTTTACACCCCTAAATGTCAGCTGCATCTGCACGTAAAAAGCAGTGTTGTCTCGCTTAGGAGTTAGCAAAAAAATTTGATTCATATTTGAGGGGATGTCAGAAAATAAAAATGTCTGTACCTCAGACTGAGAATAGGGGAATTAAACTGTGTAGTAGTGGTAGAGTCGCTATAAAAAAATGCCTTAAGGCATCTGTATGAAATAGAATTGGGATCTATTGTTCAAAGGTACATTGATTGGTTGAGAGAGGCATAGTATTCTGTTTTCATGCAATGTATACTTGGAACTCGAATATATTTCTATTACATTTCATCATAGCAGTATCCTTGTTTTCCCGGAAAAAGATAAAGATGAAACTTAGCTTATAATGATTTCCATAAATCCTTAAGCTGTGAGGACATCTAGCCAAAATCATTGACTAAAAAATTTAAGGCGCACCTCCAAGATACCGAGTTATGTATCATAGAACCACATCTAGAAAGGATTAAAAACAAACAATCGGGTGTTGTATCATTTTTTTCTTGAGAATTTAAATAAGAACTTATGAAGAATATAACCGCCATCAGCAATAATGAAGGTTATTTAAGACGACTATATCTGATAACCTGAAAGTTGCTGATTCAGCAGGCTGTCTTTCATTTATCAAAGCTGAAAATCATTATCTTAAGAACACATGAGGTAGGATTAGTTCCGCATAGGAGAATGGACGTAACTGCTGTATGGAGGTAGAAGTAGCTGACCTGAAATTCAGAGTAACTTATAAGAGAATATGCATACCATGATTATCTTGCAAGTTGATTGATCAACCTCGTAATTATTCCAAGGACGACCCCTCTATTATAGCTTATGCTTCATAAAGTTAACAGTTTTTCAACTAAAGTGCATCGCCTAACAACAGGAGATAAAGAGGAGAACAGTAATTGCATAATGATTAAAACTGGGAATAGATAAGATGTGTACTCTGGAGTCTGTGGAATATACCACCTGCATGAGAGGAAGGGTTACTCACTTAATCTCATCCTGCCGCTTGTTGGGCAGGCGTTCTTGGCACACTGATCAAGCGTTCATGGCCCAGATTTGACGCCTCCCGGTGGAGCAGCACCGTGGAAAGCATCTGGGGACAGGACCGGTGATGACAGCGGCGCTAGTGGCCTGACTGAAACTGCAACTTCTTGATATTGAGGCTAGATGTGACGCTCCCGGCGGCCGTTATCGAACATTAAGCGTGTGGACCCTACGGGTTCGAGAACTATGTAGACATGACCGAGACACATCTCCGCTCAATAACCAATAGCGGAACCTGGATGCTCATATTGGCTCCTACATATTCTACGAAGATCTTTATCGATCAAACCGCATAACAACATACGTTGTTCTCTTTGTCATCAGTATGTTACTTGCCCTAGCTAGTTCAATCTCGTTACCGGCAAGTCTCTTTACTCATTCCGTAATGTATCATCCTGTAACTAACTCATTAGTCACACTCGTCATCAACCCGTGCTTCCGCACGGGCTAGTCGTATTTCAAACAAATAGTAAAACAATTCTTTGGTTAAATGGTATATTGTGTTTGTAGTATTTATTTTATATGTTATAAGTATAGCATTATTAAAAAATGGGACTCCCTTTTGCAATACTACTTAAAATACATGCAAATATAGTTTTTGTCATAACTTGTGGAGCCAAAACAAAACATGTTCATCTGTCATGTTTGTGTTGTATCATGTGTTTGACTCTAGATTGTCGATTGATAAGTAATTTAGGCTTAGTCAAATATGCTTTACATCCTCAGTCATATATTCTAGTAACATCATTTTTAATTTTGTAACTATCTCTGAATTTGAAATATGATCGAAAATCCACATGTTAATAGAATATCAATCTGCTAACGTGTAGTATTTGTAAAAGATCCTTTTTCAAAAGCTTTTACAAAATGATTTCCACAGTTTTTACCATAACTTGGTTTCAACTGGATATGCTCTTCAGATCTAGTTGAACACGTGGATGTACGTTAAATCTCTATGGACATCCACGAACAACTCGCGGCAGTGAGTGAGAGCATTGTTCAGTCATGATGCCAGCAGTTGATTTTCAGAAACTCAAATGCAACATTAAAGCAGAAAAATATTAGTCTGCATGATGCTAAAATGATGGTTAACTTATCTCCAATTGGCTTATAATTTCTGAATGCTGAAAATGCATATGCGAGAGACACTTAGGAGTAACAACTTAGGTTTGGAGTGCGAGAGAAGACATTTCTTACGGAGGGATGATTGATTTGTTATCTGCCATGTTATCATTCTACCAGTGGAATGGTCATCCTTCTATAGAATGTGGTGTAATAATTGATCCCCAGGAAGTCGCAACCCTTTCAGCAGACTGGCCTCTTTAGTTGTGAACCTCGGCAGCCTTCCGCCGACCCTCGATCTCATCAATGCCGGGTAATTGCTGAAGAAGGGATCGGTCTTCCCAAAACTTGTTCATACCTATATATTCGTTTCAGGCAACATAATTTTTATTGTTCACGTGAGAGCAAAATCTGAGCTGAATAAATGTATACATCCAAGATGACAGTATTATTCTGACCAGTGGAAGGTCAAACTGGAGATTTGTTGGCATGCTTATGGGTGCTATATATTAATAGTGAAACAGAGGTATCATATTAACTTAAATGATATACCAAACTGGAGTCAAAACATAAAGTTGTTTTTACCTGAAGAAGTACCGGTTCCTCTATTGTCGGTTCTTGAGTATTCAGCTGCAGAATACTAATTTAGCAGCAGGAATTATTGTCCTTGATTCCTCAAGGTCATTAGCAGTCTGAAATAACAGAAGTAGTTTTGTTGATAATTGTACATCAGTATCACAAACAAAGCTAAAGTGATATATTCAGTTCAAGGAATAAATAGTACACATTCCTTTCCATTTTCCTTCTAAAATCAAGAAATTTAGAAGAAGCAAGCTGTTTTTTAATCATGTCCTGACTACTAAGAGTATACTTGTAGGTTCAATTATTAGTGCTTGAACTCTTATGACTAACCTATCCCTACTCGGATGGTTTCTTGTAGTACAATTGTATTACAAATTTATAGTACATGTGGTAGAGAAACTGGGAAAGCAGAGTTTTGTCACTTATGTCCTGAGTACTCATAGTAAACTTGTGGATTCAATTATTAGTTCTTGAACTCTAGGATTAACCTATTGTTATGTAAAGTTCTTTAGCTCAGACGATTTCTTATAGTACAGTACATGTTGTGATAGAAAAACGGGGAAAGCAGGGTTAACAGTTTGCTAGATCAACAATACACTGAACAGTTGGACATCGCAAGAAGAGCTACAAATTCTCTGTGAGATGAAATCATAAACATGAAAATATTTGTCATCACTAACAACCCTTATGAACACACGTTCCTTAGGTATGCCTGTGTGACCTGCACCAGCAGTTTACACCCCTAAATGTCAGCTGCATCTGCACGTAAAAAGCAGTGTTGTCTCGCTTAGGAGTTAGCAAAAAAATTTGATTCATATTTGAGGGGATGTCAGAAAATAAAAATGTCTGTACCTCAGACTGAGAATAGGGGAATTAAACTGTGTAGTAGTGGTAGAGTCGCTATAAAAAAATGCCTTAAGGCATCTGTATGAAATAGAATTGGGATCTATTGTTCAAAGGTACATTGATTGGTTGAGAGAGGCATAGTATTCTGTTTTCATGCAATGTATACTTGGAACTCGAATATATTTCTATTACATTTCATCATAGCAGTATCCTTGTTTTCCCGGAAAAAGATAAAGATGAAACTTAGCTTATAATGATTTCCATAAATCCTTAAGCTGTGAGGACATCTAGCCAAAATCATTGACTAAAAAATTTAAGGCGCACCTCCAAGATACCGAGTTATGTATCATAGAACCACATCTAGAAAGGATTAAAAACAAACAATCGGGTGTTGTATCATTTTTTTCTTGAGAATTTAAATAAGAACTTATGAAGAATATAACCGCCATCAGCAATAATGAAGGTTATTTAAGACGACTATATCTGATAACCTGAAAGTTGCTGATTCAGCAGGCTGTCTTTCATTTATCAAAGCTGAAAATCATTATCTTAAGAACACATGAGGTAGGATTAGTTCCGCATAGGAGAATGGACGTAACTGCTGTATGGAGGTAGAAGTAGCTGACCTGAAATTCAGAGTAACTTATAAGAGAATATGCATACCATGATTATCTTGCAAGTTGATTGATCAACCTCGTAATTATTCCAAGGACGACCCCTCTATTATAGCTTATGCTTCATAAAGTTAACAGTTTTTCAACTAAAGTGCATCGCCTAACAACAGGAGATAAAGAGGAGAACAGTAATTGCATAATGATTAAAACTGGGAATAGATAAGATGTGTACTCTGGAGTCTGTGGAATATACCACCTGCATGAGAGGAAGGGTTACTCACTTAATCTCATCCTGCCGCTTGTTGGGCAGGCGTTCTTGGCACACTGATCAAGCGTTCATGGCCCAGATTTGACGCCTCCCGGTGGAGCAGCACCGTGGAAAGCATCTGGGGACAGGACCGGTGATGACAGCGGCGCTAGTGGCCTGACTGAAACTGCAACTTCTTGATATTGAGGCTAGATGTGACGCTCCCGGCGGCGCAGTACCATGGAAGATCAGGGAACGGGAGGACTCAGGGAACCTCTAGATCAAGACCTAACTGGAGGGAGACAAAGCAAAATAGGCAGATGCGTTGGCTAGGACTCTAGGAGTTAGGCTTCCACACGGAGATGGGTTGGGAACGTGGGAGACATTGAGCCGGCTTGGTAAAGAAAACTAAATATATCTAGCGGCCAGTTTTCTATCTACAAATATATCTAACGGCTCGGGGTTATTAACTCCAAGGATTAACATGGAAGCTCGGATGGTGCTTTCAATTAGTAAATATAAGATATAAGATATAAGATTGCTTGCAAGGCTTATAGTGATGTGCATTACTGAGAGGGCCCAGAGATACCTCTCCGACAATCGGAGTGACAAATCCTAATCTCAATCTATGCCAACTCAACAAACACTATCGGAGACACATGTAGAGCATCTTTATAATCACCCAGTTACGTTTTGACGTTTGATAGCACACTAAGTGTTCCTCCGGTATTCAGAAGTTGCATAATCTCATTGTCATAGGAACATGTGTAAGTCATGAAGAAAGCAATAGCAACATACTAAACGATCAAGTGCTAAGCTAATGGAATGGGTCAACTCAATCACATCATTCTCTAATAATGTGAACCCGTTAATCAAATGACAACTCATGTCTATGGCTAAGAAACTTAACCATCTTTGATTCAACGAGCTAGTCAAGTAGAGGCATACTAATGACACTCTGTTTGTCTATTTATTCACACATGTACTAAGTTTCCGGTTAATACAATTCTAGCATGAATAACAAACACTTATCATGATATAAGGAAATATAAATAACAACTTTATTATTGCCTCTAGGGCATATTTCCTTCAGTCTCCCACTTGCACTAGAGTCAATAATCTAGTTCACATCGCCATGTGATTTAACACCAATAGTTCACATCACCATGTGATTGGTTCACATCGCCATGTGACTAATACCCAAAGGGTTCTACTAGAGTCAATAATCTAGTTCACATCGCTATGTGAATAACACCCAAAGAGTATTAAGGTGTGATTATGTTTTGCTTGTGACAGAAGCTTAGTCAATGGTCTGTCACATTCAGAGCCGTATGTATTTTGCAAATTTCTATGTCTACAATGCTCTGCATGGAGCTACTATAGCTAATTGCTCCCACTTTCAACATGTATCCAGATTGAGACTTAGAGTCATCCGGATCAGTGTCAAAGCTTGCATCGGCGTAACTCTTTACGACAAAATCTTTATCACCTCCATAACCGAGAAATATCTCCTTGTTCCACTAAGGATAATTTTGACCGCTGTCCAGTGATCCACTCCTGGATCACTATTGTACCCTCTTGCCAAACTCATGGTGAGGTTCACAATAGGTCTGGTACACAGCATAGCATACTTCATAAAACCTATGACTGAGGCATAGGGAATGAATTTTCATTCTCTTTCTATTTTCTGCAGTGGTCAGGCATTGAGTCTGACTCAACTTCACACCTTGCAACACAGACAAGAACTCCTTCTTCGACTATTCCATTACTATTCCATTTTGAACTACTTCAAAATCTTGTCAAGGTATGTACTCATTGAAAAAAAACTTATCAAGCGTCTTGTTCTATCTCTATAGATCTTGATGCTCAATATGTAAGCAGCTTCACCGGGGTCTTTCTTTGAAAAACTCCTTTCAAACACTCCTTTATGTTTTCCAGAAAAATTCTACATTATTCCGATCAACAATATGTCATTCACATATACTTATCAGAAATGCTATAGTGCTCCCACTCACTTTCTCGCAAATACAGGCTTCTCAAAAAGTCTGTATAAAACCATATGTTTTGATCACACTATCGAAGTGTATATTCCAACTGCAAGATGCTTGCACCAGTCCATAGATGGATCGTTGGAGCTTGCATACTTTGTTAGCACCTTTAGGATTGACAAAACCTTCTTGTTGCATCATATACAACTCTTCTTTAAGAAATACATTAAGGAATGTAGTTTTGACATCCATTTGCCAGATTTCATAGAATGTGGTAATTGCTAACATGATTCAGACAGACTTAAGCATCGCTATGAGTGAGAAAATCTCATCGTAGTCAACACCTTGAACTTGTCAAAAACATTTTGCGACAATTCGAGCTTCGTAGATAGTAACACTACTATCGGCGTCCGTCTTCCTCTTGAAGATTCACTTATTCTCAATGGCTTGCCGATCATCGGGCAAGTCCACCAAAGTCCACACTTTGTTCTCATACATGGATTCTATCTCAGATTTTAAGTGCATCTAGTGCCCCTTAGTGATTTTGGTGTATTGAAGACTTATAGGTTAAGGGACTGATGCGTTTGTGAGTGTACACAGGTCTATAAGTCTATGAGGAGTTTGATATTTACAGAGAAAGTCGACCCCTAAAAATGAAGTTCTTCAACTGAAGACTTTGGACGTCTGAAGACTTTCTGAAGACTTTGAAGGTGAAGAAATTGGTGTAACCTTGAAGACTTGGCAATCATTCGAGGAACATGAAGCGTGAAGACTTTTGTTTTCATAGTTTCATTTTCTCTTTCTTGAGTCATAGGAAACACCGTACTGTTAAAGGGGGTCGAGGAAATACTAAGGAAAAATTTCCATGTGATGCTCAACTCAAAATCCTACACCTACCAATCCCTTCGAGTGAAGCCATTGGAAATCTCATACAGTTCAGTCATATTCTTCAGTGACAGAGACGAAGTTCTTCTGGTCTCTGAGGAATTTGTTCTGACTGAGGAGTTAGGAATTCGCCAGTGCGAATTGCCTACACAGTGAGGAACATGATAGCCCTGAGGAATTTGAGAGTCAAAATTTTGACTGTTGCTGTGCTATGCGCCAGCTGTCCCAAAATATCCACCCACCTAACGGTCATATCAAACAAGGACAGTTATGTCTTATCATGTCGGGCTGCTCCCTAGGCTATAAATAGCCGCCCCTACAACCACTAGCTGGTTGGCTGCTCAGAGAGAAACTGACACTTGTCAATTGAGAGCATCCCATCCTCCGAGGACTTTGAGCGAAAATCATCAAGTGAGGAAAACCAAACCCAACACCTACAAAGCCAAAGTGATTGAGCATCACTGAAGAGATTGGTCCTGCGTGGATCCGACGCTTGTTTCCTTTGAAGACTGTGCTTCTTCCAGACGGTTAGGCGTCAAGGTCTAGAGCATCCAAGAGGAATTGTGGATCGCCGAGTGACCAAGTTTGTGAAGGTTCGAAAGTCACCTGAAGACTTACCACGAGTGATTGGGCGAGGTCTGTGTGACCTTAGCTCAAGGAGAATACGGTGAGGACTGTGTGTCCGGGACTGGGTGTCCTCAAGTTTAAATACTCAGCCGCTCCAACCAGATGTACAACTGAGACAACAGTTGGAACTGGTATACCAAATCATTGTCTTCACCAAACTCACTGGTTCTCCTCAACTCTTTCATTTCCTCATATCAGTTTGAAGACTTTGACTGAAGACTTTCTCAATTTCCTCAGTTCAATTTCTTCAGTCTGTCCGTCTTGTTTCTGTGTTATCCCGTGCTTACGCTTTCTGTACTCTGTGCTTGTCTTCATTTCATCATGATGACTATGCGTGTGTTCTGTTATGTTTACTTATGAGTACTTATTCCACTGCAAGTAGTTCTTCGCTAAGGAATTTACTCACCAGCAAATTCCTCAGTGAAGAATTCATAAAAATCGCCTATTCACCCCCCTCTAGTCGATATAACGCACTTTCAATTGGTATCAGAGCAAGGTACTCCCTTGTTCTGTGTGATTTTGGTTTAACCGCCTGGAGTTTTAGTTATGTCGACCGCATGTATGATCAAGGTCTCTGCTGGGTGTCCTACCTTCGATGGAACGGACTACCCTTACACTAGTAGAAAAGGGGCCTATTGACCCGGTTGGTGAGGGCCTTTAGTCCCGGTTAATGAACCGGGACTAAAGGGTCGGTACTAATACCCTGGCCCTTTAGTCCCGGTTCAATCCAGAACCGGACCGATGGGCCTCCACGTGGCCTGTCCGTGAGCCCAGCGAGGAGGGCCTTTGGTCCCGTTGGTGGCACCAACCGGGACCAATAGGCATCCACGTCAGCATTTCTATGGCTGTGGTTTTGCTTTTTTTGTAAGGGGGGTTGGGGGTTTTGGGGGTTAATTTAGGTGTTTCATATATTGTGCTATATCTAGCTAATTAATAGAGAAAAGTGTCCTCTCTTTTGTCCGTGCTTGGTCGACGCCTTCGCACTATACATACGTATAGAGAGGACTAGCTAGACACGCTAGCTAGCTAGTAATTAAGCAAACAGAAGATCGTCATGAACATATATGCATACAGAGAGAAGTGATATCGACCACCTCTCCTTCTCCGAGAGACCGGTCGAACAACAAGTTCTCGTATATCTATCCGACACTACCGCTACATATATACAATAATTATCTTTTACAATGCGGACGCTGGGTCCACATAGTATTCTCCGCCTTCAGCGATCACGTGGTCAAGAAAGAATGCCGCCAATTCCTCTTGAATTGCTCGCATGCGATCTGGTGCTAGGAGTTCATCCCGCTTCCGAAACATCTAATTTTAAGAAAGGGGTCAATACATATATATGAATGAATGAAACTCAACACAAATGATGGTAATAAAATAAAATTGTGAATATTTTTATTTACGCACTTCATATTGTTTGTCGGAGTAGCCCCTCTCACAGGTCGTGTGGCGGATGGACTCGCAAACGTAGTATCCACAGAAATCATTCCCTTGTTCCTGCCACAACCACTTTACAAGAAACAGAGGTCAATCAAACTGATAATTAGCAAGCATGCTAAATGGTATTGATGAAACTAGCGCTTGAATCACTAGGAGATGCGCGTGGAATATGCTACTATATAGTACTTACTTTCGGGTGTCTAAATTGCAGCTTCTTCGGTAGTCCAGGAGCTTTTTGGTGAATTTTCTCCAAGCCCTGCCATACAAAGAAAACAATTACTTGATATCAGAAATGAACAAAGTTGCTGATATGGTGGATAATGATCGATTTAACTTACTTCTCGAGCATTTCAGTCATGTCCGCATACTCCTTGGGATCTTTTCGCTTGGAGTCTAAGACAATTACTACTCCCTTCTCAAGCTTAATCTCTAGGAGAATATAGTGGTAGCTGAGCACACATGCATAACTCATCAATATTACATTACTATAACCTGGACTAATAAGGAAACCGAATATGCCACAAGACAGTAACACTCACTTGAAGTTGTAAGGAAAGAGTATTATATCTTTGTGTTCATTTATTACCAACGATTGTAGCAAGTTGGCCTCGGTATCTTGACACGAAATTTAACCTCAGTTGCATCTATGAGATATGTGTTAATGAACCCAATATCACCCACTTGTCTTTTCTTCAATTCGCGATCTTCAATCTGCATAATATAGTGAGGATAATTATAAATACATGCAATGAAAGGGCTGAGTTATATAGAGACTTAATGACAGAAGTAGTACTACTTACGCATGGCAGGTGACCGTTGCTTTATCGAGGGCCAATTGATTGAAAAACTGATAGAACTCCTCAAATGGAATAGGCAACAGTTCAATTCCAAGGAGGTCATGCTCCTTTTAACTCTCACATACAAAGTACTCCTCCCTCGGACTCTTTGCAGGTTTTCATGTACCAATCATGCAATCTTCGCATCATCGTTGATAGAGAACTTTCATCTTTGACGAGAGGCTTCCCGTACTCGTATCTTTGTATCTGCGCCTCCAAGAAATCATAATGTACATCGTCGGGCAGGTAATCTGCAGGATTGCCACAACCGGGCACCATCCTCGGATCGACGATGTCGCTAGCAGGCACCTTGAGCGGGGGGCACGGTTGCTTCGCTTGTTCGCTGAGCTGGGCAATTTGTTTCCCAGCTCGTCGTTCTTTCATCCTTTGATCACTGACAGTACTTCCCGACCTCTCCGCTTCGGCAAATGCCTTTCTAATAATGCGCTTATAGTTGCCTTTCGGCGGAGACTTGGGTGGTTTTGTCAGGGCAGCAAGAGTGCGCTTCGCTTTCACCGGATCTACCTTCTCCTCCGGAGGTGGATGTCTCTTTGCTTTCAACCCTTGAAACCAGTCATCCACTTCGGTCTGCGCGATCTTCACGTTTTCCTCCTCGCTCCTCTCGACGGTAACTTCTCCGAGTCTTCAGAGAAGGACCGAATCAGATCTCTCCTCGCCTTTGGCTGTATTGCTAGACGCCGCAGAGCAGACGGAGCGGATGTCTTCTTTCCTTGCTTACGAGGCGGAGGAGAAGGACTACGACGCGCCGGAGCAGCCGAAGCGGCGGCGGGTCTCTTCCGCCCTTGCTGATGAGGCGGAGAAGGAGGAGGCTGGCTGCTCGGGCGCGCCGGTGCAGGCGGAGAAGGAGGCGGAGTGCCGCCACGCGCCGGAGAAGGAGCCGGCCGAGTGCCCTGATCGTCACTCGCCCGGAGGAGGAGGCGGTGGAGGAGGCGGAGTGCCTGACTCGCCGGAGGAGGAGGAGGAGGCGGAGGCGTCCAGTTCGGAAGGTTGATGAGATCCTTCCGCCATAGGCATGGAGTCTTGAGCGAACCCAGCCGATACTCCCTTCACCGGTAGGGTGGTCAAGCCAAGGTCCTCAAATCCTCCGTTATTTCATCGACCATCACCTTAGCATATCCTTCGGAATCGGCGGCGGTGAAAAGTTTAGTCGGGTTTAGTAGGATAAACAGAGCCAACAGCCGCCTTGACCTTCAAATTGCTCCATTGCGCCATAAGGTGGCAATTTTCAGCATCCGTGATAGCATCCACGGGATAGCTGGCAGGAGCCGTCAAGGCATGCTGCTCTGGCTGAAGCAGCTCGGTGGAAGCCACGCTGCTTCTCCGCTGAGATGGAGGGGTAGCTTCGGGGGAAGCTTCGGCAGGTCGTTTGCTGCGATCTGCTGCTTCTCGTTCC
This sequence comes from Aegilops longissima, assembly GCA_021605205.1. Taxonomy (NCBI): domain Eukaryota; kingdom Viridiplantae; phylum Streptophyta; class Magnoliopsida; order Poales; family Poaceae; genus Aegilops; species Aegilops longissima. The sequence goes on along the minus strand of CM038679.1, from coordinate 711,857,426 downwards.
TCTAGCCCCATTACCCTTTCGTGCAGCGCCTGCATTTGGCTCTGCTCCAGTTTCGTCCTCCTCTCATGGGTTTTGTAACCCCCTGCGTCCGGAAATCCAGCCTTCCACGAAACGGAGCCTGGCGTGCCTCGTGTCCGTCCAGGGTGCTTAGGATTCCCGAGGGCCATTGTGAGCTCGTCCTTCTCCCTGTCTGGAACGAACTTCCCTTGCTGCGCTGCTTCGATATATTGCTGAAGCCTCTTGACTGGTATGTCCAATTGTTCGTCCGTCCAAATGCACTTCCCTATTATAGGGTCCAAGGATCCGCCGGCCCCGAAGAACCAAGTCCGGCAACGGTCTGGCCAGTTCATTGTCACTGGTTCGATCCCTTTATCAAGCGATCATTCTCAGCCTTGGCCCACTTAGGCCGGGCTACGAGGTAGCCACCGACCCGTGCGATGGTGAAGCTTCTTCTTCGCAGCATTTCTCTTGTTTGTCGCCGACATCTTTTTACTCTTTTCCGATGTCTTGTAGGCCACAAATGCGGCCGATCATCTCGATCTTCTCATATTTGCCCTTGAATTCTGGTGTCTCATTTTTTTTGACATACGTATTGAGTTCTTTCTTCCAATTCCTGAATAGTTCTACCATCTTCTTAAGAGCAAAAGACTTGATTAATGGCTCTATTACTGGCTTCTCCGGATCATCCTCTAGCGGTAGGGTAAAATTTGACTTCAGCTCAGTCCAAAGATCATTTTTCGCATATCATTGACACAAGACACCTCGGGGTCTTCGTTCTTAGGCTTATACCATTGGTGGATGCTGATCGGGATCTTGTCCCTAACCGTAACCCCGACCGAGCAACAAATGCCTTCTTTGTCCGGTAGGGTTCAATCGGTTGGCCGTCGCGCGATTTGTATGATCTCAAACTTTTCATCCGAGCTCAACTTTTCTTGGGCCTCGTCTCTTTACCGGTTGTGCTCGATCCGGAGGGCTAGAAAAAGAACAAAGACGAGAGTGAATTAATATGTGTACATACCAAAACAAAGACGAGAGCTAGTCAGACAGGCTTAACTAATATATATACCGGACGGACTCGGTTTGGTGATCACCGGAGCCGTCCTCACGGTCTACTTCTTCACCCTCTCCTTCTTGCACCGCATTGGGTCATCGGAGCCATGTAAATCATAGCCAGCTGCTTCTTCACCTCTCCTTCCAGACCATCGTTGTCGTTGTGAAACATCAACGAGCAGACGGCATCACTTCCTTGTGCGATTATGTCCCTCAACAACGCTTCTTGTGCTTCGTCTCGGGGGTGTCCATAGTTTCTACAAATATTTACAACATGGCAATTATTATTCAAACATGACAGATATGGATATATTAGTGGCAAACGTAGAACTAGCTAGCTAATCACAATAAGGAATCATATTAGTGGCCTCGACGCTGCTTCTCTAGGGTTTGGGGTGGCCTCGACAACGCTTCAAGGGTTAGGGGGTGGCCTCGAGAACGCTTCAAGCTAGGAGGGGGTAATATCGACCCCCCACGTGTTGAAGCTATCGGGAGGGGGTCGGCGTTGAACACTACATCTATGTCCCACAAGTGACGTGGGCATCGACGCCCGCGGTAGGGTAGAGGGTCGTGGATCGCCGAGCGGTCGAGGTCAAGGGTCGAGGATCGCCGAGGGTCGGGAGGTTGCCTAGTGTCAAAGGATTCAACAAAACCATGTCTTCATCATTAGGTAAATGCAGGTGCATGATGGTACGAAGCTCTCCAAAGTTATTTTGGAACGGAGTCCCAGATAGGATAATTCGCTTTTTGGTACAAAGTTCAGCAAGAACCTTCCGAATATCGTTATTTGAAAGGCCTTTGCTGAGATTCGTACAAAAAGGCAAATTATCCTATCCGGACTCCATTCCGAAATAACTTTGAGGACTTCACCATCATGCCATGGTTACTTTCGGCTAATGATGAAGCCATGGATTTCTTCAATACTTTGACACTATAGGAACCCTCAACCCTGAAACCTTCGACCCTTGACCCCTTAACGACCCTCGACCCTGAAACCTTGACCCTTGACCCTTAACGACCCTCGACCCTCTACCCTAGTTCCCGACCCTCGACCCTCGGCGATCCTCGACACCCTCGTTATATCGACAACGACGCAACATACATATACATGGGAAAATAATGTTATCGGGGAGGGGGTATCGGTACCCCCCTCGTGTCAAAGTTTCTTATTTCTCCTCTATTCCTTTCTTTCTTCTTCTCCTCTTCTTTTTCTTCTTATCCCTCGAGAAAGGAAAATAAGGAAAAAGGAAGAAAAGAGGAAGAAGGAAGAATGAAGAAGAAGAAGAAGAAGAGAAGAAAAAAGGAGAAGAAGAAGAATTTTTTCTAATTTTTCTTCTTTCCTCTTTCCTTTCTTCTTCTTCTCTTCTTTTCTTCTTTTTTCTTCTTCTTATTTATTTCTCCTCTTCTTCCTCTCCCTCTTCTTCTCCTTTCTTCCTCTTCTTATTTCCTTTTTCCTCTCATTCTTTTCTTCTTCTTCCTTCTTAAAAATACATGAAGTAGTATTGCCTAATTCATTGTTCATATGAATATACAAACATTTGCATATTTACAATAATTAATATCACCAAAAAATCTATGAACAGAAAAAAATCCTAATTTTTCTAAAAACTATCTTTGCATTGTTCACATACACATATACATTATAGCCACATACACATATACATCACATATGAACAAAAAATTAAAACATAAAAAACAGAGCATAAAAATAAAAAAGAGCTTAAACATTAAAAGAGCCGGCGGGCTCATAGCGAGGGCAGGCGAGGCGCCGGCCTGGGCGGACGGGCAGGGGGGGGGCGACGGCGACGAGGAGGGCGGCGACGGCGAGCCAGTGAGGGGAGCTCGAGGCAGGCGGGGCGGCGAGGCGCCCGGCGCGGGGGCGGACGGGCAGGGCAGGGCGACGGCGAGCACGGGCAGGGCTGGGCGACGCGACAGCGAGCACGGGCAGGGCGCGGGCGACGGCGAAGACGGGCAGCTGACGGCGTCGTCGGGGCGAGCTCGGGCAGCCTGGCGGCGGCGTCGGGACGGGGAACTGGCGATGAAATCTGAAAAAACGCCAAGTCTTTGCTTATATAGAAAAGGCTTTGGTCCCGGTTCATGCCACGACCCGGGACTAATGCCCACCTTTAGTCCCGGTTGGTGCCACCAACCGGGACCAAAGGCCAATTTTCAGCAGCCCAAAGGGCGGGAAGCGGCGGCCTTTGGTCCCGGTTGGTGGCACCAACCGACTAAAGGGGGCATTAGTTCCGGTCGTGGCACCAACCGGGACTAAACCCCCCTTTAGTCCCGGTTGGTGCCACCAACCGGGACCAAAGGCCTTGTGCTGCCCCACGCCCAAAAGTTTAGTCCCACCTTGCTAGTTGAGAGAGCTCGAGAGTGATTTATAAGCTGCTGCTGCCCACCCTCTCGAGCTCGTCTCAACCGCCGACTTCAGGCCTAATCATCACTTGCTATGTGCTGTGGGCCTACTTGGCCTCTGAGGGCCTGAATCCTGCCCATGTAGGGTTTCTAGTCGATTCAGGCCGTGGGGGCCCGAGGCGACACTATTTTTTCTAGCTTTTTTGTTTTGTTTTCTGCATTATTATTTATTTTTGTTGTTTTTGCTTTATTTTTAATTCTTTTTGCTTTTAGGTTTAGAAAATTATAAACTTTCTGTTAGTGCCATTAGTTTTCAAATTTGAAAACTCTTTTTTTGTTTTCTTTGTTGCTTTATTTATTTTATTTTGTTTCTACTTACAACAAAATACTTATTGTTGCTATTTTTATTTTTTTCAGTTTTTGTTCTGCATTTTACTGCATTATTTAGTTTTCGTTGTTTTTGCTTTATTTTTAATTATTTTTGCTTTTAGTTTTAGAAAATTATAAACTTTATGTTAGTGCCATTAGTTTTCAAATTTGAAAACTCTTTTTTGTTTTCTTTGTTGCTTTATTTATTTTATTTTGTTTCTACTTACAACAAAATACTTATTGTTGCTATTTTAATTTTTTTCAGATTTTTGTTCTGTTTTCTGCATTATTGTTGCTATTTTTATTTTTTTTCAGTTTTTGTTCTATTTTATTTTTGTTGTTTATTTATTTATTTTTTAATTCTTTTTGCTTTTAGTTTTAGAAAAATTATAAACTTTCTGTTAGTGCCATTAGTTTTCAAATTTGAAAACACTTTTTTGTTTTGTTTGTTGCTTTATTTATTTTATTTTGTTTCGCTTACAACAAAACGGTGTGTAGAGGGACGGGCTTATAAACGGTGTGGCGCCCTTCGGTTGGCGAGGTTTTCAAATTCATAGTTTTCAAATGAACTCTGAAAAAGTTGGCATAGCATGTGCATGTACAAAACGGACAATGGTATCATACTGCCTGTTACAAAGTTGGCATGGTATCATCATAATAGTTGCGGAGAAAGTCTTCACTTTTTCTTCGCTTGTGTCGCTTTGCTTATTGCGCCGTAACCATGGATAATCTTCATCGTTTATCAGGATGCTTGGGTCAGCCTTGACTTTGAAGGGGGAATTTCATGAAACTTTTCATACTCTTGAGACATGTCATCTTGCCCTCCACTCCCGGGATGTCCCTTTTCCTAAAGAACTATGTGGCGCTTTGGCTCATTGTATGATGTATTTGCTTCCTTATCTTTTCTTTTCCTCGGTCTGTAGACATGTCCTTCACATAGATAACCTGTGCCACATCATTGGCTAGGACGAACGGTTCGTCACTGTACCCAAGATTTTTCAGATCCACTGTTGTCATTCCGTACTGTGGGTCTACCTGCACCCCGCCTCCTGACAGATTGACCCACTTGCACTTAAACAAAGGGACCTTAAAATCTACTCCGTAGTCAAGTTCCCATATGTCTACTATGTAACCATAATATGTGTCATTTCCCTTGTCGGTTGCTGCATCAAAGCGACACCGCTGTTTTGGTTGGTGCTCTTTTCATCTTGGTCAATCGTGTAAAATGTATTCCCATTTATCTCGTATCCTTTCCAAATCATTACAGTCGAAGATGGTCCCTGGACAACAAGTACAACTCATCACAAACAGTGCTGTCACCTCGAGACGTGTTTCCAACCAACTGCTGAAAGTCCCGATGTGTTCACATGTAATCCGATCGTCGCCTTTGCTCCGGGTGTTTGGAGCGCAGATCGTTCTTGTGTTCATCGACATACGGGTCACCAAGGTAGAGTTCAGAGAACTGTAGTGTGCTTGAGACCAAGAATATCCGTCCTGCATATTATTGAGTCTCTTCCAAGCGTGCCTTTTCGGTCAGTCTCCCCTCATACCGCGATTTAGGGAGACCTATCTTCTTAAGGCCAGGAATGAAGTCAACACAAAACCCGATGACATCCTCTGCTTGATGGCCCATGGAGATGCTTCCTTCGGCCTAGCGCGATTACTGAACATATTTCTTTATGACTCCATGAACCTCTCAAAGGGGTACATATTGTGTAGAAATCGAGCCTCGAATGACAATCTCGCCGACTAGATGAACTAGGGCGTGCGTCATGATATTGAAGAAGGATGGTGGGAACACCAGCTCGAAATTGACAAGACATTGCGCCACATCACTCCTTAGCGTTGGTACGATTTCTGGATCGATCACCTTCGAGATATTGCATTGTGGAATGCACATAGCTTCACAATGGCTAATCGGACGTTTTCCGTAGAAGCCCCTCAATGCAACCGAAGCGATTGCGTCATAATCACGTGGCAGTCATGAGACTTTAGGTTCGGAACTTTTTCTCGGCATATTTATTATTCTCTTTATATTCGACGAGAAGCCAGTCGGGACCTTCATACTAAGCAGGCATTGAAAGAATATTTCTTTCTCTTCTTTAAAAGAGCGTAGCTGGCGGGACCTTCATACTGCTTCGGAGGCATGCCCTATTTTTCGTGTAAGCGTTGCAGGTCCTCTCGTGCCTCGGTGTATCTTTTGTCTTCCCATACACGCCCAAGAAGCCTAGCAGGTTCATGCAAAGGTTCTTCGTCACGTGCATCACGTCGATCAAGAGCGGACCTCTAGGTCTTTCCATGGGGTAGGTCCCAAAATATAGATTTCTTCTTCCACATGGGTGCGTGATTCTCGGCGTCATTCGAACAGCTAGTCCGCCGACCCTTTCCAAAGATTACATGTAAATCATTGACCATAGCAAGTGCGTGATCACCGATACGCATGGCGGGCTTCTTCCGTGATCTGCCTCGCCTTTGAAATGCCTGCCTTTCTTTCGACATTGATGGTTGGTCGGAAGAAATCGGCGATGGCCTGTACACATTCTTCCCGCAGCTTCCTGGTATATACTATCGGTGTCAAGTAAATAGTGCGTGCATGCGTGGTATCCCTTGTTTGTCTGTCCTGAAAGGTTACTGAGAGCGGGCCAATCGTTGATGGTCACGAACAGCAACGCCTTTAGGTCAAATTCCTCCTTTTTGTGCTCATCCCACATACGTACACCGTTTCCATTCCACAGTTGTAAAAGTTCTTCAACTAATGGCCTTAGGTACACATAATTGTCGTTGCCGGGTTGCTTAGGGCCTTGGATGAGAACTGGCATCATAATGAACTTCCGCTTCATGCACATCCAAGGAGGAAGGTTATACATACATAGAGTCACGGGCCAGGTGCTGTGATTGCTGCTCTGCTCCCCGAAAGGATTAATGCCATCCGCGCTTAAAGCAAACCATACGTTCCTTGGGTCCTTTGCAAACTCATCCCAGTACTTTCTCTCGATTTTTCTCCGCTGCGACCCGTCAGCGGGTGCTCTCAACTTCCCGTCTTTCTTACGGTCCTCACTGTGCCATCGCATCAACTTGGCATGCTCTCCGTTTCTGAACAGACGTTTCAATCGTGGTATTATAGGAGCATACCACATCACCTTCGAGAACCCTCTTCCGGGAGGCTCGCCGTCAACATCACCGAGGTCATCTCGTCGATCTTATATCGCAATGCACCGCATACCGGGCATGCGTTCAGATCCTTGTAGGCACCACGGTAGAGGATGCAGTCATTAGGGCATGCATGTATCTTCTCCACCTCCAATCCTAGAGGGCATACGACCTTCTTTGCTGCGTATGTACTGTCGGGCAATTCGTTATCCTTTGGAAGCTTCTTCTTCATTATTTTCAGAGCTTCTCAAATCCTTTATCGAGCACAGCATTCTCGCCTTCCACTTGCAGCAATTCGAGTACGGTGCCGAGCTTTGTGTTGCCATCTTCGCAATTGGGGTACAACCCTTTTGTGATCCTCTAACATGCGATCGAACTTCAGCTTCTCCTTTTGACTTTCGCATTGTGTCCTTGCATCGACAATGACTCGGTGGAGATCATCATCATCATCGGGCACATCGTTTGGTTCCTCTTGATCTTCAGCAGCTTCGCCCGTTCCAGCACCATCGTGCACATCGTCAGTGCATCTTGATGTTCAGAGCATCACCGTATTCAGGGGCACATAGTTGTCATCGTACTCTTCTTCCTCACCGTCTTCCATCATAACCCCTATTTCTCCGTGCCTCGTCCAAACATTATAGTGTGGCATGAAACCCTTGTAAAGCGGTGGGTGTGAAGGATTTTCCGGTCGAGTAAGACTTCAGATTCCCACATATAGGGCATGGACAACACATAAAACCATTCTGCTTGTTTGCCTCAGCCACTTGAGAAAATCATGCACGCCTTAATGTACTCGGAGGTGTGTCTCACCGTACATCCATTGCGGTTCATCTGCGTGCATTATATATAATTAAGTGTGTCAAAATCATTACAGAACATCATGAATAGATAATTAAGTGACCAAATTAATAGAAGTTCATCATCACATAAAACCAAAGTACATACATAGTTCTCATCTAACAACATAAAGCTCTGCAGAGCATCTAAATTAATTAAACCATACATTGAAACTATGTAAAACATTTCAATGCGAAACAAATCGATCATAATCGCAACCAAGGTAACAACTGATCCAACAGCATAATGATACCAAGCCTCGGTATGAATGGCATATTTTCTAATCTTTCTCATCTTCAAGCGCATTGCATCCATCTTGATCTTGTGATCATCGATTTACATCCGCAACATGCAACTCCAATATCATCTTCTCCTCCTCAAGTTTTTTATTTTTCCTTCAAGAAATTGTTTTCTTCTTCAACTAAATTTAACCTCTCGACAATAGGGTCGGTTGGAATTTCGGTTCAACAACCTCCTAGATAAATAAAATCTATGTCACGTTGGTGGCATAATTTTCATAAACAATAAATGAACCAATAGTTATGAAAAGATAATATATACCACATCCGAATCATAGACAGGGCGAGGGCCGACGGGCGGATACCAAAACCATCACACTATATAAGATGCAATAATAAAAGTAAGAAAATAATACAAGTATCTATCTAAACAAACAAGTAATAATATTTTCCTTTCGAAAGAAGATAAGAACAAGAGGCTCACCACGGTGGTGCCAGCGATGAGATCGGCGCGGGTGATCGTCGGCGATGAAGACGGGGACGGGGCGTGACGGACCGCTAAACCTAGATAAATATTGAGGAAAATGGAGCTTGGCGGTCGAGCTTGGAGAGGAGAAACCTTAAGTAGTGTGGCTCGGGCATTCCATCGAACACCTTGTGTGCATAGGAGGTGAGCTAGAGCACTACCAAGCCCTCTCCCCTCGGCCGGAAAAAAGCAGAGCAGGTGTGCTCTGCTCTTGCGAGGGGCTATATGTAGGTAGCACCATTAGCTCCGGTTGGTGGCATGAGCCGGGACTAAAGGGAAGCCTTTGGTCCCGGTTCATGCCACCAACCGACCAATAGTGGTGGGCCAGAGCCAGACCATTGGTCCCGTTCGTCCCACCAACCGGGACCAAAAGGTCCGGACGAACCGGGACCAATGGCCCACGTGGCCTGGCCGCCCCCCTGGGCTCACGAGCCGGGGCAAATAGCTCCATTGGTCCCAGTTCTGGATTGAACCGGGACTAATGGGCTAAACTGGCCTGGACGAAAGCCCTGTTTTCTACTAGTGCTACTGGAAGAATAAGATGCGAATGCATCTTGAGGAAATTGATAACGATCTCTAGTATGTTGTGGAAAATGGTGTTCCCTCAGTCACACCTTCTCTGAATGCTACTGATGTGAAGAGATTCAAGCAACACGATTCTCAAGCGAAGAATATCATATGTGGCCATCTGAGCAAAGGACAGTATGGAGGAGTGAGTGCTTTGGAGACTGCTAAGCTTATCTGGGATAGGCCGTCCAAAGTGAATGAAGGAGTCTCAACTCAACGTGACTCTCGTGTTGACGTTCTTTGCAACCTCTTCAACCGCTTCAAAAGACCCGACAATGAAAATGTTCAGCAAACCTTCGATCGCCTCACTGACATCTCAAATGAGCTTCAAGCGCTTGGCGCCACTGACATCACTGACCATGAGGTGGTGAAGAAATTGCTGAGATCGCTCGATTCTTCATTTGATACTCTGGCACTGATGATTCAAGAGCGTGCTGACTACAAGTCTCTTGATCCCACTGATATCCTCGAGAGGCTAAATACTCATGAGTTCAGCTTGCTGAGAAGAGAGATCTCTATGGTTCGAGCTATGGCAGATCACGTGCTCTGAAGGCCAACGCAGTCTCTGAGTCTGAAGATGAGGACTCTGCTAGCAGCCTTGGTGACCCTGAAGAACTGAGCCAGGAACTAGCACTGCTCGTGAAGAAATTTCAGAAGTTCTCTAGATGTGGTCTCTTTGGAAAACCCTCAAGGACAATGATTCCTCATCCAGTGACTACAAGAAGAGGCTATGCCACAAATGCAAGAAACCTGGTCACTACATCCAAGATTGTCCTCAATGGGATAAGGAATCAAAGAAGAAGAAATACAAGGATTACAGTTCTGATGACGCAAAGAAGAAGAAGAAATCTTCAAAGTCTTCATCATCAAAATCCTCGAGGTCTTCATCTCACAAGAAGAGCAGCTCCAAGAAGGATCGGGCGTTCATTGGCAAGGAAATGGACTCTGAGGCTGAATCTGAGGAACATGAGGACCAGGAGGCATCCGAGGAGTCAGAGTCTGGTGTGGCGAGCCTAGCTCTCACTACTGCATTCGTCAGCAAGTTTATCTTTAACTCTGAAGAAAGTGGCTTCACCAACAAGGCTGATGAAGGCAATGATGACTACGCTCCCACCTATTGCTTCATGGCAAAGGGTGCCAAGGTAACTTAATACGCCTCCTCTGAATCTAGTGAGGATGAATCTGATGAAAACTTCAAGCCCAGCTACTCTAAACTAACTAAGATTGCTGTGAAACAACAAAAGGATTTTGAAAAATTCCAAAACATGCTAGATAAAAGTGATGATATGTTGGGTGAAGAAATGGATCGCACTAAAACCTTGACTGAAAACCTTCAGAGACTTCAGTCCAAGTTTGACAACCTTCAAGGTCATCATAACACTCTCTTATCTGATCACGAGAAGCTTTCTTATGAATTTCTTCAAAGAAAGAAAGATCTTAAAAAGCTAAGAGTGGATTATGATGATCTTCAGAAGGAGCGCGATTCATTACTTGCTCATCAAATCAGCGCTACTCAGGAAGAATTTATTCCTCCTTGTATGAAGTGCATTGAACGTGAAACTGCTAATTCTTCACCTGAATGTTCAAATGCTTCTAATGCTACAAATTCTTCATCTGTCTCTGCTATCACTAATTCCTCATCTGAGGACAATGCAAGTATCACTGATGATGCAGGGCTGAAGGAATTGTACATGACAGGCATGTACAAAAGCCTCAAAGGGCATCAGACTCTTTGTGATGTGCTCAAAAAGCAGATCCTCAACAGAAACCCTAGGAAAGAGGGTATTGCCTTTGAGAGAAAACTCAATGCTGATGGAACATATTGGAAGCCTGAGAAGTACCCCAAAACCTCATGGGTTGTTGCAAAGGGACCTCCAGTTGATCCATCCAACTTATCTGGCTTTACATGTGAATCTCCTCATTCTTCTGATGAGTCATTTGACTCCAAGTAAAAACTGTTCAAAAATCAGAATGGTGAAGTATTTGCTAGATATGTTAGCACTAACTGCAGGAACGGTTCCCCTATGAAGAAAATCTGGGTTCCCAAAAGTTGCCTTGAAAGTCTTCAGGTGAATGTCCTCATGACACCACCTATGAAGAATAGGAACCCCAGATCAAATTCTTCATATGAACCAAATTCTTCATATGGATTCAAGTCCTCATACGGACCCAATTCCTCACGTGGATCAAATTCCTCAAAAGGATCAAAGTCCTCATATGATCATCATCGTGCTAACCCCTCTGTTTCGCAGGGTAGAGCTAAGGGCTATGAATATGAGCATTATTCTTCAAATCATTATGTTCATAAGTCCTCGAAGAATTTCTCTGCTTATTCGTATGCTTACCCTAACCCCTCTTATGTGAAACGAAGCGGAATGTCTTCTATGCCACCTTTCTCATATGGTGCTCGCAGAGTGATGACTTCTTTGCCACCCCGTCAGATGTGGGTGCTGAAGAAAAAGAACAAATCTCTTATGCAGGGTCAGGTCTCCAGACGTGCTCAAAACGTCTGAAGAATTTGCGACGGCGTGGGCGGCGGACGGCGGCGGCATGGGCTCAGGGGCACGGGCGACGGCGACGGCGGCGGGCAACTGGCGGCGTCGATGAGCTCAAGGCGTCGTCGGGGGGGCAATGGCGAGAAAAACTGAAATTTTTCACAAGTGTTTCTTATATAGTCGAAGATTGGTGCGGTTGGTGGCACCAACCGGACCAATGTTACCTTTAGTCCCGTTGGTGGCACCAATCGGGACTAAAGGTCTCTTTTCGGCAGCCCAAAGGGCACCAACCGGTACCAATGCCCCCCCTTTAGTCCCGGTTGGTGCCATCAACCGGGACCAAAGGCCTTGCACAACGACGTGGGGTGGTGGGAGTTTAGTCCCACCTCGCTAGTTGAGAGGGGCGCGCAGTGGTTTATAAGCCCCACTGCCGCCCCCTCTCGAGCTCCTCTCCATTGCAGGCTTACGGGCCTAATTGTGTCTGCTATGCCTGATGGGCCTACTGGGCCTTCTGCGCACCTGAATCCTGGCCCATGGATGGGTTTCTAGTCGTATTCACGCAGGTGGCAAATTTTTTATTTCTTCCCAGTTTTTTGTTTTCTTTTTTGCTTTATTTATTTTGTTTTGTTTGTACTTACAACAAAATACTTATTTTTTTTATTTTATTTTGTTTCTAATTACTTATTTTTTATGATAATTCTTTTTTCTAATTACTTTGATAAATTTAGTTTCATAAATTTTATTTGTGTTATTAAAGTTTATTTTATTTTATTTTATTTTGTTTCTACTTATATATTTTATTAAAGTTTATATTATTTTGTTTCTAATTACTTATTTATTTTATTTTATGATAATTCTTTTTGCTATTAAAGTTTGTAACAAAAAGTTGTTTATGAAAATTCTTTTTGCTTATATTATTTATTTTATTTTCGATGATTACGAGCTATAAGACCCTGATATTTTTGTCGTAACTCTTTCTAACTTCATTTGTTATTTTTCATGCATTTATTGATTATTTTGAGCTATAAGACCCTGAAATTGAAAAGCATTTCAAATGAACTCTGAAAAGGTTAAAAGTTGGCATGGTATCATCATTTCATCCATATAGCATGTGTAAGAAAGTAGAGAGGGTTACGACAAAAACTGGATGCAGTTCGTGTACAAAACGTACAATATCTTTCGAAGTATCAGGGTTTCATACGAAAACTCATCTGAAAGGCAGCAAGAGCCAAAGGCAGCAATGTGCCACTGCTATTGGATCCAAATTTGATCCTCGATTTCATTGACCTATGGCACAAGGACCCTAACACGCCTTTGCCGGAGATGAACCTCACTCCTGGTCAAAGTCATGTTCTGACTGCCTTCATTGAGGAAGAAAAGTGGAAATTTGAACAAGGCAGAAGTCTGAAGAAAGCGCAGTACAAGAAATAGCGCTACCTCAAGGACCATGTCCTCACTCTTACCCCTGATCAACTCGTTGCCTTGCAAGCTGAAATCAAGCAACTGAGTGATGAATTCGATCGGTATTATGCTGATTGGAAGGGCGCCAAGGTTCGGTTCGTCAATCTGACGAAGAAATTAACTTCAAGTGCTCCTCCTCCTGTGCACATTGAAGTTACACAGGCTGAAGCATCTGCTCAGCCTACTAAAGAACATGCCAGCACCACTGATGACAATCAGGCTGCTGAAGAAAATGAGAGTAACAGGGCTGATGACTCCATTCCAGACGCTGAAGATATTGCCAGGGCATCCACTAGTGGTGCGCCTGAAGAAAGTGAAGAAGTCAGGGCAGCTGCATCAGTTGCACCTGAAGAAAATGATCCAAAGTCCTCTGCACCTCCTGCGCCTACACCAATTCCGATCCTTCCATCTGCATCAGATGGGAAGAAGACCAAGGCTGCAGAGCATGCAGCTGTGAAGAAAAGGAAGGCATCAACTTCATCAAATTCTTCAGCTTCGAAGAAGATGAAGCGTCTGACTAGTTCAATTGACAACCCAATTGATGCCGTTCCAGTCTCTTTCATGCCATCAAAGGACCTTGTTCCTTTTGGTGAAGATTATGTGATTCCCAATGAATCTGATGAAGAAACTCCTTCTGCTGCTTCGACAGAGCAGTTGGACGAAGAAATTGAAGTGGATGCAATCCCTTCAACCCCAGTCATTTCCTCACCTATGCCTCAGTTCACTGCTGAAGAGGCAGGTGTTGAAGAAATAGAAGATGAGGATGTGGACATTGGCTGTACCACTCCTGTGCTCAATGATGACTTTTGGGAAAGTCAGCACCCCAACTCTCCAATGTTCACTCCACTCCAAGCTATTCCTCAGTCCCCATCTACCACTGAAGTGCTAATGGGATCAGAAGAACCTCATCACTAGTAGAAAAAGGGTCAAACGTGAAGCACATTAGTGCCGGTTTGATTTTGGCCCGGTACTAATGGTACCATTAGTGCCGGTTCGAACGGATTTGCATTAATGCCGGTTCGTGTTGAACCTTTAGTACCGGTTCGTGGCACGAACCGGTACTAAAGGGGTGGTGGCAGGCTGGCGTCAGGCCGGGGCCCCGCGATCACCTTTAGTACCGGTTCGTGGCACAAACCGGTACTAAAGGGCTAACCTTTAGTACCGGTTCGTGCCACGAACCGGTACTAAAGGGGTTTGACCTATAGTACCGGTTCTTGCCACGAACCGGTACTAAAGGGCAATTTTCAATCCCTACCCCCGGTATATCGCCATTTCAGTTTTGAAAAATACAAAAGAAAATGATAAAAAATTCAAAAATTAAAATTCTTGAGATGTAGTTATATTACTACATCTACTAGTTAGGAAAATTTAAAACTTAAATTTGGACATGTTTTGCAAAAGTGCAGGAAAATGTAAAAGCGGCTATAACTTTTGCATACGATGTCGGAAAAAAACGTATAATATATCAAAAAATTCAGCACGAAAATCCGCATCCGATGGAGAACGCCTACGGCCTGTTTGGAATTTTTTAGAATCCTCAAATTCCAAAAGGAAAAAAGATATGGTCAAATTTCAGTTTTTTTTAAAAAAATTGGTTAAATCTGGTCAAACTACTTATTCAAGAAGTATTAATGTTACTACATAATTATTCAAGAATATTAGTGTTACTAAATAATTATTTCAATTTTTTGAATTTTGGTCAAATCTGGTCAAACTATGGTCAAACTTATTCAAGAAATATTAGCGTTACTAAATAATTACTGTTTTTTAGAATAATAGTTTCAAAAACTCATACGGTGAAATGTGTGACTTCATGCTCAAGCTAAACTCCTGAGGGTTAATAGGATTGACATCTTACTATTGTCAGGAAAACAACAAGTGCAGACTCGGAAACGAAGGAGAATAGAACCCGAAAGTTAAGCGTGCTCGGGCTAGAGTAGTGAGAGGGATGGGTGACCCGTCGGGAAGTTAGATGATTTGGAATGAGTGATCCACACTTGAGCAGTTAAGAGAGGTGATTAGAGACTAAATCAACAAATAATTTAGAAAAATAAAAAATCGAAAAAAAAATTCCAAAATTTTCAAAAAAAAATTAAAAAAATAACCTTTAGTACCGGTTGGTAACACCAACCGGTAGTAAAGGTCCCCCTTACCAGGGCGTGAGCTCACGCCACGTGGTGGCACTTTAGCGCCGGTTCGTGCCGAACCGGTACTAAAGGGGGGGGCCTTTAGTGTCGAACCGGTACTAAAGGGGGGGGGCCTTTAGTGCCCACCCTTTAGTGCCGGTTATGGAACCGGCACTAAAGGCCCTTACGAACCGGCGCTAAAGCTCCGTTTTCTACTAGTGCATGCAACCCCAAGTGTTCATGAAGAAATTCCAGCCGCTAGTGCTGAAGAAATTGACAATGATGAATTGAAGACCCAGTCTGAAGCTGCAGAAGAGCCTGAAATTTCTCAGCCTGAGGAACCTGAGATTGTGATTCCTGAGGTGGTGATGCAATTGACTGACACTCCTCAGCCCAAGCCAAAGGATCCCTTGTCAAAGAAGCAAAAATACAAGGCTGATGATTTCTTCGGCAAGCATGTGTTCTTCACTGAATTCAACCCATACAACAATGCTCGTCTTAGAAGGAAGAGTTTCTAGACTGCTAGCCAGGCCAACTTCTATTCCTCACTGCTTTTCAACAAGGACAAAGTCTTCGACCACGAGCACATTCCTCACGTGGACATGGAATCAATGCCTTGCTTCTCTCAAGTCCTCAGTATGCTTCATGATGCAGGCTTGCTCAACTTTTGTTCAGACATAGTTGATTGGAATGAAGAGCTTATTCTTCAGTTCTATGAAACGCTGCATATCACAGGTGATGCTGCTGACGTCAACTCTTGGGTGTTGGACTGGATGACTGAAAACACTCATTACAAGGCACCAGCCTCTGAAGTGCTTTGTGCCCTGCCAATCAGTCCTCCACCGATGGTGCTCGTTGTCCAGTATGATGAGCCCGAACTCACCGCCACTATATGCAAGTACTCATGAAGCCTCTGAAGCCTGGTCAAGCACCAAGGACCAAATTCCTCGTGAAGGAATTGCTCTATGTGCCAAGAACCATCTACCGCATTCTGACGAAGACCATGAGTCCTATCAAAGGCCATGACTCATCCGATGAAGAAATTATTGGGATGATGAAGAATATGCTATTCAACATAATGCATGGCATCCCCATAAACTATCATGATTTCTTCATGAGGACTCTGGCGAATGTTGCACTTTCACCATTTGAGCTGAAGCCTTACGCATCGTGGATCATGAGATTCCTCAGAACAAGGTCTTCACTCAACTACAAGACTGATTTTCAAAATCATCTCAGCTACTTGCCCCCGATTGAAGTCCTCAAGCAGACATTTTCCTCAGCTGATGAGAAGGGCAAGTCACCAGCCATTATCAATGAAGGCATTCGTCCATTGGATGGTCAGTTCCGCAAAGCTGCATCTTATTCCACCAATGATGACTCTGCCACTCATGATTCTGCTGCCAATGCTCCCAAGTCAAGTCCTCAAGCTACTGCTCCTCGTGTGATGACCGACCGTGAACTGCTGCTAAGTCTTCACCAGAGGGTGGATCGAAACCACAAATGGGTTAAGCATCAGTTTGGCTCTATTCTTCACAACATGACTTCTACACATAATGCAGTGAAGAAAAACCATTACTACCTCCATGAAGTTTTTGATCGCACCTGGGCTATTTTATCACATCTCTATGGTGAAGAAGATCTGAAGCAAATGGGCTTCAAGGAAGACTTTGACTGGTCTGCTCCTCCACCAACGAAATACAAGAAGGTCAAGGTTCCTTCCTTGGTGGCCAGTTCATATTCTTCATCGCGCACCACGGACGAATATGAAGACTTGGACGACACTGCAGCAGGCCCTACAATGACTCAAGACCCTGACAACGCTGGTGCTCCTCCATCTTCATGATATTCTTCAGGGGCGCTAGTCCTCATTTTCAACCCTTTTGGTCATTCGATGACAAAGGGGGATAAATTTGAGTTAGTCTTCAAGCGGGTCTATCCTATATGGGCGTTTTTTTGCTAAGTAACAACTCTCGTTCTTCTGATGACTTTGCTGGATCGAGTTGTAATCTTAAACTCTATGGTGGCCTGATACTTTTGCTGTGTTCTTCTGCATGCTTATTCCTCATTAATGTCAATGCACGCATGCTGAATTACATCTGTCACCATATTTCATCATGCATTTCAAATTCTTCATATTATATGTCAAATGCGTGTATGAATTACAAGATATAGGGGGAGATCTCCAATGATTATACTCTTCAAGTGTGCATTGCTTCAAAAGCAAATTCCTCACTATGCACATCTTCAGGGGGAGTTCTTATATATCTTGCAATCAAATTCCTCAATATCAGTATTTACACTTCATATGTTTATCTCCGTTGAAAACTTAACCTATATTGTCATCAATCACCAAAAAGGGGGAGATTGTAAGTGCATCTAGTGCCCCTTAGTGATTTTGGTGTATTGAAGACTTATAGGTTAACGGACTGATGCGTTTGTGAGTGTACACAGGTCTATAAGTCTATGAGGAGTTTGATATTTACAGAGAAAGTCGACCCCTAAAATTGAAGTTCTTCAACTGAAGACTTTGGATGTCTGAAGACTTTCTGAAGACTTTGAAGGTGAAGAAATTGGTGTAACCTTGAAGACTTGGCAATCATTCGAGGAACATGAAGCGTGAAGACTTTTGTTTTTATAGTTGCATTTTATTTTTCTTGAGTCATAGGAAACACCATACTGTTAAAGGGGGTCGAGGAAATACAAAGGAAAAATTTCCATGTGATGCTCAACTCAAAATCCTACACCTACCAATCCCTTAGAGTGAAGCCATTGGAAATCTCATACAGTTCAGTCATATTCTTGAAAGGATGAGACGAAGTTCTTCTGGTCTCTGAGGAATTTGTTTTGACTGAGGAGTTAGGAATTCGCCAGTGCGAATTGCCTACACAGTGAGGAACATGATAGCCCTGAGGAATTTGAGAGTCCAAATTCCGACCGTTGCTATGCTATGCGCCAGCTGTCCCAAAATATCTACCCACCTAATGGTCATATCAGACAAGGGCATTTATGTCTTATCATGTCAGGCTGCTCCCTAGGCTATAAATAGTCGCCCCCTACAACCACTAGCTGGTTGGCTGCTCCGAGAGAAACTGACACTTGTCAATTGAGAGCATCCCATCCTCCGAGGACTTTGAGCGCACTAGTGCAGAACCGGGCAATAGCACTGTTCTTAAGTTCTTTAGTGCCGGTTCCACAACCGCACTAAAGTGTGGTCACTAAAGCCCCCCTTTAGTACCGGTTCAACACGAACCGGTGCTAAAAACCAACCACGTGTACGAGCCAGCTCCGGGGCAGGAGCCCTTTAGTACCGGTTGGTAACACTAACGGTACTAAATGTTTAATGGGTTTTGTTTTATTTTTATTTTTCAATTAAATTTGTGTTATCAATTTAATTCTTTTTCGCTTGCTGGTATTTTACGATACTACACATTGTACACGTTTTGCATATATATATATATATATATATATATATATATATATATATATATATACACAAACCATCATATTAATTAATTCACACATACACACATGTATAGCTATATACAATTTCTCCTACATATGCATGTTGCCTTTGGAGCCAGTGGCATTAGCCTAATTGGTGCCTTGAGCACGATGGGGCGGTAGCGGGTAATAGTATTCTCCTTGGATTTATGACCTGGTCGAGCAAAAATCCGCTATTTCCTCTTGAAGTGCTTCTCGTGCTCCGTTTCTAGGAGCTTCTCCCTTCTCTGTGAACTGTTAAGAAGGAGATCAATATGCATGTGTATTAGTTGTGTGACTAGATATCGATAATGGTGTAAAAATTGTGAATAGTGTTTTGACAAGCGTACCCATTCCTGTCTTTGAGATCTGCTCCTTTCGGACGCCATCATGCGAATGTTCTCGCAAATGCAGAATGCACACAGATCAGACCCCTGCGCCTACTTCAGGGCCTTTACGAGAATGGAATTTGATAAGATAATAATTAATCAAGCATGATAATTAAATAGATGGCAGCTAGCTAGCTAGCTAGTACTAGTTAATTACTTACCTTGGGTCGAAACCATTTAAGCTTTTGTTTCCATTCTCCTGGGGTCACGCTGATGAACCTTGCCCAAGCCCTGCCCGCCGACAAAGAAAATGAATAAAGGGGTTATTAAATAGTTCATATCATGAAAAATGACGAACTAAATAGGCCGAGATATATAGTTAATAATGATTGAAATTACCTGTTGACTATCCCAAACAAGATGTTATAGTCAGTTTTTTCTTTGAGTAGTGAGTCCAGTATTTCAACTGTTCCGGCGTCAATTTTAATGATACACAAGACCCAGTGAAATCTGCATGCACACACATTTGCATGTCTTAATTAAGCGGGCATATGTAAAGCAAAAACATGTAGCTAGCTAGTAGGCAAAAACAGAGAATTTGTAGTACAAGACAATGTGACTCCTTTGGAAGTTGTAAGGAAGTAGTATATCTTCATTGTATTTGAGGCGCTTCAAGAACTCTAGCATGTTGTCCTCTCGTCCTTTTGATAACGTGGATTTAGATTCCATGTGTATTCATTAACGGTGTTTGGGTCAATGAACCCGATGCCAAAGCGTCCACCTTTTCTCATTTCATATATCTTTATCCTGCATATAATACCACGTAAAAGAATATAGTGAGGATAATTACAGGTAATGATTGATCAAAAGGATCAAGACAACTAGCTTGAGACTTAAATTACAGAAAGAAATCACTTACGCATAATAGCAACGATTTATAGATTTGTCGAGTGCGTCTTGATTGTATAACCAAACAGTTCAGAATACTCAACGGACACAGCTTTCTCATGGAAGTAATGCTCCTCCTTGACATTCACCATGAGGGACAATCGATCGAAATCTTGGTAATGTTCATGTACCATTGATGCAATTCATACATTCTCGTTGGGAGGTTCTTGACCTTGTCTGGATGGACCAAAGGTTGGCCCCGGACATATTTCCGTTTTATTTCATCCTCTCTAAGCACAGGCATGGGCTCGATCTCGAGGAGTTGTCCAACAGTGATTTTGAGAACTTCAGCCTGCATTATATGGTCCTCCGTTATTACCACATTGCCCACCTCAGAACGTAAACTGTTTGCCCACAATAATATTGGGCGCGTCGTCTTATCACGTGTTGTTGGCACAACAAGCGAGGGATCGATTCGCCGCTGTTCTCCCAGTGGGAATGGTTTTCCGTATTTTTGACAGCTGCTTCTTGTTTGCTCGATCCCGAGCTCGCCTCCTTACGTGAGGCGTGCTCGATTTAATTTCCTGATGTGGCGCTCATAGTCTGTGTCAACAGGCTTGGGAGCTGGTGGTTGAGCCATCTGAATGAAGTGGTCAATCGTTTCCTCGTGCACTTTCTCCCTTGGCGGCGGTGGCGGTTTCGGTGCAAAATGGGCTTCCACCTCGGACTTCGATATGGCTGCGATTTCCTCCTCGGACCTGTCATAAGACCTCTGCGGAAGAGGCGTGAGGCTTGGACCATATTTATATCGCTTGCCTCCGCTTTGTACTTCCTGTACTACCTCGACTCGTGCCGCTCGCACCATAGCTGCAGGGTGTCTCTTCTGCGATTGCTTTGGCGGCGGAGACGCCGGCCGACGGGCTGAGTTGGACGAGGAGGAGGCCGATCAAGATGTGCGGACTTGGAGGAGGAGGCCTGAGGTTGTGCGGACTTGGAGGAGGAGGGCGTCTGACGCTGTGGCGGACTTGGAGGAGGAGGAGTGGCTCGACACTTTGCGGACTTGGAGGAGGTGGCTGACACTTTGCCGGACTTGGTGGACTTGCAGGAGCGGGAGACTGCTGACTCGGTGGCGGACTTGACGAGATGTCGATGATGCGTGTCGGTGGCCTTCAAAGATGATGCAATCCTTTTCCATAGGATGATACGATGGTTGGCGTCTCAGAAAGCGCCGTCCTCACCTCCAGGAATGTCAAGCTCTAGCCCGAATATGGCTGCACCACCTCGTCAACCATGACACGAGCATAGCCCTCTGGAATCGGGATGCAATGGTAGGTTGCTTTGGGGTAAGCTGGAAAAGCTTCTCCGTCCGCCACCTTCATGGATATGTTCTTCATTTTGACGTGTAGCTCGCAGCTAGTGTTCTCCGTGATGTCATCCACGGGTATCTACCCAGCATTTCGCCGTCCGGGCGGAACCCACGCTGCTTCTCTGCATGGATGGGGCGGTGCTATCCAATGCTGGATCATCCGCTAGCTGCTGCAGCTTCTTGAGACCCCTTTGCTGGCTAAGTGAGTCGATCTGCTCCTGCTGCCGCTGGAATTTGACCGCCAATTCCGCTTGACTTGCTTCTAGGCCTTGAAGGCGTTCATAGTCCCTTCCTCTGCTCCTCCTCCATCTTCCTCTTCTTCTCCTCCATAATCTTCTTTCTCGCACGGGTTACGTAGTCGTTGTTCCAATCTGAAAACCCCTCATACCACGGAATAGCGCCCTTGCCTCGTGTTCTTCCCGGTGTTCAGGATTTCCCGGGGCACACGTAAGCTCGCTGTTCTCTCTGTTGGGCTGGAACACCCCGATCGTGCCTCTTCTATTGCAACAAGTATCGCATCGTCGGCTCTGTTCAGACATGCCTTCGTCGAAACTTTGCTGTCTTGGGTCCAACTCCCCATGCGCATAGAACCAAGTCCTGCACTTGGGGGGCCAGCTCTTAGTATCCGGAGTGACACCTGCATCCTCCATCTCTTTCTCAGACTTATCCCACTTAGGCATTGCCACCGCATAGCCACCGGCCCCACTTATGGAACTTATCCTTTTTTTCGGCATTCTTCTTGTTTATTCTCGACCATTCCTTAGCTAATTCCGAATCCTTGAATTTCACGAAATCGTCCCAATGAGCACGTTGGTTCTCTAGTGTTCCCTCGAATACTGGAGTCTTCCTTCCTCCATTGACGTAATTGTCCCATTCATGATTCGTGTGGTTCTTGAATGCAACCGCCATCTTCCTAAGAGCAGCGTCCTTGACTTTCTGCACATCTGCTTCTGTGAAATGATCGGTAGGGTGAAATGTTCCATGAGAGTATCCCAAAGCAGATCTTTTGATTCTTGTCGACAAAAGTAACATCTGGACGTGGAGCAGCGTCCTCTTTGCCTTTTGTCCTTTGTCTTTTGCTGGCTCTCTCCATTCTTGAAGGGAGATCGGGAGTTGGTCCTTCAAAGAACTCCGCACCGCGAATGAACTTGTCCGCAATCTTCTTAGGCGCTAATGGTTCGCCATTAGGTCTGACTGCCTCGACATTGTACTTTCGCCTCCTTCAACTTTTTGTTCGGGCCTCGTTTAGTCCTTTTGCTCAAGATTTGCTCGATCCGGATGGCTGAAAGAACAAAGATCGATTCGTTAATATATCTTCAAGTCATTTAAAACATGTGATGATCACCAGAAACCTGCTTATATAATTATATATACCTCGCCGGTCTTTGTTGTTTCAGGATCAACATGTTCTTCATCATCGTCATAATTGTAGTTCATGACTTCATCAATTCGGTCGTCGCGATCGAATATCATATCACCCTCTCCGGTGTTGTTTAAAAATTCGGAGCCGTCGTAATCTTCTTCATTCTGATTATCATCTGGCCCGCGTATCATATCGAACATGGTCTGTTCTCCCTCTCTGTCGGTATTGTCTGCCATAGCTTTTATTTAACTAATTCAAAAGAAATATAAAACAATTTAGTATTCAAATTACATCGTCTCGAATAATAGATATAATCTGGAATACTTCGTCTAGAATAATAAATACAATCTCGAATACATCGTCTCGAATAATATATAATATTGAATAGTACATCACTGGCTAGCTAATTAAGGATCGAATACTACAGAAGAATCTAGGACACTCGCGGTTCGTGCGTCATGGCGGTGGACACCCAAAGAGAAGGAACCCTCACAGGATCATAGCTGAAGTGAGATCCTCAAGATCTTGCCGGTATTGGAGAACCTGCCGCCTCTAACGCAACCATGTAGCGATGGACGTGCTCGTCCTCCTCCTTGACACGGCGACGTACCTCCTCCGGCGGGGCCGGGTCCCTCCGCACCGAGACTGGCCCACGCGAACGCCACCAAACGAGATCAGGGTCGACGACGGGACCCGGGGCCGGGTTCCTCATCAAGCGGCGTGCCCCTCCAGGCAGCACCTCCCAGTGCCAGCCCGGCGGAGCCCAGTCCCGGACATGGGCCGGCTGGACGTCGTCGCGGACGGGTCGACGGCGAGGATGCGGGCCGGGCATCGTCGAGAACAAATACTAGCTATATGCCCGCAAAAATAATATTTTTTTAATGATTGGATTTTGATAACTAAAATTTCTAACATTTCTACTATTTCAAAAATCTATATACTATTTCATACTAATTAAGCATCTAACACTAAAAACAGAAAAAACAATTTCTATACATCCATTAAAAAACAGAAAAACAACATTATATAAAAAATTCCATACTAATTAAACACTAATTATATCCATCTAACATGCATTCATACATATATACTAGTGAAAAACAATAATCTAAAAATCTAAACTAATTAAACATACAAAATACATATATATACTAATATATACATGCATTCATACATATATACGTGTATGTGTGTGTGTGTTCATCATGCTTGTGTGTGTGTATGGGCTCGGGGAGGGGCGGCGCCCATGGTGGCCGCCGGGGGCGAGGGAGAGGGGTTAGAGGGGGAGAGCTCACAGCGGGGCGACGGCGACGGCCGGGGGCAGCGACGGGCCGGGGCATGACGCGCGGGGGCGGCGACGCAGGGACAGCGACGGGACGGCCCGGGCCGCGACGGAGACGAGGGCGGCGATCGACGGGCGGCGACGGCGACGGGACGGGCGGCGACGCGACGGGACGGGCGGCGACGCGACGGCGGCAGGGGCGACGGCGACGGCAGCAGGTTGATGGCGGCGTCGATCGATCGGGCGAAGCGGTTCAATGGGAAACAGAGGAAGAAACAGAGGAGAATGAAAATTTTGAAGTGTTGTATATATAGAAGGCACCTTTAGTACGGTTTGTGCCACCAACCGTACTAAAGGTCTATTTTGGCCAGCCAAGCAGCGGAAGCGACCCCTTTAATCTTGGGTGGTGGCACAAACGGTACTAAAGGCCCCCTTTAGTACCGGTTGGTGGCTCCAACCGGTACTAAAGGGGTCTTATTAGGGCAGGTCGGTGCGCGGCAAGTTTAGTCCCACCTCGCTAGCCGAGGCGACCGCACTGGTTTATAAACCCCGTGTGGTCGCTCTCACGAGCTCCTCTCCAAAGCAGGCCTCTGGGCCTCGTGTTCTTTGCTGCCTGTGGGCCCACTTGGCCTTTGCGGGCCTGCATCCCGGCCCAACAACAGGTTGCGTTTCTAGTCGTATGCAGGCCGCTCGGCCTAGTAGGTGGGCTTTTTTGCTTTATTTATTTTTGTGTTGTTTTTTTTGTGTATTTAGAGTTTCTTTGTGAATATTTTTGCTTTAGGTACAAAAATTACAAACTTTCTGTTAGTGCCCGTAGTTTTCAAATTTGAATAGTTTAAATTTTGAATTATTTGAAATTAGTGTGAATCACTAGTTTGTGAATAATTTAACTTTAAAAATCAGTAAAGGCATGAAATAATTTGTTTGCACATAAAATTTCTTCGCGTTTCAAATGCCAAAACACATAACTACCCTAACTATTACAGAGATTCCCCTCGGGTGTGAAACACGAAGAAAGTGATGATAGTGAAGCCGATCACATCCCAGATCTTTGGGTGTGAAACTTTTCTTCAGCGTGTGTCCTTTGTGCCTTAACCATGGAAAATCTTCATCATTTAACGGGATGCTCGGGTCAATATTCACTGTGAATGGAGAAATTTCATCAAACTTTTCATAATCTTCGACTTGTCTGTCTTGTCATCCACTCCCACGATGTTTCTCTTCCCGTAAAGAACTATGTGCCGCTTTGGCTCGTCGTCGATGCATTTGCTTTCTTATCTTTTCTTTTCTTGGCTTGGTAGACATGTCCTTCACATAGAAAACCTGTGCCACATCATTAGCTAGGACGAATGGTTAAATCGCATCACGCAAGATTGTTGAGATCCACTATTGTCATTCCGTCTCATGGGTCTTCCGTTACCCGCCTCGTGTCATATCGACCCATTTGCACGAAACAAAGGGACCTTTAAACCACGTCGATAGTCAAGTTCCCATATGTCTTGTATATAACCATAATATGTTTCCTTCCCGTCTTGGTTTACGCATCAAAACGGACACCACTGTTTTGGTTGGTGCTCTTCTTATCTTGGGCGATCGTGTAAAATGTATTACCATTTATCTCGTACCCTTTGAAAGTCATTATATTCAAGATGGTAGCGGCACAGCAAGTACAGGTCATCTTCAATAGAGGTGTCATGCATGGTGCGTGTATACGCAACCAGGTGGCGAAACTCTGGTTTGTTCACGTGTAATCCAGTCATCGACCGCTCCGGGTGTTTGGGCGTAGCAAATTCTTGTGTTCATCCATATACGGAGCCACCAAGGCGAATTCTGTAGAACTGTGTGAGTGTGCTTCAAAGAGAGAATGTCCGTCCATACATATTATTTGTTCCCCTCCTAGCGTGCCTTTTCCATCGATCTGCCCTTATGCCGATTTAGGAACACCAATCGGCTTAAGGTCAGGAATAAAGTCAATACAAAACTCAATCACCTCCTCATTTTGATGGCCCTTGGAGATGCTTCCTTACGGCCTAGCACGGTTATGAACATATTTATTTAAGACTCCCATGAACCTCTCAAAGGGGAACATATTGTGTAGAAATACAGGACCCAAAACGTTAATCTCTTCGCATAGGTGAACTAGGACGTGCGTCATGATGGTGGGAACACCAACTCGAAACTGACAAGACATTGCACCAAATCATTCTGTAACCTTGGTATGATTTCTGGAGCGATTACCTTCTGAGAGATTGCATTGAGAAATGCACATAGCTTCACAATGGCTAATCGAACGTTTTCCAGTAGAAGCCCCCTCAATGCAACCGGAAGCAGTTGCGTCATAGTCATGTGGCAGTCATGAGAGGTAGGAAAAAGAATCAATTCATTTGGAGTTATAATTAAAAAGTTATAGGTAGTCAAAGTTTTGGTCAAAAATCTGTTTTTAAAAATCAAACAGAAAAAGAAAAGCGATTCGATTCTCGACCACGTCGAAGGCGTATTTTGGATTCGCCTCCACTTATCCGATGTGGACCGTCGTGGGTCATCGACAGGGCCCGCCTGGCCCACTGGTCAGGTTTGACTAGTCTCTCCTCCTCCTCTTCCTCTGCCCGGCGGAGGCGGACTGACGATGCCATGGGCGAACGGCAGCACTGCTTAGGAAACCGAGGCCATCCGCGGGCTCGAGGGTCGGCGGTCCTATTGGTGGTCGACTTTCTGGCGGGGGACGGAAGGAGTCGCCGGCAAGCCAGCCAGCGGCGGACGGTGGCTTCGGTGGCAAAGTGGGTTTGGGGCTATGGTGGCTTTCCGTCGCAGCTGGGGGTCTGGGCGGCTCCGCAAGACGAAGAGGAGTCGAGTGGTGGTGATGGAAAGGTAGGGGATGCCCTGGTGGCGCCGGGGTGAACCGGGACGAGGCGGCGGCCGAGCTGACTGGAGAGGGTGAAGACGGCCTTTTGCTCTTCAATTGATGGCAAAGGGGGCACTAGGAGGACGGTGTGAGGCTGCATGCGTGCTCGGAGGAGCTCGGGGCCTCCTTTTATAGCACATCCATGTCGGTTCGCGGCGGCCGTGGATAATCTCGTCGGCGTACCGCCCTACTATGCTGTAGGGCGACGTGGCGGTGGCTGGCTGGCTCCAGGGGCTAACGACGAACGCTCCACTGTCTAAGGAGTCGAGCTGGCGCGCTGCGGTGGTTTGGGCGGTGCCGCCCATGGCAGGGGCGGACGCGGCTGCAGGCGTGCCGCCAAGAGGCTTGCTGTGGCGACGCTGCAGGGGGTGAGGGGGCGGTCGGGGCTTCTGGCGTGATGCGGCGAGAGGGAGAGGATCAGGATGAGCTCGGGGAAACTTATCCAGGGGGCGTGCTGGCTCGGACGCGAGCACGTGCAAAACGCGATGCTCTGCTTTCGCGCGCCGGACGTGCGGCACTCTCGTTTAAATGCCGGCGACCAAAATTGCTAGAGAGCCAGTGAAATTCCACAGGCCTAGGTAAGAGACAGTTAGAAGGCTACTAGACAACTTGGTTTGGACAAGGGGGAAGTTCACAACACAAAACTTTCAACCATGCCAAATCTGTCTATGCACACAGGGTGTTTGACAAAATGCAGCGGCATCTAGGCAGTACTTGGGGTGGTCAAATCTTCCAGAGTGGGGTCTCTTTAGATGAATGAGAGGGTGGTGAGGTTAGTTTGCCAAATGTAGAAACTTGTTAGTGCAATTATTTGAGAAAATCAGTTTTTGGCAGAAACTAGAGGTTGTCATTTCATGGGCCAAAAATATTCCAATGGGTTCATGCTCTTGGTCTTAAGGGTTTAGCAGGGAGGACTACAAGTATGAAAAGTAATAATGGATAAAGGAGCAACTTAAAATGTGGTTGTTGTACAAATCATCAAGTTGGACCAGAATGGAAAAGAGGTTGATTCACTCAATTTTTTCCAAGAACGTAGCTGGCTTTTTGCATAAAGTTGAGTAATATACTCCTATTGACATCCCAAAATTTTGGTGGAAGATTTAAAGAAATATTTAAATAGGTTGTAGTGTAAAATTGCCCACTGGACCAGATTTGAAAATCTGGTGTAGAGCTCAAATTATTCAATGAATGAAATATATTTTGGCATAAAAGTGGTTCTGAAACATCACATGACATCTCCAAATTTTGGTGGGGTTTTTAAATAAATTTATCAAAGGGTTGCAGTGCAAATGGAACCCTAAAACTTATGAAAGACCAATTTAGAGAAATAAAGCTCAGGGGAAAAATAATTATGTAGATAATCCCACTGATAAAATAATTTTTTTATTTGAGAGGGTAAATGAGTCCAATGAAATTGGGAAGTTTTTCACTTCAGGTAAAAACTCCATAAAAATAAAGGGGAGAATGGTTCTGAAATCAAAAGAAAATCCAGAAAACAAAAGTTTAAGTTTCCTGGCAAAATTTTAATTAATAAAACAAGGTTAAAATTTTGGGGTGTCACACATCGCTTCCTCATAGTTCGTAGGTTCGTCATGGTCAAGTAACATGACCTCCAGAACAGGATTACAATACCACTCTGGTGCGGATAATACTCTGGTTTACCTACGAGGTTCAGTAGTTACTTGATCCTAAGTTTCATGATCATCATCATTAGCTTCCTCACTGTTTGGTGTAGGAATCAATGGAACCGATTTCTGTGATGAACTAATTTCCAATTCGGGAGAAGGTACAATTACCTCATCAAGTTCTACTTTCCTCCCACTCACTTCTTTTGAGAGAAACTCCTTCTCTATAAAGGATCCATTCTTAGCAACGAATATCTTGCCTTCAGATCTGTGATAGAAGGTGTACCCAACAGTCTCCTTTGGGTATCCTATGAAGACACATTTCTCCGACTTGGGTTCGAGCTTATCAGGTTGAAGCTTTTTTACAAAAGCATCGCAACCCCAAACTTTAAGAAACGACAGCTTAGGTTTCTTGCTAAACCACAGTTCATACGATTATCGTCTCAATGATTTTTTAGACGGTGCCCTATTTAACGTGAATGCAGCTGTCTCTAATGCATAACCCCAAAATGATAGTGGTAATTCAGTAAGAGACATCATAGATTGCACCATATCTAATAAAGTACGGTTATGATGTTCGAACACACCATTACCCTGTGGTGTTCTAGGTGGCGTGAGTTGCGAAACTATTCCACATTGTTTCAAATGAATACCAAACTCGTAACTCAAATATTTGTCTTCTACGATCAGATCGTAGAAACTTTATTTTCTTGTTATGATGATTTTCCACTTCATTCTGAAATTCTTGAACTTTCCAAATGTTTCATACTTATGTTTCATCAAGTAGATATACCCATATCTGCTCAAATCATCTGTGAATGTCAGAAAATAATGATACCCTCCACGAGCCTCAACACTCATTGGACCGCACACATCAGTATGTATTATTTCCAACATTTCTGTTGCTCGCTCTATTGTTCCGGAGAACGGAGTCTTAGTCATCTTGCCCATGAGGCATGGTTCACAAGCATCAAGTGATTCATAATCAAGTGATTCCAAAAGCCCATCAGCATGGAGTTTCTTCATGTGCTTTACACCAATATGACCTAAACGGCAGTTCCACAAATAAGTTGCACTATCATTATTAACCTTGCATCTTTTGGCATCAATATTATGAATATGTGTATCACTACAATCAAGATTCAATAAACCATTCACCTTGGATGTGTGACCACAGAAGGTTTTACATCAGCATAGTTTTTTCACTCCCTCTATAAATACCCCTGCCTCTTCCTCACTTCACTTTTACCTCGCTCGCTCTCACTCCCGCTCGAGCTCCCCAAACCCTAGCGCCGCCGCTACTTCATCGTCGCCGGTGAGGAAGAGCTTCACTGCCTCGACCTCGTCGCCGTCGTACTCGCGCCAGTTGCGGATTTCTTCACTCCGCCGCCGCCGTAGCCGTCTTCCTCTGCCAAGTTAGGGCGTGGAAGATCTGAACTGACGAACTTCACATCTACTCTTCCCAGTTCGTCGTGTTCTTCACTTCGGGTAATTAAAAGTTACTTTTACTGCCCTCTTTGATTCTTATGTTTTCGTGAAAATCTTCAAAGGTGTTTATTCTTCAAATCTTCACACACATGAACACCTCACATGTCATCTGCTCTTGATTCGTTTCTCTAAGCAATAATTTTCTTCAAGATTCCTCAATTGTGTGGATTTTCAATCTATACAACTCTGGAACCTAAGACAAAGAACGCTTAGTGAAATTCCTCAAGACTCATCTGGTCAAATTCCTCAAACCTATTCATTTTTGAAAAACCGTTTGAGAACGCATATGACCTCTCCAAATTCCTCGCAACTATACTATGTTCACAGGTACAAATGTCCGGTGCTGAATCACTAGGTTCTCATCAAGTTAACTCATTTGCAGCGTTCCTCAAAGAAAAGTTGCACATCTCTTCAGAAACTTCAGTTGTTCATATTCCTCAGCTGAAGAAAATGGCTGATAAGAAGCCACAGAAGGGAGGTCAATACTGCGTTTGAAATCCCTGAGGACATTTATGCTGGATACTGCACTCCTGATGAGGCCAAGTTTGGCAAGGAGGACAAGAATCAACGCAAGGTGCGCATACAACGGATAGAGAGGAGATGGGCACGAGAATGGAGGGAGTACAGGTATGTTACTCCCAAGTATATGAAGAAATTCGCGCTCAACCCTCCATGCTCAAGACCTCCATTGACACCAGGCCAAGTGGCAGATCCCACCAGCCTCAAGCGCGGTGAGGACTATGCTGATGAATGGGCAAAGCGCCAGGACAAACTGGCCAAGCAAGCAAAGGAAGCAGTGAAGAAATTCAACGCAGACTCTGCTGCTACTCCTGCCTCTGCTGAGGCCTCTGCTAGTCTGCCGAAGAAGGCGATGCCTAAGAAGCCCGCACTTAAGTCAAGCCCTTCTCCCTCAATGACCTCACGGCCAAGCTCCTCAGCAACGCCCTCAAGGCCAAATTCTTCAAAGTCCTCACGACCAATTCCTCAGACTGCTCCTTCAAGGTCCTCAGCTCCTCCGACAAAGTCTTCAGCTGCTCTGACCAAATCCTCGGCACCTGTGCATCTCGCCACGTGCCAAAGGACCACAGGCATCTCAATTGCCTCAGGAGCATCTGCAAGTTCCTCAGCCGCACGAAATTCCTCAGCTGGCCCCTCTCTGCCGAAGAAAAAGGCCACTGCTGGATGAGGCCTTCGAACAAGTCCTCACAAGAAGCAGGTCGCCTTCCAAATTCCCTCTGATGACGATGAGGCTGATGATGAAGAACTTGCTGAAATCATCAGAGACATGCAAGCCAAGGCAGCAAGAGCCAAAGGCAGCAATGTGCCACTGCTATTGGATCCAAATTTGATCCTCGATTTCATTGACCTATGGCACAAGGACCCTAACACGCCTTTGGCGGAGATGAACCTCACTCCTGGTCAAAGTCATGTTCTGACTGCCTTCATTGAGGAAGAAAAGTGGAAATTTGAACAAGGCAGAAGTCTGAAGAAAGCGCAGTACAAGAAATAGCGCTACCTCAAGGACCATGTCCTCACTCTTACCCCTGATCAACTCGTTGCCTTGCAAGCTGAAATCAAGCAACTGAGTGATGAATTCGATCGGTATTATGCTGATTGGAAGGGCGCCAAGGTTCGGTTCGTCAATCTGACGAAGAAATTAACTTCAAGTGCTCCTCCTCCTGTGCACATTGAAGTTACATAGGCTGAAGCATCTGCTCAGCCTACTAAAGAACATGCCAAGACCATCGATGACAATCAGGCTGTGAAGAAAATGAGAGTAACAGGCTGATGACTCCATTGCGACGCTGAAGATATTGCCAGGGCATCCACTAGTGGTGCGCCTGAAGAAAGTGAAGAAGTCAGGGCAGCTGCATCAGTTGCACCTGAAGAAAATGATCCAAAGTCCTCTGCACCTCCTGCGCCTACACCAATTCCGATCCTTCCATCTGCATCAGATGGGAAGAAGACCAAGGCTGCAGAGCATGCAGCTGTGAAGAAAAGGAAGGCATCAACTTCATCAAATTCTTCAGCTTCGAAGAAGATGAAGCGTCTGACTAGTTCAATTGACAACCCAATTGATGCCGTTCCAGTCTCTTTCATGCCATCAAAGGACCTTGTTCCTTTTGGTGAAGATTATGTGATTCCCAATGAATCTGATGAAGAAACTCCTTCTGCTGCTTCGACAGAGCAGTTGGACGAAGAAATTGAAGTGGATGCAATCCCTTCAACCCCAGTCATTTCCTCACCTATGCCTCAGTTCACTGCTGAAGAGGCAGGTGTTGAAGAAATAGAAGATGAGGATGTGGACATTGGCTGTACCACTCCTGTGCTCAATGATGACTTTTGGGAAAGTCAGCACCCCAACTCTCCAATGTTCACTCCACTCCAAGCTATTCCTCAGTCCCCATCTACCACTGAAGTGCTAATGGGATCAGAAGAACCTCATCACTAGTAGAAAAAGGGTCAAACGTGAAGCACATTAGTGCCGGTTTGATTTTGGCCCGGTACTAATGGTACCATTAGTGCCGGTTCGAACGGATTTGCATTAATGCCGGTTCGTGTTGAACCTTTAGTACCGGTTCGTGGCACGAACCGGTACTAAAGGGGTGGTGGCAGGCTGGCGTCAGGCGGGGCTCCGCGATCACCTTTAGTACCGGTTCGTGGCACAAACCGGTACTAAAGGGCTAACCTTTAGTACCGGTTCGTGCCACGAACCGGTACTAAAGTGGTTTGACCTATAGTACCGGTTCTTGCCACGAACCGGTACTAAAGGGCAATTTTCAATCCCTACCCCCCCGGTATATCGCCATTTCAGTTTTGAAAAATACAAAAGAAAATGATAAAAAATTCAAAAAATAAAATTCTTCGAGATGTAGTTATATTACTACATCTACTAGTTAGGAAAATTTAAAAACTTAAATTTGGACATGTTTTGCAAAAGTGCAGGAAAATGTAAAAGCGGCTATAACTTTTGCATACGATGTCGGAAAAAAGCGTATAATATATCAAAAATTCAGCACGAAAATCCGCATCCGATGGAGAACGCCTCGGCCTGTTTGGAATTTTTAGAATCCTCAAATTCCAAAAGGAAAAAGATATGGTCAAATTTCAGTTTTTTAAAAAATTGGTTAAATCTGGTCAAACTACTTATTCAAGAAGTATTAATGTTACTACATAATTATTCAAGAATATTAGTGTTACTAAATAATTATTTCAATTTTTTGAATTTTGGTCAAATCTGGTCAAACTATGGTCAAACTTATTCAAGAAATATTAGCGTTACTAAATAATTACTGTTTTTTAGAATAATAGTTTCAAAAACTCATACGGTGAAATGTGTGACTTCATGCTCAAGCTAAACTCCTGAGGGTTAATAGGATTGACATCTTACTATTGTCAGGAAAACAACAAGTGCAGACTCGGAAACGAAGGAGAATAGAACCCGAAAGTTAAGCGTGCTCGGGCTAGAGTAGTGAGAGGGATGGGTGACCCGTCGGGAAGTTAGATGATTTGGAATGAGTGATCCACACTTGAGCAGTTAAGAGAGGTGATTAGAGACTAAATCAACAAATAATTTAGAAAAATAAAAAATCGAAAAAAATAAAAAAAAATTCCAAAATTTTCAAAAAAAAATAAAAAAAAATAACCTTTAGTACCGGTTGGTAACACCAACCGGTACTAAAGGTCCCCCTTACCAGGGCGTGAGCTCACGCCACGTGGTGGCACTTTAGCGCCGGTTCGTGCCGAACCGGTACTAAAGGGGGGGGGGGGCTTTAGTGCCGAACCGGTACTAAAGGGGGGGCCTTTAGTGCCCACCCTTTAGTGCCGGTTATGGAACCGGCACTAAAGGCCCTTACGAACCGGCACTAAAGCTCCGTTTTCTACTAGTGCATGCAACCCCAAGTGTTCATGAAGAAATTCCAGCCGCTAGTGCTGAAGAAATTGACAATGATGAATTGAAGACCCAGTCTGAAGCTGCAGAAGAGCCTGAAATTTCTCAGCCTGAGGAACCTGCGATTGTGATTCCTGAGGTGGTGATGCAATTGACTGACACTCCTCAGCCCAAGCCAAAGGATCCCTTGTCAAAGAAGCAAAAATACAAGGCTGATGATTTCTTCGGCAAGCATGTGTTCTTCACTGAATTCAACCCATACGACAATGCTCGTCTTAGAAGGAAGCGTTTTTAGACTGCTAGCCAGGCCAACTTCTATTCCTCACTGCTTTTCAACAAGGACAAAGTCTTCGACCACGAGCACATTCCTCACGTGGACATGGAATCAATGCCTTGCTTCTCTCAAGTCCTCAGTATGCTTCATGATGCAGGCTTGCTCAACTTTTGTTCAGACATAGTTGATTGGAATGAAGAGCTTATTCTTCAGTTCTATGCAACGCTGCATATCACAGGTGATGCTGCTGACGTCAACTCTTGGGTGTTGGACTGGATGACTGAAAACACTCATTACAAGGCACCAGCCTCTGAAGTGCTTTGTGCCCTGCCAATCAGTCCTCCACCTGATGGTGCTCGTTGTCTATATGATGAGCCTGAACTCACTGCTCACTATATGCAAGTACTCATGAAGCCTCTGAAGCCTGGTCAAGAACCAAGGACCAAATTCCTCGTGAAGGAATTGCTCTATGTGCCAAGAACCATCTACCGCATTCTGACGAAGACCATGAGTCCTATCAAAGGCCATGACTCATCCGATGAAGAAATTATTGGGATGATGAAGAATATGCTATTCAACATAATGCATGGCATCCCCATAAACTATCATGATTTCTTCATGAGGACTCTGGCGAATGTTGCACTTTCACCATTTGAGCTGAAGCCTTACGCATCGTGGATCATGAGATTCCTCAGAACAAGGTCTTCACTCAACTACAAGACTGATTTTCAGAATCATCTCAGCTACTTGCCCCCGATTGAAGTCCTCAAGCGGACATTTTCCTCAGCTGATGAGAAGGGCAAGTCACCAGCCATTATCAATGAAGGCATTCGTCCATTGGATGCTCAGTTCCGCAAAGCTGCATCTTATTCCACCAATGATGACTCTGCCACTCATGATTCTGCTGCCAATGCTCCCAAGTCAAGTCCTCAAGCTACTGCTCCTCGTGTGATGACCGACCATGAACTGTTGCTAAGTCTTCACCAGAAGGTGGATCGAAACCACAAATGGGTTAAGCATCAGTTTGGCTCTATTCTTCACAACATGACTTCTACATAATGCAGTGAAGAAAACCATTACTACCTCCATGAAGTTTTGATCGCTTTGGGCTATTTTATCACATCTCTATGGTGAAGAAGATCTGAAGCAAATGGGCTTCAAGGAAGACTTTGACTGGTCTGCTCCTCCACCAAAGAAATACAAGAAGGTCAAGGTTCCTTCCTTGGTGGCCAGTTCATATTCTTCATCGCGCACCACGGACGAATATGAAGACTTGGACGACACTGCAGCAGGCCCTACAACGACTCAAGACCCTGACAACGCTGGCGCTTCTCCATCTTCATGATATTCTTCAGGGGCGTTAGTCCTCATTTTCAACCCTTTTGGTCATTCGATGACAAAGGGGGATAAATTTGAGTTAGTCTTCAAGCGGGTCTATCCTATATGGGCGTTTTTTTGCTAAGTAACAACTCTCGTTCTTCTGATGACTTTGCTGGATCGAGTTGTAATCTTAAACTCTATGGTGGCCTGATACTTTTGCTGTGTTCTTCTGCATGCTTATTCCTCATTAATGTCAATGCACGCATGCTGAATTACATCTGTCACCATATTTCATCATGCATTTCAAATTCTTCATATTATATGTCAAATGCGTGTATGAATTACAAGATATAGGGGGAGATCTCCAATGATTATACTCTTCAAGTGTGCATTGCTTCAAAAGCAAATTCCTCACTATGCACATCTTCAGGGGGAGTTCTTATATATCTTGCAATCAAATTCCTCAATATCAGTATTTACACTTCATATGTTTATCTCCGTTGAAAACTTAACCTATATTGTCATCAATCACCAAAAAGGGGGAGATTGTAAGTGCATCTAGTGCCCCTTAGTGATTTTGGTGTATTGAAGACTTATAGGTTAACGGACTGATGCGTTTGTGAGTGTACACAGGTCTATAAGTCTATGAGGAGTTTGATATTTACAGAGAAAGTCGACCCCTAAAATTGAAGTTCTTTAACTGAAGACTTTGGATGTCTGAAGACTTTCTGAAGACTTTGAAGGTGAAGAAATTGGTGTAACCTTGAAGACTTGGCAATCATTCGAGGAACATGAAGCGTGAAGACTTTTGTTTTTATAGTTGCATTTTATTTTTCTTGAGTCATAGGAAACACCATACTGTTAAAAGGGGTCGAGGAAATACTAAGGAAAAATTTCCATGTGATGCTCAACTCAAAATCCTACACCTACCAATCCCTTAGAGTGAAGCCATCGGAAATCTCATACAGTTCAGTCATATTCTTTAGTGACAGAGACGAAGTTCTTCTGGTCTCTGAGGAATTTGTTTTGACTGAGGAGTTAGGAATTCGCCAGTGCGAATTGCCTACACAGTGAGGAACATGATAGCCCTGAGGAATTTGAGAGTCCAAATTCCGACCGTTGCTATGCTATGCGCCAGCTGTCCCAAAATATCTACCCACCTAATGGTCATATCAGACAAGGGCATTTATGTCTTATCATGTCAGGCTGCTCCCTAGGCTATAAATAGTCGCCCCCTACAACCACTAGCTGGTTGGCTGCTCCGAGAGAAACTGACACTTGTCAATTGAGAGCATCCCATCCTCCGAGGACTTTGAGCGCACTAGTGCAGAACCGGGCAATAGCACCGGTTCTTAAGGCCCTTTAGTGCCGGTTCCACAACCGGCACTAAAGTGTGGTCACTAAAGCCCCCCCCTTTAGTATCGGTTCAACACGAACCGGTGCTAAAGGCCAACCACGTGGCACGAGCCAGCTCCGGGGCAGGAGCCCTTTAGTACCGGTTGGTAACACCAACCGTACTAAATGTTTAATGAGTTTTGTTTTATTTTTATTTTTCAATTAAATTTGTGTTATCAATTTAATTCTTTTTAGCTTGCTGGTATTTTACGATACTACACATTGTACACGTTATGCATATATATATATATATATATATATATATATATATATATATATATATATATATATATATATATATATATATATATATATATATATATCATCAATGTCTCACAAACCATCATATTAATTAATTCACACATACACACATGTATAGCTATATACAATTTCTCCTACATATGCATGTTGCCTTTGGAGCCAGTGGCATTAGCCTAATTGGTGCCTTGAACACGATGGGGCGGTAGCGGGTAATAGTATTCTCCTTCGGTTTATGACCTGGTCGAGCAAAAATCCCGCTATTTCCTCTTGAAGTGCTTCTCGCTCCGTTTCTAGGAGCTTCTCCGCACCTCTGTGAACTGTTAAGAAGGAGATCAATATGCATGTGTATTAGTTGTGTGACTAGATATCGATAATGGTGTAAAATTGTGAATAGTGTTTTGACAAGCGTACCCATTCCTGTCTTTGAGATCTGCTCCTTTGGACGCCATCATGCGAATGTTCTCGCAAATGCAGAATGCACACAGATCAGACCCTGCGCCTACTTGAGGCCTTTACGAGAATGGAATTTGATCAGATAATAATTAATCAAGCATGATAATTAAAGAGATGGCAGCTAGCTAGCTAGCTAGTACTATAATTACTTACCTTGGGTGAAACCATTTAAGCTTTTGTTTCCATTCTCCTGGGTCACGCTGATGAACCTTGCCCAAGCCCTGCCCGCCGACAAAGAAAATGAATAAAGGGTTATTAAATAGTTCATATCATGAAAATGACGAACTAAATAGGCGAGATATATAGTTAATAATGATTGAAATTACCTGTTGACTATCCC
Source organism: Aegilops longissima (assembly GCA_021605205.1). Taxonomy (NCBI): domain Eukaryota; kingdom Viridiplantae; phylum Streptophyta; class Magnoliopsida; order Poales; family Poaceae; genus Aegilops; species Aegilops longissima. The sequence continues at coordinate 711,819,587 of CM038679.1, read as the reverse complement.
AAACAAGATGTTATAGTCAGTTTTTCTTTGAGTAGTGAGTCCAGATTTCAACTGTTCGGCGTCAATTTTAATGATACACAAGACCGATGAAATCTGCATGCACACACGTTTGCATGTCTTAATTAAGCGGGCATATGTAAAGCAAAACATGTAGCTAGCTAGTAGGCAAAAACAGAGAATTTGTAGTACAAGACAGTGTGACTCACTTTGGAAGTTGTAAGGAAGTAGTATATCTTCATTGTATTTGAGGCGCTTCAAGAACTCTAGCATGTTGTCCTCTCGTCCTTTTGATAACATGGATTTAGATTCCATGTGTATTCATTAACGGTGTTTGGGTCAATGAACCCGATGCCAAAGCGTCCACCTTTTCTCATTTCATATATCTTTATCCTGCATATAATACCACGAAAAGAATATAGTGAGGATAATTACAGGTAATGATTGATCAAAAGGATCGAGACAACTAGCTTGAGACTTAAATTACAGAAAGAAATCACTTACGAGACAATAGCAACGGCGATAGATTTGTCGAGTCGCGTCTTGATTGTATAACTGAAACAGTTCAGAATACTCAACGGACACAGCTTTCTCATGGAAGTAATGCTCCTCCTTGACATTCACCATGAGGGACAATCGATCGGAAATCTTGGTATTGTTCATGTACCATTGATGCAATTCATACATTCTCGTTGGGAGGTTCTTGACCTTGTCTGGATGGACCAAAGGTTGGCCCCGGACATATTTCCGTTTTATTTCATCCTCTCTAAGCACATGCATGGGCTCGATCTCGAGGAGTTGTCCAACAGTGATTTTGAGAACTTCAGCCTGCATTATATGGTCCTCCATTATTACCACATTGCCCACCTCAGGGCGTAAACTGTTTGCCCACAATAATATTGGCGCACGTCGTCATCACGTGTTGTTGGCACAACAAGCGAGGGATCGATTATGTCGCCTGTTCTCCCAGCTGGGAATGGTTTTCCGCATTTTTGACAGCTGCTTCTTGTTTGCTCGATCCCGAGCTCGCCTCCTTACGTGAGCGTGCTCGATTTAACTACCTGATGTGGCGCTCATAGTCTGTGTCAACAGGCTTGGGAGCTGGTGGTTGATCCATCTGAATGAAGTGGTCAATCGTTTCCTCGGGCACTTTCTCCCTTGGCGGCGGTGGCGGTTTCGTGCAAAATGGGCTTCCACCTCGGACTTGATATGGCTGCGATTTCCTCCTCGGACCTGTCATAAGACCTCTGCGGAAGAGGCGTGAGGCTTGGACCATATTTATATCGCTTGCCTCCGCCTGTACTTCCTGTACTACCTCGACTCGTGCCGCCACGCACCAAAGCTGCAGGTGTCTCTTCTGCGATTGCTTGAGGCGGCGGAGACGCCGGTGACGGGCTGAGTTGGATGAGGAGGAGTGGCCGCTGAAGATGTGCGGACTTGGAGGAGGAGTGGCCTGAGGTTGTGCGGACTTGGAGGAGGAGGGCGTCCGGCGCTGTGGCGGACTTGGAGGAGGAGGTGGCCTGACACTTTGCGGACTTGGTGGACTTGCAGGAGCGGGAGACTGCTGACTCGATGGCGGACTTGACGAGGAGTCGGATGGCGCGTGTCGGTGGCCTTGAAGATGATGCAATCCTTTTTCCATAGGATGATCGATGGTTGGCGTCTCCGAGAAAGCTCGTCCTCACCTCCGGGAATGTCAAGCTCTAGCCCGAATATGGCTGCACCACCTCGTCAACCATGACACGAGCATAGCCCTCTGGAATCGGGATGCAATGGTAGGTTGCTTTGGGGTAACTGGAAAAGCTTCTCCGTCCGCCACCTTCATGGATATGTTCTTCATTTTGACGTGTAGCTCGCAGCTAGTGTTCTCCGTGATGTCATCCACGGGGTATCTACCCAGCATTGCGTCGTCCGGGGCGGAACCCACGCTGCTTCTCTGCATGGATGGGCGGTGCTATCCAATGCTGGATCATCCGCTAGCTGCTGCAGCTGCTGAGACCCCCTTTGCTGGCTAAGTGAGTCGATCTGCTCCTGCTGCCGCTGGAATTTGACTGCCAATTCCGCTTGACTTGCTTCTAGGCCTTGAAGGCGTTCATAGTCCCGCTTCCTCTGCTCCTCCTCCATCTTCCTCTTCTTCTCCTCTGCAATCTTCTTTCTCGCACGGGTTACGTAGTCGTTGTTCGATCTGAAAACCCTCATACCACGGAATAGCGCCCTTGCCTCGTGTTCTTCCCGGGTGTTCAGGATTTCCCAGGGCACGCGTAAGCTCGTCGTTCTCTCTTTTGGGCTGGAACACCCCCGATCGTGGCTCTTCTATTGCAACAAGTATCGCATCGTCGGCTCCGTTCAGACATGCCTTCGTCGAAACTTTGCCTGTCTTCGGGTCCAACTCCCCCCCATGCGCATAGAACCAAGTCCTGCACCTGGGGGGCCAGCTCTTAGTATCCGGAGTGACACCTGCATCCTCCATCTCTTTCTCGGACTTATCCCACTTAGGCATTGCCACCGCATAGCCACCTGGCCCCAGCTTATGGAACTTATCCTTTTTTCGGCATTCTTCTTGTTTATTCTCGACCGTTCCTTAGCTAATTCCGAATCCTTGAATTTCACGAAATCGTCCCAATGAGCACGTTGGTTCTCTAGTGTTCCCTCGAATACTGGAGTCTTCCTTCCTCCCTTGACGTACTTGTCCCATTCACGATTCTTGTGGTTCTTGAATGCAACCGCCATCTTCCTAAGAGCAGCGTCCTTGACTTTCTGCACTTCGCTTCGTGAAATGATCTTGTAGGGTGAAATGTTCAATGAGAGTATCCCAAAGCAGATCTTTTGATTCTTGTCGACAAAAGTAACATCGGGACGTGGAGCAGCGTCCTCTTTGCCTTTTGTCCTTTGTCTTTTGCTGGCTCTCTCCATTCTTGAAGGGAGATCGGAGTTGGTCCTTCACAAGAACTCCGCGACCGACGAATGAACTTGTCCGCAATCTTCTTAGGCGCTAATGGTTCGCCATTAGGTCTGACTACCTCGATATTGTACTTTCGCCCTCCTTCAACTTTTTGTTCGGGCCTCGTTTAGTCCTTTTGCACAAGATTTGCTCGATCCGGATGGCTGAAAGAACAAAGATCGATTCGTTAATATATCTTCAAGTCATTTAAAACATGTGATGATCACGAAACCTGCTTATATAAATATATATACCTCGCGGTCTTTGTTGTTTCAGGATCAACATGTTCTTCGTCATCGTCATAATCGTAGTTCATGACTTCATCAATTCGATCGTCGCGATCGAATATCATATCACCCTCTCCGTGTTGTTTAGAAATTGAGCCGTCGTAATCTTCTTCATTCGATTATCATCGGCCCGCGATCATATCGAACATGGTCTGTTCTCCCTCTCTCATCGGTATTATCGCCATAGCTTTTATTTAACTAATTCAAAAGAAATATAAAACAATTTAGTATTCAAATTACATCGTCTCGAATAATAGATATAATCTGGAATACTTAGTCTAGAATAATAAATACAATCTCGAATACATCGTCTCGAATAATATATAATATTGAATAGTACATCACTGGCTAGCTAATTAAAGATCGAATACTACGAAGAATCTAGGACACTCATGGTTCCTGCGTCATGGCGGTGGACACCCAAAGAGAAGGAACCCTCACAGGATCATAGCTGAAGTGAGATCCTCAAGATCTTGCCGGTATTGGAGAACCTGCCGCCCTCTAACGCAACCATGTAGCGATGGACGTGCTCATCCTCCTCCCTGACACGGCGACGTACCTCCTCCGGCGGGGCCGGGTCCCTCCGCACCGAGACTGGCCCACGCGAACGCCACCAAACAAGATCAGGGTCGACGAAGGGACCCGGGGCCAAGTTCCTCATCAAGCGGCACGCCCCTCCAGGCAGCACCTCCCAGTGCCAGCCAGGCGAGCCAGTCCGGACATGGGCGGCTGGGCGTCGTCATGACGGGTCGACGGCGAGGATGCGGGCCGGCATCGTCGAGAACAAATACTAGCTATATGCCCATAAAAAATAATATTTTTTAATGATTGGATTTTGATAACTAAAATTTCTAACATTTCTACTATTTCAAAAATCTATATACTATTTCATACTAATTAAGCATCTAACACTAAAACAGAAAAACAATTTCTATACATCCATTAAAAACAGAAAAACAACATTATATAAAAAATTCCATACTAATTAAACACTAATTATATCCATCTAACATGCATTCATACATATATGCTAGTGAAAAAACAATAATCTAAAAAATCTAAACTAATTAAACATACAAAATACGTATATATACTAATATATACATGCATTCATACATATATACGTGTATGTGTGTGTGTGTTCATCATGCTTGTGTGTGTGTGTGTATGGGCTCGGGGAGGGGCGGCGCCCATGGTGGCCGCCGAGGGCGAGGGAGAGGGGTTAGAGGGGGAGAGCTCACAGCGGGGCGACGGCGACGGCCGGGGGCAGCGACGGGCGGGCGTGTGCTGGCGGCGGCGCAGGGACGACGCGACGGGACGGGCCAGGCCGCGACGGAGACGAGGGCGGCGACGGGACGGGCGGCGGCGGCGACGGGACGGGGCGGCGACGGGATTTGCGGCGGCGACGGCGACGGGGTCGGTGACGGCGTCGATCGATCGGGGCGGGCGGTTCAATGGGGAAACAGAGGGAGAATGAAATTTTTCGAAGTGTTGTATATATAGAAGGCACCTTTAGTACCGGTTTGTGCCACCAACCGGTACTAAAGGTCTGTTTTGGCCAGCCTAGGCAGCGGGAAGCGACCCCCTTTAGTACCGGGTGGTGGCACAAACCGGTACTAAAGGCCCCCCCTTTAGTACCGGTTGGTGGCTCCAACCGGTACTAAAGGGGGTGCGCTGGGGCAGGTGCGGTGCGGCAAGTTTAGTCCCACCTCGCTAGCCGAGGGGCGACCGCACTGGTTTATAAACCCCCGTGCGGTCGCTCTCACGAGCTCCTCTCCAAAGCAGGCCTACTGGGCCTACGTGTTCTTTGCTGCCCTGTGGGCCCACTTGGCCTTTGCGGGCCTGCATCCCGGCCCAACAACAGGTTGGGTTTCTAGTCGTATGCAGGCCGCTCTGGCCTAGTAGGTGGGCTTTTTTGCTTTATTTATTTTTGTGTTGTTTTTTTTGTGTATTTAGAGTTTCTTTGTGAATATTTTTGCTTTAGGTACAAAAAATTACAAACTTTCTGTTAGTGCCCGTAGTTTTCAAATTTGAATAGTTTAAATTTTGAATTATTTGAAATTAGTGTGAATCACTAGTTTGTGAATAATTTAACTTTAAAAATCAATAAAGGCATGAAAGAATTTGTTTGCACATAAAATTTCTTCGTTTCAAATGCCAAAACACATAACTACCCTAACTATTACAGAGATTCCCCTCGGGTGTGAAACACGTAAGAAAGTGATGATAGTGAAGCCGATCACATCCCAGATCTTTGGGTGTGAAACTTTTTCTTCAGCGTGTGTCCCTTTGCGCCGTAACCATGGAAAATCTTCATCATTTAACGGGATGCTCGGGTCAATATTCACTGTGAATGGAGAAATTTCATCAAACTTTTCATAATATTCTGACTTGTCTGTCTTGTCATCCACTCCCACGATGTTTCTCTTCCCGTAAGAACTATGTGCGCTTTGGCTCATCGTGCGATGCATTTGCTTCCTTATCTTTTCTTTTTCTTGGCTTGGTAGACATGTCCTTCACATAGAAAACCTGTGCCACATCATTGGCTAGGGCGAATGGTTCGTCTGCATCATAAGATTGTTGAGATCCACTATTGTCATTCCGTCTCATGGGTCTTCCGTTACCCGCCTCGTGTCATATTGACCCATTTGCACGAAACAAAGGGACCTTTAAACCACGTCGATAGTCAAGTTCCCATATGTCTTGTATATAACCATAATATGTTTCCTTTCCCGTCTTGGTTTCTGCATCAAAACGGACACCACTGTTTTGGTTGGTGCTCTTCTTATCTTGGGCGATCATGTAAAATGTATTAGCATTTATCTCGTACCCTTTGAAAGTCATTATATTCGAAGATGATAACTGGGACAGCAAGTACAGGTCATCTTCAATAGAGGTGTCATGCATGGTGCGTGTATGCGCAACCAGTGGCGAAACTCCTGGTTTGTTCACGTGTAATCCAGTCATCGAGACCGCTCCGGGTGTTTGGGCGTAGCAAATTCTTGTGTTCATCCATATACGGAGCCACCAAGGCGGAATTCTGTAGAACTGTGTAGTGTGCTTCAAAGGTGAGAGAATGTCCGTCCATACATATTATTTGTTCCCCTCCTAGCGTGCTTTTTCCATCCAGTCTGCCCTTATGCATGATTCAGGAACACCAATCGGCTTAAGGTCAGGAATAAAGTCAATACAAAACTCAATCACCTCCTCATTTTGATGGCCCTTGGAGATGCTTCCTTCTGGCCTAGCACGGTTATGAACATATTTCTTTAAGACTCCCATGAACCTCTCAAAGGGGAACATATTGTGTAGAAATACATGACCCAAAACGTTAATCTCTTCGCATAGGTGAACTAGGACGTGCGTCATGATGTTGAAGAAGGATGGTGGGAACACCAACTCAAAACTGACAAGACATTGCACCAAATCATTCTCCGTGCATATGTTGCTGGTCCTCCCGTGCCTCAGGTGTATCTTTTGTCTTCCCATACACGCCCAAGAAGCCAAGCAGGGTCACGCAAAGATTCTTCGTCACGTGCATCACGTCGATTGTGGAGCGGACCTCTAGGTCTTTCCAATATGGCAGGTCCCAAAATATAGATTTCTTCTTCCACATGGGTGCGCGTCCGTCAGCGTCCTTTGGAACAGGTTGTCCGCCAGGACCCTTTCCAAATATCACCTTCAAATCCTTGACCATATCATGTACATTAGCACCAGTACGGTGGAGAGGCTTCGTCCGGTGATCCGCCTCACCTTTGAAATGCTTGCCTTTCTTTCTTACGGGATGCCTGCTCGGAAGAAATCGACGATGTCCTAGGTACACATTCTTCATACAACTATTCAAATATATCTTGCCGGTATCATCCAAACAGTGCGTCGTCCGCGGTATCCCTTGTTTGTCTGTCACGAAAGGTTCTTGAGAGCAGGCCAATCATTGATGGTCACGAACAGCAACGCCTTTAGGTCAAATTCTTCCCCCATGTGCTCATCCCATGCACGTACACCTGTTCCATTCCGCAGTTGTAAGAGTTCTTCAACTAATGGCCTTAGGTACACATCAATGTCGTTGCGGGTTGCTTAGGGCCTTGGATGAGCACTGGCATCATAATGAACTTCCGCTTCATGCACAACCAAGGAGGAAGGTTATACAAACATAGATTCACGGGCCAGGTGCTATGGTTTCGCTCTGCTCCCCAAAAGGATTAATGCCATCTGCGCTTAGACCAAACCATACGCTCCTTGCGTCATCTGCAAACTCCTTCCCATACTTTCTTTCGATTTTTCTCCACTGCGACCCGTCACCGGTACTCTCAACTTTCCGTCTTTCGGCGGTCTTCTTCAATGCCATCGCATCGCTTTGGCATGCTCTTTGTTTTGGAACAAGCGTTTCAACCGTGGTATTATAGGACAATACCACAGCACCTTGGCAGGAATCTTCTTCTGGGCGCTCGCCCTCGACATCACCATGCTCATCGCGGCTGATCTTATAGCGCAATGCACCACATACCGGCAAGCGTTCAAATCCTCGTACTCACCGCGGTAGAGGATGCAATCATTAGGGCATGCATGTATCTTCGCACCTCTAACCCTAGAGGGCAGACAGCCTTCTTTAGCTTCAGACGTACTCTCGGGCAATTCGTTGTCCTTTGGAAGCATATCCTTTATCATTACCAGCAACTTTCCAAATCCCTTGTCGGATACACCATTCTCGCCTTCCATTGCAGCAATTCCAGTGTGGTGCCCAGCTTTTCTTGTCACCTCGCAATTGGGTACAACAATTTTTGTGATCCTCTAACATGCGCTGCAACTTCTTCTTCTCCAAATCACTTGCGCAGTTTCTCTTTGCATCGGCAATGTCCCGACCTAGATCATCAACGGGCTCATCGATGCCTCTTCTTCAGCTTCTTCCGCATTGCCGCCCAGCTTCTTCCGCATTACCGGCTCAGCTTCTTCCCCATTGTTGTATCATCGTATTCAGGGAACCCATGGCCAGGATAGCTGTCGTCGTCCTCTTATTCTTCATTGTCTTCCATCATAACCCCTCTTTCTCCGTGCTTGGTCCAAACATTATAGTGGGGCATGAAACCGGACTCAAACAGGTGGACGTGAATGGTTCTTGACGTAGAGTAATTGCGACCATTCTGACGTAGAGTAATTGCGACCATTCTTACAGCCAGCACATGGACAAGGCATAAAACCATCCGCCCGCTTGTTTGCCTCAGCCGCAAGCAGAAAAGTATGCACGCCCTCAACGAACTGGGAGAGCATCGGTCATCGACATCCATTGCCGCTCATCTTCATTACACAACACCGAATAGACCAAATTAATACAAGTTCATACAACACTTAAATGCAACAAACAAATAACTCTCTAGCTAAAGCATTTAAATGCAACAACAAATGCGATCAAGAACGCAACTAAGGTAACAATTGATCCAACAACATAATGATACCAAGCATCACTATCGATGGCATATTTTCTAATCTTTCTAATCTTCAAGCGCATTTTCTCCATCTTGATCTTGTGATCATCGACGACATCGGCAACATGCAACTCCAATTCCATCTTCTCCCCCTCAATTCTTTTCAATTTTTCTTTCAAGTACTCGTTTTCTCTTTCAACTAAAGTTAACCTCTCGACAATAGGGTCGGTTGGAATTTCCGGTTCACATACCTCCTAGATAAAAATATCTATGTCAACTTGATGGGCATAATTTGTCATAAACACGAAATGCAACAAATAGTTTTAAAAGAGAATATACCACATCCGAATCATAACAAGGACGAGGGCCGACGGGGACGGATATCAAAACCATGGCACTATGTATAACAAACAACGTACGGGTAAGATAATTATTATACGAGTAACTATATATCCAAATCACACAAACATCAATTTTTTATATAAAATTTCATGAACAAGAGGCTCACCACAAGGTGGTGCCGCTGACAGACGACAGTGCAGGCGATCGGCGGTGGTTCTGACAGAGATTTAGAAGGCACTAAGTAAACCACACCTACATATTCAAACTAAGTGTTATTTTGACCTCAAATTGCATATAAATCAAATACTAGCACATATATATATTTCCTCCCAAATTACTAAACTCACAAATTAATAACTATATAAACCAATGCAAGAGCTAATCTAGCAATGAGAGATGAAAGGACAAAGTTGCTAACCTTTGTGATCACTTGAATGGATGGGGGCCTTCAAATCTTGACAAATTTTGGGCAAAATGTGTGATGAGCTCGAGGGAGAAGAGGAAGAACAGAGAGGAGAGGAGAGGGAAAGGGGAAGAACAGAGTGAGCTGGACGAAGGGTTTATATGCAGGAGGACCTATAGTACCGGTTCGTGGCACGAACCGGTACTAAAGGTGCTGGAGGGGGCCCAGACTGACAACATCCTGCCACCACCCTCATTAGTACCGGTTCGTGGCACGAACCGGTGCTAAAGGTTAGCCACGAACCAGTGCTAAAGGCTAGCCGTTGGAACCGGCACTAATGTATACATTTGTGCCGGCTCTAATACAAACCGGCACTAATGTGCTTCACGTTTGACCCTTTTTCTACTAGTGAGCGAAAATCACCAAGTGAGGAAAACCAAACCCAACACCTACAAACCCAAAGTGATTGAGCATCACTGAAGAGACTGATCCTGCATGGATCCGACGCTTGTTTCCTTTGAAGAATGTGCTTCTTCCAGACGGTTAGGCGTCAAGGTCTAGAGCATCCAAGAGGAATTGTGGGTCGCCGAGTTACCAAGTTTGTGAAGGTTCGGAAGTCACCTGAAGACTTACCATGAGTGATTGGGCGAGGTCTGTGTGACCTTAGCTCAAGGAGAATATGGTGAGGACTGTGTGTCCGGGACTGGGTGTCCTCGAGTTTAAATACTCAGCCGCTCCAACCAGATGTACAACTGAGACAACAGTTGGAACTGGTCTACCAAATCATTGTCTTCACCAAGCTCGCTGGTTCTATTTCCTCAACTCTTTCATTTCCTCATATTTCTTTGAAGACTTTGACTGAAGACTTTCTCAATTTCCCCAGTTCAATTTCTTCAGTCTGTCCGTCTTGTTTCTGTGTTATCTTGTGCTTACACTTTCGGTACTCTGTGCTTGTCTTCATTTCATCATGATGACTATGCGTGTGTTCTGTTATGTTTACTTCTGAGAACTTATTTCGCTGCAAGTAGTTCTTCGCTAAGGAATTTCCTCACCAGCAAATTCCTCAGTGAAGCATTCATAAAAATCGCCTATTCACCCCCCTCTAGTCGATATAACGCACTTTCACAGATTTCATGACGTCATGCCATTTCGCGGAATATGGGCTCATCATCGTGTCATGACCGGTTTTCCGGGTATTAATTTCCAGAAAATGGCCCTTGTGCTCACCAGCCCCAGGATTACTGTTAGCTGATGAGGCACCAATTTGATACAGAAATTCCAAGAAAAATACAAAATAATCAGTACAAGACCATTCTGGTCTGTGAGTACAACAAATGGTTTCTAGTGGTTGATGGCGGAAGCGGTTCGTGGATCATCAGCATTTATGGGACTCCATTTCCCACAGGAACAACTGACCAGGTTAACTCCTATCTTCGCGAGGCTGCTATCACCATTGCGTAGGTTCCGGGGCTGTCATCGCTTCGCTCCTCTCCACGCAACAAATCTGGCCAAGACAATAGCCAGGGACAAGCCAGTGAGTACTTTGAATGTACTCGCAAACATTATGAACACAGGTATAATATCACAAAACATGTTCTGAAATATCCTATGATCACAACGTCAGTCATAAAATAAAAATCTCTGATGCATGCACACCGGTTATTAATATGTACAATGAATATGCAATGACAGAGTAGGAATAAAATGCACCATTCGGATGTCTGAAGCGACGTCTCGAATTGATGGTAAATAACGAGCATGCCTCAGTCGGGCGTCTGAGCGACACCACATAAAGGGCTTATAAAGTAAATAAATAACAAGCATGCCACAGTCGGGCGTCTCAGCGACACCACATAAAGGGCTTATAAGGTAAATAAGTAACAAGCATGCCACAGTCGGGCGTCTCAGCGACACCACATAAAGGGCTTATAAAGTAAATAAATAACAAGCATGCCACAGTCGAGGCGTCTCAAATGACACCACATAAAGGTCTTATAGAGTAAATAAATAACAAGCATGCCATAGTCAGGCGTCTCAAATGACACCACATAAAGGGCTTATAGAGTAAATAAATAACAAGCATGCCACGATCGAGGCGTCTCAGCGACACCACATAAAGGGCTTATAAATAAACACGGGGAATATCCAGGAGGTAGAACCATCCCAGGGATACTCGATAATTCAAATAATATAACGGGTTAGTCCATAACAAAATACTAATCATGGTCCTCACAAGTCACAAGTCAGGATCCAAGTTCTGGTTTAGCAGTTTCTCCTCCGAAGACCGACACTAAGACCAACACTTGACCCATCCCAGACTGTAGTCCTTAACCATGGACACGGCTATTCGAATAGGTTTAAACTCTGCAGAGGGTGTAACGGATTCCTTTAGCCCATCGGGACTAATTCCGTCTACGGCCTTTTAGTTGAAAACACACCTAACTTGCACACACCAGCTTAACTTACCGGTGTCTGGAATCACCCACGACGCCTGTCAAGCAAAACTCTAAGTGGGGAGGCTACAACCTCGCGTAGCATGGCCTCCCCTCTCGGTCTCAACCGGAAACACCCATGCCCCCGGACCAGGTGGCCTGCCTACCGGCTACAACCGGTATCTTCCACCATGGCCTCTCTGTACGGTGTGTGCTAGAAAGGGGTTGACGACTTACTGAACCGTACCCTACTTGTTGTAGAGACAAATGGTAGTATGAAACAAGTATGGGGGTTACTGGAACAAGACTCAATCTATGGTCGACTCAAGAGGTTTAAGTATTCCCTGCATGATTAGCATAACGAATATATTTCATCCAACAAACAAAATCACCACTCATCATACCCCTCATGCCATGCTAGACACACTTGTCTCGACGAGGAACTAGGGACAAGCTCGGGTCTACCCAAGACAGAGACTTTCCCGTTTTCCTTCCGGTAGGCACGAAAGGAATACGAGGATGATCACTATCACAAGCATGTCCATTTCCAACAGCAAGGAAATTTCCAATAAGCATTCATGCAAATGATCACATCACCACATAAAATAACGAGTTCTACGTATTGAGGTGGTGTCATAATCGTGTCAAACAGTGCATGTAAAATATTATGCCAGGGTTCAGAATGCTTGCCTTCAAGTTGTGGAGGGGTGAGGTGCTCCCTCAAAACTTTTGAAAGCTTTCTCCTCTCTCCAAAAATCCTATTTAAAATATTATTGGATCAATATATCGTTTCAAAAACAGTACCAAAAAGTTGTCTGTTTTTTTAAATAAATCTTAAAATAAACTAGACAATATTTGAGAGAGGTAGGAAAAAGAATCAATTCATTTGGAGTTATAATTAAAAAGTTATAGGCAGTCAAAGTTTTGGTCAAAAATCTGTTTTTAAAAATCAAACAGAAAAAGAAAAACGATTCGATTACTGACCACGTCGAAGGCGTATTTTGGATTTACGGCTCCACTTATCCAGCATGGACCGTTCGTGGGTCATTGAAAGTGGGCCCGCCTTGCCCACTTGTCAGGTTTGACTAGTCTCTCCTCCCTCCTCTTACTCTGCCCGAGCGGAGGAGGGACTCCGTCGATGCTCGCCAGCGAACGGCAGCACCGTTCAGGAAACCGAGGCCATCCGCGGGCTCAGTGGGTCGAGCCGGTCCTATCGGTGGTCGACTTTCTGGCAGGGACGGAGGGAGTCACCGGCGGCGAGCTTCGCGGCGGCCGGTGGCTTCGGTGGCAAAGTGCGTTTGGGGCTACAGTGGCTTTCCGTCGCAGCTGGGGGTCTGGGCGGCTCTGCAAGACGAAGAGGAGTCGAGTGGTGGTGATGGAAAGGTGGGGGAGGCCCTGGTCGCGCCGGGGTGAACCGAGACGAGGCGGCGGCCGAGCTGACCGGAGAGGGTGAAGACGGCCTTTTCCTCTTCAATTGATGGCAACAGGGGAACTAGGAGGATGGTGTGAGGCTGCCTGCATGCTCGGAGGAGCTCGGGGCCTCCTTTTATAGCACATCCATGTCGGTTCGCGGCGACCGTGGATAATCTCGTCGGCGGACCGCCCTACTGTGTTGCAGGGCGACGTGGCGGTGGCTGGCTGGCTCCAGGGGCTAACGACGAACGCTCCACTGTCTAAGGAGTCGAGCTGGCGCGCTGCGGTGGTTTGGGCGGTGCCGCCCATGGCAGGGGCGGACGCGGCCGCAGGCGTGCCGCCAAGAGGCTTGCTGTGGCGATGCTGCAGGGGGCGAGGGGCGGTCGGGGCTTCTGGCGTGATGCGGTGAGAGGAGAGGATCAGGATGAGCTCGGGGAAACTTATCCAGGGGGCGTGCTGGCTCGGATGCGAGCACGTGCAAAACGCGTGCTATGCTCGCGCTCCGGGCGTGCACGGCACTCGTTCGACGAAATGCCAGGGCGACCAAAATTGCTAGAGAGCCAATGAAAATCCACAGGCCTAGGTTAGATAGTTAGAAGGCTAATAGACAACTTGGTTTGGACAAGGGGGAAGTTCACAACACAAAACTTTCAACCATGCCAAATCTGTCTATGCACACAGGGTGTTTGACAAAATGAAAGCGGCATCTAGGCAGTACTTGGGGTGGTCAAATCTTCCAGAGTGGGGTCTCTTTAGATGAATGAGAGGGTGGTGAGGTTAGTTTGCCAAATGTAGAAACTTGTTAGTGCAATTATTTGAGAAAATCAGTTTTTGGCAGAAACTAGAGGCTGTTATTTCATGGGCCAAAAATATTCCAATGGGTTCATGCTCCTGGTCTTAAGGGTTTAGCAGGGAGGACTACAAGTATGAAAAGTAATCATGGATAAAGGAGCAACTTAAAATGTGGTTGCTGTACAAATCATCAAGTTGGACCAGAATGGAAAAGAGGTTGATTCACTCAAATTATTCCAAGAATGTAGCTGGGTTTTTGCATAAAGTTGAGTAATATACTCCTATTGACATCCCAAAATTTTGGTGGAAGATTTAAAGAAATATGTAAATAGGTTGTAGTGTAAAATTTCCCATTGGACCAGATTTGAAAATCTGGTGTAGAGCTCAAATTATTGAATGAATGAAATATATTTTTGCATAAAAGTGGTTTAGAAACATCACATGACATCTCCAAATTTTGGTGGGGTTTTTAAATAAATTTATCAAAGGGTTGCAGTGCAAATGAAACCCTAAAACTTATGAAAAACTAATTTAGAGAAATAAAGCTCAGGGGAAAAATAATTATATAGATAATTCCACTGATAAAAGAATTGTTTTATTTGAGAGGGTAAATGATTCCAATGAAATTGGGAAGTTTTTCACTTTAGGTAAAAACTCCATAAAAATAAAGGGGAGAATGGTTCTGAAATCAAAAGAAAATCTAGAAAACAAAAGTTTAAGTTTCCTGGCAAACTTTTAATTAATAAAACAAGGTTAAAATTTTGGGGTGTCACAACACTACCCCCCTTAAGAAAAATGTCGTCCTCGAGATTTGTTAAGAGCTGTTTTGAGAAACAAAAACTCCATGGTTACGTGCTTTTGCAAGCAGTGCATGTGTTCGAGTAGTTGTGGTGCTGCATGAATAAAAATAATCCATGTCGTGAGAAGGTATACGATGCAGCAACTCAGGGAAAAGAAATCTCACTCCAGGAAAATCAGTAAATTAAGAGTCAAACCGCAACAAAAACTAATCAAATTACTATAAATTAAATAATTCACTCGCCGCACAAACTCGGGGTACCACGTATAAGTTACAACATATAAGTAAAAGTTGCAATAATAGACACAGCAGCGACGTCTATAATGGAAACGGTAACTGGACGGGGTCCCGAGAAAACGTCTCTGGTACTGGGACACATTCCTCCTATATCGGGGAAGCGGATTGACCAGTCGATGAATGAGTCTCTCCTGGTCATGCCTCAGTGGTCTGCCGATGGCTATCTGAGGATTTAAATCCGCGAGACTCTGGAGATAACCCATTACTCGCTGGGTCAAACGTTCTTGAGCGATGACGTACTGGACCAGGTTGGCCAGTACTGGGTCTCTCTCAATCCGTCCACCGGGAAAAGATGTTACTCCTCCGGGTGCTGCACGGCTCGGAAAGTAATAATATCCTCTTTCACTAGCATAGGGTAACGTGAATCAAAGGCGGGCAAGTGCTTCGTGTGCAGCCGCTTCTATGGCCATTAGTGGAGCTGTCATAGATTTCCCCGAAGAAACTTCCGTTGGGTCTTGGTTTGGATTTACGGGAGGGATGTGTACTACTGCCCAATATTTCGAGGTGGATGGGGTGATTCTCGATTTGAACAACTCGTACTGGGGTGGCTGGGTAGAACCCATGGTATTGCAGGTAAAATCCCACAATATTTTGACAAAGCTACCCGGGGTTGCATCTGGGGTTCTCAGATAAATACTAGGGCTCGGCATGGCAAGAAATGGTGGTGAGGGCGGTGCACAAGGTGATTGGTGCTTGGCAAGGCCACGAGGTGGCCTTTATATAGCATCCGGGCTGGGTTATAAGCCACGGTGAGGGGCACTAGTTTTGTCGGTCCTGATCTCACAGGGTCGGGGTCAAAGCCACAGATACACATATCTCACAAAAGCGTCGTGTTACTGTGGTTGTCGTCGGGGTGGTTTTGGTAGCTGTGCTCGGAAAAATATGCAACTGCGTGCTGACATAATTATGCAAGGTTACTATCTAAAACAGAGGCACATCAACATGCTGCGTTTATTTACAAGGTCGCACGACTATAAGCTGTGGATACACTGAGACTCGGTACTCCTCGAGTGATTCAGTCTACCTTGTTTATATCCAAGCGGGCTTGCCTTGTGGATGTCGAGGCTTCTCCACGGGTCTCACCGTCGGGATTAGCTGGAGGTGGTTGAGGAACTGCAGGGTCGGGGTAGCGATGATGACCATCTCGGGGATTGTTGGCCACAATCCCGTTGGAGTGTGCTCCCAAAAGGCGACGAAGCACTTCTGGGGTCATCAAAGCACCTTGGTTGATGGCTGGGGGTGACCTCAAGGTCTCGATCGGGTGTCCGAACAGCACGACTGGGTTGTCGGCGTCGGGCTCGTCCTCTCCTCTCGCCGGGGCTCGACGAACCAGCTCTCCACGAGCTGCGATCAGATCAATGGTGATTTGATCAAACAGTTCCTCTAGTGCACCTACATAGCGCACTAGGTGCAACAACGCAGGATCCGTCTCGTGATCTCCGTTGGCAACCTGGGATGGTCTACCATACCCTTCACGTCTGGGGTAGTAGTAGAACGAGCGACAGTTAACTCTGGGCGACAACTGCCGGAGTTGAACTATAGCCTCTCGAGCAGCTAGCTGGATGGCTTGTGGCTCGAAGGAAGTTGTCCTTCCGGTGAACCTGTAGGGGCGTTCTGGCGACAGACCCCTACCGTAGATGTGCACAGTGGCCCAGAATTGACGGCTCTCACCACTCATGGATCCTTGGTACACAACATATTCTGGGGGCTCTTCTAACGCATAGGCACGACGGGTGAGGTTTGCGAGTATGGTCACAAAACCTCCAAGGTTGTTTGCCGTGGTCTCATTGTGCATGACGGGGCCAGGCATTATGGCTCGGTTTGGGGTAGAGGCTGTGCTGTGCTGGGTTGAGGCGAGCGTGCCCTTTTTATAGAAAAAGGGGACTAAGTCTTCCTTCGCACGCTTGCGAATGAGACATTATAGGCGTCGGTCACTGGCGCGTGATCGACAGGCTAGGTTGATAGGTTGGGCACCGACTGCCAAAAGTGTCGGGGTCACTGTGTGGCTATCTTGCACGAGAAGCTAGGCTGGGTTTAGGTTATGGTCTGGTGGTTTGGCTTACCTAGGTTTTTCAACCTGGCTAAGATAGGATTAGCCAATGGTCAGCCTGGCTCTCATACCAAGTTTGTCACGACCGGTTTTCCGGGTATTAATTTCCAGAAAATGGCTCTTGTGGCTCACCAGCCCCAGGATTACTGTTAGCTGATGAGGCACCAACTTGATACAGAAATTCCAAGCAAAATACAAAATATGCAGTACAAGACCATTCTGGTCTGTGAGTACAACAAATGGTTTCTAGTGGTTGATGGCGGAAGCGGTTCGTGGATCATCAGCATTTATGGGACTCCATTTCCCACATGAACAGCTGACCAGGTTAACTCCTATCTTCGCGAGGCTGCTATCACCATTGCGTAGGTTCCGGGGCTGTCATCGCTTCTCTCCTCTCCGCCCAACAAATCTGGCCAAGACAATAGCCAGGGACAAGCCAGTGAGTACTTTGAATGTACTCGCAAACATTATGAACACGGGTATAATATCACAAAACATGTTCTGAAATATCCTATGATCACAGCGTCAGTCATAAAATAAAAATCTCTGATGCATGCACGCCGGTTATTAATATGTACAATGAATATGCAATGACAGAGTAGGAATAAAATGCACCATTCGGATGTCCGAAGCGACGTCTCGAATTGATGGTAAATAACGAGCATGCCTCAGTCGGGCGTTTGAGCGACACCACATAAAGGGCTTATAAAGTAAATAAATAACAAGCATGCCACAGTCGGGCGTCTCAGCGACACCACATAAAGGGCTTATAAGGTAAATAAATAACAAGCATGCCACAGTCGGGCGTCTCAGCGACACCACATAAAGGGCTTATAGAGTAAATAAATAACAAGCATGCCACAGTCGGGCGTCTCAGCGACACCACATAAAGGGCTTATAGAGTAAATAAATAACAAGCATGCCACAGTCGGGCGCCTCAGCGACACCACATAAAGGGCTTATAGAGTAAATAAATAACAAGCATGCCACAGTCGAGCATCTCAGCGACACCACATAAAGGGCTTATAAATAAACACGGGGAATATCCAGGAGGTAGAACCATCCCAGGGATACTCGATAATTCAAATAATATAACGGCTTAGTCCATAACAAAATACTAATCATGGTCCTCACAAGTCACAAGTCAGGATCCAAGTTCTGGTTTAGCAGTTTCTCCTCCGAAGACCGACACCAAGACCAACACTTGACCCATCCCAGACTGTAGTCCTTAACCATGGACACGGCTATTCGAATAGGTTTAAACTCTACAGAGGGTGTACTCTTTACCCACGAGTAACGGATTCCTTTAGCCCATCGGGACTAATTCCGTCTATGGCCTTTTAGTTGAAAACACACCTAACTTGCACACACCACCTTAACTTACCGGTGTCTGGAATCACCCACGACGCCTGTCAAGCAAAACTCTAAGTGGGGAGGCTACAACCTCGCGTAGCACGGGATCAAATTTATATCGCGCGCTCTAAGGGGTGGCCTCCCCTCTCGGTCTCAATCGGAAACACCCCATGCCCCTGGACTAGGTGGCCTGCCTCCCAGCTACAACCGGTATCTTCCACCATGGCCTCTCTGTACGGTGTGTGATAGAAAGGGGTTGACGACTTACTGAACCGTACCCTACTTGTTGTAGAGACAAGTGGTAGTACGAAACAAGTATGGGGGTTACTGGAACAAGACTCGATCTATGGTTGACTTAGGAGGTTTAAGTATTCCATGCATGATTAGCATAACGAATATATTTCATCCAATAGACAAAATCACCACTCATCATACCCCTCATGCCATGCTAGACACACTTGTCTCGACGAGGAACTAGGGACAAGCTCGGGTCTACCCAAGACAGAGACTTTCCTGTTTTCCTTCCGGTAGGCACGAAAGGCATACGACGATGATCACTATCACAAGCATGTCCATTTCCAACAGCAAGGAAATTTCCAATAAGCATTCATGCAAATGATCACATCACCACATAAAATAACGAGTTCTACGTATTGAGGTGGTGTCATAATCGTGTCAAACAATGCACGCAAAATATTATGCCAGGGTTCAGAATGCTTGCCTTCAAGTTGTGGAGGGGTGAGGTGCTCCCTCAAAACTTTTGAAAGATTTCTCCTCTCTCCAAAAATCCTATTTAAAATATTATTGGATCAATATATCGTTTCAAAAACAGTACCAAAAAGTTGTCTGATTTTTTTTGAAATAAATCTTAAAATAAACTAGACAATATTTGAGAGAGGTAGGAAAAAGAATCAATTCATTTGGAGTTATAATTAAAAAGTTATAGGCAGTCAAAGTTTTGGTCAAAATCTGTTTTTAAAAATCAAACAGAAAAAGAAAAACGATTCGATTACTGACCACGTCGAAGGCGTATTTTGGATTTACGGCTCCACTTATCCAGCATGGACCGTGCGTGGGTCACTGACAGTGGGCCCGCCTGGCCCACTGGTCAGGTTTGACTAGTCTCTCCTCCCTCCTCTTCCTTTGCCCGAGCGGAGGCGGGACTCCGACGATGCTCGCCTGCGAACGGCAACACCGTTCAGGAAACCGAGGCCATCCGCGCGCTCAGTGGGTCGAGCCGGTCCTATCGGTGGTCGACTTTCTGGCAGGAACGGTGGGAGTCACCGGCGGCGAGCTTCGCGGCGGCCGGTGGCTTCGGTGGCAAAGTGCGTTTGGGGCTACGGTGGCTTTCCGTCGCAGCTGGGGGTCTGGGTGGCTCTGCAAGACGAAGAGGAGTTGAGTGTTGGTGATGGAAAGGTGGGGGAGGCCCTGGTGGCGCCGGGGCGAACCGAGATGAGGCGGCGGCCGAGCTGACCGGAGAGGGTGAAGACGGCCTTTTCCTCTTCAATTGATGGCAACGGGGGCACTAGGAGGATGTTGTGAGGCTGCCTGCATGCTCGGAGGAGCTCGGGGCCTCCTTTTATAGCACATCCATGTCGGTTCGCGGCGACCGTGGATAATCTCATCGGCGGACCGCCCTACTGTTTTGCAGGGCGACGTGGCGGTGGCTGGCTGGCTCCAGGGGCTAACGACGAACGCTCCACTGTCTAAGGAGTCGAGCTGGCGCGCTGCGGTGGTTTGGGCGGTGCCGCCCATGGCAGGGGCGGACGCGGCCGCAGGCGTGCCGCCAAGAGGCTTGCTGTGGCGATGCTGCAGGGGCGAAGGGCGGTCGGGCTTCGGCGTGATGCGGTGAGAGGAGAGGATCAGGATGAGCTCGGGAAACTTATCCGAGGGGTCTTGGCTCGGATGAGAGCACGTGCAAAACGCGTGCTATGCTCAAGCGCTCGGCGTGCGGCACTCGTTCGACGAAATGCCGTAGGCGACCAAAATTGCTAGAGAGCCAATGAAAATCCACAGGCCTAGGTGAGATAGTTAGAAGGCTACTAGACAACTTGGTTTGGACAAGGGGGAAGTTCACAACACAAAACTTTCAACCATGCCAAATCTGTCTATGCACACAGGGTGTTTGACAAAATGCCAGCGGCATCTAGGCAGTACTTGGGGTGGTCAAATCTTCCAGAGTGGGGTCTCTTTAGATGAATGAGAGGGTGGTGAGGTTAGTTTGCCAAATATAGAAACTTGTTAGTGCAATTATTTGAGAAAATCAGTTTTTGGCAGAAACTAGAGGCTGTCATTTCATGGACCAAAAATATTCCAATGGGTTCATGCTCCTGGTCTTAAGGGTTTAGCAGGGAGGACTACAAGTATGAAAAGTAATCATGGATAAAGGAGCAACTTAAAATGTGGTTGCTGTACAAATCATCAAGTTGGACCAGAATGGAAAAGAGGTTGATTCACTCAAATTTTTCCAAGAACGTAGCTGGGTTTTTGCATAATTTGAGTAATATACTCCTATTGACATCCCAAAATTTTGGTGGAAGATTTAAAGAAATATTTAAATAGGTTGTAGTGTAAAATTTCCCATTGGACCAGATTTGAAAATCTGGTGTAGAGCTCAAATTATTGAATGAATGAAATATATTTTTGCATAAAAATGGTTTAGAAACATCACATGACATCTCCAAATTTTGGTGGGGTTTTTAAATAAATTTATCAAAGGGTTGCAGTGCAAATGGAACCCTAAAACTTACGAAAAACTAATTTAGAGAAATAAAGCTCAGGGGAAAAATAATTATATAGATAATTCCACTGATAAAAGAATTGGTTTATTTGAGAGGGTAAATGATTGCAATGAAATTGGGAAGTTTTTCACTTCAGGTAAAAACTCCATAAAAATAAAGGGGAGAATGGTTCTGAAATCAAAAGAAAATCTAGAAAACAAAAGTTTAAGTTTCCTGGCAAAATTTTAATTAATAAAACAAGGTTAAAATTTTGGGGTGTCACAACACTACCCCCCTTAAGAAAAATGTCGTCCTCGAGATTTGTTAAGAGCTGTTTTGAGAAACAAAAACTCCATGGTTACGTGCTTTTGCAAGCAGTGCATGTGTTCGAGTAGTTGTGGTGCTGCATGAATAAAAATAATCCATGTCGTGAGAAGGTATACGATGCAGCAACTCAGGGAAAAGAAATCTCACTCCAGGAAAATCAGTAAATTAAGAGTCAAACCGCAACAAAACTAATCAAATTACTATAAATTAAATAATTCACTCGCCGCACAAACTCGGGGTACCACGTATAAGTTACAACATATAAGTAAAAGTTGCAATAATAGACACAGCAGCGATGTCTATAATGGAAACTGTAACTGGACGGGGTCCCGAGAAAACGTCTCTGGTACTGGGACACATTCCTCCTATATCGGGGGAAGCGGATTGACCAGTCGATGAATGAGTCTCTCCTGGTCATGCCTCAGTGGTCTGCCGATGGCGATCTGAGGATTTAAATCCGCGAGACTCTGGAGATAACCCATTACTCGTTGGGTCAAACGTTCTTGAGCGATGACGTACTGGACCAGGTTGGCCAGTACTGGGTCTCTCTCAATCCGTCCACCGGGAAAAGATGTTACTCCTCCGGGTGCTGCACGGCTCGGAAAGTAATAATATCCTCTTTCACTAGCATAGGGTAACGTGAATCAAAGGCGGGCAAGTGCTTCGTGTGCAGCCGCTTCTATGGCCATTAGTGGAGCTGTCATAGATTTCCCCACGAAGGAAACTTCCGTTGGGTCTTGGTTTGGATTTACGGGAGGGATGTGTACTACTGCCCAATATTTCGAGGTGGATGGGGTGATTCTCGATTTGAACAACTCGTACTGGGGTGGCTGGGTAGAACCCATGGTATTGCAGGTAAAATCCCACAATATTTTGACAAAGCTACCCGGGGTTGCATCTGGGGTTCTCAGATAAATACTAGGGCTCGGCATGGCAAGAAATGGTGGTGAGGGCGGTGCACAAGGTGATTGGTGCTTGGCAAGGCCACGAGGTGGCCTTTATATAGCATCCGGGCTGGGTTATAAGCCGCGGTGAGGGGCACTAGTTTTGTCGGTCCTGATCTCACAGGGTCGGGGTCAAAGCCACAGATACACATATCTCACAAAAGCGTCGTGTTACTGTGGTTGTCGTCGGGGTGGTTTTGGTAGCTGTGCTCGGAAAAATATGCAACTGCGTGCTGACATAATTATGCAAGGTTACTATCTAAAACAGAGGCACATCAACATGTTGCGTTTATTTACAAGGTCGCACGACTATAAGGTGTGGATACATTGAGACTCGGTACTCCTCGAGTGATTCAGTCTACCTTGTTTATATCCAAGCGGGCTTGCCTTGTGGATGTCGAGGCTTCTCCACGGGTCTCACCGTCGGGATTAGCTGGAGGTGGTTGAGGAACTGTAGGGTCGAGGTAGCGATGATGACCATCTCGGGGATTGTTGGCCACAATCCCGTTGGAGTGTGCTCCCAAAAGGCGACGAAGCACTTCTGGGGTCATCAAAGCACCTAGGTTGATGGCTGGGGGTGACCTCAAGGTCTCGATCGGGTCTCTGAACAGCACAACTGGGTTGTCGCCGTCGGGCTCGTCCTCTCCTCTCGCCGAGGCTCGACGAACCAGCTCTCCACGAGCTGCGATCAGATCAATGGTGATTTGATCAAACAGTTCCTCTAGTGCACCTACATAGCGCACTAGGGGCAACAATGCAGGATCCGTCTCGTGATCTCCGTTGGCAACCTGGGGTGGTCTACCATACCCTTCACGTCTGGGGTAGTAGTAGAACGAGCGACAGTTAACTCTAGGCGACAACTGCCGGAGTTGAACTATAGCCTCTCGAGCAGCTAGCTGGATGGCTTGTGGCTCGAAGGAAGTTGTCCTTCCGGTGAACCTGTAGGGGCGTTCTGGCGACAGACCCCTACCGTAGATGTGCACAGTGGCCCAAAATTGACGGCTCTCACCACTCATGGATCCTTGGTACACAACATATTCTGGGGGCTCTTCTAACGCATAGGCACGACGGGTGAGGTTTGCGAGTATGGTCAGAAAACCTCCAAGGTTGTTTGCCGTGGTCTCATTGTGCATGACGGCGCCAGGCATTATGGCTCGGTTTGGGGTAGAGGCTGTGCTGTGCTGGGTTGAGGCGAGCGTGCCCTTTTTATAGAAAAAGGGGACTAAGTCTTCCTTCGCACGCTTGCGAATGAGACATTATAGGCGTCGGTCAATAGCGCGTGATCGACAGGCTAGGCTGATAGGTTGGGCACCGACTGCCAAAAGTGTCGGGGTCACTGTGTGGCTATCTTGCACGAGAAGCTTGGCTGGGTTTAGGTTAAGGTCTGGTGGTTTGGCTTACCTAGGTTTTTCAACCTGGCTAAGATAGGATTAGCCAATGGTCAGCCTGGCTCTCATACCAAGTTTGTCACGACTGGTTTTCCGGGTATTAATTTCCAGAAAATGGCTCTTGTGCTCACCAGCCCCAGGATTATCAAGAGTGATGAGGCACCAACCTGATACTGAAATTCCAAGCAAAATACAAAATATGCAGTACAAGACCATTCTGGTCTGTGAGTACAACAAATGGTTTCTAGTGGTTGATGGCGGAAGCGGTTCGTGGATCATCAGCATTTATGGGACTCCATTTCCCACATGAACAGCTGACCAGGTTAACTCCTATCTTCGCGAGGCTGCTATCACCATTGCGTAGGTTCCGGGCTGTCATCGCTTCTCTCCTCCACAAGAACAAATCTGGCCAAGACAATAGCCAGGACAAGCCAGTGAGTACTTTGAATGTACTCGCAAACATTATGAACACGGGTATAATATCACAAAACATGTTCTGAAATATCCTATGATCACAACGTCAGTCATAAAATAAAAATCTCTGATGCATGCACGCCGGTTATTAATATGTACAATGAATATGCAATGACAGAGTAGGAATAAAATGCACCATTCGGATGTCCTGCGGCGCCTCGAATTGATGGTAAATAACGAGCATGCCTCGATCGGGCGTTTGAGCGACACCACATAAAGGGCTTATAAAGTAAATAAATAACAAGCATGCCACGATCAAGGCCTCAAATGACACCACATAAAGGGCTTATAAGGTAAATAAATAACAAGCATGCCACGATTCAGGCCTCTCAGCGACACCACATAAAGGGCTTATAGAGTAAATAAATAACAAGCATGCCACGATCAGGCGCCTCAATGACACCACATAAAGGGCTTATAGAGTAAATAAATAACAAGCATGCCACAGTCGGGCGTCTCAGCGACACCACATAAAGGGCTTATAGAGTAAATAAATAACAAGCATGCCACAGTCGAGCGTCTCAGCGACACCACATAAAGGGCTTATAAATAAACACGGGGAATATCCAGGAGGTAGAACCATCCCAGGGATACTCGATAATTCAAATAATATAACGGCTTAGTCCATAACAAAATACTAATCATGGTCCTCACAAGTCACAAGTCAGGATCCAAGTTCTGGTTTAGCAGTTTCTCCTCCGAAGACCGACACTAAGACCAACACTTGATCCATCCCAAACTGTAGTCCTTAACCATGGACACGGCTATTCGAATAGGTTTAAACTCTGCAGAGGGTGTACTCTTTACCCACGAGTAACGGATTCCTTTAGCCCATCGGGACTAATTCCGTCTACGACCTTTTAGTTGAAAACACACCCAACTTGCACACACCAGCTTAACTTACCGGTGTCTGGAATCACCCACGACGCCTGTCAAGCAAAACTCTAAGTGGGGAGGCTACAACCTCGCGTAGCACGGGATCAAATTTATATCGCGCGCTCTAAGGGGTGGCCTCCCCTCTCGGTCTCAACCGGAAACACCCCATGCCCCCAGACTAGGTGGCCTGCCTCCCGGCTACAACCGGTATCTTCCACCATGGCCTCTCTATACGGTGTGTGCTAGAAAGGGGTTGACGACTTACTGAACCGTACCCTACTTATTGTAGAGACAAGTGGTAGTACGACACAAGTATGGGGGTTACTGGAACAAGACTCGATCTATGGTCGACTTAGGAGGGTTAAGTATTCCATGCATGATTAGCATAACGAATATATTTCATCCAATAGACAAAATCACCACTCATCATACCCCTCATGCCATGCCGGACACACTTGTTTCAACGAGGAACTAGGGACAAGCTCGGGTCTACCCAAGACAGAGACTTTCCTGTTTTCCTTCTGGTAGGCACGAAAGGCATACGAGGATGATCACTATCAGAAGCATGTCCATTTCCAACAGCAAGGAAATTTCCAATAAGCATTCATGCAAATGATCACATCACCACATAAAATAACGAGTTCTAAGTATTGAGGTGGTGTCATAATCGTGTCAAACAATGCACGCAAAATATTATGCCAGGGTTCAGAATGCTTGCCTTCAAGTTGTGGAGGGGTGAGGTGCTACCTCAAAACTTTTGAAAGATTTCTCCTCTCTCCAAAAATCCTATTTAAAATATTATTGGATCAATATATCGTTTCAAAAACAGTACCAAAAAGTTGTCTGATTTTTTTTGGAATAAATCTTAAAATAAACTAGACAATATTTGAGAGAGGTAGGAAAAAGAATCAATTCATTTGGAGTTATAATTAAAAAGTTATAGGCAGTCAAAGTTTTGGTCAAAAATCTGTTTTTAAAAATCAAACAGAAAAAGAAAAACGATTCGATTTCTGACCACGTCGAAGGCGTATTTTGGATTTACGCCTCCACTTATCCAGTGTGGACCGTGCGTGGGTCACTGACAGTGGGCCCGCCTGGCCCACTGGTCAGGTTTGACTAGTCTCTCCTCCCTCCTCTTCCTCTGCCCGAGCGGAGGCGGGACTCCGGCGATGCTCGCGGCGAACGGCAGCACCGTTCGGGAAACCGAGGCCATCCGCGGGCTCAGGGGGTCGAGGCGGTCCTATTGGTGGTCGACTTTCTGGCGGGGACGGAAGGAGTCGCCGGCGGCGAGCTTCGCGGCGGACGGTGGCTTCGGTGGCAAAGTGGGTTTGGGGCTATGGTGGCTTTCCGTCGCAGCTGGGGGTCTGGGCGGCTCCGCAAGACGAAGAGGAGTCGAGTGGTGGTGATGGAAAGGTGGGGGATGCCCTGGTGGCGCCGGGGTGAACCGGGACGAGGCGGCGGCCGAGCTGACCAGAGAGGGTGAAGACGGCCTTTTCCTCTTCAATTGATGGCAACGGGGGCACTAGGAGGACGGTGTGAGGCTGCCTGCGTGCTCGGAGGAGCTCAGGGCCTCCTTTTATAGCACATCCATGTCGGTTCGCGGCGGCCGTGGATAATCTCGTCGGCGTACCGCCCTACTGTGCTGCAGGGCGACGTGGCGGTGGCTGGTTGGCTCCAGGGGCTAACGACGAACGCTCCACTGTCTAAGGAGTCGAGCTGGCGCGCTGCGGTGGTTTGGGCGGTGCCGCCCATGGCAGGGGCGGACGCGGCTGCAGGCGTGCCGCCAAGAGGCTTGCTGTGGCGACGCTGCAGGGGCGAGGGGGCGGTCGGGGCTTCTGGCGTGATGCGGCGAGAGGGAGAGGATCAGGATGAGCTCGGGGAAACTTATCCAGGGGGCGTGCTGGCTCGGACGCGAGCACGTGCAAAACGCGTGCTCTGCTCGCGCTCCGGGCGTGCACGGCACTCGTTCGACGAAATGCCAGGGCGACCAAAATTGCTAGAGAGCCAGTGAAATTCCACAGGCCTAGGTAAGAGACAGTTAGAAGGCTACTAGACAACTTGGTTTGGACAAGGGGGAAGTTCACAACACAAAACTTTCAACCATGCCAAATCTGTCTATGCACACAGGGTGTTTGACAAAATGCCAGCGACATCTAGGCAGATGCTTGGGTGGTCAAATCTTCCAGAGTGGGGTCTCTTTAGATGAATGAGAGGGTGGTGAGGTTAGTTTGCCAAATGTAGAAACTTGTTAGTGCAATTATTTGAGAAAATCAGTTTTTGGCAGAAACTAGAGGTTGTTATTTCGTGGGCCAAAAATATTCCAATGGGTTCATGCTCTTGGTCTTAAGGGTTTAGCAGGGAGGACTACAAGTATGAAAAGTAATCATGGATAAAGGAGCAACTTAAAATGTGGTTGTTGTACAAATCATCAAGTTGGACCAGAATGGAAAAGAGGTTGATTCACCCAATTTTTTCCAAGAACATAGCTGGCTTTTTGCATAAAGTTGAGTAATATACTCCTATTGACATCCCAAAATTTTGGTGGAAGATTTAAAGAAATATTTAAATAGGTTGTAGTGTAAAATTGCCCACTGGACCAGATTTGAAAATCTGGTGTAGAGCTCAAATTATTCAATGAATGAAATATATTTTGGCATAAAAGTGGTTCTGAAACATCACATGACATCTCCAAATTTTGGTGGGGTTTTTAAATAAATTTATCAAAGGGTTGCAGTGCAAATGGAACCCTAAAACTTATGAAAGACCAATTTAGAGAAATAAAGCTCAGGGGAAAAATAATTATATAGATAATCCCACTGATAAAAGAATTTTTTTATTTGAGAGGGTAAATGAGTCCAATGAAATTGGGAAGTTTTCACTTCAGGTAAAAACTCCATAAAAATAAAGGGAGAATGGTTCGAAATCAAAAGAAAATCCAGAAAACAAAAGTTTAAGTTTCCTGGCAAAATTTTAATTAATAAAACAAGGTTAAAATTTTGGGGTGTCACACATCGCTTCCGCATAGTTCGTAGGTTCGTCATGGTAAAGTAACATGACCTCCAGAACAGGATTACAATACCACTCTGGTGCGGATAATACTCTGGTTTACCTACGAGGTTCAGTAGTTACTTGATCCTAAGTTTCATGATCATCATCATTAGCTTCCTCACTGTTTTGTGTAGGAATCAATGGAACCGATTTCTGTGATGAACTAATTTCCAATTCGGGAGAAGGTACAATTACCTCATCAAGTTCTACTTTCCTCCCACTCACTTCTTTTGAGAGAAACTCCTTCTCTATAAAGGATCCATTCTTAGCAACGAATATCTTGCCTTCAGATCTGTGATAGAAGGTGCACCCAACAGTCTCCTTTGGGTATCCTATGAAGACACATTTCTCCGACTTGGGTTCGAGCTTATCAGGTTGAAGCTTTTTTACAAAAGCATCGCAACCCCAAACTTTAAGAAACGACAGCTTAGGTTTCTTGCTAAACCACAGTTCATACAGTGTCGTCTCAATGATTTTTTAGACGGTGCCCTATTTAACGTGAATGCAGCTGTCTCTAATGCATAACCCCAAAATGATAGTGGTAATTCAGTAAGAGACATCATAGATTGCACCATATCTAATAAAGTACGGTTATGACGTTCGAACACACCATTACCCTGTGGTGTTCTAGGTGGCGTGAGTTGCGAAACTATTCCACATTGTTTCAAATGAATACCAAACTCGTAACTCAAATATTTGTCTTCTGCGATCAGATCGTAGAAACTTTATTTTCTTGTTATGATGATTTTCCACTTCATTCTGAAATTCTTGAACTTTCCAAATGTTTCATACTTATGTTTCATCAAGTAGATATACCCATATCTGCTCAAATCATCTGTGAATGTCAGAAAATAATGATACCCTCCACGAGCCTCAACACTCATTGGACCGCACACATCAGTATGTATTATTTCCAACATTTCGTTGCTCGCTCTATTGTTCCGGAGAACGGAGTCTTAGTCATCTTGCCCATGAGGCATGGTTCACAAGCATCAAGTGATTCATAATCAAGTGATTCCAAAAGCCCATCAGCATGGAGTTTCTTCATGTGCTTTACACCAATATGACCTAAACGGCAGTTCCACAAATAAGTTGCACTATCATTATTAACCTTGCATCTTTTGGCATCAATATTATGAATATGTGTATCACTACAATCAAGATTCAATAAACCATTCACCTTGGATGTGTGACCACAGAAGGTTTTATTCATGTAAACAGAATAACAATTATTGTTTGACTTAAATGAATAACCGTATTGCAATAAACATGATCCAATCATATTCATGCTCAACGCAAAACACCAAATAAAATTTATTTTAGGTTCAAAACTAATCCCGAAGGTAAAGGGAGTGTCCGATGGTGATCTTATCAACATTGGAATCACTTCCAACACACATCGTCACATCACCCTCAACTAGTATCTGTTCATTTTGCAAATCCTCTTTCGAGTTACAAATCTTTGTAACTGAACTGGTATCAAATACCCAGGGGCTACTATGAACACTAGTAAAGTACACATCAATAACATGTATATCAAATATACCTTTGTCCACTTTGCCATCCTTCTTATCCGCCAAGTATTTGGGGCAGTTCCGCTTCCAGTGATAATTTCCATTGCAGTAGAAGCACTTAGTTTCAGGCTTATGTCTAGCTTTGGGCTTCTTCACGGAGTGACAACTTGCTTGTCATTCTTCAAGTTCCCGTTCTTTCCGTTGCCCTTTTTTTAAACTAGTGGTCTTGTTAACCATCAACACTTGATGCTCTTTCTTGATTTGTACCTTCGCAGATTTCAGCATCGCGAAGAGCTTGGGAATCGTTTACATCATCCGTTGCATATTATAGTTCATCACGAAGTTCTAGTAACTTGGTGATAGTGACTAGATAATTCTGTCAATCACTATCTTATCTAGAAGATTAACTCCCACTTGATTCAAGCGATTGTAGTACCTAGACATTCTGAGCACATGCTCACTAGCTGAGCTATTCTCCTCCATCTTGTAGGCAAAGTACTTGTCAGAGGTCTCATACCTCTTAACATGGGCATGAGTCTGAAATATCATTTTGAGCTCTTAGAACATCTCATATGCTCCATGGCGTTCAAAAAAGCTTTTTGAAGTCCCGATTCTAAGCGATAAACCATGGTGCACTAAACTATCACGTAGTCATCACACCGAGCTTGTCAAACGTTCATAACGTCAGCATCTGCTCCTGCAATAGGTCCGTCACCTAGTGGTGCATCAAGGACATAATTCTTCTGTGCAGCAATGAGGAAAATCCTCAGATCACGGACCCAGTCTGCATCATTGCTACTGTCATCTTTCAGCTTATTTTTCTCTAGGAACATATCAAAAATAAAACAGGGGAGCTATACGCGAGCTGTTAATCTACAATATAGATATGCAAAAACTACCAGGACTAAGTTCATGATAAATTGAAGTTCAATTAATCATATTACTTAAGAACTCCCACTTAGATAGATATCCCTTTAATCATCTAAGTGATCACGTGATACATATCAACTAAACCAGGTCCGAACATCACGTGAGATGGAGTAGTTTTCAATGGTGAACATCACTATGTTGATCATATCTACTATATGATTCATGCTCGACCTTTCGGTCTCAGTGTTCCGAGGCCATATCTTCATATGCTAGGCTCGTCAAGTTTAACCCGAGTATTATGCGTGTGCAAAACTGGCTTGCACCCGTTGTATGTGAACGTAGAGCTTATCACACCTGATCATCATGTGGTGTCTCGGCACGACGAACTGTAGCAACAGTGCATACTCAGGGAGAGCACTTATACCTTGAAATTTAGTGAGAGATCATCTTATAATGCTAGCGCCGTACTAAGCAAAATAAGATGCATAAAGGATAAATGTCACATGCAATCAAATAAGTGATATGATATGGCCATCATCATCTTGTGCCTTTGATCTCCATCTCCAAATCACTATCATGATCACCATCGTCACCAGCTTGACACCTTGATCTCCACCGAAGCATCGTTGTCGTCTCACCAACTATTGCTACTACGACTATCGCTACGGCTTAGTGATAAAGTAAAGCAATTACATGGCGATTGCATTTCATACAATAAAGCGACAACCATATTGCTCCTGCCAGTTGCCGATAACTATTACAAAGCATGATCATCTCATACAACAATTTATATATCATCACGTCTTGATCATATCACATCACCGCAAGCCCTGCAAAAACAAGTTAGACATCCTCTACTTTGTTTTTGCAAGTTTTACGTTGCTGCTACGGGCTTAGCAAGAACCGTTCTTACCTACGCATCAAAACCACAACAATTTTTCATCAAGTGTGTTATTTTACCCTTCAACAAGGACCGGGTGTAGTCTCACTAGATTCAACTAAAGTGGGAGAAACAGATGCCCACTAGCCACCTGTGTGCGAAGCACGGTGGTAGAACCAGTCTCGTGAACGCGGCCATGTGATGTCGGTCTGGGCCGCTTCATCCAACAATACCGCCGAATCAAAGTATGACATGCTGGTAAGCAGTATGACTATTATCGCCCACAACTCTTTGTGTTCTACTCGTGCATACAACATCTACGCAGAGACCTGGCTCGGATGCCACTGTTGGCGAAGGTAGTATTTCAAAAAAATTCCTACGATCACGCAAGATCTATCTAGGAAATGCATACGACGAGCGGGGAGAGTGTGTCCACGTACCCTCGTAGACCGAAAGCGGAAGCGTTAAGTAACGCGGTTGATGTAGTCGAACGTATTCGCGATCCAACCGATCAAGTACCGAATGCACGGCACCTCCGCGATCTGCACACGTTCAGCTCAGTGACGTCCCTTGAACTCTAGACCCAGCCGAGGCCGAGGGAGAGTTTCGTCAGCACTACGGCGTGTTGACGGTGATGATGAATTTACCGATGCAGGGCTTTGCCTAAGCTCTACGACAATATGACCGAGGTGGAAATCTGTGGAGGGGGCACCACACACGGCTAAGAAATCAACTTGTGTGTCTTTGGGGTGCCCCCTGCCCACGTATATAAAGAATGGAGGAAGAGGAGGCCGTCCTTGGAGGGGCGCGCCCGCCAAAGATGTCGGGGGAGAGCTGATCGTGCCCCACGAGCACCTACGGGGCCTGGGCCCCTTGTGGTTCGGAGGGGGGGCGGAGATTGCGCAAAGAGCAGATCGAGGCGATGCACACGAGCGGATTTACCCAGCTTCGGAGCTCTCCGGAGAGATAATACTCCTACTGCTGCTTTGTGGATTATCTTGTGTCCTTGCTAGGGAGCAATGAGAGCTACAAGACCTAGCCTCAGTGTGGTTTCGTAGGAATGCGATGAACTAAGCTGGAGCTGGACCGAACCCACCCGAACCACCTCTACGTTGCACTTGGGCCTCCTTTTATAGGTACAAGGGGTCACCACATGTGGCAAGTAGACAAGGGTATGATAGTAAAAACATAGGTTGGTACACCGCTTTGTACAGTGTACAGTAGTCTATACCTAACTCTGACGGCAAGGGATAAGAGTCATTAATGCCCGTCTCAGTCGCCCGAACAGTGTAACAGGGACCGTCAAGCGCGCCTCCGTTTGCCACGATGGTAGCATGTCAGCGCCGTCTGTCGCTACTCTCCGCTGGCTGCACAGCCCGTCGACACGCGTACTCGGGAGAGCCCCGTGGTGACACGTTGGCGGGTGAGCTGGAGCGGAGATGAAGAGAGGTCGCCCGCCCCAGCAAGCACCTTGCCGCGGCAGGAACCTTGGCGCGCTTGGGGGCTTGGCGCCCGCCAAGCCTTCCCGGCAAGCTCCTCTTGCCGGGGCCTTGTTTTCCTTTGCGCCCTGAGTGGCCTTCCCGGCAAGCTCCTCTTGCCAGGGTCTTGGTTACTTTTTGTTCTTGAATGGCTCCAAGGGAGCCGCTGAGGGTCTTTGGCAGATGCCCGGCAAGGCTTGCCGCGGGGATGCTGCGACTTCCCGTGCACGGGTTCGGGGTATTAAGGCACCCCTACTTTAGTACACCGACAGGGGAGTCCAACTAGGATTCCCAATCCTAGTTGGAGTCCCCTTCCTTTTCCAAGAGGGGAGGGAGGGAAGGAGTAGGAGAGGGAGAAGGAAAGAGAGAGGGGGGGGGGTGCCGCCCCTCCCTAGTCCAATTCGTACTTGCCATGGGAGGGCGCGCGATCACCCCTTGAGGCCCTTTCTCCTTTCCCGTAAGGCCCATTAAGGCCCACTACTTCCCCTGGCGAATTCTCGCAACTCCCCGGTACTCCGAAAAATACCCGAACCACTCAGAACCTTTCCGATGTCTGAATATAGCCTTCCAATATATCGATCTTTACGTCTCGGCCATTTCGAGACTCCTCGTCATGTCCGTGATCTCATACGGGACTCTGAACAAACTTCGGTCATCAAATCACATAACTCATAATACAAATCGTCATCGAACGTTAAGCGTGCGGACCCTATGGGTTCAAGAACTATGTAGACATGACCGAGACACATCTCCGGTCAATAACCAATAGCGGAACCTGGATGCTCATATTGGCTCCTATATATTCTACGAAGATCTTTATCGGTAAAACCGCATAACAACATACGTTGTTCCCTTTGTCATCGGTAGTTCAATCTCGTTACCGGCAAGTCTATTTACTCGTTCCGTAATGCATCATCCTTGTAACATCCCAATTTTACTAAATTAGGATGTTAATAGATCATTCATATGCATACCATATTTTTATTGCATTATTTGTCTTTCTGCAATATTCGAATCATTATGCAACTAAAGGCAATTTATTGGAGTGGAGATAACATGACTTCTCCCCTGTTTTTTAAAAATGTTTATAATGTGCAGCATATTATTTCCAGTTCATCTGATATGTTCTGGTAATTTTTGTGATCTTCAAAATATTTTATTTGATTGTTTTATTGCTGTTTGAGTGGCCTATTGCATCAAAATTATTTTACAAAATTGCATTAGAGTTGGAACTAGTGTTCCTGTAGTTTATAGCTGTAGAGCTATTTTTACTGTGTGTCTAGGTATTTTTATTTAGATTTTATACTGTGTATTTTATTTTATTTATTTTGTTTTCTGCTGCTGTGTTTAAAAAACAAAATGGCAGCGAGCAGGCCAGCCAGCGGCCCAGCCAGCCAGCCGGCCCAGCAGCGCCACCAGACCCACTGCCCGCGGCCCAGCCAACCGCCAGCCCCATCGCCCCCGCCGCCCGCCCGCAGCCCACCCGCCGCCTCCAGCCATCGACTAGCGGGCCCCGCGCCCTGTTCGTCCTTCACCGAGCCGGACGCGCTGCCGCGCGCACGCCGAGGCCGACCCGGATCGATCCGTCGCCCTGGTCCACCTCGAACGCGCCCGAGTGTCCGTGCGCGTGCCCAAGACCCCGACGAACCCCCGCAGCCCTTTTCCCTCGTCTCCCGTTGCCGCACGCGCAAGCTAGGGCGAATCGGATCTCGCCGTCGAGCTCGAGACCGCCGCCGTTCGCCGGTCGTTGCCGCCGCCGTAAGGACCTGCAGAGCCACACCACATACTCCGTTCGAACCCCGGCCCTCTCGACGCCGCACTCTTTTGACACCTCGGAGTACCCTGCAGCGCACCAGGACAACGCCGCCACCGACGCCCGACTTCGCCGGAGCATGCCGCGTTCAGGTCTTCGCCACCGCCGCTCGAGGGAACCCCGTCGCCGTTTGACGTCACCACCACCTCCGCTACTCACCACCGCACCCGCCCGTCACTTCCCCATCGCCGGAGAGTCGCCGGAGGAGCGCCACCGCCGACGCCCGACCCGCCGCCGCCGCGTCCCCTGTTTTCTGGTGAGCACGCGCGCGCAACACACCTTGGCCAATTGGGTGATGCCACGTGGCAAAATCTATAGCGCCTGCTACAGTAACCGCACGTGCACTGTTGCTGTTTGTGTTTTCTTTTTCAGATTTTAGCTATAACTTCAATTAGCTATAACTTTTATTCTATATGTCCAAATTAGGTGATTCTTTTTCCTATGCACTCACAAAAATCAGCACATTATCACAGTACCAACTTTGCACATGTTTGCACTGTTCAAATTTGAATTCGTTTGAATTTGAATTAAATCTTCCGGAGGTCGTAACTTTCAAACCGTTTATCGGAATCGAGTGATTCTTTTTGCATTGTGACCATAGTGCAATTTAGGTGCTGTTAAGCTTCTGTTGTTGAGTTTTAAAAATCATTTTCTTGCTGTTGGTTTTATTTTGGTTCTATTCGTGTTCCGGTGATTGATTTGTTGAATTGTGTGAAACGTGTAGATTGTCCGGAGTGTGACGCGAGCTATTGTCAGGAGTGTGACTTTCTGAATCAGAACCAAGGCAAGTTACATGTTGATCATCCTTTACCTATTGTTTTCTATGCATTGTAGTATATATCACACTATAACTTTATGCATTATAGGATTGTTATATTTTGAGCTATGCTGTTGAGCTATCTTCCCGTCTTTTGCAAATCGTGATAGTTGTAGTTGCTATGCTTTGTAGACGGGGGTGGTTCGTGTATTCATTGAGTTTATGTGAGGATTATATATATATATATAACAATTGAGTAGTAACTCAGGATTTAACTCACCTCTGGGCGGAAGTGGTATTGCTTGGTGTTGAGGGAAGGCATCATGGGGTCTTGCACCTTTTCTAAGGCCATGCGCTCATGAGAGTGCACCCTAAGTGGAATGCCGCCCAGGTTCAAAAAGATCAGACAGACTTAGTGACTAGTAGCTTCCATGTGCGGCCACTGGCTATATGGGCTCTGGCTTAGTTGATCAGTTGTTGGAACCCTTGCCCGCATAAAGGTCGACAGATGTAGCATATGTAGGTGGGATGTGGCCGTCAGGTGGTTAAGGGAACCTCTTCTGAAAGACTTTGTCTCAATCTTCGGATTGGGTCCAGTGGGTAAAGCGTACAAAACTCTGCAGAGTATTAAAACTAATCATGATTAGCCGTGCCCCCGGTTATGGGTAAATTTGAGCCACTATGCCATTATAGGTGTTGGATGATCTTGACAGATGTGACACTTAATAATATTTGTGGGCAACTTAATAATGGGTAGGTTGGAGTTGATTTTGCCAACTCAACCTTGTGCATTTAATTGTAGTAATAAAGAACTAAATAAAAATTTGACTATTAGGTAGTTATGAGGATAAAATCAGCTTTCTGCAAGAATAAACCCTCGAGCCTTCCTTTGTTGTACTATGCATATATATGTAGGTCTGCTTTATTATTACTCCTGTGTAACTTGCCAATACCTTCCAAGTATTGACCTATATGGCTGCAACGTCTCATGTTGCAGGATATTCAGACGAAGAGTAAGGTACCGTTAGGGTCGCGAGTCTGCACTCAGCATCGCCAGTGGGCTATGATGGGACTCATCGTTATTTTCTGCTACTTTCCGCTGTTTGATTGGATAAAGCTAGCCAAGTGCTATGCAGATTGTTTTATTTTATATACTCTGGATCATACGTTGTAATAAATGATGCACTTGCTATTCTGGTATTCATCTATACTGTGTGTGCTAGCGAGTTCGATCCAGGGACTAGCACGGTAAGCACAGAGACTCAAATCCTTTGAGGTTTGGTCGTTACACATGGTATGAGAGCAGTGTGTTGACTGTAGGACGTGACCCTAGAAAATGGATTAGAAAAGCCATAGGACTGAAAATTATTTTATAAACTAGCTATACTTCTTACTGTTTATTAGTTAACCCCCTCAAGTATCTTGAACAGTTAAGTAGAAACTAGTGCTGAGACCACCATTCATGTTTGTTTTATATTGCAACGTTATCGTGTTAGCGTATCTGATTATGCCCACTTTCGTGGTATGAAGATACTAGATTGTTTGCTTGATTGGTAGTTGTTTGTTAAATTGCTTAGTGTCGAAATTATTTGACTATATATATATAATATTATCATATTGTTTGTTGTTTGTTGTTTGTTTGTTTGTTGGTGTTATTCGTTGTTGTGTTTTGTTGGCTTGATCATATTATGCATATGGGTAGAATATATTTATATATACATAGTCTTTGGCCCTATTATATCTATAACTCTTCTATGCTTGCCCACCAGATGCCGCCGAGGCGTGATAATAGGCGTAATGCTGCAGGAGGAGACAACAATGGCAATGATGTACCACCATACATGCAGCAGTTGCTTCAGGGACAGGCTCAGTTGATCCAGTTGCTTGTCCAGAACCAGAACAACAACAATAACAACAACAATCCACCGCCACCTCCACCAGTGGATATGCTTACCAGGTTCTTGAGGTTGAATCCTCAGAGGTTCTCCAGTTCCCCTGAACCTATTGTGGCTGATGACTGGCTCCGTGCAGTCAATAGGAACCTGGAGACGGTTGGATGCACAGATGCAGAGAGGGTGAGGTTTGCCTCACATTTGTTGGAGGGTCCTGCTGCAGCTTGGTGGGACAATTACTTGGTCACTTATCCCATTGCTACTATCACATGGCCTCAGTTTCAAGATGCTTTCCGTGCTGCACATGTGTCCGCTGGTGCTACGAGATGTAGAAGAACGGTAGGATTGGATGGGCACCGGCAGTGGCCCAGAGGAACTCTTCGGAAGACCCTGTTTCGTTCGTCCTGTCTTCAAACACCCGGCAGTGCGAAGACTTGAAGGAGGGAATGATTCTTGCGGGTAAAGTGCGCAAACCTCTGCAGAGTGAAGATCTAATCGGTTAGCCGTGTCCCCGGTTACGGACAATTTGAGCCTCTGGAACTTGGGGTATTTCGGACATCTCAACACCGAACTTACTAAATTAATTGAGGGGGTTATTTAATAATTGGGAATGAGACATTGGTTGGCGGAACCATCTCAATAGCTACCAACATTTTGTAGTATTTGCAAACAAGTCCTTGTTGTAGGGAAAAACTGGCTTTTTCACAAAACAATGGAACTTAGAGCCCCACAGCCAAATTGCATATAGTGTTAGTAATTTTATTGTTGTTCTCTCTTTGACTTGCCGGCATATTCAAAATGCTGACCTACACGGCTGCAACGTCTTATGTTGCGAGGAGTTTTCAATCAGGAGTGAGGCTACGATCCACGCTTGGCGATTGCCCTATGGAGTCGGATGGACTCGCTATTCGCTCACGCTTCGCAGCTTTATTTAGTTTATTTCTCATGAGTTGGCCTTCGGCCGAATTTATTCTATTGTAATAAAGACTCGATATGAGAATCGTGTAATATATTCAGGTGTGATTGAACTTTGAATCTTTTCATCAATGTACTGTGTGTGCCAGCATGATCTTGGGATGGTACAGCTACACAGAGACTTGACCGTTTTCGGGTCGGGTCGCTACAATCCTGCAACTAACTCATTAGTCACATTACTTGCAAGGCTTGTAGTGATGTGCATTACCGAGAGGACCCAGAGATACCTCTCCGGCAATCGGAGTGACAAATCCTAATCTTGATCTATGCCAACTCAACAAACACCATCGGAGACACCTGTAGAGCATCTTTATAATCACCCAGTTACGTTGTGACATTTGATGGCACACTAAGTGTTCCTCCGGTATTCGGGAGTTGCATAATCTCATAGTCATAGGAACATGTATAAGTCATGAAGAAAGCAATAGCAATAAACTAAATGATCATTATGCTAAGCTAATAGATGGGTCTTGTCCATCACATCATTCTCTAATGATGTGATCCCGTTCATCAAATGACAACACATGTCTATGGCTAGGAAACCTAACCATCTTTGATTAACGAGCTAGTCTAGTAGAGGCATACTAGGGACACTCTGTTTGTCTATGTATTCACACAAGTACTAAGTTTCCGGTTAATACAATTCTAGCATGAATAATAAACACTTATCATGATATAAGGAAATATAAGTAACAACTTTATTATTGCCTCTAGGGCATGTTTCCTTCAGGGGTTGTGCGGTGATTGCCAGGAAGCACACCATGGTTAGGCTGTATCACGCATGCATGAGATCCATGGCCCTGCATCGCTGGAGTTCAATACACTCGAGGCCCTTAGCAGTCAACACAGTCTTTCTGTCGCCAACCCATGGGGAGTGATGGTCTACTTTGCCGCATCTGACCGCGCATGCACACCGTCGTGCAGCATACTGAGCCCATGGCTGAGGGAGGACGCCATCCAACCGTAGCCGCATACTTTTTCACAACAACTCGAACCAACCAAATGAAATTCAATCAAATTGGACAAATTTTGATAAAACACGGCAGATTTCATTGAAGGGGAACAGAGGCTTGCGGCTGTGTAAAAGTATTTCTGTGGACGCTTCTGGTGGTTTTGGAATATTTGGGAATTTATAGGCCGAAGAATAGGGTTAGGAGAGCTCCGAGGGACCCACAAGGCAGGGGGGCGCGCCCTGCACCCTTGCCGTCGCCTTGGGACTCCTTTTCCTTGGTGTCCAAATCCTACGTGTGTCTTCTGGTCCAAGAAAAATCATCATAAAGTTTTATTCTGTTTGATATTCCTTTTCTGCGAAACTCAAAAGCAAGGAAAAAAAAATAGAAACTTGCACTGGGCTATGGGTTAATAGGTTAGTCCCAAAAATAATATAAAATAACATATTAATGCATATGTACCATCCAAAATAGATAATATAATAGCATGGAACAATCAAAAATTGTAGATACGTTGGAGACGTATCAAGCATCCCCAAGCTTAATTCTTGCTCGTCCTCGAGTAGGTAAATGATAGAAAACAGAATTTTTGATGTGGAATGCTACCTAACATATTTATCCATGTAATTTTATTTATTGTGGCATGAATATTCAGATCTGTAAGATTCAAAACATAAGTTTAATATTGACATAAAAACAATAATACTTCAAGCATACAAAGCAATCATGTCTTCTTAAAATAACATGGCCAAAGAAAGTTATCCCTACGAAATCATATAGTCCCCGATGACAAGCCAAGCAATTGTTTCATACTTTTGATGTTCTCAAACTTTTTCAACTTTCACGCAATACATGAGCATGAGCCATGGATATAGCACTATAGGCGGAATAGAATATGGTGGTTGTGGAGAAGACAAAAAGAAGAAGATAGTCTCATATCAACTAGGCATATCAACGTTCTATGGAGATGCCCAACAATAGATATCAATGTGAGTGAGTAGGGATTGCCATGCAACGGATGCACTAGAGCTATAAGTGTATGAAAGCTCAAAAGAAACTATGTGGGTGTACGTCCAACTCGCTTGCTCACGAAGACCTAGGGCAATGTGAGGAAGCCCATCATTGGAATATACAAGCCAAGTTCTATAATGAAATTTTCCCACTAGTATATGAAAGTGACAATATAGGAGACTCTCTATCATGAAGATCATGGTGCTACTTTGAAGCACAAGATAACATTCTCCCTTCTCTCTTTTCTCTCATTTTTTTATTTCTTTTTGTTCGGCTTCTTTGGCCACTTTTATTTTTCATAAAGTTTGGAGACACATCCCAACTTCTGAGGGAATCATAGCTTCCATCATCCTTCCCTCACATGGGACAATGCTCTAATAATGATGATCATCACACTTTTATTTACTTACAACTCAAGAATTATAAGTCGATACTTAGAACAAAATATGACTCTATATGAATGCCTCCGGAGGTTTACCTGGATGTGCAATGATTTAGCGTAGCAAATGACATAAAAAAACGACAAGCCATAAAAACATCATGCTAGCTACCTTACGATCATGCAAAGCAATATGACAATGACGGTGTGTGTCATAATAAAACGGAATGTTGGAAGTTGCGTGGCAATATATCTCGGAATGGCTATGGAAATGCCATAATAGGTAGGTATGGTGGCTGTTTTGAGGAAGTTATATGGTGGATTTAATGCACCGGCGAGAATTGCGTGGTACTAGAGAGGCCAGCAACGGTGGAAGGGTGAGAGTGCATATAATCCATGGACTCAACATTAGTAATAAAGAACTCTCATACTTATTGAAAAAGTGTATTAGCTATCGAAACAAAGTACTACACGCATGATCCTAGGTTGATAGATTGGTAGGAAAAGACCATCGCTCGTCCCCGACCGCCACTCATAAGGAAGACAATCAAAAACTAATTCATGCTTCGACTTCATCACATAACGGTTCACCATGCGTGCATGCTATGGGAATCACAAACTTCAGCACAAGTATTTCTATCAATCCATAATTACTTACTAGCATGTCTTTAATATCACCATTTTTATATCTCAAAACAATCATAAGTGATCAAACTTCTCATAGTATTCAATGCACTTTATATGAAAGTTCTGATTATATCCCTCTTGGATGCCCATCATATTAGGACTAAATTCGTAACTAAGCAAATTACCATGTTGTTTAGAGACTCTTAAAATAATATAAGTGAAGCAAGAGAGTTCAACAATTTCTATAAAATAAAACACCACCGTTCTGTAAAAAGATATAAGTGAAACTAGAGCATATTGCCTAGCTCAAAAGATAAGTGAAGCACATAGAGTATTCTAAAAAGTTCACAATTTAAGCGTGTCCCTCTCAAATGGGGTGTACAGTAAGGATGGTTGTGGCAAATAAAAAAAGCAAAGACTCATATCATACAAGACGCTCCAAGCAAAACAAATATCATGTGGTGAATAAAAATATAGCCTCAAGTAAATTTGCCGATGGATTGAAGACGAAGGAGGGGATACCTTCCGGGGCATCCCCAAGCTTAGGTGCTTGGTTGTCCTTAAATATTACCTTGGGGTGCCTTGGGCATCCCCAAGATTAGGCTCTTACCACTCCTTATTCCATAGTCTATCAAATCTTTACCTAAAACTTGAAAACTTCACAACACAAAACTCAACAGAGAACTCATGAGATCCGTTAGTATAACAAAATAAATCACGACTTTTGGTACTGTTGTGAACTCATTCTATATTTATATTGGTGTAATATTCCAATTTCTCCATGGTTCATACCCCCGATACTACCCATATATTCATCAAAATAAGTAAACAACACATAGAAAACAGAATCTGTCAAAAACAGAATAGTCTGTAGTAATATGT
The DNA here is from genome assembly GCA_021605205.1 of Aegilops longissima. NCBI lineage: Eukaryota > Viridiplantae > Streptophyta > Magnoliopsida > Poales > Poaceae > Aegilops > Aegilops longissima. Next base: position 711,777,253 of record CM038679.1, on the reverse strand, counting down.
AAACTTCGAATACTTCTGTAACTCCAAAATTTCTGAAAAATTAGGACAACATAGGAAATATTTATATCAATCTCTTTTAGAAAAATTAGGATTTTATTACGCTTTTGTGGTTTTTAACAATTCTGGCAATGAGCGCAAAAGTTTCTGTTTTTCAGCAAGATCAAATCAACGATATACCAAAGTAACCCAAAGGCTTTACTTGGCTCAAACACTAACTGAAGCACCAAAACACAATTACTACAGAGCTAATAATGTTTATTTTATTCAAGAACAGAAGCAAAAAAAATATAAAAATAAAAATGGGTTGCCTCCCAACAAGCGCTATTGTTTAACGCCCCTAGCTAGGCGTAATGCAATAGATCTAGGTATTGTCATCTTTGGTATGCAATCCATAATTAGCTCTCATAATAGATTCATATGGTAACTTAATTTTCCTTCTTGGGAAATGTTCCATGCCCTTCCTTAATGGAAATTGAAATGTAATGTTTCATTCTTTCATATCAATAATTGCGTCAATCGTTCTAAGGAAAGGTCTACCAAGAATAATAGTATATGTAGGGTTGCAATCTATATCAAGAACAATGAAACCTACGGGCACATATTCGTATTTGCAACAATAAGAACATCATTAATCCTTCTCATAGGTTTTTAATAGTGGAATCCGCTAGATGCAAATTTAAAGAGCAATCATCAAATTCACGGAAACCTAGCACATCACATGATCTTTTCGGAATCATGGAAAGGCTAGCACCCAAATCACACAAAGCAAGTCAGTCATAATATTTAATTTTAATCTTAATACTAGGTGCCCACTCATCATAAAGATTTCTAGGGATAGAAACTTTCAACTCAAGTTTTTCTTCAAAAGATTTCATCATAGCATCGATGATATGTTTAGTAAAAGCTTTATTTTGATTATAAGCATGAGGAGAATTCAACATGGATTACAACAAGGAAATACAATCTATCAAAGAACAATTATCCCAATTAAATTCCTTGAAATCAAAAGAGTGGGTTCATTGCTACTTAAAGTTTTGACCTCCCCAATCCCACTTTTATCAATTTTTGCATCAAGATCTATAAACTCTGAATCATTGGGACGCCTTCTAGCTAAAGTTGACTCATATCCAGTCCCATCTTTATCAATATTTATATTAGAAAACAAAGATTCAATAGGAGTCACATCAATCACTTTAAGATCTTCATCATTACTTTCACGAGAAATTGAAGAACACGCTTTTACAAGCCAATCTCGCTTAGCACGCATCCTAGCTGCTTTTTGTTTACATTCATCAATAGAAATTCTCGTAGCTTTTAGAGACTCATTAATATCATGCTTGGGTAGAATAGATCTAATTTTTCAAGGAATAAATCTCAAGCGAAATTATATCAACGTTCCTAGCCAAGTCATCAATCTTGAGCAATTTTTCTTCAACCATAGCATTGAAAACTTTTTGGGAACAAATAAATTCTTTAATATTGTTCTCAAGATCAGATGGTATATTATTATAATTTCCATAATAATTGTTGTAGGAATTACCATAATTATTAGAAGAATTACTAGGAAACGTCCTAGGGTTGAAATTACCTCTATATGCGTTATTACCAAAATTGTTCCTACCAACAAAATTCACATCCATGGATTCATTATCACTTCCAATGAAACAAGACAAAGGCATATCATTGGGATCAATAGGAGCACTCTTACTAGCAAAAAATTTCATCAATTCATCCATCATTCCACTCAAAGTATTTATTTCTTTAATTGCATGCACTTTTTTACTAGTGGAAGATCTTTCGGTATGCCATTGAGAGTAATTTGCCATAATATTATCTAGGAGTTTGGTAACATCTCCTAATGTGATTTCCATAAAAGTACCACCTGCGGCGGAATCTAAAAGTTTTCTAGATGCAAAATTCAATCCCGCATAATTTTTTGTATAATCATCCATAAACTCAAACCATGTGTAGGACAATTTCTTATCCTCAATTTCATCCTCTCCCAAGATTGTGCAACATGCCCATGAGAAAGGTGCTTAAAATTCATTATATTGTTCCTAAGGGAGATGATCTTAGTGGGTGGAAAATACTTGGAAATAAAAGCATCTTTACACTTATTCCATGAATCAATACTATTTTTAGGCGAAGATGAAAACCAAGTTTTAGCACGATCTCTTAGTGAGAACGGACATAGCTTCAATTTAACAATATCATTATCCACAAATTTCTTCTTTTGCATATCACACAATTCAACGTAAGTATTTAGATGGGATGCGGCATATTCACTAGGAAGGCCGGAAAATTGTTCTTTCATAACAAGATTCAGCAAAGCGACATTAATTTCATAAGATTCCCACTAGTGGCGGGAGCAATCGGAGTACTAATATAATCATCATTATTATTGTTGAAAAAATCAAACAACTTGGCATTCTCTTGAGTCATCGTGACAAAGCAAGCAATCTAACACACAATCAAACAAAAAGCAAACGAAAAGACGAACGAAAGAAGGGCGAATAAAAAGGCAAATCCTTTTGTATTTTTTCTGAAAATCATTTTAGAAGTGGGGGAGAGGAAAATGAGAGGAAAATGGCAAGTAATGTAATGCAAGAGATGAGAGTTTATTATGGGTACTTGGTAGGCTTAATGTAGAACCTCCCTAGCAAAGACGCCAGAAATTCTTCCTGCTACTTCTTGATCTTGCGTTGGTTTTTCCCTTGAAGAGGAAAGGGTGATGTAGCAAAGTAGATTTTGGTATTTCCCTCAGGTAGAGAAGCAAGGTATCAATCCCGTAGGAGGCACAAGCAAGTCTCCAATCTATGCACCTACACAAACAATCAAACACTTGCAACCAACGTGATAAAGGGGTTGTCAATCCCTTCAAGGTCAATTGCAATGATGAGATCTGATGGAGATAGATGTAAAAGATTACTAAAACATAAAATAGAATAAAAGTAAATAAATTGCAGCAAGATATTTTTGGGTTTTTGGGTTTATTGATATGAAAATATATAAGGAAAACTAGACCCGGGGGCCATAGGTTTCACTAGAGGCTTCTCGCTTGAAGGAAAATAATATGATGGGTGAAGAAATTACTGTCGAGCAAGTGATATAAAAGCGCAAAGTTATGACGATATCCAAGGCAATGATCATGCATATAGGCATCACGCCCGTGTCAATTAGACCGAAACGATTCTGCATCTATGATAACCCGCAAGTGTAGGGGATAATTGTATCCTCTTTCGATAAGTAAGAGTGTCGAACCCAACGAGGAGCTAAAGGTTGAACAAATACTCTCTCAAGTCCTATCTGCCACTGATACGACGCATGCTTAGTGTTCGCTTTACCTAGAACAAGTATGAAACTAGAAGTACTTTGTAGGTGTTGTTGGATAGGTTTGCAAGATAATAAAGAGCACGTAAATAAAAGCTAGGGGCTGTTTAGATGAAGATGCAATAAAGTAAATATAGCGAGTGTGGAAAAGTGGTGGTAGGAGTTGTGAAATTGTCCCTAAACAATTGACTACTTTACTAGATCGATAATCACTATTGCAATTCTATTTGAGGGAGAGGCATAAGCTAACATACTTTCTCTTCTTCGATCATATGCACTTATGATTGGAACTCTAGCAAGCATCCGCAACTACTAAATATCATTAAGGTAAAACCCAACCATAGCATTAAAGTATCAAGTCCCCTCTATCCCATACGCAAACAACCTACTTACTCGGGTCTATGCTTCTGTCACTCACGCCACCCACCATAAGCAAATCATAAACATATTGCAAACCCTACAGCAGGAATCCCTCACGCTTGCGTGACACGGAGGGGACAATAGGATAGCACCAATAATAAAACATGCAACTCAAACCAATCATAGCAATTCATCAATCACCGGTAGGACAAAGAAAATCTACTCAGACATCATAGGATGGCAACACATCATTGGATAATAATATGAAGCATAAAGCACCATGTTCAAGTAGGGGGTACAGCGAGTTGCGGGAGAGTGGACTGCTGAATATAGATGGGGGAAGGTGATGGAGATGTTGGTGAAGATGATGGAGGTGTTGGTGTAGATCGCGGTGATGATGATGGCCCCCGGCGGCGTTCCGGCGCCACTGGAAGCAAGGGGGAGAGAGCCCCCCTTCTTCTTCTTCCTTGACCTTCTCCCTAGATGGGAGAAGGGTTTCCCCTCTGGTCCTTGGTTCCCATGGCCTGGGAGGGGCGAGAGCCCCTCCAAGATTGGATCTATCTCTCTGTCTCTCTCTGTTTCTGCGCTCTTAGATTCTGCCCCTTCACCATTTCTTTTATATCCGGAGATCCATAACTCCAATTAGGGTGAATCTTTCGCCCAGATCTTTCTCATAAAATTAGCTTTCTTGCGGCAAAAGAAGAGCGTCAACCGCCTTACGGGGGACCCAGGAGTGTCCAGGGCGCGCCTGCCTCCCTGGGGCGCGCCCCCTATCGCCTGGCCCCCTCGGGCACCGTCTCGCGTTGATTCTTCCTCCCAAAAATCATAAATATTCCAAAATAATTCTCCATCCGTTTTTATCCCGTTTAGACTCCGTTTGATATGGGGTTTCTGCGAAACATAAAACATGCAACAGACAGGAACTGGCACTGGGCACTGGATCAATATGTTAGTCCCAAAAAATAGTATAAAAAGTTGCCAAAAGTATATGAAAGTTGGATAATATTGGCATGGAACAATAAAAAATTATAGATACGACGGAGAAGTATCCATCTACTACTATTACTCCACACATCGACCGCTATCTAGCATGCAGCTAGAGAATTAAGTTCATAAGAACGGAGTAATGCCTTAAGTAAGACGACATGATGTAGAGGGATAAACTCAAGCAATATGATGAAAACACCATCTTTTTATCCTTGATGGCAACAGTACAAATACATGCCTCGCTACCCCTACTTTGTCACTGGGTGAGGACACCACAAGATTGAACCCAAAACTAAGCACCTCTCCCATTGCAAGAAATACCAATCTAGTTGGCCAAACCAAACCGATAATTTGAAGAGAAATACAAAGATATCAAATCATGCATATAAGAATTAAGAGAAGATTCAAATAATATTCATAGATAATCTGATCATAAATCCACAATTCATCGGATATTGACAAACACACCGCAGAAGAATATTACATCTGATAGAACTCGAAGAACATCAAGGAGAACATGGTATTGAAGATCATAGAGAGAGAGAAGAAGCCATCTAGCTACTTGCTATGGACCCGTAGGTCTGAGGTAAACTACTCACGCTTCATTAGAAGGGCAATAGGGTTGATGTAGATGCCCTCCGTGATGGAATCCCCCTCCGAAAGATCGCCGGAAAAGGCCTCAAGATGGGATCTCACGGGAACAGAGGCTTGCGGCGGCGGAAAAGTATTTTTGTGGACGCTTATGGTGGTTCGGGAATATTTGGGAATTTATAGGCCGAAGAATAGGGTTAGAAGAGCTCCGAGGGACCCACAAGGCAGGCTCCTCGGGGCGCGCCGTGCACCCTTGCCATCACCTCGGGACTCCTTTTCGTTGGTCTCCAGGTCCTACGTGTGTCTTCTTGTCCAAGAAAAATCATCGTAAAGTTTTATTCCGTTTGATATTCCTTTTCTGCGAAACTCAAAAACAAGGAAAAAATAGAAAGTGGCACTGGGCTCTGGGTTAATAGGTTACTCCCAAAAATAATATAAAATAGCATATTAATACATATAAAACATCCAAAACAGATAATATAATAGCATAGAACAATAAAAAATTATAGATACGTTGGAGACGTATCACTTCTATGTCCGCATTTTGTTTTATCGACACCTCTCTCTCTAAGCATGTGGACATGTTTTTCAATTTTGATTTTCGCTTGAGGACAAGAGAGGTCTAAGCTTGGGGGAGTTGATACGTCCACTTTGCATCATGTTTTGCAACTGTTATTTATAATATTTTTTATGCATAATAATGCTTTTGGGAGTAATTCTAATTCCTTTTCTCTCCTAATATGCAAGGTTTACAACAAGAGGGAGAATACCGGTAGTTGGAATTCTGGACCTGAAAAAGCACGTAAGAGCTACATATTCTGCACAACTCCAAATAAGACTTCACGGAGATTGTTTATGGATTATTTATGAATTATTGAAGCAAATAACTAAAACCAGGTGGGCACAACCCACCTGGGCGCGCCAGGGAGCCCATGCACACCCTTGTGGGTTGTGCCCTCCTCGGTCCACCTCCAGTGCCCTCTTCTAGTATATAAGTCATTTTGACCTAGAAAAAAATAAGGACATGACTTTCGGGATGAAGCGTCGCCGTCTCGAGGCGGAACTTGGGGAGGAGCACTTTTGCCCTCCATTATGCTATTTAATACCCCTTTGATCTTGAGCATGATTATCATTTGTGAGTAGTTACTTTTGTTCTTCAGGTCACGGGAGAAATCATGTTGCACTACCATAGTTTTTCCCTATTGGGGTAAATTAAACTTTGACGAATTTACTCTGTTTGATATTGATTACCTGCGATGTAAAAAACATGCAAAAAACAGCAATTGGCACTTGGCACTATGTCAATAGGTTAGCACCAAAAAATGATATAAAATGATTATAAAACATCCAAGAATGATAATATAACAGCATGGAACAATAAAAAATTATAGATACGGCGGAGACGTATCACTATCGAGCATGCATCTAGAGTATTAAGTTCATAAGAACAGAGTAACGCTTCTGTCACTGGGATGTAGAGGAATTAACTCAAGCAATATGATGAAAACCCCATCTTATTATCCTCGATGACAATAATACAATATGTGTCGGTTCCCCTTCTGTCACTGGGATCGAGCACCGCAAGATTGAACCCAAAGCTAAGCACTTCTCCCATTGCAAGAAAAACCAATCTAGTTGGCCAAACCAAATTGACAGTTCGAAGAGACGTGCAAAGATATCAAATCATGCATATAAGAATTCAGAGAAGACTCAAATAATATTCATAGATAAGCTGATCATAACTCCACAATTCATCGGATCTCGACAAACACACAGGCAAAAGAGTATTACATCGGATAAATCTCCAAGAACATCGAGGAGAACATGGTATTGAGAATCAAAGAGAGAGAAGAAGCCATCTAGCTACTAGCTATGGACCCGTAGGTCTGAGGTAAACTACTCACGCTGCATCGGAGAGGCAATGGTGTTGATGTAGAAGCCCTCCGTGATCAAATCCCCCTCCGGCAGGAGGCCGGAAAAGGCCCCTAGATGGGATCTCACGGGTACAGAAGGTTGCGGCGGTGGAAAAGTGTTTTGGTGGCTCTCCTGGTAGATTTTGAACTATTTGAGAATATATAGGCGGAAGAAATAGGTCGGTGGAGTCACGATGGGCCCACAAGGGTGGAGGATGCGCCGTACCCCCCTGGACGTGTCCTCCGTCCTTGTGGACGCCTCGTGGATTCCCTGACGTGCACTCCAAGCCCTCTAGATGTCTTCTGGTCCAAGAAAAATCATCGCAAAAGTTTCATTCCGTTTGGACTCCATTTGGTATTCCTTTTCTATGAAACTCTAAAACAAGGAAAAACATAAACGGGCACTGGGCTGTAGGTTAATAGGTTAGTCCCAAAAATAATATAAAATAGCATAATAATGCATATAAAACATCCAAAATAAATCATATAATAGCATGGAACAATAAAATATTATAGATACGTTGGAGACGTATCATTAGGTTAGCAGTAGCGTAGCTTTATTGAAAGCGCTGTAATTATTAGCAGTAGCGCGTTGCTTCAATGCTTGCTACTACTACCCATGTATAGTAGTAGCATGGGCAAACCAACGCTACTTCTAACCTTTAGCCGTAGCGCCGTAGCAGTAGAGCGGTTAGAAAACCAGCGCTACTGCTAGGCTTTTCCCTAGTAGTGAGCCATTCTGCACCGAAGGCTAGCTAGGATGGATCCAGGCTCCCACCCTAACCCAATCCCTTTAGGCCTCCTCTAGGCATGGTACTGGCCTATTCACTCTCTTTTTGTGCAAAAACAATCCTCGTATCTTTTTGTTTTTTCCCTGTAAGTCCAAAACACTGAAAAGCAAGAATCAACTTTAAGCACTTTGTTAATATATTAGTTCAAATACATTCTAAAATTTGCATAACTATAATATATGGTATGAACAGAACAAATATGTAGATACATTTAGGGCGTATCATTAAGCTCCCACTAAATCTGTGGATGTTTGGATGGTGAATAGCTCGCTCGTCCCTACATACGAGCAAAGTTAGAGTTCACCGAAACATGGTGAAGACGACATCATGCTCCTTCTACGGGTTTGGGGTGGATATGTGGAGGCACTATTTGCTAGAGTGTAATATGGCCATAGCTGCTCCTTCTACGGGGTTGAGGTCGATATGTGGAGGCCCTTTTTGTTGCAGTGTAACATGGCTTGTAGCATTTGTGCCATATCTCATGAGGAGCTCTATGGATCTTCTATGTTGGGTGGTATTCCTGTAGCTAGACTGTGGTTATTCGAGCTGAGTAAGAAGCAACCCTTATAACCATCCAATAATGGAGTAGCGTTTGGCAACCCTAAGTAAGTCACTATGCATCTCAAGTACATACGACAGTGTTGGCTCCAACGATATATCATATACATTGTAAAAGACAACTAAAAGCATTCATGATATGTGTCAAGTTGGGTCTGTCCAACCAACCGTTCCTAACACATTCACATTATTAGTTCGACATTTCCGACACCATGACCTGTGAAACATGGTCATCAACCAGTTCATGTGATAGTCTTATATTCATATGTGTCCTCACATGAACTCCGACTCGGGACTAGTTTATAATCATTCAAGCATAGAGTTTCACAAACAAGTCACATAGGAGTATTTGTCGATCAATACAAACGATGTTATTCAATGAACATTCAATAGCTCATGGATAAGAATATGGGAATAATGAAGTCACACATAATACCTTGGGAAACACTTCACACCAACGTCGGACCACTCAAATGTCGTTGATTCAGTTGAGATTGGACGCTTAAGATTCTGCCTCTTATGTAAATAAAAAAATATATGCAGGCAACTAACCACCCGCAATCCCAGCCCCTTAACCTCTCCTCCTTAGGGCATGTAGAATGGTTGATAAGATAGTCTTATCTTAAGTCTTGCATGTGATTTAGAGATGACACAAAAACATGTCTACAATGGGTCATCTCTTAGCCTTATCTTCAATAAATAGCTATTCCTAAAAATGTGGTGAGACATATTGTGCTAATAGATCATCTCTTGTCTTCTCTTAAATAAGAGAAGAGAAGACTTTTCTTATGATTTCTCTCTCCTCCACCTCATTATTTATCCTACGTGGCATGCCTAAGATAGAACCATTGTACATGCCCTTAATCCCCCCTGGTTGCAATTGTCCCTGATTGCACGCAGCTTGCCGGGCTCTCCCTCCGCCTCGCACGCATCTCCCCAACTTGTCTCGCCCAGATCCCTTTCTCCCTTGCCGCGCACGCAGGAGTATCCTTCTCTCCTCTTCGTCCAGCCGCTCGGTGACCTGCCCGGCCAGCCAGCTCCGCCCACGTGCTCACCGACGAGCTCAGAACGTAACTCACTGTCGCGCTTATCTCCACCGGGATCAGGCCCTCCTCCACCATTCTGGACTCCGGTCCACCTGGTCCGAGTAGCTCTCACTTCAGGAACGAAGCAAACACGAATGGAGTATCGCCCACATCCTCAGGACCGGGTTTGAGTCCTCTCCTCTTGGCAATTTTTTATCCTGCAGAGCTTGTTGATTCCTATAATAATTGTTTTCTGATTTTTGTTTGATATCTAGAGTGGATGCCAGTACCTTGGTTATGCCATGTTTGTGGGTGTGAATTTGGTAAACCAGTATGTATTTGATCACTAAATGATTCACAAGTTTTTTATGAACTGGGTAGGTGAATCGCCTAAATATGTCTCCTTGGTTGAGGGCAATATTAGTATTTGGGTCTTCTTTGTTTTTCAATTTTCAATGCTTCCAAGTAACAATACATATGTTCCGAGCGTATGTTTTCATGCTTCTTTGGGTAAGAAAGTTACACTCCCATTGGTCAACATGTTTTATTAAATCTGTATGTAGGGGACTCAAAGCATGTATCCTCATATTGGCAGCAACCTTATTTGTTTTATTATCAATTTCTCTGCTTCCGACCAAGACGAATATTGTTGAGCTGTCATATTTTCATGCTTCCTACGAATTGTGATACTGTGTTTAGTAAACTATTCATGGGTACATAGGATAAGCTTGTTAATTCTGATGTCTTGCTTCCATACCCCTATTGGCGCCAATAGTAGTTTTTGTTCCATTTTCCAATTCCCATACTTCCCAGTAACACTACTTATGTATCCAGTACCATTTTTGGTGCTTCTACACTGCAATACTATTGCTTTCTTCGGTAGATAATCATTCCAATGGGTCAACAAAAAATCCGTTAAATTCATATGATGATGACACAAGAGAGGCTTCCTGATGGTAGTCACATGTTTTGCTTATTTCATTATTGGACTTCTATTGTATGCTTCCAACCTAGACGGGTAATGTTGAGTTGCCATGTTTCCTTGCTTCCTACAATTTGCCATGTTGTGTTTAACAAATTAGCTTCTTACTTCTAATGCCTTGCTTCCATAAAATTTGCCATGCTGTGTTTAATTTTCAAGTCTTTATGTCTTTGTTTAATCTTCATGGATGCTATAACTGAATGAGCTGAATTTTGGATACTCTGGTCATGAAATTGAACATCACTGTAAGATGAAAGTGGCAAAATGGAACTGAATTAAACTGCAGCATAAATGAACAATACAGAATGGCCAAATCAACATTACAGAATTGGACATCTTGCACAAGAGCAGTGCATCCCACGGACACCCGGCTATCGTACTTCAATCATAGTTGCCACCCTCGGAGCCACCGCTTGAAGCATTGGTGGTTGCTCTCACAGCTGCACAAGTGTTGCCACCCTTGTAGACGCCCGCCGGTCGGAGCACCACGTCGTCGGTGTCGCCACCCTCACAACGCCGCCACTTGCGGCACACCTAACAGCTGCTCGCAGCATCAAAGGAATGGTGGCCAGATGGCTCTGCAGCACCGCTTGCAGCACATAAATTCTGCTTCGACCAATACTTGTTCATGCCGCCGTCAATATTAGTGTGTGCTTCAACCATGAATGGTGCTGCTTCTTTGACTAAAGTTATTGTGCATACATTTTTGTTCTTCCACTGCACCTTTTTTGTTTGAACCACTATTGATGTGTGCTTCATTGTTTTTCACTGGTTTAGGGTTTTTTATATGCTTCCATGGTAGCAAACTTTTGCTTCAACCATTGCTTGTGTGTGCTTCTTTTATTGTAAAGACATTTTGATTCAACCAATTGTATTATGTCCTTGAACCATGGCTAGTGTTTGCTTCTTTTACTGATAAGCATTTTGTTTCTTCTAATATTTTTTTGTTTCAAACACTACTAATGTGAGCTTCATTATTTTTCACTGATTTTTCTGTTGTACAGACACTTTGTTGTGCTCGGTTCAGCCGTGCTTCTTCATTTCAAGCACATTGGCCACAATGTTGAGTGAGATGCAGACACTAGGCACCGTTGTATGTGGTGGTTACGTTGTTGACAATGAAGAACTCGCATCACGCATGGAGCTCACCCATGATCGGCTAGTTCAACGCGAATTGATACTAGCTATGTAAAAGTGAATTGTTGTAGTTTTGTAAAAAATAAAGTTGTATACTGTTCTTATCAAATAAATCGGTGTCCGTGTATGTTTTCGTTTGCCTCTGCACAATTTATTCTACGAAATGTAAATGCGTACATCAAATGTGAATATTGTTTTTGCTACACCAAAATAAATTTTCAAAGCGAGAAACAATGCTTCAGTCAATATAGAAAAAAATTCTGTCCATACGACGATCGAAAAATATGTTCCGACTGCAACATAAAAGGATGCTTCTATTAAAAAAGAATAATGCTTCCATGCCACCTTAGCACAAAAATGCATCTTCAATAATAATTATTTTCTTATATTTGTTTGTTAGAAGAAAATCATAACTTACCAGAAAAATTGGATAACAAAAGATATTTGGCATGATTTCTGGGAAGCAATTTGTAGCTAATAATGGCAAAGTACTAGTATCAGTCTACCATGCTGATCCTCACGTTCAAGCTAGGAAGCAAAGGGATTGTTTTCTAATTAACAGGTGCGGGAATTCGGAAGCAAAGGGATTGTTTCCTAATTAACAGGTGCGGTAATTAGGATGCAAAGGGATTGTTTCCTAATTAACAGGTGCGGGACGATGGTAGGGGACATGTTCAGCGGAAGCAATTATAGGAGGAATCAATTAACGTTCCAAACCAACAGTCCATGTGTGGGCCATACTAGTAGATTGGACGGCTATGATGCTTCTAATCCTACGATGTTCCACTAGTCTGATGGGAGGCAGGGATCAGTAGTCTAATCCCTACCGCTGCCGCTGACCATATCTAAAACAAGACTAGACAATAATGCATGTCTTAATTTATTTTTATTTTTCCCGCTGTTGCACCTTTCGATACGCATATGATACAAAGTATCAACCTCTACTAAAACATAAGAAGTCACCAAAAAACGTCTTATATTTTTGTTACAAAGGGAGTATTCATTAGCCGGCCAATAATTATTCAAATCTGAAAATGAAGGAACTGGATTCTCCTAGCAAGTGTGGAGCAACGGGGTGTCGGCGTACCGGCCGTTGAGCACCCCATTAGCGATGACATTGTATGCCTTCTCTGTCATGTGGATTTGGTCCCAGTTGGCGAACCTAGATGGGTTGGGGCAAACCTTCGCCTTCCGGTTGCACTCATGGCCTGTGCCATAGGGGCCATTGCCACCACAACATGCCACCAGAGGCTTGTCAATGCCATTCCTGAGAGGATTCTTGACAAACTCCATGAAGGCACCATAGTAGTCGCCGTAGATGATCTTCACGCCGGGGTTCTGAGACTTGAGCATGTTGATCTCTTGTTTCAGTAGCCGGTTGTGCATCTGGGAGAATGTGTTGAACCACTTGAGGCAGCCGAACTGGTCATAGTCCGTGGACGTGTTGCTCTTGTAATCTCTGAGGTAAACCGGCACGCACCCAATGGGGAAGTTCCCTGGGACAAGGACAGTCTTGGCACCGAGCTTGATCACCTCTTGGACGCCGGCGCCTATGCGGGCAACCACGTCCGGTATGTACTCCTGGGCCGTGTCCCGGCTGCGCCTACGATCAAAGAACCAGAAGTTGTAGTCATTGCCGCCGATCTCGCCAAAGACAACCAGGGATTGGCTCAGAAGACTCTTGGTGGCAGCTGATCACAGACAAAAAAATAGAATAAGTTGACCAAGAACGCAATGTGCATGCAGACATGTGGCCTAATTAGAATATGATAAGCTGACTGTAACGTATGTTTTTGCATGCGTTACGTACCATCTCCCGGAGCAATCCGCGCGAGCACTCTCTTGAAAGAAGCGAGTTGATCGTCGAGGCACCCGCGCGACAGATTGAAGTTATACCTTGACTTGAAGAACTTGGGGTTGAGCGCAATAGAGCCAAACACGGCAAAGTTGGCACCGGTCGGGAACTTCCCCGTCTTCTCCTTGGGAATGCTCGGCGGCAGCAACGGCAGGCCCAACGCTTGTGCTGACACAACATCAGGCACCAAATTGAGCATGCACACGAAATTCGAACTGTTGGAACACACATGCATGCATGTGCGTACTCACCGTAGAAGTCGATGATGAGACGCCCATCGGAGGCACGACCCGTGGGGCGGTGGAAGTAGGTCTCTCCATAAGGGGGCACCAAGGGCGGACCTGGTGGACTGTTGCGGCTGATATATGCGAAGTTGCCGGTGTCGGTGATGGAGTCGCCGAAGGAGAAGATGCGCTTGAAGCAGCCGCACGACCCTATATCGGCATTGAGCAGCAGGACGGCAAAGACGAAGATGACTGCAAGGGAAATGGAGTAGTGGCGATTGGAACTCCCCATCTTAGCTATCTAGCGAAACAGAAGAAGAGACACACGCTAGCTCTCTGGTTACAAATACAAGTCTTCCAGATCTACGTTTCGTTTATCGTTTAGTATTCAAGTTGGGTTCCCTTCATCCCCATTTATAATAGAAGTGTGTATAGCCGCTAGATGAGCTGGCCCCTGCGCACACGCAGTTTCTAAAATTAAAACCTGCTGGAGCTGATTACGTGGGATTAGCTAATAATTTCTTCCGTTATTTAGGAAACTAATTCAATGTTCTCCATATATTTAGGCAACAAATTTCGGACGGTAAGGAGAGTAATAATTGTAGAAAATAGGCATTGTATGCCATATAATTTGCGGCCTTACAAAAATATTTGTTTCCAATTTTATTCAGTTTTGTTTCCGAAGGAACTGCTTCGACGTGGATTTTTTTCCATCTTACATGCAGTAATTTATGTTTCCATCAATTGGTGAACACAACAAGATTGTGTATAATTATATATTGTTTTAAAAGCATTACAATACTGCTTCCACGAAAAACAAAAAATATTCTTGCTTCCATGGTTGGAACCATTTTGTTAGCAATGGAAGCACCGTTTTTAGGAAACAATCCCTGATAATTGCTTCCAATAATCTCGTCTATTCTTACTGCTAGCGCTGCATGTAATTAGGGGCCATGCAGTTTGCTTCCATACGAGAAAAAATGTTTCCAACTGTGCTGAATCCAATCCAGTTTGAATTTGCTTCCTACAATATTTTGTTTCCATTGTCCAACGAGATTGCTTCCAAGATATGAATAAAAATTGTTTACAACGTAGAAAAGAAATATATTTGCTTCCATCAATGGTGCTTCCAAAGAAAATAGTGTTTGCTTCCCAAGTTACAAATATTTCCTCAGATCTACAATATTTTTTTTCGAATTGAGGGGTGCACACCCAATTTCATTTCATTAGATGAAAAGACCGATAAACAGGTTAAATACAAATCTTCAGGCCCAGGCACCCTACCATGGCACCCAGGAGAATGAAAGTATACTCAGCTAAGCAATAGGTAAAGAAAAGCAACAGTGTGACCACGCAGGGTTCTTTCCTGTGCACAAAAAACATTCTTCAGAATTCGCAGAGCAGAGACCATCACTTCATTTCATTACAAAAAGGAAAAAACATGCCCACAAGCACGATTACCCTACTCCAATTCTTCATTGGTGCCCACCCGCTTGTTTTGTCGAAGAAACCATTCGCCACATCAACTAGCAATGATGCCACAACACGAAGCATAGTTGTTTTCCGTTTCTTTGTAGACCAGCCCAATACGATATCTAGTAAGATATTTGGAAGAACAAAACACTAGGATCATGTGGGTAGACATGATGGAAAGTGGCCGAGTTTCTGGCTTTCCACAAAGACTAAAACAACGCCGCAACGCCCACTGCTAAAACCTGTCTCTGATTTTTATTAGGAAAACTCTCTATCCATCCACTAAGCTCTTCAATCTTGCAAGGAATATTAGCCAACCCAGTTACACTTCCAACCACTCCCCAAACGAACTTGGCAACCACACAGGTACAAAAAAGGTGGTCTATAGTTTCATTATGATCACAAAAACTGCAGCTAACATCTTTAACTTTCCAATTCCTCTTTGCTAAATTATCTTTGGTTAATACACTATTCTTGAAGACAAGCCAAAGCAAAACTTTAATTTTCCGAGGGATTTTTGCATACCATAGCTTTCTGTGAGGCCAAGGTCCCTGACTAAATTTCAAACTTAGATATAAAGATCTGATAGTGACTCTACCAGTTTTATTCAGGAGCCAGCTACACCTATCCTCTTGGTCTGTCAATACCACATCCTTACACAAGACTTTTAATTCATGCCACATGTCAGCAGTGTCCCCCCACAGTACTCTTCTAAATATAATCTTACTCATCCCATCAGAGTGGTTGGTTAGTGTTCTATCCATTTTTATTAATCTTGATTTCTCCAAACTATCAGTCGAGAATAGATCATTATTTTGGTTCCTTATGTGAAGAATAAGTTAAGAGACAAAATGGGGAATAATATTTAAATGATTGCTTGGTTAATTGTGAGCACACTTTTTTCACGAAAGAAAAGGAAGACACAATCATTTCTCGCTTTTGGTATGTTATTATGATTCTTCTTGTTCTGCAATGTAACCAAATCATTGAAGACACATTTGCTACAAAAAAATTATAGTTTAATTGGTATTATTGTGTACCCCATTCGCCTCAAAATTCATACTGAAGTTGTACTAAATAAAAGGCAGTAATTTTGGGACGGGGGAGTACTTTTTATGTCTTGCATTGTTGTGCACCAATTTTTTTTTTTGACTCGGCACACCCATTTCAAAAATCCTGGCTCGACCACTCCATCAGACAAAGCACTTGCCACAGTAAAACCAGCACTGAAAGTAAGCAAGAAAAGTCCAGGAAATTGCACACTTAAAGGCCTATCTCCGAGCCATATATCAGTCTAGAACATAATTCTCTCTCCATTTCCCACCATTTTCCTATTGTATTGCATGAAAATAGGTTTGACTTTCATACGCCCCTGCCAAAAGTGGGATTGGCCAGGTTTCCTATCAACATCCCCTTCTACCCACGCCTCGCATGCACCGACCTCCATCTCCCTTTATCATGGAGTAGCACGGCGACCTCACTTGCCAATCCTCTTTCCCTGCTCCTCCCCACCACATCCTCTCCGATGGCACACTCGGTGCGACATCACAGGTGAGGTTCCCCGACATTCGGGGGTAGATCCCCCATCCTCAACAGTTGTTCGTGC
Source organism: Aegilops longissima (assembly GCA_021605205.1). NCBI lineage: Eukaryota > Viridiplantae > Streptophyta > Magnoliopsida > Poales > Poaceae > Aegilops > Aegilops longissima. Next base: position 711,760,421 of record CM038679.1, on the reverse strand, counting down.
TTCGCCATGTTACCCGTCGACTGAATTACCAGCGATGTACCATCGGCTGGCCGGAAAACCTGCCAGTATTTTTTCCCTATTCGAAGAGCCCCATCACTAAATCATAGGTATTGGACTGCACCGTTTGCCCTTGATTTTAGGATTTATAATTGGGAACAACTAAGCATCTATAGTTGCTTCTTCGTAATTTTGCTTGCATTTTCATTGTCTGCTGAGTACCCATTACTATTTATGTGACCCATGGCTATCTATTTTTCAGTGCTTCCAATGTAGGTCACTACTGAAGGAAATATGCCCTAGAGGCAATAATAAAGTTTTTATTTATATTTCCTTATATCATGATAAATGTTTATTATTCATGCTAGAATTGTATTAACTGGGAACTTAGTACATATGTGAATACATAAACAAAACAGAGTGTCCCTATTATGCCTCTACTTGACTAGCTCATTAATCAAAGATGGTTAAGTTTCCTGACCATAGACATGTGTTGTCATTTGATGGACGGGATCACATCATTAGAGAATGATGTGAGGGACAAGACCCATCCATTAGCTTAGCATAATGATCGTTAAGTTTTATTGTTGTTGCTTTCTTCATGACTTATACATACCAGAGCAACACCTTGTGTGCTATCAAACGTCACAACGTAACTGGGTGATTATAAAGATGCTCTACAGGTGTTTCCGAAGGTGTTTGTTGGGTTGGCATAGATTGAGATTAGGATTTGTCACTCCGAGTATCGGAGAGGTATCTCTGGGCCCTCTCGGTAATGCACATCACTATAAGCCTTGCAAGCAATGTGACTAATGAGTTAGTTACGGGATGATGCATTACGGAACGAGTAAAGAGACTTGCCCGTAACGAGATTGAACTAGGTATGATGATACCGACGATTGAATCTCGGGCAAGTAGCATACCGATGACAAAGGGAATAACGTATGTTGTTATTGCGGTTTGACCGATAAATATATTCGTAGAATATGTAGGAACCAATATGAGCATCCAGGCTCTGCTATTGGTTATTGACCGGAGTTGTGTCTCGGTCATGTCTACATAGTTCTCGAACTCGTAGGGTCCGCACGTTTAACGTTCGATGACGATTTGTATTATGAGTTATGTGTTTTGGTGACCAAAGTTTGTTCGGAGTTCCGGATGAGATCAAGGACATGACGAGGAGTCTTGAAATGGTCGAGAGGTAAATATTCATATATTGGAAGGTAGTATTCGGACATCGGAATGGTTTCGAGTGGTTCGGGTATTTTACCGAAGTACAGAGGGGTTACTGGAACGCCCCCGGGGAAAATATTAGGCCTACATGGGCCTTAGTGGAGAGAGAGGGGAGCCCGCAAGGGGTGGCAGCACTCCAACCCCCCATGGAGTCCTAATTGGACAAGGGGAGGGGCGCCGCCCCCTTTCCTTCTCCCTCTCCCTCTCCTTCCTTTTCCCCTCCGGTAAGAAAGGAAAAGAGGGGGGGGGGGTGAATCCTACTAGGAGTAGAGTCCTAGTAAGACTCCCCCCATGGCGCGCCCCTCCTGGTCGGCCACCTCCTCCTCCCCTTCTTTATATACGGGGGCAGGGGCACCCCATAGAACATCAATTGTTCTCTTAGCCGTGTGCGGTGCCCCCCTCCGCAGTTTACTCCTCCGGTCATATCGTCATAGTGCTTAGGCGAAACCTGAAGTAAATATGCCCTAGAGGCAATTATAAAGTTGTTATTTATATTTCCTTATATCATGATAAATGTTTATTATTCATGCTAGAATTGTATTAACCGGAAACTTAGTAGATGTGTGAATACATAGACAAACAGAGTGTCACTAGTATGCCTCTACTTGACTAGCTCGTCAATCAAAGATGGTTATGTTTCCTAGCCATAGACATGAGTTGTCATTTGATGAACGGGATCACATCATTAGAGAATGATGTGATTGACTTGACCCATCCGTTAGCTTAACGCTATGATCGTTTAGTTTATTGCTATTGCTTTCTTCATAACTTATACATGTTCCTATGACTATGAGATTATGCAACTCCCGAATACTGGAGGAACATTTAGTGTGCTATCAAACGTCACAACGTAACTGGGTGACTATAAATATGCTCTACAGGTGTCTTCGATGGTGTTTGTTGAGTTGGCATAGATCAAGATTAGGATTTGTCACTCTGATTGTCGGAGAGGTATCTCTGGGCCCTCTCGGTAATGCACATCACTATAAGCCTTGCAAGCAATGTGACTAATGAGTTAGTTATGGGATGTCGCATTACGGAACTAGTAAAGAGACTTGCCGGTAATGAGATTGAACTAGGTATGATGATACCGACGATCGAATCTCGGGCAAGTAACATACCGATGACAAAGGGAACAACATATGTTGTTATGCGGTTTGACCGTTAAAGATCTTCGTAGAATATGTAGGAACCAATATGAGCATCCAGGTTCCGCTATTGGTTATTGACCGGAAGTGAGTCTCGGTCATGTCTACATAGTTCTCGAACCCATAGGGTCCACACGCTTAACGTTCGATGACGATCTGTATTATGAGTTTATGTGTTTTGATGTACCGAAGGTAGTTTCGAGTCCCAGATGTGATCACGGATATGACCAGGAGTCTCGAAATGGTCGAGACATAAGGATCGATATATTGGAAGGCTATGTTCGGACACCGGAATGGTTTCAGATGAGTTCGGGCATATTTCGGAGTACCGGTTGGTTACCGGAACCCCCGGGGAGTCAATGGGCCTTATTGGGCCTTAGTGGGAGAGAGGAGGAGGCGACCAGGTGGAGGGTGTGCCCCCCAAGCCCAATCCGAATTGGGTGGGGGGTCGGCCCCCGTTTCCTTTCTCCTTCTCCCTCTTCCTTCCTCTCCTACTCCAACTAGGGAAGGGGGTGTCGGTGTCAAAACCGTCGGATCTCGGGTAGGGGATCCCGAAGTGTGCGTCGGGTAGATAGTAACGGGAGATGGGGGACACGATGTTTACCCAGGTTCAGGCCCTCTTGATGGAGGTAATACCCTACTTTCTGCTTGATTGATCTTGATGAATATGAGGATTACAAGAGTCGATCTACCACGAGATCGTAACGGCTAAACCCTAGATGTCTAGCCTGTATGATTATGATTGCCTCTATGGACTAAACCCTCCGGTTTATATAGACATCGGAGGGGCCTAGGGTTGTACAGAGTCGGTTTACAAAGGAAGGAATCTACATATCCGAACGCCAAACTTGCCATCCACACAAAGGAGAGTCCCATCCGGACACGGGAAGAAGTCTTTTGTCTTGTATCTTCATAGCCCATTAGTCCGGCCCATGTTACATAGTCCGGACGCCCGAGGACCCCTTAATCCAGGACTCCCTCGGTACCCCCCGAACCAGGCTTCAATGACGATATATCTGGCGCGCTGATTGTCTTCGGCATTGCAAGGCGGGTTCCTTCTCCGACTACTTCAAAGTACTTGACCTGAGAAGCTGTACTTGGTTTTGTGTTTTAGTGTCACACCCTTTGGCTTCTGCGCCTCCATTGCTTCTGCTTCCACGTGTCGAACGAATACGAGAGGTCAGGGTATTTTTTGCATATAACCCCCAGCCATGTAAGAAAGGCATCTATTTAAAGAGATTAGATCTCAGATCCCATTCCACACCAAGCGGAAAATCCTTAGAGCTCGCTAGGAGAAACCATTCCAACATCGCTAGCGTTCCTAGTTCTTCCTCCCGCCCCCACGGCTCCGAAAAAGGTGATTGGGAGAGATGTTCCGTACCCCACGATCAGCTAATTAAGCTTCAAACGCAGGGATTTCTTCCCCCCGCGGATCTAGTCCCTGTCGGGCAGGATTAACCTCCTTTGATGGCGAAGCCCAGGCGGAAAATTTCTCCAATCCAACCAGGGGGAACAAGTGTGCTTTGTTTCCTACTTGTTAAGAGGCGTTGGGTTTCCAATCCACCCTTTCCTCCGAGGACTCCTGGAGTATTATGGCCTCCAGCTGCACAATTTCACCCCAACCTCCATTCTACATATCGCGGGTTTTGTTACTCTTTGCGAGCTATTCCTGGGCTGTAAGGCCCATTTTGAGTTATGGAGGAAGCTATTCTGCCTCGTCCCTCGTACCCAAAAGGGATCAGTATTCGAGGTGGGCGGTGCCGAGAGGTATGACACATAGCCGGGACAGGATACCTATCCGGCATGCCGAAGAAGGCGTCTGAAGAGTGGCCCTCAGAATGGTTCTATATTGAGGATGTCGCTCTCCCTGACCTAGTTCGAATGGGTCTTCCCGAATTTTCAAGTGCTCCGTTGAAGAAACGCAACAGCTGGCGTCCTCGGAGCCTCGAGGAGGATAGCGCAGAAGTCCATCAGTTAATGGGCAAGATAAGGACACTAGCTCAGTCCGGATTATCAATAATCGAGGTAATGGCAACTTCCATAGTGCGGGGTGTTCAGCCACTCCAATTCAGAGGACTCCCTATGTGGCACTACAATGGGGAAGACGATGCCTCACGCTGCGAACAGAAAGGTCCGGACACCCCTGCCGCCCTGACCACAATATTGGCCGATCTGTATAAAGGGGAGAAAGAGGAGTTCACTCGCCTTAAGCGCCAAGAGGGATTCTCCATGTACAATCCCCCTAGCTGGGTGAGCCTTAATCCCACATCATTACTCAATCCCTTCCCTGAGTCATGTTTAATTGACATTTACTCGTTCTTTTTTAACAGGAGTGGCGGAAGGCTATCGCGGGGATTTATAGCCCCGCACCGCAGCCAGAGGACCACAATCGCGACCTCGATCCCAGATTTGAAGAGGAACCGGACATATTTGTAGAACTCCAAGAGGGAGTCTTCTACTAGGCGAGCTATGATGGCACAGAAGTGGCCATCATGGCCGATTACCCTGGCCTCCTTCCTGCCTCACATGTAAGTAGCCAGGAGACAGTTCCTCCAAAAGAGCTTCCTCGTTCTGCCTCACATACCGCACTGTCTCGTGCTCCAAAGGGGAGGCGCTCGGCGCGCCATGCTGCACCAGAGGCGACTCACAAGAGAGCGGCACCCATGCCGGGCAAGCCTTCGAAGAGGAAGGCAAATGAAAACACAGTCGAGCCTTCATCAAAGAGGTGTGCTTTTTTTAAATATGCCCATTGGCAGTCACATCGAACAGTGACATTGTCCGTTGTGTCTTATCAGGAAGAGCGTGCGCCGGACTATGTCCGGGGATCCTGCCGGTCATGCCTCCACCAGTTAGGTTCCAGACCGTGCCTTAAGGACAGAGGCTGACACGGGAGTGACATCAAATTGTCCTTCTGTAGAGGATCCGGATGATGTATCCCTCACGAACTCGGAAGTGGAGAGCGCCATGAATCACCGGCGCCGGAGGGCCGCTCTCTAGGACCCTGGTTTCACAAAAGAGGCATTCAATGCCTTCAGCTCGGCTGATGCATACATCCGAGCTGCTCGGGATGGGCTTACCAGAGCCACAGACAAGCATTTGAAAGATATACAGGTAAGTGTGAATTGTATAGATCTGGTGATCATATTCCAGTAGCCCCCGAGACTTGAAGCAGTTGATACAACTAATTTAAGGATCTCTAGAAAAGTGTCTGGCCCAGCTAGCTGTGGCAACTGCCGAACTGGAGAAATCCAAGGAGGCACTACCTGGTAATGTTCCCCCTCCATCGAGATAAGTATGATCATATACCAGTAATATTAATACTGTTGTATTTCCCATGGCAGGATCATCAGATCCACTGAAAGAGGAATTGAAAGTCGCGCAGGCGGGTGAACAAGAGGCCAAAAGGCAACTGGCTGCGGGCGAACGTGTGCTAACACGGGTCAGGGATGATAAAAACAAGCTGCAGGATTCCAACACCCTGCTGGGCGAAGATCTAAAAGATGTGCGAGCCTAGCTAGCTGACGCCGTAAAGGAAAATAAGAGGCTACGAGGCGGTATATTCAGTATGCTTTTGAACTTTGCCTTCATGTAATTCAGCAAAGAAACGATCTAACTGATTTATGTCTGCAGGTATGCTGACTGGCCGTCCCGAAGAGGAAATGTTCGTCTCTCAAGACGACCTGCTGCAAGAGCTATCCCAACTGCACGAGCAGGCCCGACAAGCAATGCGGAGCGTTGCCAAGGCCTTGTGGCCATACGCCTCTCCTCCAGTAAGTATGGAGGAGCTTGTGAAGCTATTCCAAAGAGCTCGGTGGCGCTTCTGATTATGGAAGATATCAGCCTGCCGAGAAGGTGCGTGAGAGGCCTGGGCCATGGTAAAAACATGGTACATCAAGCTTGATCCGAATCATATGGCCAGGGTCGGACCTTAGGGTCAGATGGAAAATAAATTCCAGTTAGTCTAGTATATGACCAAGTAAATATAGCCGCCAAATTTTCCCAAGAGGATTGTAAACTAGACAGCCTGTTAGATGGCATAGAGGAAGAAGTTTTTTAGTCCAATTGACTATGTACTTCAATTGACAAATTTGTCCCTAGCCGTATTGTAAAACAATTGTCATGGCAGACCTTTTCGCTTCGACCTCTAGACCCGAAGGTGCGGAGTGTTTCCGAATACCAGAGCGGCAATACAGACCGGGGTATGCCTGGAAACCTAGCGTAGGGGTCATAGTTGCTTGAACAGACAAGTTGTATCCAACTAGCTATGTTATATTACATGTTTGATTGTAAGAAACATCTTCCAGGGAGAATAGTTCCATTAAGGGTTCCTTTCCCTGGGTGAACATACGCTAGTATGCATGTCCGAACTGTGATCGAAAAATCGCAGTATACGTAACATCTGGGGGGTTCATAGTGTAATGAGTGTAAAACATCTTTACTCCGCCGATCGAATATTCCCTTAAGAACGCTAGCTTTCAACTTCACCCAATCTGCGGTACACGTCCGGATGACCCCGCTGTAACAACCGCAGAGGTGCTCCCTAGCCGAACAAACGGGAACGTAGGGCATAAGCACAGGAGCCAGGCAACCCAGCTTGGCAAAAACTTAAGTCATAACGATGCATATAATGGCGAAGAAAAGGTACATATGAGGAAAGGACACATATGTGTGGAGCTTGATGCTCGGAAAATTGTAAGAATAATAATAAGCTTCTGTAAAAGAAGCCCCCAGGTATTATGGCATATACATTTAAGGATGTGTACGTCATTGGCGCGCGGTTTAGCCGCTCAAGAGCTTAAAGCTAGAAAAAGGTTAAAGAGAGGAAAAAATGGAGACAAAGGAAGAACAAAACGAACAAAGAGTCCGGCTCTTGGCGTAGATCTTCGGAGTCTGGCGGTGTTCCACGGGTTCGGCTCTAATCGATTGTCCGACGCATCACGCAGGCGGTACGCTCCTCCAGTGAGAACTTCATCTATGATGAAGGGACCCTCCCATTTGGGCTTGAGTTTGTCCTTTTTCTTTTCTGGCAAGCGTAGAACGAGTTCACCAACATTATAAGTCTTGGCCGCATCTCTCTGCTTTGATATCTGCAAGCCTGTTGTTGATAGAATGCGGAACGCGCTTTTGCAACATCGTGCTCCTCCTCCAAGGCATCTAGACTGTCCTGCCGATCCAACTCGGCTTCTCTCTCTTCATACATGCGCACTCAAGGCGAGTCATGAATGATGTCACAAGGCAAAACGGCCTCTACGCCGTACACTATGAAGAATGGTGTGTATCCGGTAGTGCGATTGGGCGTGGTCCGCAGCCCCCAGAGTACGGAGTCGAGCTCCTCAACCCAGTGCTTGTCTGATTCCTTCAACTAATGCACTAGTCTAGGCTTAATGCCGCTCATAATAAGACCATTAGCTCGTTCTACTTGACCGTTTGTTTGTGTGTGATGGACCGAGGCGTAATCAAGCTTAATGTCCAATTTAGCACACCAGGATTTCACTTCAGCGGCTGTGAAGTTGGAGACGTTATCGGTGATGATGCTGTGTGGGACACCATAACGGTGCACAACACAGGATATAAAGTCTATCACCGGTCCGGCTTCGGCCATTTTCACTGGTTTGGCCTCTAGCTATTTGGTGAATTTATCTACCATGACTAGCAGATATTTTTTCTTATGGCTTCCTCCTTTAAGGGGTCTGACCATATCAAGCCCCCGGATCGCAAAAGGCCAAGTAATGGGGATTGTTTGTAGAGCAGTAGGCGGCATATGGCTTTGATTGGCGAAGAGCTGGCATCCGACACAACGTTCGACCAGGTCCTGTGCATCTGCTCGGGCCATCGGCCAAAAGAAGCCTGTACAGAAGGCCTTACTTACAAGGGCCCGAGCCGCGGCGTGGTGACCACTGAGACCAGCATGGATTTCAGCTAGGAGTTGTCGTCCCTCTTCTTTGGAGATACACCTTTGAAGTACTCTGGTAGCACTTTTCTTGTAGAGCTCTCCGTCATGGACCTTGTAGACTTTCGAGCGCCGAACAATGCAGCGAGCCTCATTCTGGTCCTCAGGGAGCTCTCGCCTATTAAGGTAGGCCAAGAAGGGATCAGACCATGGGGCAATTACTGCAATTATTAGATTGGAGGATGATGTTATCTCGATGGGTGAGCCCCTGTTGATATCGGTATTGTGTTCGGAATCTAGGGGTGTAATCGGGTCCGGACTAGTGTTGTTGCTCTCACCCTGCCACACCATGGATGGCTTGAAGAGCCTTTCCAAAAAGTTGTTAGGCGGGACGGGGTCACGCTTGGCGCCCATGCGAGCAAGGACATCTGCCGATTGATTACTTTCCCGAGCCACATGATGAAACTCGAGTCCCTTGAACCTAGCTGATATTTTGAGTACAGCGTTGCGATAGGCCGCCATCTTCGGTTCTTTAGCGTCGAAGTCGCCATTTATTTGGGATATTGCGAGATTTGAGTCCCCGCGCACCTGCAGGCATTGTATGCTCAAGGAGGTAGCCATCCGAAGACCGTGCAATAAGGCCTCGTAATTCGGCTGCACTGTTGGAGTCTTTGTATAATATTTGGAGTACGTACTGGAATGTGTCTCTAGTGGGGGACGTTAAAACGATGCCTGCTCCTAAACCGGCCAGCATTTTAGAGCCATCGATGTATATGACCCAGTTGGAATATGTGTTGTACTCTTTAGGGAGTTCGGCCTCTGTCAATTCGGCGACGAAGTCGGCCAATACTTGGGATTTAATGGCCCGGCATGGTTTGTATGTTATGTCGAATGGCAGGAGGTCAACGGCCCACTTAGCAATCCGGCGGGTAGCGTTGCGGTTGTTTATTATGTCATTGAGTAGTACTTCGGAAGCCACCGTGATAGAGCACTCTTGGAAGTAGTGTCGTAGCTTTCGAGATGACATAAAGACCGCATATGCTATCTTTTAGTAACGAGGGTACCAGGATTTGCATGGTGTGAGGACAGTGGATATGTAGTATACCAGTTTCTGGAGTGGGAATTTGTGTCCGTCCTCCTCTTGCTCAATGACGAGCACCGCGCTCACCACCTCGTGTGTTGCAGAGATGTATAATAACATTGGTTCGCCGACGCTCGGCGTGGCCAGGATTGGGTTGCTTGCTAAAAGAGACTTTATTTCTTCCAGTCCAGCCATTGCCGCATCCGTCCACTCAAAGTGGTCGGTGCGTCGGAGAAGGCGATAAAGTGGCATTGCCTTTTCTCCTAATCTAGAGATAAAGCGGCTTAAAGCTGCCACGCATCCGGCTAGCTTTTGGACCTACTTAAGGTCAGTTGGTGTGGCCAATTGTGAAAAAGCTCGGATTTTGGCTGGGTTTGCCTCAATTCCTCTATTGGAAATGATGAAACCCAGCAGTTTTCCAGCAGGAACGCCAAAAACACATTTTTCCGGATTGACCTTGATGTCATATGTACAGAGGCTGTCAAATGTGAGATGCGGGTCGTCTATTAGTGACTCGACGTGCCTAGTCTTGATGACTATGTCATCCACATATGCTTCAACAATCTTGTCGATTTGTTTCTACAGGCATGTTTGAATCATGCGTTGGTAGGTGGCACCGGTGTTTTTGATCCTGAAGGGCATAGTGTTGAAGAAGAAAGGCCCGTATGGGGTAATGAATGTCGTTGCGGCTTTATCGGATTCCTTCATTTTGATCTGATGGTATCCGGAGTATGCGTCAAGGAAACACAGTGAGTCATGTCCTGCGGCAGCATCGATAATCTGATCGATGCGGGGGAGTGGGAAGGGATCCTTAGGGCAGGCCTTGTTGAGGTCTTTGAAATCGACGCATAGGCGCCAGGATTTATCCTTCTTTGGCACCATCACCAGGTTTGCTAGCCAGTCCGGGTGGTTTATTTCTCTGATGAATTCAGCCTCGATTAACTTGGCTAGTTCCTCCCCCATAGCTTGTCGTTTGGGTTCGGAAAAGCACCGCAGTGTTTTCTTGACCGGCTTATATCCCTTCAATATTATGAGGTTGTGTTCGGCCAACCTGCGTGGGATCCCTGGCATATCAGAAGGGTTCCAGGCGAATATATCCCAGTTTTCGCGTAGGAACGCTCGTAATGCGGCGTCAACCGTTGGGTCCAGCTGTGCCCCGATGGAAGCTGTCTTCGTGGGGTCCATTGGGTGGACCTGAAATTTGACTATTTTGTCTCCTGGTTTGAAAGAGGTGGACTTGGGTCGCTTATCAAGGATTACGTCGTCCCTGTCCACCGTGGAGCATAGTACGGTTAACTCTTCGGCCGCGAGGGCCTCAGACAGTGCCTCGAGGGCCAGGGAGGCGGTTTTGTTTTCTGCGCGAAGGGCTATGTCCGGGTCACTGGTGAGAGTGATGATACCATTGGGCCCGGGCATCTTGAGCTTCATATACCTGTAGTGAGGTATGGCTTGAAAGTGTCTGAACGCAACTAGCCCCAACAGGGTGTGATATCCACTGTTGAAAGGGGCCACTTGTAAGGTTATTTCTTTGGACCGGTAGTTTTCCAGCGTGCCGAATACTGCGTCAAGTGTGATTTTCCCGGTGCACCGCGCCTCGCGGCTGGGAATGACTGCTCGGATGGTCGTATTACTTTGCTCGATGCGGCTCCTGTCTATTTCCATTTTATTGAGTGTGTCCTCGTAGATGAGGTTTAGCCTCATGAAGCTATGTACCTAGGGTAGGGTCATGGACCTGTCCAAGATACCCTCCCCAAGGACATCTCTAGAAGAATCACCTTTCAATCGACTTAGAAGTGTTTCACTCGACAGACTCGAAGACACTCGACCATGAAGCCAGCCACTCGACAGCCAGGAGATCTAAAGTCACTCTGCACGCAAATGGTCGGTCATTAAGTAGCTTTTATGGTCATCATAGCACTTTATTTGTGGCGTTACCAGTAACGCCCGACCTTAATGTACCTTTAACCCAGCATAACTGAGGGCCGGAGGGGTCTGGCGAACTCTATATAAGCCACCCCCCTCCTTAGTGTCAAGGGTTGGCACCCCTGTAATTCATACACACATAATCCAGTCGACTGCCTTCGGGCTCCGAGACGTAGGGCTATTACTTCCTCCGAGAAGGGCCTGAACTCGTAAAACTCGTGTGTATACAACTACTCCATAGCTAGGATCTTGCCTGTCCATTCCTACCCCCCTACATTACTGTCAGACTTAGAACCACGACAGTTGGCGCCCACCATGGGGCTGGTGTCTTAGTGACTTGTTGGAGAAGTTGTTGTTTTACCGATCCCCTTCATCATGGTTTCAGGCGGAGGTTTGGCTGAGGGCCGCGAGATCCGTCTCGGCGCGCTTGTGTTCGTCGCCGACGACTCCGCTTGGCTTCAGGAGGCACCACTCGACGTCGACGCGCTCCCCGTTCGTGGGGCAACGCACTTTCGCGCGTGCATCCGTGGCGTCCTCTTGCGGCAGCCGTCGACCCAGTATCGGTCGGCTCCTGTGGCGTCCTCCCTCCCTGTTGCCCGCCGGCGCAAGCGTTCCGGTCGGTCGAGGCTTCAGCGGTGGGTGAGGCACGCGGTGGCTCGCCAGACGGCCACCCCCCAAGTCACGGCGATCGAGCCCGACGAATCTCTCTACGACCTGTTCGACTGGCTCCGCAGAGATTGCATCCAAGTGCGACAGCAGTGATCCAGCGGCGGAAGTCCTGATGGTCGATGGACCACCCAGTCCTCCCGGCTTTCCCCGCGCCGACGGTGGCGACAGCGGAGGCGTTCCGTCGGATGCCCATGAAGAGTACCTCCCCGAGCCCCTCACTTCACTGCAGAGGGAGGAACTTCGCCGCCGGAACATGGATGCACTTCACACTCCTATCGTTGGAGAAACCCCCGAGGCCCGTGCCTTGGAACACGCGCGCTTGGCCAATTTGGCTGAACGCACTCGACTCGATAATCTCCAGCGAGCACTCGATGAATGAGCGCGACAACGGGTCTTAGCATCCAGTCGACGTCAGCTCTTTCAGCCACCGACTCAGGTATATCGAACTCCGGTTCAAAATTTAGCAGATGCGGCCCGTATAGCAGAGTCGATTCAGCCTTCCCAGTACGAGGCTGGCAGAGGCTTGTTGCAGATCAGAGCATTACTCCGGGCAGCAGGAGACCAGAATTCAGCTGTATCACAGTCACGGAATAGGATCCACAACAAATCTATAGTTGCAGATACAGTTCAGTCGGCTCACAGCCCAAGATCGCCTCCGAGGCGTGAGGGGCGTGAAGACCGGCGAGATCAGTATAGGAACCGTGAGCAGTATGATCACCGATTCGATCATGATGATCGACGTCGAGTGCCGACCCCTCCACCAAGGAGTGGATCATACGTGCCTCGACAGCAGGATGACAGACGCCCTTACAGAGCTGGGCGAAGGATTCCAGTCGACCCCAGAGAACCAGGCTTTGATGCGAGATCCATTCTCGTCCAGGGTTTGGTCGACAGAAACAGAGCTCACCGAGGAGGTCATGACAGAGATGCACCCACCAGCAGCGAGTGCGTTTCAGGACGAGTGCTTGATGAGAGCCATCAGGGCGCAGTGATTCCTCCCAACTTCAGGTTGGCGACTGCAGTCAGTAAGTTCACTGGTGAGTCCAAACCTGATACCTGGCTTGAGGACTACCGAGTGACTGTTCAGATTGGCGGCGGCAATGATGACGTGGCCATGAAACACCTGCCTCTTATGTTGGAGGGCTCGGCCAGAGCGTGGTTGAACCAATTAACACCCAACAGCATTTACACTTGGGAAGATCTTTCCCGAGTGTTTGTCAGAACATTTGAAGGGACCTGCCAGCGACCAGCAGGGTTGACAGAATTGCAATCTTGCGTGCAGAAGACAAATGAAACTTTGAGGGATTACATCCAGAGATGCATCACATTACATCACACAGTGGAGAACGTGTCGGATCACCAGTCAGTTTATGCCTTCAAGGAAGGCGTTAAGTACAGAGAACTGAATCTGAAATTCGGTCGAACCGGAGACATGTCTCTGAGTCGAATGATGGAAATTGCCACCAAGTATGCTAATGGTGAAGAGGAGGATCGGCTCCGGAGTGGCAAGCACAAGTCTTTCGCTCATGAAACCGGAGGAGGAAATTCCAGTCGGAAGCAGAAGCGGAAAGCCGAGCCAGCTGCTCCTGGAGAAGCCTTGGCCGTGACTCAAGGAAAGCTTAAGGGGAAGCCCAAAGGGCCTTGGAACCCCAAGAAAGTGAAGGATCAAGACGGAAATGATGTATTGGACTTGCCATGCCACATTCACACAAAGAAAGATGAAGAGGGTAAACTCATTTACCCAAAGCATACCACTCGACAGTGTCGGCTCTTGATCCAGCAGTTCCAGGGGAAACAACCCAAAGATAAGGAAAAGGAGTCGGACAAAGTTGAAAACAAGGAAGATAGTGATGATGGATATCCCCAGGTCAATTCCACCCTGATGATTTTTGCTGACGTTGAAAGCAAAAGTTGATTGAAAGTTATCAACCGAGAGGTGAATATGGTTGCTCCGGCGACACCCAATTATTTGAAATGGTCTCAGACTGCCATCACATTCGACCAGTCTGATCACCCGACGCACATAGTCACCCCTGGGAGGCAAGCTTTGGTGGTCGACCCAGTTGTCGAGGGCACTCGACTGACTAAAGTTTTGATGGATGGTGGTAGTGGTCTGAATATACTGTATGCAGAGACGTTGAAAGGGATGGGCATTCCGATGTCCAGGCTCAGTACTAGCAACATGAGTTTCCATGGAGTCATTCCTGGAAAGAAGGCCGAGTCACTCGGTCAGATTGCTCTTGATGTGGTTTTCGGGGACTCCAAGAATTTCCGCAAAGAAAAGTTGATGTTTGAAGTCGTGGATTTCCAGAGTGCTTATCACGCTATTCTGGGAAGGCCAGCGTATGCACGTTTCATGGCTCGACCATTTTATGTATATCTTAAACTGAAGATGCCAGGCCCCAAAGGCGTTATAACTGTCACCGGCAATCGGAAGTAAGCGGAAGAGTGTTTTCAGAGAGGCTCAAAGATCGCCGATGCTCAGATGGCAGTGGTAGAGCTGCAGGAATACCAGAAAACTGCAGACCCGAGTAATTTGTTGTGAGCCAAGAAGCCTGCTACGGAATCAACGTTTCAGTCGTACGGTGAGACAAAGCCGATTCACATTCACCCGACCGATCCCAATGCTGCTCCGACTCATATCTCAACAACACTTGACTCAAAATAGGAAGAAGAGCTCACCCAGTTCCTTCGTGAGAACTGGGACATCTTCGCATGGAAACCTTCTGACATGCCAGGTGTTCCCAGGGAACTGGCTGAGCATCGTTTACGAGTCGACGCGAAGGTAAAACCGGTTAAGGAACATGTTCGACGGTCCACCGTACAGAAGAGAAAAGCAATCGGTGAAGAAGTGGCTCGACTCCTTGCAGCGGAGTTTATCCGAGAGATTTACCACTCCGAGTGGCTCGCCAATGTTGTCATGGTCCCCAAGAAGGACAATTCACTTCGCATGTGCATTGACTTCAAACATATCAATCGGGCCTGCCCAAAAGATCATTTTCCTCTCCCCCGCATCGACCAGATAGTCGACTCAACTGCGGGATGTGAACGCCTGTCTTTTTTAGACGCCTATTCCGGTTACCATTAGATCCGTCTATATGGACCCCGACGAGATCAAAACAGCTTTCATCACTCCATTCGGGTGCTTCTGTTATGTTACCATGCCATTCAGCCTGAAGAATGTCGGAGCCACGTTCATGAGGATGATTCAGAAGTGTTTGCTCACTCAAATCAATCGGAATGTGGAAGCGTACATGGATGATATTGTGGTCAAGTCACGGAAGGATTCCGACCTGCTGACTGACCTTGCGGAAACTTTTGCCTATCTCAGGAGGTATGATATCAAGCTTAATCCATCAAAGTGTACATTCAGAGTTCCTGGCGGAAAGTTACTCGGTTTTCTCGTTTCCGAACGAGGAATCGACGCCAACCCAGAGAAAGTTGGTACTCTACTCCAAATGAAACGACCTGTGTGTGTGCACGATGTCCAGAAGCTTACTGGTTGCTTGGCCGCTTTAAGTCGATTCATTTCTCGTCTCGGTGAAAAGGCATTGCCTCTTTACCGAATGATGAAGAAGTCAGACAAGTTCGAGTGGACTCCTGAAGCTGATGCAGCGTTTGCAGAGCTGAAAACCCTGCTCTCCACCCAGCCAGTGCTTGCTGCCCCAATCAGCAAAGAGCCTTTGCTGCTTTGCATTGCAGCCACGGGACAAGTTGTCAGTACAGTACTTACGGTCGAGCGGGAAGAAGAAGGAAAAGACTTTAAAGTTCAGCGCCCAGTATATTATGTTTCTGAAGTTTTAACTCCATCAAAGCAAATATATCCTCATTATCAGAAGCTTGTATATGGGATTTATATGACCACGAAGAAGGTTGCACATTACTTCTCTGACCATTCCATTACAGTCGTCAGCGACGCCCCATTGTCAGAGATTTTGCACAGCAGAGATGCAACTGGTCGAGTGGCAAAATGGGCGATTGAACTCCTTCCCCTAGATATCAAGTTTGAGGCAAAGAAAGCCATCAAGTCCCAAGCAATAGCAGATTTCGTCACCGAGTGGATTGAACAACAACTGCCGACTCAAGTTCACTCGGAGTACTGGACCATGTTCTTTGATGGTTCCAAGATGCTGAATGGTTCCGGTGCTGGGGTAGTGTTAGTTTCCTCCCGAGGAGATAAGCTCAGATATGTTCTCCAAATTCACTTTGATTCCTCCAACAACGAAGCAGAATACGAAGCACTTTTGTATGGGTTGCGTATGGCCATTTCACTCGGCGTCCGTCGCCTCATGGTCTATGGCGACTAAGATTTGGTGGTTAATCAAGTGATGAAGGAGTGGGAAGTCAGAAGTCCAGCCATGACTGGTTACTGCAATGCAGTGAGAAAGCTAGAGAAGAAATTCGAGGGGTTAGAGCTTCATCATATACCCCGACTGAAAAATCAAGCAGCTGATGATTTGGCAAAAATAGGTTCCAAGAGAGAAGCCATTCCCAGCAATGTGTTTTTGGAACACATCCACACACCGTCAGTTCAAGAGGATCCTTTCACTGAAGAGGTTCCGCAACCAAAAAGTGCCACGGATCCGACTGAGGTTGAGGTTCCAGCGGTGGTCGACCTGATCATGGAAGTCTTGGTCATCACTCCCGACTAGACGGTGCCGTACATCGCATACATCCTAAGGAAAGAACTCCCAGAGAATGAAGAAGAGGCTCAACAGATCGTCCGTCGATCCAAGGCCTTTACTGTGATAAAGGGACAGTTATACAGGGAAAGCGCGACTGGAGTCGGTCAGAAGTGTATAACGCCAGAAGAAGGTCAAATAATTCTTGACGATATCCACTCGGGGACCTGTGGTCATCATGCGTCATCTTGGACCATTGTGGCAAAAGCATACCGAGCGGGATTTTACTGGCCAAGAGCAAATGAAATGGCGAAAGAGATAGTCGACAAATGTGAAGGATGTCAGTTCTACTCCAATATGTCACACAAACCCGTGTCAGCCTTGAAGACCATTCCACTCGTCTGGCCCTTCGCTGTTTGGGGATTGGATATGATTGGACCACTGAGAACCGGCAGGAGCGGCTTCACTCACGTGCTAGTGGCGGTCGACAAGTTTACTAAATGGATTGAAGCTAAGCCTATCAAGAATCTTGATGCTTGCACTTCTATCAGTCTCATCAGAGAGTTGATATTCAGATATGGAGTTCCACATAGCATCATCACTGATAATGGGTCAAACTTCGATCCCGACAAGTTAAGAGCCTTTTGCGCCTCTCAAGGCACACGAGTCGACTACACTTCAGTCGCTCACCCCTAGTCGAATGAACAAGCGGAAAGAGCAAACGGTCTAATTCTCAAAGGACTGAAACGCCGACTGATGCGCGATCTTAAGCACGCAGCAGGCGCATGGGTCGACGAACTTCCATCAGTTCTTTGGGGATTGAGGACCACCCCTAACCGGTCAACTGGACGAACTCCATTCTTTCTGGTCTATGGAGCTGAAGCAGTTCTGCCGAGTGACTTACTTCACAATGCACCCCGAGTCGAGATCTACTCTGAAGATGAAGCAGAACAAGACAGGCAGGACGCAGTCCACCTCCTAGAAGAGGAAAGAGAGATGGCCCTGATCCGATCGACTATCTATCAGCAAGACTTGCGTCGATTCCATGCCAGAAGTGTGAAGAGTCGAGCCTTCCAAGAAGGAGACTTGGTCCTCTGAGTAGATCAACAGAAACCACACAAGCTCGCTCCCACTTGGGAAGGCCCCTTCATCGTTACCAGAGTTCTCCACAATGGAGCGTACCATCTCTACAATATCGATCGCCAGATTGATGAGCCACGAGCTTGGAATGCGGAGCTGCTCCGCCCCTTTTATACTTAAGTACTCACTCGGATGAGATGTAATAAGAAATACCTCTATAGTGTATTTATCAAAGACAAGAGTGTTATAATTTTCCCAGTGATTGTTGTTGCTTTTCTTTACGTGAGAAACCCCCAGTGGGTAGCTTAGCTGCGAATCCATTTCGTCTAAGTTTGTAAAAAGAAATTCCTACCGAGTGATGAGCAAGCCTCTCACTTGGAGGCTTAGCTGCGAATCCGTTTCGCCTAAGTACTTGAAAATCCTACCAAGTGGTGAGCCAGCCTCCCACTCGGTGGCTTAGTTGCAGTCCAAGTACTCGCCTAAGTTTAAAATATCCTACCGAGTGGTGAGCCAGCCTCCCACTCGGGGGCTTAGCTGCAGTCCAAGTACTCACCTAAGTTTAAAAATATCCTACCGAGTGGTGAGCCAGCCTCCCACTCGGGGGCTTAGCTGCAGTCCAGTAATCGCCTAAGTTCAAAAAATCCTATCGAGTGGTGAGCCAGCCTCCCACTCAGGGGCTTAGCTGCAGTCCAAGTACTCGCCTAAGTTTAAAATATCCTACCGAGTGGTGAGCCAGCCTCCCACTCGGGGGCTTAGCTGCAGTACAGTACTCGCCTAAGTTTTAAAAATCCTAACGAGTGGTGAGCCAGCCTCCCACTCGGGGGCTTAGCTGCAGTCCAAGTACTCGCCTAAGTTTAAAAAATCCTACCGAGTGGTGAGCCAGCCTCCCACTCGGGGGATTAGCTGCAGTCCAGTACTCGCCTAAGTTCAAAAAATCCTACCGAGTGGTGAGCAACCCTCCCACTTGGAGGGCTTAGCTGCAGTCCAAGTATTCGCCTAAGTTTGAAAAATCCTACCGAGTGGAGAGCAACCCTCCCACTCGAGGGCTTAGCTGCAGTCAAAGTACTCGCCTAAGTTTGAAAAATCCTACCGAGTGGAGAGCAACCCTCCCACTCGGGGGCTTAGCTACAGTCCAGTACTCGCCTAAGTTTGAGAAATCCTACCGAGTGACGAGCAATCCTCTCACTCGGGGGCTTAGCTGCAGTCCAGTACTCGCCTAAGTTTGAGAAATCCTACCGAGTGACGAGCAATCCTCTCACTCGGAGGCTTAGCTGCAGTCCATGTACTCGCCTAAGTTTGAGAAATCCTACGGAGTGCCGAGCAATCCTCACACTCGGAGGCTTAGCTGCAGTCCAAGTACTCGCCTAAGTTTGAGAAATCCTACCGAGTGAAGAGCAGTCCTCTCACTCGGAGGCTTAGATGCAGTCTAGTACTCACCTAAGTTCGAAAACATACCGATCCGCAAGGACGATGAGGTGTAGGTCGACTGCTACCTTCTCCTTCGGAGCTGCGCCACAAGTACAACGTGCGCTCTACCCTGATCCGCAAGGACGACGAGATGCATGTCGACTGCTACCCTCTCCTTCGGAGCTGCGCCACAAGCACAACGTGTGCTCCATCCCGATCCGCAAGGACGACGAGGTGCAGGTCGACTGCTACCTTCTCCTTCGGAGCTGCGCCACAAGTACAACGTGTGCTCCATCCCGATCCGCAAGGACGACGAGGTGCAGGTCGACTGCTACCTTCTCCTTCGGAGCTGCGCCACAAGTACAACGTGCGCTCCATCCCGATACGCAAGGACGACGAGGTGCAGGTCGACTGGATCTTCCACCTCAGAGCTGCGTCTCAAACACAAAGACTATTCCGAGTGAAGAGCAAGGCCACTCGAAGGCAAATGCAAGCATATTCAGAAGTAAAACAAGTTTAGATAAATCTTAAAGGTTCAAAACCGCAGATCAAAGTACTCGGGCTCTCAACCCGAAGGAGTTTAACGGTTACAAAATCCACTCGGCATTCCGAGGCAAATTTAAGGTGAGGCATAAAAGTTTTTTCACTCCGCGGGAGGAGGACTGGCAGGCTCGACGAACTCGTCCAGGTCGACACCATCGGTGATCCGAGTGGCAGCAGCAATGAAAGTCTCCATAAAGGATCAGAAATCATGCTTCTTGGTGTTGGCGACCTTGATTGCTGCCAGCTTATCTTCTCACGCCTCTTTACAGTGGACACGAACCAAAGACAGAGCCACATCAGCACCGCACCGAGCAGAAGACTTCTTCCACTCCTGCACAAGACCAGGGATCTTGTTAAGTCGAGTCATCAGAGACTCGAGGTCGTTCTGGAGTGCTGCCCCTGGCCAAAGTGCTGTGCCGATCCGCGACGTGGCGACTTTCAGTCGAGCCAAATAGTCAACAACTCCGTCAACGTGGGATTCCAGTCGGAGCAGGTTCATAGCAGTTTCGTCCTTCACGGGAGAATTGATAGGGTCCAAATTTGGTTCGATTCGCCCAGTCTCCTCCTTGAAGTCTCGGCAAAACTATGCATGCACAGTCCAAGGATGAGTCAATATTCGTATGCCGAGTCGACCAAGATGAACCAGTCGGAACGGGATATGTACCTTCAAGCTTGATGCATAACTTCTTGGCGAGGCTCCTCGGATAGCTTTCCAGATCATCCCTCCTGCGAGCAATGCATTCCATCTTCTCGTTCAGCCAGAGCAGTTTGGTCATCGGCCTTCTTTTGTGCAGCAGCCAGATCTTGATCCTTCTTTGCCAGAGCCTGGTTTAGTTTTTCTGAATGGAAACAACGCTCAGTTTAGAAAGAGCAGAATGAAATCTAGGTCTAAGACAAAGCAGTCGACAAAGCTTCCTTACCATTGGCGTCATCTTTGGCCTTCTGCAGCTCTGACTTGGCCAACTCCAGGTCAAGGTTGAGTTGAATTTGCTGCTTTTCCAAGTCGGCAAGGCGAGCTCCAAGGTCACAAGATTTCTGCAGTCGGAGAGGATGGGTTATTTTACAGAGAAAAACAACAAAGACAATAAATACTAAGACTACGGTCGACTGCCCGTAGTCCACCATAGTCTCGGGGGCTACACCCAGTGGGTGCACTTAGCGTGCCCCCACTGGTTCAGTTTACACTCGAGGAGACCTTTTCGGCATGAGCATATATAAAAAAAAGAGGAAGAAGAAAGACAGCAACAAACAAGCTCTTCAGACCGTAGTTGACAAACCACGGTCTCGGGGACTACACCCAGTGGGTGCACTTAGCGTGCCCCCACTGGTTCAGTTTACACTCGACATGGCCAGACCAGACCGATTGAAGGAATTAAAATGTCAAGACTACAGTCGACTGCCCGCAGTCCACCGTAGTCTTGGGGACTACACCTAGTGGGTGCAGTCAGCGTGCCCCCACTAGTCCAAAACTTCAATAACAAAAATTCAGCTCAAAGTATAGATTTGCTCAGTGACAAGTCGAAACACCCAGTGGGTGGACAGATGCAAAGATCCTTGGAAAGAGAGTTTTCAGGTACCATATCCTAACAGAGCAAGCCAAGAAAACCAGTCGACGTGCTGCTAACCTGAACGTTGCTTTGGAGAGCCGAGCTAGCATCATAGGCGGCCTGACAGACATCCCGCACCATTTTCATCTTCTCCATCGTAATACCTGTTTGGCGTATAGCTTCCTTGGCAGCATTCACTTCATATTCTGGGACGTGATGGGTAGCAAAAACTGAAGGCAGATCGACAGGAGCTTGAGCAGTCGATGAATAAGGCAGAGCACTCGACAGTGGTACGGCGAAGGTAACAGAAGCCCGATTGGCATCACCAGTGTCCTGAACGACTGGTTCAGCTATCGGCGTCGATTGCGGCACCTTGTCTACAGGAGTTTTCCTATTTTTCCTCGTCAAAGGCCTCTCGGGCACTTCATCGTCATCGTCGGGGAGGTCAATAATGTTGGGAGTTGTTCAAAGATCAGTCGCCAAGATTGCATCACCCAATGATATATATTACAGTTGAGTCAACCAAATAGACAGAATGACAGAAATCGTACCCAGATTGGAGGTGACTGCATCCTCCATTGCCTCATCCTCATCCCTGTAAACTGAAGTCCCAGAAGTAGCACCGCTGCCAGTTCCAAAGTTTATCTGGTCAAATCAAGGGAAAAAATAAACAACACAATGCGTCGAGTGAATACAAAGGGAGACACTCACGCAGAAGCGACGGGGATGTCAATCTTAATCTTCGGCAACACCTTCCGAGGCCTTTGCACTACAACTTTGGGCTCCTTTGATGCTTTTTCAGTCGGAGCCGGTGAGGACGTCCGAGTGCGCTTTGAAGACGGGCCAGTCTGAGCAATCGCTTTATCACGGGCGCTCGGCCGGTCTTGGTCGAGCTTGGATCGCCTCTCCCTGCGAGGAGGTGACTCGACTTCTTCTTCGTCACTTGAGTCGTCACTTTCCTCGATCTCCTCTCCATCAGAATGCCAGTCGCCACTCTCGCCGCCGCTCGCCTCCCCTTCTGGGTCTTGCTCTTGCTCCCCGTTGGGCATTGAGTACATTTCGATAAGAGCCTGGCACAAAAACAAGAAGAACAAAATTCAATCAACGGAGTATAAATAGCTGCATGTTTAAAATTACAATCGGAAACTCGATCCATTCGGGGGCTAATGATGAAGCTATGTACCTAGGGTAGGGTCATGGACCTGTCCAAGATACCCTCCCCAAGGACATCTCTAGAAGAATCACCTTTCAATCGACTCAGAAGCGTTTCACTCGACAGACTCGAAGACACTCGACCATCAAGCCAGCCACTCGACAGCCAGGAGATCTAAAGTCACTCTGCACGCAAACGGTCGGTCATTAAGTAGCTTTTATGGTCATCATAGCACTTTATTGGTGGCGTTACCAGTAACGCCCGACCTTAATGTACCTTTAACCCTGCATAACTGAGGGTCGGAGGGGTCTGGCGAACTCTATATAAGCCACCCCCCTCCTCAGTGTCAAGGGTTGGCACCCCTGTAATTCATACACACATAATCCAGTCGACCGCCTCCAAGCTCCGAGACGTAGGGCTATTACTTCCTCCAAGAAGGGCCTGAACTCGTAAAACTTGTGTGTATACAACTACTCCATAGCTAGGATCTTGCCTCTCCATTCGTACCCCCCTACATTACTGTCAGACTTAGAACCACGACATAGCCCACTACCGCCGTCCATGAGCACTTTAGTGAGCCGAAAGCCATCCACAATTGGATTGAGGACAAAGGCAGCTGGTGCCCGGAGTGACCGGAATCTTGGTTCGTCACTGGCATTGAAAGTTATGGTTGTGTCGTTCCAGGGGTTTATGGCTGCGACTTGGCAGACTTCAGCGAGGTCACGGAGTACCCTCTTGCCCCGATTGTTTGAAGCGAAATTCTTGAAGACCGTCAATACTCTGAGGTCGTCGTCGTCCGGGGGACGTTGCTCTGAGGTGTTTTTTGGAGGATATCCTCGCCGCTTTTGGCCACTTGCCGGAGTATCCTACATGCTCTAAGGCTGTGGGTTGGTTCGGTGTCCGGTGTCGTGTGTAATTTGCATGGCTTATCGAGCCATCCCTCCAGGACGGTTCCGCGTCCTGTAATGGGCTTAGTTTTATTCAATATGGGGCCGGGTGCCACATAATGGTGCACACTTTTCGCCCGCCCGAGGGGTTGAGTGGAAACCGGGGGTTCGAAGTGAGCTATCTGAGTTTTCCACGCTATTTCCATTGCGCAGTACTCATGTACTATGGTTGCCAAGTCAGCGAAGCGTACTACGCGACGGCGGTTGATGGCGTTGAGGATTTGATACGTCTCCAACGTATCTATAATTTTTGATTGCTCCATGCTATATTATCTATTGTTTTGGACTATATTGGGATTTATTTTCCACCTTTATATTACTTTTGGGACTAACCTATTAACCGGAGGCCCAGCCCAGAATTGCTGTTTTTTTTGCCTATTTCAGTGTTTCGAAGAAACGGAATATCAAAAGGAGTCCAAACGGAATGAAATCTTCGGGAACGTGATTTTCTCATCAGATAAGACCCAGGAGACTTGGACCCTACGTCGGCAACTACATCATCACCGTCATGACGTCGTTGTGCTGACGAAACTCTCCCTCGGCCTCAGTTGGATCAAGAGTACGAAGGACGTCACCGAGCTGAACGTGTGTAGGTCGCGGAGGTGCCGTGCGTTCGGTACTTGGATCGGTTGGATCACGAAGACGTTCGACTACATCAACTGCGTTACTAATCGCTTCCGCTTTTGATCTATGAGGGTATGTAGACACACTCTCCCCTCTCGTTGCTATGCATCTCCTAGATAGATGTTGCGTGATCGTAAGAATTTTTTTGAAATATTGTGTTCCCCAACAGTGGCATTCGAGCCAGGTCTATGTGTAGATGTTATATGCACGAGTAGAACACAAAGAGTTGTGGGCGATAATAGTCATACTGCTTACCAGCATGTCATACTTTGACTCGGCGGTATTGTTGGATGAAGCGTTCAGACCGACATTACGAGTACACTTACGCGAGACTGGTTCTACCGACGTGCTTCGCACATAGGTGGCTAGTGGGTGTCTATTTCTCCACTTTAGTTGAATCATCAAGTGTGACTACGCCCGGTCCTTGTTGAAGGTTAAAACAGCAAACTTGATGAAAAATCGTTGTGGTTTTGATGCGTAGGTAAGAACAGTTCTTGCAAAGCCCGTAGCAGCCACGTAAAACTTGCAACAACAAAGTAGAGGATGTCTAACTTGTTTTTGCAGGGCATGTTGTGATGTGATATGGTCAAGACGTGATTATATAAATTGTTGTATGAGATGATCATTGAAACGTCTCCAACGTATCTATAATTTTTGATTGTTCCATGCTATTATATTACCTGTTTTGGATGTTCAATGGGCTTTATTATACACTATTATATTATTTTTGGGACTAACCTATTAACCGAAGGCCCATCCCAAATTGCTGTTTTTTTTCCTATTTCAGTGTTTCGCAGAAAAAGAATATCAAACGGAGTCCAAACGTAATCAAACCTTCGGGAGCGTGATTTTTGGAACTTGGAGTGGACGTCAAGCAATCAACAAGGAGGCCACGAGGCTGGGAGGCGCGCCTGCCCCCCTGGGCGCGCCCTCCACCCTCGTGGGCCTCTCATGGCTCCACCGACCTACTTCTTCCTCCTATATATACCTACGTACCCCGAAACCATCGAGGAGCACCACGAAAACCTAATTCCACCGCCGCAACCTTCTGTACCCATGAGATCCCATCTTGGGGCCTTTTCCAGTGCTCTGCCGGAGGGGGCGTTGATCAGGGAGGGCTTCTACATCAACACCATAGACTGTCCGATAATGTGTGAGTAGTTTACCTCAGACCATCGGGTCCATAGTTATTAGCTAGATGGCTTCTTCTCTCTCTTTGGATCTCAATACAAAGTTCTCCTCGATTCTCTTGGAGATCTATTCGATGTAATCTTCTTTTGTGGTGTGTTTGTCGAGAGACGATGAATTGTGGGTTTATGATCGAGATTATCTATGAACAATATTTGAATCTTCTCTGAATTCTTTTATGTATGATTGGTTATCTTTGCAAGTCTCTTCAAATTATCAGTCTGGTTTGGCCTACTAGATTGATCTTTCTTGCAATGGGAAAAGTGCTTGGCTTTGGGTTCAATCTTGCGGTGCTCGATCCCAGTGACAGTAGGGGAAACGACACGTATTGTATTGTTGCCATCGAGGATAAAAAGATGGGGCTTATATCATATTGCATGAGTTTATCCCTCTACATCATGTCATCTTGCTTAAAGCATTACTCCGTTCTTATGAACTTAATACTCTAGATGCATGCTGGATAGCGGTCGATGTGTGGAGTAATAGTAGTAGATGCATGCAAGAGTCGGTCTACTTGTCATGGACATGATTCCTATATACATGATCATACCTATATATTCTCATAATTATGCTCAATTCTGTCAATTGCTCGATCGTAATTTGTTCACCCACCGTAATACTTATGCTATCTTGAGAGAAGCCACTAGTGAAACCTATGGCCCCCGGGTCTATTCTCCATCATATTAATCTCCCGTCAACAAGCTATTTCTGGCGCCGTTTATTTTGCAATCTTTACTTTTAATCTTTATCATAAAAATACCAAAAATATTATCTTATCATCTCTATTAGATCTCACTTTTGCAAGTGGCCGTGAAGGGATTGACAACCCCTTTATCGCGTTGGTTGCAAGGTTCTTATTTGTTTGTGTAGGTGCAATGGACTTGAGCGTGGCCTCCTACTGGATTGATACCTTGGTTCTCAAAAACTGAGGGAAATACTTACGCTACTTTGCTGCATCACCCTTTTCTCTTCAAGGGAAAACCAACGCAGTGCTCAAGAGGTAGCAATCATGTTTTGTAACACAGTTATCGGCAACTGGCAGGAGCCATATGGTTGTCGCTTTATTGTATGAAATGCAATCGCCATGTAATTGCTTCACTTTATCACTCAGCGGTAGCGATAGTCGTAGAAGCAATAGTTGGCAAGACGAGAACGATGCTTCGATGGAGATCAAGGTGTCAAGCCGGTGACGATGGTGATCATGACGGTGCTTTGGAGATGGTGATTAAAGGCACAAGATGATGATGGCCATATCATATCACTTATATTGATTGCATGTGATGTTTATCCTTTATGCATCTTATTTTTCTTAGTATGACGGTAGCATTATAAGATGATCTCTCGCTAAATTTCAAGGTATAAGTGTTCTCCCTGAGTATGCACCGTTGCTACAGTTCGTCGTGCCGAGACACCACGTGATGATCAGGTGTGATAAGCTCTACGTTCACATACAACGGGTGCAAGCCAGTTTTGCACACGCTGAATACTCGGGTTAAACTTGATGAGCCTAGCATATGCAGATATGGCCTCGGAACACTGAGACCTAAAGGTTGAGCGTGAATCATATAGTAGATATGATCAACATAGTGATGATTACCATTGAAAACTACTCCATCTCACGTGATGATCGGACATGGTTTAGTTGATATGGATCACGTTATCACTTAGATGATTAGAGGGATGTCTATCTAAGTGGGAGTTCTTAAGTAATATGATTAATTGAACATTAATATATCATGAACTTAGTACGTGTAGTATTTTGCATGTCTATGTTGTTGTAGATAAATGGCCCGTGATGTTGTTCCGTTGAATTTTCATGCGTTCCTAGAGAAAGCTAAGTTGAAATATGATGGTAGCAATTACACGGACTGGGTCTGTAACTTGAGGATTATCCTCATTGCTACAAAGAAGAATTACGTCCTGGAAGCACCGCTAGGTACAAACCCGCTGCAGGAGCAATGCCAGATGTTATGAACGTCTGGAAGAGCAAAGCTGTTGACTACTCGATAGTTCAGTGTGCCTTGCTTTACGTCTTAGAACTGGGACTTCAATGACGTTTTGAATTTCATGGAGCATATAAGATGTTACAGGAGTTGAAGTTAGTATTTCAAGCAGATGCCCGGATTGAGCGATATGAAGTCTCCAATAAGTTCTATAGCTGCAAAATGGAGGAGAATAGTTCTGTCAGTGAGCATATACTCCAAATGTCTGTGTACCACAATCACTTGACTCAGCTGGGAGTTAATCTTCCAGTTGATAGTGTCACTGGTAGAGTTCTTCAATCACTGCCGCCAAGCTACAAGAGCTTCGTGATGAACTATAATATGCAAGGGATGGATAATACGATTCCCGAGCTCTTCGCAATGCTAAAGGCTGCGGAGGTGGAAATCAAGAACGAGCATCAAGTGTTGGTGGTCAATAAGACCAACAGTTTCAAGAAAAAGGGCAAAGGGAAGAAGGGGAACTTCAAGAAGAACGGCAAACAAGTTGCTGCTCAAGTGAAGAAGCCCAAGTCTGGACCTAAGCCTGAGACTGAGTGCTTCTACTACAAAGGGACTGGTCACTGGAAGCGGAACTGGCCCAAGTATTTGGCGGAGAAGAAGGATGGCAAAGTGAAAGGTATATTTGATATACATGTTATTGATGTGTACCTTACTAATGCTCGCAGTAGCACCTGTGTATTTGATACTGGTACTGTTGCTAATATTTGTAACTCGAAACAGGGGCTACGGATTAAGCGAAGATTGGCTAAGGACGAGGTGACGATGCGCGTGGGAAATGGTTCCAAAGTCGATGTGATCGCCGTCGGCGCGCTACCTCTACATCTACCTTTGGGATTAGTTTTAGAGCTGAATAATTGTTATTTGGTGCCAGCGTTAAGCATGAACATTATATCTGGATCTTGTTTGATGCGAGATGGTTATTCATTTAAATCAGAGAATAATGGTTGTTCTGTATATGAATAATATATTTTATGGTCATGCACCCTTGATGAGTGGTCTATTTTTACTAAATCTTGATAGTAGTAATACACATGTTCACAGTATTGAATCCAACAGATATAAGTTTAATAATGATAGTGCAACTTATTTGTGGCACTGCCGTGTGGGTCATATTGGTGTAAAGCGCATGAAGAAACTCCATGCTGATGGGCTTTCGGAATCACTTGATTATGAATCACTTGATGCTTGCGAACCATGCCTCATGGGCAAGATGACTAAGACTCTGTTGTCCGGAACAATGGAGCGAGCAACATACTTGTTGGAAATAATACATACTGATGTATGCGGTCTGATGAGTGTTGATGCTCGCGGAGGGTATCATTATGTTCTGACCTTCACAGATGATTTGAGCTGATATGGGTATATCTACTTGATGAAACATAAGTCTGAAACATTTGAAAAGTTCAAAGAATTTCAGAGTGAAGTGGAAAATCATCGTAACAAGAAAATAAAGTTTCTACAATCTGATCGTGGAGGAGAATATTTGAGTTACGAGTTTGGTCTTCATTTGAAACAATGCGGAATAGTTTCGCAACTCACGCCATCCGGAACACCACAGCGTAATGGTGTATCCGACTGTCGTAATCGTACTTTATTAGATACGGTGCGATCTATGATGTCTCTTACTGATTTACCGCTATCATTTTGGGGTTATACTTTAGAGAATGCGGCATTCATGTTAAATAGGGCACCATCTAAATCCGTTGAGACGACAACGTACGAACTATGGTTTGGCAAGAAACCCAAGTTGTCGTTTCTTAAAGTTTGGGCCTGCGATGCTTATGTGAAAAAGCTTCAACCTGATAAGCTCGAACCAAAATCGGAGAAATGTGTCTTCATAGGATACCCAAAGGAGACTGTTGGGTACACCTTCTATCACAGATCCGAAGGCAAGATATTCGTTGCTAAGAATGGATCCTTTCTAGAGAATTAGTTTCTCTCGAAAGAAGTGAGTGGGAGGAAAGTATAACTTGATGAGGTAATTGTACCTGCTCCCTTACTGGAAAGTAGTTCATCACAGAAATCAGTTCCAGTGATTCCTACACCAGTAAGTTAGGAAGCTAATGATGATGATCATGAAACTTCTGATCAAGTTACTACCGAACCTCGTAGGTCAACTAGAGTAAGATCCGCACCAGAGTGGTACGGTAATCCTGTTCTGGAGGTCATGTTACTTGACCATGACGAACCTACGAACTATGAGGAGGCAATAATGAGCTCAGATTTCGCGAAATGGCTTGAGGCCATGAAATCTGAGATGGGATCCATGTATAAGAACAAAGTATGGACTTTGGTTGACTTGCCCGATTATCGGCAAGCCATAGAAAATAAATGGATCTTCAAGAAGAAGACTGACGCTGACGGTAATGTTACTGTCCACAAAGCTCGACTTGTTAAGAAAGATTTTCGACAAGTTCAAGGAGTTGAGTACGATGTGACCTTCTCACCCGAAGCGATGCTTAAGTCCGTCCGAGTCATGTTAGCAATTGCCGCATTTTATGATTATGAATTTTGGCAAATGAAGTCAAAAATGCATTCCTTAATGGAAATCTTAAATAAGAGTTGTATATGATGCAACCAGAAGATTTTGTCGATCCAAAAGGTGCTGATAAAGTGTGCAAGCTCCAGCGATCCATTTATGGACTGGTGCAAGACTCTCGAAGTTGGAATATACGCTTTGATAGTGTGATCAAAGCATATGGTTTTATACAGACTTTTGGAGAAGCCTGTATTTACAAGAAAGTGAATGGGAGCTCTGTAGCATTTCTGATATTATTTGTAGATGACATATTGTTGATCGGAAATGATACTGAATTTCTGAATAGCATAAAAGGATACTTGAATAAGAATTTTTCAATGAAAAACCTCGGTGAAGCTGCTTATATATTAGGCATCAAGATCTATAGAGATAGATCAAGACGCTTAATTGTACTTCCACAAAACACATATACCTTTATAAAGTTTTGAAGAAGTTCAAAATGGATCTAGCAAAGAAAGGGTTCTTGCCTGTGTTACAAGGTGTGAAGTTGAGTCAGACTCAATGCCCGACCACTGCAGAAGATAGAGAGAAAATGAAAGTCATTCCCTATGCTTCAGCCATAGGTTCTATCATGTATTCAATGAAGTGTACCAGACCTGATGTGTGCCTTGCTATCAGTTTAGCAGGAAGGTACCAAAGTAATCCAGGAGTGGATCACTGGACAGCGGTAAAGAACATCCTGAAATACCTGAAAAGGACTAAGAATATGTTCCTCGTTTATGGAGGTGACAAAGAGCTCATCGTAAACAGTTACGTCGATGCAATCTTTGACACTGATCCAGATGACTTAAAGTCACAAACCGGATACATATTTTTATTAAATGGTGGAGCTGTCAGTTGGTGCAGTTCCAAGCAGAGCGTCGTGGCGGGATCTACGTGTGAAGCGGAGTACATAGCTGCTTCGGAAGCAAAAAATGAAGGAGTCTGGATGAAGGAGTTCATATCCGATCTAGGTGTCATACCTAGTGCATCGGGTCCAATGAAAATTTTGTGACAATACTGGTGCAATTGCCTTGGCAAAGGAATCCAAATTTCACAAGAGAACCAAGCACATCAGGAGACGCTTCAATTCCATCCGCGATCAAGTCAAGGAGGGAGACATACAGATTTGCAAGATACATACAGATCTGAATGTTGCACACCCGTTGACTAAGCCTCTCTCACGAGCAAAACATGATCAGCACCAAGACTCCATGGGTGTTAGAATCATTACAATGTAATCTAGATTATTGACTCTAGTGCAAGTGGGAGACTAAAGGAAATATGCCCTAGAGGCAATAATAAATTTGTTATTTATATTTCCTTATATCATGATAAATGTTTATTATTCATGCTAGAATTGTATTAACTGGAAACTTAGTACATGTGCGAATACATATACAAACAGAGTGTCACTAGTATGCCTCTACTTGACTAGCTCGTTAATCAAAGATGGTTATGTTTCCTAGCCATGGATAAGAGTTGTCATTTGATAAACGGGATCACATCATTAGAGAATGATGTGATTGACTTAGCCCATCCGTCAGGTTAGCACTATGATCGTTTAGTTTATTGCTATTGCTTTCTTCATAACTTATACATGTTCCTATGACTATGAGATTATGCAACTCCCGAATACCGGAGGAAAACTTAGTGTGCTATCAAATGTCACAACGTAACTGGGTGATTATAAAGATTCTCTACAGGTGTCTCCGATGGTGTTTGTTGAGTTGGCATAGATCAAGATTAGGATTTGTCACTCTGATTGTCGGAGAGGTATCTCTAGGCCCTCTCGGTAATGCCAATCACTATAATGCTTGCAAGCAATGTGACTAATAAGTTAGTTACAGGATGTCGCATTACGGAACGAGTAACGAGACTTGCCGGTAACGAGATTGAACTAGGTATGATGATACCGACGATCGAATCTCGGGCAAGTAACATACCGATGACAAAGGGAACAACGTATGTTGTTATGCGGGTTGACCGATAAAGAACTTCATAGAATATGTAGGAACCAATATGAGCATCCAGGTTCCGCTACTATTTATTGACCGGAAGTGAGTCTCGGTCATGTCTACATATATAGTTCATGAACCCGTAAGGTTGACACGCTTAACGTTCGATGACGATCGGTATTATGAGTTTATGTGTTTTGATGTACCAAAGGTAGTTCGGAGTGCCGGATGTGATCACGGATATGACAAGGAGTCTCGAAATGGTCGAGACATAAAGATCGATATATTGGAAGGCTATGTATGGACACCGAAATGGTTCCGTATGAGTTCGGGCATTTTCTGGAGTACCGGGAGGGTACCGGAACCACCCGGGGAGTCAATGGGCCTTATTGGGCCTTAGTGGGAGAGAGGAGGAGGCGGCCAGGTGGAGGGCGCCCCCCCCCCCAAGACCAATCCGAATTGGGTGGGGCCACCCTTTCCTTTCTCCTTCTCCCTCTTCCTTCTCCAACTCCAACTAGGGAAGGGGGGAACCAAGATAGCTAGAGCTCCTTAAAGGAAAGCAAAATCCAATTCTATATTATATCAAACTATAAAGCAAAGATGAGGAAGGTGCGCCTTTACTCGCTCGAATTAGAGGAAAAAGGGGATATGTAGCAGTAACATATTTTCTTTCAATAGTAAGCAGGAAATGTGAAACCTACTCCTACTAGGAGTAGGACTCCCCCGCACTAGTAGAAAAAGTGCCTATTGTCCCGGTTGGTGAGGGCCTTTAGTCCCGGTTCATGAACCGGGACTAAAGGGTCGATACTAATGCCCTGGCCCTTTAGTCCCGGTTCAATCCAGAACCGGGACAAATGGGCCTCCACGTGGCCTGTGCGCTGAGCCCAGGCAGGAGGGCCTTTGGTCCCGGTTGGTGGCACCAACCGGGACCAATAGGCATCCACGCGTCAGCATTTCTGTGGCTGGGGTTTTTGTTTTTTTAAAGGGGGGGTGGGTTTGGGGGTTTTGGGGTGTTTCATATATTGTGTTAGCTAGCTAATTAATAGAGAGAAGTGTCCTCTCTTTTGTCCGTTCTTGGTCGACGCTACGTACTATACATTCGTATAGAGAGGACTAGCTAGACACACTAGCTAGCTAGTAAGCAAATGAAGGAAACAGAAGATCGTCATGAACATATATGCATATAGAGAGAAGTGATATCGACCACCTCTCCTTCTCCGAGAGATTGGTCGAACAACAAGTTCTCGTATATCTATCCGACACTACCGGCTACATATATACAATAATTATCTTTTACAAATATAATCTCCTAACATACGGACGCATGGTCCACATAGTATTCTCCGTCTTCAGCGATCACGTGGTCAAGAAAGAATGCCGCCAATTCCTCTTGAATTGCTGGCAGGCGATCTGGTGCTAGGAGTTCATCCCGCATCCGAAACATCTAATTTTAAGAAGGGGGTCAATACATATATATATATGAATGAATGAAACTCAACACAAATGATGGTAATAAAATAAAATTGTGAATATTGTTATTTACGCACTTCATATTGTTTGTCAGAGTAGCCCCGCTCACAGGTCGTGTGGCGGATGGACTCGCAAATGTAATATCCACAGAAATCATTCCCTTGTTCCTGCCACAACCACTTTACAAGAAATAGAGGTCAATCAAACTGATAATTAGCAAGCATGCTAAATGGTATTGATCAAACTAGCGCTTGAATCACTAGGAGATGCGTGGAATATGCTACTATAGTACTTACTTTGGTGTCTAAATTGCAGCTTCTTGGCAGTCCCGAGCTTTTTTGGTGAATTTTCTCCAAACCCTGCCATACAAAGAAAACAATTACTTGATATCAGAAATGAACAAAGTTGCTGATATGGTGGATAATGATCGATTTAACTTACTTCCCGAGCATTTCAGTCATGTCCGCATAATCCTTGGGATCTTTTCGTTTGGAGTCTAAGACAGTTACTACTCCCTGCTCAAGCTTAATTAATCTCTAGGAGAATATAGTGGTACCTGCGCATGCATGCACAACTCATCAATATTACATTACTATAACCTGGACTAATAAGGGAAACCGAATATGCCACAAGACAATAACACTCACTTGAAGTTGTAAGGAAAGAGTATTATAGAGTATTATATCTTTGTGTTCATTTATTACCAACGATTGTAGCAAGTTGGCCTCGGTATTTTCGGCACGAAATTCAACCACAGTTGCATCTATGAGATATGTGTTAATTAACCCAATATCACCCACTTGTCTTTTCTTCAATTCGGCGATCTTCAATCTGCATAATATAGTGAGGATAATTATAAATACATGCAATGAAAGAGCTGAGTTATATAGAGACTTAATGACAGAAGTAGTACTACTTACAGACGATAGCAGGTGACCGTTGCTTTATCGAGGGCCAATTGATTGAAAAACTGATAGAACTCCTCAAATGGAATAGGCAACAGTTCAATTCCAACGAGGTCATGCTCCTTTTAACTCTCACATACAAAGTACTCCTCCCTCGGACTCTCTGCAGGTTTTCATGTACCAATCATGCAATCTTAGCATCATTGTTGATAGAGATCTTTCATCTTTGACGAGAGGCTTCCCGTACTCGTATCTTTGTATCTGCACCTCCAAGAAATCATAATGTACATCGTCGGGCAGGTAATCTTCAGGATTGCCATAACCGGGCACCATCCTCGGATCGACGATGTCGCTAGCAGGCACCTTGAGCGGGGGGCACGATTGCTTCGCTTGTTCGCCGACCTCTCCGCTTCGGCAAATGCCTTTCCAATAATGCGCTCATAATTGCCTTTTGGCGGAGACTTGGGTGGTTTTGTCAGGGCAGCCAGAGTGCGCTTCGCTTTCACCGGATCTACCCTTGAAACCAGTCATCCACTTCGGTCTGCGCGATCTTCGCGTTTTCCTCCTCGGTCCTCTCGTACGGTAACTTCTCTGGAGTCTTCAGAGAAGGACCGAATCTGTATCTCCTCCAGCCTTTGGCTGTACTGCTAGACACCGGCAGAGCAGACGGAGCGGATGTCTTCTTTCCTTGCTTACGAGGCGGAGGAGAAGGACTACGACGCGCCGGAGCAGCCGGATCGGCGGCGGGTATCTTCTGCCCTTGCTGACGAGGCGGAGAAGGAGGAGGCTGGCTGCTCAGGCGCGCCGGCGCAGGCGGAGAAGGAGGCGGAGTGCCGCCACGCGCCGGAGAAGGAGCCGGCCGAGTGCCCTGATCGTCACTCACCGGAGGAGGAGGCGGTGGAGGAGGCGGAGTGCCCTGACTCGCCGGAGGAGGAGTAGGAGGCGGAGGCGTCTAGTTCGGAAGGTTGATGAGATCCTTCCGCCATAGGCATGGAGTCTTCAGAGCAGAACCCAGCCGATACTCCCCTTCACCGGTAGGGTGGTCAAGCCGGAGGTCATCAAATCCCTCCGTTATTTCATCCACCATCACCTTAGCATATCCTTCTGGAATCGGCCGGCAGTGAAAAGTTGAGTCGGGTTTAGTAGGATAAACAGAGCCAATAGCCTCCTTGACCTTCAAATTGCTCCATTCCGCCATAAGGTGGAAATTTTGAGACTCCGTGATAGCATCCACGGGATTGCTGGCAGGAGCCGTCAAGGCATGCTCCGGCTGAAGCAGCTCGGTAGAAGCCACGCTGCTTCTCTGCTGAGATGGCGGGGTAGCTTCGGGGGAAGCTTCGGCAGGTCGTTTGCTCTGTTCTGCTTCTCGTTCCTCTATCCCCATTACCCTTTCGTGCAGCGCCTGCAGTTGGCTCTGCTCCAGTTTCTTCCTCCTCTCCTGGGTTTTGTAACTCCCTGCGTCCGGAAATCCAGCCTTCCACGAAACGGAGCCTGGCGTGCCTCGTGTCCGTCCAGGGTGCTCAGGATTCCCGAGGGCCATTGTGAGCTCGTCCTTCTCCCTGTCTGGAACGAACGTCCCTTGCTGCGCTGCTTCGATAAATTGCTGAAGCCTCTTGACTGGTATGTCCAATTGATCGTCCGTCCAAATGCACTTCCCTGATACAGGGTCCAAGGTTCCGCCAGCCCCGAAGAACCAAGTCCGGCAACGGTCTGGCCAGTTCATTGTCTCTGGTTCAATCCCTTTATCAAGCAGATCATTCTCAGCCTTGGCCCACTTAGGCCGGGCTATGAGGCAGCCACCTGACCCCGTGCGATGGTGAAGCTTCTTCTTCGCAGCATTTTGCTTGTTTGTCGCCGACATCTTTTTACTCTTTTCCGATGTCTTGTGGGCCACAAATGCGGGCCAGTCATCTCTGATCTTCTCATATTTGCCCTTGAATTCTGGTGTCTCTTTTTTATCGACAAACTTATTCAAGTCTTTCTTCCAATTCCTGAATAGGTCTGCCATCTTCTTAAGAGCAAAAGACTTTATTAATGGCTCTATAACTGGCTTCTCCGGATCATCCTCTGGCGGTAGGGTGAAATTTGACTTCAGCTCAGCCCAAATATCATTTTGCTGCAGATCATTGACATAAGACACATCAGGGTCTTCGTTCTTAGGCTTATACCATTGCTAGATGCTGATCGGGATCTTGTCCCTAACCAGAACCCCACACTGAGCAACAAATGCCTTCTTTGTTCGGATGGGTTCAATCGGTTGGCCGTCTCGCGCGATTTCTATGATCTCAAACCTTTCATCCGAGCTCAACTTTTTCTTCGGGCCTCGTCTCTTTACCGAAGTTGTGCTCGATCCGGAGGGCTAGAAAAAATAAACAAAGACGAGAGTTAATTAATATGTGTACATACCAAAACAATGAATGCATCAATTAGCTAGTCAGCACAGGCTTAACTAATATATATACCTAGCCGGACTCAGTTCAGTGATCACCGGAGCCGTCCTCACGGTCTACTTCTTCACCCTCTCCTTATTGCGCCGGCATTGGATCATCGGAGCCATCATAATCATAGCCAGCTGCTTCTTCACCCTCTCCTTCCAGACGATCGGTGTCGTTGAGAAACATCAACGAGCAGACGGCATCACTTCCTTCTGCGATTATGTCCCTCAACAATGCTTCTTGTGCTTCATCTCGGGGCGGGGTGTCCATAGTTTCTACAAATATTTACAACATGGCAATTATTATTCAAACATGACAGATATGGATATATTAGTGGCAAACGTAGAACTAGCTAGCTAATCACAATAAGGAATCATATTAATTAGTGGCCTCGATGCTGCTTCTCTAGGGTTTCGGGTGGCCTCGACAACGCTTCAAGGGTTAGGGGTGGCCTCGAGAACGCTTCAAGGAGGGGGTAATATCGACCCCCATGTGTTGAAGCTATCGGCGGGGGTATATCGACAACAACAACGCGACACTACATCTATGTCCCACAAGTGGCGTGGGCATCGAAGCCCGCGTCACTTGTGGGACGTGGATGTAGTGTCCACACCGACGACCACATGTATCTCACACCGACGATACTTGCTATTTAATTAGGGTTTCCTCTACCGCTCGGCGACCCTCGACGACCCTCGTTCCCGATAAAAAAAGAGGAAGAAGAAGAAAAAAAAGAGGAGAAGAAAGAATAGAGGAAGAACTCCTCTATTCTTT
Organism: Aegilops longissima; assembly: GCA_021605205.1. Taxonomy (NCBI): domain Eukaryota; kingdom Viridiplantae; phylum Streptophyta; class Magnoliopsida; order Poales; family Poaceae; genus Aegilops; species Aegilops longissima. The sequence continues at coordinate 711,723,306 of CM038679.1, read as the reverse complement.
CTTCTCCTCTTTTTTTTCTTCTTCCTCTTCTTTTTTATCCTCTCTTCCTCTCAGGTTCGATGACCCTCGACCCGATAACATACATCCATCGATATCATTCCATACATACATAGACATCTACATTATATATGAACAAACATCTATGTCCCACAAGTGACGTGGGCATCGGCGCTTCTGTAGGGTAGAGGGTCGTGGACCGCCCGGCGGTTGAGGTCAAGGGTCGAGATCGCCGAGGGTCGGGAGGTTGCCTAGTGTCAAAGGATTCAACAAAACCATGTCTTCATCATTAGGCGAAAGTAGCAGGTGCATGATGGTGAAGCTCTCAAAGTTATTTTGGGCGGAGTCCCAGATAGGATAATTCGCTTTTTGGTACAAATTTCAACAAGAACCTTCCAAATATCGTTATTTGGAAGGCCTTTGCTGAAATTCATACAAAAAGGCAAATTATCCTATCCGGGACAACATTCCAGAATAACTTTGGAGGACTTCGTACCATCATGCCCTGGTTACTTCCGGCTAATGATGAAGCCATGGACTTCTTCAGTACTTTGACACTAGGAAACCTCTCGACCCTCGGCGATCCTCGACCTCGAACCCTCGACGACCTGGAACCTCGACCCCTAGATGACCTCGAACCTCGACCTCGATCCTCGACCCTATAGAACCCTCGAACCTCGACCACAAACCCTCGACCCTTGACCCCTTAACGACCCTCGACCCTCTACCCTAGTTCCCGACCCTCGACCCTCGGCGATCCTCGACACCCTCGTTCTCGATAAAAATTAAGAAGAAGAAGAAGAAGAAAAAAGAGGAGAAGAAAAAAGGAATAGCTAGAGGAGAAGATCGAAGAAAAAAAATAAAAAAAAAGGAAGAAGAAGAAAGGAATAGTGGAGAGGAAGAGAAAATAGAATATTCTATTTTCTCTTCCTCTCCACTATTCCTTTCTTCTTCTCCTCTTCTTTTTCTTATTTTTTCTTCTTCTTATTTATTTCTCCTTTTCTTCCTCTCCTCTTCTTCATTCTTTCCTCTTCTTATTTTCCTCTTTCCTATCCTTCTTTTCCTTCCTTTCTTAATATCACTTAGCAAATTTTGCAACGATAGGGAGGGGGTGCTCCCGTGGTCTAAAATCCGTCTGAAAAAATAAATCTATGATCCCTCAACGTCCCCGCCTCTCTCATGAACAAAAAAAATCTGTGAATTAAAAAAATCATGTCTATGAACAAAAAATATTATATTTCATCCACATTCGTGCATACATCATATATGTGATCATCTATGAAAAAAACATCATATTCTACAAAAAAAATCATTACATATATATAAAAAACAAGCATATATATATAAACAAGCATATATTTATATATAAACAAGAATATATATATATATATATATAACAAGAATATATATGAAAAAAATGCAAAGGGAGGGCACCGGCGGCCGGACCAAGCAGAGGAGAGGATGGCGGGGTCGGCGGCGACGATGGCGTCGGGGCAGAGGCACGGGCGACGGCGACGGCAGGCCTGGGCGGCGCGGGCTCAGGGCAGGCGCGGGCGGCGGCGACGGGGGGGCAGGCGAGCGCGTCGGGCAGAAAGCTGCCGGGCGGCACGCGAGGGGGGGGGCGGGGGCGACGGTGACGGGTGGGCCGGGCAGAGCGATCGGGCAGGGCGGGCGGGCGGGCGGCGCGGCCGGGCAGGGCAACGTTGAGGGCGCGGGCGGTGGCGACGACGAGCACGGGCGAGGCGACGGCGACGGCGGGGGCGACAGGCGGCGTCGGGGCAGCCTGGCGGCGTCGGGGGAAACTGGCGAGGGAAACCTGAAATTTCCTAAGTGATGGCTTATATAGCAAAGCCATTGCTCCCGGTTCGTGGCACAAATTGGGACTAATGCCCCCCTTTAGTCCCGGTTGGTGCCACCAACCGACCAAAGGCCTCTTTTCAAGAGCCCAAAGGGCGGAAGCGGCGGCCTTTGGTCCCAAGTTGGTGGCACTAACCAGGACTAAAGGGGGCATTAGTCCCGTTTGTCCACGAACCGACCAATCCCCATTTAGTCCCGTTGGTGCCACCAACCAGGACCAAAGGCCTTGTGCTGCCCCGCCCAAATGTTTAGTCCCACCTCGCTAGTTGAGAGGAGCCGCACTTGTTTATAAGGTGCGGTGCGCCTTCCTCTCGAGCTCCTCTCTAAAGCAGGCTTTGGGCCTAACTGCAATCTGTGTGCTGTGGGCCTAGTGGGCCTCCCAGGCCTGAATCCCGGCCCATGGTAGGGTTTCTAGTCGTATTCAGGCCGTGGGGGCCCAGTAGGTGGCACTTTTCTTGTTTTTTTGTTTTATTTGTTGCTTTATTTAGTTTATTTTGTTTCTATTTACAACAAGATACTTATTGTTGCTATATTTATTTATTTTCCAGTTTTTCGTTTTGTTTTCTGCATTATTTATTTTCTTTTTTTTTGCTTTATTTTTTAATTCTTTTTGCTTTTAGTTTTAGAAAATTTATAAACTTTCTGTTAGTGCCATTAGTTTTCAAATTTGAAAACACTTTTTTGTATTCTTTGTTGCTTTATTTATTTTATTTTGTTTCTACTTACAACAAAATACTTATTGTTCCTATTTTTATTTTTATTTTTCCAGTTTTTGTTTTGTTTTCTGCATTATTTATTTTATTTTGGTTTTTGCTTTATTTTTAATTCTTTTTGCTTTTAGTTTTAGAAAAATATAAACTTTCTGTTAGTGCCATTAGTTTTCAAATTTGAAAACACTTTTTTTTTTTTCTTTGTTGCTTTATTTATTTTATTTTGTTTCTACTTACAAAAAATACTTATTGTTGCTATTTTTATTTTTTCCAGTTTTTTGTTTTGTTTTCTGCATTATTTATTTTCTTTTGGTTTTTGCTTTATTTTTAATTCTTTTTGCTTTTAGGTCAGCAAAATTATAAACTTTCTGTTAGTGCCATTAGTTTTAGAAAAATTATAAACTTTCTGTTTGTGCCATTAGTTTTCAAATTTGAATAGTTAAAATTTGAATTTTTTGAAATTTGTGTGAATCACAAGTTTGTGATTAACTTTACTAAAAAAATGAACATACATGCACCTATAGAGAAAATTCGACCTAAATTCATAATCAATTTCTATGAATTTCACTTTTTCAAATTCCCTGTATAGGGGCATCTATTTTCACTTTGAGAGGAGCTCAACAAGGCAGAGAGGGACGGGCTTATAAACCGGTGTGAGCGCCCTTCAAATTCATAGTTTTCAAATGAACTCTGAAAAAGTTGTCGTAGCATGTGCATGTACAAAACGGACAATGGTATCATACTCGTTTGTTACAAAGCTGGCATGGTATCATCATAATAGTTGCAGGAGAAAGTCTTCACTTTTTCTTGGCTTGTGTCATTTGCTTATTGCGCCGTGACCATGGATAATCTTCATCGTTTATCAGGATGCTTGGGTCAGCCTTGACTTTGAAGGGAGGAATTTCATGGAACTTTTCATACTCTTTAAACATGTCTGTCTTGCCCTCCACTCCCAGGATGTCCCTTTTTCCTGAAAGAACTATGTGGCGCTTTGGCTCATCGTATGATGTATTCGCTTCCTTATCTTTTCTTTTCCTCGGTCTGGTAGACATGTCCTTCACATTGATAACCTGTGCCACATCATTGGCTAGGACGAACGGTTCGTCAGGGTACCCCAGATTTTTCAGATCCACTGTTGTCATTCTGTACTGTGGGTCTACCTGTACCCCGCCTCCAATCCTAGAGGGCATACGACCTTCTTTGATGCGTATGTACTGTCGGGCAATTCGTTATCCTTTGGAAGCTTCTTCTTCATTATTTTCAGTAGATTCTCAAATCCTTTATCAGGCACAACATTCTCTGCCTTCCACTGCAGCAATTCCAGTATGGTACTGAGCTCTGTGTTGCCATCTTCGCAATTGGGGTACAACCCTTTTTTGTGATCCTCTAACATGCGATCGAACTCCAGCTTCTCCTTTTGACTTTCGCATTGCGTCCTTGCATCGACAATGACCCTGCGGAGATCATCATCATCGTGCACATCGTCTGGTTCCTCTTGATCTTCAATAGCTTCGCCCGTTGCAGCACCATCGTGCACATCGTCTAGTTCCTCTTGATGTTCAGTAGCATCACTGTATTCAGGGGGCACATAGTTGTCATCGTACTCTTCTTCTTCGCCGTCTTCCATCATAACCCCTATTTCTCCGTGCCTCGTCCAAACATTATAGTGTGGCATGAAACCCTTGTAAAGTAGGTGGGTGTGAAGGATTTTCCGGTCAGAGTAAGACTTCGTATTCCCACATATAGGGCATGGACAACACATAAAACCATTCTTCTTGTTTGCCTCAGCCACTTCGAGAAAATCATGCACGCCCTTAGTGTACTCGGAGGTGTGTCTGTCACCGTACATCCATTGCCGGTTCATCTGCGTGCATTATATATAATTAAGTGTGTCAAAAATCATTACAGAACATCATGAATTGATAATTAAGTGACCAAATTAATAGAAGTTCATCATCACATAAAAACCAAAGTGCATACATAGTTCTCATCTAACAACATAAAGCTCTGCAGAGCATCTAAATTAATTAAACCATACATTGAAACTATGTAAAACATTTCAATGCGAAAACAAATGCGATCATAATCGCAACCAAGCTAACAACTGATCCAACGGCATAATGATACCAAGCCTCGGTATGAATGGCATATTTTCTAATCTTTCTAATCTTCAAGCGCATTGCATCCATCTTGATCTTGTGATCATCGACGAGATCCGCAACATGCAACTCCAATATCATCTTCTCCTCCTCAAGTTTTTTTATTTTTTCCTTCAAGAAATTGTTTTCTTCTTCAACTAAATTTAACCTCTCGACAATAGGGTCGGTTGGAATTTCCGGTTCAACAACCTCCTAGATAAATAAAATCTATGTCACGTTGGTCGGCATAATTTTCATAAACAATAAATGAACCAATAGTTATGAAAATTAATATATACCACATCCGAATCATAGACGGGACGAGGGCCGACGGGAGAGGATACCAAAACCATCGCACTATATAAGATGCAATAATAAAAGTAAGAAAATAATACAAGTATCTATCTAAACATACAAGTAAGAATATTTTTCCTTTCAGAAAGAAGATAAGAACAAGAGTCTCACCACGGTGGTGCCGGCGATGAGATCGGCGCGGGTGATCGATGGCGGTGAAGACGGGGACGGGGCGTGACGAACCGCTAAACCTAGATAAATATTGAGGAAAATGGAGCTTGGCGGTCGAGCTTCGAGAAGAGAAACCTTAAGTAGTATGGCTCGGGCATTCCATCGAACACCTTGTGTGCATAGGAGGTGAGCTAGAGCACCACCAAGCCCTCTCCCCCTTGGCCAGAAAAAACAGAGCAGTGTGTTCTGCTCTTGTGCGAGGGGGTATATATAGGCACCACCATTGGTCCCGGCTGGTGGCATGAACCGGGACTAAAGGGAAGCCTTTGGTCCCGGTTCAAGCCACCAACCGGGACCAATAGTGGTGGGCCATGAGCCAGGCCCATTGGTCCCGGTTCGTCCCACCAACCGGGACCAAAAGGTCCGGACGAACCGGGACCAATGGCCCACGTGGCCCGGCCGGCCCCCTGGGCTCTCGAACTGGGACAAATACCTCCATTGGTCCCAGTTCATGGCAGAACCGGGACTAATGGGCTGAACCGGCTGGGCCATTGCCCCCTATTCTACTAGTGCCCCTTGGACGCGCCGTATGAGGGTTGGCCCTCCCCCACTCCACTCCTTTATATACGTGGGAATGGGGCACCCCATAGACACACAAGTTGACAGTTGTCTTAGCCGTGTGCGGTGCCTCCCTCCACAGATTTCCACCTCGGTCATATCGTTGTAGTGCTTGGGCGAAGCCCTGCGTCGGTAACTTCATCATCACCGTCATCATGCCGTTGTGCTGATGAAACTCTTCCTCGGCCTCAGCTGGATCAAGAGTACGAGGGACGTCACTGAGCTGAACGTGTGCATATCGCGGAGGTATCGTATGTTCGGTAGTTGGATCGGTTGGATCGCGGAGACGTTCGACTACATCAACCGCATTACTAAACGCTTCCACTTTTGGTCTACGAGGGTACGTGGACACACTCTCCCCACTCGTTGCTATGTATCACCTAGATGGATCTTGCGTGTGCGTAGGAATTTTTTGAAATTACTGCGTTCCTCAGCTGTTTGTTCGGTTGGCATAGATCGAGATTAGGATTTGTCACCTCGAGTATCGGAGAGGTATCTCTGGGCCCTCTTGGTAATGCACATCACTATAAGCCTTGCAAGAAATTTGAATAATGAGTTAGTTACGGGGTGATGCATTACGGAACGAGTAAAGAGACTTGCCGGTAACGAGATTGAACTAGGTATGATGATACAGACAATCGAATCTCGGGCAAGTAATATACCGATGACAAAGGGAATAACGTATGTTGTTATTGCGGTTTGACCGATAAAGATATTCGTAGAATATGTAGGAACCAATATGAGCATCCAGGTTCCGCTATTGGTTGTTGATCGGAGATGTGTATCGGTCATGTCTACATAGTTCTCGAACCCATAGGGTCCCGCACGCTTAACGTTCGATGACGATTTGTATTATGAGTTATGTGTTTTGGTGACCGAAGTTTGTTCGGAGTCCCGGATGAGATCATGGACACATGACGAGGAGTCTTGAAATGGTCGAGAGGTAAAGATTCATATATTAGAAGGTAGTATTCGGACATCAGAATGGTTTCGAGTGGTTCGGGTATTTTACCGAAGTACCGAGGGGTTACCGGAACCCCCCGGGGGAAATATTGGGCCTACATGGGCTTTAGTGGAGAGAGAGGGGAGCCCGCAAGGGCCCCCCCCCCATGGAGTCCGAATTGGACAAGTGGAGTGGGAGCCGCCCCTCTTTCCTTCTACCTCTACCTCTCCTTCCTGTTCCCCTCCAGTAAGAAAGGAAAAGAGGGGGGGGGGGGCACATCCTACTAAGAGTGGAGTCCTAGTAGGACTCTCCCATGGCACACCCCTCCTGGCCGGCCACCTACTCCTCCCCTCCTTTATATACGGGGGCAAGGGGAACCCCATAGCACATCAATTGTTCTCTTAGCCATGTGCGGTGCCCCCCTCCGGAGTTTACTCCTCCGGTCATATCGTCGTAGTGCTTAGGCGAAGCGCTGCGCGGATCACATCACCGTCACCACACCGTCGTGCTAACGAAACTCTCCCTCGACCCTCTGCTGGATCAAGAGTTCGAGGGACATCATCGATCTGAACGTGTGCTGAACTCGGAGGTGTCGTGCGTTCGGTACTAGATCGGTTGGATTGTGAAGACGTTCGACTACATCAACAACGTTAACCTAACGCTTCCGCTTTAGGTCTACGAGGGTACGTGGACACACTCTCCCCTTCTCATTGCTATGCATATCCTAGATAGATCTTGCGCTATCGTAGGAATTTTTTTGAAATTGCAAGCTACGTTCCCCAACAACTACTGCAAATAGAGAATTTGCCATCAGTCAGATCTTTGCCGTCTTCTAGCAAGCGGCAAAGAAGGCCTTTGCCGTATACTTCTAAAAAACGGACGACAAAGAATTGGTTGACGGCAAAGATCCTATTTGCCATCAGCCAGTTCTTTGTCGTCGGTTGGCTGACGACAATGAACGTACCCACTAACGACCTCTAACGGCCACCCCTCCCTCTCTCCTTGGCCGCACCCCTCTCTGTTCCCCTCTCTCTCCACCCGCGCGCTCCCACGCCCGCACCACCGCCGCCCAGCACCGCGGCAGCCCCACCACCCTCCCTGCCCTCGGAGCCCCCCGCCCCGCCGTCCCGTCGCCCCTACAGCCTGCCACCCAGCACCGCCGCCCCACCACCTTCCTTGCCCCTGATCCCGCCGCTCCCGCAGCCCGGCGCCAACACCGCCCCGTCACCCCCAACCCCGTCGCCCCGCCCTACCACCGGGTGCCGCCAAGACGGCGCCACCCACCCCACCCTCCCTGCCCCAAGCCCCGCCCCCATCGCCCAGCCGCCCGCCTCGCCCTCCTACTCCACCGCCGCTCGATCACCACCGCCCCGCCCCTCCTCCTACTGCCATCGCCACCGCTGCTCTCTCTCTGGTGAGCTCCATCCCTGCCATCTCTCCTTTTTATCATCTTTTTCTGTTTTTTAGATTTACTTTAGTTTAGGCTTAGTTTAGTTTAATTTTTGTTAGGTTGATGGCAAAAACAATAATGCTATATTACTCATCTTTTGATTTCAATGTGCAGTTGTTTCGTTGCTGCGAGGGTCTGGTGTTCGACGAGCTCCGCCCCTACGTTTGTGGGTGAGCACAAATGACATCTCCTCCTCCCCCCTTAATTATCTGCTCTGTTCCGGCCTTCGTGCCTATGACACTATTTAGGTAACTACAGTCGCGTTACCAGTATGCGTCTCCCGTCCGAAAGGGTTGCATCGATAAATATGCATTCAATTGCATATTTATCATCGTAACTCATTCAGATTGTTTAGCGATTTCCACAGACAGCCCGAGTATGTGTAGATTGAATATGTTCTCCATGCTCTACCCCATTCCGAGACAAAATTTCGTCAGCGCCCCCTGTTGTTCTCCGGATGCACATTCTCTTAGCTTTTTGCCGATACGTGTATCAGGAGAACAGCGGGGAGGTCCTGTCGATATTTTGTGCTAGACCGTGACAAAACATGCAAGGACCAAAAGGAAAGTAGAACTGGACGAGGCCAAAGGCATGGTTCAATCTTGGAAGGCCAGCCATGAGGGAAATTATCTTGTGGGTGAAAATGAAGTTGATGCTCCCCGATGGTTATGTAGCGAATCTAAAGAGGGTAGCGAGTCTTGACAAATTGAAAATATTTGGTCTCAAGAGTCATGATTGGCACATATAGATTGAGCGGGTAATGCCGGTGATGTTGCGTGGATTCATCCCTGAGGATGAATGGCTAGTACTGGCAGAGCTGAGCTACTTCTTTCGTGTTCTTTGTGCAAAGGAACTATCTCCTGCCGTGCTAAAAGAATTGGAAGAGTTAGTGCCGGAGTTGATCTGCAAGTTAGAGAGGATTTTTCAGCCGGGATTCTTTAATCCAATGCAACACTTGATTTTGCATCTCCCGACCGAGGCAAGATTGGGCGGGCGTGCAAAATCGTTGGTGCTACGCAACTGAGAGGTTGCAGAAGACGCTCCGAGAAAAATGTAAAAATAAACGTCGAATTGAAGCATCGATGGCCGAGGCATTTATTACTAAGGAGGCGGCAAACTTCGTGACAGCACACTACGAAGCCAAAAATTGTCATTTGCATAATCTGAAGCCTCGATACAATGCTGGCGACCATAAATCCAACCTCATCCTGTTCAAAGGGAATCTCGCACCAGCCGGTGCTTCGAAACCAATATCGTTGGATGTCCAAGAATGGCAGACCATTTCGTTGTATATCTTCACCAACCTAACAAAAGTGCGGACGTACATTGAGTAAGTTCTCGCGTAAATTGTTTCGTAACTTCTAATTCCTTTGAACTGCTCTTATTCCCGGATATTTTTTGATACAATCGATAGGTCGCCTAATTCTCGGATGGACCGGTGATCCGAAAGGAATCCATCAAAGAGTATGAGCTTCTGGCAAAGCAAGGAGGCGGCTTTCCCGGCTTCATCTCTTGGTTCAAAGAAACGGTAATTTCCATCATTTCTTCGTCAAATTTGCAGCTAATGCAACAATCCTTCCATATTAAACTTGTAGGCTAATTTAGAGTCTATGGACACCGAATTGAGACAAGTCGCTAATGGTTTTGACTTTAAGGTCCGTTCATTTAAAAAATACGACATCAACGGGTATCGCTTTCGTACCTACGGCAAAGAGCTATCTATGGCCGACTGAAAGTCTACAAATTGTTGTGTCTCTGCTATCGGTGATAGAGGTATCGAGTATGATGGGAGAGTTGAAGCAATTTATGAACTTCTATTCTATGGTCAAAACGCACCGAACATCGTGGTCTTCAAATGTTACTGGTACCAGCCGAAGGAGACTAGAAGGACTCATGAACATATCGGGCTAGTCGAAATCAAACAAAGCACCCATTTAGATGTTCCCGATGTCTATATTACAGCTCAACAGGTGACCCAAGTTTTCTAATTACCGTGGGCCTGCCAAACTGATCCAAATCTGAATGGTTGGGATGTCGTTTATGAAGTGCCTCCACGTGTTAAACCACCTCCCCTCAATGAAGAGGATTATGAACCTCACATTACCCAGACACATATGAAGGTGAATTCTTCCAAGAAACACGTCTTTCCAAAAAAATACTTCAAGAAACGCCCTACCTCACACCCGACTATTGAAGTAGACAACAACACTGAACCCGACTTCACCCCTGAGCCGGAAGAAGAAGAGTCTGAACAAGAAGAGGTTACTGCTATGGATGACTTGTCAATGCTTGACCGATTACGTAAAGGTGGCCTTCCACATGTTGATGCCGCTGAACCCGATGAGCACTTCATTCATGATAGTGATGATGATGATGCATTTATAGATCCCGAAGCATTTATTGAACCCGACGACCCAGACTATTATCAGGTATAATTTTTTTATGTTGTACTTCATTTATATAGTTACTTGTATGATGGTATGATTTATATAGTTATTTGTATAATTTTCTTACTTTGTTTGATTGTTTGTTATACACAGTGCCATGGTCTTGATATCTGTCCCCGTCGGCCCTCGCCCGCTTTATGATTCGGATGTGGTATATTCTCTTTTGTAACTATTTGTTGCATTTCGCATTTATAACAATTATGGCCATCAAGTTGACGTAGAGATATTTTTATCTAGGAGGTATGTGAACCGGAAATTCCAACCGACCCTCTTGTGTCGAGAAGTTAAATTTAGTTGAAAAGGAAAATGAGTATTTGAAAGAAAAAAATAAAAGAATTGAAGAAGAGAAGATGAAACTGAAGTTGTATGTTGCCGATGCCATTGATGATCACAAGATGAAGATGAATGCAATGCGCTTGAAGATGAATGCAATGTGCTTGGAGTTTAAGATTAGAGAATATGCCATTGATAATGAGGCTTGGTATCATTATGCCGTTGGATCAATTGTTACCTTAGTTGCGATCTTCATCGCATTTGTTCTGATGAGGGTAAGTTTTCTCTAGTGTTTTGCTTAACAAATGGATACTTAGCTTTGTACATGCTTGTTAGCCCTATTATGCCACATACTTTCCTTATTTTTCCCGAAAAAGACGTACTTACATAATTATCCTCCTAAATGACATAATTAGCTTATTTAGTTCATTTATGACATAAGTAGCTTATTCATTTCAAAAATGGCATAATAACGTTAGTTCTCTCGTAAATGTCATATACTTAGCTTATTTTCTTCCTAAATGTCATAATTACCTAAGTTAGATAAAAATGAGCTATACTTACGTAATTTGGCTCAAAATGGCATCATCACCTAGGTTAGCACCAAAATGACCTATACATACCTTATTTTCCTCCAAATTGACATAATAAGCTTAGTTGGCTAAAAATGGCATAATTACCTATGTTAGCTCTAAAATGACACAAATAAGGAATAAGAAGAATAAAAACAAGGAAGAGGAGAAAAAGAAAGAATTGAAGAAGAAAGAGAAGAAAAGGAAAGAATAAAATAAGAAGAATGAGAATAAGGAGGAAAGGGATAAAAAGATAGAAGAGAAGAAGAAGAAGAAGAAGAAGAAGAAGAATAAGAATAAAGTCTTCTATTCTTCTTCTTCTTCTTCTTCAAACTTTCTTACTCCCATTTTTACAGGTTTGATTCACTTCATGGAAGCAGCATTGATGGACTGTTAGTGTTTACTTCTTGTTTTCACTTGTATTGATGAACAATGTGAAACTATGTATGTATATATGGATGAACTCCGTGAAACTATGTATGTATTGGATCTTTTAATACCCAATGTGTTCTGTTGCATTGATGGACTGCTAGATGTTTGATACATGGGCTATGTTTGATGTTGAAACTATATATATTATATATATCTTTTGAAAATGCAGGGATATAGTAGAAAACAGAAAAAATAGTAACAATACAGGCACTTTGCCGTCTGCCGCCGGGACGGCAAAGAAGCCACGTGGCGGCAACCTATGCAACCTGGGAGCTGACCCATTTGGTCACTTTGCCGTCCGTGGCAGATGGGAAAGAGTTGGGTCTGCTGACGCATCTGCTGAAGTCACAAGGCAGACGGTAAAGGGCGGACGACAAAGGCTGCCGTTAGCCAACTAACGTGGCTAACGCGTGGTTTTTGCCGTCCGCCGCCGACGGCAAAGGGCATTTGCCGTCCGCTTTGAGGAAGCAGACGGCAAATAACATGTTTACCGTCACTCTCTTTGCCGGGCAGGTTTGCCGTCGGTGGCAGACGGCAAAGAGCTTAGCCATCTGCTTTTGGTGCCTTTGCCGTCCTCCATCTAATAATTGGTTCAGTTTGTATCTTGGCGACACAATAGATGCATCCTCATAATAGTGTCATGCTTACTTTCTTATCTAATATGAGTGATATGTGCTCATATAAATATCTGCAATATTGAGTTGGCATGTTTCCATGCTTCCTACATCTTTGCTAACCCGAGTCAACAACTGAGCTTTCTCGATTCTAACGAATGGATAATGAATCTGAACACCCATGCCAATGTATTTGTTTATTCCACCTAATCCTTTTTTTCAGAATTGCTAACATATTACATTTTGTATGCCCTTAGTCGACACTCGACAAGTAAGCAGCGCGAAAAAGATTATATGTTGAAGACTCGATATGCGGCTGGTCGTTTAAAGGATGTTGCTAGATATTGTGGTTGTATGCTTCCATCCACTTTATTATTGCTTCAAAATGCCAAACTATATGCTTGGCCAGACAGTTGTTCATCCAAACTAGTTCACCAAACATACCTTGCATATATGCTTCCAATTAAACCTTTAATTGGTCCCGTTGAAAACAGATATTTTGCTTGAAGCAATTCACATGTGATTTTGATATATCATTGGAAGCACCACCTCGTTGGAAGAAACATTAACTGCAGTTTGAAGCACCACATAGATGAATGATGCATGCTCCTACACCAAGATAATGTGCACCTTGAGGAGCCACACCGAAGGCAAATGGTGGTTTGTCACTTCCCGTACAACAGCAAGTAGGAAACTACTACGAACAAGTATCAGTTTGTTAGAGCATGTATTAATTCAAATTGTTTGTCTGTTGGGACTATGGAACATAATTTTTTGGTCCATGGAAGAAAATGGCTAGTTCTTTTGAAGCATGTGTTGTTGTGATAGTGCAATGTTTTTTGTTCTTTTGATGGAAACAAACTATTTGGTTGAAAACAACTCTAGTCGATGAAAACAAAAGAGTGATAAACAAGACAATTTTTCTTCTTAGACGGAAGCAAATTACTATTTCACTGGAAGCAGTTTTATAGTCGATGGAAGCAAAAAATTGATGCCTTCAAAGAGGTGCAATTCTAATCAGTTTTGTGAAAAAAATATCTCGTTACGAGAAATATAAAAGTTAGCTTCCAAGAAAAAATATCCCATTATGTGCACACAAATCTATTTCAAACCAAAGCAAAATCTTCCACTACTGAATCAAAATCTCCAGTTTACTGTACGCAACATCATGCATACACATGGAGCAATTAACGGGAGCACTTATACTAGAAGCATGCAGAGCAGTTATTGAAGCACGCCAGCAGAGAAATTAGTGGGGCCGTGCTATTCAGAGGAGCGGGCCTTTCTATTCGAAGATCAGATGGTAATCCCAACTTTAGTTATACGGTCATTAACTGGTCTGATGGAATGCTAGGGGTCACTAGTCTGATCCCTAGTACATCAAGGGCGGTCAGGCGTCTGATTTTCTTCCAAACGTCAGACCAAACTTCTCCCGTTGATTTCCTTCACATCCCACGGTCGAGAGGCTCCCCATTTTCCCCGTTCCAACGCCACGTTTTAGCCCCACCTAGAAAAATACCAGCCCCCATGATCCCCGTAATCTCGCACCTCCCTCCCCCAATCCCCTCCTGTTTCCTTGCCCATCGATAGAGCATGGCGTTCTCCAGCCCTTTGCCCACCAAGCCCGTCTCCCCGTCGATCCCTGCCGCCGGTTAACCTTTCTCTCTCTGAAGCTACGCTCATGTGTTGCCACAGCATCGGAGCATCGTGGCCGATGCAGGCGACCACGGTGCCCTTCACCAACGGTCATTGTTGTCCAGCATTTTCTTGATTTGTTATTAGGTCGTACAAGGTTTGTGGGTTGCCAATTTGATTTTTGATTCATTCCTGCGATTCGTTGTGATTAGCTTTTTAATTTTATTTTGATGGTAGTGCTTGGAGATTGTGGAGATGAAGCTAAAGCAGTGTGCCACCGACTTGCCGTTGCTACCAATCTGAATCCAGCGTAACAACAGATCTCATCTCCCAAACCTGAATATTACAGAAGATGGACGAGGGACATGACAGGGAGGCTGTCACTCATCCAATATCGCCGACGTGTTAGCCCTTACTCTAGCATTGTTGAGTAATCCACATGCCTGCATGCTTCTCCTAGTGGACTCAACGACACCGACGCACCATTGCCTCGCTATGCGCTCCTCCTTGGAAACATCCCTCTTCACAATGCCCTTGTTCAGGTTGGTATCGTCTCTAATGCTTCCTGTCAGTGATGCACCAAGTTCCTCGACTGATTGACTACGCATGCGAGAGTGGTGATATCATGCTTCGTGCTCTCCGCAGGGACCTCCTCCACTGCGCGGCCGTCTGCGCCGACAAGGTCGGCCTCGCCGGGGAACGCCTCCTCTCCTCTCTCTGGCAGTTTGTGCAAAAGAGGGTTGATTGCTTTTTTTAGATCTAAGGGTGTGTGTGTAAATGTTATGCCAAGTCAGCTCCTTAGGGCATGTACAATGGTGCTATCTTAGTAGTGCCACGTAGGATAGATGATGAGGTGGAGGAGAGAGAACTCATAAGAAAAGGCTTGTCTTATCTTATTTAAGAGAAGGCAAGAGGTGATATCTTAGCACAATATGTCTCACCACATTTATAGGAATTACTAGTTATTGAAGATAAGGCTAAGAGATGACCCATTGTAGACAATTTCTTTTGTCATCTCTAGATCACATGCAAGACTTAAGATAAGACTATCTTATCAACCATTGTACATGCCCTTACAATCTGGTCCCACTTGTCAGAAAGTGATCAAATGAGCCAAATCACCTTATCAGTGCGATTTGTAAAATGTTTACAGAATCTGCGGTGATTTTTGCAAAGAATTAGTGACCTGGTGGTTTTCCGCAGATGAAGCCCTAAATGTGGTGGTTTTTTGCAATTCACTCGTACTATTTTGTTCCTGCTTCAACATATCAAACAGGACAAAAAATGCATCAGTTGGAACCAGTCTATTTTTTTGCAAAAGCAATTGTAAGCAATCTACGTTCCTGCTTCCGTAATTATGCCCGTTGGTCTAGGAAGCAATCTCATTGGCCATGGAAGCAAAATATATTTCTTTGGAAGCAAATTATATTCTATGTTGACACTTTGGAAGCAATGTGTTTTTCTTTTGGCGCCAAGGGTGGACGTGGTAGCCAGAGTGGACGTGGTAGCCGGAGTGGCTAGCTACGGTGGGGGCTCCGGGGCTGTCGAGCCTAGTACAAATTTTTTCTCTCTTTGCAAACAATTTAACAATTTGTATGAACCATGTGTAGTTATGAGTGGAAATATCTTTCTTTTCGATGGAAGCAAAATAGTATTTCCTTGGAAGCAAGTGTCTAGTCAATGAAAACAAGATCATAAAGATTCTGAAATATATGGAATATTTTCTGTTTGATGGAAGCATGTGTGAAACAGTTCTCTATTTGCCTAGTTGATGGAAGCAAGATCTTCTTGAGATGATTTTATTTCTTGATGAAGCCGGTTTCGAAGCGATTCTCTAGTCAGCTGATCCAATATCGCAATGCTTACGAAACAAAATATCACGTTGGTTACACAGGGCATAAATTTCAAATAAATCGAAGCAGATTTCACCCATCAGAGAAGCAATTTCTTCAATGAATGGAAACATATAATTTTTATTTTTTATAGCGTGCACGGGAACATAAATTATAATTACAAAAAAAGATGGAAGCATGTACTAGTTGCATCTGATGTAAATTTATATAACGTTGGTTACAAGTTTGGCTTCCTTGGGAAGCATGCAGCTCCAACTCATCAAAAAAGGAAACAAAGCATGCCGTAGATTGCTTCCTAAATCCAAGGAACAAGAATGCATCTCATCAAATTATCTCACGTAATTAGTGGCCCACATAAGCACGTGATTTGTGGAAGCTGTTTAAGGTAGTTTTGTACATGGAAAATTAACTGCCCAGGCTAGTTTTAAGGGGCAGCAGCCACATCAGATCAATCAGATCAGATCTTATCGTAGGGCTCATGACTAGTCTGATGGGAAGTAATGCATCAGTAGTCAGATGCCTAGTGCTGCCCGTACATAAAAGTACACCAGTTGTCACTCTCCATAAGACTTTTCAACTTATTCTAACCGCAGTAGGCTACTTGCAAGATTAAACCGAACTAATGCTTGCAAAGTTCAAACCAAAATAATGCACAAAACCCTCTCTATTGATTATTCAGCTAAGTTGTCTAGGTGAAATCAAATAATCAGAGAAAAATACACAACTATAACTCATGCAAAGGCATCACACATAATCTGAACAAAAGGAAAATTCATCACATAGATAACATCGCCGCTAAAAGTAAATCAGATGGATCACAATCATGCAGGGCACCTCATGTGATCTTTATATTGAGAAATAAAGGAGATATTGCATCATCCATATTGTTATGAACCCATAGTACAGGGAGTGGACTACTCACACATTGTCATGGGAGCATCAACACTCGATGTTGACAAAGAAAGTGACGACTCCCCCCGACGGTAATATACTGAAATAGGGTTGTAGATGAGATCGCTTCGGTTCTTGCCGGATGCGAAAAAATAGATGATAAATATCTAGGAGCCGCTATATATGAGTCATTCGACACCGAAGGCTAGCTAGGATGTATCCAAGCTCCCACCCTAACCCAATCCCTTTAGGCCTCCTGTAAGCATGGGTCCTGGCCTATTCACTCTCTTTTTGTGCAAAACAATCCTCATATCTTTTTGTTTTTTCCCGTAAGTCCAAAATACCTATTTTCCCTGAAAACATTATCACAGAAAATCAAGAATCACACTAGTAGAAAAAGGGCCTATAGTCCCGGTTCATAAGGGCCTTTAGTCGGTTCGTGAACCGGGACTAAAGGGTCGAGTACTAATACCCTCACCCTTTAGTCCTCACTATGTTCTATCCAGAACCGGGACAGATGGGCCTCCACGTGGCCTGTCCGCCTGAGCCAACAGACAGTAGAGGGCCTTTGGTCCCGGTTGGTGGCACCAACCGGGACCAATAGGCATCCACGCCAGCATTTCTTTGGCTCTGGTTTTGTTTTTTTTTCAAAAGAGGGGGGTTTGGGGGTTTTGGGGGTTAATTTAGGTGTTTCATATATTGTGCTATAGCTAGCTAATTAATAGAGAAAAGTGTCCTTTCTTTTGTCCGTGCTTGGTCGACGCTACGTACTATACATACGTATAGAGAGGACTAACTAGACATGCTAGCTAGCTAGTAATTAAGCAAACAGAAGATCGTCATGAACATATATATGCATACAGAGAGAAGTGATATCGACCACCTCTCCTTCTCCGAGAGATTGGTCGAACAACAAGTTCTCGTATATCTATCCGACGCTACCGGCTACATATATACAATAATTATCTTTTAAAATAAGGACGCGTGGTCCACATGGTATTCCCCGTCTTCAGCGATCACATAGTCAAGAAAGAATGCCGCCAATTCCTCTTGAATTGCTCGCATGCGATCTGGTGCTAGGAGTTCATCCCGCTGCCGAAACATCTAATTTTAAGAAAGGGTCAATATATATATATATATATATATATATATATATATATATATATATATATATATATATATATATATATATATATATATATATGAATGAATGAATGAAACTCAACACAAATGATGGTAATAAAATAAAATTGTGAATATTTTTATTTACGCACTTCAAATTGTTTGTCGGAGTAGCCCCTCTCACAGGTCATGTGGCGGATGGACTCGCAAACGTAGTATCCACAGAAATCATTCCCTTGTTCCTGCCACAACCACTTTACAAGAAACAGAGGTCAATCAAACTGATAATTATATATAGCAAGCACATGCTAAATGGTATTGATGAAACTAGCGCTTGAATCACTAGGAGATGCGCGTGGAATATGCTACTATATAGTACTTACTTTGGTGTCTAAATTGCAGCTTCTTGGTAGTCCCGAGCTTTTTGGTGAATTTTCCCCAAGCCCTGCCATACAAAGAAAACAATTACTTGATATCAGAAATGAACAAAGTTGCTGATATGGTGGATAATGATCGATTTAACTTACTTCTCGAGCATTTCAGTCATTTCCGCATACTCCTTGGGATCTTTTCGTCTCGAGTCTAAGACAGTTACTACTCCTGCTCAAGCTTAATCTCTAGGAGAATATAGTGGAACCTGTGCGCATGCATAACTCATCAATATTACATTTCTATAACCTGGACTAAATAAGGAAACCGAATATGCCACAAGACAGTAACACTCACGTGTAGTTGTAAGGAAAGAGTATTGTATTTTTGTGTTCATTTATTTCCAACGATCGTAGCAAGTTGGCCTCGGTTTCCTTGGCACGATATTTCACCTCATTTGCATCGATGAGATATGTGTTAATGAACCCAATATCACCCACTTGTTTTTTCTTCATTTCTGCGATCTTCAATCTGCATAATATAGTGAGGATATTTATAAATACATGCAATGAAAGAGCTGAGTTATATAGAGATACTTAATGACAGAAGTAGTACTACTTACAGACAGTAGCAGGTGACCGTTGCTTTATCGATGGCCAATTGATTGAAAAACTGATAGAACTCCTCAAATGGAATAGGCAACAGTTCAATTCCAAGGAGGTCATGCTCCTTTTTAACTCTCAAATACAAAGTATTCCTCCCGTCAGACTCTTTGCAGGTTTTCATGTACCAATCATGCAATCTTCGCATCATCGTTGTTAGAGAGCTTTCATCTTCGACGAGAGGCTTCCCGTACTCGTATCTTTGTATCTGCACCTCCAAGAAATCAAATTGTACATCGTCGGGCAAGTAATCTTCAGGATTGCCATAACCGGGCACCATCCTCGGATCGACGATGTCGCTAGCAGGCACCTTGAGCGGGGGCACGATTCCTTCGCTTGTTCGCCGAGCTGGGCAATTTGTTTCCCAGCTCGTCGTTCTTTCATCCTTTGATCACTGACAGTACTTCCCGATCTCTCCGCCTCGGCAAATGCCTTTCCAATAATGCGCTCATAGTTGCCTTTCGGTGGAGACTTGGGTGGTTTTGTCAGGGCAGCCAGAGTGCGCTTAGATTTGACCGGATCTACCTTCTCCTCCGGAGGTGGATGTCTCTTTGCTTTCAACCCTTGAAACCAGTCATCCACTTCGGTCTGCGCGATCTTTGCATTTTCCTCCTCGCTCCTCTCGTACGGTAACTTCTCTGGAGTCTTCAGAGAAGGACCGAATCTGATCTCCTCCGCCTTTGGCAAGATTGCTAGACGCCGGCAGAGCAGACGGAGCGGATGTCTTCTTTCCTTGCTTACGAGGCGGAGGAGAAGGACTACGACGCCGGAGCAGCCGGAGCGGCGGCGGGTCTCTTCCGCCTTTGCGACGACGAGGCGGAGAAGGAGGAGGCTGGCTGCCGGACGCGCCGTGCAGGCGGAGAAGGAGACGGAGTGCCGCCACGCGCCGGAGAAGGAGCCGCCGAGTGCCCTGATCGTCACTCGCGGAAGAGGAGGCGGTGGAGGAGGCGGAGTGCTCGACTCGCGGAGGAGGAGGAGGAGGCGGTGGAGGAGGCGGAGTGCCCCGACTCGCGGGAGGAGGAGGAGGAGGCGGAGGCGTCCAGTTCGGAAGGTTGATGAGATCCTTCCGCCATAGGCATGGAGTCTTGAGCGCGAACCCAGCCGATACTCCCTTCACCGGTAGGGTGGTCAAGCCGAGCTCCTCAAATCCCTCCGTTATTTCATCGACCATCACCTTAGCATATCCTTCGAATCGGCGGCGGTGAAAAGTTGAGTCGGGTTTAGTGGGATAAACAGAGCCAACAGCCGCCTTGACCTTTAAATTGCTCCATTGCGCCATAAGGTGGCAACTTTCAGCATCCGTGATAGCATCCACGGGATAGCTGGCAGGAGCCGTCAAGGCATGCTGCTCTGGCTGAAGCAGCTCGGTGGAAGCCACGCTGCTTCTCCGCTGAGATGGCGGGGTAGCTTCGGGGGAAGCTTCGGCAGGTCGTTTGTTGTGATCGGCTGCTTCTCGTTCCTCTTCTCGTTCCTCTAGCCCCATTACCCTTTCGTGCAGCGCCTGCATTAGGCTCTGCTCCAGTTTCTTCCTCCTCTCATGGGTTTTGTAACCCCCTGCGTCCGGAAATCCATCCTTCCACGAAAGGGAGCCTGGCGTGCCTCGTGTCCGTCCAGGGTGCTCAGGATTCCCGAGGGCCATTGTGAGCTCGTCCTTCTCCCTGTCTGGAACGAACTTCCCTTGCTGCGCTGCTTCGACATAATGCTTAAGCCTCTTGACTGGTATGTCCAATTGTTCGTCCGTCCAAATGCACTTCCCCGTTATAGGGTCCAAGGATCCGCCGCCCCAAGAACCAAGTCCGCAACGGTCTGGCCAGTTCATTGTCTCGGTTCGATCCCTTTATCAAGCAGATCATTCTCAGCCTTGGACCACTTAGGCGGGCTATGAGGTAGCCACCGACCCGTGCGATGATGAAGCTTCTTCTTCGCAGCATTTCTCTTGTTTGTCGCTGACATCTTTTTACTCTTTTCCGATGTCTTGTAGGCCACAAATGCGGCCACCATCTCTGATCTTCTCATATTTGCCCGTGAATTCTGGTGTCTCATTTTTTCGACATACGTATTGAGGTCTTTCTTCCAATTCCTGAATAGTTCTGCCATCTTCTTAAGAGCAAAAGACTTGATTAATGGCTCTATTACTGGCTTCTCCGGATCATCCTCTGGCGGTAGGGTAAAATTTGACTTCAGCTCAGTCCAAAGATCATTTTTCTGCATATCATTGACATAAGACACCTCGTGGTCTTCGTTCTTAGGCTTATACCATTGGTGGATGCTGATCGGGATCTTGTCCCTAACCGAAACCCGCCTTGAGCAACAAATGCCTTCTTTGTCCGTAGGGTTCAATCGGTTGGCCGTCATGCGCGATTTCTATGATCTCAAACTTTTCATCCGAGCTCAACTTTTTCTTCGGCCTCGTCTCTTTACCGGTTGTGCTCGATCCGGAGGGCTAGAAAAAGAACAAAGACGAGAGTTAATTAATATGTGTACATATATATATACCAAAACAAAGACGAGAGCTAGTCAGCACAGCTTAACTAATATATATACCTGGCGGACTCGGTTTGGTGATCACCGGAGCCGTCCTCACGGTCTACTTCTTGCACCGCATTGGGTCATCGGAGCCATGTAAATCATAGCCAGCTGCTTCTTCACCCTCTCCTTCCGGACCATCGTTATCGACGTTGAGAAACATCATCGAGGAGACGGCATCACTTCCGTGTGCGATTATGTCCCTCAACAACGCTTCTTGTGCTTCGTCTCGGGGTGTCCATAGTTTCTACAAATATTTACAACATGGCAATTATTATTCAAACATGACAGATATGGATATATTAGTGCCAACGTAGAACTAGCTAGCTAATCACAATAAGGAATCATATTAGTGGCCTCGACGCTGCTTCTCTAGGGTTTGGGGTGGCCTCGACAACGCTTCAAGGGTTAGGGGGTGGCCTCGAGAACGCTTCAAGCTAGGAGGGGTGCGTATCGACCCCCCCACGTGTTGAAGCTATTGGGAGGGGGTCGGCATTGAACAGTACATCTATGTCCCACAAGTAGGGTAGAGGGTCGTGGATCGCCGAGCGGTCGAGGTCAAGGGTCGAAGATCGCCGAGGGTCGGGAGGTTGCCTAGTGTCAAAGGATTCAACAAAACCATGTCTTCATCATTAGGCGAAAGTAACAGGTGCATGATGGTGCAAGCTCTCCAAAGTTGTTTTGAACGGAGTCCCGAGATAGGATAATTAGCTTTTTGGTACAAAGTTCAGCAAAAGGCAAATTATCCTATCCGGACTCCTTTCCGTAACAACTTTGAGGACTTCGCACCATCATGCCATGGTTACTTCCGCTAATGATGAAGCCATGGATTTCTTCAATACTTTGACACTATCGAACCTCGACCTGAAACCTTCGACCCTTGACCCCTTAACGACCCTCGACCCTCTACCCTAGTTCCCGACCCTCGACCCTCGGCGATCCTCGACACACTCGTTATATCGACAACGACGCAACATACATATACATGGGAAAATAATGTTATCGGGGAGGGGTATCGGTACCCCCCTCGTGTCAAAGTTTCTTCTTTCTCCTCTATTCCTTTCTTTCTTCTTCTCCTCTTCTTTTCTTCTTATCCTCGAGAAAGGAAAATAAGGAAAAGGAAGAAAAGAGAAAGAAGAAGAAGAAGAAGAAGAAGAAAAAAGAAGAAAAAAAAAGAGAAGAAGAAAAGAATAGAGGAAAGAAGAAAAATAGAAAAAAATTCTATTTTTCTTCTTCTCCTCTATTCCTTTCTACTTCTCCTCTCTTTTCTTCTTTTCCTCTCATTCTTTTCTTCTTCTTCTTCCTTCTTCCTTCTTCCTCTTTTCTTCCTTTTCCTTATTTTACTTTTTCCTCTACACTAACCTAATTAAAATGCACTAACCTAATTAAAATTGTAACTTTCTATATATGAACAAAAACTAAACTAATAAAAATAAAAACATATACATTA
This sequence comes from Aegilops longissima, assembly GCA_021605205.1. NCBI lineage: Eukaryota > Viridiplantae > Streptophyta > Magnoliopsida > Poales > Poaceae > Aegilops > Aegilops longissima. The sequence continues at coordinate 711,700,282 of CM038679.1, read as the reverse complement.
TAGCCACATACACATATACATCACATATGAAAAAAAATAAACTAATAAAAATAAAAAAGCAGGGCGGCTCGACGGCGGCGGCTCATAACGGGGCGGCCGGCGAGGGCGACGGCAGCGGCGGCGGCGGCGGCGGCAGCGGGCGACGAGGCGGGCTGGGCGGCGACGGGCTCGGGGCGGCGAGGCGGCGGGCTCGGGCGGGGCGGCGAGGGCGAGGGCAGGCGACAATGAGGCGACGACGGCGGCGCTCGGGGGCGACGACGGGCTCGGGCGGCGGGCATGGGAATGAAATAGGCGTGGCCCGGCGGCACGACCGGGACTAATGCGCGGGCAGGGGCGAGACCTTTGAAGGAAATATGCCCTAGAGGCAATAATAAAGTTATTATTTATTTCCTTATATCATGATAAATGTTTATTATTCATGCTAGAATTGTATTAACCGGAAACATAATACATGTGTGAATACATAGACAAACAGAGTGTCACTAGTATGCCTCTACTTGACTAGCTCGTTAATCAAAGATGGTTATGTTTCCTAACCATAGACATGAGTTGTCATTTGATTAACGGGATCACATCATTAGGAGAATGATCTGATTGACATGACCCATTCCGTTAGCCTAGCACTTGATCGTTTAGTATGTTGCTATTGCTTTCTTCATGACTTATACATGTTCCTGTAACTATGAGATTATGCAACTCCCGTTTACCGGAGGAACACTTTGGGTACTACCAAACGTCACAACGTAACTGGGTGATCATAAAGGAGTATTACAGGTGTCTCCAAAGGTACTTGTTGGGTTGGCGTATTTCGAGATTAGGTTTTGTCACTCCGATTGTCGGAGAGGTATATCTGGGCCTTCTCGGTAATACACATCACATAAGCCTTGCAAGCATTACAACTAATGAGTTAGTTGTAAGATGATGTATTACGGCACGAGTAAAGAGACTTGCCAGTAACGAGATTGAACTAGGTATTGGATACCGACGATCGAATCTCGGGTAAGTAACATACCGATGACAAAGGGAACAACGTATGTTGTTATGCGGTCTGACCGATAAAGATCTTCGTAGAAAATGTAGGAACCAATATGGGCATCCAGGTCCCGCTATTGGTTATTGACCGGAGATGTGTCTCGGTCATGTCTACATTGTTCTCGAACCGTAGGGTCCGCACGCTTAAGGTTTCGATGACGGTAATATTATGAGTTTGTGTATTTTGATGTACCGAAGGTTGTTCGGAGTCCCGGATATGATCACGGACATGACGAGGAGTCTCGAAATGGTCGAGACATAAAGATTAATATATTGGACGGATATATTTGGACACCGGAAAGGTTCCGGAGAAGTTTGGAGCTCCGGGAGGTTACCGGAACCCCCCGGGAGGTATATGGGCCTTATTGGGCCCATGTAGGAGGAAGGGAGAAGGAACAAGGGAGGCCCCCCCAAGCCCAATCCGAATTGGGGAGGGGGGCCGGCCCCCCCTTTCCTTTTCTCCTTCCCCCTCTTCCTATTCCTACTACTAGTACTACTTCCTAATACTAGTACTCCTTCCTTTCCCCTCCAAATAAGATAAGGAAAAGAGAGGGAAACCTACTTGGAGTAGGTTTCCCCCTCCTATGGTGCGCCCCCCCTTGGGCCGGCCACCTCCTCCCTCCCTCCTTTATATACGGGGGAGGGGGGGCACCCTAGGACACACAAGTTGATCCTTGAGATCGTTCCTTAGCCGTGTGCGGTGCCCCCCTCCACCATATTCCACCTCGGTCATATCGTAGCAGTGCTTAGGCGAAGCCCTGCGTCGGTGAAACATCAAGGTCGTCACCACGCCGTCGTGCTGACGGAACTCCCTCTCCCCGGAGCTTTGCTGGATCGGAGCCCGTGGAGCGTCATCGAGCTGAACGTGTGCCAAGAACTCGGAGGTGCCGGAGTAACGGCGCTAGGATCGGCTGGATCGTGAGGAGAACGTACGACTACTTCCTCTACGTCATCATCGACTCGGAGGTGCCGGAGTAACGGCGCTGGGATCGGCAGGATCGCGAGGAGAACGTACGACTACTTCCTCTACGTTGTGATCGCTTCCGCTTACGGTCTACGAGGGTACGTAGACAACACTCTCCCCTCTCGTTGCTATGCCATCACCATGGTCCTGTGTGTGCGTAGGAAAATTTTTGAAATTACTGCGTTCCCCAACAGTGGCATCCGAGCCTGGTTTTATGCGTTGATGTCATATGCACGAGTAGAACACAAGTGAGTTGTGGGCGATACAAGTCATACTGCCTACCAGCATGTCATACTTTGGTTCAGCGGTATTGTGAGATGAAGCGGCCCGGACCGACATTACGCCAGACGCTTACGCGAGACTGGTTTCACCGCTCCGAGCATTCGTGCTTAAAGGTGGCTGGCGGGTGTCTGTCTCTCTCACTTTAGTTGAACTGAAAAGGCTACGCCCGTCCTTGAGAAGGTTAAACGGAGTCTATTTGACGAAGTATCGCTGTGGTTTTGATGCGAGGTAAGAACGGTTCTTGCTCAGCCCGTAGCAGCCACGTAAAACTTGCAACAACAAAGTAGAGGACGCCTAACTTGTTTTTGCAGGGCATGTTGTGATGTGATATGGTCAAGACGTGATGCTATATTTTATTGTATGAGATGATCATGTTTTGTAACCGAGTTATCGGCAATCGGCAGGAGCCATATGGTTGTCGCTTATTGTATGAAATGCAACGCCCTGTAATTGCTTTACTTTATCACTAAGGGGTAGCGATAGTCGTAGAAGCAATAGATGGCGTAAACGACAACGATGCTACGATGGAGATCAAGGTGTCGCGCCGGTGACGATGGTGATCATGACGGTGCTTCAGAGATGGAGATCACAAGCACAAGATGATGATGGCCATATCATATCACTTATATTGATTGCATGTGATGTTTATCCTTTATGCATCTTATTTTGCTTTGATTGATGGTAGCATTTTAAGATGATCTCTCACTAAAATTATCAAGTAGTGTTCTCCCTGAGTATGCACCGTTGCCAAAGTTCGTCGTGCCGAGACACCACGTGATGATCGGGTGTGATAAGCTCTACGTCCATCTACAACGGGTGCAAGCCAGTTTTGCACACGCAGAATACTCAGGTTATACTTGACGAGCCTAGCATATGCAGATATGGCCTCGGAACACGGAGACCGAAAGGTCGAGCGTGAATCATATAGTAGATATGATCAACATAAGATGTTCACCATTGAAAACTACTCCATCTCACGTGATGATCGGTTATGGTTTAGTTGATTTGGATCACGTGATCACTTAGATGACTAGAGAGATGTCTGTCTAAGTGGGAGTTCTTAAGTAATATGATTAATTGAACTTAAATTTATCATGAACTTAGTACCTGATAGTATCTTGCTTGTCTATGTCTGTTTGTAGATAGATGGCTCGTGCTGTTGTTCCGTTGAATTTTAATGCGTTCCTTGAGAAAGCAAAGTTGAAAGATGATGGTAGCAATTACACGGACTGGGTCCGTAACCTGAGGATTATCCTCATTGCTGCACAGAAGAGTTAGATGCACCGCTAGGTGCCAGGCCTGCTGCTGATGCAACTGACGACGTTAAGAACGTCTGGCAGAGCAAAGCTGATGACTACTCTATAGTTCAGTGTGCCATGCTTTACGGCTTAGAACCGGGTCTTCAACGACGTTTTGAAAGTCGTGGAGCATATGAGATGTTCCAAGAGTTGAAGTTGATATTTCAACAGAATGCCCGGATTGAGAGATATGAAGTCTCCAATAAGTTCTATAGCTGAAATGGAGGAGAATGGGTCTGTCAGTGAGCACATACTCAGAATGTCTGGGTATTACAATCACTTGACTCAACTGGGAGTTGATCTTCCGGATGATTGTGTCATTGACAGAATTCTTCAATCACTGCCACCAAGCTACAAAGGCTTCGTGATGAACTATAATATGCAAGGGTTAGTAAAGACTATGCCTGAGCTCTTCGCAATGCTGAAAGCTGCGGAGGTAGAAATCAAGAAGGAGCATCAAGTGTTGATGGTCAATAAGACCACTAGTTTCAAGAAGAAAGGCAAAGGGAAGAAGAAGGGGAACTTCAAGAAGAACAGCAAACAAGTTGCTGCTCAAGAGAAGAAACCCAAGTCTGGACCTAAACCTGAAACTGAGTGCTTCTACTGCAAGCAGACTGGTCACTGGAAGCGGAACTGCCCCAAGTATTTGGCGGATAAGAAGGATGGCAAGGTGAACAAAGGTATATGTGATATACATGTTATTGATGTGTACCTTACTAGAGCTCGCAGTAGCACCTGGGTATTTGATACTGGTTCTGTTGCTAATATTTGCAACTCGAAACAGGGACTACAGATTAAGCGAACACTGGCAAAGGACGAGGTGATGATGCGCGTGGGAAATGGTTCCAAAGTCGATGTGATCGCGGTCGGCACGCTACCTCTACATCTACCTTCGGGATTAATTTTAGACCTAAATAATTGTTATTTGGTGCCAGCGTTAAGCATGAACATTATATCTGGATCTTGTTTGATGCGAGACGGTTATTCATTTAAATCAGAGAATAAAGGTTGTTCTATTTATATGAATAATATCTTTTATGGTCATGCACCCTTGAAGAGTGGTCTATTTTTAATGAATCTCGATAGTAGTGATACACATATTCATAATGTTGAAACCAAAAGATGCAGAGTTGATAATGATAGTGCGACTTATTTGTGGCATTGCCGTTTAGGTCATATCGGTATAAAGCGCATGAAGAAACTCCATACTGATGGACTTTTGGAGTCACTTGATTATGAATCACTTGGCACTTATGAACCGTGCCTCATAGGCAAGATGACTAAAACCCGTTCTCGGTACTATGGAGAGAGCAACAGATTTGTTGGAAATCATACATACAGATGTATGTGGTCCAATGAATGTTGAGGCTCGTGGCGGATATCGTTATTTTCTCACCTTCACAGATGATTTAAGCAGATATGGGTATATCTTCTTAATGAAACATAAGTCTGAAACATTTGAAAAGTTCAAAGAATTTCAGAGTGAAGTTGAAAATCATCGTAATAAGAAAATAAAGTTTCTACGATCTGATCGTGGAGGCGAATATTTGAGTTACGAGTTTGGTCTACATTTAAAACAATGCGGAATAGTTTCGCAACTCACGCCACCCGGAACACCACAGCGCAATGGTGTGTCCGAACGTCGTAATCGCACTTTACTAGATATGGTGCGATCTATGATGTCTCTTACAGATTTACCGCTATCGTTTTGGGGTTATGCTCTTGAGACGGCCGCATTCACGCTGAATAGAACACCGTCAAATTCCGTTGAGACGACACCTTATGAACTGTGGTTTAGCAAGAAACCAAAGTTGTCGTTTCTTAAAGTTTGGGGATGCGATGCTTATGTGAAAAAGCTTCAACCTGATAAGCTCGAACCTAAATCGGAGAAATGTATCTTCATAGGATACCCAAAGGAGACAGTTGGGTACACCTTCTATCACAGATCCGAAGGCAAGACATTTGTTGCTAAAAATGGATCCTTTCTAGAGAAGGAGTTTCTCTCGAAAGAAGTGAGTGGGAGGAAAGTAGAACTTGATGAGGTAACTGTACCTTCTCCCTTATTCGAAAGTAGTTTATCACAGAAACCAGTTTCTACGATATCTACACCAAATAGTGAGGAAGTTGATGATGTTGATCATGAAACTTCAGATCAAGTTACTACAGAACCTCGTAGATCAACCAGAATAAAATCCGCACTAGAGTGGTACGGCAATCCTATTCTGGAAGTCATGCTACTAGATCATGATGAACCTACGAACTATGAAGAAGCGATGGTGAGCCCAGATTCCGCAAAATGGCTTGAGGCCATGAAATCCGAGATGGGATCCATGTATGAAAACAAAGTGTGGACTTTGGTTGACTTGCCCGAGGGTCGGCAAGCAATAGAAAACAAGTGGATTTTCAAGAAGAAGACTGACGCTGACGGTAATATTGCTGTCTACAAAGCTCGACTTGTCGCAAAGGGTTTTCGACAAGTTCAAGGGGTTGACTACGATGAGACATTCTCACCCGTAGCGATGCTTAAGTCTGTCCGAATCATGTTAGCAATTGCCGCATTTTATGATTATGAAATTTGGCAAATGGATGTAAAGACCGCATTCCTGAATGGGTTTCTGGAAGAAGAGTTGTATATGATGCAACCAGAAGGTTTTATCGATCCAAAGGGAGCTAACAAAGTGTGCAAGCTCTAGCGATCCATTTATGGACTGGTGCAAGCATCTCGGAGTTGGAATAAACGCTTTGATAGTGTGATCAAAGTATTTGGGTTTATACAGACTTATGGAGAAGCCTGTATTTACAAGAAAGTGAGTGGGAGCTCTGTAGCATTTCTGATATTATATGTAGATGACATATTACTGATCGGAAATGATATAGAATTTCTAGATAGCATAAAGGGATACTTGAACAAGAGTTTTTCGATGAAAGACCTTGGTGAAGCTACTTACATATTGGGCATCGAAATCTATAGAGATAGATCAAGACGCTTAATTGGACTTTCACAAAGCACATACCTTGATAAAGTTTTGAAGAAGTTCAAAATGGATCGAGCAAAGAAAGGTTTTTACCTGTATTACAAGGTGTGAGATTGAGTCAGACTCAATGCCCGACCACAGCAGAAGATAGAGAGAAAATGAAAGATGTTCCCTATGCTTCAGCCATAGGCTCTATCATGTATGCAATGCTGTGTACCAGACCTGACGTATGCTTAGCTGTAAGCTTGGCAGGAAGGTACCAAAGTAATCCAGAGTGGATCATCGGACAGCGGTCAAGAACATCCTGAAATACCTGAAAAGGACTAAGGATATGTTTCTCGTATATGGAGGTGACAAAGAGCTAGTCGTAAATGGTTACGTCGATGCAAGCTTTGACACTGATCCGGACGATTCTAAATCGCAAACCGGATACGTGTTTTTGTTAAACGGTGGAGCTGTCAGTTGGTGCAGTTCTAAACAAAGCGTCGTGGCGGGATCTACATGTGAAGCGGAGTACATGGCTGCTTCGGAAGCAGCAAATGAAGGAGTCTGGATGAAAGAGTTCATTTCCGATCTAGGTGTTGTACCTAGTGCATCGGGACCAATGAAGATCTTCTGTGACAATACTGGTGCAATTGCCTTGGCAAAGGAATCCAGATTTCACAAGAGGACCAAGCATATCAAGAGACGCTTCAATTCCATTCGGGACCAAGTCCAAGTGGGAGACATAGAGATCTGCAAAGTACATACGGATCTGAACGTTGCAGACCCGTTGACTAAGCCTCTTCCACGAGCAAAACATGATCAGCACCAAGACTCCATGGGTGTTAGAATCATTACTGAGTGAACTAGATTATTGACTCTAGTGCAAGTGGGAGACTGAAGGAAATATGCCCTAGAGGCAATAATAAAGTTATTATTTATTTCCTTATATCATGATAAATGTTTATTATTCATGCTAGAATTGTATTAACCGGAAACATAATACATGTGTGAATACATAGACAAACAGAGTGTCACTAGTATGCCTCTACTTGACTAGCTCGTTAATCAAAGATGGTTATGTTTCCTAACCATAGACATGAGTTGTCATTTGATTAACGGGATCACATCATTAGGAGAATGATCTGATTGACATGACCCATTCCGTTAGCCTAGCACTTGATCGTTTAGTATGTTGCTATTGCTTTCTTCATGACTTATACATGTTCCTGTAACTATGAGATTATGCAACTCCGTTTACGGAGGAACACTTTGGTACTACCAAACGTCACAACGTAATCGGGTGATCATAAAGGAGTATTACAGGTGTCTCCAAAGGTACTTGTTGGGTTGGCGATTTGAGATTAGGTTTTGTCACTCCGATTGTCGGAGAGGTATCTCTGGGCCTTCTCGGTAATACACATCACATAAGCCTTGCAAGCATTACAACTAATGAGTTAGTTGTAAGATGATGTATTACGGCACGAGTAAAGAGACTTGCCAGTAACGAGATTGAACTAGGTATTGGATACCGACGATCGAATCTCGGGTAAGTAACATACCGATGACAAAGGGAACAACGATGTTGTTATGCGGTCTGACCGATAAAGATCTTCGAGAAAATGTAGGAACCAATATGGGCATCCAGGTCCCGCTATTGGTTATTGACCGAGATGTGTCTCGGTCATGTCTACATTGTTCTCGAACCGTAGGGTCCGCACGCTTAAGGTTTCGATGACGGTAATATTATGAGTTTGTGTATTTTGATGTACCGAAGGTTGTTCGAGTCCGGATATGATCACGGACATGACGAGGAGTCTCGAAATGGTCGAGACATAAAGATTAATATATTGGACGGATATATTTGGACACGGAAAGGTTCGGAGAAGTTTGGAGCTCCGGAGGTTACGGAACCCCGGGAGGTATATGGGCCTTATTGGGCCCATGTAGGAGGAAGGAGAAGGAACAAGGGGGCCCCCCAAGCCCAATCCGACTGGGGAGGGGCCGCCCCCTTCCTTTTCTCCTTCCCCTCTTCCTATTCCTACTACTAGTACTACTTCCTAATACTAGTACTCCTTCCTTTCCCTCCAAATAAGATAAGGAAAGAGAGAAACCTACTTGGAGTAGGTTTCCTCCCATGGTGCGCCCCCTTGGGCCGGCCACCTCCTCCCTCCCTCCTTTATATACGGGGAAGGGGGGGCACCCTAGGACACACAAGTTGATCCTTGAGATCGTTCCTTAGCCGTGTGCGGTGCCCCCCTCCACCATATTCCACCTCGGTCATATCGTAGCAGTGCTTAGGCGAAGCCCTGCGTCGGTGAAACATCAAGGTCGTCACCACGCCGTCGTCGGAACTCCCTCTCCCCGGAGCTTTGCTGGATCGGAGCCCGTGGAGCGTCATCGAGCTGAACGTGTGCCAAGAACTCGGAGGTGCCGGAGTAACGGCGCTAGGATCGGCTGGATCGTGAGGAGAACGTACGACTACTTCCTCTACGTCATCATCGACTCGGAGGTGCCGGAGTAACGGCGCTGGAATCGGCAGGATCGCGAGGAGAACGTACGACTAATTCCTCTACGTTGTGATTGCTTCCGCTTACGGTCTACGAGGGTACGTAGACAACACTCTCCCCTCTCGTTGCTATGCCATCACCATGGTCATGTGTGTGCGTAGGAAAATTTTTGAAATTACTGCGTTCCCCAACAACGACGACAGCGTCGGCGGCAGCGGCGGGCGGCGTCGGGGCAGCGCTGGCGGCGACGGGCAGGGCGACGACGGGCGCGCGGACGGCGCTGGGCGGCGCGCGGACGGTGGGCGGCGGCGGGCAGCGGACGGCGTCGATCTGGGCAGCTGGCGGCGTCGATGAGCTCAAGCGTCGTCGAGGAATGGCGAGGAGATGTGAAATTTTCACAAGTCCTGGTTATATAGCAAGGGCATTGGTCCCGGTTGGTGCCTCGACCCGGGACTAATGCCCCCCTTTAGTCCCGGTTGGTGCCACCAACCGGGACCAAAGGCCAATTTTCAGCAGCCCAAAGGGCGGGAAGCGGCGGCCTTTGGTCCCGGTTGGTGGCACCAACCGGGACTAAAGGGGGGGCATTAGCCCCGGTTGGAGCCCCGAACCGGGACCAATGCCCCCTTTAGTCCCGGTTGTTGCCACCAACCGGGACCAAAGGCCATGTGCTGCCCCGCGCCAAATGTTTAGTCCCACCTCTCTAGTTGAGAGGGAGCCGCACCAGTTTATAAGGTGCGGTGCGGCTCCCCTCTCGAGATCCTCTCTAAAGCAGGCTTTCGGGCCTATCTCTGCCACCTGTGCCTGTGAGCCTGCTGGGCCTTCCGCGGGCCTGAATCCTGGCCCATAGGGTTTCTAGTCGTATTCAGGCCGTGGGGGCCCAGTAGGTGGCACTTTTTTTGTTTTATATTTTATTTCTTTTTGCTTTTTAGTTTTAGAAAAAATATAAACTTTCTATTAGTGCCATTAGTTTTAAAATTTGAAAACACTTTTTTGTTTTCTTTGTTGCTTTATTTATTTTATTTTGTTTCTACTTACAACAAAATACTTATTGTTGCTATTTTATTTTTTCAAGTTTTTCTGTTTTGTTTTCTGCATTATTTATTTTCTTTTGGTTTTTGCTTTATTTTTAATTCTTTTTGCTTTTAGGTCAGCAAAATTATAAACTTTCTGTTAGTGCTTTTAGTTTTAGAAAAATATAAACTTTCTGTTTGTGCCATTAGTTTTAAAATTGAAAACACTTTTTTGTTTTCTTTGTTGCGTTATTTATTTTATTTTGTTTCTACTTACAACAAAATGCTTATTGTTGCTATTTTTATTTTTTTTCAAGTTTTTTTGTTTTGTTTTCTGCATTATTAATTTTCTTTTGGTTTTTTGCTTTATTTTTTAATTCTTTTTGCTTTTAGGTCAGCAAAATTATAAACTTTCTGTTAGTGCCATTTGTTTTAGAACAATTATAAACTTTCTGTTTGTGCCATTAGTTTTATAAAATTTGAATTCTTTGAAATTTGTGTGAATCACAAGTTTGTGAGCTCAACAAGGCATAGAGGGACGGGCTTATAAACCGGTGTGAGCGCCCTTCGGTTGGCGAGGTTCTCAAAGTTGGCATAGTATGTTCATGAACAAAACGGACAATGGTATCATACTCGTGTGTTACAAAGTTGGCATGGTATCATCATAATAGTTGCGGGAGAAAGTCTTCACTTTTTCTTCGCTTGTGTCGTTTGCTTATTGCGCCGTAACCATGGATAATCTTCATCATTTATCAAGATGCTTGGGTCAGCCTTGACTTTGAAGGGGGGAATTTCATGAAACTTTTCATACTCTTCAGACATGTCTGTCTTGCCCTCCACTCCTGTGATGTCCCTTTTCCCGAAAGAACTATGTGGCGCTTTGGCTCATTGTATGATGTATTCGCTTCCTTATCTTTTCTTTTCCTCGGTCTGATAGACATGTCCTTCACATAGATAACCTGTGCCACATCATTGGCTAGGACGAACGGTTCGTCAGTGTACCCAAGATTTTTCAGATCCACTGTTGTCATTCCGTACTGTGGGTCTACCTGCACTCGCCTCTGACAGATTGACCCACTTGCACTTAAACAAAGGGACCTTAAAATCTACTCCGTAGTCAAGTTCCCATATGTCTACTATGTAACCATAATATGTGTCATTTCCCATGTCGGTTGCTGCATCAAAGCGGACACCGCTGTTTTGGTTGGTGCTCTTTTCATCTTGGTCAATCGTGTAAAATGTATTCCCATTTATCTCATATCCTTTCCAAATCATTACAGTCGAAGATGGTCCCCTGGACAACAAGTACAACTCATCACAAACAGTGCTGTCACCTCTGAGACGTGTTTCCAACCAACTGCTGAAAGTCCTGATGTGTTCACATGTAATCCAGTCGTCGCACTGCTCCGGGTGTTTGGAGCGCAGACTGTTCTTGTGTTCATCGACATACGGGTCACCAAGGTAGAGTTCTCGTAGAACTGTGTAGTGTGCTTGAGACCAAGAATATCCGTCCCTGCATATTATTGAGTCTCTTCCAAGCGTGCCTTTCCAAATCAGTCTCCCCTCATACCGCGATTTAGGGAGACCTATCTTATTAAGGCCAGGAATGAAGTCAACACAAAACCCGATGACATCCTCTGCTTGATGGCCCATGGAGATGCTTCCTTCGGCCTAGCGCGATTACTGGACATATTTCTTTAGGACTCCATGAACCTCTCAAAGGGGTACATATTGTGTAGAAATACGGGCCCCGTAATGACAATCTCGTCGACTAGATGAACTAGGGCGTGCGTCATGATATTGAAGAAGGATGGTGGGAACACCAGCTCAAACCGACAAGACATTGCGCCACATCACTCCTTAGCGTTGCTACGATTTCTGGATCGATCACCTTCTGAGATATTGCATTGAGGAATGCACATAGCTTCACAATGGCTAATCGGACGTTTTCCGGTAGAAGCCCTCTCAATGCAACCGGAAGCAGTTGCGTCATAATCACGTGGCAGTCATGAGACTTTAGGTTCTGGAACTTTTTCTCTGACATATTTATTATTCCCTTTATATTCGATGAGAAGCCGGTCGGGACCTTCATACTGAGCAGGCATTGAAAGAATATTTCTTTCTCTTCTTTCGTAAGAGCATAGCTGGCAGGACCTTCATACTGCTTCGGAGGCATGCCCTCTTTTTCGTGCAAGCGTTGCAGGTCCTCTCGTGCCTCGGTGTATCTTTTGTCTTCCCATACACGCCCAAGAAGCCTAGCAGGTTCACGCAAAGGTTCTTCGTCACGTGCATCACGTCGATCAAGAGCGGACCTCTAGGTCTTTCCAGAGGGTAGGTCCCAAAATATAGATTTCTTCTTCCACATGGGTGCGTGATTCTCGGCGTCATTCGAACAGCTAGTCCGCCGACCCTTTCCAAAGATTACGTGTAAATCATTGACCATAGCAAGTGCGTGATCACCGGTGCATGGCGGGCTTCTTCCGTGATCTGCCTCGCTTTTGAAATGCTTGCCTTTCTTTCGACATTGATGGTTGGTCGGAAGAAATCGACGATAGCCCGGTACACATTCTTCCTGCAGCTTCCCGTATATACTATCGGTGTCAAGTAAACAGTGCGTGCATGCGTGGTATCCCTTGTTTGTCTGTCCTGAAAGGTTATTGAGAGCGGGCCAATCGTTGATTGTCACGAACAGCAACGCCTTTAGGTCAAATTCCTCCTTTTTGTGCTCATCCCACGTACGTACACCGTTTCCATTCCACAGCTGTAAAAGTTCCTCAACTAATGGCCTTAGGTACACATCAATGTCGTTGCCGGGTTGCTTAGGGCCTTGGATGAGAACTGGCATCATAATGAACTTCCGCTTCATGCACATCCAAGGAGGAAGGTTATACATACATAGAGTCACGGGCCAGGTGTTGTGATTGCTGCTCTGCTCCCCGAAAGGATTAATGCCATCCGCGCTTAAAGCAAACCATACGTTCCTTGGGTCCTTTGCAAACTCATCCCAGACTTTCTCTCGATTTTTCTCCATGCGACCCGTCGTGGGTGCTCTCAACTTCCGTCTTTCTTACGGTCCTCACTGTGCCATCGCATCAACTTGGCATGCTCTCCGTTTCTGAACAGACGTTTCAACCGTGGTATTATAGGAGCATACCACATCACCTTCGCAGGAACCCTCTTCCTGGGAGGCTCGCCGTCAACATCACCAGGGTCATCTCGTCTGATCTTATACCGCAATGCAGCGCATACCGGGCATGCGTTCAGATCCTTGTAGGCACCACGGTAGAGGATGCAGTCATTAGGGCATGCATGTATCTTCTCCACCTCCAATCCTAGAGGGCATACCACCTTCTTTGCTGCGTATGTACTGTCGGGCAATTCGTTATCCTTTGGAAGCTTCTTCTTCATTATTTTCAGTAGCTTCTCAAATCCTTTATCAGGCACAACATTCTCTGCCTTCCACTGCAGCAATTCGAGTACGGTACCGAGCTTTGTGTTGCCATCTTCGCAATTGGGGTACAACCCTTTTTTGTGATCCTCTAACATGCGATCGAACTTCAGCTTCTCCTTTTGACTTTCGCATTGTGTCCTTGCATCGACAATGACCCGGCGGAGATCATCATCATGGGGCACATCGTCTGGTTCATCTTGATCTTCAGCAGCTTAGCCTGCTGCAGCACCATCGTGCACATCGTCAGTGCAACTTGATGTTCAGAGCATCACCGTATTCAGGGGGCACATAGTTGTCATCGTACTCTTCTTCCTCGCCGTCTTCCATCATAACCCCTATTTCTCCGTGCCTCGTCCAAACATTATAGTGTGGCATGAAACCCTTGTAAAGCAAGTGGGTGTGAAGGATTTTCCGGTCAGAGTAAGACCTCGTATTCCCACATATAGGGCATGGACAACACATAAAACCATTCTGCTTGTTTGCCTCAGCCACTTCGAGAAAAGCATGCACGCCCTTAATGTACTCGGAGGTGTGTCTATCACCGTACATCCATTGCCGGTTCATCTGCGTGCATTATATATAATTAAGTGTGTCAAAAATCATTACAGAACATCATGAATAGATAATTAAATGACCAAATTAATAGAAGTTCATCATCACATAAAAACCAAAGTACATACATAGTTCTCATCTAACAACATAAAGCTCTGCAGAGCATCTAAATTAATTAAACCATACATTGAAACTATGTAAAACATTTCAATGTGAAAACAAATACGATCATAATCGCAACCAAGGTAACAACTGATCCAACGGCATAATGATACCAAGCCTCGGTATGAATGGCATATTTTCTAATCTTTCTCATCTTCAAGCGCATTGCATCCATCTTGATCTTGTGATCATCGACAACATCCGCAACATGCAACTCCAATATCATCTTCTCCTCCTCAAGTTTTTTATTTTTCCTTCAAGAAATTGTTTTCTTCTTCAACTAAATTTAACCTCTCGACAATAGGGTCGGTTGGAATTTCCGTTCAACAACCTCCTAGATAAATAAAATCTATGTCACGTTGGTCGGCATAATTTTCATAAACAATAAATGAACCAATAGTTATGAAAAGATAATATATACCACATCCAAATCATAGACAGGACGAGGGCCGACGGGGGCGGATACCAAAACCATCGCACTATATAAGATGCAATAATAAAAGTAAGAAAATAATACAAGTAAGAATATTTTTCCTTTCAGAAAGAAGATAAGAACAAGAGGCTCACCACGGTGGTGCTGGCGATGAGATCGCCGCGGTGATCGACGGCGGTGAAGACGGGACGGGCGTGATGGACCGCTAAACCTAGACAAATATTGAGGAAAATGGAGGTTAGAGGTCGAGCTTGGAGAGGAGAAAGCTTAAGTAGTGTGGCTCGGGCATTCCATCGAACACCTTGTGTGCATAGGAGGTGAGCTAGAGCACCACCAAGCCCCCCCTCTCGGCCGGAAAAAAAACAGAGCAATGTGCTCTGCTCTGCTTGCTTCGAGGGGCTATATATAGGCAGCACCATTAGTCCCGGTTGGTGGCATGAACCGGGACTAAAGGAAGCCTTTGGTCCCGGTTCATGCCACCAACCGGGACCAATAGTGGTGGGCCAGAGCCAGACCATTGGTCCCGGTTCGTCCCACCAACCGAGACCAAAAGGTCCGGACGAACCGGGACCAATGGCCCACGTGGCCCGGCCGGCCCCCTGGGCTCACGAACCGGGGCAAATAGCTCCATTGGTCCCGGTTCTGGATTGAACCGGGACTAATGGGCTAAACTGCCCTGGACGAAAGCCCCTTTTTCTACTAGTGTGATAGTCTTATACATGTACTAGTCTTATACTCATATGTGTCCTCACATGAACTCCGACTCGGGACTAGTTTATAATCATTCAAGCATAGAGTTCCACAAACAAGTCACATAGGAGTACTTGTCAATCAATATAAATGATGTTATTGAATGAACTTTCTATAGCTCATGGATAAGAATATAATCATCACTATGTTGCATGTAGGGTATATTTCTAACACATTACTGTTCATGCGTATTTAATTTTATATTCTTTACTCCTTTGACGCTTGAAACTTTTTATATACTAATAATGGAGTCACACATAATACCTTTTGGCCGCTGACCATATGTAAAACAAGACTAGCCAATAATGCATGTCTTAATTTATTTTTATTTTTCCCACTGTTACACTTTTCGATACGCATATGGTACAAACTAACAACCTCTGTAATAAAATATAAGACGTCACCAAAAAAACGTCTTATATTTTTTTTACAAAGGGAGTACTCATTAGCGGCAATAATTATTCAAATCTGAAAATGAAGGAACCGGATTCTCCTAGCAAGCGTGGAGCAACGGGATGTCGGCATACGGGCCATTGACCACCCCATGGGCGATGACATTGTATGCCTTCTCTGTCATGTGGATTTGGTCCCAGTTGGCGAACCTCGACGGGTCGGGGCAAACCTTCGCGTTCTGGTCGCACGGATGGCCCGTGCCGTAGGGGCCATCGCCACCACAACACGCCACCAGAGGCTTGTCAATGCCATTCCTGCTAGGATTCTTGACGAACTCCATGAAGGCACCGTAGTAGTCGCCGTAGATGATCTTCACGCCGGGGTTCTGTGACTTGAGCTTGGTGATCTCTTGTTTCAGTAACTGGTTGTGCATCTGGGAGAACGCGTTGAACCACTTGAGGCAACCGTACTGGTCGTAGTCCGTGGACGTGTAGCTCTTGTTACCACTCAGGTAAACCGGCACGCACCCGATGGGGAAGTTCCCTGGGACAAGGACCGTCTTGGCACCGAGGTTGATCACCTCCTGGACGCCGGAGCCTATGCGAGCAATCACGTCCGGTATGTACTCCTTGGCCGTGTCCCGGCTGTGCGTATGATCGAAGAACCAGAAGTTGTAGTCGTTGCCGCCGATCTCGCCAAAGACGATCAGGGATTCGCTCAGGAGACTCTTGGTGGCGGCTGATCACAGCCAAAAAAAAGGATAAGTTGACCAAGAACACATGTGGAGTACATGTGCATGCAGACAAGTGGCGTAATTAGAATATGATAAGCTGACCGTAACGTATGTTTTTGCATGCGTTACGTACCATCTCCCGGAGCAATCCGTGCGAGCACTTTCTTGAAAGAAGCCAGCTGCTCGTCGAGGCACCCGCGCTGCAGACTGAAGTTGTACCTTGACATGAAGTACTTGGGGTTGAGCGCAATAGCGCCAAAAACGGCGAAGTTGGCACCGGTCGGGAACTTCCCCGTCTTCTCCTCGGGAATGCTCGGCGACAGCAACGGCAGGCCCAACGCTTGAGCTGACACAACATCAGGCACCAAACTCAGCATGCACACGGATTAATTTCGAACTGTTGGAACCTATGCGCATGCATGTACGTACTCACCGTAGAAGTCGATGATGAGACGCCCATCGGAGGCACGGCCCGTGGGGCGGTGGAAGTAGGTCTCTCCGTAAGGGGGCACTGAGGGCGGACCCGGCGGACTGTTGCGGCTGATGTACGCGAAGTTGCCGGTGTCGGTGATGGAGTCGCCGAAGGAGAAGATGCGCTTGAAGCAGCCGCACGACCCTAGATCAGCGTTGAGCAGCAGGACGGCAAAGAAGAAGATGACTGCGAGGGAAATGGAGCTGTGGCGACTGGAACTCCCCATCTTAGCTATCTAGCTGAACTGGAGAAGAGACAGACGCTAGCTATCTGGTTACAAATAGAAGTCTTGCAGATCTACGTTTCGTTTAGTATTCAAGATGGGTTCCCTTCATCCCCATTTATATTAGAGCGTTATGCGGTCGAAGTGTGTATATCAAGATGACTGTCAATTTCATTAACGCTATTTTTTAGCAGTGTGTATCTTACTACCCCACAATTCTTTCCCTACAGTTATATCTTTGGTGCATCGTGAAGATATTGCTAAATATATCTTTTCCCTTACGGAAATTGCTAAATATATCGAGTGCTGAAAGATAAGATTGGGTTTCTATGGCATTAATTAATTTATGCACTTTTTTGGGCTGACTATTTACTTAAATTATCTTGATTTTTCCTTGCAAAAAAATTTATCTTGATTTTCAGTAAATTCGCATTCCACTGTCTGATTGGGAACCAAAGGCCCATCTGCCTTCTTCTTTCACTGCTTAACAGGTGACTGATTTGTTTTACATGACAGGCACCAATTTTCCGACAAGACTGTATACAAAAATTAGAATTAAAACTAAAATAATATTACAAACTTGAGTGAACTAAAGACATTTGCATTACCCTAAAAAATTAAATAAAAAAAATATATAGACATGACGACAAAAACTTGAGCAAAAATTGCACATTTTGACAATATGTAAGAATGATCATATAATAGCGTATTTTTTTATAATAGTATAAGTTGCACACATATTACATAATACTTGTGTTTACCTTTGGAGATTGATCGCCTCATCTCATATTGACATTATCTTCTCACGCGCACATACGCACACATGAACACATCGAAGAAGATTTTATGTTTCACATTGATATCGCACTTGCACACACACACTACACACACATGCATGCGCACGCACGACAGTCGACAGACACATGTGTGCACGCACACACACGCATAAACCCACACGTCCACATATACACACAAAGGAAGGAAAAGCCGACTTAGAAGAAAGAAAAAGAAATAACAAAAGTAAACGCGCATGAAAAAGAAAAAAAAGGAAATTGCTTGTACTAGAAAAAAAATCCAGGCGCCTATGTTATAGCAAAAGCGACTGCGCGCGTGCGTGCGTGTGTGTGATAAATAGATGAAGCCGTCATGTAAAACATGGTTGGCGTTATAAGTTTTTCGACGATGTGTAAGAGGATTGACGAGTCGTTTTAACATTCACCATATTGACGAGTCGTTTTTAACATTCACATGTTTGGCGTTATAAATATTATTATTTTTGCTTTATTTGGCACCCTATCCATGCGTAGTGAAATACATCAGTTTGGAAATATAGACAAGATTCATGAAAACAATAATCCACTACAGGAAAATCCGGTTTTCCTGTGTGTTAGCCTATAAGCCGAGTGCTATTTTTCGGGCACCTGGCTTACGCTCCTCTAAGCCGAGTGTCACGAGAAAAACACCCGGTAAATACGAAGAACACGGCTTATGGTCATCTATAAGCCGAGTGTTGCAAAAAAGCTCTCGGCTTATATGAACCACACGGTATCTATGGGAAAAAGCACCCGGCTTACAACACACACTCGGCAAAGACATCTGCCACGTGCCTACGGCGGAAGTAGTTGACGGCGCCATCACGGAGCAGCCTATAAGTCGTGTGTCCGATGAAAGCACTCGGCTTACATTGTCTATAAGCTGTGTGCCCTGCGTAAGCACTCGGCTTATACATAAACCGAGTTTAAACAGGCGTAAGCCGAGTGTATTAGATACACGGCTTATAAGTTTTTTCCCGTAGTGATCATCAGGGGTACTTTTGTCCCAATTCACAGCATGTGCAGTACCGAAATCAACCATATCTGGGACAAATAAAAACAACCTGTATTCATGCAACATCAAACAAATAGTTCTATACAAATAGTTCGATACATCTTACACTAGTAGAAAAAGGGGCTATCGTTGAGGCCTGTTTTGCCCATTAGTCCCGGTTCAATCCAGAACCGGGACTAATGTGAGCATTTATCCCGGTTCGTGAGCCCAGGGGGCCGGCCGGGCCACGTGGGCCATTGGTCCCGGTTCGTCCGGACCTTTTGGTCCCGGTTGGTGGGACGAACCAGGACCAATGGTCCTGGCTCCTGGCCCACCACTATTGGTCCCGGTTGGTGACATGAACCGGGACCAAAGGATTCCCTTTAGTCCCGGTTCTTGCCACGAACCGGGACCAATAGTGCTGCCTATATAGACCCCTCGCTCGCGAGCAGAGCACTCCAGTGCTCTGTTTTTCTCTTGCCGGCGAGGGGGGGCTTTGTGGTGCTCTAGCTCACCTCCTATGCACATGAGGTGTTCGATGAAATGCCCGAGCCACACTACTTAAGCTTTCTCCTCTCCAAGCTCGACCTCCAACCTCCATTTTCCTCAATATTTGTCTAGGTTTAGCGGTCCGTCACGCCCGTCCCGTCTTCACCGCCGTCGATCACCCGCGCCGATCTCATCGCCAGCACCACCGTGGTGAGCCTCTTGTTCTTATCTTCTTTCTGAAAGGAAAAATATTCTTACTTGTATTATTTTCTTACTTTTATTATTGCATCTTATATAGTGCGATGGTTTTGGTATCCGCCCCCGTCGGCCCTCGTCCTGTCTATGATTCGGATGTGGTATATATTATCTTTTCATAACTATTGGTTCATTTATTGTTTATGAAAATTAAGCCGACCAACGTGACATAGATTTTATTTATCTAGGAGGTTGTTGAACCGAAATTCCAACCGACCCTATTGTCGAGAGGTTAAATTTAGTTGAAGAAGAAAACAATTTCTTGAAGGAAAAATAAAAAACTTGAGGAGGAGAAGATGATATTGGAGTTGCATGTTGCGGATGTCGCCGATGATCACAAGATCAAGATGGATGCAATGCGCTTGAAGATGAGAAAGATTAGAAAATATGCCATTCATACCGAGGCTTGGTATCATTATGCCGTTGGATCAGTTGTTACCTTGGTTGCGATTATGATCGATTTGTTTTCACATTGAAATGGTTTACATAGTTTCAATGTATGGTTTAATTAATTTAGATGCTCTGCAGAGCTTTATGTTGTTAGATGAGAACTATGTATGTACTTTGGTTTTATGTGATGATGAACTTCTATTAATTTGGTCATTTAATTATCTATTCATGATGTTCTATAATGATTTTGACACATAATTATATATAATGCACGCAGATGAACCGGCAATGGATGTACGGTGACAGACACACCTCCGAGTACATTAAGGGCGTGCATGTTTTTCTCAAGTGGCTGAGGCAAACAAGCAGAATGGTTTTATGTGTTGTCCATGCCCTATATGTGGAATACTGAAGTCTTACTCTGACCGGAAAATCCTTCACACCCACCTGCTTTACAAGGGTTTCATGCCACACTATAATGTTTGGACGAGGCACGGAGAAATAGGGGTTATGATGGAAGACGGCGAGGAAGAAGAGTACGATGACAACTATGTGCCCCTGAATACGGTGATGCTCTCGAACATCAAGTTGCACCGCACGATGTGCATGATGGTGCTGCAACGGCGAAGCTGCTGAAGATCAAGATGAACCAGACGATGTGCCCCATGATGATGATCTCCGCCGGTCATTGTCGATGCAAGGACACAATGCGAAAGTCAAAAGGAGAAGCTGAAGTTCGATCGCATGTTAGAGGATCACAAAAAAGGGTTGTACCCCAATTGCGAAGATGGCAACACAAAGCTCGGTACCGTACTCGAATTGCTGCAGTGAAAGGCAGAGAATGCTGTGCTCGATAAAGGATTTGAGAAGCTACTGAAAATAATGAAGAAGAAGCTTCCAAGGATAACGAATTGCCCGACAGTACATACGCAGCAAAGAAGGTCGATGCCCTCTAGGATTGGAGGTGGACAAGATACATGCATGCCCTAATGACTGCATCCTCTACCGTGGTGCCTACAAGGATCTGAAGGCATGCCCGGTATGCGGTGCATTGCGTATAAGATCGACGAGATGACCACGGTGATGTTGACGGCGAGCCTCCGGAAGAGGGTTCTGCGAAGGTGATGTGGTATGCTCCTATAATACCACGGTTGAAACGTCTGTTCGAAACGGGAGCATGCCAAGTTGATGCGATGGCACAGTGAGGACCGTAAGAAAGACGGTAAGTTGAGAGCACCCACGACGGGTCGCAGGGAGAAAAATCGAGAGAAAGTATCGGGATGAGTTTGCAAAGGACCCAAGGAACGTATGGTTTGCTTTAAGCGCGGATGGCATTAATCCTTTCGGGGAGCAGAGCAGCAATCACAGCACCTGGCCCATGACTCTATGTATGTATAACCTTCCTCCTTGGATGTGCATGAAGCGGAAGTTCATTATGATGCCAGTTCTCATCCAAGGCCCTAAGCAACCCGGCAACGACATTGATGTGTACCTAAGGCCATTAGTTGAGGAACTTTTACAGCTGTGGAATGGAAACGGTGTATGTACGTGGGATGAGCACAAAAAGGAGGAATTTGACCTGAAGGCGTTGCTGTTCGTGATAATCAACGATTGGCCCGCTCTCAAGAACCTTCGGACAGACAAACAAGGGATACCACGCATGCACGCACTGTTTACTTGACACCGATAGTATATACCGGAAGCTGCGGGAAGAATGTGTACCAGGCCATCGTCGATTTCTTCCGACCAACCATCAATGTCGAAAGAAAGGCAAGCATTTCAAAGGCGAGGCAGATCACCGGAAGAAGCCCGCCATGCGTCCGGTGATCACGCATTTGCTATGGTCAATGATTTACACGTAATCTTTGGAAAGGGTCGGCGGACTAGCTGTTCGAATGACGCCGAGAATCACGCACCCATGTGGAAGAAGAAATCTATATTTTGGGACCTACCCTCTTTGAAAGACCTAGAGGTCCGCTCTTGATCGACGTGATGCACGTGACAAAGAACCTTTGCGTGAACCTGCTAGGCTTCTTGGCGTGTATGGGAAGACAAAAGATACACCGAGGCACGAGAGGACCTGCAACGCTTGCACGAAAAAGAGGGCATGCCTCCGAAGCGAAGATGAAGGTCCTGCCAACTACGCTCTTCGAAAGAAGAGAAAGAAATATTCTTTCAATGCCTGCTCAGATGAAGGTCCCGACGGCTTCGTCGAATATAAAGGAATAATAAATATGTCGAGAAAAGTTCCGAACCTAAAGTCTCATGACTGCCACGTGATTATGACGCAACTGCTTCCGGTTGCATTGAGAGGGCTTCTACCGAAAACGTCCGATTAGCCATTGTGAAGCTATGTGCATTCCTCAATGCAATATCTCGAAAGGTGATCGATCCAGAAATCGTAGCAACGCTAAGGAGTGATGTGGCGCAATGTCTTGTCGGTTTGAGCTGGTGTTCCCACCATCCTTCTTCAATATCATGACGCACGTCCTAGTTCATCTAGTCGGCGAGATTGTCATTCTGGGGCCCGTATTTCTACACAATATGTACCCTTTGAGAGGTTCATGGGAGTCCTAAAGAAATATGTTCATAACCGTGCTAGGCCGTAAGGAAGCATCTCCATGGGCCATCAAGCAGAGGATGTCATCGGGTTTTGTGTTGACTTCATTCCTGGCCTTAATAAGATAGGTCTCCCTAAATCGCGGTATGAGGGGAGACTGACCGAAAAAGGCACGCTTGGAAGAGACTCAATAATATGCAGGGACGGATATTCTTGGTCTCAAGCACACTACAGTTCTACTGTAACTCTACCTTGGTGACCCGTATGTCGATGAACACAAGAACAGTCTGCGCTCCAAACACCCGGAGCGGTCACGACGATCGGATTACATGTGAACACATCAGGACTTTCAGCAGTTGGTTGGAAACACGTCTCAGAGGTGACAGCACTGTTTGTGATGAGTTGTACTTGTTGTCCAGGGGACCATCTTCGACTGTAATGATTTGGAAAGGATACGAGATAAATGGGAATACATTTTACACGATTGACCAAGATGAAAAGAGCACCAACCAAAACAGCGGTGTCCGCTTTAATGCAGCAACCGACAAGAGAAATTACACATATTATGGTTACATAGTAGACATATGGGAACTTGACTACGGAGTAGATTTTAAGGTCCCTTTGTTTAAGTGCAAGTGGGTCAATCTATCAGGAGGCGGGGTACAGGTAGAAAATAAAATAAAATAAAAATAATAATAGCAACAATAAGCATTTTGTTGTAAGTAGAAACAAAATAAAATAAATAAAGCAACAAAGAAAACAAAAAAAGTGTTTTTGAATTTTAAAACTAATGGCACAAACAGAAAGTTTATATTTTTTCTAAAACTAAAAGCACTAACAGAAAGTTTATAATTTTGCTGACCTAAAAGCAAAAAGAATTAAAAAATAAAGCAAAAAACCAAAAGAAAATAAATAATGCAGAAAACAAAACAAAAAAACTTGAAAAAAATAAAAATAGCAACAATAAGTATTTTGTTGTAAGTAGAAACAAAATAAAATAAATAAAGCAACAAAGAAAACAAAAAAAGTGTTTTCAAATTTTAAAACTAATGGCACTAATAGAAAGTTCATATTTTTTCTAAAACTAAAAGCAAAAGGAAATAAAATATAAAGCAAAAAAAACTGCCACCTACTAGGCCCCCACGGCCTGAATACGACTAGAAACCCTACATGGGCCAGGATTCAGGCCCGCAGAGGCCCAATAGGCCCACAGGTAGTAGCATGATTAGGCCCGAAAGCCTGCATTTGAGAGGAGCTCGAAAGGGGACGCACACCAGCGCTTATAAACCAGTGCCGGCGCCCTTCAACTAGCGAGGTGGGACTAAACATTTGGGTTCGGGGTGGCACCAACCGGGACTTAAGGGGGGCATTAGTCCCGGGTCGAGGCACCAACCGGGACCAATGCCCTTGCTATATAACCAGGACTTGTGAAAATTTCACATCTCCCTCGCCAGTTCCCCGACGACGCCGAGCTCATCGACGCCGCCAGTCTGCCCAGATCGACGCCGTCCGCTGCCCCGCCGCCGCCGCCGCTTCCGTCATTGCCCGTCGTCGCTGCCCCCGTCGCCGCCAGCGCTGGTTTAACGCCGCCCGCCGCCGCCGCCGCCAGCCGCCGTCGTTATCGCCAGCGCCGTCGTCGCCAGCCACGCCTGCCCCTGCCTGCCCCGAGCCCGTCGTCGCCCTCGCCCCGAGCCCGCCGTCCTCGTCGCCCCTGCCTGCCCGCCCGAGCCCGTCGTCGCCCCCTGCCCAGCCGCCCGAGCCTCGTCGCCGTCGCCAGGCCGCCGCTCGCCGCCGCCGCCGTCGCCCTCGCCGCCGCCCGTTGTGAGCCGCCGCCGTCGAGCCGCCCCGTTTTTATTTTTATTTGTTTATTTTTTTGTTCATATGTGATGTATATGTGTATGTGGATATAATGTATATGTTTTTATTTTTATTAGTTTAGTTTTTGTTCATTTATAGAAAGTTACAATTTTAATTAGGTTAGTGCATTTTAATTAGGTTAGTGTAGAGGAAAAAGTAAAATAAGGAAAAGGAAGAAAAGAGGAAGAAGGAAGAAGGAAGAAGAAGAAGAAAAAGAATGAGAGGAAAAAGAAGAAAAAGAAGAGGAGAAGAAGAAAGGAATAGAGGAGAAGAAGAAGAAAATTCTATTTTTTCTTCTTCTCCTCTTCTTTTTTCTTCTTTTTTTTCTTCTTCTTCTTCCTTCTTCCTTCTTCCTCTTTTCTTCCTTTTCCTTATTTTCCTTTCTCGAGGGATAAGAAGAAAAAGAAGAGGAGAAGAAGAAAGAAAGGAATAGAGGAGAAAGAAGAAACTTTCACACGAGGGGGGGGGGTACCGATACCCCCTCCCCGATAACATTATTTTCCCATGTATATGTATGTTGCGTCGTTGTTGATATAACGAGTGTGTCGAGGATCACCGAGGGGTCGAGGGTCGGGAACTAGGGTAGAGGGTCGAGGGTCGTTAAGGGGTCAAGGGTCGAAGGTTTCAGGGTCGAGGGTTCCTATAGTGTCAAAGTATTCAAGAAATCCATGGCTTCATCATTAGCGGAGTAACCATGGCATGATGGTGCGAAGTCCTCAAAGTTGTTACGGAATGGAGTCCGGATAGGATAATTTGCCTTTTGCTGAACTTTGTACCAAAAAGCTAATTATCCTATCTGACCTGCTCCAAAACAACTTTGGAGAGCTTGCACCATCATGCACCTGTTACTTTACTAATGATGAAGACATGGTTTTTTGAATCCTTTGACACTAGGCAACCTCCCGACCCTCGGTGATCTTCGACCCTTGACCTCGACCGCGGCGATCCACGACCCTCTACCCTACTTGTGGGACATAGATGTACTGTTCAACGCCGACCCCTCCCGATAGCTTCAACACGTGGGGGGGTCGATATTACGCACCCCTCCTAGCTTGAAGCGTTCTCGAGGCCACCCCCTAACCCTTGAAGCGTTGTCGAGGCCACCCCAAACCCTAGAGAAGCAGCGTCGAGGCCACTAATATGATTCCTTATTGTGATTAGCTAGCTAGTTCTACGTTGGCACTAATATATCCATATCTGTCATGTTTGAATAATAATTGCCATGTTGTAAATATTTGTAGAAACTATGGACACCCCCCGAGACGAAGCACAAGAAGCGTTGTTGAGGGACATAATCGCACACGGAAGTGATGCCGTCTCCTCGATGATGTTTCTCAACGTCGATAACGATGGTCCGGAAGGAGAGGGTGAAGAAGCAGCTGGCTATGATTTACATGGCTCCGATGACCCAATGCGGTGCAAGAAGTAGACCGTGAGGACGGCTCGGTGATCACCAAACCGAGTCCGCCAGGTATATATATTAGTTAAGCCTGTGCTGACTAGCTCTCGCCTTTGTTTTGGTATATATATATGTACACATATTAATTAACTCTCGTCTTTGTTCTTTTTCTAGCCCTCCGGATCGAGCACAACTTCGTAAAGAGACGAGGCCCAAGAAAAAGTTGAGCTCGGATGAAAAGTTTGAGATCATACAAATCGCGCGACGGCCAACCGATTGAACCCTACCGGACAAAGAAGGCATTTGTTGCTCGGTCACGGGGTTCGGTTAGGGACAAGATCCCGATCAGCATCCACCAATGGTATAAGCCTAAGAACGAAGACCACGAGGTGTCTTATGTCAATGATATGCAGAAAAATGATCTTTGGGCTGAGCTGAAGTCAAATTTTACCCTACCGCCAGAGGATGATCCGGAGAAGCCAGTAATAGAGCCATTAATCAAGTCTTTTGCTCTTAAGAAGATGGCAGAACAATTCAGGAATTGGAAGAAAGACCTCAATACGTATGTCGAAAAAATGAGACACCAGAATTCACGGGCAAATATGAGAAGATCGAGAGATGTCGGCCCGCATTTGTGGCCTACAAGACATCGGAAAAGAGTAAAAAGATGTCAGCGACAAACAAGAGAAATGCTGCGAAGAAGAAGCTTCATCATCGCACGGGGTCGTGGCTACCTCATAGCCCGCCTAAGTGGTCCAAGGCTGAGAATGATCTGCTTGATAAAGGGATCGAACCCGAGACAATGAACTGGCCAGACCGTTGCGGACTTGGTTCTTGGGGCGGCGGATCCTTGAACCCTATAACGGGAAGTGCATTTGGACGGACGAACAATTGGACATACCAGTCAAGAGGCTTAAGCATTATATCGAAGCAGCGCAGCAAGGGAAGTTCGTTCGAGACAGGAGAAGGATGAGCTCACAATGGCCCTCGGGAATCCACGAGCACCACGGACGGACACGAGGCACGCCAGCTCCCTTTCGTGGAAGGCTGGATTTCGGACGCAGGGGTTACAAAACCCATGAGAGGAGGAAGAAACTGGAGCAGAGCCTAATGCAGCGCTGCACGAAAGGGTAATGGGGCTAGAGGAACGAGAAGAGGAACGAGAGCAGCCGATCACAACAAGCGACCTGCGAAGCTTCCCCGGCTACCCCGCCATCTCGGCGGAGAAGCAGCGTGGCTTCCACCGAGCTGCTTCAGCCAGAGCAACATGCCTTGACGGCTCCTGCCAGCTATCCCGTGATGCTATCACGGATGCTGAAAGTTGCCACCTTATGGCGCAATGGAGCAATTTAAAGGTCAAGGCGGCTGTTGGCTCTATTTATCCCACTAAACCCGACTCAACTTTTCACTGCCGGCCGATTCCAGAAGGATATGCTAAGGTGATGGTCGATGAAATAACGGAGGGATTTGAGGAGCTCGGCTTGACCACCCTACGGTGAAGGGAGTATCGGCTGGGTTTTGCTCAAGACTCCATGCCTATGGCGGAAGGATCTCATCAACCTTCCGAACTGGACGCCTCCGCCTCCTCCTCCTCCTCCGGCGAGTCAGGGCACTCCGCCTCCTCCACCTCCTCCTCCTCCGGCGAGTCAGGGCACTCCGCCTCCTCCACCGCCTCCTCCTCCGGCGAGTGACGATCAGGGCAGTCGGCCTCCTTCTCCGGCGTGGCGGCACTCCGCCTCCTTCTCCGCCTGCACCGGCGCGTCCGGGCAGCCAGCCTCTTCCTTCTCCGCCTCGTCAGCAAGGGCGGAAGAGACCCGCCGCCGCTCCGGCTGCTCCGGCGCGTCGTAGTCCTTCTCCTCCGCCTCGTAAGCAAGGAAAGAAGACATCCGCTCCGTCTGCTCTGCGGCGTCTAGCATCTTGCCAAAGGCGGGAGGAGATACTGATTCGGTCCTTCTCTCAAGACTCGGAGAAGTTACCGTCGAGAGGAGCGAGGAGGAAAACGCGAAGATCGCGCAGACCAAGTGGATGACTGGTTTCAAGGGTTGAAAGCAAAGAGACATCCACCTCCGGAGGAGAAGGTAGATCCGGTCAAAGCGAAGCGCACTCGCTGCCCCGACAAAACCACCCAAGTCTCCGCCGAAGGCAACTATGAGCGCATTATTGGAAAGGCATTTGCGGCGGAGAGATCGAGAAGTACTGTCGGTGATCAAAGGATGAAAGAACGACGAGCTGGGAAACAAATTGCCCAGCTCGGCGGACAAGCGAAGAATCGTGCCCCCGCTCAAGGTGCCTGCTAGCGACATCGTCGATCCGAGGATGGTGCCCGTTATGGCAATCCTGAAGATTACTTGCCCGACGATGTACAATTTGATTTCTTGGAGGTGCAGATACAAAGATACGAGTACGGGAAGCCTCTCGTCAAAGATGAAAGCTCTCTAACAACGATGATGCGAAGATTGCATGATTGGTACATGAAAACCTGCAAATAGTCTGACGGGAGGAATACTTTGTATTTGAGAGTTAAAAAGGAGCATGACCTCCTTGGAATTGAACTGTTGCCTATTCTATTTGAGGAGTTCTATCAGTTTTTCAATCAATTGGCCATCGACAAAGCAACGGTCACCTGCTACTGTCTGTAAGTAGTACTACTTCTGTCATTAAGTATCTCTATATAACTCAGCTCTTTCATTGCATGTATTTATAAATATCCTCACTATATTATGCAGATTGAAGATCGCAGAAATGAAGAAAAAACAAGTGGGTGATATTGGGTTCATTAACACATATCTCATCGATGCAAATGAGGTTAAATATCGTGCCAAGGAAACCGAGGCCAACTTGCTACGATCGTTGGAAATAAATGAACACAAAATACAATACTCTTTCCTTACAACTACACGTGAGTGTTACTGTCTTGTGGCATATTCGGTTTCCTTATTTAGTCCAGGTTATAGAAATGTAATATTGATGAGTTATGCATGCGCGCAGGGTTCCACTATATTCTCCTAGAGATTAAGCTTGAGCAGGGAGTAGTAACTGTCTTAGACTCGAGACGAAAAGATCCCAAGGAGTATCTGGAAATGACTGAATTGCTCGAGAAGTAAGTTAAATCGATCATTATCCACCATATCAGCAACTTTGTTCATTTCTGATATCAAGTAATTGTTTTCTTTGTATGGCAGGGCTTGGGAAAATTCACCAAAAAGCTCGGGACTACCGAAGAAGCTGCAATTTAGACACCAAAGTAAGTACTATATAGTAGCATATTCCACGCGCATCTCCTAGTGATTCAAGCGCTAGTTTCATCAATACCATTTAGCATGTGCTTGCTATATATAATTATCAGTTTGATTGACCTCTGTTTCTTGTAAAGTGGTTGTGGCAGGAACAAGGGAATGATTTCTGTGGATACTACGTTTGCGAGTCCATCCGTCACCACGACCTGTGAGAGGGCTACTCCGACAAACAATTTGAAGTGCGTAAATAAAAATATTCACAATTTTATTTTATTACCATCATTTGTGTTGAGTTTCATTCATTCATATATATATATATATATATATATATATATATATATATATGTATTGACCCCTTTCTTAAAATTAGATGTTTCGGCAGCGGGATGAACTCTTAGCACCAGATCGCATGCGAGCAATTCAAGAGGAATTGGCGGCATTCTTTCTTGACCACATGATCGCTGAAGACGGAGAATACTATGTGGACCACGCGTCCGTATTGTAAAAGATAACTATTGTATATATGTAGCCGGTAGTGTCGGATAGATATACGAGAACTTGTTGTTCGACCAATCTCTCGGAGAAGGAGAGGTGGTCGATATCACTTCTCTCTGTATGCATATATATGTTCATGACGATCTTCTGTTTGCTTAATTACTAGCTAGCTAGCATGTCTAGTTAGTCCTCTCTATACGTATATATAGTACGTAGCGTCGACCAAGCACGGACAAAAGAAAGGACACTTTTCTCTATTAATTAGCTAGCTATAGCACAATATATGAAACACCTAAATTAACCCCCAAAACCCCCAAACCCCCCCCCTTTTTTCAAAAAAAAAAACCAGAGCCAAAGAAACGCTGACGCGTGGATGCCTATTGGTGGCACCAACCGGGACCAAAGGCCCTCCCGCCTGGGCTCAGCGGACAGGCCACGTGGAGGGCCATCTGTCCCGGTTCTGGATAGAACCGGGACTAAAGGGCGAGGGTATTAGTACCGACCCTTTAGTCCCGGTTCATGAACCGGGACTAAAGGCCCTTATGAACCGGGACTATAGGCCCTTTTTCTACTAGTGTTAGTATAACGGATCCGAATTCAGCCAAGGCTAATTGTTTCTCTCTATCTGCTAGCCTGTAGTAGCAAATTTAACAAGATCAGACAGAATTGAACCACTCCACTGTCATTAAGGTGCTGGCAAATTATGCAAGAAAGCACCCAGATTTTTGGATTATCACTAAAAATCAAGGAAATGTTGAAGTAACTATGTGTTCATTAAACGAATACGCGGAAATAGCTTACATGCTACCATTTTTTGCAGTCCCTAACTCTCCATGGTCACCAGGCAACACACCACAGTCATGTTGGTACAACTCCTCACCAAGCGGATATGTCATTCTGTCTGTAACTCATTACATCGAAGTATGTAGGTCTGGATCATGGTTGAGAAGATTACCTCTTCCTTATAAAAAGCTTTGCTACATTCTTCGAGCAGAAAATCCACAAAGCATCTTGGTGATGTCTTGGCACCAAAAGCTACATAGAGCAATATACTATTCTAAAACTCTAACCAACGGATCTGATTTAATATCTCCATGAAACATTGAACAAACTTTCAGCACTAAGTGGAACACAGAATTGCATAGGTTCAGTAAGGAATCTTTGAATAATAAATACTCCATCAGTTCCATAATATAGTGCATACATATTTTTTGAATAGTCCAACCTCGCTAGCTTTGACCAAGTTCATGAAGAAAAATATTTACATCTAAGATATCAAACATATATTTCTAGATACGTCAAAAGTTGTAGTTGTATTTATATATATTTGGTATTGTAGATATATATATAGTTTTTGTATAAACTCAAACAAAATTTGCAAAGTTTGGCTTTGCAAAAAATCTATACGCACTACATTATGGAACAGAGGAGTAATAAGTACAAAAACTAACTATTGTCCTTTTCGAATAAACATTTATCAATCAATTTAGTTTGAATATTTAAATCCTGGCAACTGGTAAATATAGTGTATATTTACGCACTGTATATAGTGGAAGCTAATATATCGAGGAGAAAATAAACTTTGTTAGTGAAAAGGGGAGAGAAATGGACCTCGTTCCCATTCTAGGTACAGCAGGTAGCGGCCGATTGGATGGTGAAGCATTTTCTCGCTCGAGGTCCATGTGTCATCTGTGTGTCGATGCCCTTGCGGCCACGCACCTCGTGGATCTCGTGAGTCGGGGATAAAGGGCGTGCTCCCTGGCTCTGACTGTCATGTCTCCGGAGTCTCCTAAGAGCAGTGGCAGGAGGCGAGCTTTGGAGCATGAGTGAGGGGGACGGCACCGGCGCCCTCGCACGAGTCGGACGAGGTGGGATGCATGATCCATCGCCATATAGTGGGGCTTGGGGTGGCAGGGGCTGCGGAGGCGGCGGTGAATGTACGGCTCTCCCAAGTCGCGCGAGAGAGGAGAGGTCGGTGAAGGATTTCTATGGCCGGGAAAGTGGAGGCGGGCAAGGTTATGGAGCGGAGCTGCAGAGCAGTTGCCAGTTTATCGCCGCCATTGCCGCTACGCGAGGGAGGTTGCTTTTTTTTTTTTTTTTGAGGGGTAAAAACCTTCTTTATTCATCAAACTCCACATGAAGTGGGATACATAGTTGGTCATGAGGAACACCATACCAGACATGGCGGCCCGGACCTCTAGAAAGCGCAAATTTAGCTAAGCGATGTGCTTCATAATTTGCAGCACGACTTTCGAAAGAAAAATTACAGGAAAAAGTAGAAGCTTTGATGTTGATCTCGTTGATGACAGCGCCATACTGCCCACGAGCCCTTCTGTCGATATCTAGCACGACCTGTCGATAGTCCGATGCCACGATGAAGTGATGAATGCCCAGATCCTCTGCCAGGGCCAAAGCTTCACGGCATGCTATTGCCTCCGAAGTAGGGGGATCATAAACTCCTTCAACTACCAGGGCCGAGCTTCCAATGAAATTGCCATCTTCATCTCTACAGACTGCAATCGCTAATCCACCTCTCCTCACTCGAACACCCGCATCAACATGGATTTTGTGGTGTCCCGGTGGTGGTTTTTTTGGTTTCGGATGAACTGGTCTTGGGCCCGCAACACTTGTGCTCTGATTCTTGCCTGTATTTTGTATGATTGCCAGATCCTCTAGGTACCTCTCGATGAAGCCATGGGTTACTTGAGGGCTCTGGAATATTGCTTCGTGGATAGCTTTTTGCCGTGCATGCCATATGGACCAAAGGGTGACAGCCATTGTGATAAATTGTTCGTGTGTCAGCAATCCCATTACTGTGAAAAGCCAGCTCTTCGCCTTTGGTTCCCTATTGGACGTGATTTTATGTGTGATCTCTTCCTCCGCTAGTGCCCACACGCTTCTCGATGATGTGCACTCAAGGAGAGAGTGCCTCCAAGAATCCTGAACCCCACACAGGCCGCAGGTGCTTGAGGTGGCCATATGATGATGAGCTCGAACATCATTGGTTGGGAGTGAGTGTTTGGATAACCTCCATAGGAACATATGGATCTTCCCAGGGACTGCTGTTTTCCAGAGATACTTCCACTCATCCTTTTCTGCCCTTGCGTTGGATGGACCAGCTTCTCCGTTTAACCACGCCTCCCTTCTCTGTTTGGTCGCCACAAGCATCTTGTATGCTGATTTAACCGTGAAGGAACCATGCCTTTCATAATGCCAGGACCAGAAATCATCTAGATCGCGCGTGCAGATTGGTATTCCAAGGATGGATTTTTTTTCAAAACTATCACCTTTTTTATATCTAATTCGGAAACTATAGTACCAATTGCCAATATATCAAAAATATGACCCTGTCGGTCTCGTGGTGGCCGAAGTGGTAGTTTTCGGCCAGAACTAGGCCGAAAAGGACTTTTCGTCCAGCTGTAGGCCGAAATGAGCCTCAGTTGGGCCGAAGAGGTCTCGTCGGGTGGGGCTAGGCCGAAAATAGTAGCTTCGGCCAGGCCTAGACCGAAATGGGCCATTTTCGGCCAGCCCGCAGCCGAAAAGCTTTTCGGCCAGGCGTAGACCGAAAAGGTCGGGATAAGGCCGATCCCATCGTCACCTTCCTCTTCCTGCTCGCCTCTGTTCTATCTCGTTCCTCTCGTTCTTCTCTGTAGAGCTCCAGCCTCCTCCCTGATCTCCTCCAATTTGCACTCATTTACACAACCAAGGCACAGAATAGATAGATCATAGCATTCTCCACCGGCCTACGGTGTTTTTTT
The DNA here is from genome assembly GCA_021605205.1 of Aegilops longissima. Lineage (NCBI taxonomy): Eukaryota > Viridiplantae > Streptophyta > Magnoliopsida > Poales > Poaceae > Aegilops > Aegilops longissima. The sequence continues at coordinate 711,666,815 of CM038679.1, read as the reverse complement.
TTGTTATGGGATAGTTTTTTGTGCGCTTGGGGAGGAGCCATGGTGGGGTGGAGGAGGTCCGGTTGGGAAGGAGGTGGTGGTGAGGAGGAGCAGGAGCTGTGGAGGAGGAGGTGGTGAGGAGGAGCAGCAGCTTGGGGGGTGACCGGAGTTGAACCTCCGGTCGTCGAGTGGGCGGCGCTGCCGTTGTCCGGTGGTCGGTGCGGTGACGGAAGAGACGACGCTTGAAGGTATAACCATGGCGTCACAAATTTTCTCTAAATTGTATAGTTTGTTAGTTAGTGTTAATATGTTCGTGGTGGCATTTTAGCGCGTAGTTAGTGTAACGGGTAATATTAGTCTTTGTTGTGATTAATGAGAGGATGACAATGTCTGACAGGTGAAAATGTCTGAATCAGTAAATTTGACTGTTTACTATGGCGCTGGTAATGTTCGATATAATGAGTTGGGGGTTGATCTTAGCGAGTTTAAAAATGGCGTCATGACACTAGCTGACCCAGACAGACTGGACATTAGACAGTTGAAGTACTGGTTGACAACTAGTTTGATCGGATCCTCAAGTATGTTCATCAAGATTCATGCATTGTGGACCAAATCCTGTAAAAATGTCAAGTGGGAGTTGATGCGGTAGATAGGAGCCAGCATTGGTTGTCCCTGTTAAGACGCTGTCGAGACCGAAGAATCCACCCATATGCACTTGTGCAACCTGTGCCAAGGAGGAGAATACCGTAGAACTCCACAGGGGTATGAACCCGCCAAGGCAGTGAAGTGGGTAACGAGATTGTTTTATCCGGTCACAGCCACAAGATGTGGATGCTAGCCAACCCGAGAAAGAGTCGACTCGTGCCACACAATGTTTGTGGTCCCGACTTTGGGCAGAGTAGCCACCGATAATATTAGCTGGTTCAGGTTTTGCTGATGGGGATGAGGAAGGGATGAAATGCAGAGGGTGATGGAGGAAGAGGACGAGGATGGATTGGTGGAGGAACTGGATTCTGAAAATTCTGAGGATGAAGTTGAGGTACCGATTCCTTCTGCATGGGAGCAGGACATATCCACCGCCTTACGGTGAGCGATGGCCATGAGACTCCATGGCAGTATAATCTGAACCAAGTACAAATAGGGGCTATGTTTGATACAAAGAAAAATTGAAGTATCGGTGATAAAGTGGGATATGTCTACGAGAGGGTTTTCAAGACACACATATCAAGTCCAACAAACTATACCGTGAAATGTGTTGAAAAAGGTTGTCGGGGAAGGTGCAGACACGTGCAAATCGACATCCACTGGGTTGTCACCATTGTCATCCCACATAATTGTGTGAGGAAGAACCTGCTGGTGAAGCATCCGAACCTGACTTCAAGTCTCATTGCGCAACTCATGTATACTGAGATAGTAGAGAAGAAAGATATGGAAGCAAAACACATCCAGACAGCAGTGAAGGTCAGATGGAAGTATGTCATTCCTTATGGGAAGGCTTGGAGGGCTAAGCAGAAGGCTATGGAGGAAAGGTTTGGGACGTTCTTCGACTCATATGATAATGTTGTCCGTCTCCTGGGCATACTGAAGGAGAGGAATCCCGGCACTTATGTGAACGTACAACACATGAGGTTGCTGAGTATACCAGATTTCAAGGTGTTGAAACGAGTGTTCTTCTCTTTTGGTATGTGCATCGAAGCTTTCCGGCATTGTCCTCCTGTTCTGTTTGTGGATGGTACATTCTGACCGGTCGAGATAGAGGGCAAATCCTGACTGCTATTGGTGTGGGCGGAACAATCAAATCATCCCACTTTCCATGGCATTTGTGGAGGTGAGAACTTTCTCAGCTTGGTATGGTTCTTCCGCCAAGTGAAAATTGCCATCGTGAAGGACCAACCAAGCGTGTGTGTCATTCATGACAGACATGCTGGTATATTGAAGGCCGTGAAGACACTTCGTAATCCAACAGATGACGAACGAACACCTTGGAGGGACTTGCGAGCGGTGGTGCATGCGCCATCTTGGGGCTAATTTTTTCTCACAGTTCAAGAACAAGCGGTTGATGAACTTGTTCAAAAAATTATGCAAGCAGAGCCAGCAGCGCAAATACGAATTTATTTGGTCAAAACTAGATGAGTTTACTAAGAAGCAGGTCCGTGCGAGGAAGAAAATGGAAGAAGATCAAGTTAAATTAGCAGCACTCATCGCGGAGCTAGAGGAGCCATTAGGTCTTTGTGACTTGCCAGGAATTGACCCTCCTAATTCTACGAGAAAGAAGGGAAGGGCAATAAAGAATTTTTCTGAGTGGATAGAGAAAGAGCCTCCAGTGAATTGGTCTTTGCTGCATGACACACATGGAGCTAGGTATGGCCACATGACAACCAATCTTGCAGAGGTGTATAACTTTGTGCTTTGAGAGGAGCAGAGCATTGCCACTCACAGCTATTGTGGAGGCTGTATTCCATGGCACTTTGAGATATTTCAGAGAAAGGCACGAGTTAGCACAGAAGCATATTGAAGATAATCAGAACACACCTTATTGTAGCCGTGTCATGGAATACATGGCAAAGAAGATAGAGAAAGCAAAGAAGCACACTGTCAGACTCATAAGGAATCAAGAAAGGAGGTATGAGGTTCATCTTCCTACCGATGGTTTTGGTTCTGGAAATGAGGTGAAGACACACGAGGTAAAAATTGGAACGGAATTTTATCCAACGTGTGAGTGTACATGCAACAAACCGAAGTTGTTGCACCTACCTTGCTCTCATGTGTTGGCTGCCTGTGGCCAGATTGAGTTGGATGCTATTGTTGGGGAACGTTGCAGAAAATTAAAATTTTTCCTACGGTTTCACCAAGATCCATCTATGAGTTCATCTAGCAACGAGTATTCAGATTAGATAGCATCTACATACCACTTTGTAGATCGCAACGGAAGCTTCGGAGTGAACGTGGATGAGGTAGTCGAACTTGCCGCGATCCAATTCACCGATGATCTAGTGCCGAACGGACGGCACCTCCGCGTTCAACACACGTACGGTTAGCGTAACGTCTCCTTCTTCTTGATCCAGCAAGGTGAAGGAGAGGTTGAGGAAGATGGCTCCAGCAGCAGCACGACGGCGTGGTGATGGTGGAACTTGCAGATTCGGCAGGGCTTCGCCGTGCACTACGGAGGAGGAGGATGTGTTGGAGAGGGAGAGGAGGCGTCCCAGGCAAAGGTGCTGCTGCCCCCTCCCTCCCCCCTTATATAGGTGCCAAGGAGGGGAGGGCGCAGCCTGCCCCCTCCTCCAAGGGAGGGGTGCGGCCAAGAGGGGGAGGTGTCCACCTCCCAAGGCACCTCGGAGGTGCCTTCCCCTCATGGACTCTCCCTTTTTTCCACCCTAGGCGCATGGGCCCCTTGGGGCTGGTTCCCTTGGCCCATGTGGGCCTAGGCGCACCACCTAGGGCCCATGTGGCCCCTTGGGGCTGGTGGCCCCACTTGGTGGACCCAGGACCCTCCGTGGTCCCAGACAATACCGATATCACCAAACTTGTCCCGATGGCGAAACAGCACTTCCTATATATAATTCTTTACCTCCGGACCATTCCGAACTCCTCGTGACGTCCAGGATCTCATCCGGACTCGAACAACATTCGGGTTACTGCACATACATATTCCTATAACCCTAGCGTTATCAACCTTAAGTGTGTAGACCCTACGGGTTCGGGAGACATGCGAACATGACCGAGACGGCTCTCGGGCAATAACCAACAGCGGATCTGGATACCCATGTTGGCTCCCACATGCTCCACGATGATCTCATCGGATGAACCACGATGTCAAGGATTCAATTAATCCCGTATACGATTCCCTTTGTCAATCGGTATTTTACTTGCCCGAGATTCGATCGTCGGTATACCAATACCTCGCTCAATCTCGTTACCGCAAGTCACTTTTCTCGTATCGTAATGCATGATCCTGTGATCAAACACTTTGATCACATTGAGCTCATTGTGATGATGCATTACCGAGAGGGCCGGTGATACCTCTCCGTCAAGCGGAGCGACAAATCCCGCCTCGATCCATGTCAACCCAATGTACACTTTCGAGATACCCGTAGCATACCTTTATAGTCACCCGATTCGTTGTGACGTTTGGCACACCCAAAGCACTCCTACGGTATCCGGGAGTTACACGATCTCATGGTCTAAGGAAAGGATACTTGACATTGGAAAACTCTAGCAAACGAACTATGCGATCTTATGCTATGTTTTAGGATTGGGTCTTGTCCATCACATCATTCTCCTAATGATGTGATCCCGTTATCGATGACATCCAATGTCCATAGTCGAAACCATGACTATCTGTCGATCAACGAGCTAGTCAACTAGAGGCTCACTAGGGACATGTTGTTGTCTGTTATTCACACATGTATTACGATTTCCGGTTAACACAATTATAGCACGAATAAAGACAATTATCATGAATAAGGAAATATAATAATAATGCTTTTATTATTGCCTCTAGGGCATATTTCCAACAGTCTCCCACTTGCACTAGAGTCAATAATCTAGTTACATTGTGATGAATCGAACACCCATAGAGTTCTGGTGCTGATCATGTTTTGCCTTAGGGAGAGGTTTAGTCAACGGATCTGCGACATTCAGATCCGTGTGCACTTTACAAATTTCTATGTCTCCATCTTGAACATTTTCACGAATGGAGTTGAAGCGACGCTTGATGTGCCTAGTCTTCTTGTGAAACCTGGGCTCCTTTGCAAGTGCAATAGCTCCAAAGTTGTCACGAGAAGAGCTTGATTGGCCCCGACGCATTGGGTATGACTCCGAGGTCGGTGATGAACTCCTTCACCCAAATTGCTTCATGTGCTGCCTCCGAGGCTGCCATGTACTCCGCTTCACATGTAGATCCCGCCACGACGCTTTGCTTGCAACTGCACCAGCTTACTGCCCCACCATTCAAAATATACATGTATCCGGTTTGTGACTTAGAGTCATCCAGATCTGTGTCGAAGCTAGCGTCGACGTAACCTTTTACGACGAGCTCTTCGTCACCTCCATAAACGAGAAACATTTCCTTAGTCCTTTTCAGGTACTTCAGGATATTCTTGACCGCTGTCCAGTGTTCCTTGCCGGGATTACTTTGGTACCTTCCTACCAAACTTACGGCAAGGTTTACATCAGGTCTGGTACACAACATGGCATACATAATAGAACCTATGGCTGAGGCATAGGGATGACACTCATCTCTTCTATATCTTCTGCCAGGTCGGACATTGAGCTGAGCTCAATTTCACACCTTGTAACACAGGTAAGAACCCTTCTTAGATTGATCCATATTGAACTTCTTCAATATCTTATCAAGGTATGTGCTTTGTGAAAGACCTATGAGGCGCCTCGATCTATCTCTATAGATCTTGATGCCTAATATATAAGCAGCTTCTCCAAGGTCCTTCATTGAAAAACTCTTATTCAAGTAGGCCTTGATGTTGTCCAAGAGTTCTATATCATTTCCCATCAAAAGTATGTCGTCTACATATAATATGAGAAATGCTACAGAGCTCCCACTCACTTTCTTGTAAACACAGGCTTCTCCATAAGTCTGTGTAAACCCAAACGCTTTGATCATCTCATCAAAGCGAATGTTCCAACTCGAGATGCTTGCACCAGCCCATAAATCGAGCGTTGGAGCTTGCACACCTTGTCAGCATTCTTAGGATCGACAAAACCTTCTGGCTGCATCATATACAATTCTTCCTTAAGGAAACCATTAAGGAATGCCGTTTTGACGTCCATTTGCCATATCTCATAATCATAGTATGCGGCAATTGCTAACATGATTCTGACGGACTTTAGCTTCGCTACCGGTGAGAAAGTCTCATCGTAGTCAACCCCTTGAACTTGTCGATAACCCTTAGCGACAAGCCGAGCTTTATAGATGGTCACATTACCATCCGCGTCTGTCTTCTTCTTAAAGATCCATTTATTTTCTATGGCTCGCCGCTCAACGGGCAAGTCACCAAAGTCCATACTTCGTTTTCATACATGGATCCTATCTCGGATTTCATGGCTTCCAGCCATTTGTCGGAATCCGGGCCCGCCATTGCTTCCTCATAGTTCGAAGGTTCACCGTTGTCTAACAACATGATTTCCAAGACAGGGTTGCCGTACCACTCTGGTGCGGAACGTGTCCTTGTTGACCTTCGAATTTCAGTAGGAGCTTGATCAGAAGCATCTTGATCATCATCATTAATTTCCTCTCTAGTCGGTGCAGGCACCTCAGAAACGTTTTCTTGAGTTTCGCCATTTTCCGGTTCAAGAGGTAACACTTCATCAAGTTCTACTTTCCTCCCACTTACTTCTTTCGAGAGAAACTCTTTCTCCGTAAAGGATCCATTCTTAACAACAAAGATCTTGCCTTCAGATCTGAGGTAGAAGGTATACCCAACAGTTTCTTTAGGGTATCCTATGAAGACGATTTTTCCGATTTGGGTTCGATCTTTTCAGGTTGAAGTTTCTTGACATAAGCATCGCATCCCCAAACTTTTAGAAACGACAGCTTAGGTTTCTTCCCAAACCATAATTCATACGGTGTCGTCTCAACGGATTTCGACGGAGCCCTATTTAAAGTGAATGCGCAGTCTCTAAAGCATAGCCCCAAAAGATAGCGGTAAGTCGGTAAGAGACATCATAGATCGCACCATATCCAATAGAGTGCGATTCGACGCTCGGACACACCATTACGCTGAGGTGTTCCAGCGCGTGAGTTGTGAAACTATTCCACATTTTCTTAAGTGTGTGCCAAATTCGTGACTCAAGTATTCTCCTCCACGATCTGATCGTAGAAACTTGATCTTTCTATCACGTTGATTTTCAACCTCACTCTGAAATTCCTTGAACTTTTCAAAGGTCTCAGACTTGTGTTTCATTAAGTAGATATACCCATATCTACTCAAGTCATCGAGAGGTGAGAACATAACGATAGCCTCCGCGAGCCTCAACACTCATTGGACCGCACACATCGGTATGTATGATTTCCAATAAGTTGGTTGCTCGCTCCATTGTTCCTGAGAACGGAGTCTTGGTCATTTTACCCATGAGGCATGGTTCGCACGTGTCAAATGATTCATAATCAAGAGACTCTAAAAGTCCATCTGTATGGAGCTTCTTCATGCGTTTGACACCTATGTGACCAAGGCGGCGATGCCACAAATATGTGGGACTATTGTTATCAACTTTAACTCTTTTGGTACTCACACTATGAATATGTGTATCATCACGCATCTGAGATTCATTAAGAATAAACCATTAACCATCGGAGCATGACCATAAAACATATCTCTCATATAAATGGAACAACCATTATTCTCTGATTTAAATGAGTAGCCATCTCGAATTAAGCGAGATCCAGATACAATGTTCATGCTCAAACTTGGCACTAAATAACAATTATTGAGGTTTAAAACTAATCCCGTAGGTAAATGTAGAGGCAGCGTGCCGACGGCGATCACATCGACCTTGGAACCATTCCCGACGCGCATCGTCACCTCGTCCCTTCGCCAGCTCCGTTTATTCCGCAGCTCCTGCTTTGAGTTACAAATGTGAGCAACTGCACCGGTATCAAATACCCAAGAGCTACTACGAGTACTGGTAAGGTACACATCAATTACATGTATATCACATATACCTTTGGTTTTGCCGGCCTTCTTGTCCGATAAGTATTTGGGGCAGTTCCGCTTCGGTGACCACTTCCTTGCAATAAAAACACTCGGTCTCGGGCTTGGGTCCATTCTTTGGCTTCTTCCCGCAACTTGCTTACGGGCGCTGCAACTTCCTTGCCGTCCTTCTTGAAGTTCTTTTACCCTTACCCTTCTTGAACTTAGTGGTTTTATTCACCATCAACACTTGATGTTCTTTCTTGATTTCTACCTCTGCTGATTTCAGCATAGCATATACCTCGTGAATGGTCTTTACCATCCCCTGCATATTGTAGTTCATCACAAAGCTCTTGTAGCTAGGTGGAAGCAATCGGAGGATTCTGTCAATGACCGCTTCATCCGGAGATTAACTTCCGCTTGAGTCAAGCGGTTGTGCAACCTGCACATTTTGAGTATGTGCTCACCGACAGAGCCATTTTCCTCCATCTTACAGCTAAAGAATTTGTCGGAGACTTCATATCTCTCGACCGGGCATGAGCTTGGAAAACCATTTTCAGCTCTTGAACATCTCATATGCTCCATGTCTCTCAAAACGCTTTTGGAGTCCCGGCTCTAAGCTGTAAAGCATGCCGCCCGAACGAGGGAGTAATCATCGCAGCGTGATCGCCAAGCGCTCATAACGCCTTGTTCTGCAGGAGAATAGGTGCGCCACCCAGCGGTGCTCTTAGGACATAATCTTTCTTGGCAGCTATGAGGATAATCTCAGGTTCCGGACCCAGTCCGTATAGTTGCTACCATCGTCTTTCAGCTTGGTTTTCTAGGAACGTTGAAGTTGAGGACTACGTTGGCCATTTGATCTACAAGACACATTGTAAATATTTAGACTAAGTTCATGATAATAAAGTTCATTTAATCAAATTTAATGAACTCCCACTTAGATAGACATCCTCTACTAGTCATCTAAGTATTACATGATCCGAGTCAGCTAGGCCGTGTCCGATCATCACGTGAGACGGACTAGTCAACATCGGTGAACATCTTCATGTTGATCGTATCTTCTATACGACTCATGCTCGACCTTTCGGTCTTCTGTGTTCCGAGGCCATGTCTGTACATGCTAGGCTCGTCAAGTCAACCTAAGTGTTTTGCGTGTGTAAATCTGTCTTACACCCGTTGTATGCGAACGTAAGGACCTATCACACCCGATCATCACGTGGTGCTTCGGAACGACGAACCTTAGCAACGGTGCACAGTTAGGGTGAACACTTTCTTGAAATTATTATGAGGGATCATCTTATTTACTACCGTCGTTCTAAGTAAACAAGATGCAAAACATGATAAACATCACATGCAATCAATTAATAAACGTGACATGATATGGCCAATATCACATAGCTCCTTTGATCTCCATCTTGGGGCTCCATGATCATCTTGTCACCGGCTTGACACCATGATCCTCATCATCATGATCTTCATCATCGTGTCTCCATGAAGTTGCTCGCCAACTATTACTTCTACTACTATGGCTAACGCGTTTAGCAATAAAGTAAAGTAATTTACATGGCGATTCTCAATGACACGCAGGTCATACAAAAATAAAGACAACTCCTATGGCTCCTGCCGTTGTCATACTCATCGACATGCAAGTCGTGATTCCTATTACAATAGCATGAACAACTCATACATCACATATAGATCATTCATCATACATCACAACTTTGGCCATATCATATCACAAAGCACTTGCTGCAAAAACAAGTTAGACGCCCTCTAATTGTTGTTGCAAGTTTTACGTGGCTGAATTAGGGTTCTAGCAAGAACGTTTTCTTACCTACGCTCAAACCACAACGTGATTTGTCAATCTCTATTTACCCTTCATAAGGACCCTGTTCATCGAATCCGATCCAACTAAAGTAGGAGAGACAGACACCCGCCAGCCACCTTATGCAACTTAGTGCATGTTAGTCGGTGGAACCGGTCTCACGTAAGCGCACGTAAGGTTGGTCCGGCCGCTTCATCCCACAATACCGCTGAATCAAGATTGACTAGTAACGGCAAGAAGAATTGACAACATCTACGCCCACAACAAATTGTGTTCTACTCGCAAGAAGAAGAACTACGATAGACCTAGCTCATGATGCCACTGTTGGGGAACGCTGCAGAAAATTAAAATTTTTCCTACGGTTTCACCAAGATCCATCTATGAGTTCATCTAGCAACGAGTATTCAGATTAGATAGCATCTACATACCACTTTGTAGATCGCAACGGAAGCGTCGGAGTGAACGTGGATGAGGTAGTCGAACTTGCCGCGATCCAATTCACCGATGATCTAGTGCGAACGGACGGCACCTCCGCTGCTCAACACACGTGCGGTTAGCGTAACGCCTCCTTCTTCTTGATCCAGCAAGGTGAAGGAGAGGTTGAGGAAGATGGCTCCAGCAGCAGCACGACGGCGCAGTGATGGTGGAACTTGCAGATTCGGCAGGGCTTCGCCGTGCACTACGGAGGAGGAGGATGTGTTGGAGAGGGAGAGGGAGGCGCCCAGGGCAAAGGTGCTGCTGCCCCTCCCTCCCCCCTTATATAGGTGCCAAGGAGGGGGAGGGCAGCCTTGCCCCTCCTCCAAGGGAGGGGTGCGGCCAGAGGGGGAGGTGTCCACCTCCCCAAGGCACCTCGGAGGTGCCTTCCCTCATGGACTCTCCCTTTTTTCCACCCTAGGCGATGGGCCCTTGGGGCTGGTTCCCCTTGGCCCATGTGGGCCTAGGCGCACCACCTAGGGCCCATGTGGCCCCTTGGGGCTGGTGGCCCCACTTGGGGACCCAGGACCCCTTGGTGGTCCCAGACAATACCGATATCACCAAACTTGTCCCGATGGTCAAACAGCACTTCCTATATATAATTCTTTACCTCCGACCATTCCGAACTCCTCGTGACGCCCGTGATCTCATCCGGACTCAACAACATTCGGGTTACTGCACATACATATTCCTATAACCCTAGCGCTATCAACCTTATGTGTAGACCCTACGGGTTGGAGACATGCGATATGACCGAGACGGCTCTCGGGCAATAACCAACAGCGGATCTGGATACCCATGTTGGCTCCCACATGCTCCACGATGATCTCATCGGATGAACCACGATGTCAAGGATTCAATTAATCCCGTGATACGATTCCCTTTGTCAATCGGTATTTTACTTGCCCGAGATTCGATCGTCGGTATACCAATACCTCGCTCAATCTCGCTATCGCAAGTCACTTTTCTCGCATCAGTAATGCATGATCCTGTGATCAAACACTTTGATCACATTGAGCTCATTGTGATGATGCATTACCGAGAGGGCCCGGTGATACCTCTCCGCAAGCGGAGCGACAAATCCCAGCCTCGATCCATGTCAACCCAATGACACTTTCGAGAGATACCCGTAGCATACCTTTATAGTCACCCAGTTACGCCAGACGCTTGGCACACCCAAAGCACTCCTACGGTATCCGGGAGTTACACGATCTCATGGTCTAAGGAAAGGATACTTGACATTGGAAAACTCTAGCAAACGAACTATGCGATCTTATGCTATGTTTTAGGATTGGTCTTGTCCATCACATCATTCTCCTAATGATGTGATCCCGTTATCGATGACATCCAATGTCCATAGTCGAAACCATGACTATCTCGTCGATCAACGAGCTAGTCAACTAGAGGCTCACTAGGGACATGTTGTTGTCTGTTATTCACACATGTATTACGATTTCCGGTTAACACAATTATAGCACGAATAAAGACAATTATCATGAATAAGGAAATATAATAATAATGCTTTTATTATTGCCTCTAGGGCATATTTCCAACAGCTATCTCCTTCGTGTCCCCATACTATTTAAAAGAGGCAGTGCTCAACACCTGGACAGGCGAGATGACAGGGTTTAGAGTCGTCGGCAATTTCAACAAGGTAAACGACGGTGAGAGAGTATATATCCCGCATCCAGACCTTCGCGAACAAGTAGGGCAGACGGAAGGCCCATCGATCCGAACGATATGGACCAGTCCTGGCTGGTGGAGCAACCAGGCAATGTTTGTTATGCGCGCTTATGGGCATAGGATGAAATATTGTCCCGACCTGAACAAAGATGGTGCTTCCAAGATCGATTTAGTGCTTCCACATCGACGGCTGCGACAACAAGAGCAAGAGGCGGACGTGGTCGTGGCAGTCGAGGCCAAGGGGCGGACGAGGAAGAAATAACTCACAAGCTATATAATGTGTCGTAGTGGGTTTTATTATGTCGACTATGTTTTAATTTGTAATATGTCGGGACTATGTTTTAATTTGTAATATGTCGGGACTATGTTTTAATATGTAAATCCTCATGGACTATGTTTTAATTGCACTATGTCGGGACTATGTTTTAATTTGTAATATGTCAGATTTATGTTTTTATTTGCACCTGAGATTTGTTGTTTGAATTGCAGATATGTCTTTGTATCCGTTGCTTAATGGCAACATCGATAGAAAGCACCGGGGCGCCCTATTGGAAGCGGGCAACAACTTAGACGTGTTGTTCACTGCACTCCAAAGACTAACCGGCTGATACACGATTCATGGGTTGATAGGTATGTGTGCATATAATGGAGTCCATATAATGACTTACTATGTTTTACATACTTTTCATAGCCGCTAACAATCTTTTTATTTTGTAGGTTGTTGGCCTGGACTTCTACCCTTGGCACGGCTGGTTCAGGGTACATTGGATGAGTGGATTGATGGTCCGGACTTAGATGAGGCAGGTGAACCAAAGTGCAGTTACACAAGAGGCAAGTGAAACGCTTTCTCTTCGACAAGTCACTCCTTACCTGCTTAGTAGATAGATGGAGGCCAGAGACACATACGCTTCACTTTCCATGGGGAGAGATGGCGCCTACTTTACAGGTTGTGTCGTACTTGTTGGGATTACCTCTGGCCGGTGCTGCCATAGGTCCCTTAGAGGCAGAATCTGGGTGGCAAACAGCGATGCAGACCCGTTTTTTGGCTGCGGTCCCGACTTCTAGGGCCATAGACAACGATCCTCATGGACCTCTTTTTAGATGGTTGAGCCAGTTTCAGGTAACCATCACGGCCACTTAAACAAATGTTGTTTTTTAGTTGCCCGATTTTCATACAATTATTACGTTTCTATGTAGATTGTCTCGTTAGGATATCCCAATGTTGAGTTGTCGGAGGCACAGATTGACCGGTCCCTAGAGGCATATATTCTTTGGCTGTTCGGCAAGACGATGTTTACGGAGAACCACGTGACCACTGTCGATGCACGACTCATCGGTATTGCACGAGAGATAGCCGACGACGCTGTGCCCGCCGGATATTCTATGAGAGGAGTTTTGGTTCTGCTGTGTTAGCGGCTACGTACAGAGGCCTGTGCAAAGCTTGCTTGTTGAAGTCTAGAAAATCTGGTGTTGTTGGATGTCCATTATTGTTGCAGCTCTGGTCATACGAGAGATTCCCTATTGGACGACCCTATGTCTACATTGATAAACCTTTTGGTTTGGAGGACTTAGCTGGGGCTTATGTGCCTGCTATCGGCGACTTACCTACTATGGGTTCTGTTTGGGCACGGCGAGAGGTACTTTTATATTAAGTAACAATTAATTCAATTATTTTTTGCCATTCAATAGTATTACTAATGCTTATTTGTTGTCATGCACAGAGACAGTTTATGATAGTCAGTTAGGGATGCTACCCGTCCTTCACGGCGCAGTTTGATAGTTTGCACGAGGATCAAGTTATCTGGGAGCCATACTCGGCTGAGGCTATATCATCGAGGTACCCAGTTGGGATTTCTGGATTGTGCACTAGAGATCGGCATTTTTGGATGACCAAGGCCAAGTTGGTGTTCGATGTGACGGTTGAGGAGATGCCTCTTCATAGGGTGATGAGACAGTTCGGTCTATATCAAGAGCCTGAGATTCCAAATATTCCACACTTGCCAGAGCACGTGCACAAGTAAGTACTAATACTATTTTAGTTGTCAGCTATACATTCATAATATACCTAATTATGTATCGCGCATGTCAATATCAGGGACAGTCGCCTAGGAGGAAACAAGTCCATGGCTTATCGGCTTAAGAGCATTACCCCTTACGCTCACGAATGGACTACCGCTGCGACAAATACCGGGGTGAGGTTCGGCCTTTAATCGAAATGTTCGGTTGTATCTGCAGCGCTACGGCATACAACAAGGATCTACTTGGTTCCATCAGCTGCTCCCGATCAGATCGAAGCCCTCTCACCAGCGATATGTACCCAACTGCCTCTGTAGGGAACCGACACCACGCGGTAAATGCCTTGGTTCTTATATGTTGAGTCTTTTGTTAATCTGGACATATTCGCTGGGTGTCTATTCGTGGTGTCTATCATACAACGAGGATATAATTGGTTAACTCTTCATCTACTGTGGTGACTTGACAAGACAGCGCGAGAGGAGGTTTCCGCTTAATGCGGCGCTTTCAGAGGGGAGAAACTATCCCACCGCGAGAGGGCGCCTCATGGTTGAGGCGTATTGATGACAAGCTACGCGGATTTACGCTGCTGTTACGTGTAGACGGTCTTCGGATGTTGCACTTCCTCCTCCAAAGACATCGTCCGCCACGCCCCTCTCAGACAGCATTCGAACCACGACCCTCGTACAACGCTCACAACCACGACCTTCATGCACCGTGCGTAACCTCATCCTTCACAGCCGTGGAGCTCTTCCGGCATGAGCCACCTCCTTCACAGTCGGGAGCTCTTCCGGCATGAGCCACCTCCTTCACAGCCGTGGAGCTCTTCCGGCATGAGCCACCTCCTTCACAGCCGTGGAGCTCTTCCCGAATGAGCCACCTCCTTCACAGCCGGGGAGCTCTTCGGCATCCGCAGATGGAACTAGGTAACCCTACTCACTACATTCTTTTGAACAGAGTAGTAATCGCTCATGCATTTGTATCAATTTTACAAGTTTTTACTTTACCGCAGGCGGCAACCTGTCGCAACTGCTCATGCATTCAGAGCAGTCACCCATCCTTAGTGGTGGTGCTGATTACTTTGAGGGCGACCATGAGGATGATGACCATGCTACAAACATTTATGGCTTCTCGCAGACAGTGTTTCACACTCCACCACCACCACCGACGCAGGAGACACAGACCGTGATGCACGAGGTTAACTATGGTCGTGGTTATCGCGAGCCTCGCCCACCGCCTCAGCGCTTATCGCCTTCCGTCCTCGCCGAGGAAGACCTGCACTGCCGCCGTCCCCGCAGATGATATGCTTATTATCTATGTATGACTCATTATCTATGTTAGTTTCAGACTATTCGCATATGCGTGTCAAGATTTATGTATGAGACATGCTTCATGTATGTGTTACTATCGCACTTCCTTCTATCTGATCAGGAGACATATATTGTTTTATGTATGCGAGAGACATATTACTATTAATTCGCATTCTTATTCCAGTTACATTTCCAAATAGATTACAACCGATAATTAAGATACAAGTACATCTGAATTAAACGGTGCGGCTGAACTTGTGCAATACATCTTACATACTACAAAATGAAATTCAGATAGAACATAATGCCCTACAATAATACAATACAAACTAATAATGCAAATACATCTGAATGAAACGGTACAACTGGAATACATCTTACATACTACATGAAGTCATCATCGTCATCCTCCGTTGATGCAGCCCTCTTGCCCTTCGACGATGCGGTCCTCTTGCCCTCCGTCGATGCGTAACTCTTGCCCTTGCTGGATGCGTAACCCTTGCCCTTCGAGGATGCGAAGTCTTGCCTTTGGACGATGCGTAACTCTTGCCCTTCGACGATGCAGAACCCGGAAGCGGCGGCATGAAGATATCTTCGCCGTCCTCGCTCTCCTCAGTCCATAAAATGTATCCTTTGCCGCAGTCCTTCCGAAAGTTTCACTCTTCGCTCCACTACCTTCTTCCACCTTTCATGCAACCTAAGAAGTTCTTGACGTACCTCCTCATAGGTCCTTTCAGCCACCCAGCACCTACGTAATTGGTGAGCCAACTCATTCATTATGGTGTCACTACCGTGAGTTCGTCCCATGGAACTATCCTATTGTCCATCCTGAAATCGGTAACTAGACTCGAAGAGTGCTGCTCATCCTGTGGTGAAAACTACGATCGAATGGATAATGGGACATCTCGACTACACTACACCGAATGCTTATCCACCTTCATGAAGGGGTTTTATAGATACAGAGGAGAAAATAAGGCGGGAAAGGGTTGGCGGGAAATAAGGCGGAAAGGGTTGGCGGAAACGGGTGGCGGGAACATATGGCGGAAGGGGTTGGCGGAAACGGGTGGCGGAAGGGGTGGTGGGAACATTTCAGCACGAGCCATGCAACTTGGCCTACATGAGACCAAGTAGTACTTTTCGCCTAGACTTGACCAAAGTCTATTTCGCCTAGCTTTGGCCGAAGCTCTACTTCGCCTAAAGATGGCGAAAACTCTACTTCGCCTAGCTTTGGCCGAAGCTCTACCGCCTAAAGATGGCCGAAACTCCTACTTCGGCCAGAAGATGGCCGACGGGCTACTAGTTTTGGTTTTTTTGCATTACGTCATATAGTTTCCGAAAATGCTATAAAATATATCACAGTTTTGAAAAAAATTCCCAAGGATGATCTCTGCGTCCATATGCAAGAAGGTGCTTTGAACTAGTTCTCTGTTCCAAGAAGTCAGTAGCCGACAATCAGCTCCAAACCTTTGTGGGTGGGTTTTGAACACGACATCCTAGGGGTCAAGAAACTCCTCCGGGGCAGCCAGTTATGTTCCCATATAAGAGTGGTTTCGCCATTACCAATTCTTTTGACAAGACCCTGCTGTAGAACATCCTTCCTCGATCATAGCCCGCCATACTTGGCTCGGATGTCCTCCCAATTCCGCTTCAAGGATGTCACTTGCTGGGTAGTATATGCTTTTCGTGATTCGCCACAAAGAGATTCAGGATACTTCAAGAGCCGCCATGCTTGCCTGGCTAGCATGGCAAGGTTGAAGAGTTCAAAATCCTTAAAACCAAGACCGCCCATGTCCTTAGGTTGAGTCATGGTCTCCCAGACACCCAATGAGGTTTCCTCTGCCCTCTTTACTCCCCCACCAAAATTTTCTGATGAGCATGTTGAGATGTTCACAAAGTCCCTCGGTAGCTTGAAACATGACATTGAAAAACAGGCACCGCTTGTGCCACAGATTTAGCCAAACCTCCTTCCCCGCCGTGGACATTGTGCGCCTACCCAGCCTTGTACCTTACTCCAAAGCCTGTCTTTTAGATACTTGAACGCTACCGTTCTTGGAGCTGCCAATGTCGAAGGCATTCCCAAGTACTTCTCGTTAAGAGTTTCATGGTACCAGTAAAGTATCTTTTATCTCCTGTCTTACCGTGATCCGCACACCTTGCTGAAGTATATAGAAGATTTGGCATAGTTTATACGCTGGCCAGTTGCATGACAATAGATATTCAGAGCATGGTACACCTCACTTGACTCCGCATTATTTGCCTTGAAGAACAGCAGGCTGTCATCTGCGAATAGAAGATGGTTTACCGGAGGCGCCGTAGCAGCCACCTGTAGACCAGTCACATTGGATGACTCACTTTTTGATTTGAGGAGGCACGAAAGGCTCTCTGCTGCTATCAAGAACAAATACGGAGAAATTGGATCCCCTTGTCTGATTCCTCTAGATGGCTCAAACTGTTGAAGTTTCTTGCCGTTGAACAACACTGAGAATTTGACAGTTGTTACCAGGCTCATCACTATATCAACCCACCGCTCATTGAAACCCAGCTTCAACATAATTGCCCTCAGATAAGGCCATTCAACCCTGTCATACGCTTTCATCATGTCAAGCTTGAGGGCTCAAGATTGGTTCTTCTTAGCCTTATTGCGCTTCATAAAATGCAAACACTCATAAGCTGTAATGATGTTGTCTGTGATCATTCTTCCAGGCACAAAAGCGGATTGTTCCTCGATATTATATCGGTAGAACTATTTTCAGTCTATTAGCGATCACCTTGGAAGCGATTTTGTATAGAACGTTACACAAGCTGATAGGACGAAACTGAGACAAGCGTGTAGGGTTTTTCACCTTGGGTATTAGGACCAAAATAGTCTCGTTAATGCATTCTGCCGACTCGCTGCCTCCACTATTTTCAGGACCACCTTCGTTACATCCTCCCACATGTATCCCAATGATGTTGGAAGAAGTGAGCGGAAAGCCGTCGCCCCAGGGCTTTTGTCGGGAACATTTGAAACAAGGCAGTCTTCACTTCTTTACGACTATATGGGGCATTTAACATATCATTCATGTCTTGGGTCACTTTGGTCGGCTAAAGGTCCAAAACCAGCTCCATGTGTTGGACCCCTCGATGTATACAGGTGTTGATAAAAAGCTGTAGTCAAATTCTCCATCTCCACAACATTTTCTGTCGCCGATCCGTCCTCTTTTAAAAGTCACTTTATCTGGTTTTTCCTCCTCCGTCTACTCGCCCCACAGGTGGAAAAAATACGTGTTCTTAACGCCATGCATGAGCCACTCAATACGAGCGCGTTGTCTCCATAGAATTTCCTCTCTGTGAAATAATTCCGTCAATCTTTCCACTGTTTTTAATTCCACATGACTAGGACCAGATCTTCCTCGAATATCGCGAAACTCTTGTAGCTGTCGCTGTAGCTGTTGGATCTCGCGCCGCACATTGCCAAAGTGTGCTCTGTCCCAACCGGCCAGGTTAGATGACAGCGACCGGAGCTTGTCGCTTATGGAGAGCACCGAATCGGCCGCTCCAGATGCCCATGCAGACTCCACCAATGAGCCAGGCGGGATCTCTTTCCTGTGCTAACTCATATTTAAAAGGACGCGAGGCCCGATGGCATGCATCCTCATGCACGCATTTTACGTGAAGTGGGATGTGATCACTAGTAGCAGCAAGTTTGTGCTCCAACTTGGCTGTGGGAATGCAATGGCCTGTGCTGGGTTAGCGACGCCTATCCAGTCTCACTTTGGTGTACGTCCCTCCTACCACCTTCCGTTCAAAAGTCCAGTCATTGCCACTATACCCAATATCGGATAGGCCGCACGTATCCAATGCATCCCTAAATGCATCCATCTGTGCTTGACTCCTGCTCCCTACTCCGTCATGTTCATGTGCATGAAGCACTTCGTTGAAATCACCTAAGACCAGCCAGGGTAAATTGTTAGAGCCTACAATTCCCCTAAGCGTGTCCCATGTCTTATGTCTTTCATTTGCTTGGGCTTCTCCGTAAACGAAAGTAACTCTTGTTTTAACATCCATCAAATCATTAATAACTGCATCAATGTGATACTTGGAATAACCGATAACCTCAAGCTTTATTTCTTCATTCCAAAACATACCTAGTCCACCACTTCTACCAGAGCTACTAACAGCAAAACTCTAATCAAAACCTAATGACCCAGCCAAACTCTCGACTCTAGTTCCCTCTATTTGGGTTTCAAGGATACAGAGTAGAGGGGCAAGTTGCCTCGTCGATCACGAAGTTTTTAACTGTCGCAGGCTTGCCAATCCCGCTGACAGTTCAAAGATAGCAGACTCATTGAGCTAGGCGCGACCCGTCATGGAGCCCGCCAAATGCGCATCAAGATTCTTGTTCGCCACTGCACTCTTCCCACTGTTCTTGTCTGTTGTGCTCGAGTTCTGCTTGGTTCTCTTTGCTTCTTGTACCGAAGTAGGGCTGGGCGGTACCTGTGGAGGCGGAAGCAGCAACAGGGAGGCCTTACTATTTATCTGCGCCCGAATTATGGGTGAGTTGGCTTCACTTGTCATACCGCCTCTCTTCCTGTTATTTTCTGCGTCACTCATAACCACATCAGAAGCAATATTGGTTGTGTCATCCTCCCTATAATCTTCCATAGAATGCGCCTGAGAAGAGCCTCGGCCGCGTCCTCTTCCAGCCCGGCCTCTGCCATTCCCTCTTCCTCCTCCATTGTTTTCTCCTTGGCCTCTTCCTTCCCCTGGGCCTCTTCCCGGTCCTCTGAACCATGAAGCTTTTAGGTCCTTAGAAACCAAAGCCTTTGGGGGGTGTATCCCATCACCACACTCTTTATACAGATGTCCCAAGTATCCACAAACGGCGCACCAGTCGAGCAATCGTCAGATTTAACTCAAGATCACCCTCTGATGCCTTCCTTCTTCTTGATAACAAGTGATACTGCATTCTTAAGCGGCTTTGTCACATCGATCCTAACTCAACCCCAGCAAAATTCCTTCAAAGTCCTGGGATTTTGGTTCAGCAAAGATAAATTCTCCTACAGTAGCTGAAAGTGCCTTGATCTTGGGGTAGAAGCCATTAGGGAGGTCATGGATCTGTATCCAGATATCAATCTTGTTGAGCTCTATTGACGATGGCTTCGTGAATCCATCATAAACAGCTAATACCACCGTTTTCCCTTTGAAGGTCCATGGTCCGTCCTCCATCACCCGTTCCCAATCACCAAGACATCCAAACTGCATTGTGTACAAATTATCTTCAAGCGGCCTGATCTTAACCTCCTTTGCCAAGTCCCAGGCTGCCTTCATGTTTCGGAAGAACCAGTATTGGCTGTACGTCCTGTCCGTGTGAACCCTAGCAATGGCCATCCAGCGCGTGGCCTCCCCAGTAAGCTCATCGTCTTCGATCACCACATCCTCCAGATCGTCCTCCTTCAATCCCAATTCTTCCATCATAGCCTCCAAGTCGGAGGCAGACGTACCCGAGCCTGATCCTGAAGCTCCATCATCCATTGATCTCTTGCCCGAGGTTTCTGTCCCGCGAGCGGTAGTGTCCCTAGGGCCCTCGATCCCCGCCATCGGCACGCCGACGCTAGCGGGGAGAGGAGGGGAGGGGAGATTGAATCTCTACGTGGGGCGAAAAAATCGCCGCCGCCGAGAGGAACCTAAACCCTAACGCACGCGAGGGAGGTTGCTAGAACCTGCTTGAGAGGAAGGCGTATGAGTCAAGTCGAGGGTTGCGGAGATTTGTAGAAGCCCATTAGGCCCAATTTCACACCAGGGGCCGAAAATTGTGCCAGCCCATCGTTGAAGTCGCCCAGATTTAGCGAGCACAAAGGTTATCGAAAAAGGGTTTCCCCCAACTTTGTATTCTAAAGCAACGAACACCGTACACATAGCATTGCTGGGGCGAGCAGCACATCAAACCCAAAAGAAAAGAAGAGAAAAATGCCGACAACGGCAGCTCGACAAAGCATGGATGAACCGCCACCGCTACGCCCTCCGGAGACAAACCACCACCGCCCGTGGCTCCGATCTGCCGCGTACCAAGCGGCACCTTCAAGAAGGAATGCGACGCCAACGACGCTGCCGCCCGGACGAGTCCTAGGGTTTCCCCGGGTACGCAGAGGGAAGTGGAGGATGGCTACCACCGACACCCTCCAAGAAGGAATGGTGGCACCCGTCGGTGTCACCGCATTGGAGCCGGCCGAACCGGCAAGGATTTCTCCCGCACACCAACCCCACCGCCCAACCGGAGCCGACCAGCCAAACCACCGCCCAACACCATGCGCCATCGTGGATGCGCCGCCACCTAAGCTGTCTCACTACGAGCACCAACAAGAGGCCAAGAAGACCGGAGAGAAGGGCCAAGCGACAGGAGCAGCAACACCAGGGCCGAGCGGGAGAGAACCACCTCCTCCACCGTCGTGCGAGAGGCCCGCACCTCCGGCATAGTCGCGGTTGCCGTCCGGACACGGCAGCGGGGCAAACCAGCCACCTCGCCCGCCAGTTCAAGAACGGGCCCGCTAAGCCCCGCCATCTTGCGGCAGAAGAGTCGGGCGCCAAGCCGCCAAGAGCTCGCCGCCAGCGCTGTTCCCCGCCTCCGGAAGTCTCGCCACGGATCAGCCCGCGCCGCCAGCCCAGCCCAGATGGCCCGTAGGGCCCAGATCTGGGCCGAAGCCGCCAGAACCCACCGCTGCGCCACCTCGCAGCCAACGACGCTGCCGCCGCCCAGCCGCCCGCCAAGACCGCGCCATGGAACCCCGCCGCCACCCGATCCGTCGCCGCCTAGGAGCACCCCGGTGCAGCTCCGCCCCGCGCCGGAGAGCCACCGGGAGGGGAAGGTCAGGGGGCCGCCGCCACCAGCGACCCCGAGGCCAGGGCGGCTGCGGGCGCCAGCGACGACGGCAGGAGGAAGGGGAGAGGTGGGGACTGGAGGAGGGAGGCGGCGATGCGCGGCCGGTCGCCCGTGGGGGCGACACGGTCGCGAGAGCTGCGTCGCGGAGTCCCTTATTCTAGCCTCAGCACAAAGGTTCAAAGCGGCTTTAGAAGTAAATCGGACGGCCATAAACACCCCAAACTGATTATCCGATAGCCGCAAAAGCTAATGCTCTACGATGTGTCCACATATGAACTCCGACTAGGGTGTAGTTTATAATAATCTCTAAATTCGAGCATAGAGTTTGACAACCAAGTCACATACTATACTTGCCAATCAATACAAATAATATTATTTAGTGAGCATTCAATAATTTAGGAATACAACAAAATATAATCATCACTATGTAGCCTGTAGGGTATATATTTCTATGTATCATGCGTGTTTAATTTGATCTTCTCTATTCCTTTCACGCTTGAACTTTTTTAGATAATCAAGTCACACACAATACTTTTGTGCCACTGACGGACTGACCACATCTAAAAAAAATTTGACCAATAGTATATGTCTTTATTTATTTTTGTTTTCCCCACGGTTTGATACACATATGTTACAAAGTATCAGCAGCCGCAGTAATTATTCAAGCCTCAAAATGAAGGAACTGAATTTCCCTAGCAAACGTGGAGCAATGGTGTGTCGGCGTACGGGCCGTTGAGCACCCCATTGGCGATGACGCTGTACGCCTTCTCTGTCATGTGGACCTGGTCCCAGCTGGCGAACCTGGACGGGTCGGGGCAAATCCTCGCCGTCTGGTTGCACGTATGGCCGGTGCCGTAGGGGCCATTGCCACCACAGCACGCCACCAGAGGGTCGTCAATGCCATACCTACTGGGATTCTTGACGAACTCCATGAAAGCACCATAGTAGTCGGCGTAGATGATCTTTACGTCGGCGTTGAGCGACTTGAGCTTGCCGACCTCCTGCTTCAGCAACTGATTATGCATTTGGGAGAAGTTGTTGAACCGCTTGAGGCAGTGGTACTCATCGTAGTCCGCCGACTTGTTGCTCTTGTTACCACTCAGGTACGCCGGCACACACCCGATGGGAAAGTTCCCTGGGACAAGGACCGTCTTGGCACCGAGGTTGATCACCTCCTGGACGCCGGAGCCTATGCGGGCAATCACGTCGGGCATGTACTGCTCGGGCGTGTGTGTGTCATCGCCGTGTCCCGCGAAGAACCAGAAGTTGTAGTCGTTGCCGCCAATCTCACCGAACACGATCAGCGACTCGCTCAGGAGACTCTTGGTGGCAGCTGATCATAACAAAAAAAAAAGGAATAAGTTGACCAAGAAGACATGTTGCCAAATTAAAAATTTGATAAGCTGACCATAACGTATGCTTTTGCATGCGTTACGTACCATCTCCCGGAGCAATCCGTGCGAGCACTCTCTTGAATGTAGCCAGCTGATCGTCGAGGCTCCAAGTAAACGGCACCCCGAAGTTATACCTCTTGAAGAAGTTCGGGTTTAGCGCCGTGGCACCGTACAAGGCGAAGTTGGCGCCGGCCGGGAACTGGCCCGTGTTCTCCTTGGGCAGGCTCGGCGGCAGCAGCGGCAGGCCCAACGATTGCGCTGACCCAACATCACGCACCAAATTTAGCATTTCGTATGAAATTTAACTAGTTTTTGATTGGAACACACATAGGCATAGATGCATGCATCTGTACTCACCATAGAAGTCGACGATGAGACGCCCGTCGGAGGCACGTCCCGTGGGATGGTGGAAGTAGGTCTCTCCATAAGGGGGCACCGATGGTGGACCCGGATTCTTATTGTTACGGCCGGTGTATGCAAAGTTGCCGGCATCGGTGATGGAGTCGCCGAAGGTGAAGATGCGTTTGAAGCAGCCACACGACCCTAGATCGGCGTTGAGCAGCAGGACAGCAAAGATTAAGGGGGCGGCCAAGGAAATGGAACAGAGGCGATTGGAGCTTCCCATCTTAGCTATCTGGCTAAGCATTAGAAAACAGGGACGCTAGCTAGCTACCTATCTGGTTATGAGCAAAAGTGTTGCAGATGTACGTTTCGTTTTGCATTCCAGATGAGTTCCCTTGATCCACATTTTATATTAGGGCGTTATGCGGTCAAAGTGTGTATATCAAGATGTCTAGTATAATTTTAATTAATGGTATATTTTTAGCAGTGTGTATTTTACTACCCCAGTATTCTTACCCTGCAATTATATTATATGGTTGGTGCATTGTGAACATATCGCCAAATACGGAATTCTATACAAATGCAGTCTTTAAAGATAATATTTGGGGTTCCATGCCATTAATTCATGCACTATATATGGGCCGACTATTGAATAGGCGCCTGAAATTTGTTTTGTGATTTCACTCAAATTGCTCTCCACCATCTGATTAGGCTCCCATCTGCCATCTTCTTCCTCTGCTTAACAGGTCACTGACAAGCACTTCTTTTCCGACAAGACTATATATTAAAACCAAAATAAATAAAAGCTGAAGTTTATTTTTGGAAAGAATGAATTGAAGACATTGGTATTACCCTAAAAAAAGAAAGGAAATGACAACAAAAACTTGAACACAAGTTACACAGAAACAATATACATAATAATGCAACTTTCAGACAATAGTATAGTTCACACACATTTGGTAAAAAAATATAGTATAGTTCACACACATATTACGTAATACTTGCGTTTATCCTTGGAGATTAATCGCCTCATGTTATATTGGTGGAACCGCCTCGTGTGCATGTACACAAGACCACGTTGAAGATGAATTTTGTTTCATACTGATGCGAGCACGTGCGTGCAAACTATACACATGCACATCCGCGACACTCATGCGTGCACAAGCACGGTCACCCACACAACACACATGTACACATGCAGCCGTGCGCGGACACATATACACGACATGCACACGTGGGTTACGCGTGTTGGAGTATAGATTATGGTAGGCTAGGATTCACTAAGATTGATTGTATTCTTTCTTATGCGATTCCTACCTTGTCTCTAGGAGAGGCTTGCTTCTCGCCCTCCAAATCATGTAGCGCATTATGTCAATCCCTCTCTATTCCTTCTACACTTTATTTTCTTTTATCTGGTTTGTTAAATTTAAAATTATGAAAACTAAAAAGAAAACTTAGGTAATTTGTCCGAAATAATAGTTAATTCTTCTACACTGCATTCATTTTGCGCTATATGTCCTTTTATCTAGATTCCCAAATTTAAAATTATTCAAATTCAAACAACAAATTCATTCCTTTTACAAAAGAATATACATTCATTTATCTGCACTATATTTCTTTTGATCTAGAATTTTAATTCAAACTTATTCAAATTCAAACAAAAATGTTGCTGATTTTTCTAAAGAATTTGTGAAACTATGATCATTTCAAGGGTGAGTGATATTTTTGAATGGTGCAAAACATTTTTTTAAACTACATGAACATTTCTTAGGTTGTATAATAATATTAAAATGCGATTTAACATTTTTCTGAAATGTGTGAACGTTTTAAAATGCAACATACGTGTTTCTAATTAATCAACATATTTCTTATAATTTTTATAATTTTTATAATTTTTTTATAATTTCACGACATTTTTAGTGCATAATTTTTTTTAAAGCCACAAAAATCAGAATACAAGTTCTTCTCTTACACAGAAAAAAGAGATGGCAACATAAAAAATATTTCCCGTATATGATATTGGGTCGCCGCAGATAGTTAGTTTGCTCAGGCACGAGCGACCACGAGGTCACACCGCGGAGCTACCTCATTTGGGTTATATTTTGTCTACTATTATTCGGTCCCTATTGGTTCCCAGGGCCGGACCCACAGTGGTTAAAAAAGTGCGGCCCGCACAGGGCCCAAAATTCTGGGGGGCCCCAAATCTTTTACATAGGCCTTATGCACTACCGGGCTGCTGGGCTCTGGAGTCGGCTCTGCCGCTCGAGTCAAAGCGATAGGGCACGACCGCACGAGGGCATCCATCGAGCGCTGTTTCCCTAAAAGAAATATCCATCGAGCGCTGAAACGGGATCAGCCGTTCGGGAATCGGGATCGTTCTCCAATCTCCAGCCCGATCTGTGATCTCCTCGAGAACTCGACTCCTCCGCTGAAACGGTGGCGCGGCAACAACCATCGCTCAAACAGTCAAACGGCATCAGAGACGAGCGCTCAAACGATGACAGCGACCAGCGCTGAAAGCCTGAACCGTGAAACGAGAACTTCTCCTGAATCCTGATCTCGTCGTCCTCGACTGCTTGTACTCGATGAGGCCTGTACTTGATTTCTCGATCGCTACAGCCTAAAGGGATCGGGAATTCGGGATCGCGAGAAAACTGAAAACTCTTAAGATCGTGGGGCGACAGCCGTGGGCTCGTGGCGTGGCTACAGGAAGAAATGGAACGTATCATGGCGACCGGCCGCTGCCACCAGGAGTTGGATAGGTACGACTTTTTTGTATGTCCAATTGTTATGTAAGACATTATCTTACATACGTTACAAATTTTTACTGCGAGATATATATAGTATAATTGCTTGTAAGTTCATTTTTGTTGTGAGATAGGGCCCCTCTTTTTAGTTTCGCACAGGGCCCCGGATTTTGCCGGCCCGGCCCTGTTGGTTGCTAGGATATAAAATTTAGTCGTGTGAACCGAACATGATTCATCATTGGTCTGTTGGCAATTCGCGCGAGGTTACTATCCACGGGTCGTGGGTTTGAAACCTTCCATTCTATTTGAGGGGCTCTCTTGTAAGCAGAAAAAAAATTGATTGCTTTTCAGCAATTTTTTGAAGCATGCAGGGTTGCAGTGGCTGATAGCGGGCCTGGCTACGTTGGCGTGCCACAGAGACAACAGATACGCCCGCGTAGACGAAATGTGACTGTATTTGCATGCTCGTGCAAGTTTGATAACTAGAATCACGCATTTTACGAATTTATGCAACAAACTGGCTGTCGCATTCAAGTTCTAAAACTGCGAGTATATGTACCTCTACATAAAGATATCGAATCTCTAAGAAAATACCGGTGTTGCATGCCAGCAACCAGTACCACCGGTCCCTCAAGCGTCATGGGCCTCCAGTCACTGGTCCAATGTGGGCGCGCAATATACTCCACGGCAAGATGCCCTATGCCACACGGTGACAACCCAACCTAGAACTAGATATTGTATATAAAAGACTAAGTCGAGCACTACTCTGGGTGGTAACGCCACCGAAGAAGATAAATCGTGGCTGGGACAATAACTACGTCTTTTCGACTCTCAAGGGCTATCTCCTTATGGTACTTTTGTAAGTGCACATTTTTTAACAATCCTATTTTTGTTGTTTAGTGCCAATTTTTGTAAGCATTAATTGTGAAAACAACATAATGCACTTACAATAGTAATTTTAGATACTAATTTATGGAAACTTTGTTATACGGGAATTATCTAGAATAAAACATAGGTAATTCTTTTTTTTTTTGTGAGAAAACTTTCAATCTATTCATCTTTCATCACGACAGTACAACGAACACTAGAAATAATATAAATTACATCCAGATCCGTAGACCACCTAGCGACGACTACAATCACTGAAACGAGCCGAAGGCGCGCCGCCATCATCACCCCTCCCTCGCCGGAGTCGGGCACAACTTGTTGTAGTAGACAGTGGAAGTCGTCGTGCTAAGGCCCCGTAGGACCAGCACACTAGAACAGCAACCGCCGCTGATGAAGAATAATTTAGATCGAAAGGATCCGCCCGGAAGACACACGAACATAGACGAACCACAACCAGATCCGAGCAAATCCACCGAGGATAGATCCGCCGGAGACACACCTCCACACGCCCACCAACGATGCTAGACGCACCACCGGAACGGGGACTAGGCGGGGAGACCTTTATTCCATCTTCAGGGAGCCGCCACCGTCTCGTCTTCCTGAGTAGGACACAAACCCTAACAAATTTTGAAGGAACGACTAACAACGGAGCCCTCCCGCCGGCCCTTGCCAGGATACACCACGCCCCCATGGCCCTAGGGCCACCGGAGACGAGGCGGACCTGCGGTGGAGCCGGCAAGAGGCACGAACCCTAGCTTTTCTTGGAGGAGGAGGCATGAGAACGAATATTTTGATCTTGTAGTCCAGGCGTCCAGCCTTCCCACTTTGTCGAAGAAAGTCCAAAACATAGGTAATTCCACATGTTTATTAATGTGGACATTGAAACATATCACCGAGAGTCGAAGTTATCTGGCGGTTATTGCTATCCCCCGTCAGGTGTTTTTTCTCTCTAAAATAATTGTGTCACAAATGTAACGTCGGTCATTTTCACTTATAGGTGAGTGTTTTGTTTTCACCTTCTAATAATAAATTTCACTGTCGGGCATTACATATAATCCCCGTGGGCGTCGCAAAAACCGTCATACACTACAATGGACCGTCGGGCATTACTTGTAATCCCCATGGGTGTAGCAAACTACGTCGGATATTACAATGTATTGTCAGGCATTACATGTAATCCTCGTGGGGGTGACAAAAGCCGTCGGACATTAGAAATAACCGTGGGCAGTACATGGAATCCCTATGGATGTAGCGAAAACCATTGGACATTATAATGAACACGCAAATATTAAACTGGATACTCAAGAGTTGAATTTTCACCATCGGGCAATATAGTATACCATCGTGTATTACTAGTATAACATGTGAGTTGATAATAACCATCGCCATTGGGATGACAGTCGGCTATTACTATCATAAACGACTGCTCGTCGGCTATTACATTTTCACTGTTAGAGGTATGATAATTTCTAGTAGTGAGAACATGATATGGCATACAAATAATTGCCAGCTTTAATTCTTTAGTCAAAATTTTGGTAATGGACGAGGCTTGATAAAACATGAAATAGAACGTTGGAATTGAATGTTGGCTATATAATACATGACACCACATCGTTATGAAAATTAATACATGGAAGCCGGAAGGTGCACTAGTAAATTTCTTGTATATAGAAGATATCAATATATAAGATTGTTCTATGAAGGATTACACTAAAATTGGACAATTAATTCGTCATATAAGTGTTGAATTGTGAGCTATGAGTATGAAGCTCCATGGAAAGAAAGACATGAGCATGCTAATATCAAAAGGAATCAACAATGGTCTAGCCATTCCACACTCTGTTATCTTTCAATTGTGAAAACAAAAGTCTTCTAATTATATGGACCATGATTCAATCTAATAAATAGTCAGGTCTTACTTAATCGGGATGGAAGTAATTGGAAGAAGTTAATTATGCTTCATCTAGTAACCGGTGAGTTCATTTGCTTGATTCTATGCATATAATTCCTAGTCCTTCCTGAACAAATAAAAATAAATTTTTATAGGAAATTTATAACCACT
The DNA here is from genome assembly GCA_021605205.1 of Aegilops longissima. Classification (NCBI taxonomy): domain Eukaryota; kingdom Viridiplantae; phylum Streptophyta; class Magnoliopsida; order Poales; family Poaceae; genus Aegilops; species Aegilops longissima. The sequence continues at coordinate 711,637,593 of CM038679.1, read as the reverse complement.
TACCCTTGTTTGTTATACACGAAAAATTCCAGATCGGTAAACTTCATCTATTCATTCAAGTCCAACGGTTGATGGTGACATCAAACCCTAGTGCGGTTCATTTGTACAATTAGCCAGACTGGATTGAAAAATACTGTCAAACATGCATACTTATGTGCATCCAATGCTTCCGCTCTAGCTATTTGGATTGGAAAGCCAATAGATGATCGTGCTGCTGCACCTTGCTGCATGTCTCTTGCGGACGCGTTTGCAAACTCTCCTGGTGACTCTTCAGCGTTTGGTGCTCTCCTTGGACTCCGATATGGCCGTATCAGACCCGCCCTGAGTAGCAACATGCCAACATGCCAACATGCCAATGATGGGAGCCATGATAAGGCTAAGGCCGCCCTGGTGCACGCCAATATGAGCCATTGGCTGCCATTGGTTTTTCTTCGCTGGAGGCTCAATTGGTTTGATTGGGTATGCCGTGTAGGACATGAACAAGGTCACTTAATCGGATTGATTCTATCTACTTTTAAAAGAACAAACGCTCCCCTAGGGTTTCCCTAGGGTCTACCTCTTCCTTCGGCGGCGCCGCCAAAGTCCACAAATTCCCACGTGAAAACCGGCCGGATTGCTAAGCTCTTGCTGGTGATCGGGTCGGCCCGGGGCAATCGTCTTGGTACACCGGTAGCATGGAGGTAGGGGATGGAGTTCGAGGAGCAGGGGGGGTCGGAAGGAGCGCAGGCGGAGGAGTTAGGGCGGAAGGCTTTGGGGGCCGGAGAGGATCAAATCCCGTCATCGTCGGCGGCGAGGATGGCTGCGGGAGGGGCGGATGAAGCGAGGCGTATGGAGGAGGATCGGGAGGATGGGGATGAGGAGGAAAATTGGGATCACCATGGCCCAGATCCGAATTTGGAAGATGTGTTTGTAGGCCTAAACTTGCAGGGGGAGGAGGTGGATGATCTCGATCTGTCAGGGGAGGTTGATGAGTTGATCAAGGATGTGAGGTGGCTGGCTCTTTTTAGGGTTCATACCCTACGTCCGTTCAGTCATGCGGCGCTGTTAAACTCTATGAGGAATGCGTGGGCGTGTGCTCAAGGTGTGACGTTCAATATCAAGGGACCTAATTTGTTCTTGGCGCAATGCCATTGTTTGGGAGACTGGAAGAGGGTCATGGAAGGAGGACCATGGTAGTTTAGAAGAGATCCGGTGGTTTTGGTTGAATATGATGGGTTTACTAATATCTCTGACTATACGTTTGACATGTTCCCAATTTGGGCAAGGATCAAAGGCCTGCCTGACGGTCTAACGAGGAAGAAAGAACTGGCTGAGAAGGTGGCAAAGAAGGTAGGGGAGCCTCCGTTTACGGTGGTTGTCAATGAAGGCAAGATCAATCCTTCGAGCTACTTGAGGGTTAGGGTGTTCGTTAATGTTAATAAGCCGTTGGTGAGATTTGTGCCAATCACCTTGAAGGAGAGGAAGAAATACCCAGTTTATTACGAAAAGCTGCCTAATTTCTGCTTCTTTTGTGGATGTATGGGACACGTGGTCGAGGAATGTGGCGATGGGATACATGATCCATCGTCGTGTGAATGGGGTGACTACTTGCATTGGAGTGGAGAACCAATAAACAATGGTGCAAGAGGAGGTCGAGGTGCTTGGTCTGAGTCACGTAGAGATAATGCCGCTGGGGAAGGAGTAGGGGGCGGTAGAAGAGGAGGTGGAGGTAGAGGTGACAGAGGAGGGAGAAGCTTTGGGGCTGGAGGAAGGGGTGCTGGAGTGCATCCGAGTGTACCTGAGGGGGTTGTTGAGGAAGGCGAGCAGGGCGGGCTGGATCAGGAACGCTCGGCTCGTAAAAGACTCGTCAGAAATGATGGTACAGTTAATCTACGTGGGCAGTTGGTTCCTAACCTGGGAGGGAAGGTGGCTGATACTGTGCTTTTTATTGAGTCCGGCGCCGGGAATGGAAGGCCGAGCCCGAGTGCAGCGGCCTCCACACCGGGAAAGAACCCCATAGTGAAAAGGCTGCGACACAGCGGGAGTGGGGAGCAGATGATTGGCATACAGGATATGGGTACATCTTCTGCGGCGGCCTCCGAGTCGGAGGACCGCCGGGTCCAATGAATTGCTTAAGCTGGAACTGGCGGGGAGGGGGGAATTCCCGGACAGTTCGTGAGCTGACGACCTTTTGTAGGTCATATTCCCCCATGTTTGTGTTCTTGTGTGAGACGAGACAGAAGGAAGCGAAGATGAAGAGGTTAAGAGGCCGGTTGGGCTTGAAGGGCTTTTGTGCCGTTGATAGTTCTGGCATGAGTGGTGGCCTGGCGGTATATTGGCATGAAAATTGTGTGGTTGAAGTGCTTGACAAAGACGATCGTCATGTTGATGCCCTAGTTCGGGTGCAGGAAGGGGCGGATCAGTGGAGAATTATGTTTGTATATGGAGAACCGCGGGTAGAAAACCGGCATCTCATGTGGGCAAAAATACAGAATTTGAAAACTGTCAATGATCTTCCGTGGTTGGTTTTTGGGGACTTTAACGAAGCAATGTGGGATTTTGAACACTTTTCAGCTACTCCAAGACCGGAGCCGCAGATGATAGCATTCAGGGATGCGTTGGAAGTTTGTGGTTTGGTAGACTTGGGCTTTTCGGGGGTCCCTTTCACCTATGACAATAAAAGAAGCGGCTCGAGTAATGTCAGGGTGAGGCTGGATAGGGCCGTTGCAACAAATGATTGGAGGAATATATTCCCCTTTTCCTCTGTACAACATATTCTAAGTCCTTGTTCGAATCATGTGGCTGTACTTCTCAAGGGCGAGGCGGATTCTGGACCGGTTGGGCCGAAACATCGCCGATATGAGATCTTCTGGGAGCGGGACTCCACACTGCTGGAGGTCGTCAAGAACGCGTGGGAGTCTGTTGGCAACATCCAAAATTTGGAGCAGCTGCGAGAGGCGCTAACCAAGACAATGGTGTCGCTGGGTTCTTGGTCCAGGAAGTTCCGGAATGTTACAAAGGAGTTAGCTAAGTCCCGTTCACAGCTAGAAGAGCTCATGCATATGAATGCGGACAGACAAGAAATAAGGAAAATGACAGACAGGATGAATGATCTTTTGTACCAAGAGGAGATGATTTGGCTTCAAAGATCGAGAATTTCATGGCTTAAGGAGGGCGACCGCAACACAAAGTTTTTTCATAGTAAGGCAGTGTGAAGGGCTCGAAAAAACAAAATCAGGCAGTTAACGGATAGTATTGGAGTGGTCCACTCAGATTTGGTGTCTATGGGTAAGTTAGCGAATGAGTATTTTCGTGATGTCTTCACTGCGGATGTTAACCTTGATGCAGGCCATGTGGTTGATCTCTTTGAAGTACTGGTCACTGAGGAGGAGAATATTAAGTTGTGTGCTCCGTTTAGTGATAAGGAAATCTCTGACGCACTTTTTCAGATAGGGCCACTTAAGGCGCCGGGCCCTGATGGATTTCCAGCCAGATTCTTCCAGAGGAATTGGGCGACTCTCAAGGACTGTGTGATTGCGGCTGTTAAGGATTTCTTCAGATCCGGGGTGATGCCAGAGGGAGTAAATTCCACGACAATTGTCCTCATTCCGAAAGTTGCTAATCCTACAAAGCTGACTGAGTATAGGCCAATTAGCTTGTGCAATGTGATTTACAAGGTCATATCTAAGTATTTGGTTAATAGGCTCCGTCCTCTCTTGGATAACCTAATCTCAGATGAGCAGAGTGCGTTCATTCTGGGTAGGATGATTACTGATAATGCGCTGATTGCCTTTGAGTGCCTACACTACATCAAACAAGAAAAGGATCCAACAAAAAGCTTTTGTGCTTATAAGCTTGATCTCTCCAAAGCTTACGATAGGGTGGACTGGGGTTTCTTGAGGCAAGTGATGCAAAAGTTGGGGTTCTCTCAGCGATGGATAGACTGGATTATGACTTGTGTCACATCGGTGAGATATTCTGTCAAATTAAACGGAACTCTCTTGGATTCATTTGCACCGACGCGTGGGCTTCGGCAAGGTGATCCCCTTTCACCATTTTTATTCTTGTTTGTGGCGGATGGTCTTCCGGCGATTGTCGGTGTCAAATCCGGCGGATCTCGGGTAGGGGGTCCCGAACTATGCGTCTAGGCGGATGGTAACAGGAGACGAGGGACACGATGTTTTACCCAGGTTCGGGCCCTCTTGATGGAGGTAAAACCCTAGGTCCTGCTAGATTAATATTGATGATGTGTGTTACAAGAGTGGATCTACCACGAGATCAAAGAGGCTAAACCCTAGAAGCTAGCCTATGGTATGATTGTTGTTCGTCCTACGGACTAAAACCCTCCGGTTTATATAGACACCGGATGGGGTTAGGGTTACACAGAGTCGGTTACAATGGTAGGATATCTACATATCCGTATCGCCAAGCTTGCCTTCCACGCCAAGGAAAGTCCCTTCCAGACACGGGACGAAGTCTTCAATCTTCTATCTTCATAGTCTTGGAGTCCGGCCGATGATGATAGTTCGCTATCCGGACACCCCTAGTCCGAACTCCTCAAGAGTAGCCTGAACCAGGCTTCGATGACGATGAGTCCAGCGCGCATGTTGTCTTCGGCATTGCAAGGCGGGTTGTTCTTCCGAATAATTCATAGAAGATTGTGAACACCAGGATAGTGTTCGGCTCTGCAAAAATAAATTCCACATACCACCGTAGCGAGAATAATATTACACAAGATCAATCTGCTGACGTATTTTGTGGCGTGACGTCGCACCACTACCAAGCCTTTATTCAAATTGTTTTTACTGTTCCACCTCAGCGCGTTTAGCGAAGCGGTTTCCTTGGCACGTCTTGTCGAGGCAGAGATCGTGTTCCCCTTATTCCGGGATTCCCATCAATACGGACGTGGGTAACCCAACCGCGCCATTGATTGTGGCGCTTGGGAGATAAGCGAGTTTTACCAGGCCGGTGGGGACACATGTTTTTGTCCGCCCATATAAGGGGATAAGGATCCAACCCTTTACCTGCGCCTTCTTCCTCCTTGGCTTATCCATCTCCGCGAACTCGAGCTCCAGCGCCCAAGTCCGCACTTCTCACCTCAACCTTCTCCAACTATGTCCGGAGCGGGAGGCAAGTGGATGGCCTCCTCCGTCACGGAGGGGCAGATCCAGAAGCTGCGCGACGCCGGATATCTGTCCAAAGCAACATGGCGATCGGCTCCCGGACGAGGGAGAGCTCGCCCCAACCCCAGGCCCCATGAGAGGGTAGTATTTCTTCCCATTTCCTCCACGGACTGGGCTTCCCGCTTCATCCCTTTGTCCGTGGGCTCATGTTCTACTACGGCCTAGATTTCCATGATCTGGCCCCGAATTTCATCCTCAACATCTCGGCGTTTATCGTCGTGTGCGAGGCATTCCTCTGCATCCAGCCCCACTTCGCTTGGCTCAAGACCTTCAAAGGTCAAGTCAAGGTTGTGAAGGGCAGCCAAGTGGAGTGCGGAGGCGCCATGGTGGGCAGGATGTCCCACGTTACGTGGCTGGAGGGTACTTTCGTGGAAACCATCAAGGGGTGGCAATCAGGGTGGTTCTACATCACCGAGCCGCGTGACCCTGATTGGGCAGCGGCCCCCGAATTCAGATATGGTATTCCCACACGGCTCTCCTCCTGGAAAGAGAGTGGCCGAATTTTGGGGGTTTCGGAGGAGCTGACCGGACTCCAAGCCTGTATCCAGAAGCTGGTGGACAAGAAGCTCAAGCTTGTCAACGTAGTCCAGGTCATGCTCATCCGCCGGATTCTCCCGTGCCAGCGACGGGGCTTTAATATGTGGGAGTTTGATCCGGCGCAGCACCAGACCCTGAGCGGGCTCTTCGACACTACGTACGAAGATGTCTGGAAGGTGCTGTTCAAGGGCGCCGAAGCTCCCGCATCCGCTACCGAAGATCGCGCATTCTGCTCGCAGTGTCCAGTTGACGAGGTAAGTGCTTTCACCACTTGTTTTCCATAGTTTGGCTCTATGCGGGATCTAAACTCCCCTTGCCTTTGACAGGAATGGCTGGCGAAGGCGAACGGATTACCTGTCCGCCCCATTGCCGAGGACCCAGCGGACGCCCGCCTAACGGGTTAGCTGGCTCCGCACCCCACGTGGTGCCGGAGAAGAAGGCCAAGAAGACGCCACGGGACTCGGAAGAGTTCCCATTTTCAGGTGCTATCGGATGATGAATCCGAGGCCGACTCCTCCCACCAAGGTGAGGGGGAGAAGAAGAAAGCCTCTCCCCCAGCGGGGGGAGGAAAGAAAAGGAAGGCCTCCCCAACAAGGGAGGCCAAGGGTCCAAGAAGGAAAAACTCTTCCTCCGGATCGCTCCGCCAAAGATGCGGATTGACGACGAAGACTGGCATCCAAGGGCCAAGCCCCTGGCGAGATCGTAAGTATCCGGACTCCCCAATAACTTCAAGGTTTTTATTTTCGCCACATAACGTCTTTCTAATGCCGCATACAACCTTGCAGTCCGCCCAAGGATGATCTTCCCGCTTGCCGAAGCGGGTCCTTGGAGTGCGCGCGGATATGGATTCCCTTCCACTGCCTCCACCCCCCGTGCCGCGGACGATGCCGAGGTGGGATCCCAGAAAAGGACCCACCAGGAGGAGGAGGCCCCGGAGGTGTCGCAAGACACCCTCCCGGACTGTGCACCGGACTCAGCCCCGGAGGCCGCAGTGGCTCCGGAGTCCGGCGGGCGACCCCTTCGTAAGAAGGGCAAGACCGAGACGCCGGCTGCCTCCGTCCAACCGGAGGTGCCGGATAATTTGCTGGAGGCGCTCAATGGCGCCTCCATCGAAGAGGAACACCGCACTGCTATGAGTGCGGTGATTCAGAAGGTTCAGCTCACCAAGAGCAGGCTGATCGAAGCCTGCAGTAGCCTTCTAACAGGCTTTGAGGTAAGAATTTCAGTATATTTAAAATGGTACCCCCTAGACAGTAGCCCATGATGCTCGGTTCGGCGTTTGGAAAGAAAAGCCGGACTGAGGATCTTTAGAAAGATAAACGCAGGAGCCATAAAAATATGTCAATACGGGATTGCAGGCTGTGCTGCAAACCTCCGCCGTACTGACTGCGGAGGTCAATACTTTGAAGAAAAACCTCGAGCGGTTCGAGAACGAGCTCGGCCATGCCAAGAAGCAGCTCGAGGAAAAAGAAGGTGAGTAATACCTTATGAAAATTGTACCTTACAGAAAAGGATTTGGTTGCAAGAAAAATGACAAGGATAACGTGGGTATTGTAGGGGCCGCTAACGAGGTGGCGACCCTGAAGGAGGCGGTGGCCGCGGCCGAGCGTAATGCGGCCGCGGAACGCACCGAGCGAGGGAAGCAGGAGGCGCGGGTGGCGGGGGTACAGCAAGAGCTCCAGGATCTCGTGAAAAAACATGAGAACTTGGAGCGTGACTCGAAGACTCGAGAGTCTGAGCTTGCAACGGCTCTTGAGAGTGCCAAAACCGCTAAGGCCGAAGCCAACAAGGGCCTCTGTGAGATTGAGGCGGTGAAGAAAATAGCAGCAGGTAAGGCATTTTTCATGCGAGTAAGCATGTGAGTGTTAATTACCTGCTTACCCGAATTCGAGCTCTCGTAGGCGTTCGAGATCTTCCTCGCAGCGTGTCCGATGCTGCCTCATTCTACCGGGACGAGGAGGGAGCTCGACGGAGAAGGTCTACTGGTCTCAAGATGCCGAGGCCGGACATCCGTGCCCTTAGCAACCAGTCAAGCAGCTGGTCGAGCCTGTATAGGCGGCCGAACAGGCCATGAAGGGCCTCATAGTTCGGCTGTGGCCTAAGGAGGCCATGCCTGGAGCTACTTCGGCCTGGTCGCGGCGGCTGGTGGATGCGTGCCCGTGGGTTGAAGTTATCAAGCATTCCGCTTGTATCGAGGGTGCCTGCCGGGCCCTTGCCCGCAAAAGGTGCACTGGGCAAGATGGATGCCTGTAAGCTCGTGACGGACCCGCCACTAGAGGGCAAGGAGCATCGCACGCCCGAGATTTATTATAAGAGTGTGTCAAGGGCGCCCACACTATTGCGGTGAGTGCTCCAAAGATGTAATATTTGAGTAGACTCGCATTTTGTTATTCTGCGCGCTGAAAACTTAGTTCATATGCGCTAAGCAACGCTTGTTAATTTAAAATATTACCTTCAGGCGGCTGTTTATCAAATCTGAGAGATGGCAAGTCGTTGGCTTCAGCCCCATGCCACGTGCTGGGGTGTTCGGGATAAACTTGAGCGCTCTTGTTCCCATTTTGGGTCCATCTAGGAGGCGCCAACACAGCGTAACAAGGCAACCGGACTTATAATGCTTGAACACTCTCACTTAGCCATAGAATTTTTAATTTTAAATTTCGCGAAGCCCCTAGTCTTTGAAGGTCAATTTGGGGCGCTATCCACGCCTTGGCCGGACAGTATCCGCCCTCGCCTAAGCGGCATAAGTCTTTAAGGACTCGCAGAAAACCTCTCGAACATCGACCGGTCTCTCGCCTCATCATGACGGTCAGTTTTAGCTTTCTCCACTAAGGCGTTAACCCAGCCGAACTGGGGCGGAATCGCAGTGGTTCTCCCGGTTCTACCTTAGCCGATATGACGGAACGTAAGGTACCAAAACACGGGAGCCGGGCAAACCCAACTATTGACCCAAGACATGATTCGGAGCCGATGCATGTAGTGCTATAAGTTCGGGGTGCCGCACTTGTGAAAGTGTTCGGATTCATCACACCATAACGTGGGAAACATAAGCCCCTGGTGTATATTAGCCGTACCAAAGTGTACGGATGCAACATGTCGTGAATGAACATATGTATGAAGAAGAAATGCAATTATAAGCAAAAAGGTGCTGCATTGTTTTATTCAATAAGTGCTGCTACGAATGCAGAACGATACAAATAGTGCGATAAGCAAGGTAGGAGACTGTTATGTCCCCCTCCAGGGGTAGGCTGCAGATTGGTGTATGAAAATGCTCGTAATGGAGACCACCTGTATATTCGTTGTAGCCTTTATCCTTCCCTGGCTGTTGCATCGTCAGTTCGGCAGGTCTGCTGCCGGAGAGGGCTTCTGACAAACGGTGTCCTGTGGTTAAAAAGTAAAAGGTAAAAAGAAAAGAAAAAGGAACGACACACCTGAGAGCCCCTTGTGTGGTTGAGCCATAGTCTGGGTGTATTGTGGTCGTGCCCCCCTCCCCATGCCCATGGTATCCTCGTGAGCGTAATGGTGTACGCGGCGGACCTGCGTTGACGTGTCGCAGAGCTGGGTTAGCCGCATCGCTACGCTGCGTGCTCGGGCGTGCTGTGGTCTTGTTGTAAGTTACTCCGGCGCGCTTGGCTGTGTCCGCCGCTTAACGGCCGGATTCGATAATTGCCTTAAGAGGCTGCATTGCACTTCGCCGCGAGAGCCGCTGATGTTCCTCCGCGCGGAGAGAACGCTCAGTATTTCCGCTGACCGTAATGACTCCTCGAGGGCCTGCATCTTGAGCTTGAGGTATGCGTGGTGCGGCACCGCGCTGAACTTTGCAACGCTGCACGTCCGAGCAAGGCATGATAGCCGCTGCGAACGGGACTATGTCGAAGATTAACTCGCTCGAAGTTATCTGGGATCCAAGACCACTTCCAGTAATTGAGCCTGCATAATTGGCTTTACACCTGGTATGACGCCTTTAAAGGTCGTTTTGGTAGGTTTAATCCTTGAGGGTCTATGCCCATTTTGGCGACCGTATCCTGGTAAAGCAGGTTCAGGCTGCCGCCGCCGCCCATCGTGACTCGTTAGGTGAAATCCATCGACGATTGGGTCTAGGACCAGTCGCGGCGAATCCGCCGTGGCGGATGCTGGTGGGGTGGGCCCTTCGGTCAAAAGTGATCGGGCAGGAGGACCATGGATTGAACTTCGGGGCAACTGGCTCCATCGCATAGACATCCCTGAGTGCACGCTCGCTCCCTTTTGGGTATGTGCGCTTGCGTATATCATGTTCGCCGTCCGCACTGTGGGGGAAACCTTCGTCCTCTATTGTTCGGGCGGTTGGGTCTCGCCTCGCCATCGCTATGCAGCCCCTTGTCATTGTCTTCGCAATTAACTTGCCTGCCTGTTGAATACCCAACAGTCCCTGTTGGTGTGGTTAGCTGGCTTTTGGGGTGCCGTATCCGCACAAGCGGTCGAGTATTCGTCCAAACTGGACGGACCGGAGTAGTTCGCTTGAATGGCTTTTTCCGCTGACCGGTTTAGAGCCTTTGAATCCGCATTGACCGCCAGATCCTCAATATTGTCGCCGCACGCGGCGCTTGTTTTGTTACGATGCGGCCTGCCGTTTTGGTCCTTGAAGTCCGGACTGCCAGAGTTTTTGCTGAGGTTGTTGCTGCGTGCTAGCCAGCTGTCCTCACCCGCGCCGAAGCGGGTCATGAGTGATGTGAGGGCTGCCATGGATTTCGGCTTTTCCTGTCCTAGGTGCCGGGCAAGCCACTCGTCACGGAGTTTATGCTTGAAGGCCGCGAGGGCCTCCGCATCCGGACAGTCGACGATTTGGTTTTTCTTGGTTAAGAACCGTGTCCGAATTGTCCGCCGATTCATCCGCTGCTGAATTATGTGGCTTAGGTCATCGCCGTCTGGTGGTCGCACATAAGTGCCCGGAAGTTATCGAGGAATGCGGCTTCGTGTCCTCCCAGCTCCCAATTGACTCTGCTGGCAAGCTGTTGAGCCAATGCCGGGCTGGTCCTTTAAGCTTGAGGGGGAGGTATTTGATGGCGTGAAGATCGTCACCACGGGCCATGTGGATGTGAAGGAGATAGTCTTCGATCCAAACCGCGGGGTCTGTTGTGCCATCATAGGATTCAATATTGACGGGTTTAAACCCTTCGGGGATTTGATGATCCATTACTTCGTCTGTGAAGCATAGTGGGTGTGCGGTGCCTCTTAGACCGGGCGATATCACGACGGAGCTCAAAAGAGCTTGGTCTGTTTTGTTCGCCCGGCCGACTTATCGGTCCGCGCGACGGTTGTCGTCACGTACCGTGGGGCGCCACGCGATCCATAGATCGATCTTGATTGTCTTGCCTTGTCCTCCAATATATCTCGCAGGTCCGGAGCGTTCCCCTTTGGCCGTGTGCTTTTGAGCGATGCCGGGTACGGTTCTAGTGAAGGACCTAGAGGCCTCTCCGTCGCGCCACGGGTGGTCGGTCAGCCGATTGTCTCCTGGTGATGCGGGTTCGTAAGCCTCCTCCTCTAATCGGGGAGCAGCTTGCGCTTAGGGTAGCTTTGGAGGGCGTTTGAGCTCATGCTCTTCGCCGCGAGGACTTCGTCCATCTGTCGGCCAGCGATCCCGATCAGCTCTAAGTTGTTGCTGCTTTTTCTTTAGGCTGTTCGCCGTGGCTATAAGCCCGCGCCTAAAACGCTCTTGTTCGACGGGATTCTCAGGCACGACGAATTCATTGTCGCCGAGGCTTGCTTCGCCTTCGAGGGAGGCATATAATCCTCTACTTCTTCTTCCGCCGCTCTCTTGAGGGCTGGCGCCTTCATCCTCCCGCGATGGATCTTGCTGGAGTGGATTGTCTTCGGCGTTGTCCGGTGTATTGTTATCTCCGGTGCCGGAATCTTCATTCTTGCTGTGGCGGATTTAGAGCGGCGCCACGACACCGCGCTTGGGCTGCTTCTTGAGGGTCATCCTCCGTTGTTCCATCGCCGTTCCCATCTTTTGGGATGTCCACCATGTATATGTCGTATGACGAGGTGGCCTTCCAGTGCCCTATAGGCGCTGGGTCTTGGTCGTCTCCGGCATCGTCGCCCATACCGTCGATGTCTTCGGAGTCGTAGTCTAGCATGTCAGTTAGGTCGTCGACAGCGGCTACCAAGTGGGTGGTGGGTGGGTGTTGAATTTCTTCGTCGACCGTATCCAAACCTTCCTGACCGTAGTCCGGCCAGGGCTCTCCGGATAAAGAGAGAGACTTTAGTGAATTCAGGATGTCGCCAAAAGGCGAGTGCTGAAAGATGTCCGCGGCCGTGAACTCCATAACGGGCGCCCAATCGGATTCGATCAGCAAGGGAGCGGAGGGTCGGCGTCCGGATAGGAGTCCGGCGCCCTGGAGTCGGAGTCTTCGCAAAGGACAAGGATGGAGTTCGGCTCGATCGCCGTAGAGATTGTAGCCCCCGAGGCGGTGTCCAACCACTCGCCCTCGGTCAGAATCCGCCCGAATTAAGGGTCGGAGCGATATCGTGCGACCTCCGTGGCAATCGTTCGGCTGCAGAGCTAGATCATGCCCATCGAGACAAAGGCGGCACGCTGGGCTGCGGCTTGAATCCGTCAAGATCAAGTCTCCGCGGATAACGGCCGATAGTTTAAATCTTCAAATCTGACCGATGGCCAGGGGCGAAGCTTTCGATCTGCTCCAGATGGCTGCTAATTGGCCCGCAGCAAAGCCGCCAACACAAAGATCTGTCCGGGAGAAAAGTCTCACCTGGACCGCTGCCGTTTTGATGATCGGAGGAGCCATCGGCCTATCGCTGACGCACACGAGGAACTCTCAATGAAAGCACCAATGTCGGTGTCAAACCGCGGATCTCGGGTAGGGGGTCCCGAACTGTGCGTCTAGGCGGATGGTAACAGGAGACGAGGGACACGATGTTTTACCCAGGTTCGGGCCCTCTTGATGGAGGTAAAACCCTACGTCCTGCTAGATTAATATTGATGATGTGTGTTACAAGAGTGGATCTACCACGAGATCAAAGATGCTAAACCCTAGAAGCTAGCCTATGGTATGATTGTTGTTCGTCCTACGGACTAAAACCCTCCGGTTTATATAGACACTGGATAGGGTTAGGGTTACAGAGAGTCGGTTACAATGGTAGGAGATCTACATATCCGTATCGCCAAGCTTGCCTTCCACGCCAAGGAAAGTCCCATCCGGACACGGGACGAAGTCTTCAATCTTCTATCTTCATAGTCTTGGAGTCCGGCCGATGATGATAGTTCGGCTATCCGGACACCCCCTAGTCCGGAACTCCCTCAGCGATCCTAAAAAAGAGAGTGGCATCTGGTCATATTACTCAGGTAAAAGTATGCAGGCGAGCACCGGGCATATCCCACTTGTTATTTGCTGACGATACCATGTTGTTTTTTGAGGCAACTAGAGGTCAGGCTGAGAGCGTTAAGGAAGCTCTAGACTTGTATGGTGCGGCCACTGGGCAAAGTCTCAACTATGAAATATGCTCCATGTTTTTTGGTCCGAACACAATTCAAGATGAGGTTCGACAGGTGCTGCGTGTGCAAAGTCTGGTTTTTGAGGAAAAGTATTTGGGTTTGCCTACCCCTGAGGGTCGCATGTCTAGGGGGAAGTTCCAAAACCTTCAAACAAGCTTGACAAAACGCCTTATTCAGTGGGGAGATGGTCAACTTGCCCAGCCCGGAAGGGAGGTATTAGTGAAAGCTGTTGCACAGGCGTTGCCAACCTATATCATGGGGGTTTTCAAATTGCCTTTTTCAGTTTGCGATGACCTTACAAGAATGGTTAGGAACTTTTATTGGGGCTCGGAAAAAGGGAAAAGAAAGGTCCATTGGAGGGGGTGGGACCATCTCATGCAGCCAAAGGATAGAGGTGGTGCAGGTTTTCGTGATTTTCGGTTGTTTAACCAGGCGCTTCTGGCTCGACAGGCATGGAGATTGGTTTCTAGGCCGGACAGTTTATGTGCACTGGTTCTGAAAGCAAGATACTATCCAGAGGGCAAGCTTGAGGACACGGTGTTTACCGGTAACGCTTCCTCCTCCTGGCAAGCAATAAGCCACGGGTTAGACTTGCTAAAGAAGGGTCTGATTTGGCGTGTGGGCAATGGCAGGAGCATACGAGTTTGGCGCGACAACTGGATCCCGAGGCCTTTCTCTTATAAACCCATCTCATTGCAGGGCAGATGTCGTATTCGCTATGTCTCCGACTTCCTGAATGAGAATGGATCCTGGAAGGGGCAGTTACTGTCGGAGTATTTCCTTGCTGCGGATGTTGATGAAATACTAAAGTTAGAGCTTCTCCGAGGCAGGCCAATGATGTTATTGCATGGGGTCCCAATAAGCTGGGTGTGTTCACAGTAAAAAGTGCTTATATGTTGGCGTTTGATGAAGCACATAGAGAGAGGGCGTCCTCGTCTAGTTCTTCTCCAGATGGGAGTAGAGCTTGCTGGTCTTACATATGGAAGAGCATGGCGCCTCCTACTGTCAAGAACTTTGCTTGGCGAGTAGCGACTGATGGGCTACCTACCTGGCGAAACAAGCATAAAATTGGATTAGAAGTATCCAGTACCTATCGAGTTTGTGGTGTTGAAGAGGAAGATAATTTTCACCCATTTGTGCGCTGCCAATTTGGGAGAGACTTGTATCTAGAGATGGCCAAGGTTTGGAGGTTACCTAGTATTGATAATCTGATAAACAGTGGGAAGGAGTGGCTGCTTATTGCCTTATCTTCATTAAGTGAAATTGAGCGATGCATGATGCTTATGACCTTATGGCGGAGCTGGTTTGTCCGGAACGAGATTACACATCAAAAACCAGCTCCACCACTTGAAGTTTTGGTTCGGTTCCTGCAAAGCTACCTGGAGTCGCTGGTGGCGATCAAACTGAATTCCAACATGGACCCGATCAAGGGCAAGTCCTTTGTGATCTTGGACTCGTTGCCTTCACCATGCAGGGCGGTTTCCCCAGAGAGTAGATGGTCTAAACCAAGCAGGGGTTGTGTTAAACTAAACATTGATGGGTCCTATGATTCTTCGGGAGCAGCGGGAGCTGGAATGATCCTTCGGGATTCTAATGGTGGAATTATATTCTCAGCCTGCCGAGTTTTATTTTCCTGCAGAGATGCTCTGGAAGCGGAGTTATGTGCATGCATGGAGGGGCTTTCGATTTCTATTCAGAGGTCAAATCTTCCTATTGTTGTTGAGATGGATTCGTCGGAGGCGGTGGCCATGATCAACTGTGTTGGCAAGGATCGATCGGTCTATGCTGCTCTTATTGATGAGATAAGATATCTTGTTAGTCTTCGATCTACTTGTATTACTCACGTTTCGCGAACTCAAAATAAAGCTAGTGATTTCCTAGCTACCTTCGGGCGAGTTGAGAGTAGAATTATGACCTGGATTGGGTCAGGCCCCCCGGAGATGGTAGAGATTGCTAAGGATGATTGTAAAGACTTGATTATTGAGTAATACAAGTATTTCCCCCCGCAAAAAAAAGTATAGGACATGAACACAACTTCTGGTTGCTTTGTCTTTCATGGATTTCGATTTATATTCATACGCAAATTATTTGTACCTAACGTGTGGTATTTAGGATTTCATCTCGAATGCGTTCATAGCCATCTGATCAGCAGCACGAATCGTGGCTCACGTCATATTACTACGTCGTCACTAGAAGCGTTCGGTACATGGCGTGACAGCCCGAACAATCCACTCGCATGACACACCAATCTCTCCCCAATCCTCACCCATCCCCCCATCCCCACTTCCCTTCCTCCCATCCACTAGGGCAAGGTCACTTTGGCGCACCTTGCAAATCGAAGTTGGACTCGTGTCAGGGGCCAATTTCCACTATCTCACCCGGGTGGGCTTCTTCTATAAAAAGTGCTAGTGCCCATGGATCTCATTTTTTCCCTCCTATCCACCACCCCTGACCCCACACAGAAACAAAACTTCTGCACCTGCTCTCGAGTCTCGAAGGCGTCGACGGTGAAGAGGAAGCCATGACAGAGGATGCGCGTGCTCCCTGCGTGACGGGGTGAAGCAGTGGGGGTGAGGACCCGTTGCAGAGAGAAGAATGGCCGCGGAGGCGGCGGTGAAGAGGAGCTGCGGAGGAGGAGTGCGCGAGCGTGGGGGGCGGTTCTACGCGCGTTGGCTTTAGGGGCATCGGGGAGGCGCCCCCAACATTGTGCTTCGGCGGGAGCCCGCGGCCTACGGATCGTAGCGGCCTAGCGGGAACTAGCGGGAACTAGCGGGGGAGGTGATGGCATGGGGAGCCGGCGGTGGCGTGGCAGAGGACCATCCGCCTAGGCTCTCACCAACTTGAGCCGGTGACCCATGTGTGGTGTGCGACGGGGAGGTGTAAGAGCTACTCACTAGCGACTAGCTCGATGAGCAGCAGTAGCACTGGTGTCTATGCAACATGTACGTGGTTGATGCGACGAAGATCTACACACCGTTGATAACCCACAAGTATAGGGGATCGCAAAAGTTTTCGAGGGTAGAGTATTCGACCCAAATTTATTGATTCGGCACAAGGGGAGCCGAAGAATATTCTCAAGTATTAGCAGTTGAGTTGCCAATTCAACCACACCTGGAAAACTTAATATCCGCAGCAAAGTATTTAGTAGCAAAGTAGTATGGAAAATAACGGTAATGGTTGCTGTCGGTGTCAAAACCGACGGATCTCAGGTAGGGGGTCCCGAACTGTGCGTCTAAGGCGGATGGTAACAGGAGGCAAGGGACATGATGTTTATCCAGGTTCGGGCCCTCTCTATGGAGGTAATACCCTACTTCCTGCTTGACTGATCTGGATGAATATGAGTGTTACAAGAGTTGATCTACCACGAGATCGTAGAGGCTAAACCCTAGAATATAGCCTATGGTCTGATTGTCTTTGTCCTACAGACTAAACCCTCCGGTTTGTATAGACACCGGAGGGGGCTAGGGTTACACAGAATCGGTTACAATGGAAGGAGATCTACATATCCGTATCGCCAAGCTTGCCTTCCACGCCAAGAGAGTCCCATCCGGACACGAGACGAAGTCTTCAATCTTGTATCTTCATAGTCCAACAGTCCGAACAAAGGATATAGTCCGGCTGTCCGAATACCCCCTAATCCAGGAGTCCCTCAGTAGCCCCTAAACCAGGCTTCAATGACGATGAGTCCCGGCGCGTAGATTGTCTTTGACATTGCAAGGCGGGTTCCTCCTCCGAATACTCCTTAGAAGATCTTGAACACAAGGATAGTGTCCGGCTCTGCAAAACAAGATCCACATTCCACCGTAGAGAGAATAATATTCACAATTCCGACCTGCTGACGTATTTGATACCATGACATCATGGCATGGCCCGGTTATTATCGAACTGTGTTTTTCAACCATCCTTGGTGCATATCGTGAGGCGGCTTCCTTGGCACGTCTTGTCGAAGCAGAGATCGTGTCCCCTCATCACGGGATTCTCATCAATACGGGCGTGGGTAACCCAGTCGTGCCCGTTGGTATGACTCCTCGATTATAGGCAAGTCCCAAACGGTCACGAGGAGGACGCTTTGTATTCACCCTCTTTATAAAGAGACCAAGGCCTATCCTTTTTTATTCCTCGAACTCAATCGAATCCCTCCCCCGCCTTGAGTTCCAACACCCAAAGCTTGGGTCAGGCGCTTCAGACCTTCAGGCCTTCAAGGTCGGTGGCTGCCCTCCTCCGTCACGGAGGAAGACGTCAGAAAGTTAAGAGAGGCCAGGTTCTTGGCCGGCGAGATTGTGCACCGGCTGCCTGCTCAAGGGCAGGTCATACCTACTCCCAAACCCGGCGAGAGCGTAGTATTCATATCTCACTTCCTTCGAGGGCTAGGCCTAACTCTGGATCCCTTCGTGAGGGGGCTCATGTTCTATTACGGGCTGGACTTCCATGATTTAGCTCCGGATTCTATTCTCCACATCTCGCCTTTTATCGTCGTGTGTGAAGCTTTTCTCCGCATCACCCCTCACTTCGGCCTGTGGCTCAAGACCTTCCAAGTGGAGCGGAAGACGATCGAGGGGAGGTATGCAGAATGCGGAGGTGCTGTAATAAGCAAAAGCGCCGATGCCCCATGGCCCGAGGGTTCTTTCCAGGAGGTGTCCATCTTATGGCAACAAGAATGGTTTTATGTCACAGCTCCGAAGGGTATCAAATGGGTAGCCCCACCTGCCTTTCGCTCGGGTCACACTCCACGACTAACGTCATGGATCAACAAGGGGCTAGACTGGGGGGCCAGTGAAGGACGTGCCCATACTGTAGGGCCGCATCCGAGATCTCCTCGAAAGAGATATTGGTCTGTCACGATGAACGCAAGTAATGTTACTTCGCGAACCCTGCCTCAGAACGCCGCCCCTCCGTATGTGGGAATTCAATCCGGAGGGACCGCGAGCTATTCAGCACTTCCTCGGCATGACGCCCGAGGAGATGTACAAATTGTACTTCGGACCGCAAGCAATGTGTCCGGATTCCACCGAGGACGCGGGTCTGAGCTGCAATCGTCCAGATACCGAAGTAAGTCGCCCTATGGCCGAACACGTGGTATTTCTATTCATCACGACATCATTCTGAAAAGTCGCTCTTTGACCAAGACAGGATAGCAAAGGCGAAGATGATCGTGTCCGCCCTCCCGAGAGTCTCACCGATCCGTACTAGTCCGGATGTTGGAGCTTGCGCCCTACCAAGTGCCCTCAGGGGAGGACAAAGGTGGGAAGAAAGAGGCGGACGCCTCCGTGAAGGCGGACAACCGGGGAGAAGAAGCCAAAGCTCCCTCTCCCCAAGGAAGGAAAAGGACCGCCTCTGAAGGCCCGGAGACAATAGTCTCTAAACGGGGGAAGAAATCTTCGCCAGAGGGTCCTGGCCCAGGGATACCCCGACCGTACAATGCCTGCAAGGGGATCAGCCCTCCATCAAGCTGTAAGTAAAAGAAAGGATTTAATAGTAAAAGAACACCCTACTTTACTTCTGAGGAAAATAACCGAAACATCCGTCTTGTAGTCCGGATCGTGGCCCTTCTCGGCAGAGTTCATCTTCGAGGGATCTTCTTCCGGATATGATGGAGAGCGAAACGCCTCCCCACGCCATCCTGCCTTACGAGGCAGGCGACCTTGAGGTGTCGTCACGGAGGGCTTCTCCCGATCCGGCAAGGACAGAGGGTGATTCTTTGGTCACCCGAAGTCCTCAGTATCCGGCTCTTGAAGAGAGCAACCGGAAGGGTCCGGCTCCGCCTGTCATGCGGTCGGATGCACTGAAGGATCTGCTAGAGCAATCGGCTATCTCAGAAGCGCATCGTGCGCTAATGGGCGCGGTGGTTGAGAGGGTTTCATCCGCAGAAAGCGGGTTGCATGAAGCCTTTATGAGTCTGCTGAAAGGTTTTGAGGTACGCGAAGTGACATGTATTTTTGACAGTACCGCACATGTTTTAAATGTGCCCTGTGCAGATAGTAGCCCCTGAGACTCTGGTTGCCATCAGAAACGGCGGTAAACAGAGGATCATAGTCGCAGGTAATAATCCAGCCGTCTTCATATGCAGGTGGTGGGAGGTCCGGTGGCTAGCAGAACTTGTGAGGTTGCCGAGCTAACGCGGCGACTTGATGCGGCAGATGCCGACATCGTGCTTGTCAACAAGCGGCTTGACGAGGCGCAGGGTATGTAATTTCTCCGGATTTCAACATATGGTAAGAGGAGCGTAATGCCAGTATCTTGAACATGTTGTCAAATGCAGATGGAGCTGCAGAAGTGGAGACCCTTCGGGCGGAACTTGCCCGAGCCAAAAAGCAAGCCAGGAATAGTGATGTGGCCGCTCTAAAGGCGGCTGAAGAGCTGAGGGCCGAACAAGCTGCCCATTGCCAAAGTAAGGAGAAGATGGCCAAGATGGCCGTTGAGTTAAGTGATGCCGCCGACCGATACCGGCTTCTTGAGAAGGAAAGCCAAGCAAGGGCTACGGAGCTGGAGAAGGCCATGGTAGCAGCCAAGGAATCCCGCTCTACAATTAGAGCGGTGAAGGAGGAGCTGCGTCACGCCGGGGATATCGCGGCTGGGAAGCCCTTTATGCTGCGGATGAAGTTCGTAGATCCTAAGTATGCTCCTCTGGACCGGCTGTGGAGTTCTGCAGACGCCTATCTGGATTTGGCAGCGGGTGCTGCTGATGCGGCCGAGTTCTTCAAAGATCAAAGAGATCGCGAAGTGGAGAAGTTGTTCTGGTCGCAATCTAATGGTCCAGCGCATCCGCTTCCTCTGAATGAGCGGATGGCCGAATGGGCCGAGCTCCATAGGTTGTCTGGACTCGCCATGAGGTCTGTTGTGGATCACCTGTGGCCGGCAGGGCCAAGGCCGAACCGTTACTTCAGTTTGGTGCAGCAGTTCCTTGGTGTTGTGCCGCGCATCGACACTATGAAGAGGTCGGCATGCATCGAGGGTGCGCCGATGGCGCTTGCCCATGTCAAAACGCACTGGGCGGAGATGGAAGCCACCGCAATTGCAGCCCCTAGTTCGGCAATTAGCCGAGTAGCTGCCGAGCACTATTTTGATGAGGTCCTTGAAGGCGCTCGTTCAATAGAAGTGCAGTGCTCGAAGAATATTATGTTCGAATGACATGTATTCCCATTGAAAAACAATGTTTTACTAAATTATATAAAGGCTATTTTTATACTTTTGCCTAAAAGTGTTATGATGCCTCCTGTGCGGCCGTTTATGTATATGTGTATATAACCTGAAAGTTTGCAGTCGTCGGCTTCAGCCCCCACGCATATAATGCGGGGGTGTTCGCAGAAGACGCGTGTTCACACTTGATCCAACGTCTTGGTCCATTAAGGAGGTGATAGCGCAGCGAACTAGGCAATCGGACTATATTTCTTTAACACTTTCACTTAGCCATAGGAGTTTGACAGTAGGGCTACTATATAGCCCCTGGTGGCTCCGCGCTCATCCAAATACAGGGCGCGGTCATGCCTGGCTGGGAAACGGACCTTCGTTAATGCGGAGGAATCCCGAAGATTCCGATAAGTCATCGAGTGGTTGACCAGTCTCTTGCTTTATCACGACGACCGTCGGTTTCGCTTTCTCTCGAGGTGCTCGTCCGGGCTAGCCAGGGCACAATTGCAGTAGTTCTCCTGGTGCCACCTTAGCCGATAGAACGGAACGTAAGGTAGCAAAACACAGGAGCCGGCAAACCCAACATTTGACCAAAGACGTGATTCGGAGCTGATGCATATAAGGCCTAACTCGCGACGCCGAACACTCCCTACGTTGTTCGGTCTTTGAAACATATACTGGGCTTAGGTGATGCCCTTGGATAATGAACCCATAGTGTCCAGGTACGATCAATATTGTGACGTGGCCACATGCCAAGACGTCGGCATCCTTCTCGGTTGTATTGAGAATCCGGAGGATGTGACAAAAGACAGTAAAAAAGGTTTACGCAGGGTCTTAATCTAAAGAGAAACCTTTGCACAGGTCCCTGCTGCACGTCTGCACATGTGTCTCTGTTGTGCTGTATCCTGGACGGGTGTAGCACAATTGTCATCTGTAAAAGAGAGGTGCTTAGTGAAAAGTTGTTGTGCAAAAATTTGGTTATTATAAATAAACCAGGAAAAAGTCGAGATGGGTAAAGTTGAGCCGAATTACCGCGGCGAAGCCCATGGTACCATCTATACGGGTGTAACCATCGAACCAATATCTATCCAATGATTTGCCGGACTCGTCTAACCGCGTCCGCGGTCCTAACGACCGGTCATCATCTCTGGTGGTGAGGCCGTCTAGTGTCCAGCTGTTAAAGCAGCCGTGCGTTCTTCTGCTCGGAACGTACGCTCAACATTTCCATGTACTGTGATGGTACCGCGCGGACCGGGCATTTTAAGTTGGAGTAAAGCGTAATGCGGTATTGCCTTGAAACGGGCGAAAGCCTCTCGTCTGAGTAGTGCTTGATAGCCACTTCGGAATGGAGCAATGTCGAAGGTTAACCTTTCGCTCCGGAGGTTGTCGGGGGAGCCGAACACAACCTCTAGTACGAGAGTGCCCGTGCAGCGAGCCTCTGTGCCTGGTATTACTCCCTTGAAGGTAGTATTACTGTGGCTGATGTTTGTTGGGTTTATCCCCATTTTGCGGATGGTGTCCTGGCGTATCAGATTTAGACTACTGCCGCCGTCCATAAGGACTCGTGTAAGGTGGTATCCGTTTATTATTGGGTCCAGCACCAAGGCGGCTGATTCTTCCTGCCGGATACCTATTAGGTGGTCCCCGCGATCTAAAGTGACCGGGCAGGCCGACCAATGGTAGGACTCATGGGTGACGGGCTCTATGACTCGTGTATTTCGGAGTGCGTATTTGCCTCTCCTCTCTGTCACGTGGATAACATTTACTGTTTTGACTTCTGGCGGGAATTTTTTTCTGTCCCCCACTGTCTTGCTGGCGAGGCGTGTCCTCGTCCTCGCTCGGAGTGTCCTCCCCCTTGTGTTCGGCGTTTAGCTTGCTAGCCTGCTTGAAGACCCAACAATCTCTGTGGGTATGATTTGCAGGTTTGACGGGGGTGCCGTGGATCTGACATAGTTTGTCTAGAATTTTGTTTAGGCCGGTCGGTTCATCTCTGTTGCTTTTAAAGGGATTTTTCCGTTGACCCGGTCGAAAGCCTCTAAATCCGGCGTTTACCGCTGAAGGAAATATGCCCTAGAGGCAATAATAATGTTATTATTTATTTCCTTATATCATGATAAATGTTTATTATTCATGCTAGAATTGTATTAACCGGAAACATAATACATGTGTGAATACATAAACCTACAGAGTGTCACTAGTATGCCTCTACTTGACTAGCTCGTTAATCAAAGATGGTTATGTTTCCTAACCATGAACAAGGAGTTGTTATTTGATTAACGGGATCACATCATTAGTTGAATGATCTGATTGACATGACCCATTCCGTTAGCTTAGCACACGATCGTTTAGTATGTTGCTATTGCTTCCTTCATGACTTATACATGTTCCTATGACTATGAGATTATGCAACTCCCGTTTACCGAGGAACACTTTGGGTGCTACCAAACGTCACAACGTAACTGGGTGATTATAAAGGTACATTACAGGTGTCTCCGAAGGTACATGTTGGGTTGGCATATTTCGAGATTAGGATTTGTCACTCCGATTGTCGGAGAGGTATCTCTGGGCCCTCTCGGTAATGCACATCACATAAGCCTTGCAAGCATTGCAACTAAATGTGTTAGTTGTGAGATGATGTATTACGGAACGAGAAAAGAGACTTGCCAGTAACGAGATTGAACTAGGTATTGGATACCGACGATCGAATCTCGGGCAAGTAACATACCGATGACAAAGGGAACAACGTATGTTGTTATGCGGTCTGACCGATAAAGATCTTCGTAGAATATGTAGGAGCCAATATGGGCATCCAGGTTCCGCTATTGGTTATTGACCAAGAATAGTTCTAGGTCATGTCTACATAGTTCTCGAACCCGTAGGGTCCGCACGCTTAAGGTTTCGATGACAGTTATATTATGAGTTTATGAGTTTTGATGTACCGAAGGAGTTCGGAGTCCCGGATGAGATCGGGGACATGACGAGGAGTCTCGAAATGGTCGAGACGTAAAGATCGATATATTGGACGACTATATTCGAGTTCGGAAAGGTTCCAATGATTCGGTATTTTTCGAGTACCGGGAGTTACGGGATTACGGAGAAGTAATGGGCCTTGATGGGCTTTAGTGGGAAGAGGAAAAGGCTGCTGCGCCCCCCCTCCCCTCTAGTCCGAATTGGACTAGGAAAAAGGGGGCCGGCCACCTCTCCTTCTCCTCCACTTCCTTCTCCCTTCCTCCCCTCTTGGTGGACTCCTACTAGGACTTGGAGTCCTAGTAGGACTCCACACCCTGGCCGCACCTATTGCCTTGGCCGGCCTCCTCCTCCTCCATCCTTTATATACGGGGCAGGGGGGCACCCCAGACACACAAGTTGATCTACGGATCGTTCCTTAGCCGTGCGGTGCCCCCTCCACCATATTCCACCTCGATCATATTGTAGCGGTGCTTAGGCGAAGCCCTCGCGACGGTAGAACATCAAGATCGCCACCACGCCGTCGTCGACGGAACTCCTTCCCCGACGCTTTGCTGGATCGGAGCCGGGGATCGCCATCGAGCTGAACGTGTGCAGAACTCGGAGGTGCCGTGACGCTCGGTGCTTGGATCGGTCGGATCGTGGAGACGACGACTACATCAACCGCGTTGTTATAACGCTTCGCTTTCGGTCTCACGAGGGTACGTGGACGGACACTCTCCCTCTCGTTGCTATGCCATCACCATGGTCTTGCGTGATCGTGAGGAAAATTTTTGAAATTACTACGCTACCCAACAGTGGTATCGAGCCTGGTTTTATGCGTTGATGTCATGTGCACGAGTAGAACACAAGTGAGTTGTGGACGATACAAGTCATACTGCCTACCAGCATGTCATACTTTGGTTCAGCGGTATTGTGAGATGAAGCGCCCGGACCGACATTACGCCAGACGCTTACGCGAGACTGGTTTCACCGCCCGAGCACTCGTTGCTTAAAGGTGACCGGCGGGTGTCTGTCTCTCTCACTTTAGTTGAATCGAGTGTGGCTACGCCCGGTCCTTGAGAAGGTTAAACGGAGTCTATTTGACGAAGTATCGCTGTGGTTTTGATGCGTAGGTAAGAACGGTTCTTGCTCAGCCCGTAGCAGCCACGTAAAATTTGCAACAACAAAGTAGAGGACGCCTAACTTGTTTTTGCAGGGCATGTTGTGATGTGATATGGTCAAGACATGATGCTGAATTTTATTGTATGAGATGATCATGTTTTGTAACCGGTTATCGGCAATCGGCAGGAGCCATATGGTTGTCGCTTATTGTATGAAATGCAATCGCCTGTAATGCTTTACTTTATCACTAAGCGGTAGCGATAGTCGAGAAGCATAAGATTGGCGAGACGACAACGATGCTACGATGGAGATCAAGGTGTCGCGCCGGTGACGATGGTGATCATGACGGTGCTTCGAGATGGAGATCACAAGCACAAGATGATGATGGCCATATCATATCACTTATATTGATTGCATGTGATGTTAATCCTTTATGCATCTTATTTTGCTTTGATTGACGGTAGCATTATAAGATGATCCCTTACTAAATTATCAAGAAGTGTTCTCCTGAGTATGCACCGCTATGAAAGTTCTTCGTGCTGAGACACCACGTGATGATCGGGTGTGATAGGCTCTACGCTCAAATACAACGGGTGCAAAACAGTTGCACACGCAGAATACTCAGGTTATACTTGACGAGCTATGCATATAAGATATGACCTCGAACACGGAGACCGAAAGGTCGAGCGTGAATCATATAGTAGATATGATCAACATATTGATGTTCACCATTGAAACTACTCCATCACACGTGATGATCGGTCATGGTGTAGTTGATATGGATCACGCAATCACTTAGAGAATTGGAGGGATATTTTTCTAAGTGGGAGTTCTTAAGTAATATGATTAATTGAACTTTAATTTATCATGAACTTAGTCCTGGTAGTATTTTGCAAATTATGTTGTAGATCAATAGCTCGCGTTGTTGCTTCCCTATGTTTTTATATGTGTTCCTAGAGAAAATTGTATTGAAAGATGTTAGTAGCAATGATGCGGATTGGATCCGTGATCTGAGGTTTATCCTCATTGCTGCGCAGAAGAATTATGTCCTTAATGCACCGCTAGGTGACAGACCTATTGCAGGAGCAGATGCGCACGTTATGAACGCTTGGCTAGCTCAATATGATGACTACTTGATAGTTTAGTGCACCATGCTTAACGGCTTAGAATCGGGACTTCAAAGACGTTTTGAACGTCATGGACCATATGAGATGTTCCAGGAATTGAAGTTAATATTTCAAGCAAATACCGAGTTGAGAGATATGAAGTCTCCAACAAGTTCTATAGCTAAAAGATGGAGGAGAATCGCTCAACTAGTGAGCATGTGCTCAGATTGTCCGAGTACTTCAATCGCTTGAATCAAGTGGGAGTTAATCTTCCAGATAAGATAGTGATTGACAGAATTCTCTAGTCACCATCACTAAGTTAGTAGAACTTCGTGATGAACTATAGTATGCAAGGGATGACGAAAAGATTCTCGAGCTCTTCGCGATGCTAAAATCGCGAAGGTAGAAATCAAGAAAACATCAAGTGTTGATGGTTGACAAAACCACTAGTCTCAAGGAAAATGGCAAAGGGAAGAAGGGAACTTCAAAAGGAACGGCAAGCAAGTTGCTGCTCGAGTGAAGAAGCCCAAGTCTAGACCTAAGCCCGAGACTGAGTACTTTTTGCTGCAATGGAACTGGTCACCGAAGCGAACTACCCTGAATATTTGGTGGATAAGAAGGATGGCAAAGTGAACAAGGTTATATTTGATATACAGGTTATTGATGTGTGCCTTACTAGTGTTTATAGTGGCCCCGAGTATTTGATACTGTTCAGTTGCTAAGATTAGTAACTCAAACAGGAGTTACTGAATAAACAGAGACTAGTTGAAGGGAAGTGACGATGAGTGTTGGAAGTAGTTCCAAGATTGATATGATCATCATCGCACACTCCCTATACTTTCGGGATTAGTGTGGAACCTAAATAAGTGTTATTTGGTGTTGAGCATAAATATGATTTGATCATGTTTATTGCAATACGGTTATTCATTTAAGTAAGAGAATAAATTGTTGTTCTGCTTACATGAATAAAACCTTATATGGTTACACACCCAATGAAAATGGTTCATTGGATCTCGATCATAGTGATACACATATTCATAACATTGAAACCAAAAGATGCAAAGTTAATAATGATAGTGCAACTTATTTGTGGCACTGCCGCTTAGGTCATATTGGTGTAAAGCGCATGAAGAAAACTCCATGCTGATGGACTTTTGGAATCACTTGATTATGAATCATTTGATGCTTGCGAACCGTGCCTTTTGGGCAAGATGACTAAAACTCCGTTCTCGGAACAATGGAACAAGCTACTGACTTATTGGAAATAATACATACCGATGTATGCGATCCAATGAATGTTGATGCTCGTGGCAAGTATCGTTATTTTTCTGACCTTCACAAGATGATTTGAGTAGATATGGGTATATCTACTTGATGAAACATAAGTCTGAAATAGTTGAAAGGTTCAAAGAGTTTCAGAGTGAAGTGGAAAATCATCGCAACAAGAAAATAAAGTTTCTGCGATCTGATCGTGGAGATGAATATTTGAGTTACGAGTTTGGTCTTCAATGAAAACAATGTGGAATAGTTTCACAGCTCACGCCACATGGAACACCACAACATTATGGTGTGTTCGAACGTCAGAATCCGTACTTTATTTTGATATGGTGCGATCTATGATGTATCTTACCGATTTACCACTATCGCTTTTGGGGTTATGCATTAGAGACAGCTGCATTCACGCTTTAATAGGGCAACCATCTAAATCTGTTGAGATGACACCGTATGAACTATGGTTTAGCAAGAAACCTAAGCTGTCGTTTCTTAAAGTTTGGAGTTGTGATGCTTATGTGAAAAGTTTTCACCGATAAGCTCGAACCCAAATCGAGAAATGCGTCTTCATAGAATACCCAAAGGTAACTATTGGGTACACCTTCTATCACAGATCCGAAGGCAAGTTTTTCGTTGCTAAGATGGATCCTTTCTAGAGAAGTAGTTTCTCTCGAAAGAAGTGAGTGGGAGGAAAGTAGAACTTGATGAGGTAATTGTACCTTATTGGAAAGTAGTTCATCACAGAAATCAGTTCTAGTGATTCCTACACCAATTAGTGAGGAAGTTAATGATGATGATCATGAAACTTCAGATCAAGTTACTACCAAACCTCGTAGGTCTTCCAGAGTAAGATCCGCACCAGAGTGGTGCGGTAATCATGTTCTGGAAGTCATGTTACTAGAACATGATGAAACCTACGAACTATGAGGAAGCGGTGATGAGCCCAGATTCCGCGAAATGGTTTGAGACCATGAAATCTGAGATGGGATCCATATATGAGAACAAAGTGTGGACTTTGATGGAGTTGCCCGATGATCGGCAAAGCCATATTATATAAATGGATTTTCAAGAGGAAGACAGATGTTGATAGTAGTGTTACTATCTACAAAGCTCGACTTGTCGCAAAAAGGTTTTTGACAAGTTCAAGGTGTTGACTACAGTGAGATTTTCTCAACTGTAGCGATGCTTAAGTCTGTCCGAATCATGTTAGCAATTGCCACATTTTATGAAATCTGGCAAATGGATGTCAAAACTACATTCTTTAATGGATTTATTAAAGAAGAGTTGTATATGATGCAACCAGAAGGTTTTGTCAATCCTAAAGGAGCTAACAAAATGTGCAAGCTCCAGCGATCCATCTATGGACTGGTGCAAGCATCTCGGAGTTGGAATAAACGCTTTGATAGTGTGATCAAAGCATATGGTTTTATACAGACTTTTGGAGAAGCCTGTATTTACAAGAAAGTGAGTGGGAGCACTACAGCATTTCGATAAGTATATGTGAATGACATATTGTTGATCGAAATAATGTAGAATTATTCTGCAAAGCATAAAGGAGTGTTTGAAAGGAGTTTTCAAAGAAAGACCTCGGTGAAGCTGCTTACATATTGAGCATCAAGATCTATAGAGATAGATCAAGACGCTTGATAAAGTTTTTCAATGAATACATATCTTGACAAAATTTTGAAGTAGTTCAAAATGGAACAGTCAAAGAAAGAGTTCTTGCCTGTGTTACAAGGTGTGAGATTGAGTAAGACTCAAAACCCGACCACGGCAGAAGATAGAAAGAGAATGAAAGTCATTCCCTATGCATCAGCCATAGGTTCTATAAAGTATGTCATGCTGTGTACCAGATCTGTTGCATACCCTACCACTAAGATTGGCAAGGGAGTGCAATAGAGATCTAGGAGTAGATCAATGGACAGCGGTCAAAATTATCCTTAGTAGAATAAGGATATGTTTCTCGATTATGGAAGTGAAAAAGGTTCGTAGTAAAGGTTACGCCGATGCAAGTTTTAACACTAATCTAGATGACTCGAGTCTCAATCTAGATACATATTGAAAGTGGGAGCAATTAGCTAGAGTAGCTCCGTGCGAGCATTCATTAACATAGAGATTTGCAAAATACATACGGATCTGAATGTGGCGGACCCGTTGACTAAACTTCTCTCACAAAGCAAAACATGATCACACCTTAGTACTCTTTGGGTGTTAATCACATAGCGATGTGAACTAGATTACTGAATCTAGTAAACCCTTTGGGTCTTGGTCACATGGCGATGTGAATTATGGGTGTTAATCACATGATGATGTGAACTATCGATGTTAATCACATGGTGATGTGATCTAGATTATTGACTCTAGTGCAAGTGGGAGACTGAAGGAAATATGCCCTAGAGGCAATAATAATGTTATTATTTATTTCCTTATATCATGATAAATGTTTATTATTCATGCTAGAATTGTATTAACGGAAACATAATACATGTGTGAATACATAAACCTCAGAGTGTCACTAGTATGCCTCTACTTGACTAGCTCGTTAATCAAAGATGGTTATGTTTCCTAACCATGAACAAGGAGTTGTTATTTGATTAACGGATCACATCATTAGTTGAATGATCTGATTGACATGACCCATTCCGTTAGCTTAGCACACGATCGCTTAGTATGTTGCTATTGCTTCCTTCATGACTTATACATGTTCCTATGACTATGAGATTATGCAACTCCTGCTTGCGAGGAACACTTTGGTGCTACCAAACGTCACAACGTAATCGGGTGATTATAAAGGTACATTACAGGTGTCTCCGAAGGTACATGTTGGGTTGGCATATTTCGAGATTAGGATTTGTCACTCCGATTGTCGGAGAGGTATCTCTGGCCCTCTCGGTAATGCACATCACATAAGCCTTGCAAGCATTGCAACTAAATGTGTTAGTTGTGAGATGATGTATTACGGAACGAGAAAAGAGACTTGCCAAGAACGAGATTGAACTAGGTATTGGATACCGACGATCGAATCTCGGGCAAGTAACATACCGATGACAAAGGGAACAACGATGTTGTTATGCGGTCGACCGATAAAGATCTTCGTAGAATATGTAGGAGCCAATATGGGCATCCAGGTTCCGCTATTGGTTATTGACCAAGAATAGTTCTAGGTCATGTCTACATAGTTCTCGAACCCGTAGGGTCCGCACGCTTAAGGTTTCGATGATGCTTATATTATGAGTTTATGAGTTTTGATGTACCGAAGGAGTTCGGAGTCCCGGATGAGATCGGGACATGACGAGGAGTCTCGAAATGGTCGAGACGTAAAGATCGATATATTGGACGACTATATTCGAGTTCGGAAAGGTTCCGAATGATTCGGTATTTTTCGAGTACCGGGAGTTACGGGATTACGGGAGAAGTAATGGGCCTTGATGGGCTTTAGTGGGAAGAGGAAAAAGGCTGCTGCGCCCCCCCCTCTAGTCCGAATTGACTAGGGAAAGGGGCCGCCACCTCTCCTTCTCCTCCACTTCCTTCTCCTTCCTCCCTCTTGGTGGACTCCTACTAGGACTTGGAGTCCTAGTAGGACTCCACACCCTGGCCGCACCTATTGCCTTGGCGGCCTCCTCCTCCTCCATCCTTTATATACGGGGCAGGGGGCACCCCAGACACACAAGTTGATCTACGGATCGTTCCTTAGCCGTGTCGGTGCCCCCTCCACCATATTCCACCTCGATCATATTGTAGCGGTGCTTAGGCGAAGCCCTGCGACGGTAGAACATCAAGATCGTCACCACGCCGTCGTCTTGACGGAACTCCTTCCCGACGCTTTGCTGGATCGGGCCGGGGATCGCCATCGAGCTGAACGTGTGCAGAACTCGGAGGTGCCGTCGCTCGGTGCTTGGATCGGTCGGATCGTGGAGACGTCGACTACATCAACAGCGTTGTTATAACGCTTCGCTTTCGGTCTCGAGGGTACGTGGACGGACACTCTCCCCTCTCGTTGCTATGCCATCACCATGGTCTTGCGTGATCGTAGGAAAATTTTTGAAATTACTACGTTACCCAACAACCGCCGTGTTATATGGGCTGTCTTATTTATTCCGGCGCTTGTTTTTACTGTGTCGCGGTTTTCCATTGCCGTCCCGGACCTTGGATGTGCTTGGGTCGCTTGTGCTGCTGCGGGCTAACCAGCTGTCCTCGCCCGCGCAAAAGCTGGTCATGAGGCTTGTTAGGGCTGCCATTGTTCTCGGATTTTCTAGGCCAAGGTGTCTGGCAAGCCATTCGTCTCGAACGCTATGCTTGAAAGCTGCTAGGGCTTCAGCGTCCGGACATTCGATAATTTGGTTCTTCTTAGTGAGAAACCTATTCGAAAGCTTTCGGGATGACTCTCCGGGCTGTTCTCCTGACCGGAGACGGGTTGGTTGTCTTGATGCTCGGCTTCGCCGTGCTCGGACAGCGGCTCCGCACTTTGTTCGTCGTCCGCTGGCTTACCCTGCTCTATCGCTGGGTCAATTTGGCTTCTTGTTGCGCTGTTGTCGCTGTTTTTGCCAAGGCGGGATTTAGAGCGGCGCCTACTATGCCGTTTTGATTGCTTGTCGTGGGAGCTATATCTTTCACTGCATCCTCGTTATTATTTTCTTTGGGTGTATCCACCATGTATACGTCATGTGATGAAGTGGAAGTCCAGCGCCCTGTTGGCGATGGTTCCTGTTCGTCTCCTGCATCGTTGTCTATTCCATCGATGTCTTCAGAGTCAAAGTCGAGCATGTCGGTTAAGTCGTCGACAGTGGCTACTAAGTGGGTGGTGGGTGGGGAGTGAATTTCTTCGTCATCCGCATCCCACTCTAGCCGGACATAGTTCGGCCAAGGTTCTCCAGACAGGGAGAGAGATTTTAATGAGTTCAGTATGTCGTCGAAGGGCGAGTGCTGAAAGATATCTGTGGAGGTGAACTCCATGATCGGCGCCCAATCGGAATCGATAGGTATGGGCGTGGGTGGTTCGGAGTCTGTGGCCGGGGATGAGTCCAGCAGTTCGGCGACATGGCTCTCGTGAGGGGTAAGGTCAATATTCGGCTCTATAGCCACTGAGGGTGTGGTCTCCAAGGCGGAGTCTATCCTCCCATCCTTGGATGGCGCGATCTGCTCCGAACTAAAGGCCGAAGTAGTTGTTGGCGTGATCTCCCGAGCACCGTCCGACGGCAGAGCTATATCGTGCTCGTCGTGATCGTGCGGCACACTGGCATGGGCTTGATTCCATAAAAGATCAAGTCTCCGTGGATTTCAGCAATGTAATTCAAGTTTCCAAACCTAACCTGATGGCCAGGGGCGTAGCTCTCGATCTGCTCCAGATGGCCAAACGAGTTGGCCCGCAGTGCGAAGCCACCGAACACGAAGATCTGTCCGGGGAGGAAAACCTCACCCTGGACCGCATCGTTGTCGATGATCGAAGGGGCCATCGAACCTTGCAGCGACGACACAGTGGAACTCTCAATGAAAGCACCAATGTCGGTGTCAAAACCGACGGATCTCGGGTAGGGGGTCCTGAACTGTGCGTCTAAGGCGGATGGTAACAGGAGGCAAGGGACACGATGTTTACCCAGGTTCGGGCCCTCTCTATGGAGGTAATACCCTACTTCCTGCTTGATTGATCTTGATGAATATGAGTATTACAAGAGTTGATCTACCACGAGATCGTAGAGGCTAAACCCTAGAAGCTACCCTATGGTCTGATTGTCCTTGTCCTATGGACTAAACCCTCCGGTTTGTATAGACACCGGAGGGGGCTAGGGTTACACAGAGTCGGTTTCAACGGAAGGAGATCTACATATCCGTATCGCCAAGCTTGCCTTCCACGCCAAGAGAGTCCCATCCGGACACGAGACGAAGTCTTCAATCTTGTATCTTCATAGTCCAACAGTCCGGCCAAAGGATATAGTCCGGCTGTTCGGATACCCCCTAATCCAGGACTCCCTCAGTGGCAAAAGTAACAGTAGCAGTTTGGTAGCAATCGTAACAGTGGCAACGAAAAAGTAACTAAGGAAAGATCAATATGTGAAAAGCTCGTAGGCAATGGATCAATGATGGATAATTATGTCGGATGCGATTTTCATGCAACGGTTATAACATAGGGTGACACGGAACTAGCTCCAGTTCATCAGTGTAATGTAGGCATGTATTCCGAATATAGTCATACGTGTTTATGGAAAAGAACTTGCATGACATCTTTTGTCCTACCCTCCCATGGCAGCGGGGTCCTATTGGAAACTAAGGGATATTAAGGCCTCTTTTTAATAGAGTACCAGACCAAAGCATTAACACTTAGTGAATACATGAACTCCTCAAACTACGGTCATCACCGGGAGTGGTCCCGATTATTGTCACTTCGAGGTTGCCGAATCATAACACATAGTAGGTGACTATTGAATTGCAAGATAGGATCAAGAACTCACATATATTCATGAAAACATAATAGGTTCAGATCTGAATTCATGGCACTCGGGCCCTAGTGACAAGCATTAAGCATAGCAAAGTCATAGCAACATCAATCTCAGAACATAGTGGATACTAGGGATCAAACCCTAACAAAACTAACTCGATTACATGATAAATCTCATCCAACCAATCACCGTCCAACAAGCCTACGTTGGAATTGCTCACGCACGGTGGTGAGCATCATGAAATTGGTGATGGGGGTGGTTGATGATGACGACGGCGACGAATTCCCCTCTCCGGAGCCCCAAACGGACTCCATATCAGCCCTCCTGAGAGAGTTTAGGGCTTGGCGGCGGCTCTGTATCGTAAAACGCGATGAATCCTTCTCCCTGACTTTTTTTCTCCCCGAACGTGAATATATGGAGTTGGAGTTGAGGTCGGTAGAGCTCCAAGGGGTACACGAGGCAGGGGGTGGCGCGCCCCCCACCCTCGTGGACAGGTTGTGGGCCCCCTGGTCTTGATTCTTTTGCCAGTATTTTCTATATATTCCAAAAATATTCTCCGTGAATTTTCAGGTCATTCCGAGAACTTTTATTTCTGCACAAAAATAACACCATGGCAATTCTGCTGAAAACAGCGTCAGTCCAGGTTAGTTCCATTCAAATCATGCAAGTTAGAGTCCAAAACAAGGGCAAAAGTGTTTGGAAAAGTAGATACGATGGAGACGTATCAACTCCCCCAAGCTTAAACCTTTGCTTGTCCTCAAGCAATTCAGTTGACAAACTGAAAGTGATAAAGAAAAACTTTTACAAACTCTATTTTCTCTTGTTGTTGTAAATACGTAAAGCCAGCATTCAAGTTTTCAGCAAAGATCTTATATTTACTAATTGGAGGCACCTTTGAAGCCTTCTAATTAATCCACATCATCATAATTAATTACATCGTTGGATTATAAATTTAACGTCCAAGATAAGAAGAAGACTTACGTAACACAGATTGTTTACGTCGTCCAAAACATGGCATATGACACGTCCAATATCTTGAGACAAAAAAAATATATCTGTTCCTTAAAAAAAGGATGGACTCCTTCCATAACAACTCTATAGGATCCCTCATCCGTGAAACTCTTTTTTTTACATGCAGGATCGTGAAACTCATGTGCAAATTGAAAAAAAGGTAAAATATCGCTCATTAGAAAAAGAGAAAAAATCTCCCTCGCTCCTGTACATTTTCTTGGGCAACGCTCGCTTCTATGGTCAATTAAAAAAATGTGGCACGTCCAATTTGTTAAACAAAATAAAAAAGGTATCCTTCTATTCCTTTTATAAAACACAGCCTCCGTCTCAAACAAGAGAGAATAGCTTCCTTCCATAACAGCTCAAAAACGTATCCTTCTATTCCTTTAAAAAAGAGATAGCCTCCGTCTCAAACAAGAAAGAATAGCTTCCTTCCATAACAGTTCATCCGTGAAATTCCTCTTGCATATTAAAAAAAGGAAAAGATCTCTTCCTAAAAAAAGAGAAAACATCTCCTTTGGCCCCTGTACATTTTTTAGTCAACCACCGCTCATGTACATGGCCGGTCCTTTCAAGCCTTCACACTAATCCATGTCATCAAAACGAACTAAACCACTGGATTTTAAATTTATGTCCGGTAAAAAAAAACTTGCCAAACATAGATGATCCCATCCAAAAAATGGCATGTGACACATCGAATGTTGTCAAAAAAAACCGTCAATTCGTTCCTTAAAAAGAAAAGATAAGGTCCATACAGAAAAACTACCAATAAAAGAAAAAAAGAGACTGAATCCAGTTGATGACCCATGAAACTCCATGAATAAAATCTTCTGTTGAATGCTTAGAAAAATAAATATATCTGGCTCGGCTCCTGTACATGGCCGCTGATTCCACAACCTCTTTAATCCTGCTCTCCTGCATATGGCTGGTGGTGGCGATTTGTCTCACCAAAGGATGTCCCCAACTGCCCATCCACCATGAAATGCGCTCTTTCACCACCAGCGCTAACAGCAAACCGCAAAGTAACGTGAAGCCAGGTGCTGCAAGGTATGATGCGAGATGGACTGCGACCCAAAGCGGCGATCGATCTTCCTCATTGTTAGTGTCTCCACATCTTCCTCCATCCACTCCGGGCATCAAAGTACACCCACTTTTATGATGTAAAAAAGGACAACTGTCAAGTACAACCTCTAACAAGTTATTCTTGGCTTCATGTTCCAAGAAGACTACACTCTATTGTGATGATAATAGATTAATGGTCGATGCAGCATAAAATGAGGTGTACCCATGGTGGTCTAAAGTACATCATGTTGTTGTGGTAATTGTAAACTAAACCTACAGTGAACAGGAAGCACAATGCTCAATGTCATCCACTTGATCATCGGTTCTCCAACTCCACATGCAAGTAAAACCTATCCTGTAGTTTTTGAGTGTGCTCTTTGATTTTTGGCCCTTTCAGCTCAAGACTATCCATGAGCACACTTCACCTGATTATGTTTTAGAGGAGCGAACCAGATTCAGCTGAATCCATTGTGGCCAGGTGCAACGTAGTGGTGTCGTGATGTATAAGTGTTGAATCATATGGAGCATCAATTAGTATTTTGCACGTGCATAATAGAATTTAAAGATATACTACATTGCATGGCTTGCATGCGATTGGTGAATTACATGGATTCACATTATTCTATTTAGGTGCAGATTGCTAATAGATATATGCATATATTGTATGCATGTCTTTATTTTGGCTTTAGAAAAAAGAGAAAAATTGCTATTAAATTATCTTTAAATACATATAAATTACTAGAGTAACAATAAAATTTGGATGTATCATGCTTGTAAGATCTCATATGAACACATAATTCTCTATTTGACATAAATATGTATATAGTATGGATAGAAAAATTGAAAATATGACATACATATTAAACATAACAGAAATTATTTACGAATTTGTTGGTTGAGACAAGAACTTAAAATCTGAATCTATGGTGCTTATAGTAATGAGAATATATCACAAAATATTTTTCGCCATCACACAATGAAAATATTGATAATGTTGGCACACAATTGGATGCAAACAATCAAACCACAAAATAGTCCGAACAATGTAACAATGTTGAACCCTATGTCCAACAAAGATAAACATGCATGTGTAACAGCAATAACCCATATCAACATATTCATATTATTGGCTGGCATTTCTAATTCAGAACAACTTTGTACCATCTAATATTAAAATTGCTAGCCCGTGCAAGTGCACGGGTTGACGACTAGTTATGAACTAACCATATTCACAATAACACTTAGGTATCATGTTTACACATATCAATGGCATAATCAACTAGCGAGTAATAATAATAAATCTCGGATGACAAGACTTTCTCAAAACAATCATAATATGATATAACAAGATGGTATCTCGCTAGCCCTTTCTGAGACCGCAAAAAAAATGCAGAGCACCTCTGAAGATCAAGGACTGACTAGACATTGTAATTCATGGTAAAAGAGATCCAGTCATAGTTATACTCAATGTAAATTAATTGTAATGCATGCAAATGACAGCAGTGCTCTCCAATTGATGCTTTTTAATAAGAGGATGATGACTCAACATAAAAGTAAATAGATAGGCCCTTCGCAGAGGGAAGCAAGGATTTGTAGAGGTGCCAGAGCTTGGTTTTCGAAATAGAGATAAATAATATTTTGAGTGGCATACTTTCATTGTCAACATAACAACCAAGAGATCTCTATATCTTCCACGCTACACACATTATAGGCGGTTCCCAAATAGAACGGTAAAGTTTATACTCCCCCACCACCAACAAGCATCAATCCATGGCTTGCCCGAAACAACGGGTGCCTCCAACTAACAACAATCCTGGGGGAGTTTTGTTTGCAATTATTTTGATTTGAGCATGGGACGAGGCATCCCGGTTACCAGCCATTTTCTCGTGAGTGAGGAGCGGAGTCCACTCGTTGTGAGAATAACCCACCTAGCATGGAAGATACAGACAACCCTAGTTGATACATGAGCTATTCGAGCATACAAAACAAAATTTCATTTGAAGGTTTAGAGTTTGGCACATACAAATTTACTTGGAACGGTAGGTAGATACCGCATGTAGGAAGGTATGGTGGACTCTTATGGAATAACTTTGGAGTTTATGGAAGTGGATGCACAAGTAGTATTCCCGCTTAGTACAAGTGAAGGCTAGAAAGAGATTACGAAACGACCAGCTAGAGAGCGACAACAATCAGGAACATGCATTAAAATTAATCAATACTGAGTGCAAGCATGAGTAGGATATAATTCACCATGAACATAAATATCGTGGAGGCTATGTTGATTTTGTTTGAACTATGCGTGAACATGTGCCAAGTCAAGCCACTCGAATCATTCAAAGGAGGATACCACCCTATCAAACCGCATCACAACCATTTTAATAGCATGTTGGCATGCGAGGTAAACCATTATAAACTCCTAGCAAATTAAGTATGGCATGAGAAACTATAATCTCTAATTGTCATTGCAAACATGTTTATTTCATAATAGGATGAATCAGGAACGATGAACTAATCATATTTACAAAAACAAGATAGGTCGAGTTCATACCAGCTTCTCTCATCTCAATCAGTCCATCATATATCATCATTATTGCCTTTCACTAGCACAACTGAACGGTGTGGATAATAATAATAGTGCACGTGCATTGGAGTAAGCTGGAATCTACAAGCATTTAATACATAGGAGAATACAAGGTAATATGGGCTCTTAGTTAAATAAAAAATAATGCATATAAGAGCCTCTAAACATTTTCATCACGGTCTTCTCCTCTCGACCCCCAAAGAAAAGAAAAGAAATAAAACTATTTACACGGGAAAGCTCCCAACAAGCAGAAGAAGAACGAGAAATCTTTTTGGATTTTCTTTTAGTTACTACTACTACAGGCATGAAAAGTAAACTAGCTAAAAGCTACAACTAATTTTTTTGGTTTTTCTTAAGGTTTGTCAAACACACAAGAAGAAGCTTGGAAAAGAAAATAAACTAGAATGGATAGTACAATGAAAAAGTATGAGCACCGACAACTAGCATGAGTGTGTGAACATGAATGTAATGTCGGTGAGAAATATGTACTCCCCCAAGCTTAGGATTTTGGCCTAAGTTGGTCTGTGCCCACGGATGGCCTCGCAGATATCCAAAGTTGTAACTGGGGTTGTACTGAGATGCAGCCGCTACTGCCTCAAGAGCTGCAGCTTGGAGGCGAGCTGCCTCCGTCCTCCTCTAGTACTCGTTTGCCTCCTTCCTGGTTATAACATATCTCCTTTTGCCTGAAAGTCAAAGAAAGTAGGAGTAGGGAGAGCAATATGGATAGTGCGACGTCTGTTGGAAATATGCCCTAGAGGCAATAATAAATTAGTTATTATTATATTTCCTTGTTCATGATAATCGTTTATTATTCATGCTATAATTGTATTGACCGGAAACAGCAATACATGTGTGGATACATAGACAACACCATGTCCCTAGTAAGCCTCTAGTTGACTAGCTCGTTGATCTATAGATGGTTACGGTTTCCTGACCATGGACATTGGATGTCATTGATAACGGGATCACATCATTAGGAGAATGATGTGATGGACAAGACCCAATCCTAAGCCTAGCACAAAGATCGTAGTTCAGTATGCTAAAGCTTTTCTAATGTCAAGTATCTTTTCCTTAGACCATGAGATTGTGCAACTCCGGATACCGTAGGAATGCTTTGGGTGTACCAAACGTCACAACGAATCGGGTGGCTATAAAGGTGCATTACAGGTATCTCCGAAAGTGTCTGCATTGGGTTGGCACGAATCAAGACTGGATTTGTCACTCCGTAAACGGAGAGGTATCTCTGGGCCCACTCGGTAGGACATCATCATAATGTGCACAATGTGACCAAGGGGTTGATCACGGGATGATGTGTTACGGAACGAGTAAAGAGACTTGCCGGTAACGAGATTGAACAAGGTATCGGTATACCGACGATCGAATCTCGGGCAAGTACAATACCGCTAGACAAAGGGAATTGTATACGGGATCGATTGAGTCCTTGACATCGTGGTTCATCCAATGAGATCATCGTGGAACATGTGGGATCCAACATGGGTATCCAGATCCCGCTGTTGGTTATTGACCGGAGAACGCCTCGGTCATGTGCGATGTCTCCCGAACCCGTAGGGTCTACACATTAAGGTTCGGTGGCGCTAGGGTTATAAAGGAAGTTTCTATGTGGTTACCGAATGTTGTTCGAGTCCCGGATGAGATCCCGGACGTCACGAGGAGTTCCGGAATGGTCCGGAGGTAAAGATTTATATATGGAAGTCCTGTTTTGGTCACCGCAAAAGTTTGGGCGATTTGGTAATGTCTGGGACCACCGGAGGGTCCTGGGTCCACCAAGTGGGGCCACCTGCCCTGAAGGCTGCGTGGGCCAAGTGTGGGAGGGACCAGCCCCTAGGAGGGCTGGTGCGCCCCACAAGGGGCCCAAGGCGCAAGGATGGGTGGGAGGGCAACCCTAGTCCAGATGGGCCCTAAGGCCCATCTAGTGGGCGCCTCCTCTCCCTCCCTCTTGGCCGCCTCCCTTGATCCCATCTAGGGCTGGCCGCCACCCCTAGGGGTGGAAACCCTAGAGGGGCGCAGCCCTCCCTTCCCTATATATATGAGGCCAAGGGCTGCCCATGACACGCAATTCTATCTCTCGTGGGTGCAGCCTCGCCTCTTCTTCCTCCTCCTCATATCTTGTGATGCTTGGCGAAGCCTGCAAGATTGCCACGCCTCCACCACCACCACGCCGTTGTGCTGCTGTTGGATGGAGTCTTCCTCAACCTCTCCTCTCTCCTTGCTGGATCAAGGCATGGGAGACGCCACCAGGCTGTACGTGTGTTGAACGCGGAGGTGCCGTCTGCTCGCACTAGGATCTCCGGTGATTTGAATCACGACAGAGTCGACTCCTTCAACCCCGTTCACATGAACGCTTCCGCTTAACGATCTACAAGGGTATGTAGATGCACTCTCCTTCCCTCGTTGCTAGTTTCTCCATAGATAGATCTTGGTGACACGTGGGAAAATTTTGAATTTCTGCTTCGCTCCCCAACAAAGGCATCATGAGCTAGGTCTATTGCGTAGATTCTTTGCACGAGTAGAACACAAAGTAGTTGTGGGCGTTGATGATGTTCAATATGCTTACCGTTACTAGTCAAATCTTGTTTCGACGGTATTGTGGGATGAAGCGGCCGGACCGACCTTACACGCACTATTACGTGAGACAGGTTCCACCGACGACATGCACTTGGTGCATAAGGTGGCTAGCGGTGCCGCCTCTCCACTTTAGTCGGAACGGATTCGATGAAAAGGGTCCTTATGAAGGGTAAATAGCAATTGGCATATCACGTTGTGGTTTTGCGTGGTAAGAAACGTTTTGCTAGAAACCCATAGCAGCCACGTAAAACATGCAAACAACAATTAGAGGACGTCTAACTTGTTTTTGCAGGGTATGCTATGTGATGTGATATGGCCAAAAAGAATGTGATGAATATATGTGATGTATGAGATTGATCATGTTCTTGTAATAGGATTCACGACTTGCATGTCGATGAGTATGACAACCGGCAGGAGCCATAGGAGTTGTCTTTATTTATTGTATGACCTCCGTGTCATTAAACAACGCCATGTAATCACTTTACTTTATTGCT
The DNA here is from genome assembly GCA_021605205.1 of Aegilops longissima. Taxonomy (NCBI): domain Eukaryota; kingdom Viridiplantae; phylum Streptophyta; class Magnoliopsida; order Poales; family Poaceae; genus Aegilops; species Aegilops longissima. The sequence goes on along the minus strand of CM038679.1, from coordinate 711,596,660 downwards.
AACCGGTAGCCATAGTAGTAGAAGTAATAGTTGGCGAGACAACTTCATGAAGACACGATGATGGAGATCATGATGATGGAGATCATGGTGTCATGCCGGTGACGATGATGATCATGGAGCCCCGAAGATGGAGATCAAAAGGAGAAAAATGATATTGGCCATATCATGTCACTATTTGATTGCATGTGATGTTTATCATGATTATGCATCTTGTTTACTTAGAACGACGGTAGTAAATAAGATGATCCCTCATTAAAATTTCAAGAAGTGTTCTCCCCTAACTGTGCACCGTTGCTACAGTTCGTCGCTTCTAAGCACCACGTGTTGATCGGGTGTGATGGATTCTTACGTTCACATACAACGGGTGTAAGACAGATTTACACACGCAATACACTTAGGGTTAACTTGACGAGCCTAGCATGTACAGACATGGCCTCGGAACACGGAGACCGAAAGGTCGAGCATGAGTCGTATGGTAGATACGATCAACATGAATATGTTCACCGATGATGACTAGTCCGTCTCACGTGTTGATCGGACACGGCCTAGTTGATTCGGATCATGTAATCACTTAGATGACCAGAGGGATGTCTATCTGAGTGGGAGTTCATAAGATGAACTTAATTATCCTGAACATAGTCAAAAGACCTTTTGCAAATTATGTCGAAAGCTCGCACTTTAGTTCCACTGTTTAGATATGTTCCTAGAGAAAATATAGTTGAAAGTTGAAAGTAGCGATTATGCGGACAGTAGAAAGCTTATGTCCTTAATGCACCGCTCAATGTGCTAAACCCCAAACGTCGTCTGTGGATGTTGCGAACATCGGACATACACGTCTTGATAACTACGTGATAGTTCAGTTAAACGGTTTAGAGTTGAGGCATGAAAGATGTTTTTCAAATGTCGCGAACATATGAGATGTTTCGAGGGCTGAAATTAGGATTTCAGGCTCGTGCCCACGTCAAGAGGTATGAGACCTCCGACGATTTTCTTAGCCTACAAACTAAGGGAGAAAAGCTCAATCGTTGAGCTTGTACTCAGATTGTCTGGGTACAACAATCACTTGAATCGAGTGGGAGTTAATCTTCCAGATGAGATAGTGATGTTTCTCCAAAGTCATTGCCACCAAGCTGCTAGAGCTTCGTGATGAACTATAACATATCAGGGATAGATATGATGATCCTTGAGGTATTCGCGTTGTTTGACATCGCGAAAGTAGAAATCAAGAAGGAGCATCAATTGTTGATGGTTGGTGAAACCACTAGTTTCAAGAAGGGCAAGGGCAATAAGGGATACTTCACGAAATGGCAAATCAGCTGCTGCTCCAATGAAGAAACCCGAGGTTGAACCCAAACCCGAGACTAAGTGTTTCTGAGATAAGGGGAACAGCCACTGGAGCAGAATTACCCTAGATACTTGGTAGATAAGAAGGCTGGCAAGGTCAATAGAAGTATATTGGATATACATTATGTTAATGTGTACTTTACTAGTACTCCTAGTAGCACCAGGGTATTAGATACCGGTTCGGTTGCTAAGTGTTAGTAACTCGAAATAAAAGGCTACGGAATAAACGGAGACTAGCTAAAGGAGAGCTGACGATATGTGTTGGAAGTGTTTCCAATTTGATGTGATCAAAACATCGCACGCTCCTTCTACCATCAAGATTAGTATTAAACCAGAATTATTGTCATTTGGTGTTTACGTTGAGCATAGACATGATTGGATTATGTCTATCGCAATACGGTTATTCATTTATGGAGAATAATGGTTACTCTATTTGAATAATACCTTCGATGGTCTTGCACCTAAAAGAATGGTTTATTGAATCTCGATCGTAGTGATACACATTTTCATGCCAAAAGTATAAGATAGTAATGATAGTACCACTTACTTGTGGCACTGCCATGTAAGTCATATTGGTGTAAACGCATGAAGAAGCTCCATGTTGTTGGATCTTTGGACTCACTCGTTTTGAAAAGTTTGAGACATGCGAACCATGTCTATTGGTACATACGCATGAAGAAACTCCATGCAGATGGATCGTTTGGACTCACTTGATTTTGAATCACTTGAGATATGCAAATCATACCACATGAGCAAGATGACTGAAAAGCCTCGGTTTCAGTAAGATGGAACAAGGTAGCAACCTGTTGGAAGTAACACATTTTGATGTGTGCAGTCCAATGAGTGCTGAGGCATGCAGTGAATATCATTATGTTCGACTTCACGATGATTCGAGTATATGTTGAGTATATTTACTTGATGAAACACAAGTCTGAATTGTTGAATGGTTCAAGTAATTTCAGAGTGAAGTTTAAGATCATTGTGACAAGAGGATAAAATGTCTATGATATGATCATAGAGATAAGTATCTGAGTTACGAGTTTTGGCACACAATTAAGACATTGTGCAAATTGTTTCACAATTAATACCGCCTGGAACACCATAGTGTGATGGTGTGTCCGAACATCATAGTTGCAACCTATTGGATATGGTGCGTACCATGATGTCTCTTATCGAATTACCACTATCGTTCATGGGTTAGGCATTAGAGACAACCGCACTCACTTTAAATAGGGCACCACGTAATTCCGTTGAGATGACACCGTATGAACTATGGTTTAGAGAAACCTAAGCTGTCATTTCTTAAAGGTTTGGGGCTGCGACGCTTATGTGGAAAAGTTTCAGGTTGATAAGCTCGAACCCAAAGCGGACAAAATGCATCTTCATAGGACACCCAAAACGGTTGGGTGTACCTCCTAATTCAGATCCGAAAGCAATAGGGATTGTTTCTTGAATCGGGTCCTTTCTCGAGGAAAAGTTCGTCTCGAAAAGTTGAGTGGGAGGATGGTGGAGACTTGATGAGGTCATTGAACCGTCACTTCAACAAGTGTGTAGCAGGGCACAGGAAGTTGTTCCCGTGGCACCTACACCAATTGAAGTAGAAGCTTATGATAGTGATCATGAAGTTTCGGATCAAGTCACTGACGTACCTCGTAGGGTGACAAGGATGCGTGCTACTTCAGAGTGGTACAGTAATCATGTCTTGAAGGTCATGTTGCTAGACAACAATGAACCTACGAGCTATGGAGAAGCGATGGTGGGCCCAAATTCCGACAAATGGTTAGAAACCATGAAATCCGAGGTAGGATCCATGTATCATAACAAAGCATGGACTTTGGTGGACTTGCCCGATGATCGGCAAGCCATTGAAATAAATGGGTCTTTAAGAAGAAGACGGACATGGACGGTAATGTCACCTTCTATGAAGCTCGACTTGTGGCAAAGAGTTTTTCACAAGTTCAAGGAGTTGACTACGATGAGATTTTCTCATCCGTAGCGATGCTTAAGTCCGTCGGAATCATGTTAGCACAAGCTGCATTTATGAAATCTGGCAGATGGATGTCAAGACGAGTTTCCTTACCTTCACGTAAGGAAAGGTTGTGTGTGATACAATCAGAAAAGTTTTGTCGATCCTAAGGATGCTAAAAGGTATGCTAGCTCCAGCGATCCTTCTAAGGACTGGAGTAAGCATCTCGGAGTTGGAATGTGCACTTTGATGAGATGATCAAAGATTTTGGGTTTATACAAAGTTTATGAGAAACTTGTATTTCCAAAGAAGTGAGTGGGAGCACTATAGAATTTCTGATGAGTATATGTTGTTGACATATGGATGATCGAAATGATGTAGAATTTCTGGAAAGCATATAGGGTTATTTGAAAGATGTTTTCAATATAAAACCTGGATTAAGCTATTTGAACATTGAGCATCGAGATCTATAAGGATAGATCAAAATGCTTAATAATACTTTCAAATGAGCACATACCTTGACATGATCTTGAAGGTGTTCAAGATGGATCACCAAAGAAGGAGTTCTTGCCTAAGATGTAAGGTATGAGGTTAAGAGTTAAAGCTCGACCACGGCAGAAAAGAGAGAAAGGACGAAGGTCGTCCCCTATGCTTTAGACGTAGGCTCTATAGTATGCTATGCTGTGTACCGCACCGGAAGTGTGCCATGCCATGAGTCAGTCAAGGGGTACAAGAATGATCCAGGAATGGGGATCATTGGACAGCGGTCAAAATTGTCCTTGGAGTAAATAAGGACATGTTTCTCGATTATGGAGGTGATAATGAGTTCGGCGTAAAGGGTTACGTCGATGCAAGCTTTAACACCTATCCGAGATACGTATAGTGGAGCAACCATTTGGAATAGCTCCAAGTGGAGCGTGAAAGCAGCATTTACAATATGACATAGAGAATTGCGAAGTACACACGGATCTAAAAGGTTCAGACCCGTTGACTAAAACCTCTCTCACAAGCAAAACATGATCAAACCCCAGAACTCATTGAGACTTAATCACATGGTGATGTGAACTAGTTTAAGACACTAGTAAACTCTTTGGATGTTGGTCACATGGCGATGTGAACTAGATTATTGACTCTAGTGCAAGTGGGAGACTGTTGGAAATATGCCCTAGAGGCAATAATAAATTAGTTATTATTATATTTCCTTGTTCATGATAATCGTTTATTATTCATGCTATAATTGTATTGACCGGAAACAGCAATACATGTGTGGATACATAGACAACACCATGTCCCTAGTAAGCCTCTAGTTGACTAGCTCGTTGATCAATAGATGGTTACGGTTTCTGACCATGGACATTGGATGTCATTGATAACGGATCACATCATTAGGAGAATGATGTGATGGACAAGACCCAATCCTAAGCCTAGCACAAAGATCGTAGTTCGTATGCTAAAGCTTTTCTAATGTCAAGTATCTTTCCTTAGACCATGAGATTGTGCAACTCCGGATACCGTAGGAATGCTTTGGGTGTACCAAACGTCCACAACGAATCGGGTGGCTATAAAGGTGCATTACAGGTATCTCCGAAAGTGTCTGTTGGGTTGGCACGAATCAAGATCGGATTTGTCACTCCGTAAACGGAGAGGTATCTCTGGTCCCACTCGGTAGGACATCATCATAATGTGCACAATGTGACCAAGGGGTTGATCACAGGATGATGTGTTACGGAACGAGTAAAGAGACTTGCCGGTAACGAGATTGAACAAGGTATCGGTATACCGACGATCGAATCTCGGGCAAGTACAATACCGCTAGACAAAGGGAATTGTATACGGGATCGATTGAGTCCTTGACATCGTGGTTCATCCAATGAGATCATCGTGGAACATGTAGGAGCCAACATGGGTATCCAGATCCGCTGTTGGTTATTGACCGAGAACGTCTCGGTCATGTCGCATGATCTCTCCAACCCGTAGGGTCTACACACTAAGGTTCGGTGGCGCTAGGGTTATAAAGGAAGTTTGTATGTGGTTACGAATGTTGTTGAGTCCGGATGAGATCCCGGACGTCACGAGGAGTTCCGGAATGGTCCGGAGGTAAAGATTTATATATGGGAAGTCCTGTTTTGGTCACCGGAAAAGTTTCGGGCGATTTCGGTAATGTACCGGGACCACCGGGAGGGTCCCGGGGGTCCACCAAGTGGGGCCACCTGCCCCAGAAGGCTGCGTGGGCCAAGTGTGGGAGGGGACCAGCCCCTAGGAGGGCTGGTGCGCCCCCCACAAGGGGCCCAAGGCGCAAGGATGGGTGGGAGGGGGCAAACCCTAGTCCAGATGGGCCCTAAGGCCCATCTAGTGGGCGCCTCCCTCTCCCTCCCCTCTTGGCCGCCTCCCTTGATCCCATCTAGGGCTGGCCGCCACCCCTAGGGGGTGGAAACCCTAGAGGGGTGCAGCCCTCCCTTCCCTATATATATGAGGCCAAGGGCTGCCCATGACACGCAATTCTATCTCTCGTGGGTGCAGCCTGCGTCTCTTCTTCCTCCTCCTCATATCTTGTGATGCTTGGCGAAGCCCTGCAAGATTGCCACGCTCCTCCACCACCACCACGCCACAGTGCTGCTGTTGGATGGAGTCTTCCTCAACCTCTCCCTCTCTCCTTGCTGGATCAAGGCATGGGAGACGTCACCAGCTGTACGTGTGTTGAGCGCGGAGGTGCCGTCCGTTCGCACTAGGATCTCCGGTGATTTGAATCACGACGCAGTCGACTCCTTCAACCCCGTTCACATGAACGCTTCCGCTTAACGATCTACAAGGGTATGTAGATGCACTCTCCTTCCCTCGTTGCTAGTTTCTCCATAGATAGATCTTGGTGACACGTAGGAAAATTTTGAATTTCTGCTACGTTCCCCAACAACGTCTGTCGAAGATTAGTCGGTACTGGAGGGGTTGTTCATTTATACGTCTCCGTCGTATCTACTTTTCCAAACACTTTTGCCCTTGTTTTGGACTCTAACTTGCATGATTTGAATGGAACTAAGCCGGACTGACGCTGTTTTCAGCAGAATTGCCTTGGTGTTATTTATGTGCAGAAACAAAAGTTCTCTGAATGACCAGAAACTCCACGGAGATTATTTTTGGAAATAATAAAAAATACTGGCGAAAGAATCAAGGCCAGGGGGCCCACACCCTTTCCACGAGGGTGGGGGTGCGCCCCCTGCCTCATGGGCCCCTTGGAGCTCCACCGACCTCAACTCCAACTCCATATATTCGTGTTCGGGGAGAAAAAATCAGAGAGAAAGATTCATCACGTTTTACAATACGGAGCCGCCGCCAAGCCCTAAACTCTCTCGGGAGGGCTGATCTGGAGTCCGTTTGGGGCTCCGGAGAGGGGAATCAGTCGCCATCGTCCTCATCAATCATCCTCCATCACCAATTTAATGATGCTCACCGCCGTGCGTGAGTAATTCCATCGTAGGCTTGCTGGACGGTGATGGGTTGGATAAGATTTATCATGTAATCGAGTTAGTTTTGTTAGGGTTTGATCCCTAGTATCCACTATGTTCTGAGATTGATGTTGCTATGACTTTGCTATGCTTAATGCTTGTCACTAGGGCCCGAGTGCCATCATTTCAGATCTGAACCTATTATGTTTTCATGAATATATGTGAGTTCTTGATCCTATCTTGCAAGTCTATAGTCACCTAGTATGTGTTATGATCCAGCAACCCTGAAGTGACAATAATCGGGACCACTCCCGGTGATGACCATAGTTTGAGGACTTCATGTATTCACTATGTGTTAATGCTTTGGCCCGGTAATCTATTAAAAGGAGGCCTTAATATCCCTTAGTTTCCATTAGGACCCCGCTGCCACGGGAGTGTAGGACAAAAGATGTCATGCAAGTTCTTTTCCATAAGCACGTATGACTATATTCAGAATGCATGCCTACATTACATTGATAAATTGGAGCTAGTTCTGTGTCACCCTATGTTATGATTGTTACATGATGAACCGCATCCGGCATAATTCTCCATCACTGATCCAATGCCTACGGGCTTTTCACATACTGTCCTTCGCTTATTTACTTTTCCGTTGCTACTGTTACAATCCCTACAAAACCCAAAAATATTACTTTTGCTACCGTTACCGTTACTTCCATATTACTTTTCTACTAAATACTTTGCTGCAGATACTAAGTTATCCAGGTGTGGTTGAATTGACAACTCAGCTGCTAATACTTGAGAATATTCTTTGGCTCCCCTTGTGTCGAATCAATAAATTTGGGTTGAATACTCTACCCTCGAAAACTGTTGCGACCCCCTATACTTGTGGGTTATCAAGACTATTTTCTGGCGCCGCGTCCGGGGAGCATAGCTCTATTCTTTGAGTCACTTGGGATTTATATCTGCTGGTCACTATGAAGAACTTGAAAGATGAGAAAAAAATTTATCCCTCCACTACGAGGGGAGGTAAGGAACTGCCATCTAGCTCTGCACTTGATTCACCTTCTGTTTTGAGTAAGCTTGCAACACCTAAACCTGCTTCTGCTATTAATTCTGATATGTCGCATGTTATTGATGACGCCACTTCTGCTATGCATGATACTTATGATGAAACTACTTCTATTCTTGATACTACTATGCCACTTGGTGAATTTCTTGATGAACAACTTTCTAGGGCTAGAGAGAATGAAATTATTGAAACTGATAATATTGATGAAAGTGATGATGAAGACTCTCCCAATAAATATGAATTGCCTGTTGTGCCTGACGGCTATGTTATGGATGAAGAAATTGCTAGAGACTTTCTTGCTTGCAATGATAGAAGTGATCTTAAGAAATTATTAGCTAAGCTTAAACAAAAAACTCTGAATGCTAGAATGAAATATGATCCTGCTTATGCTACTTCACCTATCTTTGTTACTGATAAGGATTATGAATTCTCTATTGATCCTGATATAGTTACTTTGGTTGAATTTGATCCTTTTTATGGTTATGAATCTGAAACTGTTGTGGCACATCTTACTAAATTAAATGATATAGCCACCCTGCTCACTAATGATGAGAGAACTCGCTACTTTTATATCCTTAAAATATTTCCGTTCTCATTAGAGGGTGATGCTAGAATATGGTTTAATTCTCTTGATCCTGGTTGTGTGGGTAGTCCCCAGGATATGATTTACTATTTCTCTGCTAAATATTTCCCTGCTCATAAGAAACAAGCTGCTTTAAGGGATATTTATAATTTTGTGCAAATTGAAGAAGAGAGTCTCCCACAAGCTTGGGGGAGGCTTCTCCAATTACTTAATGCTTTGCCTGATCATCCTCTTAAGAAAAATGAAATACTTGATATCTTTTATAATGGACTAACCGATGCTTCCAGAGACCACCTGGATAGTTGTGCTGGTTCTGTTTTCAGGGAAAGAACACCAGATCAAGCAGAAATTCTATTGAATAATATGTTGAAAAATGAAAACAATTGGACACTTCCTGAACCAACTCCTAAGCCAACTCCGAAGAAAAGGGGTGTTCTATTTCTCAGTCCCGAAGATATGCAAGAGGCAAAGAAATCTATGAAAGAAAAGGGTATTAAAGCTGAAGATGTTAAGAATTTACCTCCTATTGAAGAAATACATGATCTTGATTCCCCACCTGTTGAAGAAATATATGATCTTAATACATTACCTATTGAAGAAACTCATGGTCTTGATAACCCGACACAAGTAGTAAAGGTAAATTCTCTCTATAGATTTGATGAAGGTGATATCCCTCGTTATAAGTCTGCTAGCCAATGCTTAGATGAGTTTGATAATTTTATTGTCAAACAAGAAAACTTCAATGCTTATGTTGGTAGACAATTGAAACACAATTCCGATATGCTTGAACACTTGAGTTATTATATGTCTAGAGTTAAAGATGAACTTAAACTCATTAGTAAACATGCTTCTATGGTTACCACTCAAGTAGAACAAGTACTTAAAGCTCAGAATGATTTTGTCAGTGAATTAAATAGTATGAATAATGACTATGCTGTTAGAGTGGCTACTAGAACTGGTAAAATGACTCAGGAACCTTTGTATCCTAAAGGCCATCCTAAGAAAATTGAGCAGGATTCTCAGAGAAATAATATAGATGCACCTAGTCCTGCTAAAAAGAAGAAAAATAAAAATGATAGGACTTTGCATGCTTCTAGTGAACCTGTTGTAGAAACACTTGAGAATCCTAATGATATTTCTATTTCTGATGCTGAAACACAATCTGTTGATGAACATGAACCTAGTAATAATGTTAATGATGATGTTCATGTTGATGCTCAACCTAACAATGATAATGATGTAGAAATTGAACCTGTTGTTGATCTTGATAACCCACAATCAAAGAATCAACGTTATGATAAGAGAGATTTTGTTGCTAGGAAGCACGGTAAAGAAAGGGAGCCATGGGTTCAGAAACCCATGCCTTTTCCTCCCAAACCATCCAAGAAAAAGGATGATGAGGATTTTGAGCGCTTTGCTGAAATGATTAGACCTATCTTTTTGCGTATGTGATTAACTGATATGCTCAAAATGAATCCTTATGCTAAGTATATGAAAGAAATTGTTACTAATAAAAGAAAGATACCGGAAGCTGAAATTTCCACCATGCTTGCTAATTATACTTTCAAGGGTGGAATACCTAAGAAATTAGGAGATCCAGGAGTACCAACTATACCATGCTCCATTAAAAGAAATTATGTTAGAACTGCTTTATGTCATCTTGGAGCCGGTGTTAGTGTTATGCCTCTCTCTTTATATCGTAGGCTTGATTTGAATAAGTTGACACCTACTGAAATATCTTTGCAAATGGCTGATAAATCAACCGCTATACCTGTCGGCATTTGTGAGGATGTGCCTGTTGTGGTTGCAAATGTTACTACTTTAACAGACTTTGTTATTCTTGATATTCCCTAGGACGATAGTATGTCTATTATTCTTGGAAGACCCTTTTTGAATACTACAGGGGTTGTTATTGATTGCAACAAAGGCAATGTCACTTTTCATGTTAATGGTAATAAGCATACGGTACACCTTCCGAGGAAACAACCTCAAGTTCTTAGTATCAACTCTATTGGAAAAAATTCCAACGATTATTTTTGGAGGTTTTGAATTTCCTCTTCCTACTGTCAAAAAGAGATATGATATTCTTATTATTGGGGATGTGCATATCCCCGTTGAGGTAACATAGTGTTATTCGAAATTTCTCCGGTTTCATGCGATTCGGAATGAGTTTGTTAACAAGACCTGATCAACCTTGTTAGTGGATTCCTTTTGATGAGCATGAGATGGATGAAGTTAGAAGGCACAACCTTCTGTACCCCCATTTTACTTTCTGTTATTTAGATTAAATAAAGTAAAAATAGTTGTTTTCTGTCAGTTTTCTGAATTATCCGTGCGATAAAAAATACCCCAAAAATAAAAGTTCACCAAATGCCCTGAAATTGAAATATGATTTTTCTGGAATATTTGAGAATATCTGGCACTAAGAACACAGCAGGGGGAACGAGCACCTGGGCACGAGGGTCCAGGGCGCGCCCACCCCCCTGGGCGCGCCCCCTGCCTTGTGGGCTCACGGTGGCTCCCCTCCACTTATCCCTGCATCCACACACTTTTCTTCCTTCCAAAAAAATCACCAACCAACTCAAGCACGAGTTCTAACTCATTTTGCTGCGATTTTCGATCTCCTAGCTCAAAGCACCTCTCGCAAAACTGCTTTGGGGGATTGTTCCTTGGTATGTGACTCCTCCAATGGTCCAATTAGTTTTTGTTCTAGTGCTTTATTCATTGCAAATTTTTGCTGCCTAGGTGACCATGTTCTTGAGCTTGCATGTCAAATTTATATGGTTCCAATTAGTTCTAATGTATGATATAGGCTCTAGGCACTTGTATGAGTAGTTGCTATCAATTTTGTTTAGCTTGGTTCACTTTTATTTGAAGTTACTAAAAATGTCAGAAATTTTTCAGAGGAAGAAATATGTTTAGGAAAATGTATCAAGGTGGTCCTTCAAGGAAGCAAGGACCCAGGCTTGCAATGCGTGATGCTGATGATGAACCACCAAGGGACGCTCCAGTGCGGCCTTGTGAATGGCCTTCAGAGGACTTCATGGATCAAGCAGGAATTAAGGAAGAATTTAATGCATATTTGCATAACGTTGATCCTTGTGAGCTTCGAGGCAGAAAAGTGACGTCAGTACCACTATCTCACTAGTTCCTTTGTGAGGAGGTTTGAATTTTCGTCTTCAAGCAATTCTTAAACTGTCATGTTTGATCTTTATGAAAATTCTTATACTATTGACTTAGAGGATTTTACCACAGCTTGCAAACTTCCACAACGGGGTAGTACTAGTGAACCTCGCAAATCTGAATTTAGAGATTTTCTTGCTAGTATAACTGTGGGGGAATCTAGAGATATAGCACAAGCTACCATAGGGAGTATTCATTTTCCTGCTATACATTATTTTGCTCTCTTCATAGGTAGGTGCATAAATGGTAAGGATGAAGCATGTCACACGTGTTTTCCGGACCTCAGTGTTCTCAGGAGTGCTGTGTTAGGAGATAAACATTATAATTTGGGAGCCATTGTTGCACGTAGGTTGCATAATAATAGATTTAATGGAGATTTCTTTGGTGGAATTTATGCAACCCGTTTAGCTAATTTTCGTGGTGTAACCATACGTGAGGATGATATTGAGTTGCCTCCTGCTTATTTAGATTATGAGGCTATGGTTCGTCATCAGTTTGTTGAGAGGAACTATCAGTTCCTCCAATATCGATTAATCTTTGACAAACGACGCACCTATCACGTCGCTCTCCCTGCTCGTACTTTCTTTGACTTTCAGGCAAAGGGGAGATATTTTATAACCAGAGAGGAGGCAGACGAGTATAAGAGGAGGGCTGAGATAGCTCGCCTCCAAGCTGCTGCCCACGATGCAATAACTGCTGCATCTCAGTACGACCCCAACTATAACTTTGGATATCCGCCAGGCCAGCCGTGGGAATAGACCAACTTAGTGTTGGGGAACGTAGTAATTTCAAAAATTTTCCTACGATCACGCAAGACCATGGTGATGCATAGCAACGAGATGAGAGTGTTGTCTACGTACCCTCGTAGACCAGCAACGGAAGCGTTGACGCAACGTAGAGGAAGTAGTCGTACTTCTTCCCGATCCAACCGATCCAAGTACCGAGCGTCGGCACCTCCGAGTTCTGCACACGTTCAGCTCGATGGCGTCCCTCGAACTCCGATCCAGCCGAGTGTCGAGGAGAGTTCCGTCAACCGACGGCGTGGTGGACGATGATGATGTTCCACCGACGCAGGGCTTCGCCTAAGCTCCGCTACGGTATGATCGAGGTGTAATCTGGTGGAAGGGGGCACCGCACACGGCTAAGGAACGATCTAATCGATCAACTTGTGTCATGGGGTGCCCTCTGCCCCTGTATATAAAGGAGGGAAGGGGAGGGGCTGGCCGGCCACCTATGGCTGCGCCTGGGAGTCCTACTCCCACCGAGTAGGATTCCCCCAATCCTAGTCCAACTAGGGTTTGACCAAGGGAGAGGGAGAGAGGCGCCACCCCTTCTCCTAATCCTAATAGGACTAGGGAAGGGGAAGGCTGCGCCAGCATAGGGCCCCTTTTCTCTTTCCCCTAAGGCCCATCAAGGCCCATTGACTCCCGGAGGTTCCGTAACCCCGGTACTCCGTAAAATTCCCAATTTCACCGGAGTGATTCCGAGTCAAACATAGGCTTCCAATATATCAATCTTTATGTCTCGACCATTTCGAGACTCCTCGTCATGTCCGTGATCTCATCCGGGACTCGAACAACCTTCGTACATCAATATCATATAAACTCATAATAATTGTCATCGAAGCGTTAAGCGTGCGGACCCTACGGGTTCGAGAACTATGTAGACATGACCGAGACACCTCTCGGTCAATAACCAATAGCGGGACCTGGATGCCCATATTGGCTCCTACATATTCTCTGAAGATCTTTATCGGTCAGACCGCATAACAACATCGTTGTTCCTTTGTCATCGGTATGTTACTTGCCCGAATTCGATCGTCGGTATCCAATACCTAGTTCAATCTCACATCTTGGCAAGTCTCTTTTCTCGTTCCGTAATACATCATCTCACAACTAACACATTTAGTTGCAATGCTTGCAAGGCTTATGTGATGTGCATTACCGAGAGGGCCCAGAGATACCTCTCCGACAATCGGAGTGACAAATCCTAATCTCGAAATATGCCAACCCAACATGTACCTTCGGAGACACCTGTAATGTACCTTTATAATCACCCGATTCGTTGTGACGCTTTGGTAGCACCAAAAGTGTTCCTCGGGCAAACGGGAGTTGCATAATCTCATAGTCATAGGAGCATGTATAAGTCATGGAGAAAAGCACTAGCAACAAACTATACGATCAGGTGCTATGCTAATGGAATGGGTCATGTCAATCAGATCATTCAACCAATGATGTGATCCCGTTAATCAAATAACAACTCCTTGTTCATGGTTAGGAAACATAACCATCTTTGATTAACGAGCTAGTCAAGTAGAGGCATACTAGTGACACTCTGTAAGTTTATGTATTCACACATGTATTATGTTTCCGGTTAATACAATTCTAGCATGAATAATAAACATTTATCATGATATAAGGAAATAAATAATAACATTATTATTGCCTCTAGGGCATATTTCCTTCAGTCTCCCACTTGCACTAGAGTCAATAATCTAGTTCACATCGCCATGTGATTTAACATCAATAGTTCACATCTATATGTGGTTAACACCCATAGTTCACATCGACATGTGACCAACACCCAAAGGGTTTACTAGAGTCAGTAATCTAGTTCACATCGCTATGTGATTAACACCCAAAGAGTACTAAGGTGTGATCATGTTTTGCTTGTGAGATAATTTTAGTCAACGGATCTGTCACATACAGAGCTGTAAGTATTTTGCAAATTTCTATGTCTACAATGCTCTGCACGGAGCTATTCTAGCTAATTGCTCCCACTTTCTATATGTATCCAGATTGAGACTCAGAGTCATCTAGATTAGTGTTAAAACTTGCATCGACGTAACCTTTTACGACGAACCTTTTTTCACTTCCATAATCGAGAAATATATCCTTATTCTACTAAGGATAATTTTGACCGCTGTCCATTGATCTACTCCTAGATCTCTATTGCACTCCCTTGCCAATCTTAGTGGTAGGGTATGCAATAGATCTGGTACACACATGACATACTTTATAGAACCTATGGCTGATGCATAGGAATGACTTTCATTCTCTTTCTATCTTCTGCCGTGGTCGGGTTTTGAGTCTTACTCAATCTCACACCTTGTAACACAGGCAAGAACTCTTTCTTTGACTGTTCCATTTTGAACTACTTCAAAATCTTGTCAAGGTATGTATTCATTGAAAAACTTATCAAGCGTCTTGATCTATCTCTATAGATCTTGATGCTCAATATGTAAGCAGTTTCACCGAGGTCTTTCTTTGAAAAACTCCTTTCAAATACTCCTTTATGCTTTGCATAATAATTCTACATCATTTCCGATCAACAATATGTCAATCACATATACTTATCAGAAATGTTGTAGTGCTCCCACTCACTTTCTTGTAAATACAGGCTTCACCGTAAGTCTGTATAAAACTATATGCTTTGATCACACTATCAAAGCGTTTATTCCAACTCCGAGATGCTTTGCACATTTTGTTAGCTCCTTTAGGATTGACAAAAACTTCTGGTTGCATCATATACAACTCTTCTTTAATAAATCCATTAAAGAATGTAGTTTTGACATCCATTTGCCAGATTTCATAAAATGTGGCAATTGCTAACATGATTCGGACAGACTTAAGAATCGCTACAGTTGAGAAAATCTCATTTGTAGTCAACACCTTGAACTTGTCGAAAACCTTTTTGCGAAGTCGAACTTTGTAGATAGTAACACTACTATCAGATCTGTCTTCCTCTTGAAAATCCATTTATATAATATGGCTTGCCGATTATCGGGCAACTCCATCAAAGTCCACACTTTGTTCTCATATATGGATCCCATCTCAGATTTCATGGTCTCAAACCATTTCATGAATCTGGGCTCATCATCGCTTCCTCATAGTTCGTAGGTTCATCATGGTCTAGTAACATGACTTTTAGAATAGGATTACCGTACCACTCAGTGCGGATCTTACTCGGAAGACCTACGAGGTTTGGTAGTAACTTGATCTGAAGTTTCATGATCATCATCATTAACTTCCTCACTAATTGGTGTAGGAATCATCGGAACTGATTTCTGTGATGAACTACTTTCCAATAAGGGAGAAGGTACAATTACCTCATCAAGTTCTACTTTCCTCCCACTCACTTCTTTCGAGAGAAACTTCTTCTCTAGAAAGGATCCATCTTAGCAACGAAAAACTTGCCTTCGGATCTGTGATAGAAGGTGTACCCAATAGTTGCCTTTGGGTATTCTATGAAGACGCATTTCTCCGATTTGGGTTCGAGCTTATCAGGTGAAAACTTTTTCACATAAGCATCACAACTCAAACTTTAAGAAACGACAGCTTAGGTTTCTTGCTAAACCATAGTTCATACGGTGTCATCTCAACGGATTTAGATGGTTGCCCTATTAAACGTGAATGCAGCTGTCTCTAATGCATAACCCCAAAGCGATAGTGGTAAATCGGTAAGATACGCCATAGATCGCACCATATCAAAATAAAGTACGGTTCTGACGTTCGGACACACCATAACGTTGTGGTGTTCCGGTGGCGTGAGCTGTGAAACTATTCCACATTGTTTTCATTGAAGACCAAACTCAGAACTCAAATATTCGCTCCACGATCAGATCGCAGAAACTTTATTTTCTTGTTGCGATGATTTTCCACTTCACTCTGAAATTCTTTGAACCTTTCAACTATTTCAGACTTATGTTTCATCAAGTAGATATACCCATATCTGCTCAAATCATCTGTGAAGGTCAGAAAATAACGATACTTGCCGTGAGCTTTAACACTCATCGGACCGCATACATCAGTATGTATTATTTCCAATAAGTCATTTGCTCGCTCCATTGTTCCGGAGAACAGAGTCTTTAGTCATCTTGCCCATAAGGCATGGTTCGCAAGCATCAAGTGATTCATAATCAAGTGATTCCAAAATCCCATCAGCATGGAGTTTCTTCATGCGCTTTACACCAATATGACCTAAACGGCAGTGCCACAAATAAGTTGCACTATCATTATTAACTTTGCATCTTTTGGTTTCAATATTATGAATATGTGTATCACTATGATCGAGATCCAATGAACCATTTTCATTGGGTGTGTAACCATATAAGGTTTTATTCATGTAAACAGAACAACAATTTATTCTCTTACTTAAATGAATAACAGTATTGCAATAAACATGATCAAATCATATTTATGCTCAACACCAAATAACACTTATTTAGGTTCCACACTAATCCCGAAAGTATAGGGAGTGTGCGATGATGATCATATCAATCTTGGAACTACTTCCAACACTCATCGTCACTTCCCCTTCAACTAGTTTCTGTTCATTCTGCAACTCCGTTTGAGTTACTACTCTTAGCAACTGAACCAGTATCAAATACCGAGGGTTGCTATGAACACTAGTAAAATATACATCAATAATCTGTATATCAAATATACCTTTGTTCACTTTGCCATCCTTCTTATCCACCAAATATTTGGGGTATTACCGTTTCCAGTGACCATTTCCTATGCAGTGTAAGTACTCAGTCTTAGGCTTAGGTCTAGACTTGGGTTTCTTCACTCGAGCAGCAACTTGCTTGCCGTTCCTTTTGAAGTTCCCTTTCTTCCCTTTGCCATTTTCCTTGAGACTAGTGGTCTTGTCAACCATCAACACTTGATGTTTTTCTTGATTTCTACCTTCGCGATTTTAGCATCGTGAAGAGCTCGAGAATCTTTTTCGTCATCCCTTGCATACTATAGTTCATCACGAAGTTCTACTAACTTAGTGATGGTGACTAGAGAATTCTGTCAATCACTATCTTATCTGGAAGATTGACTCCCACTTGATTCAAGTGATTGAAGTACTCAGACAATCTGAGCACATGCTCACTAGTTGAGCGATTCTCCTCCATCTTTTAGCTATAGAACTTGTTGGAGACTTCATATCTCTCAACTCGGTATTTGCTTGAAATATTAACTTCAATTCTGGAACATCTCATATGGTCCATGACGCTCAAAACGTCTTTGAAGTCCCGATTCTAAGCCGTTAAGCATGGTGCACTAAACTATCAAGTAGTCATCATATTGAGCTGGCCAAACGTTCATAACGTCAGATCGCTCATATTGAGCTAGCCAAACGTTCATAACGTCGCATCTGCTCCTGCAATAGGTCTGTCACCTAGCGGTGCATTAAGGACATAATTCTTCTGCGCAGCAATGAGGATAAACCTCAGATCACGGATCCAATCCGCATCATTGCTACTAACATCTTTCAATATAATTTTCTCTAGGAACACATATAAAACCATAGGGAAGCAACAACGCGAGCTATTGATCTACAACATAATTTGCAAAATACTACCAGGACTAAGTTCATGATAAATTAAAGTTCAATTAATCATATTACTTAAGAACTCCCACTTAGAAAAATATCCCTTCAATTCTTTAAGTGATTGCGTGATCCATATCAACTACACCATGACCGATCATCACGTGTGATGGAGTAGTTTCAATGGTGAACATCAATATGTTGATCATATCTACTATATGATTCACGCCGACCTTCGGTCTCCGTGTTCCGAGGTCATATCTTATATGCATAGCTCGTCAAGTATAACCTGAGTATTCTGCGTGTGCAACTGTTTTGCACCCGTTGTATTTGAACGTAGAGCCTATCACACCCGATCATCACGTGGTGTCTCAAAGACGAAGAACTTTCGCAACGGTGCATACTCAGGAGAACACTTCTTGATAATTTAGTAAGGGATCATCTTATAATGCTACCGTCAATCAAAGCAAGATAAGATGCATAAAGGATTAACATCACATGCAATCAATATAAGTGATATGATATGGCCATCATCATCTTGTGCTTGTGATCTCCATCTCGAAGCACCGCCATGATCACCATCGCCACCGCGCGACACCTTGATCTCCATCGTAGCATCGTTGTCGTCTCGCCAACTATTGCTTCTCGACTATCGCTACTGCTTAGTGATAAAGTAAAGCAATTACATGGCGTTGCATTTCATACAATAAGCGACAACCATATGGCTCCTGCCATTGCCGATAACTTCGGTTACAAAACATGATCATCTCATACAATAAAATATAGCATCACGTCTTGACCATATCACATCACAACATGCCCTGCAAAAACAAGTTAGACGTCCTCTACTTTGTTGTTGCAAGTTTTACGTGGCTGCTACGGGCTGAGCAAGAACCGTTCTTACCTCGCATCATAACCACAACGATACTTCGTCAAATAGACTCCGTTTAACCTTCTCAAGGACCGGCGTAGCCACACTCAGTTCAACTAAAGTGAGAGAGACAGACACCCGCCACCACCTTTAAGCAACGAGTGCTCACAGCGGTGAAACCAGTCTCGCGTAAGCGTCTGGCGTAATGTCGGTCCGGCCGCTTCATCTCACAATACCGCTGAACCAAAGTATGACATGCTGGTAGGTAGTATGACTTGTATCGCCCACAACTCACTTGTGTTCTACTCGTGCATATGACATCAACGCATAAAACCAGGCTCGGATGCCACTTGTTGGGGAACGTAGTAATTTCAAAAATTTCCTACGATCACGCAAGACCATGGTGATGCATAGCAACGAGATGAGAGTGTTGTCTCACGTACCCTCGTGAGACCAGCAACGGAAGCGTTGACGCAACGTAGAGGAAGTAGTCGTACTTCTTCCCGATCCAACCGATCCAAGTACCGAGCGTCACGGCACCTCCGAGTTCTGCACACGTTCAGCTCGATGGCGTCCCTCGAACTCCGATCCAGCCGAGTGTCGAGGAGAGTTCCGTCGACCGACGGCGTGGTGGCGATGATGATGTTCCACCGACGCAGGGCTTCGCCTAAGCTCCGCTACGGTATGATCGAGGTGTAATCTGGTGGAAGGGGCACCGCTGCGGCTAAGGAACGATCTAATCGATCAACTTGTGTCATGGGGTGCCCTCTGCCCTGTATATAAAGGAGGGAGGGGAGGGGCTGGCCGGCCACCTATGGCTGCGCTGGAGTCCTACTCCCACCGGGAGTAGGATTCCCCCAATCCTAGTCCAACTAGGGTTTGACCAAGGGAGAGGGAGAGAGGCGCCACCCCTTCTCCTAATCCTAATAGGACTAGGGAAGGGGGAAGGCTGCGCCAGCATAGGGCCCCTTTTCTCTTTCCCCTAAGGCCCATCAAGGCCCATTGACTCCCGGAGGTTCCGTAACCCCGGTACTCGTAAAATTCCCAATTTCACCGGAGTGATTCCGAGTCCAAACATAGGCTTCCAATATATCAATCTTTATGTCTCGACCATTTGAGACTCCTCGTCATGTCCGTGATCTCATCCGGGACTCCGAACAACCTTCGGTACATCAATATCATATAAACTCATAATAATTGTCATCGAAACGTTAAGCGTGCGGACCCTACGGGTTCGAGAACTATGTATACATGACCGAGACACCTCTCGGTCAATAACCAATAGCGGGACCTGGATGCCCATATTGGCTCCTACATATTCTCGAAGATCTTTATCGGTCGACCGCATAACAACATCGTTGTTCCCTTTGTCATCGGTATGTTACTTGCCCGAAATTCGATCGTCGGTATCCAATACCTAGTTCAATCTCGTTCTTGGCAAGTCTCTTTTCTCGTTCCGTAATACATCATCTCACAACTAACACATTTAGTTGCAATGCTTGCAAGGCTTATGTGATGTGCATTACCGAGAGGGCCCAGAGATACCTCTCCGACAATCGGAGTGACAAATCCTAATCTCGAAATATGCCAACCCAACATGTACCTTCGGAGACACCTGTAATGTACCTTTATAATCACCCGATTACGTTGTGACGTTTGGTAGCACCCAAAGTGTTCCTCGGCAAACGGGAGTTGCATAATCTCATAGTCATAGGAGCATGTATAAGTCATGGAGAAAAGCACTAGCAACAAACTATACGATCAGGTGCTATGCTAATGGAATGGGTCATGTCAATCAGATCATTCAACCAATGATGTGATCCCGTTAATCAAATAACAACTCCTTGTTCATGGTTAGGAAACATAACCATCTTTGATTAACGAGCTAGTCAAGTAGAGGCATACTAGTGACACTCTGTAAGTTTATGTATTCACACATGTATTATGTTTCCGGTTAATACAATTCTAGCATGAATAATAAACATTTATCATGATATAAGGAAATAAATAATAACATTATTATTGCCTCTAGGGCATATTTCCTTCACTTAGGCCAATAGCCTAATCTTGGGGGAGTACGTATCTCTCACCGACATTACATTTATGTTTACACACTCATTGCTAGTTGTCGGTGCTCATACCCTTTCACTGTACAATCCATGCTAGTTTATTTTCTTTTTCTTGCTTTCTTCTTGTGTGTTTGATAAGCCTAAAGAAAACCAAAAAGATTAGTAGTAGCTTTTAGCTAGTTTACTTTCTTGTTGTAGAAGTAATAATTAAAAGAAAACCCAAAAAAGATTTCCTGTTCTTCTCTTGCTTGTTGGGAGCTTTCCCGTGTAAATAGTTTTATTTCTTTTCTTTTCTTTGGGGGTCGATAGGAGAAGACCATAATTAATTGTTGGGCTCTTATATGCATTATGGTTGATTTAACCAAGAGCCCATATTGCCTTGTCTTCTCCTTTTTATTGAATGCTTGCAGATTCCAGCTTAGTCCAATGCACGTGCACTATTATTATTATTCACATCGTTCGGTCGTGCAAGTGAAAGGCAATTATGACGATATATGATGGACTGATTGAGATGAGAGAAGCTGGTATGAACTCGACCTCTCTTGTTTTTGTAAATATGATTAGTTCATCATTCCTGATTCAGCCTATTATGAATAAACATGTTTGCAATGACAATTAGAGATTATAGTCACTTATGCCATTCTTAATTAGCTAGGATCTTATAATGGTTTACCTTGCGTGCCATCATGCTATTAAAATAGTTATGATGTGGTATGATGGGGTGGTATCCTCCTTTGAATGATTCGAGTGACTCAACTTGGCACATGCATGAACACATATGTAGTTGAAAAAAATCAACATATAGCCTTCACGATATTTATGTTCATGGTGGATTATATCCTACTCATGCTTGCACTCCATGTTTATTAATTTTAATGCATGTTCATGACTGTTGTCGCTCTCTAGTTGGTCGCTTCCCAGTCTTTTGCTAGCCTTCACTTGTAATAAGCGAGAATACTGCTTGTGCATCCAATTCCTTAAACCCCAAAGTTATGTCATATGAGTCCGCTATACCTTCCTATATGCGGTATCTACCTACCGTTCCAAGTAAATTTGTATGTGCCAAACTCTAAACCTTCAAATGAAATTTTGTTTCATATGCTCGAATAGCTCATGTATTGTAGCGACCCGACCTCAAACGGTCAAGTCTCTGTGCTTCAGTGTCATCCCTGGATCGGTAATGCTGACACACACAATACTCGAAGGATGTATAACAGGAGTAGCAATCACACACTTATTACATCGAATGTCTCAAAAGAGAACTTATTACAATAAATATGGCTTAAAGCCATCTAATACGATAACAGCGGAAGGCTTGGAAGATAAAGTGAGTCCATCAACTCCAACGGCATAGCTGAGCTTCACGGCATCGACCTAACGAACCTTACTCCTCGTCTGAAAAGTCTGCAACATAATATGTTGCAGCCCAAAAACGGGTCAACACATGGAATATGCTGGCAATATAACACAGTAGAGCAAGAACAGAATAATGCTATCACTACATGCATATTTGGCTGGTGGAAAGCTCTATGGTTATAGTTTTTGCGAAAAGCCATTTTTTTCCTACAACAAAGGAATAGATTTTAAATTAACTATCATGGTAGTTGAAACATCATTGAGAAGGTTCCTCCAACTCAATCCCAAATAAAGTAATTAACAACCCAATAATATTAATTAAGAGTGATATACTCCAAGTATTAGATACTCAGGATTGTCCATTACCGGGGACACGGCTAACCATGATTAGATTGTACACTCTGCTGAGGTTTGCACACTTTTCCCCACAAGACTCGATCGCCTCCGTTGGATTTCTTGGACTACATGATGTTTGAGAAATGGATGACCGAGACACAGTCTTTCAGAAACATTAACTCTCTACTCCGGGCAGACCATACGAAACCTACAACCCACTACCTGCTGATCTACCTCTTCGAGAGCTTCACGTAACTTACTCAACTATGCTAGAGCCCATAATAGCTTGTGGCTGCACACGGAAGTTTCTAGCATGAATCATCTCAGTTCCCTTTGAGCCTGGGTGGCGGTCCATAGGAAGATCACACGGAACCCCGGGATTTCCAAAAATACAGGCAACACTGGATTCTCCAGGTGCCTCAATCCACCCAGATGTGTATTTAAGTTGCCACCTTAAGTTGAACCATTAATTAACAATCTCACATCTTTCATGGATTTCACTCACCCAAACCACGTCTACGAGCATAGCATAGCAAAATAAGCAACACGTAGAAGTAACTCCCAAGGGTTTGAATGTAACAGGGCAATAGGTTCTACCTCATCAACTACTTCCCAACCCACATTTTAATGACATCCTAATCATGCAATGTTTGAGGGTTGAAACTGTTGGGGAACTTTGCAGAAAATTAAAATTTTTCCTACGGTTTCACCAAGATCCATCTATGAGTTCATCTAAGCAACGAGTCATGGGAGAGAGATTGCATCTACATACCACTTTGTAGATCGCGAGCGGAAGCGTTCAAAAGAACAGGGTTGAAGTAGTCGTTCTCGCCGTGATCCTATCACCGGAGATCCTAGCGCCGAACGGACGGCACCTCCGCGTTCAACACACGTACGGAGCGGATGACGTCTCCTCCTTCTTGATCCAGCAAGGGGGAAGGAGAGGTTGAGGAAGATGGCTCCAGCAACAGCACGACGGCGTGGTGGTGATGGAGTGACAGTTCTCCGGCAGGGCTTCGCCAAGCACACGCGGAGGAGGAGAGGTGTTGGGGAGGGGAGGGGCTGTGCCTTCAAGTGTGTTGCAGCCCTCCCCTCTCCCCTCTATTTATAGGGGAAGGGAGAAGGGGGGCCGGCCCCTCTAGATGGGATCTAGAGGGGGGGGCGGCGGCCAAGGGGAGGGGGCTTGCCCCCAAGCAAGGGGCCCCCCTCGGGGTTTCCCCAACCCTAGGCGCATGGGCCCTAGGGGAGTGGCGCCCAGCCCACTTTGGGCTGGATCCTTCCTCATACAGCCCATAAGGCCCTCCGGGAGAGGTGGCCCCTCCCGGTGGACCCCCGGAACCCCTCCGGTGGCCCCGGTACAATACCGATATGGCCCCGAACCTTTCCGGCGACCGTATGATGACTTCCCATATATAAATCTTTACCTCCGGACTATTCCGGAACTCCTCGTGACGTCCGGGATCTCATCCGGGACTCCGAACAACATTCGGTAATCACATACAAGTCTTCCTAATAACCCTAGCGTCACCGAACCTTAAGTGTGTAGACCCTACGGGTTCGGGAGACACGTAGACATGACCGAGACGGCTCTCGGGCAATAACCAACAGCGGGATCTGGATACCCATGTTGGCTCCCACATGCTCCTCGATGATCTCATCAGATGAACCACGATGTCGAGGATTCAAACAACCCCGTATACAATTCCCTTTGTCAATCGGTATGTTACTTGCCCGAGATTCGATCGTCGGTATCCCAATACCTCGTTCAATCTCGTTACCGGCAAGTCACTTTACTCGCATCAGTAATGCATGATCCCGTGACCAGACACTTGGTCACTTTGAGCTCATTATGATGATGCACTACCGAGTGGGCCCAGTGATACGTCTCCGTAATACGGAGTGACAAATCCCAGTCTCGATCACTTTCGGAGATACCTGTAGTGTACCTTTATAGTCACCCAGTTACGTTGTGACGTTTGGTACACCCAAAGCACTCCTACGGTATCCGGGAGTTACACGATCTCATGGTCTAAGGAAGAGATACTTGACATTGGAAAAGCTCTAGCAAAATGAACTACACGATCTTGTGCTATGCTTAGGATTGGGTCTTGTCCATCACATCATTCTCCTAATGATGTGATCCCGTTATCAACGACATCCAATGTCCATAGTCAGGAAACCATGACTATCTATTGATCAACGAGCTAGTCAACTAGAGGCTCACTAGGGACATATTGTGGTCTATGTATTCACACGTGTATTACGATTTCCGGATAATACAATTATAGCATGAATAAAAGACAATTATCACGAACAAGGAAATATAATAATAATCCTTTTATTATTGCCTCTAGGGCATATTTCCAACAGTCTCCCACTTGCACTAGAGTCAATAATACATTTTTATGAACCTAACACCCATAGAGTTCTGGTGTTGATCATGTTTTGCTCGCGGAAGAGGTTTAGTCAACGGATCTGCGACATTCAGATCCGTATGCACTTTGCAAATTTCTATGTCTCCATCTTGAACATTTTCATGGATGGAGTTGAAGCGGCGCTTGATGTTCCTGGTCTTCTTGTTAAACCTGGGCTCCTTGGCAAGTGCAATAGCTCCAGTGTTGTCACAGAAGAGTTTGATCGGCCTCGACGCATTGGGTATGACTCCTAGGTCGGTGATGAACTCCTTCACCCATATTGCTTCATGTGCTGCCTCTGAGGCTGCCATGTACTCCGCTTCACATGTAGATCCCGCCACGACGCTCTTCTTGCAGCTGCACCAGCTTACTGCTCCACCATTCAACACATACACGTATCCGGTTTGTGACTTAGAGTCATCCAGATCTGTGTCAAAGCTAGCGTCGACGTAACCCTTTACGACGAGCTCTTCGTCACCTCCATAAACGAGAAACATGTCCTTTGTCCTTTTCAGGTACTTCAGGATATTCTTGACCGTTGTCCAGTGTTCCTTGTCGGGATTACTTTGGTACCTTCCTACCAAACTTACGGCAAGGTTTACATCAGGTCTGGTACACAGCATGGCATACATAATAGATCCTATGGCCGAGGCATAGGGGATGACGCTCATCTCTTCTTTATCTTTTGCCGTGGTCGGGCATTGAGCCGAGCTCAATCTCACACCTTGCAGTACAGGCAAGAACCCTTTCTTGGACTGATCCATTTTGAACTTCTTCAAAATCTTATCTAGGTATGTGCTTTGTGAAAGACCTATGAGGCGTCTCGATCTATCTCTATAGATCTTGATGCCTAATATATAAGCAGCTTCTCCAAGGTCCTTCATTGAAAAACTTTTATTCAAGTAGGCCTTAATGCTGTCCAAGAGTTCTATATCATTTCCCATCAAAAGTATGTCATATACATATAATATGAGAAATGCTCTGAGCTCCCACTCACTTTCTTGTAAACGCAGCTTCTCCATAAGTCTGCATAAACTAACGCTTTGATCATCTCATCAAAGCGAATGTTCCAACTCCGATATGCTTGCACCAGCCCATAAATGGATCGTTGGAGCTTGCATACTTTGTTAGCATTTTTAGGATCGACAAAACCTTCCGGCTGCATCATATACAGCTCTTCCTTAAGATAACCGTTAAGGAACGCTGTTTTGACGTCCATCTGCCATATCTCATAATCATAGTATGCGGCAATTGCTAACATGATTCGGACGGACTTAAGCTTCGCTACGGGAGAGAAAGTCTCATCGTAGTCAATCCCTTGAACTTGTCGATAATCCTTAGCGACAAGTCGAGCTTTATAGATGGTAACATTACCACCCGCGTCCGTCTTCCTTTTCAAGATCCATTTGTTTTCTATCGCTCGCCGATCATCGGGCAAGTCTGTCAAAGTCCATACTTTGTTTTCATACATGGATCCTATCTCGGATTGCATGGCTTCAAGCCATTTATTGAAATCTGGGCCCGCCATCGCTTCTTCATAGTTCGAAGGTTCATCGTTGTCTAACAACATGATTTCCAGGACAGGGTTGCCATACCACTCTGGTGCGGAACGTGTCCTAGTGGACCTAGGAAGTTCAGTAGCAACTTGATCCGAAGTACCTTGATCATCATCATTAATTTCCTCTCCAGTCGGTGTAGGCACCACAGGAACATTTTCCTGAGCTGCACTACTTTCCGGTTCAAGAGGTAATACTTCATCGAGTTCTACTTTCCTCCCACTTACTCCTTTCGAGAGAAACTCTTTTTCCATAAAGGATCCGTTCTTGGCAACAAAGATCTAGCCTTCGGATCTAAGGTAGAAGGTATTCCCAATGGTTTCCTTAGGGTATCCTATGAAGACACATTTTTCCGACTTGGCTTCGAGCTTTTCAGGTTGAAGTTTCTTGACATAAGCATCGCATCCCCAAACTTTTAGAAACGACAGCTTAGGTTTCTTCCCAAACCATAATTTATACGGTGTCGTCTCAACGGATTTAGACGGTGCCCTATTTAAAGTGAATGTAGCTGTCTCTAGAGCGTATCCCCAAAATGGTAGCGGTAAATCGGTAAGAGACATCATAGATCACACCATATCCAATAGAGTGCGATTACGATGTTCGGACACACCGTTACGCTGAGGTGTTCCAGGCGGCGTGAGTTGTGAAACGATTCCACATTTTCTTAAGTGTGTACCAAATTCGTGACTTAAATATTCTCCTCCACGATCCGATCGTAAGAATTTTATCTTTCGGTCTCGTTGATTCTCTACCTCATTCTGAAATTCCTTGAACTTTTCAAAGGTCTCAGACTTGTGTTTCATCAAGTAGACATACCCATATCTACTCAAGTCATCAGTGAGAGTGAGAACATAACAATATCCTCCGCGAGCCTCAACGCTCATTGGACTACACACATCAGTATGTATGATTTCCAATAAGTTGGTTGCTCGCTCCATTGTTCCGGAGAACGGAGTCTTGGTCATTTTGCCCATGAGGCATGGTTCGCATGTGTCAAATGATTCATAATCGAGAGACTCTAAAAGTCCATCAGAATGGAGCTTCTTCATGCGCTTGACACCAATGTGACCAAGGCGGCAGTGCCACAAGTATGTGGGACTATCGTTATCAACTTTACATCTTTTGGTATTCACACTATGAATATGTGTAATATTACGTTCGAGATTCATTAAGAATAAACCATTGACCATCGGAGCATGACCATAAAACATATCTCTCATATAAATAGAACAACCATTATTCTCGGATTTAAATGAGTAGCCATCTCGTATTAAACGAGATCCTGATACAATGTTCATGCTCAAACTTGGCACTAAATAACAATTATTGAGGTTTAAAACTAATCCCGTAGGTAAATGCAGAGGTAGCTTGCCGACGGCGATCACATCGACTTTGGAACCATTCCCGACGCGCATCGTCACCTCGTCCTTCGCCAGTCTCCGTTTATTCCGCAGCTCCTGCTGTGAGTTACAAATATGAGCAACGGCACCGGTATCAAATACCCAGGAGTTACTACGAGTACTGGTAAGGTACACATCAATTACATGTATATCAATTATACCTTTAGTGTTGCCAGCCTTCTTGTCCGCTAAGTATTTGGGGAAGTTCCGCTTCGATGGCCCTTCCCTTTGCAATAAAAGCACTCTGTCTCGGGCTTGGGTCCATTCTTTGACTTCTTCCGGCAACTTGCTTGCGGGCGCGCAACATCTTTGCCGTCCTTCTTGAAGTTCTTCTTACCCTTGCCCTTTTTGAATTTAGTGGTTTTATTGACCATCAACACTTGATGTTCTTTCTTGATTTCAACCTCTGCTGACTTCAGCATTGAGAATACTTCGGGAATGGTCTTCACCATCCCCTGCATATTGTAGTTCATCACAAAGCTCTTGTAGCTTGGTGGGAGCGACTGAAGGATTCTGTCAATGACCGCCTCGTCCGGGAGGTTTATGTCCAGCTGGGATAGGCGGTTCTGCAACCCAGTCATTTTGAGTATGTGCTCACTGACAGAACTGTTTTCCTCCATCTTACAACTATAGAACTTATCGGAGATTTCATATCTCTCGACCCGGGCATGAGCTTGGAAAACCATTTTCAGCTCCTCGAACATCTCATATGCTCCGTGTTGCTCAAAACGCTTTTGGAGCCCAGGTTCTAAGCTGTAAAGCATGCCGCACTGAACGAGGGAATAATCATCAGCACGAGACTGCCAAGCATTCATAATGTCTTGGTTCTCTGGGATGGGTGCATCACCTAGAGGTGCTTCTAGGACATATTGTTTCTTGGCTGCTATGAGGATGATCCTCAGGTTCCGGACCCAGTCCGAATAGTTGATGCCATCATCTTTCAGCTTGGTTTTCTCTAGGAACGCGTTGAAGTTCATGGTGACATTAGCGTTGGCCATTTGATCTACAAGACATTTTGCAAAGATTTTAGACTATTGTTCATGATAATAAAGTTCATCTAATCAAATTATTTAATGAACTCCCACTCAGATTTGACATCCCTCTAGTCATCTAAGTGTTACATGATCCGAGTCGACTAGACCGTGTCCGATCATCACGTGAGACGGACTAGTCATCGTCGGTGAACATCTCCATGTTGATCGTATCTTCCATACGACTCATGTTCGACCTTTCGGTCTCTTGTGTTCGAGGCCATGTCTGTACATGCTAGGCTCGTCAAGTTAACCCTAAGTGTTTATGCATGTGTAAAACTGTCTTACACCCGTTGTATGTGAGCGTAAGGATCTATCACACCGATCATCACGTGGTGCTTCGAAACGACGAACTTTAGCAACGGTGCACAGTTAGGGGGAACACTTTCTTGAAATTATTATAAGGGATCATCTTATTTACTACCGTCGTTCTAAGTAAACAAGATGTATAAAACATAATAAACATCACATGCAATTATATAAAGTAGTGACATGATATGGCCAATATCATATAGCTCCTTTGATCTTCATCTTCGGGGCTCCATGATCATTATGTCACCGGCATGACACCATGATCTCCATCATCATGATCTCCATCATCGTGTCTCCATGAAGTTGCTCGCCAACTATTACTTCTACTACTATGGCTAACGCGTTTAGCAACAAAGTAAAGTAATTTACATGGCGTTCTTCAATGACACGCATGTCATACAAAAAATAAAGACAACTCCTATGGCTCCTGCCGGTTGTCATACTCATCGACATGCAAGTCGTGATTCCTATTACAAGAACATGATCTCATACATCACAATATATCATTCATCATTCGTCACAACTTCTGGCCATATCACATCACATGACAATTGCTGCAAAAACAAGTTAGACGTCCTCTAATTGTTGTTGCATCTTTTACGTGGCTGCAATTGGGTTCTAGCAAGAATGCTTTCTTACCTACGAATAACCACAACGTGATTTTGTCAACTTCTATTTACCCTTCATAAGGACCCTTTTCATCGAATCCGCTCCAACTAAAGTGGGAGAGACAGACACCCGCCAGCCACCTTATGCAACTAGTGCATGTCAGTCGGTGGAACCGGTCTCACGTAAGCGTACGTGTAAGGTTGGTCCGGGCCGCTTCATCCCACAATGAAGCAAGATAAGACTAGTAGCGGCAAGCAAGTTGACAAGATCTACGCCCACAACAAAATTGTGTTCTACTCGTGCAATAGAGAACTACGCATAGACCTAGCTCATGATGCCACTGTTGGGGAACATTGCAGAAAATTAAAAATTTTCCTACGGTTTCACCAAGATCCATCTATGAGTTCATCTAAGCAACGAGTCATGGGAGAGAGATTGCATCTACATACCACTTTGTAGATCGCGAGCGGAAGCGTTCAAAAGAACAGGGTTGAAGTAGTTGTTCTCGCCGTGATCCTATCACCGGAGATCCTAGCGCCGAACAGACGGCACCTCCGCGTTCAACACACGTACAGAGTGGATGACGTCTCCTCCTTCTTGATCCAGCAAGGGGGAAGGAGAGGTTGAGGAAGATGGCTCCAGCAGCAGCACGACGGCGTGGTGGTGATGGAGTGACAGTTCTCCGGCAGGGCTTCGCCAAGCACACGCGGAGGAGGAGAGGTGTTGGGGAGGGAAGGGGCTGCGCCTTCAAGTGTGTTGCAGCCCTCCCCTCGCCCCTCTATTTATAGGGGAAGGGAGAAGGGGGGTCGGCCCCTCTAGATGGGATCTAGAGGGGGGGCGGCGGCCAAGGGGAGGGGGGCGCCCCCCTCAAGGTTTCCCCCAACCCTAGGCGCATGGGCCCTAGGGGGGAGTGGCGCCCCAGCCCACTTTGGGCTGGATCCCTTCCTCATACAGCCCATAAGGCCCTCCGGGAGAGGTGGCCCCTCCCGGTGGACCCCCGGAACCCCTCCGATGGCCCCGGTACAATACCGATATGGCCCCGAACCTTTCCGGTGACCGTATGATGACTTCCCATATATAAATCTTTACCTCCGGTCTATTCCGGAACTCCTCGTGACGTCCGGGATCTCATCCGGGACTCCGAACAACATTCGGTAATCACATACAAGTCTTCCTAATAACCCTAGCGTCACCGAACCTTAAGTTTGTAGACCCTACGGGTTCGGGAGACATGCAGACATGACCGAGACGGCTCTCGGGCAATAACCAACAGCGGGATATGGATACCCATGTTGGCTCCCACATGCTCCTCGATGATCTCATCGGATGAACCACGATGTCGAGGATTCAAACAACCCCGTATACAATTCCCTATGTCAATCGGTATGTTACTTACCCGAGATTCGATCGTCAGTATCCCAATACCTCGTTCAATCTCGTTACCGGCAAGTCACTTTACTCGTACCGTAATGCATGAACCCGTGACCAGACACTTGGTCACTTTGAGCTCATTATGATGATGCACTACCTAGTGGGCCCAGTGATACCTCTCCGTAATACGGAGTGACAAATCCCAGTCTCGATTCGTGTCAACCCAAGACACTTTCGGAGATACCTGTAGTGTACCTTTATAGTCACCCGATTACGTTGTGACGTTTGGTACACCCAAAGCACTCCTACGGTATCCGGAGTTACACGATCTCATGGTCTAAGGAAGAGATACTTGACATTGGAAAAGCTCTAGCAAAACGAACTACGATCTTGTGCTATGCTTAGGATTGGGTCTTGTCCATCACATCATTCTCCTAATGATGCGATCCCGTTATCAACGACATCCAATGTCCATAGTCAGGAAACCATGACTATCTATTGATCAACGAGCTAGTCAACTAGAGGCTCACTAGGGACATATTGTGGTCTATGTATTCACACGTGTATTACGATTTCCGGATAATACAATTATAGCATGAATAAAAGACAATTATCATGAACAAGGAAATATAATAATAATCCTTTTATTATTGCCTCTAGGGCATATTTCCAACAGAAACTAATGTATAAAAACTGGGTATGGAAAGAGTATGATCAATGTATTACTTTCCTTGCTGACGATCCGCGAAACCTAGGGACTCGTAGTAGCACGGTTCGCACTTCGGGAATTCTATCGCAAACAAACAATAGCATACATAAGCAATCAAGCGAAGATGCAGAGGCAAAACTCAAATAAAAGAGATTGACCATAAAGTTCAACTTAAGAACTCCGGTTTGCGGAAAGAATCAAATCAAACGGAGCAACGAAACTCAAACGGCGAAATAAACAAGATCCGTTTACTAATATGACCTAGAGTCAAATTTTACAGTACGAAAATCTTGTTTGAGTTGGTTAAACAGAAAGAGGGTCTCGAGAAGAAGATCTAGGCACTTGAATCGCCTGCTTCCGATAAACGAGTGAAAAGATAAACTGAAATGAAAATCAGATTAGAAATCGCGATCGAGAATAATCGCGGAAAAAATCCGATAAAAAGAAAACTGACGAACAGGCTATCGAATGAGCGTTCGTTATCTGTAACTAACGAACGAAAACTGTTCGTTAAAACGAACGTACGGACGAACGTCTGCTAAATAGAAGAACCGAGAAAAACCGGCGAACTGATCTGAAAAAACGAATTAGGGTTTTCTAAAAAAATGAATCGGTTTTCTAGAGAAAACCGGCGGCGGCGGCTACCTTATCGGATCTGTCGAGGCGCGGGCTCCGCGGCTTGGGGCTTCTGCAGCGGGCGGCGGTTATGGGCGGCAGGCGACGGCGGCGCGCTGGCTGCAAGGGGCGGCGGGCGGTGGCGCGATGCGCAAGAGGCGGTAGCGGCGGCGGCGCGGGCGGATGGCGGCGCTGCTCGGGGCGGGGAGGCTGCCAGCGGTGGTTGGTGGCGGCGGCGGGGCTTGGGGCAGCATATAAAGGGGGGGAGGCGGCTTGGAGGAGGGGCCAAGGCGGCGGCGAGGAGGAGTCCCGGCTGCACTCCTCGTCCAAGGCGGCGGCGGCTCGGTCTCCGGGTGGGAGACGACGCGCGCGGGAGATGGGCCGGCCCGGCTGGGTTTCGGCCCAGTCGGTGCTCGAAGTTTTTTTTTCTTTAAATAATTCCGCCGAACAGAAAATAAATCCTAGAAAAAATAAAATAAAAATCTAAAAATGCCAAAACAAAATTTCACCGTCTAAATAAAATATTTAGAACGAGATGAACATTTTCTTGGCCCTAAAATGCAATTTTGAAAACGTGCAATTTTTCTAATGCAAATAAAATCCAAATAAAATCAATTAATTCATTTTAATATTTTCCCTCCAATATTTCAATTATTTTGGAGAAGTCATATTATCTCCTCTCATATATTTTATTTATGAAATATTTTTGGAGAGAAAAATAATTAAAACCAAATTCCTCGTTTTAATATTTGATAAAATCAAATATGAAAACCGGGAAAATCCCCAACTCTCTCCGAAGGTCCTTGAGTTGCTTAGGATTTCGAGGATCGTGAAACGAAAAATGCAATAAAATATGATTTGCATGAATGATCTATGTATAACATTCCAAATTGAAAATTTGGGATGTTACAAACCAACCCCCCTTAAGATGAATCTCGCCCTCGAGATTCGGGTTGGCTAGAAAATAGGTGTGGGTGGTCTTTGCGAAGATCATCCTCTCGTTCCCAGGTGGCTTCATCCTCGGTATGGTGGCTCCACTGAACTTTGCAAAACTTAATAACCTTGTTGCGGGTGACTCGACTGGCAAACTCAAGAATCTTAACTGGCTTCTCCTCATAAGTCAAATCACTATCCAACTGAATCGCTTCCAAGGATAATATATCTCTTAACGGTATATCGACCATCTCAGCATGACACTTCTTCAACTGTGAAACGTGAAACACATCGTGAACTCCTGATAGTCCTTCAGGTAACTCCAACTTGTAGGCAACTTCTCCCATACGTTCCAAAACATGATACAGTCCTACAAATCTCGGGGCTAACTTTCCCTTAACTCCAAAAGGTTTCACTCCTCGCAAGGGTGATACTCGCAGATATGCTCTGTCTCCAATTTCATAAGTTACCTCCTTGCGTTTCGAGTCTGCATAACTCTTCTGCCTGGACTGGGCTATCTTCAGTTTGTCTCGAATAAGCTTGACTTTCTCCTCAGACTCCTTGATCAAGTCGGGTCCAAATAATTGTAGGTCTCCTACTTCATCCCACATCAATGGCGTCCTGCACCTCCGTCCATACAGGGCTTCTAACGGTGCCATCTTCAGACTGGCTTGGTTGCTATTGTTGTATGAGAACTCTGCGTAAGGCAAATTGTCATCCCAACTAGATCCATAATCCAACGCACAGGCTCTCAACATGTCTTCCAGAATCTGGTTGACTCTGTCGGTCTGTCCATCCGTCTACGGGTGAAATGTTGTACTGAACTCCAATCTCGTTCCCAAAGTCTGGTGCAGCTGATGCCAAAACTTTGAGGTAAACTGTGTCCCTCTATCTGATACGATGGTCCTGGGAACTCCATGCAGACATACGATCCTGGACATATATATCTTGGCCAACTTCGCACTCATATAAGTTCTTTTTACGGGGATAAAGTGTGCCACTTTGGTTAAGCGATCAACGACTACCCATATTGAATCATATCCTGATTTGGTCCTGGGAAATCCGGTGATAAAATCCATGCCAAGTTTATCCCACTTCCATTCGGGTATCGGCATAGGCTGTAACAATCCTGCTGGCTTTTGATGCTCTGCCTTCACTCTCTGACATACGTCACATATGGCTACATACTCGGCAATATCCTTCTTCATACCCGTCCACCAGAAACGTTCCTTCAAATCCAAATACATCTTGGTGTTCCCAGGATGTATCAACTATGGTGAGTCATGAGCCTCTTGATGTATTAACTTCCTGATCTCTGGGTTATTGGGCACATAAACTCGGTCCTCAAACCATAATGTGTCGTGCTCATCCTCACGAAAACCCTTGGCCTTTCCTTTGCTCACTTTCTCCTTTATCTCGGCTATCACTTTTTCATCCTTCTGAGCTTCTCGAATCTTGCCCAACAACGTAGACTGAACTTCCATTGTTTCCACAAAACCTCTAGGAACAATCTCCAATCGAAGTTCCCTGAGATCCTCTGCTAACTCCTTTGGTAATCCCGTACGTGCTAGGATGTTAGCATAACTCTTCTGGCTCAAAGCGTCTGCTATGACATTGGCCTTTCCTGGATGATAGTGCAGCTTCATGTCATAATCCTTTCTAAGCTCCAACCATCTCCTCTGCCTAAGGTTCAGCTCCTTCTGTGTGAAGATGTACTTCAAACTCTTATGATCCATGTACACATCACAAAAGTTTCCAATAAGGTAATGTCTCCATGTCTTCAATGCATGCACTACGGCTGCTAACTCCAAATCATGCGTGGCATAATTTAATTCATGCGTTTTTAGTTGTCGTGAGGCATACGAAACAGC
The DNA here is from genome assembly GCA_021605205.1 of Aegilops longissima. NCBI lineage: Eukaryota > Viridiplantae > Streptophyta > Magnoliopsida > Poales > Poaceae > Aegilops > Aegilops longissima. Next base: position 711,561,304 of record CM038679.1, on the reverse strand, counting down.
TCTTCCATAAACTTCTCCTGCTTCGCGGCATCTGTGGCCACATCATCAAGGGCATAGTGAGATAACTTGCTAAACTCATCCACGTACTGAGCCACATTACGGTTCCCCTGGCGTAAGTTGCTAAACTCACGCTTCTTCATATTCATAGCTCCAGTTGAGACATGGGCGGTGCGGAAAGCTTGCTAAAAATGGTCCCAAGTGACATTGGCTATGGGGAAGGTGGCCGTGTAATTCTCCCACCATGAGGCTGCTGGTCCATCCAATTGATGTGCGGCAAAGCGCACCTTCTCAGCATCGGTGCAACCTGCGGTGGTCAACTCCCTTCCAATACGGCGTAGCCAATCATCAGCAACTATAGGCTCGGTGCTATTGGAGAACACCGGCGGTTGCAACCTCAGAAAACGGGCTAGGTTGTCAACTGGAGGCGGGTTGTTGTTGTTGTTGTTGTTGTTGTTGTTGTTGTTGTTGTTGTTGTTGTTGTTGTTGTTGTTGTTGTTGTTGTTGTTGTTGTTGCCTTGGTTTTGAACTAGCAATTGCATCAAGGTGTTCTGCTGCTGGATCAACTGAGTGAGCTCCGGCGGGTATGCAAATCCGGTGTCACGTCTCGGAGGCATCTGATGGGTGTAGATGGGAGAGATCAGAATAGAAAAGGGGTCTAGTGAGAAAGCACTACCCATATGCACATGAGACAAACACAAACATTTCACTCAATCAATCAAGCAAGGGCATACAAGCGGTCTAGAACTATCGAAAAAGTGCTCATCTACTACTAAATACATGGGGGAAATACTACTAGTCATTTGGTGGTCATCTAGAAATTTTGATCGGTGGAAGACTCCATGATATCTGCTCCAGCTTCGTCTTCAAAGTCGTCATCACTTGGGTCGGAGTTGGTGTCGTCGATGATGATGTATTTGTCCGGGCAAGTAGAATCGTCGTCTTCTCTTCCCGACGCTGGATCTCCCATGAATACTCTGATCTTCTTAATCAGGTCGTCATTCTTCTCCAATAGTGTCTTAATTTCCTCCTCATACCCATCGTGTGTAAACTTGAGTTCTTCTTCCAGCTCGATGATCCTAGTCTTCGCCTTCTTCAATTCCATCATGTCTGCGCACATCTGGTTCTCCTGACGTCGAATGTGCTGGTTTAACTCCTGAATGAAAGCTGCAATGGACATGTCCTTCTTGGTGCTGATCATCTCCCATTGCTCGTCTCAGCGCCCACATATCTGATAGATAGTGTCCTTCAGATCCTTGTTGTAGACTTCTCCAATGCGTCCCATGGTAATGTGGGCTTCCATGCTCTTGCCTAGACTCCAGGTGGGTGCTTCGAAAGAAAATTCTATGGGCTTAGTGGTTGGCGAGAACGTCCTTCCTGGAACTTGTACTTGAATCATCTAGCGCTCCTCTTCTGGTTAGGTGGCGTTGTACGTCCCGGTGAAGCTTGGTATTCCGATGTTCAAGTACCTAGTGACTTCCTTCAAGTGGCGTCCAAAGGGTGTGTCTTCATCCGGTTGCGCAAACTTGTTTTTCATCTCCGCCATCCTAAAGAGTACAAAATGGAGAGGAGTCAGAAATGAGTAGAGAAGAGTGACCTATGGTTTATCTTAGTGGTCGTGTCCTACACTCAGCGTGTGCTCTGATACCATCTTGTAGCAACCCGACCTCAAACTGTCAAGTCTCTGTGCTTCAGTGTCATCCCTGAATCGGTAATGCTGACACACACAGTACTTGAAGGATTTATAATAGAGTAGCAATCACACACTTATTACATCGAATGTCTCAAAAGAGAACTTATTACAATAAATATGGCTTAAAGCCATCTAATATGGTAACAGTGGAAGGCTTGGAAGATAAAGTGAGTCCATCAACTCCAACGGCATAGCTGAGCTTCACGGCAACGACCTAACGAACCTTACTCCTCGTCTGAAAAGTCTGCAACATAATACGCTGCAGCCCGAAAATGGGTCAACACATGGAATATGCTGGCAATATAACACAGTAGAGCAAGAACAGAATAATGCTATCATTTCATGCATATTTGGCTGGTGGAAAGCGCTATGGTTATAGTTTTTGCGAAAAGCCAATTTTTCCCTACAACAAAGGAATATATTTTAAATTAACTATCATGGTAGTTGAAACATCATTGAGAAGGTTCCTCCAACTCAATCCCAAATAAAGTAATTAACAACCCAACAATATTAATTAAGAGTGATGAGATACTTAAGATACTCCAAGTACTAGATACTCAGGATTGTCCAGAACTGGGGACACGGCTAACCATGATTAGATTGTACACTCTGCAGAGGTTTGCGCACTTCTCCCCACAAGACTCGATCGCCTCCGTTGGATTTCTCGCACTACATGATGTTTGAGAAACGGATGAACGAGACACAGTCTTTCAGAAACATTAACTCTCTACTCCGGGCAGACCATACCAACCCTACAACCCACTACCTGCTGATGTCTACTACACAACCTTCTTCTTGTAGACGTTGTTGGGCCTGCAAGTGCACAGGTTTGTAGGACAGTAGCAAATTTCCCTCAAGTGGATGACCTAAGGTTTATCAATCCGCGAGAGGCGTAGGAGGAAGATGGTCTCTCTCAAACAACCCTGCAACCAAATAACAAAGAGTCTCTTGTGTCCCCAACACACCCAATACAATGGTAAATTGTATAGGTGCACTAGTTCGGCGAAGAGATGGTGATACAAGTGCAATATGGATGGTAGATATAGGTTTTTGTAAACTGAAAATATAAAAACAGCAAGGTAACAAGCGGTAAAAGTGAGCGTAAATGGTATTGCAACGATAGGAAACAAGGCCTAGGGTTCATACTTTCACTAGTGCAAGTTCTCTCAACAATAATAACATAGATAGATCATATAACAAGCCCTAAACATGCAACAAAGAGTCACTCCGAAGCCACTAATAGCGGAGAACAAACGTAGAGATTATGGTCGGGTACGAAACCACCACAAAGTTATTCTTTCGGATCAATCTATAAAAGAGTTCATACTAGAATAACACCTTAAGATACAAATCAACCAAAACCCTAATGTCACCTAGATACTCCATTGTCACCTCAAGTATCCGTGGGCATGATTATACGATATGCATCACACAATCTCAGATTCATCCAACCAACATAAAGTACTTCAAATAGTGCCCCAAAGTTTCTACCGGAGAGTCAAGAACGTATGCCAACCCCTATGCATAGGTTCCCAATGTCACGAAACCCGCAAGTTGATCACCAAGACATACATCAAGTGTTCTCATAAAAGACTCAATCCGATAAAATAACTTCAAAAGGGGAAACTCAATTCATCACAAGAGAGTAGAGGGGGAGAAACATCATAAGATCCAACTACAATAGCAAAGCTCGGGATACATCAAGATCGTGCCATAGAGGAACACGAGAGAGAGAGAGAGAGAGAGAGAGAGAGAGAGAGATCAAACACATAGCTACTGGTACATACCCTCAGCCCCGAGGGTGAACTACTCCCTCCTCGTCATGGATAGCACCAGGATGATGAAGATGGCCACCGGAGATGGATCCCCCCTCTTGCAGGGTACCGGAAAGGGGTCCCGATTGGTTTTTGGTGGTTCTGGAGGCTTGCGGCGGCGGAACTCCCGATCTATCTTCTGTTCAGGAAGTTTTAAGGTACGTAGGTATATATGGGTGAAAGGAGTACGTCGGTGGAGCTACGGGGGCCCCACGAGGCAGGGGCGCGCCCAGGGGGGTGGGCGCGCCCCCACCCTCGTGAGCACCTCCCGTATCTTCTGACATAGAGTCCAAGTCCATCAGGTGGGTTTCCTTCCAAAAATAACTTCTCCAGTTGATTTCGTTCTGTTTTGACTCCGTCTGATATTCCTTTTCCTCAAAACACTGAAATAGGCATAAAACAGCAAATCTGGGTTGGGCCTCCGGTTAATAGGTTAGTCCCAAAAATAATATAAAAGTGGATAATGAAGCCCAATATTGCCTAAAACAGTAGATAAAGTAGCATGGAGCAATCAAAAATTATAGATACGTTGGAGACGTATCACCTGCTGATCTACCTCTTCGAGAGCTTCACATAACTTACTCAACTATGCTAGAGCCCATAATAGCTTGTGGCTGCACACGGAAGTTTCTAGGATGAATCATCTCAGTTCCCTTTGAGGCTGGGTGGCAGTGCATAGGAAGATCACAAGGAAACCCCGGGATTTCCAAAAATACAGGCAACACTGGATTACCAGGTGCCTCAATCCACCCAGATGTGTATTTAAGTTGCCACCTTAAGTTGAACCATTAATTAACAGTCTCACATCTGCCATGGATTTCACTCACCCAAACCACACCTACGAGCATAGCATAGAAAAATAAGCAACACGTAGAAGTAACTCCCAAGAGTTTGAATGTAACAGGGCAATAGGTTCTACCTCATCAACTACTTCCCAACCCACATGTTAATGACATCCTGATCATGCAATGTTTGAGGGTTGAAACTAATGCATAAAAACTGGGTATGGAAAGAGTATGATCAATGTGTTACTTGCCTTGCTGACGATCCACGAAACCTAGGGACTCGTAGTAGCACGCTTCGCACTCCGGGAATTCTATCGCAAACAAACAATAGCATACATAAGCAATCAAGAGAAGATGCACAGGCAAAACTCAAATAAAAGAGATTGACCAGAAAGTTCAACTTAAGAACTCCGGTTTGCAGAAAGAATCAAATCAAACGGAGCAACGAAACTCAAACGGCGAAAGAAACAAGATCCGTTTACTAATCTGAACTAGAGTCAAATTTTACAGTACCAAAATCTTGTTTGAGTTGGTTAAACAGAAAGAGGGTCTCGAGACGAAGATCTAGGCGCTTGAATCGGCTGGTTCCGATAAACGAGCGAAAAGATAAACTGAAACGAAAATCGGATCAGAAATCGTGATCGAGAATAATCACAGAAAAAATCCCATAAAAAGAAAACTGACGAACATGCTAACAAACGAGCATTCGTTATCTATAACTAACGAGCGAAAACCGTTCGTTAAAATGAACGTACGGACGAACGTCCGCTAAATAGAAGAACCGGGAAAAACCGGCGAACCGATCTAAAAAAACAAGCTAGGGTTCTCTAAAAAAACCAAATCGGTTTTCTAGAGAAAACCGGCGGCGGCGGCTACTGTTGGGGAACGTTGCAGAAAATTAAAATTTTTCCAACGGTTTCACCAAGATCCATCCATGAGTTCATCTAAGCAACGAGTCATGGGAGAGAGATTGCATCTACATACCACTTGTAGATCGCGTGCGGAAGCGTTCACTAGAACGTGGATGATGGAGTCGTACTCGCCGTGATCCAAATCACCGATGACCGAGTGCCGAACGGACGGCACCTCCGCGTTCAACACACGTACGGAGCGGATGACGTCTCCTCCTTCTTGATCCAGAAAGGAGGAAGGAGAGGTTGAGGAAGATGGCTCCAGCAGCAGCACGACGGCGTGGTGTTGGTGGAGAAGCAGCATTCCGGCAAGGCTTCACCAAGCACGTAACGGAGGAGGAGAGGTGTAGCAGGGGAGAGGGAGGCGCCAAGATGCAAGGGTGCGGCTGCCCCCTCCCTCCCCCCCTTTATATAGGCCCCTGGGGCGCCGCCCTGGAGATCTGATCTCCCAAGGGGGGCGGCGGCCAAGGGGGGAGGCTTGCCCCCCAAGGCAAGTGGGGCGCCCCCCACCCTAGGGTTTCCAACCCTAGGCGAAGGGGGGGCAAGTGGGGGGCGCACCAGCCCACCAGGGGCTGGTTCCCTCCCACTTCAGCCCACGGGCCCTCCGGATAGGTGGCCCCACCGGTGGACCTCGGACCCTTCCGGTGGTCCCAGACAATCTGGTAACCCCCGAAATTCTCCCGATGGCCGAAATAGCACTTCCTATATATAATTCTTTACCTCCGGACCATTCCGAAACTCCTCGTGACGTCCGGGATCTCATTCGGGACTCCGGACAACATTCGGTTTGCTGCATACTCATATTCATACAACCCTAGCGTCACCGAACCTTAAGTGTGTAGACCCTACGGGTTCAGGAGACATGCAGACATGACCGAGACAGCTCTCGGTCAATAACCAACAGCGGATCTGGATACCCATGTTGACTCCCACATACTCTCGATGATCTCATCGGATGAACCACGATGTCGAGGATTCAATTAATCCCGTAATCAATTCCCTTTGTCAATCGGTACGTTACTTGCCCGAGACTCGATCGTCGGTATCCCAATACCTCGTTCAGTCTCATTACCGGCAAGTCACTTTACTCGTACCTTAATGCATGATCCTGTAACCAATCACTTGGTCACTTTGAGCTCATTATGATGATGCATTACCGAGTGGGCCCAGAGATACCTCTCCGTCATACGGAGTGACAAATCCCAGTCTCGATCCGTGTCAACCCAACAGACACTTTCGGAGATACCTGTAGTGCACCTTTATAGTCACCCAGTTACGTTGTGACGTTTGGTACACCCAAAGCACTCTTACGGTATCCGGGAGTTACACGATCTCATGGTCTAAGGAAGAGATACTTGACATTGGAAAAGCTCTAGCAAAACGAACTACACGATCTTGTGCTATGCTTAGGATTGGGTCTTGTCCATCACATCATTCTCCTAATGATGTGATCCCGTTATCTATCACATCCAATGTCCATAGTCAGGAAACCATGACTATCTGTTGATCAACGAGCTAGTCAACTAGAGGCTCACTAGGGACATATTGTGGTCTATGTATTCACACGTGTATTACGATTTCCGGATAATACAATTATAGCATGAATAAAAGACAATTATCACGAACAAGGAAATATAATAATAATCCTTTTATTATTGCCTCTAGGGCATATTTCCAACAGTCTCCCACTTGCACTAGAGTCAATAATCTAGTTACATCGTGATGTACCGAACACCCATAGAGTTCTGGTGTTGATCATGTTTTGCTCGCGGAAGAGGTTTAGTCAACGGATCTGCGACATTCAGATCCGTATGCACTTTGCAAATTTCTATGTCTCCATCTTGAACATTTTCACGGATGGAGTTGAAGCAACGCTTGATGTTCCTGGTCTTCTTGTGAAACCTGGGCTCCTTGGCAAGTGCAATAGCTCCAGTGTTGTCACATAAGAGTTTGATTGGCCCCGACGCATTGGGTATAACTCCTAGGTCGGTGATGAACTCCTTCACCCAAATTGCTTCATGCGCTGCCTCCGAGGCTGCCATGTACTCCGCTTCACACGTAGATCCCGCCACGACGCTCTGCTTGCAGCTGCACCAGCTTACTGCTCCACCATTCAACATATACACGTATCTGGTTTATGACTTAGAGTCGTCCAGATCTGTGTCGAAGCTAGCGTCGACGTAACCCTTTACGACGAGCTCTTCTTCACCTCCATAAACGAGAAACATGTCCTTTGTCCTTTTCAGGTACTTCAGGATATTCTTGACCGCTGTCCAGTGTTCCTTGTCGGGATTACTTTGGTACCTTCCTACCAAACTTACGGCAAGGTTTACATCAGGTCTGGTACACAGCATGGCATACATAATAGATCCTATGGCGAGGCATAGGGATGACGCTCATCTCTTCTTTATCTTTTGCCGTGGCGGGCATTGAGCCGAGCTCAATCTCACACCTTGCAAGATGAGCAAGAACCCTTTCTTGGACTGATCCATTTTAATTTCTTCAAAATCTTATCAAGGTATGTGCTTTGTGAAAGACCTATGAGGCGTCTCGATCTATCCCTATAGATCTTGATGCCTAATATGTAAGCAGCTTCTCCAAGGTCCTTCATTGAAAAACTTTTATTCAAGTAGGCCTTAATACTGTCCAAGAGTTCTATATCATTTCCCATCAAAAGTATGTCATATACATATAATATGAGAAATGCTACAGATCTCCCACTCACTTTCTTGTAAACGCAGGCTTCTGCATAAGTCTGCATAAACCCAAATGCTTTGATCATCTCATCAAAGCGAATGTTACAACTCCGAGATGCTTGCACCAGCCCATAAATGGATTGCTGGAGCTTGCATACCTTGTTAGCATTCTTAGGGTCGACAAAACCTTCCGGCTGCATCATATACAGCTCTTCCTTAAGATAAACGTTAAGGAATGCCGTTTTGACGTCCATCTGCCATGTCTCATAATCATAGTATGCGGCAATTGCTAACATGATTCGGATGGACTTAAGCTTCGCTACGGGAGAGAAAGTCTCATCGTAGTCAGTCCCTTGAACTTGCCGATAACCCTTAGCGACAAGTCGAGCTTTATAGATGGTGACATTACCATCCGCGTCTGTCTTCTTCTTAAAGATCCATTTGTTTTCTATCGCTCGCCGATCATCAGGCAAGTCTGTCAAAGTCCATACTTTGTTTTCATACATGGATCCTATCTCGGATTGCATGGCTTCAAGCCATTTGTTGGAATCCGGGCCCGCCATCGCTTCTTCATAGTTCGAAGGTTCACCATTGTTTAACAACATGATTTCCAGGACAGGGTTGCCATACCACTCTGGTGTGGAACGTGTCCTTGTGGACCTCTGAAGTTCAAGAGCAACTTGATCCGAAGTACTTTGATCATCATCGTTAATTTCCTCTCCAATAGGTGTAGGCACCACAGGAACATTTTCCTGAGCTGCACTATTTTCCAGTTCAAGAGGTAGTACTTCATCGAGTTCTACTTTCCTCCCACTTACTCCTTTCGAGAGAAACTCTTTTTCAAGAAAGGATTCGTTCTTGGCAACAAAGATCTTGCCTTCGGATCTAAGGTAGAAGGTATACCCAATGGTTTCCTTAGGTTATCCAATGAAGACGCATTTTTCCGACTTGGGTTCGAGCTTTTCAGGTTGAAGTTTCTTGACATAAGCATCGCATCCCCAAACTTTTAGAAACGACAGCTTAGGTTTCTTCCCAAACCATAATTCATACGGTGTCGTCTCAACGGATTTAGATGGTGCCCTATTTAAAGTGAATGTAGCTGTCTCTAGAGCGTATCCCCAAAATGATAGCGGTAAATCTGTAAGAGACATCATAGATCGCACCATATCCAATAGAGTGCGATTACGACGTTCGGACACACCATTACGCTGAGGTGTTCCAGGCGGCGTGAGTTGTGAAACGATTCCACATTTCCTTAAGTGTGTACCAAATTCGTGACTTAAATATTCTCCTCCACGATCTGATCGTAAGAACTTTATTTTTCGGTCACGTTGATTCTCTACCTCATTCTGAAATTCCTTGAACTTTTCAAAGGTCTCAGACTTGTGTTTCATCAAGTAGACATATCCATATCTACTCAAGTCATCGGAGAGTGAGAACATAACGATATCCTCCATGAGCCTCGGCGCCATTGGACCGCACACATCGGTATGTATGATTTCCAATAAGTTGGTTGCTCGCTCCATTGTTCCGGAGAACGGAGTCTTGGTCATTTTGCCCATAAGGCATGGTTCGCATGTGTCAAATGATTCATAATCGAGAGACTCTAAAAGTCCATCAGAATGGAGCTTCTTCATGCGCTTGACACCAATGTGACCAAGGCGGCAGTGCCACAAGTATGTGGGACTATCGTTATCAACTTTACATCTTTTGGTATTCACACTATGAATATGTGTAATATTACGCTCGAGATTCATTAAGAATAAACCATTGACCATCGGAGCATGACCATAAAACATATCTCTCATATAAATAGAACAACCATTATTCTCGGATTTAAATGAGTAGCCATCTCGCATTAAACGAGATCCTGATACAATGTTCATGCTCAAACTTGGCACTAAATAACAATTATTGAGGTTTAAAACTAATCCCGTAGGTAAATGTAGAGGTAGCGTGCGACGGCGATCACATCGACCTTGGAACCATTCCCGACGCATCGTCACACTCGTCCTTCGCCAGTCTCCATTTATTCCGCAGCTCCTGCTGTGAGTTACAAATATGAGCAACGGCACCGTATCAAATACCGGGAGTTACTACGAGTATCTGGTAAGGTACACATCATTTACATGTATATCAAATATACCTTTAGTGTTGCCGGCCTTCTTGTCCGCTAAGTATTTGGGGCAGTTCCGCTTCCAGTGGCCCTTCCCTTTGCAATAAAAGCACTCTGTCTCAGGTTTGGGTCCATTCTTTGACTTCTTCCTAGCAACTTTCTTACCGGGCGCGGCAACATCCTTGTCGTCCTTCTTGAAGTTCTTCTTACCCTTGCCCTTTTTGAACTTAGTGGTTTTATTGACCATCAACACTTGATGTTCTTTCTTGATTTCAACCTCTGCTGACTTCAGCATTGAGAATACTTCGGGAATGGTCTTCACCATCCCCTGCATATTGTAGTTCATCACAAAGCTCTTGTAGCTTGGTGGGAGCGACTGAAGGATTATGTCAATGACCGCCTCGTCCGGGAGGTTAATGTCTAGCTGGGACAAAGCGGTTGTGCAACCTGACATTTTGAGTATGTGCTCACCGACAGTAACTGTTTTCCTCCATCTTACAACTATAGAACTTGTCGGAGACTTCATATCTCTCGACCCGGGCATGAGCTTGGAAAACCATTTTCAGCTCCTCGAACATCTCATATGCTCCGTGTTGCTCAAAACGCTTTTGGAGCCCCGGTTCTAAGCTGTAAAGCATGCCGCACTGAACGAGGGAGTAATCATCAGCACGAGACTGCCAAACATTCATAATGTCTTGGTTCTCTGGGATGGGTGCATAACCTAGCGGTGCTTCTAGGACATATTGTTTCTTGGCTGCTATGAGGATGATCCTCAGGTTCCGGACCCAGTCCGAATAGTTGTTGCCATCGTCTTTCAGCTTGGTTTTCTCTAGGAACGCGTTGAAGTTCATGGTGACATGAGCGTTGGCCATTTGATCTACAAGACATTTTGCAAAGATTTTAGACTAATGTTCATGATAATTAAGTTCATCTAGTCAAATTATTTAATGAACTCCCACTCAGATTTGACATCCCTCTAGTCATCTAAGTGTTACATGATCCGAGTCGACTAGGCTGTGTCCGATCATCACGTGAGACGGACTAGTCATCGTCGGTGAACATCTCCATGTTGATTGTATCTTCCATACGACTCATGTTCGACCTTTCGGTCTCTTGCGTTCCGAGGCCATGTCTGTACATGCTAGGCTCGTCAAGTTAACCCTAAGTGTTTATGCATGTGTAAAACTGTCTTACACCCGTTGTATGTGAACGTAAGCATCTATCACACCCGATCATCACGTGGTGCTTCGAAACGATTTAACTTTAGCAACGGTGCACAGTTAGGGGGAACACTTTCTTGAAATTATTATAAGGGATCATCTTATTTACTACCGTCGTTCTAAGTAAACAAGATGCATAAAACATAATAAACATCACATGCAATTATATAAAGTAGTGACATGATATGGCCAATATCATATAGCTCCTTTGATCTTCATCTTCGGGGCTCCATGATCATCTTGTCACCGGCATGACACCATGATCTCCATCATCATGATCTCCATCATCGTGTCTCCATGAAGTTGCTCGCCAACTATTACTTCTACTACTATGGCTAACACGTTTAGCAATAAAGTAAAGTAATTTACATGGCGTTGAATCAATGACTCGCAGGTCATACAATAATTAAGACAACTCCTATGGCTCCTGCCGTTGTCATACTCATCGACATGCAAGTCGTGATTCCTATTACAAGAACATGATCTCATACATCACAATATATCATTCATCATTCATCACAACTTCTGGCCATATCACATCACATGACAATTGCTGCAAAAACAAGTTAGACGTCCTCTAATTGTTGTTGCATCTTTTACGTGGCTGCAATTGGGTTCTAGCAAGAACGTTTTCTTACCTACGAATAACCACAACGTGATTTTTGTCAACTTCTATTTACCCTTCATAAGGACCCTTTTCATCTAATCCGCTCCAACTAAAGTAGGAGAGACAGACACCCGCTAGCCACCTTATGCAACTAGTGCATGTCAGTCGGTGGAACCTGTCTCACGTAAGCGTACGTGTAAGGTCGGTCCGGGCCGCTTCAACCCACAATACCGCTGAAGCAAGAAAAGACTAGTAGCGGCAAGCAAGTTGACAAGATCTACGCCCACAACAAAATTGTGTTCTACTCATGCAATAGAGAACTACGCATAGACCTAGCTCATGATGCCACTGTTGGGGAACGTTGCAAAAATTAAAATTTTCCTACGGTTTCACCAAGATCCATCTATGAGTTCATCTAAGCAACGAGTCATGGGAGAGAGATTGCATCTACATACCACTTGTAGATCGCGTGCGGAAGCGTTCACTAGAACGTGGATGATGGAGTCGTACTCGCCGTGATCCAAATCACCGATGACCGAGTGCCGAACGGACGGCACCTCCGCGTTCAACACACGTATGGAGCGGATGACGTCTCCTCCTTCTTGATCCAGCAAGGGGGAAGGAGAGGTTGAGGAAGATGGCTCCAGCAGCAGCACGACGGCGTGGTGTTGGTGGAGAAGCAGCATTCCGGCAAGGCTTCACCAAGCACGTGACGGAGGAGGAGAGGTGTAGCAGGGGAGAGGGAGGTGCCAAGATGCAAGGGTGCGGCTGCCCCTCCTCCCCCTTTATATAGGCCCCAGAAGCGGCGGCCCTGGAGATCTAATCTCCCAAGGGGCGGCGACCAAGGGGAGGCTTGCCCCAAGGCAAGTGGGCGCCCCACCCTAGGGTTTCCAACCCTAGGCGCAGGGGGCAAGTGGGGCGCACCAACCCACCAGGCTGGTTCCTCCCACTTCAGCCCACGGGCCCTCTCGGGATAGGTGGCCCCACCGGTGGACCTCGGGACCCTTCCGGTGGTCCCAGACAATACCGTAACCCCAAAATTCTCCCGATGGCGAAATAGCACTTCCTATATATAATTCTTTACCTCCGGACCATTCCGAACTCCTCGTGACGTCCGGTATCTCATCCGGACTCAAACAACATTCGGTTTGCTGCATACTCATATTCATACAACCCTAGCGCCACCGAACCTTAAGTGTGTAGACCCTACGGGTTCGGGAGACATGCGAACATGACCGAGACGGCTCTCGGTCAATAACCAACAGCGGATCTGGATACCCATGTTGACTCCCACATACTCCTCGATGATCTCATCGGATGAACCACGATGTCGAGGATTCAATTAATCCCGTATTCAATTCCCTTTGTCAATCGGTGCGTTACTTGCCCGAGACTCGATCGTCGGTATCCCAATACCTCGTTCAGTCCCGTTTCCGCAAGTCACTTTACTCGCATCCGTAATGCATGATCCTGTAACCAATCACTTGGTCACTTTGAGCTCATTATGATGATGCATTACCGAGTGGGCCCAGAGATACCTCTCCGTCATACGGAGTGACAAATCCAGCCTCGATCCATGTCAACCCAATGACACTTTCGGAGATACCTGTAGTGCACCTTTATAGTCACCCGATTACGTTGTGGCGTTTGGTACACCCAAAGCACTCTTACGGTATCCGGGAGTTACACGATCTCATGGTCTAAGGAAGAGATACTTGACATTGGAAAAGCTCTAGCAAAACGAACTACACGATCTTGTGCTCTACTTAGGATTGGGTCTTGTCCATCACATCATTCTCCTAATGATGTGGTCCCGTTATCAATGACATCCAATGTCCATAGTCAGGAAACCATGACTATCTATTGATCAACGAGCTAGTCAACTAGAGGCTCACTAGGGACATTTTGTGGTCTAAGTATTCACACGTGTATTACGATTTCCGGATAATACAATTATAGCATGAATAAAAGAAAATTATCACGAACAAGGAAATATAATAATAATTCTTTTATTATTGCCTCTAGGGCATATTTCCAACAGCTACCTCGTCAGATTCGGCGAGGCGCGGGGCTCCGGCGGCTTGGGGCTTCTGCGGTGGGCGGCGGCTTATGGGCGGTGGCGGCAATGGGCGGCGGCTTGCAACGGCGGCGGTGAGGCGTGGTGGCGGCGCTCTCGAGAGACGGGCTGCTCGGCGGTTGGTGGTGGTGGCGGGGGCTTGGGGCGGCATATAAGGGGGGCTTGGAGGAGGGGCCAAGGCGGCGGTGAGGAGGAGTCCCGGCCGGGCTCCTCGTCCGAGGCGGCGGCGGCTCGGTCTCCGGGTGGGAGACGGCACGCGCGGGAGATGGGCCGGCCCGGCTGGGTTTCGGCCCAGTCGGTGATCGAAGTTTTTATTTCTTTGAATAATTCCGCCGAACAAAAAATAAATCCTAGAAAATAAAATAAAAATCTAAAAATGCCAAAACAAATTTCACCGTCTAAATAAAATATTTAGAACGAGATGAATATTTTCTTGGCCCTAAAATGCAATTTTGTATACGTGCAATTTTTCCAATGCAAATAAAATCAAATAAAGTCAATTAATTGATTTTAATATTTTCCCTCCAATATTTCAATTGTTTTGGAGAAGTCATATTATCTCCTCTCATATATTTTATTTATGAAATATTTTTGGAGAGAAAAAGAATTAAAACCAAAATCCTCGTTTCAATATTTGATAAAATTAAATTTGAAAATCGGGAAAATCCCCAACTCTCTCCGAAGGTCCTTGAGTTGCTTTGGATTTTGAGGATCGCGAAACGAAAAATGCAGTAAAATATGATATGCATGAATGATCTATGTATAACATTCCAAATTGAAAATTTGGGATGTTACATGTATCAACTAGGGTTGTCTGTATCTTCCATGTTTGGCGGGTTATTCTCAAGAGGAGTGGACTCCGCTCCTCACTCACTAGAAAATGGCTGGTCACCGGGATGCCCAGTCCCATGCTTTATGCAAACTACATCAAAACAATTGCAAACAAAACTCCCCTGAGACTGTTGTTAGTTGGAGGCACTCGTTGTTTCGAGCAAGCCATGGATTGATGCTTGTTGGTGGAGGGGGAGTATAAACTTTACCATTCTGTTTGGGAACCGCCTATAATGTGTATAGCATGGAAGATATCGCCATCTCTCGGTTGTTATGTTGACAATGAAAGTATACCGCTCAAAATATTATTTATCTCTATTTCAAAAATCGACCTCTGGCACCTCTACAAATCCCTTCTTCCCTCTACGAAGGGCCTATCTATTTACTTTTATTTCGAGTCATCACCCTCTTATTAAAAAGCACCAGCTGGAGAGCACTGCTGTCATCTGCATCCATTACTATTAATTTATATTGAGTATGACTATGACTGGATCTCTTTTACCATGGATTACAATGTTTAGTCAGTCCTTGATCTTTAAAGGTGCTCTTCATTTATGTTTTGCGGTCTCAGAAAGGGCTAGCGAGATACCATCTAGTTATATCATATCACGATTGTTCTGAGAAAGTGTTGTCATCCGAGATTTATTATTATTGCTCGCTAGTTGGTTATGCCATTGATATGAGTAAACATGAGACCTAAGTGTTATTGTGAATATGGTTAGTTATAATCTTTGCTGAAAAATTGAATGTTGTCTTTACATATTTACAACAACAAGAGCAAACAGAGTTTGTAGAAGTTCTTCTTTATCACTTTCAGTTTATCAACTGAATTGCTTAAGGACAAGCAAAGGTTTAAGCTTGGGGGAGTTGATACGTCTCCATCGTATCTACTTTTCCAAACACTTTTGCCCTTGTTTTGGACTCTAACTTGCATGATTTGAATGGAACTAACCCGGACTGACGTTGTTTTCAGCAGAATTGCCATGGTGTTATTTATGTGCAGAGACAAAAGTTCTCAGAATGACCTGAAACTCCACAGAGATTATTTTTGGAAATAATAAAAAATACTGGCGAAAGAATCAATGCCAGGGGGCCCACACCCTTTCCACGAGGGTGGGGGCGCGCCCCCCTGCCTCGTGGGCCCCCTGGAGCTCCACCGACCTCAACTCCAGCTCCATATATTCGTGTTCAGGCAGAAAAAAATTAGAGAGAAAGATTCATCGCGTTTTACGATACGGAGCCACCGCCAAGCCCTAAACCCTCTCGGGAGGGCTGATCTGGAGTCCGTTTGGGGCTCCGGAGAGGGGAATCCGTCGCCATCGTCATCATCAACCATCCTCCATCACCAATTTCATGATGCTCACCGCCGTGCGTGAGTAATTCCATTGTAGGCTTGCTGGACGGTGATGGGTTGGATGAGATTTATCATGTAATCGAGTTAGTTTTGTTAGGGTCTGATCCCTAGTATCCACTATGTTCTGAGATTGATGTTGCTATGCTTAATGCTTGTCAATAGGGTCCGAGTGCCATGATTTCAGATCTGAACCTATTATGTTTTCATGAATATATGTGAGTTCTTGATCCTATCTTGCAAGTCTATAGTCACCTACTATGTGTTATGATCCGGCAACCCCGAAGTGACAATAATCGGGACTACTCCCGGTGATGACCATAGTTTGAGGAGTTCATGTATTCATTATGTGTTAATGCTTTGGTTCGGTACTCTATTAAAAGGAGGCCTTAATATCCCTTAGTTTCCATTAGGACCCCGCTGCCACGGGAGGGTAGGACAAAAGATGTCATGCAAGTTCTTTTCCATAGGCACGTATGACAATATTCGGAATGCATGCCTACATTATATTGATGAATTGGAGCTAGTTCTGTGTCACCCTATGTTATGATTGTTACATGATGAACCGCATCCGGCATAATTCTCCATCACCGATCCAATGCCTACGAGCTTTACACATACTGTTCTTCGCTTATTTACTTTTCCGTTGCTACTGTTATAATCCCTACAAAACCCAAAAATGTTACTTTTGCTACCGTTACCGTTACTTCCATATTACTTTGCTACTAAATACTTTGCTGCAGATACTAAGTTATCCAGGTGTGGTTGAATTGACAACTCAGATGCTAATACTTGAGAATATTCTTTGGCTCCCCTTGTGTCGAATCAATAAATTTGGGATGAATACTCTACCCTCGAAAACTTTTGTGATCCCCTATACTTGTGGGTTATCATTCATTCCTCTCAATGAACTAATGCGAACCATAGCATTTATATCTAAATAAGCAGGAGGCAACTCCATATCATTTTCATGTATGGGTACATCAAGATAATTAGCTAAACGAGTTCCATAAATCCCACCAAACAAATCTCCACTTATATTGTTATGATGCAACCTTCGTGCAACAATAGCCCCCAAGTTATATTGTTTATCTCCTAATACTGCACTCTTGAGGACACAAAGATCTAGAACGGACATATGACAGGCTTCATCTTTACCGTTGATACATCTACCTGTAAAGAGAGAAAAATAATGTATGGCAGGAAAATGAATACTCCCTATGGTAGCTTGTGTGATTTCTCTAGATTCCCCCACAGTTATACTAGCAAGAAAGTCTTTATATTCAGATTTGCGAGGTTCACTAGCATTATCCCACTGCGGGAGTTTACAAGCAGTATTAAAATCCTCTAAATCCATGGTATAAGATTTATCATAAAGATAAAAAAAAACCATGTGAGAATTGCATGAGAATGTGAATTTAAACCTTCTCACAAAGGAATCAGTTAGGTAGTAGTATTGGGGGCTCTTATCTGACACGAAGCCCTCAAGTTCAGCATTACGCACATACGCGTCAAATTCTTTCTTAATGCCTGCTTGGACCATAAAATTTTCTGACGGCCATTCACAAGGCCGCACTTGAGCTTCTCTTGGTAGTTCATAGTCCGGCTCACGTATCGCGAGCCTTGGTTCTTTCTTCTTTGAGGAACCACCTTGGTACATTTTCCTAAACATATTTCTTCCTCTGAAAAAATTCTGAAATTTTTAGTGACTCAAAATAAAAGTGAACCAAACTCAACAAGATTGATAGCAACTACTCCCACAAGTGCCTAGAGACTATATCATGCATTAGAACTACTTGGGACCATATAATTTTGACATGCAAGCTCAAGAACAGAGCCACCTAAGTAGAAAATATTTGCAATAAATAAGGCACTAGAACAAAAACTAATTGGACCATTGGAGGAGTCACATACCGAAGAACAATACCCCAAAGCAGTTTTATGAGTGGAGCTTTGAGCAAGGAGATCGAAAAGCGCAGCAAAACGAGCTAGAACACGGGTTTGAGCTGTGTGTGGATTTTTTTTTGGAGGAAGAAGAAGCGTGTGGGTGCAGGAATAAGTGGAAGGGGGCCACATGGGGCCCATGAGGTAGGGGGCGCGCCCCAGGGGGGTGGGCGCGCCCTAGACCCTCGTGGCCAGGTGGTGGCTCCCTTTGGTGTGTTCTCAGTGCAAGGTATTCTTAAGTATTCTAGAAAATCATATATAAATTTCAGGACATTTGGAGAACTTTTATTTTCGGGGTATTTTTATTGCACAGATAATTCAGAAAACAGACAGAAAATACTATTTTTTCTTTATTTAATCAAAATAACAGAAAGAAAAAGGAGGGTACAGAGAGTTGTGCTTTCTAACTTCATCCATCTCATGCTCATCAAAAGGAATCCACTAACAAGGTTGATCAAGTCTTGTTAACAAACTTTTTCTGAATAACATGAAACCAAAGAATTTTCGAATAACACTAGGTTACCTCAACGAGGATATGCACTTCCCCAATAATAAGAATATCATATTTCTTCTTGACAGTAGGAAGAGGAAATTCAAAACCTCCAATAGTAATCGTTGGATTTTTTCAATAGAACGGATAATGTAGACTTGAGGTTGTTTCCTCAGAAAGTGTACCGTATGCTCATTACCATTTACATGAAAAGTGGCATTGCCTTTGTTGCAATCAATAACAGCCCCTGCAGTATTAAAAAAAGGGTCTTCCAAGGATAATCGACATACTATCGTCCTCGGGAATATCAAAAATAACAAAGTCTGTTAAAATAGTAACGTTTGCAACCACAACAGGCATATGCTCACAAATGCCGACAGGTATAGCAGTTGATTTATCGGCCATTTGCAAAGATATTTCAGTAGGTGTCAACTTATTCAAATGAAATCTACTATATAAAGAGAGAGGCATAACACTAACACCGGCTCCAAGATCACATAAAGCAGTTTTAACATAGTTTCTTTTAATGGAGCATGGTATAGTTGGTACTCCTAGATCTCCAAGTTTCTTTGGTATTCCACCCTTAAAAGTATAATTGGCAAGCATGGTGGAAATTTCAGCTTTTTTGGTATCTTTCTTTTATTTGTAACAATATCTTTCATATACTTAGCATAAGGATTCATTTTAAGCATATCAGTCAAACGCATACGCAAAAAGATAGGTCTAATCATTTCAGCAAAGCGCTCAATATCCTCATCATCCTTTTTC
This sequence comes from Aegilops longissima, assembly GCA_021605205.1. Lineage (NCBI taxonomy): Eukaryota > Viridiplantae > Streptophyta > Magnoliopsida > Poales > Poaceae > Aegilops > Aegilops longissima. Next base: position 711,542,004 of record CM038679.1, on the reverse strand, counting down.
TTGGATGGTTTAGGAGGAAAAGGCATGGGTTTCTAAACCCATGGTTCTCTTTCTTTACCGTGCTTCCTAGCAACAAAGTCTCTCTTATCATAACATTGATTCTTTGATTATGGATTATCAAGATCAACAGCAGGTTCAATCTCTACATCATTGTCATTGCTAGGTTGAGCATCAATATGAACATTATCATTAACATTATCACTAGGTTCATGTTCATCACCATATTGTGTTTCGGCATCATAAATAGAAATATCATTGGGATTCTCAGGTGTGTCAATAACAGGTTCACTAGAAGCATGCAAAGTCATATCATTTTTCTTTTTCTTCTTCTTAGCAGGACTAGGTGTATCAACATTAGTTCTCTTAGAATCTTGCTCAACTCTCTTAGGGTGGCCCTCGTGATACAAAGGTTCCTGAGTCATTTTACTCCCTCTAGTCATAACTCTAACAGCATTATCATTTTTCTTAGTATTTAATTCATTGAGCAAATCATTTTGAGCTTTAATCACTTGTTCTACTTGAGTTGTAACCATAGAAGCATGTTTACTAATAAGTTTAAGTTCACCTTTAGCTCTACACATATAATCACTCAAGTGTTCAATCATATAAACATTATGTTTCAATTGTCTACCAACATAAGCATTGAAGTTTTCTTGTTTAACCATAAAATTATCAAACTCATCCAAGCATTGGCTAGCAAACTTAGTAGATGGGATTTCACCCTTATCAAATCTATAGAGAGAATTTACCTCTACTACCTGTGTCGGGTTACCAAGACCATGTATTTCTTCAATAGGCGGTAAATTCTTAACATCTTCAGCTTTAATACCTTTTTCTTTCATAGATTTTGTTTGCCTCCTGCATATCTTCTGGAATGAGAAATAGAATACCCCTTTTCTTCGGAGTTGGCTTAGGAGTTGATTCAGGAAGTGTCCAATTATTATCATTACTCAACATATTATTCAATAGCAATTCAACTTGATCAATAGTTCTTTCCCTGAATACACAACCAGCACAAATATCCAGGTGGTCTCTGGAAGCATCAGTTAGTCCATTATAAAAGATATCAAGTATTTCATTTTTCTTGAGAGGATGATCAGGCAAAGCATTAAGTAATTGGAGAATCCTCCCCCAAGCTTGTGGGAGACTCTCTTCTTCAATTTGCACAAAATTATATATTTCCCTTAAAGCAGCTTGTTTCTTATTAGCGGGGAAATATTTAGAAGAGAAGTAATAAATCATATATTGGGGACTATGCACACAACCAGGAGTAAGAGAATTAAACCATATTTTAGCATCACCCTTTAATGAGAATGGAAATAACTTAAGGATATAATAGTAACGAATTTTTTCCTCATGAGTGAATAGGGTGGCTATATCATTTAATTTAGTAAGATGTGCCACAACAGTTTCAGATTCGTAGCCATAGAAAGGATCAGATTTAACCAAAGTAATTAACTCAGGATCGACAGAGAAATCATAATCCTTATCAGTAATACAAATAGGTGAAGTAGCAAACGCAGGATCATATTTCGTTCTAGCATTCAAAGATTTTTCTTTCAGCTTAGCTAATAATTTCTTAAGATCATATCTATCATTGCAAGCAAGAAAATCTCTAGCAGTTTCTTCATCCATAACATAACCCTCAAGCACAACAGGCAATTCATATCTAGGGGGAGAATCTTCATCATCACTTTCATCCACATTATCAGTTTCAATAATTTCATTCTCTCTAACCCTAGCAAGTTGTTCATCCAGAAATTCACCTAATGGCACAGTATTATCAAGCATAGAAGTAGTTTCATCATAAGTATCATGCAAAGCAGAAGTGGCATCGTCAATAACATGCGACATATCAGAATCAATAGCCCGAGTAGGTGTCGCAAGTTTACTCATAACAGAAGGTGAATCAAGTGCAGAGCTAGATGGCAGATTCTTACCTCCCCTCGTAGTTGAGGGATAAATCTTGGTTTTTTCGTCTTTCAAGTTCCTCGTAGTGATCAGCAGATATAAATCCCAAGTGACTCAAATAAATAGATCTATGCTCCTCGACAACGGAGCCGGAAAATAGTCTTGATAACCCACAAGTATAGGGGATCGCAACAGTTTTCGAGGGTAGAGTATTCAACCCAAATTTATTGATTCGACACAAGGGGAGCCAAAGAATATTCTCAAGTATTAGCAGTTGAGTTGTCAATTCAACCACACCTGGAAAACTTAATATCTGCAGCAAAGTATTTAGTAGCAAAGTAGTATGGAAATAACGGTAACGGTGGGAAAAGTAACATTAGCAGTTTTGTAGCAATCGTAACAGTGGCAACGGAAAAGTAACTAAGCAAAGATGAATATGTGAAAATCTCGTAGGCAATGGATCAATGATGGATAATTATGTCAGATGCGATTCTTCATGCAACAGTTATAACATAGGGTGACACAGAACTAGCTCCAGTTCATCAATGTAATGTAGGCATGTATTCCGAATATACTCATACGTGCTTATGGACAAGAACTTGCATGACATCTTTTGTCCTACCCTCCCGTGGCAGCGGGGTCCTATTGGAAACTAAGGGATATTAATGCCTCCTTTTAATAGAGTACCGGACCAAAGCATTAACACTTAGTGAATACATGAACTCGTCAAACTACGGTCATCATCGGGAGTGGCCCCGATTATTGTCACTTCGGGGTTACCGGATCATAACACATAGTAGGTGACTATTGACTTGCAAGATAGGATCAAGAACTCACATATATTCATGAAAACATAATAGGTTAAGATCTGAATTCATGGCACTCGAGCCCTAGTGACAAGCATTAAGAATAGCAAAGTCATAGCAACACCAATCTCAGAACATAGTGGATACTAGGGATCAAACCCCTAACAAAACTAACTCGATTACATGATAAATCTCATCCAACCCATCACCGTCCAGCAAGCCTACGATGGAATTACTCATGCATGGTGGTGAGCATCATGAAATTGGTGATGGAGGATGGTTGATGATGACGACGGCGACGGATTCCCCTCTTCGGAGCCCCGAACGGACTCCAGATCAGCCCTCCCGAGAGAGTTTAGGGCTTGGTGGCGGCTCCGTATCGTAAAACGCGATGAATCCTTCTCCTTGATTTTTTTCTCCCCGAACGTGAATATATGGAGTTGGAGTTGAGGTTGGTGGAGCTCCAGGGGACCCACGAGGCAGGGGGCGCGCCCCCCACCCTCATCGACAGGGTGTGGGACCCCTGGTCTTGATTCTTTCGCCAGCATTTTTATATATTCCAAAAATATTCTTCGTGCACAACTAACACCATGGCAATTCTTCTGAAAACAGCGTCAGTCCGGATTAGTTCCATTCAAATCATGCAAGTTAGAGTCCAAAACAAGGGCAAAAGTGTTTGGAAAAGTAGATACGATGGAGACGTATCAACCGTCGTCAGGCTCGACGGGATCACGGGAAGCACCGGCACCGACGGCTATGCACGCTGGGATCTGCGTCACTTGGATGAGGATATGCAAGATGGCGCCCGGCTTGATGGGAATCACCAGCGTGTATTGTTCCTGTCTCGGCCAAAGGTAATTGCCGATGCCCCATCCACCCACCCATTTTCTCTGTCGCCACTGTAGCTAGCAAATTCCCTTGATGTCTTTCATTGGGAATCATATATGGTTGCAGGAATCCACGATGCATGTACTTACAACCACCACCACATCATATGAGCACCCCATCCAAGAATGGAAATTTCAGGATTTTGATGCATTTTTTCCTGAATGTGTGAATCTTCTACAGATACATGCACGGCAATTTTGTAGCCATTACCCGATATTTCTTGCATGCACTTTCAATGCAGTACATGGCAATTTAGGAATTTCTTTTTATGTTTTGGTTCTGAATTTGTGCCATGTTCTATTCATAACGCATGGAAAATTTTGAAGTCACTACCTGACACTTTTGTATTCTCTTCCAATGCACTACATGCAACTCAGGGTTTTTTGTCGCATCGTTTCTGAATGTGTGGCTTCTTGCCATGGCAATTTCTTGAGGCGTATTTGATTGTACAACGAAAGATGGTTGATGCCAGAAATCTGGCTTCCATGGCAAGAAATGTTTTTACATGGCAACTTAAACCTTATCGTGTTGACATGAACATGACTAATTTTCCCACTTACATTGCAAAATTATTATACAGTCCATGGAAGAAAAATTAAATAACGTGGCAAATTTAATATGCTTTTTTGCCATGAAAATTTGTTCTTCTTAAAAAAATATCTTTTAATAACATGGAATTTTCTTACTTTGTAGCATGGCAAATTTTATTTCATTGCCATGCAAAATTTACCTACATTTCCATTCATATTTTTTTTCTGCTATCTACTTTTCCATGTCAAATTTTACTTTATTTTGCCATGGGAAATTTACTTTAAATACATGGAAAATTTACTTTCACGTACCTGGTAAATTTTACACTAACCGCTCATGTCAATTATAGCTTCTTTGGCCATGGCAAATTTACTTTACGGAACATGGCAAATTTCCTTTCTTATTACCATGGCAAAAATAACAAAGTGCACAATCATTGAGTATACTATGCATAGCATGAGGCAAAGAAAAGTTAGGCATGGCAATACAATTTTATTTGACATGTCAATTTAATATGCCATTGCAATTTTTTTCCTTTTCATGGGACCACAGTAAATTTGACATGGAAATTTTTACTCTCAAGTACATTGAGCATGGCAAATGAACAAGAAAATAAGTCTACAATCACTGATTACATTAAGTATACCATGAGGGGGAAAGTTAGGCATGGTAAATTCTTCATTTTTATTGCCATGGCAAATTCTTCATATGGCTAGTTTTCAAAAAAAATGTTTCCTAAAAACCATGGAAAATTTAAGATAATTGTTTTTGTAATTGTCATATGCATAATGTAGGAAAATTTACTTCAAGCACCATCGCAATTTCATTTTTTAATATCACGACAAATAAGTTAAACTAGCCATCTGACCTTTTCAGACATAACTAGCTAAATTGCGATGAAAGCAAACTTAATGGTGTTTTTCTCTCTTTTTCCTTGAACAATGTTAGTGCCTTTGTCATTTTTAGACGCTGAAACAAGGCATGATGTCTTAGTGCTTTTTTGTTGTCCTCTAGATAGCATTTTTAACTCGTTTTTGTACCTATGAATAAAGGATGAGATGATTTGTCAAAATAAATCTTGTTTTTGTAGCTACATTCTTCTGACATGGCAAATCTTTCTGATTCTTTTGCCATGGTGCGTTTTAAGATGTTTTTCCATGTCAAGTTTGGAGTTTCAATCACACGCCAATTAGCACTTGTCACGGCAAATTAACATGTGTTTCCATGGCAAGTGTAGATGGTTTTCTGACCATGGAAAATTATCACTGTTAGCGATAGTACATCTAAAGTTGTCCTACCATGTGAAGTTTTTTAGATTTCTTTTTCCAACCTGAATTTTTCTTAAAGATGAATTATTATTTTTGGGCATGGCAAATTTACTCTTTTAACCATGGCAAAAAAAATCTGACCATGGCATTTTTTCGTTTGAGGATGGCAAATTCGTACTCCTTCGCAAAAGTTGCTATGTCAAATTTACTAATTTTTTTAACCATGGAAAAGTTTAAACATGAGTACAGCTCAGGGAGGCCATCTTTTTGTTTTGCACATAAATAGCTTTTCTTAAAATTTTGTTTTTTCCATGGCCAAATTTAATAGCATGTAAAATTTGTTAGTTATAGACACAAACAACAAGGTCAAAACTAGGGTAAACTCTTCGCTTCATGTGTCCATGGCAAATCTATTTACAAAGATCATGGCAAAGTTTGGTAGTGTTTGACGTGCGATATAAAGTGTGTTTCTTATTGTGTGTTGCTAGCACTACCAATGTAATTATGCTTCACTTTTATTTACATGTGCACCAATGGTGGTGAATTTTTGCATCACCATTGTTATTGTGTGTTTCTTATTGTCCATACATTTTCCATGAACCATGTGCATTTCAACCACTGCGAGCATACCATCCTCTGGTAAAACTTTCAATGTACTATTATTCTGCTTATCATGATAAATTTTCCATTGCAAGTGTGTGTCTCCTTGTTTCTTAATATTTTTCAACATGCAGACATTGTGCTACAGGTGACTGCAACCATGCTTCTTGTTTCTGCAATATGCCAACAAGGCTACATTGATGTACAGTGTGATGTGAATAGAAGGAAATCGCCATTCGCCGACGTCTGCAATGTTGGCCACGGGGATCTTGCGTTGTGTGGAATGCTTACCATTCAACAGCCATTGTAATGTCGGCTGGGTGAAAGTGAAAATAGTGTCTCTGTAGTAATGTTTATTTTTTATTAAACAAGAGATTTGTAGTTTTGTATTCATACTGAGTGGATTTGTTCCAATTCTTCTTATTTCTTGTTTGGTTCCCGCGCCTACTTTTTTGCTATTAAGATGTTCCATCTCACTAGAAAGTGATGCTTCTAAAACACAAATGAATGTATTTATCGAACAGAAAGTGTTTTGCCATGCAAACAGTTTGTTCCCCTCACACTAGAAAATGATGCTTCTGTGTATCAAGAAGAATGCTTCCGTGGTACAAAATCATGTTGCTACAAGTGAAAAAAATTGAACAGAAAGTTTTCGGCCATGTAAACAGTTTTGTTCCCATCACACTAGAAAATGATGCTTACTTGCAACAAGAAGAGTGCTTCCGTGGTACGAAAATCATGTTGACATAAGTGAAGAAACACACATTTAAAAAGAACTTAATTAATTTCTAAATTTAATCATACGCAAAAAAGGGAATTGACGACATTCCGGGAAGCAATTTTAGGATTTGAAGCAGTTTTAGGAAGCAAATTATTTGAAGCAGTTTTAGGAAGCAAATCAAGGATAAGATGACATTCTAGAAAGCAGTTTTAGGAAGCGAATTGTGGCTGTGAGGTTACGATTGGGAAGCAGATAGATTTACGGGATCAATTAACAGGAAACAATCAATTAAGAAGGAAACTAATCAGACGGTCACAATGATTCTAATCCTACGACTTCGACAAGGCACCAAAGATATAACTGTAGGGAAAGAATTGTGGGGTAGTAAGATACACTGCTAAAAAATAGCATTAATTAAATTGATAGTCATCTTAATATGCGCACTTGGACCGCATAACGCTCTAATATAAATGGGGATGAAGGGAACCCATTTTAAATACTAAACGAAACGTAGATCTGGAAGACTTGTATTTGTAACCAGAGAGCTAGCGTCTGTCTCTTCTCCTGTTTAGCTAGATAGCTAAGATGGGGAGTTCCAATCGCCACTGCTCCATTTCCCTTGCAGTCATCTTCGTGTTTGCCGTCCTGCTCATAAACGCTGATCTAGGGTCGTGCGGTTGCTTCAAGCGCATCTTCTCCTTGGGCGACTCCATCACCGACACCGGCAACTTCGCGTACATCACCCGCAATGATCCGCCGGGTCCGCCCTCTGTGCCCCCTTATGGAGAGACCTACTTCCACCGCCCCACGGGACGTGCCTCCGATGGGCGTCTCATCATCGACTTCTACGGTGAGTACGTACATGCATGCATGTGTGTTCGAACAGTTTGAATTTTGTGTGCATGCTAAATTTGGTGCCTGATGTTGTGTCAGCGCAAGCGTTGGGCCTGCCGTTGCTGCCGCCGAGCACTCCCGAGGAGAAGACGGGGAATTTCCCGACCGGTGCCAACTTTGCCGTGTTTGGCTCTATTGCGCTCAACCCCAAGTACTTCATGTCAAGGTATAACTTCAATCTGTCGCGCGGGTGCCTCGACGATCAGCTCGCTTCTTTCAAGAGAGTGCTCTCACGGATTGCTCCGGGAGATGGTACGTAACGCATGCAAAAACATACGTTACAGTCAGGTTATCATATTCTAATTAGGCCACATGTCTGCATGCACATTGTGTTCTTGGTCAACTTTTTTTTTTTTTTTGTCTGTGATCAGCTGCCACCAAGAGTCTCCTGAGCGAATCCCTGGTTGTCTTTGGCGAGATCGGCGGCAACGACTACAACTTCTGGTTCTTCGATCGTACGCGCAGCCGGGACACGGCCCAGGAGTACATACCGGACGTGGTTGCCCGCATAGGCGCCGGCGTCCAAGAGGTGATCAAGCTCGGTGCCAAGACTATCCTTGTCCCTGGGAACTTCCCCATCGGTTGCGTGCCGGTTTACCTCAGAGATTACAAGAGCAACACGTCCACGGACTATGACCAGTTCGGCTGCCTCAAGTGGTTCAACACATTCTCCCAGATGCACAACCAGCTACTGAAACAAAAGATCAGCATGCTCAAGTCGCAGAACCCCGGCGTGAAGATCATCTACGGCGACTACTATGGCGCCTTCATGGAGTTCGTCAAGAATCCTCTCAGGAATGGCATTGACAAGCCTCTGGTGGCATGTTGTGGTGGCGATGGCCCCTATGGCACAGGCCATGAGTGCAACCAGAAGGCGAAGGTTTGCCCCGACCCATCTAGGTTTGCCAACTGGGACCAAATCCACATGACCGAGAAGGCATACAATGTCATCGCTAATGGGGTGCTCAACGGCCCGTACGCGGATACCCCCTTGCTCCACACTTGCTAGGAGAATACAGTTCCTTCATTTTCATATTTGAATAATTATTGCGTGGCTAATGAATACTCCCTTTGTAACAAAAATATAAGACGTTTTTTGGTGACTTCTTATATTTTATTAGAGGTTGTTACTTTGTACCACATGCGTATTGAAAAGTGCAACAGTGGGATAAATAAAAATAAATTAGGACTTGCATTATTGGCTAGTCTTTATTTTTTGACCAGCATTATTGGCTAGTCTTGCTTTAGATATTGTCAGCGGCCAAAGCATATAGTGGGAACCGCTAGGGATCAGACTACTGATCATAGCTTCCTATTAGACCAGTAGCAAGCCGTTGGATGGAAGTGTGTATAGCCGCTAGATGAGCAGGCCCCTGCGCACGCGCAGTTTCTAAAATTAAAACCTGCCGGAGCTGATGACGTGGTATTTGCTAATAATTACTTATGTTATTTAGGAAACTAAATCAATGTTCTCCATATATTTAGGCAACAAATTTCCGACGGTAAGGAGAGTAGTAACTGTAGAAAATAGGCATTGTACGCGATATAATTTGCGGACTTGCAGAAAATGTTGTTTCCAATTTTATTCAATTTTGCTTCCGAAGGAACTGCGTCGATGTGGATTTTTTCCATCTTACACGTAGTAATTTAGCTTTCCATCAATTGATGAACACAACAAGATTGTGTCGAATTATATATTGTTTGAAAAGCATCACGATACTGCTTTCATGAAAAACAAAAAATATTCTTGCTTCCATGGTTGGAAGCATTTTTTTTAGCTATGGAAGTACCGTTTTTAGGAAACAATCACTGATAATTGCTTCCAATAATCTCGTCTATTCTTACTGTTAGCGCTGCGTGTAATTAGGGGCCATGCAGCTCGCTTCCATACGAGAAAAAAATGTTTCTAGCTGTGATGAATCCAATCCAATTTGAATTTGCTTCCTACCTAGAATATATTTTCCCCTTGTTCAACGAGATTGCTTCCAAGATATGAATAAACATTGTTTACAACGTAGAAAAGAAATACATTAGCTTCCATCAACATGCTTCCAAAGAAAATAGTGTTTGCTTCCCAAGTTACAAATATTACCTCAGATCTACAATATTGCATACGAAAAGATAAAAAAAATATGACATTGTCGAATTTTTTTTTCTTTGAATGAGACAATGCTTCCAACAAAAAGAGTGCTTGCTTCTTGTGATATCCTAATTTGCTTCAGTATACAAGAATGGTCACGGGGCAAGCTTTGTCTTGGCGCAGTGTCACCATGGTCCACCTTGATGGAGATTGTACATGCGCGAGGGATCTACCAGCCGGACCATGGAAGCACTCACCGGGACGACCCATGATTTAACGTAGGGGTCGTCATCCATGATTTAACGAGGGATCTTCAGTGATGTACTGCTGCATCTACCTTGCCCGGTCTAGCTGTCGTCGACGCCACCATGACACCAGACAACGCCACCATCCTGCGCTCGTCCATCATCACACGCCCACCGACGAGACCCCGCTACTCCATGCCGCCGAGACCCGCCGTTGTCGACGCGAGAGAAGGAACGCCACACCACCTCACGCCTCTTCCACCCGGCGCCGCTCTACAAATGATGCCCACAATAGGGAACACCACACCGCAGCGTCGCCATCGTCCGAACCGGTGATCCCAGGATTTCTCCCAGAGCGGCACGAGCAGGTTGACGATAGTTGCTTGACGATGCCTTCATCAAGGTAACGACGTAGACGCCGCCACCGCCCGCCATGACCGGAGTCGGCTCGGTTTTCACTGGCGACTATGTCTCCCCAACTCGCCGTCGGTGCTAATAGTGGGATCCAAGATCCGTCACTACCAGCCTGGCCAACCGCCTTTAGTTGAGAAGGAAGCCACCACCACCATGCTCGGGCCAAGAGACCCGGACGTCCTCGTGCCGCGAAGATTACCCAAGGGGATCTCCTCTTGCCGTTGTTGAGACGAGGCGCAGCTGCAGTGGATCTCGATCTAAACCCCTCGGGCCCAGATCAGATCTCATCGCAGCCAAAATCTCATCCGCCAAACGGCCGCCGGAGATCTCCTGGCCACCGCCAACCCGTTGCGCAATGTCATTGGAAGAGGAGGGAGATGGACGCTGCAGCCCCCACGCGTTACCACCGGCCGAGGACTGCGCCGCCGCCGCCGCCTCACCACATGGGCTCCGCCCCGCGGCGTCCTCGGTGACGGCAGCGGTAGTGGGAGGAGATGGAGGGGGAAGGCTGAGGGCGGTGTGGACGGAGACTCCCCGAGGGCGGCGTGGCGCCGCCGCCTCGGGGGAGAGAGGTCGGGAGGAGTTACGAGATCTGGATGTTGGCGGCAGCCCTCAAGCAGGGAGTATATATAACAAAAATATTTTATATGCATATATAGCAAAAATATATCCTACCAACCAGGGTACTTACCCTCACGTCCCATATACTATCACGTGGTAGTATATACATACTACTTACTGTTTATCATTCTGAGTATGTTCATATACTTCATCTAAGATATTGTACCCTCACCGTCCCATATACTATCACGTGGTAGTATATACATACTACTTACTGTTTATCATTCTGAGTATGTTCATATACTTCATCTAAGATATTTCAATCCAAATTATATGAAAAGATGTATGTGAGTCCATAGTTTTTTTGTATACTTCAAAAATACCTTCATATTGGTATGTACAAAACAATATAATAAAAAATATCACATGCTACCTAAAAAGTAAGATATATACCATCCAAATATTTTTATATACAACATACTACACGTACATGCTCTCAGTTTTCACAGATACCATATATAACACACAAAACTCACATTATAAAGAGTTCAGTAGGCGCACAGAGCGCTCCCCACAAACGCTCATCACCATTCTCCCGTACAGGAGTCAAAGAGGTGGGGTTTCGGATGCCTATTGTCCTGACTTGTGGTGCACGCCGCAAGCTGGGATGGGGAAGATTGTAGCAGTAGCTCAATGCTCAGGAACTCGATGGTGTGATGCAAGTGTTGTCTGGTGTGTTTCTCTGGAGAGGAGCGACCTCTTTTTTATAGGCACAGGAGGAGGCGAACTGGCAGCGACGGGCGATGAAACGAAGAGACGGGAGGCAAACCAAACATGCAGCATCCGAAGGTGCAGTGTCCGTATTCAATCTTCACTATAGTAAAAACTTTTTAGTTCTCGTGTGACCTTTAGTATACCAGTCATGCATCGCTAAAAAAATTTAGACAACGACTCATTCTCGCGGCGCGCGGGCATCATGCCGAGGCGAGGCGGATGGCGGAGGAGCGCGCGCATATGTCTCTCCTCTTCTCATGCTCATACGTGTGTGGGGAAACAATCTCCCTTGTAAGGAGGCCCAACTCCTACTAAGTTAGCAGTATGGAACTGAGGTACGATTTATTAGGGATTATGAGAATGGCTATTGGGCTGGAACAGACCAAATTCCAGCAACAGATCCAACCATTTCATTTATGACCAATTGAGATGGTGATATAAGATAAAAAATTCCAAGAAGCTAGCGCATAACAGATCTTGGTTGCAACAACATTTCTTCAAGTCTCGAAAGGAAATTCTTCTAGCAAGCATGGAGCAACGGAATGTCCGCATACGGGCCGTTAAGCACCCCATTGGCGATGACACTGTACGCCTTCTCCGTCATGTGGACCTGATCCCAGTTGGCGAACCTTGACGGGTCACGGCAAACCTTCGCGTTCTGGTCGCACCCACGGCCGGTGCCGTAGGGGCCGTTGCCACCACAACACGCCACCAGGGGGTCGTCGATGCCATGCCTCTTGGGGTTCCTGAAAAACTCCATGGCGGCGCCATAGTAGTCGGCGTAGATGACCTTCACGCCAGGGTTGCGAGACCTGAGCCGGCCGACCTCCTGCCTCAACAGTTGGTTGTGCTTCTGGGAGAACGTGTTGTACCACTTGAGGCAGCCGAACTGGTCATAGTCGGCAGACTTGTTAGTCTTGTGCCCACTCAGGTAAATCGGGACACACCCGATGGGGAAGTTTCCAGGAACAAGGATCGTCTTGGCACCGAGGTTGATCACCTCCTGGACGCCGGAGCCTATGCGGGCGATGATGTCGGGCATGTACTTATAGGGCGTGTCACGGCTGCGCTGGCGATCGTAGAACCAGAAGTTATAGTCGTTGCCACCGATCTCGCCAAAGATGATGAGGGACTCGCTGAGGAGACGTTTGGTGGCAGCTGATTAATCACACACGCAAAAAGGAATTAGCTGACTAATGCAGGAAGAAACGTGTGATATATGGTAAGGACGATGCATGAATGCATGCCCCTATTTTTTGTTGCATTAGTACGTACCTTTTCCAGGAGCTATCCGTGCAAGCACTGTCTTGAAGGAACCGAGCTCCCAGTCGAGGCACCAGTGCGGCATACTGAAGTTATACCTTTTACTGTAGTAGTCCGGGCTCAGGGCAATAGAGCCTAACACGGCGAAGTTGGCACCGGTCCGGAACTGCCCCGTCTTCTCCTCAGGCCCGCTCGGTGGTAGCAGTGGCAGCCCCAACGCTTGCGCTGACACACGCACCAAATTCAGAAATCGAGCACGAGTGAAGTACACCTGCGTGCGTACGTGCACTTACCGTAGAAGTCCACAATGAGACGCCCGTCTGAGCAGCGGCCCGTGGGATGGTGGAAGTAGGTCCCTCCATAAGGGGGGCTCCACATCGAACCTGGGTGGAAGTTGCCTGTGTCGATGATGGAGTCGCCGAATGCGAAGATGCGCTTGAAGCAGCCGCACGACCCCAGATCAGCGTTGAGCAGCAGGACGGCAAAGACCAAGAGGAGGGCCAATGAAATGGTGCTCCCCATTTTAGAGAAAAAAGGCTAGACGCTAGCGTCTTCAGACTAGAAAAGTGTTGCAGATCTACTTTTGGTTTTGTATTCCAGATGAGTCCTTTGCTTCCCTTTTATAGCACATTTTATAGGGTTGAGCGTGTATCAAGATGTATCAGATATTATTAATATATTTTTAGCAGGGTGTGTGAAGATATCACAATGGTTTGTGCATGGTGAAGATATCGTAATTAAAATATGAATCACTTACAAGTGCTGTCTTTCTGCAATTAAATTGGTGTATTATCTTACTACACCACAACATTTCGCTGCAATTAAATTTGTGGGCATTATGACAAAATATCTATCTCTTCTATACAAATGCACTATTTGTGGAAGATAAGATTTGGCTTTTAAGGCATTAATTGATGCAATATATATGTGCAAGTGACCATGCATGATTTATAGTCAGCTTTCAAAACGTGTTGTCCTTGAAAGTTTTCCGATGATGCTAACATCAGGATAAACTGAGGAAACATTTTAATATTTGCAACATTTAATGAGTATATTGAGATAAACTTTAATATTTGCCACATTTAATGAGTATATTTACGAAACATTTACTCTTAAATGTGGTGTACATTAAAATATAACCTCAATATTTCATTAGTTAATGCTGATGCCATACATCAATTAAAAACTTACAACGACAAATACATTTTACAAGATGACCATATATCATGCATGGGCATATATGGAGTGGACAAATTGATGGCATACAAGATCAAATCTTCTAGAAATACTAGCGAAATACTACATATGTATCAATGGAAAAAACAACGTGCTGTGACAAAATTATGTGGCCCTTAAAATATGCTATTAGCATGCTATATCCCGCTATAGCGTGCTATTAGCGAGGAATTGTGCACTGATTTATTTAGCGAGACAATTCTGAGAACGCTATAGCGTGCTATTAGTGACGCTATGGTACGCTATTTTTTTCACTGATTTATAGAAAATAGAAAGAACGCCACACTTGATGATCAAGAAATTATTTCTCCCTCTGATTAGATCCAATGGATTTCTAGAGGTATGTGATAGGACATCGTTTTAGAAGGCCAACAATGTGGCGAACATGGAAAATTGCACTGAAGTAAAATTTACATACTTTTCATTATTTTTCAGAAATATGGGTAAGACTCTTCGTTCACATACTTGTCAGTGAAATCATCAGTTCATGTTAGGCTAACATGTTGGCCCAGAGTAAAACTACTTGCAAATTCGGACCCAAATTAAAATTACTGGCGAATATGTAGATAGAGCATATGGATATAGTTGTAGGAACTTGTCTCTTCCAATTAGTATCATGATTTTTAACATGTAAATATACAAAAAAGCAATAGTGCAGAAACTTTCACAGATTCGATTCCAACCCAACCGAGTTAATTGCGCAGAAGTACCACAATTCGGGCATCACATGCAGATTGGTACCACGATTGCTAATTTTTACGTGTCAGTACCAACATTGCTTCAGGTTTTTGCAAATAGGTCTAAACTGCGTATAAACACGTATTGACGGTGTATCTGACCGGCGGGGCCCGCCCGTCAGGTGCCGACGTGGCATGTTTTTGCAGAAAACCCCCTTACATTGTATGTAATTACAAAAATGTCCAATTTTTTTGCGGGAAAAAGGCTCCATGAGAGGCTTTCTTTTTTTTCGCAATTTCCACCAACGAATCTGGACTGGTTTGAAATTTTCCGCCACTTGAACAAATAAATAAAAGAACAGGAAAATCGGTCACGGCGAGAATCGATCCTGCGACCTGCAGTCCATAGGCGCCGTGGTTAGCGCGTGGCGCCTGTGGACTGCAGGTCGCGGGATCGATTCCAGCCGGCGCCAGATTTTTCTTTTCGTTTCTTTATTTGTTCAAGTGGCGAAAAATTTCAAACCAGTCCAGATTCGGTGGTGGAAATTGCGAAAAAAAAAGAAAGCCTCTCATGGAGCCTTTTTCTCGCAAAAAAATTGGGCATTTTTGTGATTACATACAACGTAAGGGGGTTTTCTGCAAAAAAACATGCCACGTCAGCACCTGACGGGCGGGCCGTGCTAGTCAGATACACCGTCAATACGTGTTTATACGCAGTTTAGACCTATTTGCAAAAACCTGGAGCAATGTTGGTACTGACACGCAAAAATTAGCAATCGTGGTACCAATCTGCATGTGATACCCGAATTGTGGTACTTCTGTGCAATTAACTCGATTCAACCATTTCACTCTATCTGAATTACATACCTTGGCATGTCCATATTTCATGCGGAATCTTCAAGATCGACAATGTAGAGTATCCTTAGTAGTGTGTTCTCACATCTATACCTCTTCACTTCGCCTGTTCCTTGATCCAATGGATAAACAACCCACCGTTGGTATATATGTTGGGTGTGTAGACCTGAGTCCTCCCATCTCAGTATATGAACAGTCTCCTATGCTCCAAACAATTATGTGAGTGTCTCCGTGCCGTGAATGAAACCGCCTATCCGGGAATGAGTACCAAATGACCGAATGGTCGAACCTTTATAGGCCTCAGGGTGTCGCTTTGAGTATACATGTCTCTAGGAGAATACATATGTTGCCACAAACGGACACATTGCTTCAACAACCACGTTGTCTCGTGAATCAATGGGCACGAAATTACCACCATATATTTTTTTTCTTTCACACAGACACGATACTCAATTTGAATATTAATAGCCAAACAAAAGAGGGGAAACTGAAACCAGATTTTAATCTAGTAGAAGAAGCTATAAACTGTTACTAAAATAATTCTCTAATTTACATTTGCTATATTGAATATTTGAAAACATATTGTGGAAAAATGTTTTGCGTTGTGGTTTATACATGATGCACGAGAGGGTCGAGTAATGGCAAGGAAGGATTTTAGGATACACCGCATCGGAAATTTCAAGTGGGTCAACAAAAAACAGAGATAGCCCTCCATGGAACCGCTGCATGAGCAATCAATGGTTGAGATTAAGAGGTTGTTTGGTTTGTGACAGCTGTGGCCTGCCAATCTTGGGCTCACCAAATATTTGGCGCGGGATTTCGCCTCCCGCGACTTATGAAAAAGTTGGCTCAAAATTGTACTGGGGCTGCCGTAGACGTGTGGGCGCACAGATTATTTGGTCGTCATCCAAATGAGCAATGCAAGGCTTGGTCCATTTCCAATTTTTTGGCAGGGTGTCTCACGTAAATGATCCAAAAAGGCCCTAAAATATACCCCTTCATTGTAAAGCTAAAATCATCAATCTTTTACTGACTTTGCACGTCGGTTAACAAGTTTTATGAAGTGCATGACCATTTCGATTCTCATGTTCGAGCGCAATATACAAATTAATTTGTTTGTATTTATCAATTTTGATGTACTTATCAAATTTGAACTAAAACAACGACAAGTAATATGAAACGGAGGGAGTGTCGATCAATTCCTTGTTCACGTAAAGTGACATTAACTCGCTGCCACTACGAATTGACCAGATACGCATCGACATGTGAGATAATTACCTGGCGCGGTGTAAACTCAACATGCCAATATTAATGGAAATCCAATCACAAGAGGAATATTAATGTTTTGGGACACAAGAGAATATGTATCATCTATAGTCTTATCATATCCAGGTTAGGCTAACCTTATAATTAGGACGCCGATATATACCCGACATCCGGTCTGGGAGGTCCCGGACCGAATTTGAACGAATCATCTGGTGTAATGCTCGATTGAACCAAACATTTTCGTTCTGTGTGGGAGAGAGCCCAGAACGAATGTTTCTTCAGGTGCACTAATTTTACTGGCCCAATAGGCACAATCCAGTCAGCCCAAAAAAAAGGCCACCGTAGTAGAGAAAAAGGCTATAGAAAACATCCCTACTAAAAAAATAGAGGAAAAACATATTACAGAAAAAGACACGGCAAAATGGCGTGGCAAAAGTGCTTGCCATGGATATTTTCCGAAATTGTTTTGCCATGGCAAACTAAAATGTTGCATACCTTTTGGACGTTGATAACACCCACACGTGAGGTCTAGGAACCCCTGGGCCAACGAATCGTTCGGTACCGGGGGGAGGGGTATCCATCAAACGATTTCGTTCGGCAGGTTGCACCCCCCCCTAGCACGAACGCAGCAAACCACGTCGCCCCACGCCACGTCGCCCCACGACCAAGCCTAGTAATTGGCCTCCCCATCACCACACGTCAGTTCAAGTGAAAACAAAAATAGAAAAAAGTTCATCAAAAAAGCCCAATTTTGAGAAGACAACTATCAAGTCTTCAAGCTGGGATATGAACCTGATTATGAATAGGAAAATATTTTTTTCCACAACATGTATATTAAAACTTTCATCAAGTTAAAGAAAGGATCCGTACTAGTTGTGAAAATTAAAAAATGTCAGCATTTTAGAACACATAGAAAGAACTTTGGCAACTAAAAATGATCCAAAAGAAAAGATGGCTATGTTTTATGACCAAAAAGCAATTAGTTTGCCATGGTTAAAAAATATAAGCATAAATCATTCATTGGTTTTTGTGTATGAAACAACTAAGATTTGGTATAATGCAAGTAGTTATAATTGACATGGCACAATTTTTTTTACGATCAACTAAATGAATAAGTCGTGGTCCAAACACTAAACTTTCCGTGGTCAAATAACTGAAATCGCTGTGACCCACAATCTAGATTTTCCATGGTCAAAATTAAAGAATTTTTCGTGGTCTAAAAGCTAAATTAGGCATGGTCGAATAACTAAAATTGTCGTGATCCACGGTCAAAAATTAAAGAATTTGTCGTGGTCGAAAAACTGCCACAGTGAAATAACTATAATTGTCATGATCTACAATCTAGATTTTCCATGTTCAAAAAATGAAGAGAATTTTTCATGTTCCAAAAGTAAATTTGCCATGGTCAAATAACTGAAATTGCCATGATCCACAATCTAGATTTGCGATGGTCAAAATTTAAAGAATTTTTCATGGTCCAAAACAAAATTTGCCATGGTCAAATAACTGAAATTGCCCATGTTAGAGCAATAAAGGAAATAATATACATTTGACCTATGTCAATGAATGCAAAAAAAATATCAGGGCAAAACAAAAGAAAAAATTGCCATGGCAAAAATTGAAAGCATAAAATTTGTCATGTTATGAAACTTTTTACCAACGTTAAAAATAAAAAAGCCTTGCTAGAGAAAGAAGATAGCATGGATTTTTAAGTGAAATTAAATAAAGTGTCGTGGCCCAAAAACTAAATGTGCCATGGTGAAATAATTGAAATTGTCTGTGTTAGACAAAAAAGAAGTAATATACATTTGACCCATGTTAATGAATGCAAAATAAATCCATGGCAAAAAAATAAAAAAAATTGCCATGGCAAATTTTTCCATGAAAAAAAGAGTTTGCCATGATCGAAAGGATCAAAACTTTTTCCATGGTAAAACAAATTTGGAAGATCAAACTTGTCGTGTTCTCAAAACTAATGTGTAATCACATGGAAAGGATTCTTTGGATGGACATGGCAAAAGAAACAATGATTCATGAAAACACATGCTTTTTGTTTGCCAAACTTACCAATTTTAGTTGCCATGTTGCTTAAGATCCTAGGTTGCCAAAATAAATTGAACATCTAAAATTGCCATGGCAAGTTTGCAATGTTTTTGAACATGGCAAAAATGTCATGAAAAATTGAACCAGAATGACATGGTACAAAAG
This sequence comes from Aegilops longissima, assembly GCA_021605205.1. Lineage (NCBI taxonomy): Eukaryota > Viridiplantae > Streptophyta > Magnoliopsida > Poales > Poaceae > Aegilops > Aegilops longissima. Next base: position 711,522,806 of record CM038679.1, on the reverse strand, counting down.
TAAAAAATGCCATGCTAAAAGTAAATTTAACATGGTACCATGAAATAAAAAACATCCCAAGGGAACATATGAAAGTAAATATTTCCATGTATGTAAAGTAATATTTGCCATGGAAATGAAAGTAAAATTTTCCATGGCAAATAAAAAAAGTGAAAAAATGGCAATAAAAGTTAAAATTTTGACATGGCGATGTAGGTAAATTTGCCATAGAAAATTTAAAGTTATTTTTCCATGGAAAAAATAAAGTGAATTTGCCAAGATGAGTAAATTAAATTTTCCATGCCTATTGAAAGTAGATTTTTCATGGAAAATATGAAGCAAATTTTGCCATGGTAGTATTAGTAAAAAATAATTTTCATGGTCCATGAAGGAAAAGTTGACAACAGAGTGATAAAATTTAAGTTTGCCATGGCAAAATGATGCAAAATAATTCGTGCCAAAGTAAAAAATTTGCCATGGCTATTGAAAGAAGATTTTCCACGGTAAAATGAAGCAAAATTGACATGGCAAAGTAAGTAAAATTTGTGATGGCTGCTGAAAGTAGATTTGCCATGGTGCAGAATAACTGAAAAATGTGGTCTCTAATGAAAAGTAGATTTGCCATGGCAAATAAGTAAAAAATATGCCATGGTCTATAAGTTAAGTGTAGTCAATATTTCTCCATGAGTTCGGCGAGACAGCGCAAAACAACACGGCATCCACACAAAAAAACAGCATGTTGACCATGGCAGTATTCTTTTTAGAGAAAAACCATGTAAAATTCATGGCAATTTATCAAATTATGAGTAAAATGTCAGATGACAAGTTTAGCAAAAATGGTTTATATGTATAGGTAATGGAATTTTTTTTGAAACAACATGGCAAGTGTACTGAACTTTCTTTGCATGAACAGTCATGGCAATTGTATGAACAAGCATGGCAGAAATGTATGGAAAATAAGTAAAAGTTGTCGTGGCTATTGAAAACAGCATGTCGATCACTGCAAAAAATTGTTAATAGAAAACTCTCTAGATTCATGGCAATTTACCTAAATTTTTATGTGTAAAAAGGTGAGATGGCAAGTTTAACAAACTTTTGATATTTATAGGTAATGGCCATTCTCGCCGTCCATCGCGCATTGACTTGGCATCCGTAGAGTCCCTGAGTTCAAGGGTGGAGAAGGCTCGACCCTAGGCAGAGCTCGATGGGATCTCGCCATCCCCGCCGCAACATGGACGAAATTTGGGACATGGCAAAAATGTTGAGACATGGCAAATTTAGCATAAGTAGCAACTTGGTTTGTCATGGCATCAAGTTTTGGATTTAAATAAAATTGTTATTCCCCCCAAAAAAACATGGCAAAAACTAGCCATGGGTACAACAAAATGCTAAGTTGCAATCAACCAAACAGTAACTATCAAACTAGTAGAGCATATTACACAAATAAGAAACAGAATCTCTAGTAGTACTAGCTAGCAAACTACATCCCTAGATTTGGGCTTGATATGAGGGGTGCCGGTCAGCCCAGGCGTTTGAGGACCGTTTGAGGCGCTCGTCTGGGTCGCATTTTTTTGTGAGCGGCCAGTGACCAGGTTACCCGGGTGGTTGAGGCGGGTTGAGGCGTCCGGCTGTTGATGCTCTAATCCGTACATTTTACCAAGTCTATATTCCGCCTAAAACTAACCCAAAAAAAGACATCATGGCTCTCTTTTACATGTTTGTTTCAGCACCCTCCTTGGTTGCCTAATATATTTCTGGTATAGGAACAAATTGCAAGAGATACAAAACACTATTTCAGACAGGACCAATGAATGCTACTTTTCCTTCCTAATTTATCTCACATTTTATATGGAGGTAAATCCATGTGTTTTTTAATTGAAATTTATGCGTTGTTGGTACTTTTGTAATCTTAATTATTTCTATCCATGTGACACTGTTAAAATTAAGTTGAGGTATGTTCACCCTGAGAAGGAGATCCATTGTAAGGAATATTACAGAGGTACACCAATGGATAATTTAGTGATTGTGCTGGAGGTTATACATATGGTTTATCGTAGCTCCTGAACCTGACTCATCTATTCTATATCTACACCTAATACCTACCTAATAATTTATGTCTATCTATACCAAATAATAAAGGGTTATTGCTTCTTGTGGCAGGTCACGGAAATTGTCCCCTACTAGGCCCGGCCCATGTAGTAGGGACCTCCTATACTACGCTTTGTGCCCTGGGAGAAGATAAGGCGCCCCCATTTGGGCCGACACATGTCTGGGTGGCCTGTTTTTTCTATAAAAACTTTAGGACTTCAAAAAAGTTTTGAAAGTTTTAAAAAATGAGAATTTTGAAATAAAATGTTTAATAAATCATAAAAAATTTCTGGATTTAAAAAATGTTCGCGGTTTTTTAAAAATGTTTGTTTATTAAAAAATGTCGAAATATTGGAAATAAATGTTTAGGAAATCAAAAAAGAATTCAAGGTTTTTTTAAATTTCGTGTATTAAAAAATGTTAATGAAATTCAACAAAATTCTCCAATTCAGTAAAGTCCATGAATGGAAAAAATATGCTAAAAATAACTGCTTGTAACTTACAAAATTGTTTATTCCTTTGTAAAATATTCGCTGATTCAAAAAAATGATCATGCATTTGAAAAAAAATTCACTAAGTCAGAAAAATGTTCCTGAATTTCAGATATTCTTCCAAGAATTTCCAAAATAATGATCATCCATTCTAGAAATGTTCGCTGGTTCAAGAAAAATGTAAAAAAATGTTCACATTTTCAAAAAATGTTTGCAAATAGTATGAATGTTCATTATTGCAAAAAGATTCTTGATTTTAGAAAATGATCGAAAAATTGTACAGGTGTTGATGAATTTTCAAAATGTTCACGAGTTTAAAATGTTATCATGGATATTGAGAATTATGATTATTTTTCTCCCATTGTAAGGTATGGGCCCTTTTTCTAGTCTATACCTAATAAAGAGGGTATTTGTTTTCGTGGTACATCATGAAAATTGCCCGCAAAGTTGTGAAATATTATCCACCAATGCAATCTATAAGTGAAAAAAAACGTTTCACACAGGTAAACTCTCCGGCTGGGCCGGCCCATGAAGTGTGCCTGTTTCGGCCAGCCCATGTCCTGGTGTCTGTTTTTTAATTTTTCTATTTCATTCTCACTTTATTTTTTTTCTACTAGGACTTGAAAAAATTCCGAATATTACAGAAACCAGAAATTTGAAATAAAATGTTCAATAAATCACAAAATGTTTGTAGATTAAAATAATTCATGATTTTCTTATAAATGTTTGCTCAATCAAAAAATGTATGATGTTTTCTAAAAACTGTTTGGGAATTCGAAAAATCGTAAATTCAAAAAAAGTTCATGAATGAAAAAATATTCTGAAAATTCAAAAACTGTCCGCGACTAACAAAATATTTCATTCATTCATAAAATGTTCGCTAATTCAGAAAATGATTTTAAATCAAAAATTGTTCTTGAATCATAAAAATGTTCGTGAATTTCAAATATGGTTGCACCAATTTCTAAAAAATTGTTCGCCATTCTAGAAATGTTTTCCGATTAAAGAGAATTGTTAAAAAAGACGTTCATAACTTTGAAAAACTATTTGCTAATAGTATAAAATTTCATGAATACAAAAAGTGTTTTTGATTTTAGAAAATCTTCGAAAATTTGGAAAAGAGTTCATGAATTGGAAAATTAACATGATTTCAAATATGTGCACGAGTGAGAAAAATGTTCATGCTTTCACGAAAGCGAGAGTTATTGTGATTGTTGGTGATGCAGCAAAATATGGTCATGGCCATTAGAGATTATTAATTTGTTTCTCACATTGCAACGCAGGGGCCGTTTTGCTAGTCTATAACTAATCATAAATGGGATATTGCTTCTGGCGGTACGTCACGAGAATTGACTCCAAAATTACAAAGTATTACCAACCAATGCCACCTATAAATGATAAGAAAACGGTTTACACAGGGGAATCCCCTGCATAGGTCGTCCCATGCAGTAGGGACTTCCGGACGGCTTGTTTTTAAAATTAGCTTTTTACTTTTTATTCTATCAAATTTAGATAAGTTGGGACTTCATAAAAGTTTCGAAAAAATTAAAAAATGATAATTCCGAAATAACATGTTTAATAAATCATAAAATGATTGTGGATACAAAAAAGTCTGCGATTTTGTAACCAACAATTTTGCTTATTCAAAAAATGTACGAAATTTTGAAAAAAAATTCGTGATTCAAAATCCGTGCACTAGTTTTTTTATGACATTGAAAAAAAATCGCCAATTCAAAAGGTTTTCATCAATGAAAAAATATCTTCAAAATTTAAAAACTGTTCGTGACTTACAAAATAGTTTATTTGTTCATAAAATGTTCACTCATTCGAAAAATGTCATGCATTTCAAAAAATGTTCGTTAAATCAAAACAAAATCCTCGATTCTTGAAATATTTCCCAATTCACGAAAACTGTCTAAAAATGTTCACAGTTTTAAAAAATGTTTACAAATTAAATAAAATGCTCATGAACTAGAAAAATGTCGTTGATTTTAGAAAATGTTCAAACAAATTAAAAAAATTCAAGAATTTTGAAAAATGACCATGATTTCAAATATGTTCATGAGTTTGAAAAAATATTCATTATTTTATGAAATTGAGAGTGATATTGTATCTCGGTGATGCAACAAAATATGGTCATGAGCATTGGAGATTTTTTCCCGTTGCGGCGCACGGACCGTTTTGCTAGTAATAATGAAGGGTTATTGGTTCTTGCGGTACGTCACGGAAATTGCCCTCAAAGTTTTAAAATATTACCCACCAATGGCACATTTTTTTGAGACGTACCAATGCCACCTATAAGTGCTAAAAACATTTCACACAGGGGATCCTCGCCTGAGCCGACCCATGCTGCAGGGACCTACTATACTGCGATCTGCGCTTAGGGAGTAGACGGAGCTGGCCCGTTTTGGCCGGCCATGTCCGAGCGGCCTGTTTTCTCAATTTTGTATTTTTTTTTCCTTTTTTTTCTTTTTCTTCTACATTTCAACCCCCCCCCCCCCCCTGAGCCGGGCCATGCTGTAGGGACCCTTTTGCTTCATACAATGTCCGCGACTAAAATGTTTGCGATTTGATAGAAAAAATATTTGCGTATTTAGAAAATGTTCAAAAAATTGAAGACCCAATCTTCGGGAAATCAAAAACTGTTCAAGATTTTTTAAAACAAAAATTATTAAAAATATCCTAAAAATTTAAAAACTGTCCGTGACTTACAAAATAGTTTACTCATTCAAGAAAAATTCTCTAGGTGACTAGGTCAATAAACAATCATGCATTTCAAAAAAATGTTCATTAAATATAAAACATGTCCTTGAATTTCAATTGTTCCACGAATTTCCAAAACAATGTTCGTCCATTCTAGAAATATTTGCCGGTTCAAGAGAATTGTTAAAAAAAATGTCCACAACTTAAAAAAAAATGTTTCCAATAGTATAAAATGTTCATCAATTCGAAAAATGTTCTAGATTTTTGAAAATGTTCGAAAATTTGTGAATGTGGTCATGAATGAAATAAATGTTTTCGATTTCAAATATGTTTATGAGTTTAGAATAATGTTCATCAGTTCACCAAATTGAGAGTGATATTGTATCTTAGTGATGCAACAAAATGTGATCATGGTCATTGGACATTTCCCTCAGTTCCTAAATATAAGACCTTTTAGGCCTCATTTGGTTGTCCGGAATCCCGCGGGGATCCCCGTCGAAAACCAGGGCGCACAACCCGCGGGGCACGTCAGGCCCGGGTAAGCCCACGGACCATTTGGCCGCTCCCTCTGACCACGGGTTTTCGTCCCCGATCTGCCCCGTTTCCACGGGGGAACAATCCACGCCCAGAGGGGTCGGGGAGAAAACCCTCGATAGGATGGCGCACTGCCTCTCGATCTCCTTCCCTAGCTATCGAGAGCAGCACCTCCACGGGTCCACCCCCTCCGGTGATGGTCAGTCAAAGTGCCTTGCCTGGTCCTCTCCTCCTGTACTGGGCGTTGCCAAACTAGCACCGGGATGGGGCTGAATCTGCCCCGTGGTGGGAGGGGATCCCTGTGTACTCCTAAAACTCTCCCACGGGGCTTACTACCCTGGTTTTCTTTTACCTTGCAACCAAATGAGGCCTTAGAAATTCCAATATCGACTATATATGAAGCAAAATGAGTGAATCTAGACTTTAAAATAGAGAGGATTTTACGGTGCAATTTACTAGTCCTACCGACGAGTAGTATTGAGCTATATCAGCCGTCCATCATGTGGGTATTCTGGGCAATTCACCATCGGGTTTTTATTTCATTTTTATAAGGGCAATTTAGTCCAGGAGTGTGTGATAGTCTCTGCCCCGGCCGTAGGGAAACAGAGTTGGTTGCCGCACCCCTCGGCGGCCGTCAACCGAACGCCCTCGCCGGCAGTCTGCGGCTACGCCTCCGCGTTCGTCCGGTCCCGGCCCTGCTGATGGTCTACCGATCGTCCAAGGCACGAGCCGTCTCTCTCTGCATCTCCTGCATGCTCACCTTGTCGGTCATCCAAGCAACAGAATCTGCCGTCATCCTCGATCTCCATGTGCATCTCCCGCATGCCCAACTTGTTTTCGGTTAGCATGGACGGTTGATATACCCATCTGCTGGAGTAAATGGAAGATTGCGTTGAAGATAATGATTGAGAAGAAGTTTTTTTATCCTGGGACTCGGGAGAAGCAAGATGATTAGATGACCAAATGGTGAATTTGGTCGTGTGCATTGTAATCTGATTTATTTGGTTCCTGGTCTAGAGCTTACATTTATGTACTAGTCAATAAATGTCTTGATCCACTTTGTTATTTTCTCCAATTTATTCTCAACGCCCTTCTGCTTTTAGAGCAACTCCAACGAGGCGACCAATTTCGTCCGTCGCCGTATGTTTGGTTCGGCGCGGACACAAAAGGCGGCCCAACGCGCCGACCCAAACGGACGCGCGTCCGTTTTTCATCCGCGGGCAACCCATTCCCGGCCCATTTTTGAGCCGGAATTGCGTCGGCGCGGACACGAGACGGACGTGCGCGCGCTCGCCTTCTCCTCTCCCCGGGCCCGCTGGTCGGTGGCACATTGGCCTCCCCCCTCACCCCCCACCAACAAAGAACCTCGCCCGCCTTCTCGCCGTCGCCGCCGCGCCGCCCATTTTTGCGGCTACTCGCCACCGTCGCCGCTTTGCACATCCGCCAAAGAAAGCCGCCACTACTACTCGCCGCCACCGCCATCTTGCCGCCGGGGAGCAAACTGCTACCCACGGCCGCTCCCTTCTGCTTGGCAAGGGCAGTATAAGGGCCATGTCAGGGCTTGCACTGTCATACTAGAGGCCGTGGCGTCTCAAGATCTATGGATCTGGCACTCTTTCTTTGGCATGGCTGGATCACACAGTGATATCAACGTGCTTCATCGCTTGTTGGTGTTTTCTAGGCTTGCCAAAGGCAACATCCCACCGGTGAACTTCACTGTCGACGGCCACAATGGCCCGAAGTTAGCGCAGCACTTTCTGCATGCAATCGTCGCACTGTATGAGCGGCATCGGCAAGCCACAAAGACGTTGCGCGAGCGCCGAGCCCGGTGGACGGCCGGACGAACCCATGCCCGCAAACCTTCGGCGGCGGCGGGCGGATGTACCCGTACCTGCATGCTGCGATGCGTCCTTCCCTGGGCTGCGGGAGAGGCTCCCAGACCATTCCATCGTTTTGGGGCAGCGGCCGTCGTCCGGAAGAAGCCAAATCCGGCGGCCCGCCGACGCGGGGGGAGGGAGGGGAAGCCTCGTGCGCGTGGGCGGCCTTCCGGCGTGCTCCTGCCGGAATCTTGGGCGGCCGCCGGCGGCGGCGCGAGGGGGAGAGGAGAGGTGGTTGGTTGGGGAAAGCGCGGGATGAAATGTCCCCTCCACCAACCGCTTCCGCTTATATGCAGGGCACCGCAGCCGCGAGGGGGAAACCCGCGTTTTCCTGGGTCGGGGGAGGGATTTTGCCGCGCCCCCCAAAATTTTTTGCGGGCCGGGGCGGGGTCTGATCGGGCAGGTTTTTTTGTCCCAGCCCGCATTTTGACGGTTATTTTGCGGGTCGGGGCAGGATGCGGGGTCTGCTAGAGTTCCTCTTACATACACCTCACATACTGATATGCACGAGGAACATGATGCCAGTCAATGTTCATTTGTTCATCGTGCAAAATCCAGCGACTAGAGAAGGGGAAATTAAACGTTCATTACTAGGGAGTTTAAAGGAAACTTCAAATTTGATCACATTATAGCTTCTCACATATACTGATCTACATAGTGGGGATGAATATTTTTGTAATGAAAATGATTAGCCTGGGCAGAAATGCTGCAACATGCATGCGATCCATTTTGTTGGCTTCTCGTGAGAAGCTAACGTGGGTACGACCATACGAGGAGATTGTTTTGCGAGACGCTCAGAGGAGGCGGAGGAGGGGCCTCCCAACCGCTCGATTCGGCACGCATGGGGTGGAGGCAATGGCTGTCGGCCTGCTGCGTCGGAGCTATGGGACGGCAGAGAGATGAGGCGATGGTTGTCAGCGGCCGCTAACCCTAGCGCCGTGTGCTGCTTGGGAGCAAGAGAAATTGAAGGGAATGGATCGGCCATTCACCTGCCGCTCGTCCGATTCATTTCTTTTCCCGAAAATGCTCCTTTCCCTGCGGGATTTGTTTGCTTTCACTACCGGTTTTGCCCTTTGATCAATAAAATACTACTCACCATAGCTCCTAGTATTGTTGAATTTGGGCCCTTGGATCGGATCGATGGATGGCTCATATTCATTTCTCCTACCGTAAAAGACCTCTTAAAATATGTCTATATACATCCGTCTGTAGTCTGTATTGAAATCTCAAAAGGTCCTATATTTAGGAACGGAGGAAGTATTATTTTACTCTCCTGTTGCAAGGCACGACCATTTTGCTTGTATATTATTAAAACAATATAAAATTAACGGTTAAGATGCATCAATGTTAAATTATGAGATTTCAACGGCTTAGATTCAGTATTAGACTTACAAATCAGCATGTGCCTGCAGGTTAAAAAGAAGTATACAGATGCTAGCGACAGGCTGCAGTCTTGGTCACGCATGCTGCATTATTTCTTTACCTACTGAATCACTCCAAATGTCCTAAATAAGAAAACATAACAGTATGTGCCTGCAGTTTAAAAAAATAGTACATACTCCCCCGTTCCTAAATACTTGTCTTTCTAAAGATTTCAAATGATTACCACATACGGATGTATATGGACATATTTTAGAGTTAGATTCACTCATTTTGTTTCGTATGTAGTCACCATTTGAAACCTCTAGAAAGACAAGTACTCCCTCCGTTCCTAAATATTTGTCTTTCTAGCCATCTCAAATGGACTACAATATACGGATGTATGTAGACATGTTTTAAAGTGTAGATTCACTCATTTTGCTCCGTATGTAGTCACTTGTTGAAATCTCTAGAAAGACAATTATTTAGGAACGGAGGGAGTATTTAGGAACGGAGGGAGTAGATGCTAGCGACAGAACATGCATGTATGTTAATTGTCTAATGTATATTACAGGGAAAAAATAATTGACGTCTGATGTAGAGTTAAAATTCACAAATGGGTCTAGCCGGCTTTGTGGATCCCACTTAAGAAAAACATATTTGTTGTTAAAAGTTCTGAACAATTATTTTGTGTGCACATATAGTTGTTCGTACATGAAGAATTTTACAAAAAATTATTTTTCTATGATCTAAAACAGGAAAAATGTGACCGCACAATCGACATACTATTTCCTATTACGGATCGACATATTCGTTTCTGTTGGAATTCCTAATTAAACATATTAATGATAAAATTACAAAATTCATTTTTTATGAATTTTGTGAAATCTACAAAATTAACTTTTTTATATTTGAAAATTCTAGACCCACTATATACATGTCGACTGCTTCTAGCCATAACCACATGTGCATAAATTACCTTCAGGTTGAACATGACATAGTTCAAATTTAACAACACAATAGTTCAGAGAGCTTCAAGTTAAACATGACATAGTTCCAAATTTGAATAGATAGGTTCAGGTTCAACCTTGTGGCGCGCTGGATTGTTTAGCCCTATGACATTTCCGGTTGAAAATCACGCAATTGCAATTATCCATTAACTGTATGGCAAACACACTTGGAAGTGTTACATTGAGGCGAAACATAAGTAGGCAGACTTTGACGGAAACATAGTACTGACGAAAGAACAACTGAACCTGAAGATAAGAGATACAGAACAGGGCTCGTTCCTTCTCGCAGGACGTGCGGAGCAACTTATCACATCATTTTTCAATCCAATTGATGCAAGAAGGATCCTGTTAATACCTATGAACTATGATACCTTTGAGCACTTTCTTGCTTGGCACTACTCCAATGAAACCCCACTGGAGTGAGCACTATTAGAAACCTGCATGCCTAATACCAAATCCAAGTTATGTGCAATACTCCACGCACTTTGAACCATACAACGTTACTGCAACAAAATACTTGCGCCCAGGAACAACCGTAGAGCGTGGTCAGCAACAAATAAGAAGACCCGATAGGGCAATATATAAGGTAGATTTCATTGAGCTGACAAAACGATCTTAAAGTGTACCAAAACTCAAAAGCAATTCAACATTACTGGTGGCACAGTGTGCCCCCCTGGACATAGTGAACTTGAATATAACAGCAACACCTCAGTCTACTGGACTAAAAACAGACACGGAACACATGATAATGATAAATCAGGTGTTTGTCGCCCTGGTGAAGATCTGCTGGCTGGAGTGGATCGACACCATCCTGATGAGCCCCCTCTCCATCAGGTCCTTGATAGCCCTGCGAGCCAGAGACCCGTTGATCTGCAGGTAGATGAACACAGGCTGAGTGAGATCATCGGGTTTGTAGTGTGCATAAATGTACATGCCTGAAGAGCTCGGTTTATTAAACCGAGTGAGATAACAAATAGGAAGCGCAGACATACATGCAAGGCGGAATTGCTAAACAGTTAACGTGCACACATCAATAGTTCTAATCCATGTTAACAATTCATAGACAGACAGCATATGTTTCGTCCCATGATACTACAGTTGCAATCTAATAATAAGGCATGTAGGCACAGCCGTGGACAGCAAAAATGTTGCGACAGGTTACTGAAGCATTCAACAGCATCAACCAACCACATTAACTCCATGAATCAACAGTTAACTCTACGAATCAAATTACACTAAACATGGGTATACTGCACATGTCAAAATCAGATTGTGCAATTTCTATGACACTATGCAATTGGCACACCGAGCAAAATCTGAGGATGCACTAAACTGAGCATCACCCTAAACAAAAACTATCAGCACAGATGGAGCAGCCAAAACCGGCATCCAGTAGGACATGCAATCAATTCATAACAAAATCATATAGTAGTATGTTCATGCTCTTGTTCAGAGTACTACTGACTGACCCCAAAACAGAGCATCAAATCAAAGAACTTCACCAGGAGCCAAGCCATGGTGCATCACACACATACATATCCTACCATCCCGAGATCTCAATCCTCACGGGAAGAAAGCAAGCAAGAAGAGATCCGGAGGAGGGAGGATGGCGAGCGGGCGTTAGTTACCCTGAGGCGCTCGGAGAGGACGGAGGGCGTGATCTGCTTGTACTTGGGCACCTCGGTGAGCAGCTTGTCGTAGGTGGTCTGGTCGAACAGCACCGCGTTGTTCACCTTCTCCTTTTGCTTGCCCTTGCTCCACTTCTTCTTCTTCTGCTTGCCGCCGCCGGACTTGGCCGGCTTGGACGACGCCGCCGGGGCCTTCTCCTTCTTCGGTGCCTGCGAGCGAGCGAGAGGGGTGTCAGCGCGCGTCCGGTGTGGCGACGCGGGGAGACGCGCGCGGCGGACGGGATGGCGGACGTACCATGGCTGACGGCGGTGGCGCGGCGGCGGGAGCGGGAGCGGCGAAGAGGAGGAGGAGACGGCGGCGGCGGCGGGGAGGAGGAGAGGAGATGGATTGCGGGGAGGAGGAGGGGGTATATAAGTCGGATGGGGGCTAGGGTTCCTCTGTGGGCCGGAGTGGGCTGTTGGGCCGCATGCGGTGGGCTCGTTCTGCGGAGTTTATTCATCTGAGAACATTAACCCTCAAAAATATATGGGTCCATTTGAAGTTTCTTATTTTGCTCGATTTTTTTTTCGAAGTTTCTTATATACATTAAAAAAAATCCTTGTGGCGAATCAATCTGTGGTTGGATAGTTAGAGGGACTGTAGTATCCCTATCCCACCAGGGTTCAAATCCTGGTGCTAGCATTTATTCCTGGATTTATTTCAGGATTTCCGTCGATGCGCATTCAGTGGGAGGAGACGTTTCCGTCAACGACGAGGTGCCTACGGTGCAGTGGACGTATCTCAAAAATGTGTGTTTGCAAGGGTGTAAAGGGAAAAGAGGCTCCATCATACGAAACCTCCTCTTAGAATTTGTGACAAGCTTTGACCACGACATTTTTTGAAGAAAAAAATATGCCATCGTCCGGCATTAAATTAATAAAGCCCTTACGGATAACCATACAACACCACTACAAACACACACAACAAAGAGAGAAAATAAAAACGACATGATACAACGGCGTCGGTGAACATTAAATTAATAAAGCCCTTACGGATAACCATACAACACCACTACAAACACACACAAAAAAGAGAGAAAATAAAAACGACATGATACAACGGCGTCGGTGAACAACCACAAACCCAGACAAACAACAAGGGAAACTGATGCGGCATCGCTTGGAGTCATCTGGGTTCTCATCCACACTCAGGCACTCGGATGTAGATCCCAACTCGCCGCACCTCGTCGGTGCTATGGAACCCTCAACATGAAGCCTCATGTACAGTAAGGGACCTGGATATGCTAGAATTCGATAAAAGGGTGCTTGGATCTCCAGTTGGAATATAGGCAAGGGTGCAGTGTAGGGGCTATGCCCCCCCTTCATACGAGCAAAATGTATTTTTTAATAATTGTTTATATTGGGTACATGTATCGAAATTGCATAGGAGCTCTCGGCGACTACGCTCACTGTAATCCATCCCATCCATTAGCATCGGGATTCCCACTCGCTATATTAGCTGCTTCGTATTCACACCTTTTCACTACTAGTATTTCTTTGTACTGCTTGGTATATCATCTACATAGTGCACACGTTTTCTGTCCAAGTCCACACAAATGTGTTGGGGAACGTAGCATAAATTCAAAATTTTCCTACGTGTCACCAAGATCTATCTATGGAGAAACCAGCAACGAGGGGAAGGAGAGTGCATCTACATACCCTTGTAGATCGCTAAGCGGAAGCGTTCAAGAGAACGGGGTTGAAGGAGTCGTGCTCGTCGTGATCCAAATCACCGGAGATCCTAGTGCGAACGGACGGCACCTCCGCGTTCAACACACGTGACAGCCCGGTGACGCCTCCCATGCCTTGATCCAGCAAGGAGAGAGGAGAGGTTGAGGAAGACTCCATCCAGCAGCAGAAGACAACGGCGTGGTGGTGGTGGAGGAGCGTGGCAATCCTGCAGGCTTCGCCAAGCACTGCGGGAGAGGAGGAGGTGTCACGGGAGGGAGGGAGGCGCCAGGCTTCAAAGCGGCCACCCTCCCTCCCTCCCTTTATATAGGTGCAAGAGAGGGGAAGGGCGCAACCTTGCCCCTTCCTCCAAGGAAGGGGTGCGGCCAAGAGGGGGGGAGGAGTCCATCCTCCCAAGGCACCCCGAGGTGCCTTCCCTTTAGGACTCTCCCTTTTCTTATATCTTGGCGCATGGGCCTCTTGGGGCTGGTGCCCTTGGCCCATATAGGTCAAGGTGCACCCCCTACAGCCCATGTGCCCCCCCCCCCCCGGGGAAGGTGGACCCCCGGACCCCTTTTGGCACTCCCGGTACAATACCGATAACGCTAAACTTTTCCTGACCAAAATAAGACTTCCTATATATAAATCTTTACCTCCGGACCATTCCGGAACTCCTCGTGACGTCCGGGATCTCATCCGGACTCAACAACATTTGGTAACCACATACAAACTTCCTTTATAACCCTAGCGTCATCGAACCTTAAGTGTAGACCCTATGGGTTCGGGAATCATGCAGACATGACCGAGACGTTCTCCGGTCAATAACCAACAGCGGGATCTGGATACCCATGTTGGCTCCCACATGTTCCACGGTGATCTCATCGGATGAACCACGATGTCAAGGATTCAAGCAATCCCGTATGCAATTCCCTTTGTCTAGCGGTATTGTACTTGCCCGAGATTCGATCGTCGGTATGCACGATACCTTGTTCAATCTCGCACGGCAAGTCCCTTTACTCGCTTCCGTAACCCATCATCCCGTGATCAACCCCTTGGTCACATTGTGCACATTATGATGATGTCCTACCGAGTGGGCCCAGCGATACCTCTCCGTTAACCGGAGTGACAAATCCAGCCTCAATTTGTGCCAACCCAATGATACTTTCGAGATACCAGTAGTGCACCTTTATAGCCACCCGATTCGTTGTGACGTTTGGTACACCCAAAGCATTCCTACGGTATCCGGAGTTGCACAATCTCATGGTCTAAGGAAAAATACTTGACATTAGAAAAGCTTTAGCATACGAACTACACGATCTTTGTGCTAGGCTTATGATTGTCTTGTCCATCACATCATTCTCCTAATGATGTGATCCGTTATCAACGACATCCAATGTCCATGGTCGAGAAACCGTAACCATCTATTGATCAACAAGCTAGTCAACTAGAGGCTTACTAGGGACATGGTGTTGTCTATGTACCCACACATGTATCCGAGTTTCCTATCAATACAATTATAGCATGGGTAATAAACGATTATCATGAACAAGGAAATATAATAATAATTAATTTATTATTGCCTCTAGGGCATATTTCCAACAGTCTCCCACTTGCACTAGAGTCAATAATCTAGTTCACATCGTCATGTGATTAACATCGATAGGTCACATCGCCATGTGACCAACATCCAAAGAGTTTACTAGTGTCTCGTAAACTAGTTCACATCGTCATGTGATTAAGACTCAATGAGTTCCGAGGTTTGATCATGTTTTGCTTGTGAGAGAGGTTTTAGTCAACGGTCCGAACCTTTCAGATCCGTGTGTGCTTTGCAAATTTCTAGGTCATATTGTAAACGTTGCTTCCACGCTCCACTTGGAGCTATTCCAAATGGTTGCTCCACTATACGTATCCGGTTTGCTACACAGAGTCACTCGGATAGGTGTTAAAGCTTGCACCGACGTAACCCTTTACGCCGAACTCTTTATCACCTCCATAATCGAGAAACATGTCCTTATTTACTCCAAGGACAATTTTAATCGCTATCCAATGATCCATTCTGGATCATTCTTGTACCCTTAGACCGACTCATGGCAAGGCACACTTCCGGTGCGGTACACAAAGATAGCATACCGTAGAGCCTACGTCTAAGGCATAGGGGACGACCTTCGTCCTTTCTCTCTGTTCTGCCGTGGTCGAGCTTTAAGTCTTAACTTCATACCTTACATCTCAGGAAAGAACTCCTTCTTTGACTGATCCATCTTGAACACCTTCAAGATCATGTCAAGGTATATGCTCATTTGAAAGTACCATTAAGCGGTTTTGATCTATCCCTATAGATCTTGATGCTCAATGTTCAAGTAGCTTAATACAGGTTTTCACTTGAAAAACACTTTTCAAATAACCCTATATGCTTTCCAGAAATTATACATCATTTCTGATCAACAATATGTCAACAACATATATGTTGGGGAACGTAGCAGAAATTCAAAATTTTCCTACGTGTCACCAAGATCTATCTATGGAGAAACTAGCAACGAGGGAAGGAGAGTGCATCTACATACCCTTGTAGATCGCTAAGCGGAAGCGCTCATGAGAACGGGGTTGAAGGAGTCGTACTGCCGTGATCCAAATCACCAAGATCCTAGTGCCGAACGGACGGCACCTCCGCGCTCAACACACGTACATCCGGTGGCGCCTCCCACGCCTTGATCCAGCAAGGAGAGAGGGAGAGGTTGAGGAAGACTCCATCCAGCAGCAGCACAACGGCGTGGTGGTGGTGGAGGAGCGTGGCAATCCCGCAGGGCTTCGCCAAGCACCAAGGGAGAGGAGGAGGAGGAGAGGCAGGGCTGCACCAAGAGGGAGAGGTTCTCGTGTCTATGGCAGCCCCAAAACCTCAAGTATATATAGGGGGGAAAGGGGTTGCGCCCCCTTTAGGGTTTTCCCACCCCAAGGGGTGCGGCCAGCCCTAGATCCCATCTAGGGGGGCGGCCAAGGGGGGGGAGGAGTGCCTCCCAAGTCAAGTGGAGGCCCTCCCCCTTAGGGTTTTCCCCTTCCCATGCGCATGGGCCTTGGGGGGGCTGGTGCCCCTGGCCCATTAAGGCTAGGGCGCCCCCCTACAGCCCATGCTACTGTATTGGACGTGGTGGAACTATTTCCGGACCTCCGGACCCCTCCGAATCCTCCGAACCTTCCGAAGCTTCCGGTACAATACCGAAAAACCCAAACTTTTTCCTAACCCAACAACAACTTTCCATATATAAATCTTTACCTCCGGACCATTCCGAACTCCTCGTGACGTCCGGGATCTCATCCGGACTCAACAACATTCGGTAACCACATACAAACTTCCTTCATAACCCTAGCGCCATCGAACCTTAAGTCTGTAGACCCTACGGGTTCGGGAACCATGCGATATGACCGAGACGTTCTCCGGTCAATAACCAATAGCGGATCTGGATACCCATGTTGGCTCCTACATGTTCCACGATGATCTCATCGGATGAACCACGATGTCAAGGACTCAATCGATCCCGTATACAATTCCCTTTGTCTAGCGGTATTGTACTTGCCCGAGATTCGATCGTCGGTATCCCGATACCTTGTTCAATCTCGCACGGCAAGTCTCTTTACTGCTCCATAACACATCATCCCGTGATCAACCCCTTGGTCACATTGTGCACATTATGATGATGTCCTACCGAGTGGGCCCAGAGATACCTCTCCGTCACACGGAGTGAAAAATCCAGCCTCGATTCGCGCCAACCCAATGACACTTTCGAGATACCGTAGTGCACCTTTATAGCCACCCAGCACGCCAGGACGCTTTGGTACACCCAAAGCATTCCTACGGTATCCGGAGTTGCACAATCTCATGGTCTAAGGAAATGATACTTGACATTAGAAAAGCTTTAGCATACTAACTACGATCTTTGTGCTAGGCTTAGGATTGTCTTGTCCATCACATCATTCTCCTAATGATGTGATCCCGTTATCAACGACATCCAATGTCCATGGTCGTGAAACCGTAACCATCTATTGATCAACGAGCTAGTCAACTAGAGGCTTACTAGGGACATGGTGTTGTCTATGTACCCACACATGTATCTGAGTTTCCTATCAATACAATTATAGCATGGATAATAAACGATTATCATGAACAAGGAAATATAATAATAACTAATTTATTATTGCCTCTAGGGCATATTTCCAACAGTCGCCACTTGCACTAGAGTCAATAATCTAGTTCACATCGTCATGTGATTAACACGATAGGTCACATCGCCATGTGACCAACATCCAAAGAGTTTACTAGTGTCTGTAAACTAGTTCACATCATCATGTGATTAAGACTCAATGAGTTCTCAGGTTTGATCATGTTTTGCTTGTGAGAGAGGTTTTTTAGTCAACGGGTCTGAACCTTTCAGATCCGTGTGTGCTTTGCAAATTTCTAGGTCATATTGTAAATGCTGCTTCCACGCTCCACTTGGATCTATTCCAAATGGTTGCTCCACTATACGTATCCGGTTTGCTACTCAGAGTCATTCGGATAGGTGTTAAAGCTTGCATCGACATAACCCTTTACGTCGAACTCTTTATCACCTCCATAATCGAGAAACATGTCCTTATTTACTCCAAGGACAACTATTGACCGCTGTCCAATGATCCATTCCTGGATCATTCTTGTACCCTTGATCGCCTCATGGCAAGGCACACTTCCAAGGGTACACAAAGATAGCATACTATAGAGCCTATGTCTGAAGCATAGGGACGACCTTCGTCCTTTCTCTCTCTTCTGCCGTGGTCGAGCTTTAACTCTTAATTTCATACCTTACAACTCGTGCAAGAACTCCTTCTTTGATCGATCCATCTTGAACACCTTCAAGATCATGTCAAGGTATGTGCTCATTTGAAAGTATTATTAAGCATTTTGATCTATCCTTATAGATCTCGATGCTCAATGTTCAAGTAGCTTAATCCAGGTTTTCTATTGAAAACATCTTTCAAATAACCCTACATGCTTTCCAGAATTCTACATCATTTCGATCATCAATATGTCAACAACATGTACTCATCGAAATTCTATAGTGCTCCCACTCACTTCTTTGGAAATACAAGTTTCTCATAAACTTTGTATAAACCCAAAATCTTTGATCATCCTATCAAAGTGCATATTCCAACTCCGAGATGCTTACTCCAGTCCTTAGAAGGATTGCTGGAGCTTTGCATACTTGTTAGCATCTTTCAGATTGACAAAACCTTCGTTGTATCACATACAACCTTTCCTCAAGTATAACGCCGAGGAAACAATGTTTTGACATCCTATCGCAAGATTTCATCAATCATGCAGAATTGCTAATCCAATTCCAACAGACTCTTAGCATCGCTACGAGTGAGAAAGCCTCACCGTAGTCAACTCCTTGAACTTGTGAAAAAACATCTTTAACGACAAGTCGAGCTTCTTAATGGTGATACTTACCATCATAGTCCGCCTTCCTTTTAAAATCCATCTTTACCCAACGCCCCACGACCATCAAGTATTTCTTCCAAAGTCATGGATCCTCTCTCGGATGTTATGGCCTTGAGCCATTCGTCGGAATCCGGGCCCACCGTCGCTTCTCCATAGCTCGTAGGTTCATTGTTTTCTAGCAACATGACCTTCAAGACATGATTGCGTACCACTCTGAAGTAGCACGCATCCTTGTCACCCTACGAGGTACGTTAGTGACTTGATCCGAAACTTCATGATCACTATCATAAGCTTCTACTTCAATTGGTGTAGGTGTCACGGGAACAACTTCCTGTGCCCTGCTACACACTAGTTGAAGTGACGGTTCAGTAACCTCATCAAGTCTCCACCATCCTCCCACTCAACTTTTCGAGACGAACGTTTCCTCGAGAAAGGACCCGATTCAAGAAACAATCCCTATTGCTTCCGGATATGAATTAGGAGGTATACCCAACTGTTTTGGGTGTCCTATGAAGATGCATTTTGTCCGCTTTGGGTTCGAGCTTATCAACCTGAAACTTTTCCACATAAGCGTCGCAGCCCCAAACTTTTAAGAAACGACAACTTAGGTTTCTCCAAACGGTGTCGTCTCAACGGAATTACGTGGTGCCCCATTAAAGTGAGTGTGGTTGTCTCTAATGCCTAACCCATGAACGATGGTGGTAATTCGATAAGAGATATCATGGTACGCACCATATCCAATAGAGTGCAACTATGATGTTCGGACACACCATCACACTATGGTGTTCCAGTGGTATTAATTGTGAAACAATTTGCACAATGTCTTAATTGTGTGCCAAAACTCAGAACTCAGATATTCATCTCTATGATCATATCATAGATATTCTATCCTCTTGTCACGAAGATCTTAAACTTCACTCTGAAATTACTTGAACCATTCAATAATTCAGACTTGTGTTTCATCAAGTAAATATACTCAACATCTACTCGAATCATCCGTGAAGTAAGAACATAACGATATTCATCAGATGCCTCAAAGACTCATTGGACTGCACATATCAAAGATGTGTTACTTCCAACAAGTTGCTATCTTGTTCCATCTTATCAAACCGAGGCTTTTCACCATCTTGCCCATGTGGTATGTTTTGCATATCTCAAGTGATTCAAAATCAAGTGAGTCCAAATGATCCATCTGCATGGAGTTTCTTCATGCGTATACACCAATAGACATGGTTCGCATGTCTCAAATTTTCCAAAACGAGTGAGTCCAAAGATCCATCAACATGGAGCTTCTTCATGCGTTTTACACCAATATGACTTACATGGAAGTGCCACAAGTAAGTGGTACTATCATTACTATCTTATACTTTTGGCATGAAAATGTGTATCACTACGATCGAGATTCAATAAACCATTTATTTAGGTGCAAGACCATCGAAGGTATTATTCAAATAAATAGAGTAACCATTATTCTCCTTAAATGAATAACCAGATTGTATAGACATAATCCAATCATGTCTATGCTCAACGCAAACACCAAATGATAATTATTCTGGTTTAATACTAATCTTGATGGTAGAGGGAGCGTGCGATGTTTGATCACATCAAAATTGGAAACACTTCCAACACATATCGTCAACTCTCCTTTAGCTAGTCTCCGTTTATTCCGTAGCCTTTTATTTCGAGTTACTAACACTTAGCAACCGAACCGGTATCTAATACCCTGGTGCTACTAGGAGTACAAGTAAAATACACAATAACTTAATGTATATCCAATATACTTCTATCGACCTTGCCAGCCTTCTTATCTACCAAGTATCTAGGGTAATTCTGCTCCAAAGGCTGTTCCCCTTATTGCGAAGCACTTAGTCTCGGTTTGGGTTCAACCTTGGGTTTCTTCACTTGAGCAGCAACTGATTTGCCGTTTCATGAAGTGTCCCATCTTGCCCTTGCCCTTCTTGAAACTAGTGGTTTCACCAACCATCAACAATTGATGCTCCTTCTTGATTTTTACTTTCGCGATGTCAAACAACGCGAATACCTCAAGGATCATCATCTCTATCCTTGATATGTTATAGTTCATCACGAAGCTCTAGCAGCTTGGTGGCAATGACTTTGGAGAAACATCACTATCTCATCTGGAAGATTAACTCCCACTCGATTCAAGTGATTGTTGCACTCGGACAATCTGAGCACAAGCTCAACGATTGAGCTTTTCTCCCTTAGTTTGCAGGCTAAGAAAATCGTCGGAGGTCTTATACCTCTTGACGTGGGCACGAGCCTGAAATCCCAATTTCAGCCCTCAAACATCTCATATATTCCGCAACATTTCAAAACGCCTTTCGTGCCTCAACTCTAAACCGCTTAACTTAACTATCACGTAGTTATCAAAACGTATGTCCGATGTTCGCAACATCCACAAATGACGCTTGGGGTTCAGCACACCGAGCGGTGCATTAAGGACCTAAGCTTTCTCGTCCGCATAATCGCTACTTTCAACTTTCAACTATATTTTCTCTAGGAACATATCTAAACAAGGGAACTAAAGCGCGAGCTTTTACATAATTTGCAAAAGGTCTTTGACTATGTTCAAGATAATTAAGTTCATCTTATGAACTCCCACTCAGATAGACATCCCTCCAGTCATCTAAGTGATTACATGATCCGAGTCAACTAGGCCGTGTTCGATCATCACGTGAGACGGACTAGTCATCATCGGTGAACATCTTCATGTTGATTGTATCTACTATACGACTCATGCTCGACCTTTCGGTCTCTGTGTTCCGAGGCCATGTCTGTACATGCTAGGCTCGTCAAGTTAACCCTAAGTGTTTCACGTGTGTAAATCTGTCTTACACCCGTTGTATGTGAACGTAAGAATCCATCACACCCGATCATCACGTGGTGCTTAGAAGCGACGAACTTTAGCAACGGTGCACGCTTAGGGAGAACACTTCTTGAAATTGTTGTAAGGATCATCTTATTTACTACCGTCGTTCTAAGTAAACAAGATGCATAAACATAATAAACATCACATGCAATTATATAGTAGTGACATGATATGGCCAATATCATATAGCTCCATTGATCTCCATCTTCGGGCTCCATGATCATCATCGTCACCGCATGACACCATGATCTCCATCATCATGATCTCCATCATCGTGTCTTCATGAAGTTGTCTCGCCAACTATTACTTCTACTACTATGGCTACCGGTTAGCAATAAAGTAAAGTAATTACATGGCGTTGTTTAATGACACGCAGGTCATACAATAAATAAAGACAACTCCTATGGCTCCTGCCGGTTGTCATACTCATCGACATGCAAGTCGTGAATCCTATTACAAGAACATGATCAATCTCATACATCACATTCTTCTTGGCCATATCACATCACATAGCATACCCCGCAAAAACAAGTTAGACGCCCTCTAATTGTTGTTTGCATGTTTTACGTGGCTGCTATGGGTTTCTAGCAAGAACGTTTCTTACCTCGCAAAACCACAACGTGATATGCCAATTGCTATTTACCCTTCATAAGGACCCTTTTCATCGAATCCGTTCCGACTAAAGTGGGAGAGATCGGCACCCGCTAGCCACCTTATGCACCAAGTGCATGTCGGTCGGTGGAACTCGCCTCACGTAAGAGTACGTAAGGTCGGTCCGGTCGCTTCATCCCACAATACCGTCGAAACAAGATTGGACTAGTAACGGTAAGCATATTGAACAACATCAACGCCCACAACTACTTTGTGTTCTACTCGTAAAGAATCTACGCAATAGACCTAGCTCATGATGCCACTGTTGGGGAACGAGCAGAAATTCAAAATTTTCCTCGTGTCACCAAGATCTATCTATGGAGAAACTAGCAACGAGGGAAGGAGAGTGCATCTACATACCCTTGTAGATCGCTAAGCGGAAGCGCTCATGAGAACGGGGTTGAAGGAGTCGTACTGCCGTGATCCAAATCACCAAGATCCTAGTGCCGAACGGACGGCACCTCCGCTGCTCAACACACGTACATCCCGTGACGCCTCCCACGCCTTGATCCAGCAAGGAGAGAGGGAGAGGTTGAGGAAGACTCCATCCGACAGCAGCACAACGGCGTGGTGGTGGTGGAGGAGCGTGGCATCCCGCAGGCTTCGCCAAGCACCAAGGGAGAGGAGGAGGAGGAGAGGGCTGCACCAAGAGGGAGAGGTTCTCGTGTCATGGCAACCCCAAAACCTCAAGTATATATAGGGGGAGGGGCTGCGCCCCCTTTAGGGTTTTCCCACCCCAAGGGTGCGCCCAGCCCTAGATCCCATCTAGGGGCGGCCAGGGGGAGGAGTGCCTCCCAAGTCAAGTGGAGGCCCTCCCCCTTAGGGTTTTCCCCTTCCCATGCGCATGGGCCTTGGGGGGGCTGGTGCCCCTAGCCCATTAAGGCTAGGGCGCCCCTACAGCCCATGCTACTGTATTGGACGTGGTGGAACTATTTCCGGACCTCCGGACCCCTCCGAATCCTCCGAACCTTCCGAAGCTTCCGGTACAATACCGAAAAAACCCGAACTTTTCCTAACCCAACAACAACTTTCCATATATAAATCTTTACCTCCGGACCATTCCGAACTCCTCGTGACGTCCGGGATCTCATCCAGACTCAACAACATTCGGTAACCACATACAAACTTCCTTTATAACCCTAGCGCCATCGAACCTTATGTGTAGACCCTACGGGTTCGGGAACCATGCGACATGACCGAGACGTTCTCCGGTCAATAACCAATAGCGGATCTGGATACCCATGTTGGCTCCCATGTTCCACGATGATCTCATCGGATGAACCACGATGTCAAGGACTCAATCGATCCCTTATACAATTCCCTTTGTCTAGCGGTATTGTACTTGCCCGAGATTCGATCGCTTGTATCCCGATACCTTGTTCAATCTCGCTATCGGCAAGTCTCTTTACTCGCTCCATAACACATCATCCCGTGATCAACCCCTTGGTCACATTGTGCACATTATGATGATGTCCTACCGAGTGGGCCCAGAGATACCTCTCCGTCACACGGAGTGACAAATCTCGATCTCGATTCGTACCAACCCAATGACACTTTCGGAGATACCGTAGTGCACCTTTATAGCCACCCGATTCGTTGTGGCGCTTTGGTACACCCAAAGCATTCCTACGGTATCCGGAGTTGCACAATCTCATGGTCTAAGGAAATGATACTTGACATTAGAAAAGCTTTAGCATACTAACTACGATCTTTGTGCTAGGCTTAGGATTGGGTCTTGTCCATCACATCATTCTCCTAATGATGTGATCCCGTTATCAACGACATCCAATGTCCATGGTCAGGAAACTGTAACCATCTATTGATCAACGAGCTAGTCAACTAGAGGCTTACTAGGGACATGGTGTTGTCTATGTACCCACACATGTATCTGAGTTTCCTATCAATACAATTATAGCATGGATAATAAACGATTATCATGAACAAGGAAATATAATAATAACTAATTTATTATTGCCTCTAGGGCATATTTCCAACAATATACTCATCAAAAACTCTATAGTGCTCCCACTCACTTCTTTGGAAATACAAGTTTCTCATAAACTTTGTATAAACCCAAAATCTTTGATCATCTTATCAAAGAGTATATTCCAACTCCGAGATGCTTACTCCACCATGGAAGGATCATCGAGCTAGCATACCTTTCAGCATCCTTAGGATCGACAAAACCTTTCGATTGTATCTCATACAACCTTTCCTTACGGAAACTGGTAAGGAAACTCGTTTTGGCATCCATCTGCTAGATTTCATAAATGCAGCTAATGCTAACATGATTCCGATGGACTTAAGCATCGCTACGGATGAGAAATCTCATCGTAGTCAACTTGTGAAAAACTCTTTGCCACAAGTCGAGCTTCATAGATGGTGACATTACCGTCCACGTCCGTCTTCTTCTTAAAAATCCATTTATCTCAATAGCTTGCCGATCATCGGGCAAGTCCAAAGAAAGTCCATGCTTTGTTCTCGATACATGGATCCTATCTCGGATTTCATGGCCTCTAACCATTTGTCGGAATATGGGCCCACCATCGCTTCTCCATAGCTCGTAGGTTCATTGTTGTCTAGCAACATGACCTTCAAGACAGGATTACTGCACCACTCAAGCAAGACGCATCCTTGTCACCCCACGAGGTACGGTAGTGACTTGATCCAAGTTTCATGATCACTATCATAAGCTTCTACTTCAATTGGTGTAGGTGCCACAGAACAACTTCCGTGCCCTGCTACACACTAGTTGTAGTGACGGTTCAATAACCATATCAAGTCTCCACCATCCTCCCACTCAACTTTTCGAGACAAACTTTTCCTCGAGAAAGGACCTGATTCAAGAAACAACCCCTATTGCTTTCGGATCTGAATTAGGAGGTATACCCAACTTTTTGGGTGTCCTATGAAGATGCATTTTATCCGCTTTGGGTTCGAGCTTATCAACCTGAAACTTTTTCACATAAGCGTCGCAACCCCAAACTTTTAAGAAACGACAACTTAGGTTTCTCCAAACCATAGTTCAAAAAGGGTCGTCTCAACAGGATTACGTGGTGCCCTATTAAAGTGAGTGTGGTTGTCTCTAATGCCTAACCCATGAACGATAGTGGTAATTCGATAAGAGACATCATGGTACGCACCATATCTAATAGGGTGCAACTATGATGTTCGGACACACCATCACACTATGGTGTTCCAGGCGGTATTAATTGTGAAACAATTTCCATTATGTCTTAATAGCATGCCAAAGCTCGTAACTCAGATACTCATCTCTATGATCATATCATAGACATTTTATCCTCTTGTCACGATGATCTTCAACTTCACTCTGAAATTACTTGAACCATTCAATAATTCAGACTTGTGTTTTCATCAAGTAAATACACTCAATATCTACTCAAATCATTCGTGAAGTAAGAACATAACGATATCCATCACGTGCCTCAAAGACTCATTGGACTGCACACATCAAAATGTATTACTTCCAACAAGTTGCTTTCTTGTTCCATTTTACTGAAAACGAGGCTTTCAGTCATCTTGCCCATGTTGTATGATTTGCATGTCTCAAGTGATTCAAAATCAAGTGAGTCCAAACGGTCCATCTGCATGGAGTTTCATCATGCGTATACACCAATAGACATGGTTCGCATGTCTCAAACTTTTCAAAAACGAGTGAGTCCAAAGATCCATCAACATGGAGCTTCTTCATGCTTTTATACCAATATGACTTACATGGAAGTGCCACAAGTAAGTGGTACTATCATTACTATCTTATATCTTTTGGCATGAAAATGTGTATCACTACGATCGAGATTCAATAAACCATTCCTTTAGGTGCAAGACCATTGAAGGTATTATTCAAATAAATAGAGTAACCATTATTCTCCTTAAATGAATAATCAGACATGATAGACATAATCCAATCATGTCTATGCTCAACGCAAACACCAAATGACAATTATTCTGGTTCAATACTAATCTTGATGGTAGAGGGAGCGTATGATGTTTGATCACATCAAACTTGGAAACACTTCCAACACATATCGTCACTCACCTTTAGCTAGTCTCCGCTTATTCAGTAGCCTTTTATTTCGAGTTACTAACACCTAGCAACCGAACCGGTATCTAATACCCTGGTGCTACTAGGAGTACTAGTAAAGTACACAATAACTTAATGTATATCCAATATACTTCTATCGATCTTTCTAGCCTTCTCATCTACCAAGTATCTAGGGTAATTCTGCTCCAGTGGCTGTTCCCTTATTACGTAAGCACTTAGTCTCGGTTTGGGTTCAACCTTGGGTTTCTTCATTAGAGCAGCAACTGATTTGTCGTTTCATGAAGTATCCTTCTTGCCCTTGCCCTTCTTGAAACTAGTGGTTTCACCAACCATCAACAATTGATGCTCCTTCTAGATTCCTACTTTCGCGGTGTCAAACATCGCGAATATCTCAAGGATCATCATATTTATCCCTGATTTGTTATAGTTCATCACGAAGCTCTAGCAGCTTGGTGGCAATGTTTGGAGAAACATCACTATCTCTAGAAGATCAACTCCCACTCGATTCAAGTGATTGTTGCACTCAAACAATCTGAGCACAAGCTCAACGATTGAGCTTTTCTCCCTTAGTTTGCAGGCTAAGAAAATCGTTGGAGGTCTTATACCTCTTGACGTGGGCACGAGCCTGAAATCCCAATTTCAGCCCTCGAAACATCTCATATGTTCCGCGACGTTTCGAAAAACGCCTTTGGTGCCTCAACTCTAAACTGTTTAACGAACTATCACGTAGTTATCAAAACGTGTATGTCCGATGTTCGCAACATCCACGCAGGCGAAGTTTGGGGTTGAGCACACCGAGCGTGCAT